>JAUIMM010000453.1:1379166-2693333 GCA_031769625.1 Taudactylus pleione
ATTTATAATAGGTGCAGGGTGTGCGAGACACACGGGCCCCTGGGTCCAGGCGGGGGCCCTGCACCACACACCCTGCACCCATAAAATTTACCTCTCTGGAGTCCCACGTCTGCTCCAGTGTCTGTGGCTCCAAAAACGACTGGAAAATGGCAGCCATGGCCATTTTCTCGTTGTTTGCACATGTGCAGTACAGGGAAAATGGCCGCCGTGGCCATTTTCCTGGTGACCTGTGTTATGCGCTATAGACTCTGGGCACTCTCTAGTGCCCAAAGTCTATATGTGCGGTGCTGGCCGCACACCGCTCAGTAAGCAGCTGGCCGGCGGATGGAAAGGAGGGGGCTCATGTCAGAAACTGCACACGGGCCCCCTCCTCTCTAGAAACACCCCTGGTGGCAGTCATTCCACTAATGGAACTAGCTGGAGTGAGGCTACAGGCAGATGGTTACTTGTACAGATGTAAAGGACAAGGCAGATGAAGGTCTCAGGTACATCTTGGGACCAGTGGCGGATCTTACCTAGGGACTGCGAGGCTGCAGCCCCCCCAAAGTAAAATCCTCCACTGTTCAGTGAGCCAGTGCAGTCCGTGACTGCACTAGCATCACTGTGACTGGAGGTGGCTTCCTATTGGAAGTGCCACATGCCAGTCATGCTGAAGACAAGCAGCCATGGGGAGGTGTCTCCTCCCCCTGTGACTACCAATCCGGCTGCGATCAGCAGAGAGCAGCTTCCAGTGGAAGCCGCTGCTCTGCCTTTTGGACAGCCCTACAGGACTTCTCAGGGCTGCAAACAATGGTAAAAAGGCAGCATCTTAAAAAGGCTTCAGAAAGTCCCGGCTATTCAAGGCTCCAATCCAAGTTGTTTCCAGCCGCTGTTCTGGTACTTGCTACCACCAATCAAGACTTTTTGGGGAGCAGCCGGGAAAATAATATCTCAGCCGCCACATGCTGAGAGGAGCAGCCGCTACACGGGAAGCAGCCAGGTATAGATTGTCCCAGCCGCTACACTCTGAGAGCAGCAACTATCACACGCTGCTGCTCTATACCGCCTTGAATCTCCCTTCTCACCTTTGGCCGCAGACTTGACACAAGGGAGCACCCGGTGAAATTAATCCCCCCATGGCCACGCCAAGTACTGGACTGACAGCTATTGCACATTGGAGTATAGCGGGAAAGCTATGTATTTGAGGTAACTCATTATTTTACAAGTGTAACACTGGGACGCCAGTGTCCATGGACTATCCTCATATGGCAGTTTACTAATAAACCAGCGTGCTTATAGATGCCTATTTCTCTCATTAATCAGCTTGTATTCATTCCTGTGCTGATGGATTGTATGGACCTCATTCAGAGTCGGTCGAAGCGGCCGCTCGGTCGTACGGGAAAAGGGGCCGTATATGCAAATGATTCCCTCGCAAGTTGCGTCCCTAAGTTCGGATCGGTAGCTGGCCGACCAAGGGCAGGAAGCGGTCGGAAGACAGAAAAATACGCCCCCTTCTCGTACGCATTACACGTCATCTCCGGGCATATAAGGATTAATCGAGACCATCAGGAACCATCGGAACTGGTCGTAGAGCTTAAGGTTGACCATACCCTTTCTTAAGCTCTACGATCATGTCAGTGTAAAAACCTCCCATGTCACATGTGCCATGACACTACTTTGTTAACTATGCACTCCCATAAACCGTATGCACTCCCATAAAACGCCGTTCACATAATTAGGCACGCCTGCTTTCGGATCTCCACTCCCCCGTTTTCAAGCACCTTCCCCTGTTACCACCCACAAACACCTCAATCTGTCACTCAAACTACCGACCAGGCTGTGTTCAAGGAGAGAGAAATTTCTGATCGTAGCGGCTAGTTTGCGCACGCGCATTGTGAACTTTACGCATGCGCAGTATCGCGAACATCGGTGGCGTACGACCGAGCGGCCGCTTCGACCGACTCTGAGTGAGGTCCTATGTGCTGATGGATACAGCTACCAGTCAACAAGTAAGTTGCAAATACCTTATAACATTTAAGTACCTTCTTATGTGGCTTGGATTCCAAATGTTGCAAAAAAACCCAGTTATTTAATTTTTACCATTTCTGAATTGACAGTTGTTACCTTATATGTGAAGTATTTATTTTTGAGTTGAGTTTTTTAAGATATTCTCATGCTTGTATTAAAATAAACCATGATTAGATATAAACAAGCCTCATGTTTATTACTGCTCCGGGAAGTCCCACCAGAAAGGATCTGAGCAGCAAGGACATGAGCAGATGGAACCACAGCAGATGACTCGACTGATCAGGCAGACAGGCGCAGGACACAGGATAAATAATCTCAGTACGCTGGAACTGTAGAATAAGGTGAGACCAGCTACAAAACAGGCTTCTGAGCACAAGACAACACATATTTTGGAAGTCAGACGATATCACCGGCAGGAATAGTAGGGCTGGCTGTAATTTATAAGAACCAGGGTCCAATCAGCGCAATGCTTGCAGAAAGACTCCCTAATGACAGTATAGTATGCAGCTGATCTCTGCACACAAACTGACAGGCAGGAATGCAGCAATGAGCTGCACACAGATACAGACAGAGTTCCAGCTAACTGCAAGAAGCCGCAAGAGGCGAGAGTCCCAGTCGCCTAATACGGCCGAGATCTGCCACCAGGATGATCCTCTGCCGCAGATCATAACAGAATCGGCATTGGTATGCAGAGCTGACTGCCTTATAAGACTAGTCTACACCAATTAAACAGCACCAGACGGACCAGCCCTCCTGATTACTAATTCCTTGCAGCTGCAGACTAGAGAGCCGGTGTCCTGGCTGAAAGTAAGGGCCAGCCCAGCATTCCCTAAAGCTGCCCAATATCCTGATTGCCTATCAACCAAGTGGACTGTTGGGCAGCACGGCGGGGTGACGCAACTTCCCGGTCGCCTGGCAACGACCGGGACCTGTCGCAGAGATGAGCCACGGTGGTGGCTTATGACACACTCTCTCTTTCGCTCCCCTTATCTCTATCTCCCTTTGGGCTCTATTTATTAACATTAATTTTACTAAAATAAAGTGAAAAAGGGTGTTTTCACACCCTTTTCACATTATTTTAGTTTCACCTGTAGTTATTACAGGGCAATTGGAGTAGAATTAGTAAAATTCTACTCCAACCCCCAGTATCACTTATTTTTAGTAAAGCAGATCGCATTTCCCATAATTGTAATGGGAAATGTGATCCGACCAGAGTTACTAAAAATAAATTGTAAAACAATACCGGGGGAAGCCCTGTGATAATAACGCCACCTGGAGGTGGCGTTATCCAGGGTCTCCCCCAGTTACCGGGCTCCCACTCTGCTCTAACGGGGAGAGCAGAGCTGGGAGCCGGTACCAGTAATCAGCTATGTGGTCTAAGCAGACAGCAAGCTGATTGCTGTAAAAGAAAGAAAAAAAAAAATTAAACATTTTTTTTTTAACTTACCTGACTCCAGGGACCGGTGATTGGGCCTCCGGTGATGGCTCCTCTCCGGTCAGCTGGTCTCCCACAGTGCACTGGGGCCCGGTCATCAGGTGATCGGGCCCCAGTGCAGTATGGGAGATCACCTGATCGGGAAGCCCGGAGAAGACCACCGGAGGCCAGGAGGATGCAGGTAAGTGTAATGAAGGGAGGGGGGGTCGCGGGGGTCTGCAATCACAGGGGGAGGGGCTTAGCACCGGGGGCGGGGCTTAGCGAGGGTGGGGGGGTAGTAGCGGTGGCCGGTCGGCGCATGGGCGGGCTCTTAGTCGTGGTATTTTTTCCGACAATACCGCGACTAGAGTGCGGATGGGATCCGCAGGGACAGAGCTTTATCGCAAGCTCTGTCCCTGCAAGGGATTTATAGTAAATCCCTGTGATATTGCCTGAATTCGCAATGCGAATTCACTCGGTAATATCACACTACAATCCGCATTCAATATGCAGATTGTAGTAAATAGAGCCCTTTGTCATCCTCCATCTCTGTCATTTTCCAATCCCTTCACCTCTGTCTCACTCACTTTCTTTTCTCCTCCCTCTCTCTACACCTCCAAGTCTCTTCCTATCTCCTCCTGTCACCCACTTCTGTTCTCTCTCTTCTTCTCTACTTGCTTTCTGTCCCAAACTCGGTGGCTCTCCTGAATCCCAGGAAGATTTGGCAAGTCTCTCTGAATCAGGACCCTGCAGGCCTCCTCCACACACTTCCCAGTCCAGGTGGCTTTATGAAGCAACCAGCGCTGAATCTCGTCATCTCGGACCCTCACTCGCTTTGCAATATCTGGGAACCGTGGATTTGGAAAGGGGGGGCCCTTCACACCACCCACTATGTCCCCTGTGACGCTTGGCTGACTGCCCCCTCCCAGACAAAAAATCTACATGTATGCTCTTATTTCTCCCTTTTTAACTAACCAGTGATATTGTAATAACACACACCCTCTTTTTTATTATGACAGACAAGTGATACCTTTTCCAGCACTATACACTTAATTTAGTGGAATAATGGCTTCAGTCTCTAGCTTATTATTTTAGAGACCTTCTATGTGGAATGTAAAACCTGTTTGATTAATATGTTGCAAGATGTAACAAATTATTTTTTTTTCTTTATTAGTTCAATGCAAATAATCTTGGGTTTTCCAGGCTCCAATGTACTCCACCCATTAATTATCCCATAGTATAGTCTGTAGGTGATTGTAAGATGAAAGTGTACCTACATCTAAAACACTTATTTTCAAATTTGACACGATTCAAATGTTCATGCAACTTATTATACATGGGAATGTGATAAGTTATAACTTACACTGACTTACACCGATATATCAGTTCTGAAATTGGTAATTTGGGTCTTTCACAATGGACATAAATTGAGATTTGTAACATAAAACGATATGATACAGGAAATTATTTTCTTTGCTTTGTTGGTAATGAATTCCTAGTGACTAGAAGTGTGAGTTAGAACATAACAAGATATGGGGTCAATTCAATTAGGAGCGAGTTTGTGAAAGCATGTTTGTTCATGAAACTTGTATATATTGCATGAATGTGCGCATCTGAGAAATTCGAGATCCAATTACAGATGTCAATTCTGGGGATCATGGCGAGGGTACATGGCTTTTCTACAAAAGGCAACCTGGGAGAAGTGCACGAAAAAGTGGGTAACCGTGCTGGACCCCAAAAAAGTGACAGCTGAGATTCAATTAAAGATGCCAATTCCGGGGATCATGGTGAGGATGCGTGACTTCTACAAAAAGCGACCTGGGAGAAGTGCATGAAAAAATGAGGAAACAGTCCTGGCACCCAGCGCCATCCTGTGCTCCCCCTCCACCCTTCCCTCCCCCTGTGTGTATACTAAAAATGCCAGCAGGTGGGTGGAGGGCAGGGTTCTTCCGTCTTCTTTCATGGACAAACATCATCATTCCTGGACAAAAGTCCATGGAAGATGATGTTTGTCCATGAAAGATGACGTTTTGCCTCTTTCTGAGACCTGATTTTTGGAGGGAAAAATCCGAACTCGGTGTGCAAATTCGAACCTATCCGAGCCTGCACATTCCTAGTAACAACCAATCAGCTCCTTCATATCATTTTTCAAACACAGCCTGCAAAATGGAAGTTAGAAGCTGATAGATTAGTACTTTATCTCAGTCCACTTTATCTCTCTCCAAGGTTTGATACATCTCCCCCTACATAATAAAGACATTAAACTGTATGATAGTGACATGTGTAATACAGACAGTCCCCTCACTGTTATGATTTATTTGACATACATTAGTCTATACCAGAGCTTCCCAAACGCGGTCCTCAAGGCACCCCAACAGTCCAGGTTTTAGAGATATCCATGGATGAGCACAAGTGGTTAAATCAAATATGACTGAGATACTAATTAAGTCACCTGTGGTCAAGCATGGATATCCTTATAACCTGGACTGTAAGGAACCTCTGGTCTACACTGAGCAATTTTTAGTATTTTCCGGGGCCCACGGGAACCTACTAGATTGGAGCAGTATGGCGTAAAACTGTTCACTCATTCCTAGAGCATGAATGACAAGAGGGAAGTCTCAGAAGTTCCTGCGGGCCCCCAGAACCAATAGCGCTAACCAGAGTTTACTGACGGAGAGAGTTTAACGGGATGACCTCTATTCACAACCACAAGCCAGCTTCCAACATAGCAGCAAGGCCTGGAGAGGGTATGGGCCCTTACCGAAGAGAGTGGACTGTATGTCAAGATCATTGGATGGTTTGTAAAAGACTTTCTACATCAACCTATGTAATAAGGAACTTAAGTTTCATTACTCTCCAGGCTTTGATGAGCACTAACCAGATAACCCCCCTAGTGAGACCTGTACTAACAAACTCCAGCTGGGTGCAATACTAATTTTCAATCAATCTATACAACTTGGCTACAACCATCCAGGAGATTAGCTATCATATCTTAACGTCATTGAATTCATTTATGTTCATCTACTATTGAATGACCATTGTTACATGCAGCTAGATCTTTTTATGGGCCTTATTATTATTTAGCGTTTTACTTTATTTTATTAATACTGTCTTTTATTTATGTAATTTTGTTTAATTAATAAAGTTTATTCATCGATTTATCTTCCCCCCTTATCAAAGTTAGCACTTTCATTGGTTTTAAGTGTCCATGCTGTATGTCAAGAGAATGAAAGCATGAAAACAAGTGACAGCCTGCGGGGCCTTGAAGTCTGCATCCATAGACGCAGATCCTGGCCTTGCCACTCCCGAAAAACATGGGCGACACGCCCCCATTTCCGGGAATGCAGGCCTTCCCCATCTCTGCACCGCCTCGCTAACACCTCTGCCTTTCAATCTGGCAGAGGCATATGGGGGCCTACTTGTAATTTCACAGGACCTGTTCTGCACATGCGCAAAACGGGCCTGTGCATGCGCAGATTCCCGATAATGTGAATCAGGCCCTGAGTCACAAGACCTAAAGGTCAACTCAATTAGACTGAAGGTGCAAGACTTGTTTACTTGGCTCTATAAAAGGGTCTGCACATGCCCAAGTCTGTCACTGTATGCACTGAAACCTCACAGTGCTGTACGGCTTAAGGTAAGGGAGAGGGAGATGGTTAGAATACCGTCAGACAGGTGTCGGTATCCTAACCCTCTTGAGATGCCGGCGTCGGGATATTGACCGCCGGCATCCCATAACCATCCTGCTAGGCACATACTGTATCATGCAAGTAATGTGAAAAAAGGAGTCAAGTCTCTGTTTGATTCAATGCAGAGCCAATCTGATATATTCATTCACTAATGTTGTGTTTGTACCTAGTTCACAAATTTTGTCACTGCATATACATAAGTATATACCTCCAAAAACCAAATATTGTTATGTGGTTTGGTTTTTGGAGGTATATACTGTACTTATGTATGAAGTGACAAAACAGGGACTTAAGGATGAAAAAGGGCACAGTCTCAGCCTTAGGATAAAGACAGGTAGCTAGTGTGGCTGAAAGGCATTGCAGGGGTTAACACCTGTCACTCGTCCAGTGTGTGTGCTGTTACCTCAGTCTTGTTATCTCTCTCTATGCTCCGAAATGAAAGTTACTGCAATTACCTCACTGTTGTGCTCCCATTAGCAGCTGCTGGTGTCTGCTGTGCAGGGCTGCGTGGGGGTGGAGGAATCACAAGCAAAAGGATCCATTCTAGTTCTACAGCCGTCGGGAGGTGCAGACTGCTGGGTAAAGAGTAGACCTGTGGACTGACAGTTCCGCTATACTGGACCGGCCCATCTGGCCATCGGCCCTTCTGGCATTTGCCAGAATTGCCAGATGGCCAGTCCGGCCCTGACTGTGAGGCACTAAAATACTCCACTAGGAGTGGACTGGAGCACTGTGTTAAAGCCTACAGGGGCACTTTGTCATTAAAAAAAATGATTATGAGCCCTGTGTTGAAGGGGAACTGTAGAGGCACTGTAGACTTTGAGCTGCAGCACTGTGAGACACTGTTGTGTGGTCAGGGCTAGGCACTGTGTTAAAACACTGTGTTGTGTGTTCAGGCACAGTGCTTAAAATAATAAATAAATAACGTCATTAGGGTGCCATTACTAGGAGCGCTATGAGGCATTGTTTTGTGTGTTCAGGCACTGTGTTAAAAAATAACCTCATTAGGGTGCCATTGCTAGGAGTGCTGAGGCACTGTGTTAAAAAATTAAATTTTAGGGTGCCATTATTAGGAGCGTTGTGAGGCACTGTGTTGTGTGTTCAGGCACTGTTAAAACAAAATAAAACAAGACTGTTGTGTGTTAAAAAATATAGCAGCAGTAGGGTGCCATCATTACTAGGAGTGCTGTGAATCAATAGAGATCAGTCAATAGAAGAGCAGGAGCAGCATCCCTGTACTAGTACTGCTGCCAGCAGTCATGATAGAACTTAGCAGGAGCAGCAACTCCGTACTAGTGCTAGTGCCAGTAGTCATGGTAGTACTTCAACATCTACTAAAGGTGGTCAAGGGGAAATACAGTTTAAGAAAGAGTACCTGAAGCTAAACAATATTTCACAATGTTAAAGAAAACATCACCTCTAATAATAAAGGGAAAATTTACTGCCGAAAAATGTAAAAATGCCAACATTGACACCTCTACCCTAACTCAATCTGATACACTAAGTATCAATAGAATGGTGGAGGATTTTAATGACAATGTATACATTTTAAACTTTTTCTTTCTCTCTCTCCTGTGTATATTGTGCTCAGATGTTACACTGTTTCCATTTAGCATTTACCAACTTGTATTGGTCTCCTTTTTTTATCTCATTTAAAAAAAATATTTATAAATAATTACAAAGAACTGGGGAGGGTTAGTCAGTGGGGGAGTTTTCAGACACAGCAGGAAGGGGTGGGCAGGGCCAAAACTAAGATTTTTGTCACCCAGGGACAGGCAGTAATCTGGCGCCCCCCCAAAAAACAACAAAGAGGACGAAAAGGGTTGTGGTTTCATGACACAGTAATACCCCTTATAACACATGATGTCACACTGTAATGCCTCTTACACATTATGCCACAGTAATGCATTTACAACACATTAAGCCACAGTAAGGCCCCCTACACATTATGCCACAGTAATGCCCCTTACAACATTTTAAGCCAAAGTAAGACCCCTTACACATTATGCCACAGTAAGTCCCCCCAATGACAGCAGCACACCCCCCCCAGGGGATATAGTTATGAGACTGACGGCCGCATGGTCGCCGGTCTCAATTCAATCCCGACAACGCAGTCCCGGCAAGCAGGGGCGTAACTAGAACTTTTTGGGCCCCATAGCAACATTTTTAAGGGCCCCCCCTAACTTAGGTCTTACACAATAACCACAGTAGTTCCCCTAAAACATTAAATGCCCACTGTAATGGTGCCCCTTATGCAATGCCCACTGTAATGGTGCCCCTTACGCAGTGCCCCCAGTAGTGAGCCCCCTGTAGTTGCCCCCAGTAATGAGCCCCCTGTAATGCCCCCAGTAGTGAGCCCCCTGTAATGCCCCCAGTAGAGAGCCCCTTGTAATTGCCCCCAGTAGTGAGCCCCCTGTAATGCCCCCAATAGTGAGCCCCTTGTAGCTGCCCCCAGTAGTGAGCCCCCTGTAGTGATCCCCTGTAGCTGCCCCCAGTAGTGACCTCCTGTAGCTGCCCCCAGTAGTGAGCCCCTGTAGCTGCCCCCAGTAGTGAGACCCCAGTAACTGCCCCAATAGTGAGCCCCCTGTAGTGACCCCCTGTAGCTGCCCCCAGTAGTGACCCCCTGTAGCTTCCCCCAGTAGTGAGCCCTCTGTAGTTGCCCCCAGTAGTGACCCCCTGTAGCTTCCCCCAATAGTGAGCCCCCTGTAATGCCCCCAGTAGCGACCCCCTGTAGTGAGCCCTCTGTAATGCCCCCAATAGTGAGATCCCAGTAACTTCCCCCCACGCGCGCGGGCGCGTGCGCACATACAAAACAAACAAAAAAAACTTACCTTATCCCCGCTCCTGTGAAGCCGCCGACCGCCCCGTCGCCCGCTCCTCGGCACTATGAGAGTGACGTCATGACGTCACTCCCATAGTGCACTGCGGGACCCGGAAGACGGAGCTCATTCCTGAGCTCCTTCCCCGGCGTCCGCTCCTCGGCACTATGGGAGTGACGTCATGACGTCACTCCCATAGTGCACTGCGGGACCCGGAAGACGGAGTGAGCTCCGTCCTCCGGCTGCCGCCGGGGGTTTGAGTGGGAGTCGGGCGTTCGCTGGTAACACAATCTCAGCGGGCGCCCGGCATATGGAAAGTGCAGGGGGTGCGATCGCTGGGCCGGCGGGCCCCTTAAGCCGCCGGGCCCCATAGCAACCGCACCCCCTGCACCCTCCATAGTTACGCCACTGCCGGCAAGGGATTTAACATAGGCATCGAAATACTGATGCCTATGTTAATCCCGATGCTGGAACACCGACAGGACACCAGACCGATCGTCCTGTGCCGGGGGTAAGTATATACTTAGCTGGGATGGGGGGTTTGGTTTAGGGACCCCCAGGGGGGACTTAGAGTTAGGCACCCCCCCAGGAGGGTTAGGGCTAGGCTAGGGGAAGGGGGGTTAGGGTTAGGCATCCCTGGGGGGATTTAGGTTTAGGCAGTCCCCCCGGGAGGGTTAGATTTAGGGTGTGGGGAGGGGGGTTAGGTTTAGGCACTAACGAGGGGGGGTTAGGGTTAGGCACTAAAGGGAGAGGTTAGGGTTAGGCACCCCTAAGGGAAGGTTAGGTGGTGAGAGGGGTAGGAATAGTAAACTTACCTCGGCTGTTGGGATTTTGACCACTCTGGCTGCCGGCATCGGGATTGGAACTGCCGAGTTCACGTTTGGCGATCATACATACTGATCCCCCCCCCTTCAGAACTGACAGATGTAACACTATTAAAAATGTTATTTTAATGTGAAAGTCCATCTCCCAATAAGCCATCTCCCTTCTCTTACCTGCCGGGGCTGCGCAGTGGGTGAGCTCGGGCCGGCACAGGACTGGGCTGCCACACGCCAGGGAATGGTCCCTGTCATTCTAATGTGGTGCCGGTCGTGAACCAATTGGAGCTCGTGGACTGGCAGCCACTGCTGATTGGCTGTCATTCTGAGAGCTCCGATTGGTTTGCGACTGGCACCACATTGATGGTGGTGCTGTGTCTCTCAAGGCCGGGCTGCGGGTGGCTGTCTGCAGGTTCCGGCACATGGCTCCAAATGAATTGGGTACATGGGTTTGAAACTACATCCCCTCCAAACCCACGCATGCAGCTACCTCCTCCCACTCGCAGGCTCTCCATGGCACCCCCTCAAGTCTGGGGCCAGGGGCACGTGACATCTATTTTCTGCCCGAGAGTGTGGGGGTGGGCTAGGTTGGTCATTTTGGAAACACAGCTTTTTCTCTTTGACATGTTTGTGATTTTTTGGAAGTCATCAATGCAGTATATGACACTTTTAAAATTAAAGCAAAATTCCAGTGATTTCTCAGCCCTGACACCCTACAGGGCCCTCTCTTCAAGAATGATGCTGTGGTGAAAATATTGGAAATTGATATTATCACACTTTTTTTTCTGGAAAGAAAAAATGCTCAGTTTTAACCATTAAAGAGTACAAGTTGCTTTGTTACAATAAAATTTAATGTGTACACAAAAAAACCTATAAACCACTATAAATATTCAAAGACTGAAAAAAAGAGTTTCAGTATGACTATTACTCATCTTAATTTTCTGACTGTTATAACCGACACTGAGAAGGTTAACACTCATTAATATAATTCGATGCATGCAGATGAATTAACAGCAGTATTTCACTCCTCAATGTGTGCAGTTCTTTTATACCCACTATTCTTTCTTTCTTTCTCCTTTTTTTTCGGCAATCCAAATAATTGACAGATATTACCCCATACTATAAGGGGGCAGTCTGGTGATATTCCCAACAGATACTTCATCCTATATGTTTTTTAGAAATATTTTTTGCCTTGACATATGAACACGGCAGTTCATACTTGGAGGACATATTCTGGATCACAATAAGCATTTTAGATGACTACTAAGTGACCAGAACACTATACATTTGTCCAACAATAGTTTAATTAACAGTGTGAAACTTAAATATACAACCTTTGTGTAATTTGTCTGTCTATATATGGTGTTATGTCTTTTATGAACGTAAGTTGAAGATTATGTAATAAACTTTGTTTTAATAGATTACATTAAGTTTGTGCCCCCAGCCAAAAGAGTTTTCTTTTCCTTTCTTTTTTTGATTCCATTGTATCTTAACTCTAGGGGAGCACCGCCAATCGTGTTTATATAAGTTGATGGCATTAGAATTAGTGACATTTCCAACTACAATTTGAGATTGATCACTCCTTGCCACACAACTGTTAACATTTGGCAATACTAATTTGAATTTCTCAGCCTGTGCGGGGACACTCTTCTCGTTTCTTGAATAAAGCTACAGAACACCAATGCCCGAGTAAAGTACTGTATAATACACAATGGAATTGACCTTGGGTATTATGTTGTATATTAAAAAGGATATGCACAGTTTAACAAACCAAGCACTTCAGCGACAAGGGCTTCCACTTTTGTGGCTGAAGTTCTTGGTTTGTTTTGGCCCCCACAAAATAAAACAAGCTACCAATGGACTTAAAGCGGCTAACATCATTTTTAATCATCTCTACACTGGGAATATGTCATTATCATCTTCATCCTCCTCACCCTCATCAGTGTTAACATCATCATCACATAACATTAGCTCATCCCCACTGCAATCCACTGTTACAGAAGTCTCTGTACTATGTTGCATTTGGTGGCAAAGATCTTCCTCATAGAATTTGTAGTTAATTTTTTTGAACATGAGTTTTTCCACATATTGAGAAAGTAGCCTCCTATGCCGATTGCTCACTCTTTCCGAGTACACACTGTAGGGTGGGCAGCTTACACCAAAGATAGTTTGTACAAAGGGCTCCAAATTGCCTTTTTTTACTCCCTGTAATCAAAAAGACTATGTCACATGCTAATTTGTACAGTACATTGGGCCTGATTTAGCAGTGTACCCAAATGCAGTTACATACGCAGATCGATCGATTGTTAACCACTGCGTATGCACCACACTGTGCATGCGCTGTGAACACACTGCGATTATGGATGCACTGAGGAATCCACCGCAGAGTGAGTGACAGGCTGTGAGAATTTGGAGGTGGTGATGGGGGAGTGGTTGAAAAAACACAGGCATGTCTGTCTGTTTGAATGCCGTTTCATGGTCATGCATAAACAGGGCCGTAGCTAGGGTAGTGTGGCCGGTGCCATCGCACAGGGCATCACAGATCAGGGGGCGCTGTTTGGGCCTGTCAATTTTCTGTTTATTATCACTCTTGCTTGTAGCTTCCTCTTATTTCATCCCCAGCATCTCCTGGCCTCTCCTATCTCTTCCCTGGCCCTTCCCCATGAAGCCATGGCCCTTTTTTGGGTGCATTATGTCCCTTTGAAAAATGAGGGGGGCGCCAATGCTCTTTCTGGAACAGGGCACCAAAAAGTCTAGTTAGGGCTCTGTGCATAAATTAGCCACAGCAATTGCATACACAGCTTGGGTACTCACTGCGTGCAGTTTCTGCAACTGGTCAGACCTGGTCTAAATGTTGCATGACGGACCAATATGCGTCGATGGTACCGAATTATAAACAGGAGTGTGAGATAGTACGGATGTGAGAAAGCAGCTGTGGCATCTCTATGCCGGCTGAGCTGTGGAAGGCATTAGAATGCTTTTGCAACTGCGATCTTGCAAATTCGCAGCTGCATACGCAATAGCGATCCTTACTGAATCAGGCCCATTGTCATTAAAATCCTCCACCATGCTATTGATGCTTAGTGTATCAGATTGGGTTACGGTAGAGGTGTCAATGTTGGAAATTTTACATTATTCAGCAGTAAAGTTACCCTTTATTATTAGAGGTAATGTTTTCTTTAGCATTGTGAAATATTGTTTAGATTTTAGGCGCCCTTTGTTAAATGTTATTTCCCCTGGACCATTTTTAGTAGATGTTGAAGTACTATCATGACTGCTGGCACAGGGCTACTAGTTATGGTGGCATCCTAAAGACGTTATATTTTTTAACACAGTTATAAGTTTTAATAGTGCATGAAGACTCTGAACACACAATAAACTGCCTCACAGTGCCCGTAGTATAAGCCAGGTGGCAATTTAATAATGACATTATATTTTTTAACACAAAAGTTTTATATTAACATTTTTTAACAGCGCCCGAAGGCCCTTAACACACAAAAAAATGCACACAGAGTGCACATGCGCCCTGAACACACAAAAAATGCACGCAGAGCGCACATACCCTGTGGGCGGAGCCGCCCGCTTCCACCTGCGATCACCCCTTTACTACAGCGGCCAGTAACTGTGTGCCCCGCTCCTTCTCTGCCGGGCACACCTTTAGTATCACATAAACACACATAACAGCGGGCAGTGCTGCAGCTGCCCGCCACCTGCCCCCTGAGCTCTGCCCCTCCCCCATCTGCAATAGTGGCTTTAAAGACTGGGAGAGACATCATGACGTGACATCTCTCCCAGTCCAGTCCCAGAGTGCCCAGCACCGAGGAGACGTTCCTTCCTGAGCCCAGTCAGAGCAGACAGAGTAGGAGGCACAGGCGTGGATGGAGACTGCAGCTTCCCCCGGCTCCCACAGTGATGAGGGTAAGTGCTGAGAGACCGGGGGAGGGGGAACTTTGTACTGTTGGCATAATGTGTAAGGGAGAGGGGGGGGAGTTGTAATGTGTGGCATAATGTGTAATGGGGGAGGGGAGGTTGTACTGTGTGGCATACTGTGGGGAGAGGGGGTTGTACTGTGTGGCATAATGTGGGGAGGGGGGTTGTACTGTGTAGCATAATGTGTAATGGGGAGAGAGGGGTTGTACTGTGTGCATAATATGTAATGTGGGGAGTGGGGTTGTACTGTGTGGCATAATGTGTAATGGGAGTAAAGGGGCGTTGTAGTGTGGCATAATGTGTAATGGGGGAGGGGGAAGTTATACTGTGTGGCATAATGTGTAATTAGGGAGGGGGGAATTAGTACTGTGTGGTGTAATGGGGGGAATTTCTACTGTGGGTATAATGTGTAACGGGGAATTTGTACTGTGGGCATAATGTGTAAGGGGTAGTAGTACTGTGTAGGGGGCACTACTACAATTTAGAGTAATGTATATAAGGGACACTACTACAGATATGTAGTTTAATTTAAATAAGGGGCACTACTGTGTGGCGTAAAGTGAATTGGGGTACTATAGTGTGGCCACACCCTTTCCCTATGAGACCATACCCTTTTATTGTCCCGCACACCTGCGGGGCGCACTGTCCCTGTTTATGATGGGGGGGCACCAAATCTCTTTCTGACACAGGGCACCAAAATGTCTAGTTACGGCTCTGTCTCTAGTGTAAGCCGGATAGCACCCTAATAATGACATTATGTTATTTAACACACAAGTTTTATTTTAACATTTTTAACAGTGCCTGAACACACAACAAACTGCCTCACAGAGCTCCTAGTATAAAGGTGGCACCCTAATAGTAATTATGACGTTGTAATAATTTTTGTTTTGTTTTGTTTTATTAAAATAAAAGTGCCCCAGTATGCTTTTAAGTAACACAGAGGTCTATTTACCTTGGATAGAGATAAAATCCCAACCAATCATCTTTCATTTTTCAAACACAGCCTGTGACATGGCAGTTAGAAGCTTTATCTCCATCCAAGACTTAGTAAATAGACCCCACAGTGCTGCAATGCACTCCGTTGGCGTATTTCGTGCCTCCACAGTGCTGCAGCAGCACACAATACCTCCACAGTGCTGCAGCAGCACACAATACCTCCACAGTGCTGCAGCAGCACACAATACCTCCACAGTGACACTTTAACACAGTACTTCTAATCTTTTTTTGTTTTTTAGAAAAAAGTGCCCCTGCAGACTTTTTTTTGTATAAAACAACTCAGTGCTGCAGTCTACTCCTATGGCAGTTTTTTTTGCCTCACAGAGTGCTGCAACCAGTCCACAGTACAATAGAGCCCAGTCATGAAGGAGGGACTTTAATATGTAATCCAAAACATGTGTTAGATCCAATGCCGGGAAGATGACATTTTGCATCGTTTTGAGATCTGAACATGGCAGGAAAAACCAAAGAACCGACTCGGTTTGACTAGAAACCACCTTTCAGGTATGTTTTCATGTAAACCGAACCACACATCTCTAGAAATAATTATACACAGGTTTGAAACTACTTTAACTACAACACTCACATACAACTTATACACAGTATTTATTGACCATCTTATGGCCTTATTTATTGACCATCTTATGGCCTGTGGCCCAGTGACCTTTTTCAATTTCTACAATTCTACCATTGGTTGTGAAAGATGAGTAGAGTAAAGTACTCACTTAATTTCTTTCTCTCCAGGTTCTGAGTAGACTTACAACAAATACCTAAAAAGGTGCAATATCCTCATGGTATAAAGGGGCAGATGTACTAAGCTCTGAAAAATGATAATTTGAAAAGTGATAAAGTACCAACCAGTCAGCTTCTAACTGTCATTTTTCAAACACAGCCTGTAAGTTGACAATCAGGAGCTGAATGGCTTTTATGTTATCACTTTCCAATTAATCACTTTCCAGAGCTTAGTACATCTCCGAAAAATCTTAAAACATCGGTTTTCCCAGATAAGACTCCTGCCCAGTTGCATATTGAATTAGAACTACATCGACCTATCTTTCTACAGTATGCCTAAATGTTTGAACCACAGAAAAATACATATTAAATTGCTTCATCCATTTGTACTTGACACCCACTGAGCTGCATAAAACATGGCCACAGTGTATAAAATGTTGCCAGCATGAAAGCATTATACACAATCACGATCGTGAACCGGAAGTGAGGGAAAAAGTTAGAAGTATGAAAAATCAAGCTGAAGTACGTAAATGTAAGGGACCTCATGGGAATAAAGAAAAAATAACATGATGTCACTTCCAGCTGAGGCTATTGCTCACCCTGGTTCCTATGCCTTGATAAAGAACTATTCAGCTTGAAACGCGTTGGACACAGGAACCAGGGCACTGTTTTGGGAGAGTTCCGGACACCACCAGAATAAAGGAAGGCGAAGGGTTTTCCCCGATTTTAACTATCTATTCCATGTTCAAAAACATCTTTTCTCTGCCCGGAGTCTGGACTCTCCATATCTTATTTCTAAGCAGTTTTTATACCTGTATACTGAGGTACTTACAATTTATTTCTTTTAATCGATAATTGATTATTGTTATTAAACCATTTAAACAATATAACACTATTGCCCATTATCCCTATAGTTCCCTATATTGGATCGGAGTAACAAGGGACCGTGAAAGAGGGAGAATATTGGTCCTTGAGTCTTTGGGTGAACATACAAGAATCCTACAAGTAAGGGTAACAGGGGAGTGTTTTCACAAGCTCCAGAAAAAGTGCTTTTACTCTGCTACAAGTGATGGTTCCCAATAGGGACTTTGTATTTTTATTGAAATATACATACTATGTTTGCCTAACTTTTTTCCAAAAAAATGAAAAAAAGAATAATAAAAAACACTGAAGTGGCTAATAAACTCATTAAGGGAAGTACTTTTCCTCTATTTTCTCCTATAAACTCAGCGCCAGCTGTTAACCTAATTTTCTATGTACATCATCTATATTTTAAGGTGTAAAATAAGGTTGCTGCTTGGTTGAGTGAAGCACCTAATTGTTACTGTTTAACCACTTAACTGACAATTTTTTTTATCAAAAATGCACAGAAATTGCATTTATTTAATTGTTTAAAAAGTATGTTTTTTTTTTTTAAATATACCTAGGGGGTATTTTGCACTCCACCAACCCCCGTGTCCATAGGTCCCCACTAAAATTTCACCACCAACTATGAAAAATAGCCCCCCCCAGTGTCACAAAATTACTAGCAGTATAAACCACCCTAATGGTAATAGGTCCGCTGGCAGAGCCCCTACCCTCACCCCCAGGAACAATGGGACCTCAGTTTAGCACCCCCCTCCCTATGTGTCACTGTATAGGTTCATAGTTTTTTATATATAATTATAGCTCACCCAGACAAAAAAAATATTCCTCCCCCTAGTGCCAACAGATGTCCCCCCTGTGCTGCCCCTTCCCCTTGTCTAAACCCGCCCCCTCACCTCCTTGATGCAGAGCATGATGCAACGGGGAATAATCATCAGTCTCCCCTGCTGTAGCTGATCTCTGCACACACAGAGACCAGCCTACTGGTACACGGAGAGGAACTATGTTTCCCTCCTCGCACTTTAACTGTAAGCGCATTCACCTCAGAGTGTCGTTCGCACAGCATTCTGGGGCGTGATTCCGTCAGTGTTGTTGGCGGTCACAGACTTCTGCATCACTGCAAAGAGGCCAGAGCAGAAGGAGGAGATCCGTTCTACACTTGTGCAGAACAGATCTCCTCTACAGTAGTCGGGGGGCCTCTAGCCGGAGGAAGCACTTCTGGCTCCAGTCGCATTACATTTGACCACATTTGTGACTGTTCCTTCATTCATCTGCTTTGGCGGGAAGTCTTTACATTGATGTCTAAAGTCATTAATATCTCACTTAGCCGTGACACTGGTTTGGCACTTCTTCATCTCTGGTCCTCTGTATCTAAATTTCATTAATATGGTCATATCTTGATTTCAACTAAAGCAACAATTGCTCAAAAATTGGAAATTACCCTCTCCCCTTCTTTAGCAAAGATCATTATGAAATACAATTCACTTGGAGATGGAAACCTTGGAACTCCCTACTTTACTATGGCCTGCTCCCCAGTGGTCAAATGGTTTTCTTGGCACAAATATGCAAGGATGGTGGACTTCCTCCTCCGGATGGCTAGATGCTTCCTAAGCAGTCTGGTTCTCCCTGTAATTTATTACTTGTTAATACTGTACGATATACTTGTATGCTACATGTTCTACATCCATGTGTGTTGCCATGTCTCTCCCATTTTTGTTCTCATCCCCATCCTGTCCTTCTCTATAATCTGACCTCATATTTATCTGTTCCAGCAGAAAACGTAATAAAGATCAATTGATGAAAATGAAAAGTACTTCTTACATTCTTTTTGATATATTAATATAAAATCACTGTCTACTGTTTGTGACTCACCTCTCGACGCACCATCACTAGAAGGTAGATGTGATAGAGAGCTGGTAGTAGAAACTGGAAGTGGAGTACGTACAGTGGCAGCTGGAAACAAATATAAGAATATTTTATTTTTTTATGCATTTCAATATGTTTTATGCCCCTGAAGTGAACCAGGCAATAATCTATGAAAGTACAATAAAGTTACATTGTATACCCAAATGAACAAGCCTGAATAGGAAATGCTTGACTCCCTTGTGATAAAGATGACACAAAGCAATCTAGTGCTGTGATAAAGCTTTGGGAGGACAGGTGCACTTAAGACAGGACAGTCCCTCTTACAGTATGTCTGAAATTAATAACATAGGGGCTGATTTTGCCACTAGTGCAATGCTGCACGCAGATTCTCAATTATCTGGAATCTTCACGTGCGAAGGACCTGTCCTGCATGATTGCATATAGCCCCTGCTATGTTTCTGCCTGATTGACAGAGGGAAGATGTTGGGTGCGGCCGGCGTTCCCAAAAATTGGGGTCATCGGGCCCGTTCCCTTGGAATTGCAAGGCTAGGGGATGCCCCATGAATTAATTTTTCTGGCCTCGCAAGCTGGCCAGTCTGCGCAAGCTGAGGCTTACTCAGCTGGACGGTGCCAACCACCATCGCGACCTCGGTTACAGTGCTGGGATTGCAAATACAGCAAAGGGTGTCAGACGCCTCTTGCTGCATTTGCATATTTGCACGGAAGGAATCTCCTGGAGAGGGTCATGTTGGGAGGTATGAAACTGGAATCAGGGCCAGCCCCAGGTCTACTAGCACCCTGTGAACAAAATTCCCCCCAAATCCAACTATATCCATTTTTAATACTTTTATTATTATTATTTTCTTCTTATTATTAAAAAACACTCGCATTGCCCCGAAGTTACAGTAAAAAAAAGAAAAAACACACATTGTCCCCACTGGAAAAACAAAACAAAAACACATTGGCTCCCATGGGAAAAAAAACAGGAAAAAAAACAAAAAAACATTGCAATACACATTGTCCTCCACAGAAAAAAAATAATGCATATTGGCCTCCACAGGGAAAAATTAAAACACATTGTCCCCCACAGAAGAAAAAAACAAAAACATTGGGCCTGATTCAGAGCCGCTCGCTGCTGGCGAGCGCTCGCCCTGAATCAGGGCGTCTTTTTTAAATTATTTTTTTCTCCAGGCCGCTTGCAAAGCTGTGGGTGACCACCCACAGCTTTTGCGAGTGGCCTGGAGTCCGTTGCGATAATCGCGACCGTCGGGCTTGCGACGAGACCCTGTGGTGGGGTCTCGGCTCCTGCAAGCCCGAATGGATTTCCTGCTCTAGTAGAACAGGAAGTCCACTACTGACATCACTAGTGATGTCAGTAGGTCTGCCTTCAAACACCAGGCGTTCCTACGGGAACGCCTGCGTTTGCCTAACCACCCCCCTACACGCCTACAAAACGGGGTGAGCTGTCACTCACCATCCACAGCCGCCCCGTCTTGTAGCGCGCCCGGAGCGAGTGAACTTCTGTCGCTCGCTGGGGCTCGCGCATGTGCACGCCGGATGCGGCGCATGCGCAGACCAGAAACATTGACCTGCTTGCGAGCGCTATGCGCTTGCGAGCTGCTCTGAATGAGGCCCATTGTCCACAAAAGGAAAAAAATACACATTGTCACCCACAGAAAAAATATAATACAAATTGACGCCCACAGGAGAAAAACAAACACATTTTTTTACCACAGAAAAAAAATATTGTTCTTCACAGACAAAAATAAAACACATTGTCCCTCACAGAAAAAAAATAATCTCTGGCCTGCCCTCAGATACAGGCAGCACTGGCACCAGCAGCGACTGCAGCCTCAATGCAGACTCCAGAGCACTGTACGGGCGGGACAGCAGATGCCATAGGCCATGGTCTGGCCTGCGTCCTAGCTGGCCAGACAAGCCCAGTGCTGCCCTAGCCCAAAGTTAAAACTGGTGGAGGGGCTGTCACTGTTGTTGCCGCCACTCTAGATTGGTTCAGGGTAGGGATGTGCAGGCTCGGGTCATGGTGGCCACACCGCGCCCCATGTGGGGTGGCGTACTTGTGAAGCCGCACCGCTGGAACAGCCCTTGAGCCGGCCCTGACTTGAATCAGGCCTGCGAGATGACTACAGGCGCACAGACCTGGGACCTACACATTGATACACAAAACTGGAAATGGAATATGAGACTCAACGCTAGCCCCAGCTACTATACACTGAGAACACATAGACCAGTCACCTGCCACCAATGGTATGCTAGCAGATGGACTGGTCACTTGTGGCATTTGCAGGGAGACAGGCACTAGTTGTAAGCAGAGCACTTGCTGAGAAATCGGCAATTTGGTGTTTTGGTGGCACAGAGTTCTTGCTGGAAACCAGGCATTTTGGAGAATGCAGTGTTCTTGCTGGGATCCATGCACTTTGGAGAATGCAGAGTAAACAGGCACTGGGGCGTATTCAATTAGCCGTGATAAGCCATTTTCGGTGAAAAGTTCTTGCAGGTGATGTCATTTTGCCAGGCAAAAACTTAGTCAATGCATTGGAATAGGCGAAAAAGATTCGCCTATGAATAGGGGTTGAAAAAAAGGGCAGAATTGCGGTTTTGGGGTGCACACTTCTGAAAACCCCCCAGCACCCTTGGGACAGTCCCCCAAAGGTAAACTGCATAAAAAAAAATAAAAAAATACTTTAGAACACCTCAAAAAAGTACTTTAGTTTTGGGGGCGAAAAAAACAAAGTTGGGGGACAAAGTTAAAAACTAGCAAAATAGGCTCCAGGGGGGTCTCCAAGTATGCCCCTGACTTTTTTTGATTGCAAGTGGTTGCGGCAGGTGGATTTTTTACCTTTTTTAAAACTTCACTTTAGCAAATTTACAATATGCTAGCACCCATTTTCATGTACCCCAATTTTACTGGGACTACATATTTTCTCAAAAAAATTATGCAAAATGCCATTTTTCACCACTTATGCAAAGACGCTAAATAGTCGCTATTGAGATAATTTAATTATCCCAACTACCTTCAGCAGGGCTATTCGGGGGTATCTATAGTGATCCCCCATGTCAGTGCATCATTTCGGGGGTGTCAGGCTGATTACCCCAATACTGACAGCACTTTTCACCTGTTTGAGTTTCGCCGGGTCCCGTTTTCGCGTCCTTTGGAATTGAATTGGGTGAAAACCAGTCGCACACTCGGAAACACTTTTCTCCAAAAACATGCGATGTAGGAAAGTTCAGGAGGCGAAACTTACCCGACTTTTCATGGCTAATTGAATACGGGCCTAAGTGTAAACAAAATTTGATGAGAAACAGGAACAGAGCAGGAAGCAACTGGAACCTGGAGCCAGGGAGTAATACTCTTCCAAAGAAGTGAGTTGCTCTGGCAATGGGTTGATCACTGGTACTGGTATAGGACACTCTAAGCATCTATTGGTTGAACAAATTTGTAGGCACAGCTCTGGATCCAATTGGATTGGAGTGTGCACCTGACAGGATTCCAATATGGCCACACCCATGTTTGCATACAATGGAGAGGCAGCACTTCAGGGATGCCACAGATGGCCAGAAGTGCGGGAAACCATGAAATGGCACTGCCATAGAGGATAAGTGAGACCCTTAAGTGTGACACTCTATAGTTAACACATGCCGAATATTGTCACATTGGGACGCAACTACAGGCAGGTGGCCTTTCCCTGATGCTGTCACATTCCATGGAACTGCTGGCTCTCCTCCTCCTCCAACATTTTTGACAGTCTCAGAGACTTTCTATCAGAGGAAGGGATCTACTGGCTGTGACATCATATGTCCACTGGGCACCCCAGAATGCCATGTGACTGGCATTCTGGAGGCAGTACTGCAAAACTGCTGATGTTCCCTTCTGAACTGGGTCTTAGCATTGCTGACAGGTGCAGACAGTTCTTCATTGCTGTATACAGGCCTATGCATAGACATGCAGTGTCATGCAGTGTCCCTTGTGCCCCCAGTAGTAAGCCCCTTATATAGTGCCCCCTGTAGTATACCCCCCTGTGCAGTGCCCTGGTAGTGGTCCCCCCTATGCAGTGCCCTTTATATAGTGTCCCCAGTAGTAGACCCCCCTATGCAGTGCCCTCAGTAGTGGTCCAAAGATGCAGTGCACCCAGTAGTAGTCCCCCCCAGTAGTGCCCCCAGTAGAGGTCCCCCCCAGTAGTAGTCCCCCCAGTAGTGCCCCCAGTAGAGGTCACTACCAGTAGTGCCCCCAGTAGTTGTCCACCCCCCGATGCAGTGCCCCCAGTAGTAGTAGTACACCTCCCCCCTCCCGATAAATACACGCAAGTAACTAAAAGAAAAAAAATACACTTACCTGAATCCACGCTCCAGCTCCTGCTCCCGTCCGCACTTCAGTCCTCCTGGGCTGGCGTGCTCTGCATTATGGGAGAGACGTCATGACGTCTCTCCCATTACCCACTGCAGGAGCCGGAAGATGCAGCTCATGAGTAAGCTCCAGCCCGGCTCATGCAGTGGGCTCAGCAGCAGCAGCCAATGAGAGTCTGTCTGAAAACTGTGAATAGGCTAAAGCAACACTGTGCAGGGAATAACGCAGAGCAACACTGGTGAGAGTGAAAGTCACTGGAACAGTGAAGTTGAACAGCAGTTTCCTGTTCCTGGAGTCAGACTTAAATACCCCTGGGTAGCTGATCATTGGATCAGAAGATCAGCTGAGTGACCACAGGATTACCAATGGGAGAGACGAGTCAGGTAATATGGACCAACATGGCTGTGCCCATGCCCGGCATCCCGGAAACCAGGACGCACGCACGAAAGCCCTAGCAGACCCTGGAGAGAATACACAGTCACCACTCACCTCCACTCCCAGCGACAGAACACCTAAGCCCAAGGACGCCAGCGCCTGACAGGTGTCCAGTAAGTTGTATGACTTATCCTGACTCTCATTGGGGGCATATTTATTAAACAATATTTGCGCTTTTGAGGGTACCCACAAATGTTAAGGATCCCTGGGATTTACCATGGAGTGACCAAAATATCTTCCGCAGTCCCTCCATTTCCAACCACAATGCAGCCCCCTATGGGGGCCGCTATGAAGTTGGAATTACCAAGCATGGGCCTGGGAGCAAACGCTATCTGTAGATGGCAAAAACCTATAGTAGCCTATGGGCATACTTAACACCGATTATTTTGGAGAGGGATCCTTCATCACCTACCTCTGATGCTTTCACCAGACCAGGAAGCAGAGTTAGAGGAGCTATATAACGCTGCTTCTAGCGCATCGCCAGGACGGGTGAAAAATGTTTATCATATCCACAGTAAAAATGCAGATTGTGATAAATATGCCCCTTAAGCCTCACCCCAACCACTCAAACTGTTTGCACAAGATATTCACTATAGTTAAACTTGCATCAGTTGATTTGTCTTTGTTTTACTGATGAGAGAAAATAAGGTTGATGCATGCTATACCCAGGGATGTATTTTTTTGTACAATAGATACCAAAAAGATTTCATGATGTCATGATTAAATAAATTGGTACCAAAAAGTAAAATATTAAAAAAATGTATATAAAGTTGTACAACTTTTTGTTGAAGGAACTGCCCAGGGCATTCTCTTGTTCCTGCTGAAATAGTTTGTGCCAGTGGGTAAAGTATTCTTGGTTTGTAAGCGATCTGCTTTGGGGGGGTGTTTGAGCCAAGTCCAACCACTGTGAGATCTAGAATGAAATCTGATGTTACACCTAGCAGCCAGTAACATAGAAAGTAACGAATGCTGGCAGTCACTCCTCATGTGAGTTATAACATATTTAATTAGATGCATTGCTCTCTTTCTCAACTCTCTCAACTACTGCCGGTGGAGGCTGAGGGAGGAGCCAGTGCTTGATGATGCCATTATACAGAGCCAGCCCTAGGCAAATGCCTAGGGGCGACTTAAATGCATAGGGGCATTCGGCTCTGCAGCTCCCCCCCTCCCTCATTCGGAAGGTAGCACAGACTAGGTCAGGTGACTGTGGGGTCATAGTGACAGACTGCAGGGCCGGCCCGACGAGCGTTACTCAAGGTATATGGCTGCATAGAGCACCACAGAGAGGAGCGTGCTGAAAACCTGGCTGCCAGTGAAGAATGTGATGGGGCAGCAGGCAGGTTCAGGCTCAGTAACTATACACTGCACCTCTGGGCCCGGCACAGTATAAGTGGCTCTGCATAAAGGGCACTGTATAAGGGTGCATTACTGGGGTCACTGTATAAGGGTGCACTACTGTGGGCACTGTCTGGGACCACGGGGGTTCAGTCGCGAGGCCACGCCCCTTCCCACGAGGCCGTCCCCCTTTATCGGCGCCACGCTTTGTACGCCTCTGGTTGGGAACACGAAGATGGGTGTCAAATGCTTGTTGCATATAGTTTACACAAGGGGGCATGTCAGATGTTGCTGGGAAGCAGACAGATGCCAGGGGAGTTTGGGGCATGGGGAATTTGAGGAAAAACCTGCTGTGGAATGAGCATGTCAAAGATGCTGGAGGCATATGTGGCACAGGGGGCATGTTCGGAGGATGCTGCTAGGGAGCAGATGTTGTGGTTATTTTGGGGCACAAAGTGGGGCATGTCACAAACAGTTAGGGCACAGGGGGCATGTGGTTAACATGGTGCCAGGGGAGAGATGTTGGGAGCATTTTGCAAACATACTGCTAGAAGGTGCCAGATGCCAAGGGTATTTAAGACATACAGGTGGGAAATACCTGGATGCGGAGAGGGCATGTCAGGGGGGACCTGGGGCCATGTGGGGCAGACAGAATTTTCAGTGAAAGTCTGGTGGGAAGGTGTATCATGCAATTTGAAGGGGTGGGTATGTAAGAAAGGAGGTGTTCAGCTTGATGTAATTTATGGTCTAAGCAGGGCTATCTGTCCAAAGAGCTTCTTGCATACCACCTATACTCACCATCCACGTGTCTCCCATATGCACTCACCAACCATTATACCCACCACATATACTACCACAGTTTACTTAACCAGAGCCTTCATCTTGTGTGTCACTATATGTAATCCTGTCTCTATATGTGTGTGTCTCTAGATGTAACCTAGCCTGTATGTGTGTATGTCTCTATATGTAACCCTTCTGTGTGTCTCTATATGTAACCTGCTAGTTTGTGTTTTTCTTTTTCATGTAAAGCCTTTAAGTTTTATTTTTTAAGTACTATATATTCGTAGGAGAAATGGACACTCCAAGTTAAATAACAACAGTGGGTGCCAAGATATAAAAGTAGAACATATAGAGGGGTATTCAATATGAAACGTTAACTTCACTGTCGAAGTTAACATTTCATATCAGAGTTTTTACCTGCGTTAAAGTATCGGGCGCGCTCCCGCTTATCCCCGTATTCAATATAAAATTAACAAAAACGGGAAACTCCGAAATTGGATTTGCGTAAAGTTACCAATTTTTCCTTAAAAAAATTGTAAGACCCCCCCTAAAGTTGTAAAAACATGGGGGATCCCTATATGTACCCCCGTTTTAGCCTTTAATTGAAAGTCGGGGATTTAAATAGCCGCAGCAGGTGTTTTTTCCCCGATATTGAAGAAGTGTCGCAGAAGAGCACTTAGGTTATTTTTTTCGTTTTTTTAAGTGGTCCCATCAAATTTGGGGTACATGAAAATGGGTACTAGCACATTTTTAAGTCCCTAAAGTAAATATTTTAAAATTCTGCATTTGTGCACCTGCCGCTATAATTCTATTCTTCAAAACACCTGCCGCATACTTGCAGAATAGCCCTGAACCTATTTCCCTATTGTTATACAATTTTTTCCCAATTTTTTTTTTTCACCCCAATTTTTACATTAATTTTTTGGGGTGTCCCTATTTTTTTTTTCAACTTTTTTTAACACAGTTCTTTTTTAAATGTCATTCCCAGGGGTGCAGGCTATTTTTAAGCCTGCACCCCTAAACCCCAATTCTGCACTTTTTTTGGACACCTATTCAATGGTGAAAAGTTATCCCCGTTTTTTATCAAAGACTTTTCAAAACTGCGATAAGTCTTTGAAATTGAATACGGTGTAAAAGTAAAACCTGCGATAATTACGTCATACCTCCGATATTAACGCAAAAACGATGTTTTCGCTCCCATATTGAATACCCCTGATAGTAGCAAAATTGTGACACTCTTTTGTGTAATTCTCATGTAAAGATGCACCGGTGCCCTCCTTAGTGGTACTCAGCGTCTTAATGTACATTCTGTATGTTTTAATCCAATGTTTTGGGCTGCATCCCATCATCAGGGATCTATCTATCTATCACTGCAGGCATCCAGCACTCATCAATGAAAAGATTAATAAATCTGATATGTCGAATAACACTGCCTTGACCAACCAGCTTTGTTACCTGGTTATATAAAAGCCCTGGGTGCCGCCTCTCCCATATATTATTTTTCTGTATAAATATATATATATATATATGTGTATATATATATATATATATATATATACATACAGAAAAATAATCGGCACTCACCAAATAGTAGAAAAAGTTCTGTTTATATATAAGCACAACATGGTTCAAATACCCATGGCAGCAGAATACAGTGGTTCAGTTCAGTCGACGTTTCGATCCCAATCCAGGATCTTTATCAAGACACAGCAACCATGTAGTAGCAGTACTCAAATGTCAGAAGACCAAGTGCAGAATATTCTTCATGTTTTGCTTATAAACATAACTTTTTCTACTATTTGGTGAGTGACGATTATTTTTCTGTATATCTATGGACAGTTTTTGCCCCTAAATTAACCATCCCGACAAAACGATTACGTTACTGGAGTGTGGACACTTTGGACTATATATATATATACACACACACACAGCAATTACAACCGGTACTCCAAAGAGCTAAAGATATACTGTGCGCCTGGTGCCTTCCTAAATTACCTATCACTGTGTTGGGAAGGAAAAAAATATATGCAGCAATGGGCAGCACTCCCGGCGACTTCACAAAAGACACAAATGCTCGTGATATTAAATCAACGTTTCAGAACTGTAATGAAGGTTCTTTGCCAAAGAGTACAATAAGATTATTATATATTTATTATTGTATCCTGAGGAAAGAACCTTTATTAGAGTTCTGAAACGTTGATTTAATATCACGAGCGTTTGTGTGTTTTGTGAAGACGCCGGGAGTGCCACCCATTGCTGTATATATATATGTGTATATATATATATATATATATATATATATATATAAAATTTTGCCTAGGGCACCAAATTGGCTAGAGCCCTCTGCCATTATACACAATAATCGTCCCGCTTCCTCCAAGCCACTACAAACAAAAATGTTTTCAAAGAGAGGAAATGTACAGGGGGGGGGAGAGGGGGGACATTATAGCATATAGAAAACTCCTTCAAACTATGTGCCCCTTTAGTAGCTATTGTCTTCTGAACAGTGGGTGTGACCATGACTCTCCCCTTCCCCTGCTGATCAAAAAAAGCACATTTTATGGCTACATGCAGTGGAGACACCTACCTCTACTAAATGTGACAGGGTAAATACATCCCAACTCTCTGCAAATTGGGACAAATGAACCGATCATGGGACAGTGGTATAGTCACCTCATATTGGGTCTGTCCTGCTGATATTGTGATGGTTGGACGTATACATTGTTCAGTGATATCCTGGCATTCCTTACAGCCATGCTAAAAAGTTTTATATCCTCACTCCACTGCAGGAAACTGAAGCTTCTCCTAAATCTTTAGGACAGTCTCTTGATCTGATACAAGTCATAAAGCAAAGGTATATAACTGAAGCTCACATTATGAATTAAACAACCCTCCCTGTATGCTCAATTTCATCAGAGCAAGTCTAATATACCCAAACCTGTTAGCAAGAAGATATGCACTTGCACGTTGTTCTACTTACATTTCACAGTCAACCGAATATTCTTAACTATCATAGATTTTGTAAAAGTAGCTTCTAGAGTGTAGATACCACTATCAGAAGTCATAAGATTTGATATCTGCAATGATCCATTGTCCATGACATTCTCTCTCCGAGTAAACATCGGCCCATAACGCAAAGGGTTGTATGTTAGAATATTCATGGATGAATTTCTTCCATTTCCTTTGTACCATTTGATATTTCGGATTTGTTCTTCGTATTTAATATTCAGTAACACAGTTTGACCCACAGTTGGCTCTGATGGTTGTGAAGTGATAGTTAGATGGGAATGGGATACACTGTTGTCCACCTGCATACATATAAGGGCTTAGAAATAATAGAGATAGAGATAAGACATTATTGATTAACACATCAAATCACATCTGAGAGTTCTTTGTAGTTAAAAACAAATAGCTAATATTTCTGCACACAGCTCTGATAGGAATCAGTATGAAATACCGATTCGGCTGAAGAGCCGGTTAAAATCCCGACCCTGGAAGCCTGGTTAGGACAGAATCCCAACTGGTTGGTAAATCTACTATCCTTCTCCTTTAGCCACCCTAACCCTCCTCTTGTGGTGCCTAACCCTAACCCCCCTCTTCCCTGCACCTTAAACCTAACACTCCAGGAGGGCTGCCTAACCCTAAGTTCCCTGCAGGGGTGCCTAAGCCTAACTCCCCCCACCCGCGGCTAATACTTACCTGTATCTGGTGTTTTACGATCGGGATGCCGGCTGTCGGGACTCCGACGCCCGGATCCTGATGCGTAAGGGGATGCTGGCATATGTATTTTGCCCGGCAGTGGGATGCCGGTGTTGGTATATCAATCGCTGGGATGTAAACTACATTCCCTCTGATATGGGTCTGTTGCCTATGCATTATTGATTTTATATTTTTTTTGTGGTCTTTCAGTTAAATGGGTTTTCCATTTTACAGGTTTTTTTAACTAGTAACATATGTCAATCATTTGCTATTGATAGTCCATGAGTGCTTTTCAGCCATGTCTTTCTATCATCTGGAAGATATATTTATTTTTGTAGCTCTGGGATATATACCAAAAAGCTGATTTCTAGAAAACAAATAACCAGCAGAGATTACAGGAGAACTACTCACACAGTGACAGGACTACAGTGTGTGCAGACCCTGCTGAGCCTGCAGGCAAGGGGGACCTGGCAATGACATTCCATGCCCCCCTCCAAGGCCCCATTCCTACTGAGGCCTCATTAGATCGTGCTCCATTCTTATTCAGAGCAGAGTGTGGTCCCGAATCCTGGAAGACTAGAGCTAGTTTATTCACCTTCTGTAATCCAACCCATGAATACTGTGCATGAATAGCCATCAGATTTTTTAAGCCCCCTATGGCCACTGTTTGTGTCATCAACTGCTAGACATAAGCCTCATTAGCATCTGACCCTTTGCTGGTATCCAAGGACGTAACTAGGTGTCTGAAGGACCAATAGCAAAAGTTTGCATACCCCAATGTACCACCCAATGGTGAAAAATGTATATAACACGTAACTTTGACAAGGGAGATGCCCCCCCCCCCAGCTATGGGCCCATAGCAGCTGCACCCCTTGCACCTATGGTAGTTACGCCCATGCTGTTATCTAAGGATCATTGAATATTTGATTTTGCTACCTATGATTTCAGCTATGTAGAGATAGAGGGGCCCTTTTATTAATGATTGCATGTGCTATGCAATCTGGGCATGGTATTACCGCCCATGATCGCATTGCAAGATGCGATCATAGCACCGGAATGTATGTCCCTGCAATGTGCCCGGGGTGCTGTCGGGGGGTACTGCACATGCGCGGCCGTCATTGTCAGGGGAGGGCTCCTATGGAACCCCCTCCCGGTAAGTTTTGTGATGTGTAGCACTTTGGCTACAATGGACAGGGCCGGATTATAGGGGGGGGCGACAGGGGCGGTTGTCCCTGGGCCCCCACACATAGGGGGCCCCCACACAGGAGAGCAGAGCAGGATATCGCTGCCTGAGCTCCAGTTCTTGCCGGCGGCAGCTCAGCTGTTATACATATACAGCGGCCGCCGTGGAGCTCATTACCCTGCCTGCTGTGTACTCATTATTACCTGCACCCCTGAGGGGACTGACGAGCGGCAGCTCTGACTGACATCCAGCTGTAGCAGTAACAGAGAGCCAGGACTCAGGAGTTTCCTTCAGACAGTACAAGCAGCAGGGGGCTGTGACAGAGCGGATAGTTCCTCCTCCCCATAAGGCCCTACACTTCAGCTGACTGCTCTACACAATCCCTTCTCTGTGGTTCTGTAAAGAACAGTATAGCTGTCAACTACAGAGAGGTTCTGTAGGTACAGAAAGCAATAAAACTTAACTAATTAATGACTGGATGTGCAGAGTGCAGGTCAGACTTTAATCATACTGCATTCCTCTGCTCATCTCATTAGGGCATCCCTGTATAGCTTAATAGCCTGTAAATCTCTCTCTCTCTCTCTCTTTTTGTCACCCCCTCCCAATGGTCCATTGCATTCTTTCTGTTTATATATCCGTGTTTCCATCCATTCACAGGGTTGGTAATTAAGGAGGGCACCAGCACATTTTTTAACAAGGAGCATATGAGTTCCAGCTATTTCTTATTTTTTGTTTATTATTTCTCAGCGGTCAACCTGGCAAATATTTCCCTGTAAAAAGTTGTACTGTACTGACATCATCACAATGCGACTTATTGGCCACATCACAGTGCAGCTCACTGCTCCGAGCCAACCCCACCAAAGGAGGATGCAGACCGCCCCGTCCTCCTGCACCCCAGCCCACTGTCCACTGTAGGCCCACTTCTTTCCTTATATTATTACGGGCCCCCATAAGTTTATTGCCCAAGGGCCCCCACAAACTTTAATCCGGCCCTGACAATGGACTAACGCCATCTTCAGATGGTATTAGCTGCGAGGGCAGTATCTGGCAGCATCACATCCCCCATAGAAACCTATGGGGGATGCAGCTGCCTGCGGGAATGGAGGGATTGCAGCAGGTATCGGAGATATCTGCTGCAGTCTCACTTTCATACAAGGGGGTGATACTAAATATTTGCAGTTACCCCCTGAAAACGTGTGTTTTTGGGGAATAAGCTGTAAATATTTAAAGATAAATGGTCCCCAAAAGATTAATATGTTTTAGTAATGTACTGTATTGTGTTAATGCAACAGAGTGCCCTATAGCAAAAACAGACTGTGCACGCCCTGGATGGAGCATGTACAGCAGGGATGGGGAACCTCAGGCCCGGGACATACATGGACGACGACAGAAAGTGGAATTGAGGCAATCCATCACAGATGTATGGCCCCCTTAACACAAAATATTTAATACAAATCCTCCATAATCCACATATGCTAAGGATCAATTTATGCCATATTTATGAGGTGGTGTGAAGCTCCTTAGTGTATATATAGGATTGGAAACAAGTAACACAAGCATATCACAAAAGCAAAAACCTAAGCTGTGACAAGAGGTGTCTATATAAAGTTTGGGTTACATCCCATATTAACCATTCTTTCAAGTGAAAGGGATCCTGTGAGAAATAATGCACATACATATGAGAGTAATTGCAGCAGGATATTTATTTAAGAAGACTGAGAACTGAAACAGTAAGTTATGAGAAATGCAAATGCATGGCTGTTATTAGGACTTATAAATACAATTTCAGCTCCCCCTCCCCTCCCAAAACATTACACTGCCACCTCTGCTGCACCTTGCATTGCTGTTCACTTGTAGACATTTTCTTACCTGCTAAAAAACTTCCCCAGTGCTGCCATTTCATAACGTCTCCACAGTAGAACATTGTATGAAATGCAAGATACAAGTTGTATCACCAGTTCCTCCTTCCTGAATGTGACACAGAAAATTAAGCATATCATTTTAATTGTCCGGGAATTGAATAAAATATAGCTTAACAGCATCAAACCCAGCAATTACAACTTAAGGAAATGTGTGGCCCTGCCCACATTACTTAATCAAGGTTACTGAGGACATACTATAATTGCATTAAAGCTACTTAACAAGACATGCAGGGATAGTTTACCAGCAATAATTTCATTAATAGACAGAAAATGGCTGAATTGTGGCTTTAGATCATACTTCCGGGAGGGAGCTGAATGCCTGCAAACAGTGGGGGGCGTGGCCGGGCAATGGGTCTGTATTACCTCACAATGGAAAATATAAAGGCATTGTGAAGCAGGGGGCGGAGCCATGATGACGCGATTCAGATTTAAATAAATTGTTTTGTATAAACTATGGATGAGCGGGTTCAGTTTTCCGAAATCCAAACCCCCCCGAGCCCCCCCCCCCGATCTGAGCAGGGAACCGAGTCAGGCTCTGGTTTTCCCGCCTGACTCGGATCTGAAATCGAGGCAAAACATCATCATCTCGCTGTCGGATTCTCATGGGTTTTGGATTCTATAAAGGTCCCGTGATCGTCGCCATTTTTCATTCCGGCTGTGGAGTGTGCAGAGTTAGGAGGGAGCTGGGAGCTCAGTGTGTTAGACTGTTCTAAAAATAGAAAATAATAAAGTACTGTTGGCTGGCTACTGTGAAGAGGGAGGGAGGGAGCTGTTGCTGACACTGACCATAGGGCCTGGCTGGCTACTGTTGCCCATTTATACATAGGGGCTGGCTGGCTACTGTGGTCCTTGTCCTTATTTTGGCTTGCAGGTGTAGGCCTGAAGTCTGGCGCTGTCCCCCCTCCCTCTTACATCAAAGCAGCCCAGCACTTGCTGCTGTGTGCTTGGCTGCACTGGGAGCAGTGGCGGGCTGGGCCGGGGGGCAGGGTGCCAGGTGCCCCCTCGGGCCGCAGCGTCATACGGACCGCGGGCCGCGGGCAGTCTGTGTCACTGTGACACAGACTGCACTGCGTGTGTAGCGCTGACCGGACGGAGTCCGGTCAGCGCTACACACTGCCAAACACACAGCCGCCGGAGCCTGCAGCTGTGTGTTTGCTGTAATCAGCAGCCGCTGAGAGTCTGTCAGACTCTCATCGGCTGCTGCTGCTCCCACTGCGGGAGCCATCTTCCGGCTCCCGCAGTGGGTAATGGGAGAGACGTCATGAGTAATGACGTCTCTCCCATGCAAAGCGGCCGGAGGAGCTGATAGCGTCGGGACCAGGAGCGGGGGTTTCAGGTAAGTGATTTTTTTTTTATTTTTATTAAGTCTCTCTCTACTGGGGGGGGGGACTACTGGGGGCACTACCAGGGGGGGATTACTACTGGGGACACTATCAGGGGGGTGGATTACTACTGGGAGCACTACAAGGGGGGACTACTACTACTGGGGGAACTATTACTACTGGGGGCACTACAAAGGGGGGGACTACTACTACTGGGGGCACTACAAAGGGGGGGGACTATTACTACTGGGGGCACTACAAAGGGGGGGACTACTGCTACTGGGGGCACTACAAGGGGGTGACTACTACTACTGGGGGAACTATTACCACTGGGGGCACTACAAAGGGGGGGACTACTACTACTGGGGGCACTACAAAGGGGGAGACTACTACTACTGGGGGCACTACAAAGGGGGGGACTACTGCTACTGGGGGCACTACAAGGGTGTGACTACTACTACTGGGGGCACTACAAGGGGGGGACTACTACTACTGGGGGCACTACAAGGGGGGACTACTACTACTGGGGGCACTACAAGGGGGGGACTAAAACTACTGGGGGCACTACAAGGGGGGACTACTACTACTGGGGGCACTACAAGGGGGGACTACTACTGGGGGCACTACAAGGGGGGACTACTACTAGGGGCATTACAAGGGGAGGGGACTACTACTAGGGGCACTGCATAGGGGGCAGGGGACTACTACTAGGGGCACTACATAGGGGGAGGGGACTACCACTGGGGGCACTGCATCGAGGGACCACTGCTGGGGGCTCTATATAAAGGGCAATACTGGGGGTACTGCATAGGGGGGAGTTTACAACTGGGGCCACTATTTAAGGGGCATTGCATAAGGGTTACCACTATTGGGGCACTGCATGGGGGGTGGACTGCTACTGGGGGCACTATATAAGGGACACTGCATAGGGGGTACCACTATTGGGGGCACTATATAAGGGGCTTACTACTGGGGGCACAAGGGGCACTGCACAGGGGGGACCACTACTGGGGGCACTATATAAGGGGCTTACTACTGGGGGCACAAGGGGCACTGCAGAGGGGGGGATCACTACTGGGGGCACTACTGGAGGCCTGCATAAGGGTGTTCTCTCCTGTGGCACACGGGGGCACTGCATATGGGCACTACGACAGGGGGCTGCCCCATATCTTTATTTTTACCTTACATTAATCCCATATGGACCTGCCTCCTCCCTGAAACATTTGAGGGGAGGCGCCGTAGCACGCACATTCTTTGAGCACCCTGGCTACACACTACTACTCTGCCACGGCCACCTGCATGCATTTGCCCCCCAGGCTAAAAGTTGCCAGCCAGCCCCTGACTGGGAGACTGCTCGCGGCTGCTAAGTAGCAGCCACAGCAGTCTCCTATGGCTGTGGGGAGAGCAATCACACTGATTGCACCCCCCACTGGCTATGTGCTGGGCTGAGGGGCTCACAGCGCCCCCCTACCCAGCGGCGCTGCAAACATTTTTTATATTTTTTTCCATGAAGGGGGCATGGCCATGCCTCCCCAATTAGGTCATGCCCCATTCTTCCCCCGGGCCCGGCACCACTGTCAGCGCCCCTGGGAAGGAGGGGAGGAGGCATTTAGAAAAAATATTAAACCATTCACATCAGTCCTTGCCCCAGAAGAATCCTTGAGCGCTACGCCTGCTGCTTCTGTTGCTCCTGGGTGTGGATCTTCTTCCCAGTAGTAGTTTAAAAAAAAACAATTGACTGTTAAACAATCTTTTGCAAGTGGGAGCAAGTATGACAGCAGTCACCCAGTTGCACAGCGGATCACTGAAGCCATAACATCTATGCTGGTATTAGATGTGCGTCCAATACCTGCCAATAATGCAGTGGGTTTTAGTTTTAGACAGTTAATTGAGGTCCTGTGCCCCCACTACCAAATCCCATCTAGATTCCACTTAACTAGAAAAGCAACTCCCACTAGGAGAGCTATAGATTTAATTAATTCTATCCACACTCAAAAATTGCCCTCAATAATTATGGCACTAGATGCTGAGAAGGCATTCAACCGTATTTCTGGAAAGTATCAATCTGGAATTCTAGCCCTATACAGATACCCTACTGCTACGGTCTCTGTCAATCGCATTACTTTGCTCCCTTTTGGAATTGGAAACGGTACCAGGCAGGGATGTCCGCTTTCTCCTATAATCTTTGCCCTGGTCATGAAACCCCTGACGGCAAAGATTCGCCACAATTCTGACATTATAGGTATAAAAGCAGGTTCCTCCGAACATAAAATTACGCTATACGCAGATGACATTATTATATCCCTTGGAAACCCTTCTCACTCCCTGCAGCCTCTCCTCTCTGAATTTGATCTTTATTCCGGTTACTCGGGCTACAAAATTAATACGAGTAAAACAGAAGTGCTTGACTTCTATGTTCCTGGGCCAAACAAAACTCCTTTTGGAAGCATCTTTTCCATTTAATTGGCATAAACAAAAAATTAAATATCTAGGTATATTCCTAACACATAGCCATCACGAGTTATTTCAGGCAAATTTTCCCCGTATTTTAGATCAAATAAAGCCGACCCTGAATTCTTGGTCTGGTTACTTTATATCTTGGATAGACAGAGTAAACTCTGTTAAAATGAGCATGCTCCCTCGGATACTTTACCTTTTCAGACTCTCCCAATTTTTATTCCTCCCTATGTTTTTAAATTTTTCCAGTTTCATACTTCACGATCTATATGGGCAAATAGACGTCCCCGGATACGTTTAAAATTGTTGCAATGTCCTACACATAGTGTAGGGTTGGGTATCCCTGACTTTAAAAGATACTATTTAGCTGTGCAACTTGGCTAGGGGTGTGCACCGGCCACTTTTCGTGTTTTGTGTTTTGGTTTTGGATCTGGATCTTTCTTCGTGTTTTGGATCTGGATTGGTTTTGTCAAAACCACCCTTCCGTGTTTTGGGTTCTGGGTTTTGTGTTTTGGATCTATATTTTTTTTAAAAAAAGCATAAAAACAGATAAAAATCACAGAATTTGTGGGTTTTTCTGCTCCTATGCTATTATTAACCTCAATAACCTTAATTTCCACTCATTTCCAGTCTATTCTGAACACCTCACACCGCACAATAGTGTTTTTATGTCCAAAATCTTGCACCGAGGTAGCTGGATGACTATGCTAAGCGATACGAGTGGGCGGCACAAACACGTGGCCCATCTAGGAGTGATACTGCAGTGGCAGACAGGATAGCAGTTTGAAAAACTAGGCCCCAAACAGTACATAATGCAAAGAAAAAAAAGAGGTGCAAGATGGAATTGTCCTTGGGCCCTCCCACCCACCCTTCTGTTGTATAAACAGGACATGCACACTTTAACAAACCAATCATTTCAGCGCCAGGGTCTGCAACACGACTGTGGCTGAAATGATTGGTTCGTTTGGGCCCCTACAAAACAAGCTAACAATTAATCTGTCCCTGCACAAACTGGCTCTACGGAGGCAAGATGTCGTCCTCACCCTCTTCAGTGTTGTGTACATCCTCATCCTCACAGACTATTAACTCGTCCCCGCTGGAATCCACCACCACAGGTCCCTCTGTATGTTCTGGAGGCTGGTCTCCCTGGAAGAGTTGATAATTAATTTTTATGAACATCATCTTCTCCACATTTTGTGGAAGCAACCTCCTACGCCTTTCGCTGACAAGGTTCCCGGCTGCACTAAACACTCTTTCGGAGTACACACTGGAGGGGGGGCAACTCAGGTAAAATAGAGCCAGTTTGTACAGGGGCCTCCAAATTGCCTCTTTTTCCTGCCAGTACAGGTACGGACTGTCTGACATGCCTACTTGGATGCTGTCACCGATGTAATCCTCCACCATTCTGTCAATGGTGACAGTATCATATGCAGTGACAGTAGACATGTCAGAAATTGTTGCCAGGTACTTCAGTCCAGACCAGATGTCCAAACTTGGTCCTGCCTGCCCTGCATCACCGCCAGCGGGTTGCTTAGGATACCTAAGTTTTTTCCTGGCAGCCCCAGTTGCAGGAGAAAATGAAGAAGGAGCTGTTGACGTGTCACGTTCCGCTTCAGCTGACAGTGTTTTCACCAGCAGGTCTTTGCACCTCTGCAGGCTTGTATCGTCCGGAAAGAGAGACACCACATAGGCTTTAAACCTAGGATCGAGCACGGTGGCCAAAATATAGTGGTCTGATTTCAACAGATTGACCACCCTGGAATCCTGGCAAAGCTAATGAAGGGCTTCATCCACAAGTCCCACATGCCGAGCGGAATCGCTCCGTCTTTGCACCTCCTTCACTTTCTCCAGCTGCTTCTGCAAAAGCCTGATGAGGGGAATGACCTGACTCAAGCTGGCAGTGTCTGAACTGACTTCACGTGTGGCAAGTTCGAAGGGCTGGAGAACCTTGCACAACACGGAAATCATTCTCCACTGCGCTTGAGTCAGGTGCATACCCCCTCCTTTGCCTATGTCATAGGTGGATGTATAGGCTTGTATGGCCTTTTGCTGCTCCTCCATCCTCTGAAGCATATAGAGGGTTGAGTTCCACCGCGTCACAACCTCTTGCTTCAGGTGATGGCGGGGCAGGTTCAAGAGTGTTTGCTGGCGCTCCAGTCTTCGGCACGCAGTCGCTGAATGGCGAAAGTGGCCAGAAATTTTTCGGGCCACCCAAAGCGTCTCCTGCACGCCCCTGTCATTTTTCAGAAAATTCTGCACCACCAAGTTTATTGTGTGAGCAAAACATGGGAAATGCTGGAATTGGTGGCGTTGTCAGATATCACAAATCCCCAGGAGAGTCTAAGTGGGGTAAGCCACTGGGCGATGATTTCCCTCAGTTTCTCTAAGAGGTTGTCGGCGGTGTGCCTCTTACTGAAACCGGTGATACACAGCGTAGCCTGCCTTGGAACGAGCTGGCGTTTCTGAGATGCTGCGACTGGTGACGCTGCTGTTGTTGCTGCGTAAGGTGATACATCTACCCAGTGGGCTGTCACAGTCATATAGTCCTTAGTCTGCCCTGTTCCACTTGTCCACATGTCCATGGTTAAGTGGACATTGGGTACAACCGCATTTTTCAGGATACTGAGGACACTTTTTCTGACGTTTCTGTACAGTCTCGGTATCGCCTGCCTAGTGAAGTGGAATCTAGACGGGATTTGGAACCGGGGACACACTACCTCCATCAATTGTCTAAATCCCACTGCACTAATGGCGAATACCGGACGCACGTCTAACACCAACATAGCAGTCAAGGCCTCAGTTATACGTTTTTCTTCAGGATGACTGCTCTCGTACTTCATCCTCCTCACTAAGGACTGTTGGAGGGTCAATTGTTTAGTAAAAGTAGTGGTGTTCCTACTTCCTCTCTGGGATGATGAACGACTCCCAGCAGCAGCAACAGCAGCAGCGGCAGTAGGAGGCGTAGCAATGCAGGATCCTCCGGAGGAATCCCGGATAGGAGAGTCAGTCATGCCAGTGACATGGCCTGCAGGACTACTTCCAAAACTGACTAAGGAGGAAATTGACGAGGAGGGAGTTGACGGTGTGGTTTGCAGGCGCTTGGATACAACAGGACAATGGGATTTAGGTGTAACTGCTTACGGTCTTAGCCAAAGTTTCTGAACTTGACAGTAACTTTTTATGAACGCGTGCAGGTGCTGTATAAGGGAGGATGTTCCTAGGTGGTTAACATGCCTACCCCTACTTATTTCACCTTTACATGTGGTACATATGGCAAGACAGTTGTTGTCCGGATTTGGATAGAAATATTGCCAGACCAAAGAGGTGGAATGTTTGGTCTTCTGCCCAGGCATGACTGTGATGGGCTTTTTCATCCCACGGACAACAACTGTCTCCCCCGGAGCCTGATTTAAACAAACCACATCACCATCAGAATCCTCCTCGCCAACTTCCTCCTCAGCGCCAGCTACACCAGTATCCTCATCCTGTTGTACTTCAACAGTGACATCTTCAATTTGCATATCAGCAAGTGGACTGTGGGTGCTCCTTTCAGCACTTGCATGGGGCGTGCAAATGGTGGAAAGAGCCACCTCTTCCCGTCCAGTGCTGGGAAGGTCAGGCATCGCAACCGCCACCACACTTGGACTCTCCTTGGGGATTTGTGATGTCTTCTTAGAATGCACAGTTCTTCGCTGTGCTTTTGCCAGCTTAACTCATTTGATTTTTTTAGCGGGAGGAGGGCTTCCATCGTCATGTGAAGCTGAACCACTAGTCATGAACATAGGGAAAGACCTTAGCCATTCCTTGCCACTGCGTGTCGTAAATGGCATATTGGCAAGTTTACGTTTCTCTTCAGATGATTTAAATGTTTTTTTCATTTTCCTGAACTTTGTCATTTGGGATTGTATGTGCCCTCTACTATGACATTGGGCATCGGCCTTGGCAGACGACGTTGATGGCATGTTATTGTCTATGTCATGACTAGTGGCAGCAGCTTCAGCACTAGGAGGAAGTGGTTCTTGATCTTTCCCTATTTTATTTTTATCGGAGAAAGTTTGGTCCTCCATTTATGTTATATTGATATATACGTGCGGCTAAGGCGCACACAAACACAGAAAATAATTTTTTATTTTTGCTGGAGACTAGTGCACTTTGTGGGTTACACCACCCTTTAAGAAATGAGCCAGCCGGCTCTTTACTTATGGGACACAGGCGCACGCTTGGCGCTGCTCCTTTGTTGATGCACGTGCAGCTACAGCCCACACAATTCACAAAGACAGGAAAAAAAAGAAGAATTTTTTATTCTTTGTGGAGCGCACTTTGGGGGTTACACCACCCTTTAACAGACAGACGCACGCTTGGCGCTGCTCCTTTGTTGATGCACGTGCAGCCACAGTGCACACAATTCACAAACACAGAAAATATTTTTTTATTTTGTTTGGAGTGCACTTTTACAGCACCCTTTAACGGTCAAGCCAGCTGGCCCTTTACTTATGACACAGGCGCACGCTTGGCAGTACTTTGTTGATGCACGTGCGGCTACTGCGCACACAATTCACAAACAGAAAAAAATATATTTTTTTATTTTGTTTGGAGTGCAGTTTGGGGGTTACAGCACCCTTTAACGGTCAAGCCAGCCGGCCCTTTACTTATGACACAGGCGCACGCTTGGCACTACTTTGTTGATGCACGTGCTGCTACTGCGCACACAATTCACAAACACAAAAAAATATATATTTTTATTTTTTTTGGAGTGCACTTTGGGGGTTACAGCACCCTTTAACGGTCAAGCCAGCCGGCCCTTTACCTATGACACAGGCGCACGCTTGGCGCTACTTTGTTGATGCACGTGCAGCCACAGTGCACACAATTCACAAACACAGAAAATATTTTTTTATTTTGTTTGGAGTGCCCTTTGGGGGTTACAGCACCCTTTAACAGACAAGCCAGCCGGCCCTTTACTTATGGGACACAGGCGCATGCTTGGCACTACTTTGTTGATGCACGTGTGGCTACTGCGCACACAATTCACAAACACAGAAAAAATATATATTTTTTTTGCACTTGGGGGTGCACCCCTGATGGACAGAGCACCCCCTGGACAACACTACAGCACCCCTTTAGGGCTGGGACACTGCACAGGGCTTTGGAGTGGACACAGCCCCTATGGACAACAGCAGCACAGCACAACACGGCCAGCCCCTATGGACTTTGAAGGAGTGGACACAGCCCCTATGGACAACAGCAGCACAGCACAACACTACACTACACTACACTACACAGCCCAGCCAGCCCTAACTCCCACCCTCCCTCTTCACCGTCCACAGCCAAGTGAGAAAATGGCGCCGACGCGGGTACCTTATATAGAATCCAAAACCCGCGAGACCCGGAAGGCGGGATGATGACATTTTGCCTCGATTTCAGATCCGAGTCAGGCGGGAAAAGTCGAGCCTGACTCAGATCGGCCTCGGATCGTGGTGGCTCGTGGGGGGTTCGGATTTCAGAAATCCGGACCCGCTCACCCCTAGATTATACTAATTGAAAATTTGGGCTGGCTCCTAGTCCTTCTCCCGTTATTCCGATTTTTCATAACCCTACTTTCCCTCCAGGCAAAAATAAAACTTTTTTCTCCCCATGGAGAAAGGGGAACATTTTTTACTTAAATGATATCACTAAAGATTTGAGTTTTCCCCAATTTTTTCAGATCCAAGAGACTATTGCTCTTCCCTCTAATACTTTTTTCCAATATTTGCAACTTAGGCATTTCCACTCTAAAATGAAACACCTTTTAACTAATAGACCCCTTTCCAGCTTAGAGGCTTTATGTTTAAGATGTTCCCCAACCAGAGGTTTAATTTCTTCTCTCTATACAATGCTCATTGAGGGGCTGTATCCGCAACGTGATTCTTATGAAAATGCCTGGGAGGTAGATTTGGGTACCTCTTTAGATGATGAGGAATGGATAGAGATTTGGGATAATGCAGCCTCTAGCTCAGTCTGTGTTAAGATTAAAGAAAATACATACAAGCTACTATATAGGTGGTATTATGTTCCCTCTCGATTGAGTACAATGTATCCTGGCACGTCTGACAGGTGTTGGAGAGGTTTTACAGATGAGGGCACCTTTCTTCACACATGGTGGACTTGTCCTAAGATAGTAGTTCTCTGGAAAGAAGTTATTGGCCTGGTACACCGTCTACTCAATATATCTATCCCTTATGATCTTAAATATATTCTTCTCCCCTTAGACCTCCCTACGCTGACTAGGCACCAAAACAAATTGATGCACCATATTGTTAATGTAGCGAAATGTCAGATAGCTTCGGACTGGAAGAAATTAGATTCTCCCTCCATGCAGTCTATCCTAACTCGCATTTGGTATATTTATCGTATGGAATATATGACTAGCATTATTAATCATTCTTCATAATCTTTTGATAAAGTATGGAGGCCATGGTTAGTCTCTCAATCTGCCCCTTCTCCTTTTGCTTTGTAAAAATTATTTTATTTGTATATGTATGTTTGCAGTGTATAAATGTGTATATACGTAGTCATTTGTTTATTATTACTCTGATGACCCACCCCAGGGTCTTTCCCCTCTTCTTAATTTTTTTTTAATTTTTTACCTCTTTTCTGCTTTTTCTCTTTTTCTATTCAGCCTATTTTGATGCTGAATACACTGTTTTTTTCTCTCTTTTGTAGGTTTGATTATTTATGTTAAATATAAAAATGGATCACAATTTACAGCTCTTTTTTTGTATTATAAGATTCAGACCTTGTCTTTTTGACAACTATTTGTATAAGGGGGTCTTTAATTACGTTACGTCTGTGTTAATCAAATGATCCGTCTAATAAAAAGTGTTTAAAAAAAAAAGAAAGAAAAGCAACTCCCAGCCTGTACAGGGACGTTAAAAAAATTGATTAGTGTCCTCCAAAATGCCGTTTTACCCACTGTCTACTTAAGGGGCACATCCACTAGACGATCTACTCCTTGTCCAATCTCTAAACGATTTTCACTTGATTTTTTTCCCTTGAAATTTTATCTTTCAGTCTGAACAATTTGCAAACGATTTGCAAACGATTTGCAAACTATCTTTAATAGATCAAGTGAAATTGACCTGCATGTTCAGTCGACCGACGAGACGATCAAACGACCAGCGGGAGCGCGCATCGTTGATCGTTAACGACCAAACACTGCACGATTTATAAACAATTTTTAAACGATTGAACGATAACGACTTAGTTATCGTTCAATCGCCTGCTAAAATCGTGTAGTGGATGCCCCCCTTTAACTACAGATATGTGGACAAGCGGACAAGAACAAATGCAAGATTGCATGACTGTAACAGCCCACTGTGTGGGTGTCTTGCCTTCAGAGGTACCAACAGCAGCAGCATCTACGAAACAGCAGCTCATTCAGAGGCAGGCTACTCTGTGTATCACCAGTTTCACTAAGAGGCATACCACTGACGGCAATTTTGAAAAAACTGCCCCATCAGGCCTTATGCTGTGCCGCAGAACTACATTATGTTTTTATCATTTAACACAGTAATGAACCTGGTGTCCTTTGCACTTTCGGTAGTTAGATTTGTGATGTATCTATGTATGCATACCTCACAAACCTTCCCGAATTCAGCGCAATAATTTTGCTTTATGGACTGCAGTGTGGGGAGGGTGGGGGGAGGGCACTCTGTCACCAGTGTTCTGCATAGCATGGTAGTGGTGAACTGATGGCGCTCCCATGTGCACAAACATCCACACTGTGGCGGGAGATGCATGAGAGCATTGAGAGGCATAAAAGTTCCGGTCCCGTCCTCCCCAATGTTGGGAGGTATGTGTATGTTTTTGAAAGCAAATCCTCTTCTGTGTGCGCAATGTACATATCTTCATTACAGTCAGTTATGAATGCATAGAAAAGTCTGGCCCCCATTTACCAATGAAGCATAACCCCTTTAGCGCTCGCGGGCCGCATTGCCGACAATGGAGACCCAGCGGTGCCTTTCCGGCTTCAGCAAAGCCTTCCAATCCCCATGTCATGCACATGCACAGATGGACCGTCACACATGCGCATAACACCGGATGCCAGTCGCTGGCAGCGTTAGGCTGCCAGCAGCCCAGCAGAGGAACAGGATGAGGACTTAGTGGGACCTCGCCGGAGGGGTAAGTATTGGTAAACACCAGTGAATTTTTCGTTAGCATCACAGTGATACTAAACAAAAAATTCCTCTGGTATTTGCCTTTGTTGGTAAATGGGGGCCTCAGATTGGTAAAATAAGTGGTGTTTATTTATTTAGTGTGGTGTTTGTGCCTATATGACGCATATTTAATGGATGCTATACTGAGTAGTACAAGATGGCAATGACTGCAGTCAGAGGGATTTTTGCTCTGTTTGATGGGAGATCAGTATGAAATGCAGCAGAGACGAGGTTTGTTTTCACAAATGCAAAGATGTAAGTTTGTATTGAGGGAATGGCGGCTACGATAATGAACTGCAATTTGTGGCAAACATAACAGTATTTACACAAAGGATCCTAATTATTAACCAGAGAAAAGTATTATCACCATTTAGACCCAGACAGTACCAGAATATTGAACAAAAATGATTTCATTAATTTATTTTAAATAAAACAATTTTTGAATTGGTAATAATCTATACAGTAATGGTATTATCTGGATGTCTCTACAGTGGCATCTATTAAGGAGTAACTTTGGGGTCTATTCATGAAGCAGTGGAGTGGCCTGTTTAGCTGAAAACAGGGCACTTCTTTGCTTCGAGCTATTCATAGAGCAGGATACTGCTGGAGAAGCTTATTACTTCTCCAGCGGTGCACCTGCTCCTGTATGTATCGCATCACCATACATTTGTTCCAAGATGGTATTAGCAGTGCTGTTAGGGGAGAAGAGCAGCGAAGATGGCTTACTTCCTGCCTTCTCTCTGTTGTCTAGGCCCTCTTCTCTGCCAGCAGCCAATCAGCGGTGCCCCGGGTAAATGCATATGCATACTCGGGTCACCACCTGCAGTGCTGACTGTTGGCTGGTGGCTCCCCCGCTGACCCAGTGCCCCTCGTTCCACTTTCTACCCCTGACACCACTATTTTAAAATGACCTGGCATATGCATGTGCCGGGTCACCTTTATCCAGATTGCCCCCGCGACCCCCCTCCCCATTCCTTCCCTTGCCGCCGCTACTGTAAAGTGACCCCCATATCTCTTCCATACAGGATTCCCCTCGATGCCTGTTTCTTCCCCTGTAGCCAGTATTGTTATGCCGCTTCACCTCCAGCTCCACCTCCATCCAAGCTGCCCCCGCACTGCTGCTGCTGCTGCTGCCGTTGGGACCCTGTGCATGCCCGAAGACACAGAAAAGAATAGAGAAGACCAAACCGCCAACCATGGATATACCGCTCCGCTTCGCAAGAAAGATAAGTGTACTGTACATGAATTGCTACTTATCAAAACTATAGATTGCATCGAAGTGATGTGATCTATAGTGATAAGTAACAATTGTTCACCGCATATCTTAATGAATAGACCCCAATGCTTCTAAAGGATGTATTTACTGCATACCACGGGAAGGGGTGGGAGTTTGGGGTGGACACCCTCACACCGCTGCTCTGCATAGCTGAGCAGCGGTTAATGGGGAATGACCGGGTCATCCATATACACATTGCTGGCTGTGAAAGAGGCTTGGGGACTGTCTTGGAGAGCTGGGCAAGCACCCAGCATGCTGAAACCGGGTGCGTGGCTCGCGGGTACAGCAATTCCCGCGAACCCACGCCCCTTGTCGATAGGCCACGCATAATATTTTTGGACTCTCCGGAAGTCTCCTTCCACTCCAGAGTCCAAATGTTTGGAGTTATGTTACTGTGTTATCTATTATGACTCTGAGGTAACAATGGTATTATCTGGGTGTCTGTAAAATTGCAGCTATTATGAGGTAACAATGGATTTATTTGGGTGTCCCTAGAATGGTATCTATTTATGAGGTAACAATGGTATTATCATCTGTATAATTGAATCTATTATGAGGTAACAATGATAATATCTTAGTGTCTATACATTGGCATCTATTATGAGGTAACATTGGTATTATCTGGGTGTATGTACAGTGGCATCTAATATAAAGTAAGAATGGTATTATATGGGTGTCAGTATAATTGCATCTATTATGAGGTAACATTGGTATTATCTGGGTGTCTGTACAGTGGCATCCCTTATGAGGTAACAATGGTATTATCTGGATGTTTTTACAGTGACATCTATTATGAGGTAGCAATGGTTTTATCTTTGTGCCTGTACAGTGACATCTGATATGAAGTAACAATGGCATTATCTAGGTGTCTGTATAGTGCCATTTATTATAAGGTAACAATGGTATTATCTGGGTGTATATACAGTGACATCTATTCTGAGGTAACAATGGTATTATCTGGGTGTATTTACAGTGGCATCTTTTATGATGTAACACATGGTATTATATGGGTGTCTGTATAATTGCATATACATTTTGTCGGAAAAAAAATTTGATTCAGAAACTGTGGGTGGAGCTATTGGGGGTGGAGCTATAGAAAAACAATTTTATCTATCTATTTATCTATCTATCTATCTATCTATATTATAAGGGCACAGTCGTGCCCTTATATTAAGGCTGCATCCAAATATATATATTATAAATATATATATATATATAATTCAAAAGGTCCAGCACCCCCTTCACAGAGACTAGAAAACTTGACAAGGTGACCTCACAAAATGATAACATGTACAGCGGGAGTGCCGCACTTCTCGCTGTATATATATATATATATATATAAAACCTACTGAAATTCTGCAACTCAAACTAAAAAAAACCAATGAAAATCCGATCATTGAGGATTACGCCTTAATGGATGTGTTCCTCACGCAATTCAGATATGTTATGCCATCACACCCTGTGGTTAACTGCAGATTCAGCACTCTCACAGAGTGAGATTAATGTCACTCACAAAATGGTGGAACTACTAATTCACAGAATTGTGTGCTCATTGGAATACACACATACAGTCTTTGCAACTGAGGTCGGAGCAGTTATGTTGCACACACATCCCACTCAGTGTTCACAATCTTTCCATTCGGTCACCACAACAATCCCACTGGGTTCCAACATCCTTCTCACTCCATACATCCATCTCATTCAGAATACACATTCAGCTCCCTAATTGCTAAAACTATCATACTCTGTCTGTGCATGTACACTATTTTCCCATGCCTCCACGCTGCTGTATCTTACCCAATCCCTACTGCTGTGTGGTCTCCGAACTGGGCTAGTCTGTCCTTCCCCATCCACGTCGCCCTGTCTTCCTGCATCCATGCCACTCTGCACCACTGCCTTATAGCCAGACATGCTGCTTTGTCTTCCTCTCATTTGTGCCACTCTGTCCCCCCAACCGTTCCACTCTGTCTTCCCCCCCATCTGCACCAATCTGTCTTCCCCAATTCCTACTCTGTTGTGTGTTCTCCCATTTGTGCTAGTCTGTATTCCCTCATCCGCACCAATCTGTCTTTATCAGTCTGCACTGCTCTGTCTTCCTGTGTCCATGCCACTCTGTACCCCCCATGTTCCATGTTGCTCTGATCCCCCAAGCCGTGCCACTCTGTCTCCCCCACATGCACGCTGCTGTCTCCCCCCCCATCCGCACCACTGTTTTCCAGTTCCACCCATCTGCATCACTTTGGCTCCCCCCATCTGTACTGCTTAATCTTCCCCCCTCTCCACACCTTTCTGTCTCCCCCACATACACCGCTCTGTCTCCTCCCCCCATCCACACTACTCTTATCCCATCTGCGCAGCTCTATTTTCTGCCCAGACCTCAGTTGCATAGACTGCATGTATGTATTCTAAGCACACAATTCTGTGAATTAGCAACTCCACCATTTGGAGTGACAGCAATCTCACTCTGTGAGAGTTCTGAATCTGCAGTTAACCACAGGGTGTGATGGCATACCATATCTGAATTGTGCAAGGAACACATCCCATTAAGGCGTCAGTCTTAATGATCAGAATTTCATTGATTTTTTTAGTTTGAGTGGCAGAAATTCAGTAGGTTTTGTGAAATTTCAGAACATGTCTAAGAAGCCTTAATGGGACATATGAAACCGTAAGGATATTTTGTCTATGGAATTTCATTGTTTTTTTTTAATTTATGAGCCATCAGGGACAGGAGCAGCAAATTGGACCAAAGCAGAAAAGTGGCACTTTTAACCAAACAGGCAGTGCAAGAAAAAAAAAACTAACAGTTTAAACTTTAGATTTTTTACTTTTTAACCTGAAATTTGGCATGCAGCACCGAGCGATAGTTCTACCCGTCCCTGCCAAATTTCAGCTTAGCATGTCCAATAGCTTGTAGCCCCTCAAACACCATGCCCCCATCTCAGGAATTCCATATAAGAGAATTCCATTTATCAGATTCAGCCTTAATAGAAGAATACATTATATATATATATATATATATATATGTATATATATATATATATATATATTAGAAGGGCACAGTCGTTATATTAAAGCTCAGTCAAAAAACCTGAATCTGAATTCTCCATAGAGAATTTTGGAGGGGGGGGCATGGCTGTATGCTACACCCCAAAAGGTATAGGATGTCCCGAACTGAAATTTGGCATTGACGGGTAGAACTGTCGCTCAGTGCTGCATGCCAAATTTCAGGGAAAGATAAATAAATATATATATTTAAGGTGAGCGGGTCCGGTTCTCACCCAAACTTCCAGATCTGAGGCGAGAACCGAGCTAAGCTCAAGGTTTCCAGCGTGACTCAGATCTCAAAACAAGGCAAAACATCATCCTCCCGCTGTCGGATTCTTGCTGGTTTTGGATTATATAAAGGTCCCCGCAATCTGCACCATTTTCACTCTGGATGTGGAGACAGAAACTAGCAGATGTAGTCAGTCACTGTCAGTCACTCAGTGTGTGTGTCCAGTTGGGATCTTGGCCTGAAGGCTGCTGCTGTGCTGACCACAAAGGGGCTTAGGCTGCTGTATATAAAGGGGGGCTTCTTTCAGTGGGTGCTGCAGCTGCTGTGTCACTTATCTTGTCAATTAACTGTGGCTGCTGCTGTGGTGTTGTCCTGTCCATCAGGCTAGGTCTGTGGTCCATAAAGGGGTGCTGTGTTGTCCGGGGGGAGGGTTGGCTCTCTCTATTAGGGGTCCTCTTCCCCAGTTTATAAAAAAAAGTGTGCGTTAACAACTTAGCTGCGTTATTATTGTACGGTGACACTGCAACAGTTTATCGTCCACGTATTTGTGACTCTGCAGGTGGTCTGTCCGCACTCAGCAGGGGTGCTTTGTTGTCCATCAAAAAGGGGTGCTGTCTGTGTTGTTCATCATGGGGCTGCTGCCTCACTCAGGGGTGCTCTTCCCCAGTGTAAAAAAATAAAAGTGAAATTAAATTAATAATTTTTGTGTGTGTGTGCGTTAGCAACTTAGCTGCGCTATTATTGTTTGGTGACACTGCCAGCCAGACCGCAGTTTATTGTCCACGTATTCTGATACTATAAGTCGTAGTGCAGAGTGTTATTCTTATTCAGAAATAATTCATCTTGTTACACTGTAAGTGGTAGGCGCAGTCTAATATTCAACTTTTCACTTCTTTCCTCAATTGTGAATGAATGATTAGTCTACACGCCGACTACAAGACCACAACAAAGTGCTAAATAACGTGTTATATTATATAAACAAAATGACATCACTATAAGTGGCAGTGCAGTGTGTTATTATTATTATTCATAAATAATTAATCTTGTGACACTATGTGGTAGTGCAGTGTGTTATTCTTATTCATAAATAATTAATCTTGTGACACCAAGTGTTAGCCCAGTGTGTTATTCTTATTCATAAATAATTAATCTTGTGACACTGTAAGAGGTAGCGCAGTGTGTTATTCTTATTCATAAATAATCTTGTGATACTGTAAGTGGCAACGCATTGTGTTATTCTTTTCTTATTCATAAAAATCTTATGACACTGTAGGTCATTGATACTGCAGTGTAATATTTAAAATTGGTACAAATTGATGTGTGTGCTGTACCCCACGTCATTCGTGTTTGTTGATATGGAGAACGATTAGTTGAGACTTGAAAGGAGAGCAGGAGCCACATACTAGTGCTGGGGCTGCTGCCAGTGCCACCAGTTATGACGATACTAGTCCATCTACTGAAGGGCTGGAGTCAGGGTATCTAAAATCAAGAACCAAACTTTTACAGTGGTAAAGAAGAAACCATCAAAAGCAAAGTTAGCGGCAGAAAGTTATAACATTGGCAATATGCCAGTTTCGCCACATGAAGTGGCAAAGAAAAGCTAAGGCCATGGCCTTTATTTATAACTAGTGGTTCTGCCTTTTATGATGATGTAAGCACAAGTGAACATATTGACATAGAAATCATGGATGCTTCTGTGGAAGTGCACCAGGATGAGCAGGATATTTGTGTAGTGGATGCTAATAAGGATGTTGATGATGAGAATGTTGATGATGAGGATTTTGTTGATGAGGATGTTGTTGATGAGGATGTTGTTTGCGTAAATTAGGCACCAGTGGATGAAACAGTTGTTGCCCATGATAAGGAAAAGACCATTGTCATGCCTGGTCACAAGAAAAAAAACTTGGTTGTGTTGACTCATCTGCATCACCAGTGGGTTTTTTTTTGGGAAAGTTTAGTTTTTTCTTGGCAGATGCACTTGCAGGAAAAACTGAAGGAGAAGCCACTGCTGCATCACATGGCACTTGAGCTGACAATTTGAATCTCTTCAGATCTGTGTCCATTAGGAAGAAAGACATGTCTTCATTCCTTCTGGGATGAAAATCCACTCCCAGCATCAGCAGGTATAGCGCTCAAGGATTCTCAAGAAATACACAACGTAAGACTTAAACCTTAAATCTTGCATTTGCTCTGTTCAGCTTGTGCACATATATGTGGTTAAGTGGACAGTGGGTACAACCAGGGGTGTATCTATAATGGGTGCAGGGTGTGTGGTGCACACGGGCCTCTGGGTCAAGGGGGGCCCACATTGCACACCCTGCACCCACATTGTTTAAAACTTACCTCTTCGAGGTCCCACGCCGGGTGTCAGCGGTGTACAAAAAGCCAGAAAAATGGCAGCCACATCCATTTTTCTGGCATTTTACGCATGCGCAGTAGACTCCGGGCACACTCTAGTGCCCAGAATCTACTAATTCTACGGTGGCCGGCCAGCTGCATCAGTCGGCTGCCAGCCGCTGGGAAGAGAGGAGGGGGCCCCGGATGGGGAATGGACATGGGCCCCCTCCTCTCTAAAGATGCCCCTGGGTACAATGGCATTTTGGAGGCCACTAATTAAGTTTTTTTTTATTTTCCTGTACAAGTTGGTAAATGCTTTTCTAGGGAAGTGGAATCTTTGCAAAGGATTGTTTAACGGTCAATTGTTTTTGAAAGCACTTCTAGTAGTCTTCCTGGTTCCTTTCAGGGATGAAAATCAACTCCCAGCAGCAGCAGGCATAGCGCTCAAGGATTCTTCTGGGGCAAGGACTTATATGAATGAGTAAAATATTTTTTGTAAATGCCTCCCCTCCTCCCTTATAAATTTGCTTTGGAATCAAAAAATTTTATTAAATTTGCTACCAATCAACCCTTCCTGTCCCTGTCTTTTTATTAAAGAGGCCTCCAACTCCCTTAGGCCTCTTGTAGAATAATAAAAACATTTGTTTCCTGATGTGCCATGTTGGAAGTTGAACTGTCACGTGTTTGTGCCACTCACTGCTGCTGCTTAGCTTAGTCAGCCAGCTAGCTTGGTGCAAATTTTGGGCCTAAACTGGATGAGAACAAAATTGAGAGCTGTGAGGTGGTCAAAATTGACTGGAAACAAGTGGAAATTAATGTTATTGAGGTTAATAAAACTTTAACAACAAAAAAAAATTATGTGATTTTAGCAGATTTTGTAAATTTAGAAAAAAAAATACAGATCCAAAACCAAAACACGCAAGGGGCGGTTTTGGCAAAACCAAATCCAGATCCAAAACACAAGGAGATACAGATCCAAGATCAAAACACAGGGGTCAGCGCACATCCCTAATATATAATATATATATATATATATATATCTATATATATATATATATCTATAAAGACGGTCTGTAGTCTGGCACTCACACCTTGTATGCCATTACAATGAAAGCTGTAACACAGCATGTGTTTGCTCCAGCCACTATGTCTTTAGCTATATGTATCTTTTTTTGTACTATGCCTTGATAAAGGTCCCAATGTGGACCGAAACGTTGGCAACTATTTCTACGCATGCTAATAAAGCTTATGTATTATTGTGAATAAACAAGTCTGGAGAGTGCCTTAATCTCCGCAATCCATGGAGTTACCTTTGGTTATATATATATACATATATATATATATATATATATATATATATATATTAGAGTTGAGCGGGACCGGACCCACCTGAACTTCCAGATACGAGGCGAGAACCAAGCTGGGCTTGAGTTTTCCTGCCTGACTCGGTTCCCAAAACGAGGCAAAATGTCATCCTCCCGCTGTCGGATTCTCACGGGTTTTGGATGCTTTAAAGGTACACGTCATCGGCGCCATGTCACTCCGGCTGTGGAGAGTATAGTGAATGGATGTGCTGTGTCCATCCAAGAGCTGCTGTATCTGTCCAGGGCAGGGGCTGCTGTGTCCATCCAGGGGTTGCTGTTTCCATCCAGTGTACTATATTATTATTGTTATTTTTTTTACTGTGACGCTGCTGGTCAGACCGCAGTGTAATATTCATACATGTATTGCTTGTGACACTGTAAGCGGTAGTGCAGTGTATAATAAATATTGTGACACTGTAAGTTGAAAACGCAGTGTATTCGTAAAAAATATTGTGACACTGAGTGGACAACGCAGTGTATTTGTAAAAGATATTGTGACATTAAGGGTAAAACGCAGTGTATTCATAAAAAATATTGTGACACTTAGTGAAAACTGTATTTATAAAAAATATTGTAACACGGTTACTGAAAACACAGTGTATTTGTAAAAAAATATTGTGACTCTGTTAGTGGAAACACAGTGTTTTCATTAAAAATATTTTGACACTGTAAGTGGAAAATGCAGTGTATTTGTAAAAAATATTGTGACACTTAGTGAAAACGCAGTGTATTCATAAAAAATATTGTGACACTGTTAGTGGAAAACACAGTGTACTTGTAAAAAAATATTGTGACACTATTAGTGAAAGCGCAGTGTATTCATAAAAAATATTGTAACAAAATGGTAATGATAGCGCAACTAGTAATGTATATTATGGGCCAAATGTAATAGGGTGAGAGTTTAGAAAATGTGAGAGTTTAGCAGTAAAACTCTCACTCTAATACATTGATCAAGTTATATTTTCAAAACAGGAAACACCTGGATGAAAGTTTAAATCTAGAGAGATTTTTGAGTCTGAAAAACATGCAAGTTTGCCTGTTCTGTGACTTCATTACATTGGCTGAGTCTAAAAATGTGACAGTTTTCTCACACATTTTCTAAACTCTCACCCTATTACATTTGGCCCTATATTTTGGGAATAGTGAGCGGCAATAAACTAGAGATAACATTGAATGTAATCTATGACATGGCAGGTTCTTTTTTGAAAAAAACAAAGATTTATTACACATTCAATACGTAATTCATATTAAAAACAAAACAGTAAAAACATTTGCAATTGGTGAATGCAATGATTGTATATAAAAATATATATTTTTTAGACATCAATTTGAGAAAATGAGGTGTGGAAAAGTGAATTTGAGAAAAATGGATAAAGATAGAAAAATGATACAGGTAAAAAAATAAAAATGAAAATGAGCACAAAACTGTGTGAAACGTATATAAAAATCAAGTTGATGCCTTAATAAGTCCCTGATGGAAAAAAGATCTTTGTAGATTCAAAACACGTTGCTTGGAAATGGATTAAAATAGCCTAACCTGCAGGTTGGTTTGTTTGGAGTCCGTGTCTCACAGAATGCGGGATGCTTAATCCGATAGTGTCTCCAATGAGTGTGATGTACTCAGCAGTAGGTAGCTGGGTGCCGTGATCCGATAGAAAGCTGATAACCCTGCAAACTGGTGAAGTGAGAGGTCCGTGTATCATGGTTGATCAGGGTGCTTGTACAGGTAATGTGCTTCCAATCGTGCTGTCAGCTGTACAGTGAGAACAAACGGAGGTTCATCCAAAGCAGTGTGTGTGGTCTGAATTTGGATGCTGCTTTGAATGAACCTCCGTTTGTTCTCACTGGATGCCATTGTGACCACATCTCTCCTTTATCCTGAGCTGGATCCCGGCATACACTCCAAAATGGGCCAGAATCCTTACTGCTGCCTCAGCCGATCAGTTGACAGCTGACAGCATGATTGGAAGCACATTACCTGTACAAGCACCCTGATCATCTGTGATACATGGACCTCTCACTTCACCAGTTTGCAGGATTATAAGCTTTCTATCGGATCACTGCACCCAGCTACCTACCGCTGAGTACATCACAATCATTGGAGACAGCTATGCTGGTATTAGATGTGTGTCCAGTATCCGCCATTATTGCAGTGGGTTTTAGACAGTTAATGGAAGTCCTGTGTCCCCGTTACCATGTCCTTTCTAGATTCCACTTCACTAGAACAGCAATTCTCAGTCTGTACAAGGACATTAAAAAAAAACCTTATTAGTGTCCTCTGAAATGCTGTTGTGCCCACTGTCCACTTAACTACAGATATGTGACAAGTGAGACTGGGCAAACTAAAGATTACATGACTGTGACAGCCCACTGGGTAGGTGTATTGCCTCCAACAGTGCAAACAGCAGCAGCATCTAACAAATGCCAGCTCATTCAGAGGCAGGCTACTCTGTGTATCACCAGTTTCACTAAGAGGCATACCAATGAGAACCTCTTAGAAAAACTCAGAGAAATCATTGCAAAATGCCTTACTCCATTTGGACTCTCCTCGGGATTTGTGATTTCTGACAATGCCACAAATATTGTGCAAGCATTACATCTGGGATAATTCGAACATGTCCCATATTTTGCTCACACAATTAATTTGGTGGTGCAACATTTTTTAAATAAATGACATGGGTGTGCAGGAGATGCTCTCATTGGCCCGAAAGATTTCAGGACATTTTCGTCATTCAGTAACTGCATGTCAAAGATTGCAGCACCATCAAGTACTGTTGAATTTGCACTGCCATCAGCTGAAGAAAGAGGTAGTAACTAGGTGAATTCTACCCTCTATATGCTTCAGTGGATGGAGGAGCAGAAAAAGGCCATCCAAGGCTACAAAACGGCCTATGACATAGGGAAAGGAACAAGAATGCACCTTAGTCAAGCACAATGTAGAATAATTTCCGTGTTGGTCAAGGTTCTCAAACCCTTTGAACTTGCCACATGTGAAGTTAGTTCAGACACTGCCAGCTTGAGTCAGACTTTTGCAAAAGCAGCTGGAGAAACTGAAGGAGGAGCTGAAACAGAGTGATTTTGCTAAGTATGTAAGACTTGTAGGTCAAGCCCTTCATTCACTTTGCCATGATTCAAGGGTCATCAATCTCTTGAAATCAGATCACTGTATTTTTGCGACCATACTTGACCCTAGGTTTAAGTTATACCTTGTGTATTTCTTTCCAACTGACATAAATCTGAAGAGATGTAAAGAGCTGTTGATGAAAAAATTGTCAGCTCAAGCGGCACGTGACACAGCACCATGTCCTCCTTCAGTTTTTGAGGCTGCCATAAAAAAACTAAATTTTCCTAAGAGACCCACTTCTGGTGATGTAGATCAGTCAGGAAAATCTCATGACATCTAGTTGGGTCTGAAAGAACTGCCTACAATGAGTGGCATGTCTACTGTGACTTTGTCTGCTACGGTCACTATTCAGAGAATGGTGGATGATTATTTTAGGGATTGTATCCAAATACGCATGTCAGACAATCCGTTTCACTACTGGCAGGAAAAAGTGGGAATTTGCAGTCCCTTACACAAACTGGCTTCACTTTACTTAAGTTGCCCATCATCCAGTGTGTACTCTGAAAGAGTTTTCAGCACAACCAGGAACCCTGTCAGTGATCGGCGTAGGAGGTTACTTCCCCAAAATGTGGAAAAGATGATGTTCATCAAAATGAATTACAAATTCCACGAGGAAGATCTTTACCAGCAATTAAGTCAAAAAAATACAGAGGCACCTGTAATGGTGGATTCCAGATGGGACAAATTAACATTGTGTGAACACACTGATGGGGTAATGATGATGACGATGACGACATCTGATCTTAGCTATGTTTTAAATTTAAAGCCAGTTAGTGTATGGGATCATTGCCACCAATGTCCACTGCACATTGGAAGCTTGTTTTGTGGGGGTCCAAACAAACCAATCATTTCAGCCACAAGTGGCAGTCCTTGTTACTGAAGTGATTAGTTTGTTAAACTGTGAATGTCCTGTTTCATATACACAACATAAGGGTGGGTTAGAGAGCTCAAGGACAATTCCATTGTGCACCTCTTTTCTTTGCACTATATGCTGTTTGGAACATTGCTGCCTGACATTTTTAATTTATGGTTTATGAATGTCCAAAAATTGTAATGGCCACAGACAGGATCTCCTATATGCTCATTTCATTTAAAAAAAAAAAGTCTGAACCACCAAGGTGATAGGTTGGGGAAATATGTCCAGCAGCACAGAGGATCTTCCTGCCAGGATGTGTGCATTAAAGTGTAAATACATTTAATACAAAAATGAGTTGTGTATATTGGTCACATACATACATATCTACATGGTAGATACAGTGCGTAAAGCAGGCTGTGGTAACCTGAAGCACCCACCTGTTATTGACAAATAACTTCCAGTAGGCCCAGCAAACATCACAGATGCTGGGAGTTCTAGTTCAGCTGGAGAACTACAGACTGCTTTCCTTTGATGTAAACAGAAAGTCTTGGTCCCGTTATCCCTAACAACCTCCCTGAGTACAAAGTAAACGTCTGTTTACAGTATGTTCTAGCAGCACTTCCACAAGCAAGGCCACCTTATTTCTATTAGATATATAAAAAATTAAAAAAGATGTCTTTTAGGAACTTAAGAACTTCATCCTAGATTGATCTTCCCTCATAAATTTTTTCAACAATAAAAATATAAAAATAAATAAATGTACAAAATAATAAATTCTTCCGTTCTTTCCCTGTCTTCAGCTACTCCATAAACATATTCCAACTCCCTTGGGCCTCTTACCTAGTTTTTGATTAATGAACACATTCTTGGTTTTTTCTAACTTCCTATGGGGCCATATAGTTTATTAAAAACTAATCAATCCTTCCGTCCTTTCCTTGTCTTCAGTCCACAAACATATTCCAACTCCGTTGGGCCTCTGACGTAGTTAAGGAAAACATTTTTAAGGCCTGATGAAAATGCACAGTCATTGAAACATTGACCCCAGGAAAAATTGGTATTGTGTGATTTATTCAAACCCTGGAGTGCTGCATCTATCCTGTCTGTTTATTATAGCATTTAACCATGCTGTTGCTGGCAACAGGGTAAAGACATCATTCTTTTTGCAGGGAGTGCTGGATCCCTGGACATATATATATATATATATATATATATATATATATATATATAGAATAAACAACTAATAGAGATAAAAATCAGTGCCAGATTAAGGTCCACATGGGCCTGGAGCTGAAATTGATGAAAGCCCTATTGTGTGCCGCCACGGGGGATGAGACCAGCACAGTGGGGGAGGAGGTGGGATGGCTAGTGATGTAGGGGAATATTCACACACACATATAAATATAACATATATATATATATATTAAGGGTGAAATCCGAACCCCACCGAGCCCCCCCGATCCGAGTCCGATCCGAGTCAGGCTCGACTTCTCCCGCCTGACTCGGATCTGAAATCGAGGCAAAACGTCATCATCCCGCCTTCCGAGTCTCGCGGGTTTTGGATCCTATATAAGGTACTCGCGTCGGCGCCATTTTCTCACTCGGCTGTGGACAGTGAAGAGGGAGGGTGGGAGTTAGGGCTGGCTGGGCTGTGTAGTGTAGTGTAGTGTAGTGCTGCTGTTGTCCACTACTTCAAAGTCCATAGGGGCTGGCTGTGTTGTGCTGTGCTGCTGTTGTTAATAGGGGCTGTATCCACTACTTCAAAGTCCATAGGGGCTGGCTGGACTGTGTTGTGCAGTCAGTTCTCCATAGGGGCTGTGTCTACTCCAAAGTCCTGTGCAGTGTCCCAGTCCTAAAGGGGTGCTGTAGTGTTGTCCAGGGGTGCTCTGTCCATCAGGGGTGCTCCCCCCAAGTGCTAAAAAAATAATATATTTTCTGTGTTTGTGAATTGTGTGCGCAGTAGCCGCACGTGCATCAACAAAGTAGTGCAAAGCGTGCGCCTGTATCATAAGTAAAGGGCCGGCTGGCTTGACCGTTAAAGGGTGCTGTAACCCCCAAAGTACACTCCAGTCCAAACCAAAAAAAAAATTATTTTCTGTGTTTGTGAATTGTGTGCGCAGTAGACGCACGTGCATCAACAAAGTAGTGCCAAGCGTGCGCCTGTGTCATAAGTAAAGGGCCGGCTGGCGTGACCGTTAAAGGGTGCTGTAACCCCCAAAGTACACTCCAGTCCAAACCAAAAAAAAAATTATTTTCTGTGTTTGTGAATTGTGTGCGCAGTAGCCGCACGTGCATCAACAAAGTAGTGCCAAGCGTGCGCCTGTGTCATAAGTAAAGGGCCGGCTGGCTTGACCGTTAAAGGGTGCTGTAACCCCCAAAGTACACTCCAGTCCAAACCAAAAAAATAATATTTTCTGTGTGTTGTGAATTGTGTGCGCAGTAGCCGCACGTGCATCAACAAAGTAGTGCCAAGCGTGCGCCTGTGTCATAAGTAAAGGGCCGGCTGGCTTGACCGTTAAAGGGTGCTGTAACCCCCAAAGTACACTCCAGTCCAAACCAAAAAAAAAAATATTTTCTGTGTTTGTGAATTGTGTGCGCAGTATCCGCACGTGCATCAACAAAGTAGTGCCAAGCGTGCGCCTGTGTCATAAGTAAAGGGCCGGCTGGCTTGACCGTTGAAGGGTGCTGTAACCCCCAAAGTACACTCCAGTCCAAACCAAAAAAAAAATTATTTTCTGTGTTTGTGAATTGTGTGCGCAGTAGCCGCACGTGCATCAACAAAGTAGTGCCAAGCGTGCGCCTGTGTCATAAGTAAAGGGCCAGCTGGCTTGACCATTAAAGGGTGCTGTAACCCCCAAAGTACACTCCAGTCCAAACCAAAAAAAAAAATATTTTCTGTGTTTGTGAATTGTGTGCGCAGTAGCCGCACGTGCATCAACAAAGTAGTGCCAAGCGTGCGCCTGTGTCATAAGTAAAGGGCCGGCTGGCTTGACCGTTAAAGGGTGCTGTAACCCCCAAAGTACACTCCAGTCCAAACCAAAAAAAAAAATATTTTCTGTGTTTGTGAATTGTGTGCGCAGTAGCCGCACGTGCATCAACAAAGTAGTGCCAAGCGTGCGCCTGTGTCATAAGTAAAGGGCCGGCTGGCTTGACCGTTAAAGGGTGCTGTAACCCCCAAAGTACACTCCAGTCCAAACCAAAAAAAAAATTATTTTCTGTGTTTGTGAATTGTGTGCGCAGTAGCCGCACGTGCATCAACAAAGTAGTGGCAAACGTGCGCCTGTGTCATAAGTAAAGGGCCGGCTGGCTTGACCGTTAAAGGGTTCTGTAACCCATAAAGTACACTCCAGTCCAAACCAAAAAAATATATATTTTCTGTGTTTGTGAATTGTGTGCGCAGTAGCCGCACGTGCATCAACAAAGTAGTGCCAAGCGTGCGCCTGTGTCATAAGTAAAGGGCCGGCTGGCTTGACCGTTAAAGGGTGCTGTAAGCTCCAAAGTACACTCCAGTCCAAACCAAAAAAAAATTATTTTCTGTGTTTGTGAATTTTATGCGCAGTAGCCGCACGTGCATCAACAAAGTAGTGCCAAGCGTGCGCCTGTGTCATAAGTAAAGGTCTGGCTGGCTTGACCATTAAAGGGTGCTGTAACCCCCAAAGTACACTCCAGTCCAAACCAAAAAAAAAATTATTTTCTTGTTTGTGAATTGTGTGCGCAGTAGCCGCACGTGCATCAACAAAGTAGTGCCAAGCGTGCGCCTGTGTCATAAGTAAAGGGCCGGCTGGTTTGACCGTTAAAGGGTGCTGTAACCCCCAAAGTACACTCCAGTCCAAACCAAAAAAAAAATTTTTGTCTGTGTTTCTGAATTGTGTGCGCAGTAGCCGCACGTGCATCAACAAAGTAGTGCCAAGCGTGCGCCTGTGTCATAAGTAAAGGGCCGGCTGGCTTGACCGTTAAAGGGTGCTGAAACCCCCAAAGTACACTCCAGTCCAAACCAAAAAAAAAATTATTTTCTGTGTTTGTGAATTGTGTGCGCAGTATCCGCACGTGCATCAACAAAGGAGTGCCAAGCGTGCGCCTGTGTCATAAGTAAAGGGCCAGCTGGCTTGACCATTAACGGGTGCTGTAAACCCCAAAGTACACTCCAGTCCAAACCAAAAAAATATATATTTTCTGTGTTTGTGAATTGTGTGCGCAGTAGCCGCACGTGCATCAACAAAGTAGTGCCAAGCGTGCGCCTGTGTCATAAGTAAAGGGCCGGCTGGCTTGACCGTTAAAGGGTTTTGTAACCCCCAAAGTACACTCCAGTCCAAACCAAAAAAAATAATATTTTCTGTGTTTGTGAATTGTGTGAGCAGTAGCCGCACGTGCATCAACAAAGTAGTGCCAAGCGTGCGCCTGTGTCATAAGTAAAGGGCCGGCTGGCTTGACCATTAAAGGGTGTTGTAACCCCCAAAGTACACTCCAGTCCAAACCAAAAAAAAAATTATTTTCTGTGTTTGTGAATTGTGTGCGCAGTAGCCGCACGTGCATCAACAAAGTAGTGCCAAGCGTGCGCCTGTGTCATAAGTAAAGGGCCGGCTGGCTTGACCGTTAAAGGGTGCTGTAACCCCCAAAGTACACTCCAGTCCAAACCAAAAAAAAAAATATTTGCTGTGTTTGTGAATTGTGTGCGCAGTAGCCGCACGTGCATCAACAAAGTAGTGCCAAGCGTGCGCCTGTGTCATAAGTAAAGGGCCGGCTGACTTGACCGTTAAAGGGTGCTGTAACCCCCAAAGTACACTCCAGTCCAAACCAAAAAAAATAATATTTTCTGTGTTTGTGAATTGTGTGCGCAGTAGCCGCACGTGCATCAACAAAGTAGTGCCAAGCGTGCGCCTGTGTCATAAGTAAAGGTCTGGCTGGCTTGACCGTTAAAGGGTGCTGTAACCCCCAAAGTACACTCCAGTCCAAACCAAAAAAAAAATTATTTTCTTGTTTGTGAATTGTGTGCGCAGTAGCCGCACGTGCATCAACAAAGTAGTGCCAAGCGTGCGCCTGTGTCATAAGTAAAGGGCCGGCTGGTTTGACCGTTAAAGGGTGCTGTAACCCCCAAAGTACACTCCAGTCCAAACCAAAAAAAAAATTATTTTCTGTGTTTGTGAATTGTGTGCGCAGTAGCCGCACGTGCATCAACAAAGGAGTGCCAAGCGTGCGCCTGTGTCATAAGTAAAGGGCCAGCTGGCTTGACCGTTAAAGGGTGCTGTAACCCCCAAAGTACACTCCAGTCCAAACCAAAAAAAAAAATATTTTCTGTGTTTGTGAATTGTGTGCGCAGTAGCCGCACGTGCATCAACAAAGTAGTGCCAAGCGTGCGCCTGTGTCATAAGTAAAGGGCCGGCTGGCTTGACCGTTAAAGGGTGTTGTAACCCCCAAAGTACACTCCAGTCCAAACCAAAAAAAAAAGTATTTTCTGTGTTTGTGAATTGTGTGCGCAGTAGCCGCACGTGCATCAACAAAGTAGTGCCAAGCGTGCGCTTGTGTCATAAGTAAAGGGCCGGCTGGCTTGACCGTTTAAGGGTTTTGTAACCCCCAAAGTACACTCCAGTCCAAACCAAAAAAAATAATATTTTCTGTGTTTGTGAATTGTGTGCGCAGTATCCGCACGTGCATCAACAAAGTAGTGCCAAGCGTGCGCCTGTGTCATAAGTAAAGGGCCGGCTGGCTTGACCATTAAAGGGTGTTGTAACCCCCAAAGTACACTCCAGTCCAAACCAAAAAAAAAAATTATTTTCTGTGTTTGTGAATTGTGTGCGCAGTAGCCGCACGTGCATCAACAAAGTAGTGCCAAGCGTGCGCCTGTGTCATAAGTAAAGGGCCGGCTGGCTTGACCGTTGAAGGGTGCTGTAACCCCCAAAGTACACTCCAGTCCAAACCAAAAAAAATAATATTTTCTGTGTTTGTGAATTGTGTGTGCAGTAGCCGCACGTGCATCAACAAAGTAGTGCCAAGCGTGCGCCTGTGTCATAAGTAAAGGGCCGGCTGGCTTGACCGTTAAAGGGTGCTGTAACCCCCAAAGTACACTCCAGTCCAAACCAAAAAAAAAAAGATTTTCTGTGTTTGTGAATTGTGTGCGCAATAGCCGCACGTGCATCAACAAAGTAGTGCCAAGCGTGCGCCTGTGTCATAAGTAAAGGGCCAGCAGGCTTGACTGTTAAAGGGTGCTGTAACCCCCAAAGTACACTCCAGTCCAAACCAAAAAAATATATATTTTCTGTGTTTGTGAATTGTGTGCGCAGTAGCCGCACGTGCATCAACAAAGTAGTGCCAAGCGTGCGCCTGTGTCCTAAGTAAAGGGCCGGCTGGCTTGACCGTTAAAGGGTGCTGTAACCCCCAAAGTACACTCCAGTCCAAACCAAAAAAAAAAATATTTTCTGTGTTTGTGAATTGTGTGCGCAGTAGCCGCACGTGCATCAACAAAGTAGTGCCAAGCGTGCACCTGTGTCATAACTAAAGGGCCGGCTGGCTTGACCGTTAAAGGGTGCTGTAACCCCCAAAGTACACTCCAGTCCAAACCAAAAAAAAAATTATTTTCTGTGTTTGTAAATTGTGTGCGCAGTAGCCGCACGTGCATCAACAAAGTAGTGCCAAGCGTGCACCTGTGTCATAAGTAAAGGGCCGGCTGGCTTGACCGTTAAAGGGTGCTGTAACCCCCAAAGTACACTCCAGTCCAAACCAAAAAAAAAATTATTTTCTGTGTTTGTGAATTGTGTGCGCAGTAGCCGCACGTGCATCAACAAAGTAGTGCCAAGCGTGCGCCTGTGTCATAAGTAAAGGGCCGGCTGGCTGGACCATTGAAGGGTGCTGTAACCCCCAAAGTACACTCCAGTCCAAACCAAAACAAAAAAATATTTTCTGTGTTTGTGAATTGTGTGCGCAGTAGCCGCACGTGCATCAACAAAGTAGTGCCAAGCGTGCGCCTGTGTCATAAGTAAAGGGCCGGCTGGCTTGACCGTTAAAGGGTGCTGTAACCCCCAAAGTACTCTCCAGTCCAACCAAAAAAAAAATATATTTTCTGTGTTTGTGAATTGTATGCGCAGTATCCGCACGTGCATCAACAAAGTAGTGGCAAGCGTGCGCCTCTGTCATAAGTAAAGGGCCGGCTGGCTTGACCGTTAAAGGGTGCTGTAACCCCCAAAGTACACTCCAGTCCAAACCAAAAAAAAAATTATTTTCTGTGTTTGTGAGTTGTGTGCGCAGTAGCCGCACGTGCATCAACAAAGAAGTGCCAAGCGTGTGCCTGTGTCATAAGTAAAGGGCCGGCTGGCTTGACCGTTAAAGGGTGCTGTAACCCCCAAAGTACACTCCAGTCCAAACCAAAAAAAAAATTATTTTCTGTGTTTGTGAATTGTGTGCGCAGTAGCCGCACGTGCATCAACAAAGTAGTGCCAAGCGTGCGCCTGTGTGTAAAGTAAAGGGCCGGCTGGCTTGACCGTTGAAGGGTGCTGTAACCCCCAAAGTACACTCCAGTCCAAACCAAAAAAATATATATTTTCTGTGTTTGTGAATTGTGTGCGCAGTATCAACACGTGCATCAACAAAGTAGTGCCAAGCGTGCGCCTGTGTCATAAGTAAAGGTCCGGCTGGCTTGACCATTAAAGGGTGCTGTAACCCCCAAAGTACACTCCAGTCCAAACTAAAAAAAAATTATTTTCTGTGTTTGTGAATTGTGTGCGCAGTATCCGCACGTGCATCAACAAAGTAGTGCCAAGCGTGCGCCTGTGTCATAAGTAAAGGGCCGGCTGGCTTGACCGTTAAAGGGTGCTGTAACCCCCAAAGTACACTCCAGTCCAAACCAAAAAAAAAATTATTTTCTGTGTTTGTGAATTGTGTGCGCAGTAGACGCACGTGCATCAACAAAGTAGTGCCAAGCATGCGCCTGTGTCATAAGTAAAGGGCCAGCTGGCTTGACCGTTAAAGGGTGCTGTAACCCCCAAAGTACACTCCAGTCCAAACAAAAAAAAAAATTATTTTCTGTGTTTGTGAATTGTGTGCGCAGTAGCCGCACGTGCATCAACAAAGTAGTGCCAAGCGTGCGCCTGTGTCAAAAGTAAAGGGCCGGCTGGCTTGACCGTTGAAGGGTGCTGTAACCCCCAAAGTACACTCCAGTCCAAACCAAAAAAATATATATTTTCTGTGTTTGTGAATTGTGTGCGCAGTATCAGCACGTGCATCAACAAAGTAGTGCCAAGCGTGCGCCTGTGTCATAAGTAAAGGGCCGGCTGGCTTGACCGTTAAAGGGTGCTGTAACCCCCAAAGTACACTCCAGTCCAAACTAAAAAAAAATTATTTTCTGTGTTTGTGAATTGTGTGCGCAGTAGCCGCACGTGCATCAACAAAGTAGTGCCAAGTGTGCGCCTGTGTCATAAGTAAAGGGCCGGCTGGCTTGACCGTTAAAGGGTGCTGTAACCCCCAAAGTACACTCCAGTCCAAACCCAAAAAAATAATATTTTCTGTGTTTGTGAATTGTGTGCGCAGTAGCCGCACGTGCATCAACAAAGTAGTGCCAAGCGTGCGCCTGTGTCATAAGTAAAGGGCCGGCTGGCTTGACCGTTAAAGGGTGCTGTAACCCCCAAAGTACACTCCAGTCCAAACCAAAAAAAATAATATTTTCTGTGTTTGTGAATTGTGTGCGCAGTAGCCGCACGTGCATCAACAAAGTAGTGCCAAGCGTGCGCCTGTGTCATAAGTAAAGGGCCGGCTGGCTTGACCGTTAAAAGGTGTTGTAACCCCCAAAGTACACTCCAGTCCAAACCAAAAAAAAAAATTATTTTCTGTGTTTGTGAAATGTGTGCGCAGTAGCCGCACGTGCATCAACAAAGTAGTGCCAAGCGTGTGCCTGTGTCATAAGTAAAGGGCCGGCTGGCTTGACCGTTGAAGGGTGCTGTAACCCCCAAAGTACACTCCAGTCCAAACCAAAAAAATATATATTTTCTGTGTTTGTGAATTGTGTGCGCAGTATCCGCACGTGCATCATCAAAGTAGTGCCAAGCGTGCGCCTGTGTCATAAGTAAAGGGCCGGCTGGCTTGACCGTTAAAGGGTGCTGTAACCCCCAAAGTACACTCCAGTCCAAACCAAAAAAAACATGATTTTCTGTGTTTGTGAATTGTGTGCGCAGTAGCCGCACGTGCATCAACAAAGTAGTGCCAAGCGTGCGCCTGTGTCATAAGTAAAGGGCCAGCAGGCTTGACAGTTAATGGGTGCTGTAACCCCCAAAGTACACTCCAGTCCAAACCCAAAAAAAATATATTTTCTGTGTTTGTCAATTGTGTGCGCAGTAGCCGCACGTGCATCAACAAAGTAGTGCCAAGCGTGCGCCTGTGTCCTAAGTAAGGGCCGGCTGGCTTGACAGTTAAAGGGTGCTGTAACCCCCAAAGTACACTCCAGTCCAAACCAAAAAAATATATATTTTCGGTGTTTGTGAATTGTGTGCGCAGTAGCCGCACGTGCATCAACAAAGTAGTGCCAAGCGTGCGCCTGTGTCATAACTAAAGGGGTGGCTGGCATGACCATTAAAGGGTGCTGTAACCCCCAAAGTTCACTCCAGTCCAACCAAAAAAAAAATATATTTTCTGTGTTTGTGAATTGTATGCGCAGTATCCGCACGTGCATCAACAAAGTAGTGGCAAGCGTGCGCCTCTGTCATAAGTAAAGGGCCGGCTGGCTTGACCGTTAAAGGGTGCTGTAACCCCCAAAGTACACTCCAGTCCAAACCAAAAAAAATAATATTTTCTGTGTTTGTGAATTGTGTGCGCAGTAGCCGCACGTGCATCAACAAAGTAGTGCCAAGCGTGCGCCTGTGTCATAACTAAAGGGGCGGCTGGCATGACCGTTAAAGGGTGCTGTAACCTCCAAAGTACACTCCAGTCCAAACCAACAAAAAAATTATTTTCTGTGTTTGTGAATTGTGTGCGCAGTAGACGCACGTGCATCAACAAAGTAGTGCCAAGCGTGCACCTGTGTCATAAGTAAAGGGCCAGCTGGCTTGACCGTTAAAGGGTGCTGTAACCCCCAAAGTACACTCCAGTCCAAACCAAAAAAAAAATTATTTTCTGTGTTTGTGAATTGTGTGCGCAGTAGCCGCACGTGCATCAACAAAGTAGTGCCAAGCGTGCGCCTGTGTCAAAAGTAAAGGGCCGGCTGGCTTGACCGTTGAAGGGTGCTGTAACCCCCAAAGTACACTCCAGTCCAAACCAAAAAAAAAATTATTTTCTGTGTTTGTGAATTGTGTGCGCAGTAGCCGCACGTGCATCAACAAAGAAGTGCCAAGCGTGTGCCTGTGTCATAAGTAAAGGGCCGGCTGGCTTGACCGTTAAAGGGTGCTGTAACCCCCAAAGTACACTCCAGTCCAAACCAAAAAAAATTATTTTCTGTGTTTGTGAATTGTGTGCGCAGTAGCCGCACGTGCATCAACAAAGTAGTGCCAAGCATGCGCCTGTGTGTAAAGTAAAGTGCCGGCTGGCTTGACCGTTGAAGGGTGCTGTAACCCCCAAAGTACACTCCAGTCCAAACCAAAAAAATATATATTTTCTGTGTTTGTGAATTGTGTGCGCAGTAGCCGCACGTGCATCAACAAAGTAGTGCCAAGCGTGTGCCTGTGTCATAAGTAAAGGTCCGGCTGGCTTGACTGTTAAAGGGTGCTGTAACCCCCAAAGTACACTCCAGTCCAAACTAAAAAAAAATTATTTTCTGTGTTTGTGAATTGTGTGCGCAGTATCCGCACGTGCATCAACAAAGTAGTGCCAAGCGTGCGCCTGTGTCATAAGTAAAGGGCCGGCTGGCTTGACCGTTAAAGGGTGCTGTAACCCCCAAAGTACACTCCAGTCCAAACCAAAAAAAAAATTATTTTCTGTGTTTGTGAATTGTGTGCGCAGTAGACGCACGTGCATCAACAAAGTAGTGCCAAGCGTGCGCCTGTGTCATAAGTAAAGGGCCAGCTGGCTTGACCGTTAAAGGGTGCTGTAACCCCCAAAGTACACTCCAGTCCAAACCAAAAAAAAAATTATTTTCTGTGTTTGTGAATTGTGTGCGCAGTAGCCGCACGTGCATCAACAAAGTAGTGCCAAGCGTGCGCCTGTGTCAAAAGTAAAGGGCCGGCTGGCTTGACCGTTGAAGGGTGCTGTAACCCCCAAAGTACACTCCAGTCCAAACCAAAAAAATATATATTTTCTGTGTTTGTGAATTGCGTGCGCAGTATCAGCACGTGCATCAACAAAGTAGTGCCAAGCGTGCGCCTGTGTCATAAGTAAAGGGCCGGCTGGCTTGACCGTTAAAGGGTGCTGTAACCCCCAAAGTACACTCCAGTCCAAACCAAAAAAATATATATTTTCTGTGTTTGTGAATTGTGTGCGCAGTAGCCGCACGTGCATCAACAAAGTAGTGCCAAGCGTGCGCCTGTGTCATAAGTAAAGGGCCGGCTGGCTTGACCGTTAAAGGGTTTTGTAACCCCCAAAGTACACTCCAGTCCAAACCAAAAAAAATAATATTTTCTGTGTTTGTGAATTGTGTGAGCAGTAGCCGCACGTGCATCAACAAAGTAGTGCCAAGCGTGCGCCTGTGTCATAAGTAAAGGGCCGGCTGGCTTGACCATTAAAGGGTGTTGTAACCCCCAAAGTACACTCCAGTCCAAACCAAAAAAAAAATTATTTTCTGTGTTTGTGAATTGTGTGCGCAGTAGCCGCACGTGCATCAACAAAGTAGTGCCAAGCGTGCGCCTGTGTCATAAGTAAAGGGCCGGCTGGCTTGACCGTTAAAGGGTGCTGTAACCCCCAAAGTACACTCCAGTCCAAACCAAAAAAAAAAATATTTGCTGTGTTTGTGAATTGTGTGCGCAGTAGCCGCACGTGCATCAACAAAGTAGTGCCAAGCGTGCACCTGTGTCATAAGTAAAGGGCCGGCTGACTTGACCGTTAAAGGGTGCTGTAACCCCCAAAGTACACTCCAGTCCAAACCAAAAAAAATTTTATTTTCTGTGTTTGTGAATTGTGTGCGCAGTAGCCGCACGTGCATCAACAAAGTAGTGCCAAGCGTGCGCCTGTGTCATAAGTAAAGGTCTGGCTGGCTTGACCGTTAAAGGGTGCTGTAACCCCCAAAGTACACTCCAGTCCAAACCAAAAAAAAAATTATTTTCTTGTTTGTGAATTGTGTGCGCAGTAGCCGCACGTGCATCAACAAAGTAGTGCCAAGCGTGCGCCTGTGTCATAAGTAAAGGGCCGGCTGGTTTGACCGTTAAAGGGTGCTGTAACCCCCAAAGTACACTCCAGTCCAAACCAAAAAAAAAATTATTTTCTGTGTTTGTGAATTGTGTGCGCAGTAGCCGCACGTGCATCAACAAAGGAGTGCCAAGCGTGCGCCTGTGTCATAAGTAAAGGGCCAGCTGGCTTGACCGTTAAAGGGTGCTGTAACCCCCAAAGTACACTCCAGTCCAAACCAAAAAAAAAAATATTTTCTGTGTTTGTGAATTGTGTGCGCAGTAGACGCACGTGCATCAACAAAGTAGTGCCAAGCGTGCGCCTGTGTCATAAGTAAAGGGCCGGCTGGCTTGACCGTTAAAGGGTGTTGTAACCCCCAAAGTACACTCCAGTCCAAACCAAAAAAAAAAGTATTTTCTGTGTTTGTGAATTGTGTGCGCAGTAGCCGCACGTGCATCAACAAAGTAGTGCCAAGCGTGCGCTTGTGTCATAAGTAAAGGGCCGGCTGGCTTGACCGTTTAAGGGTTTTGTAACCCCCAAAGTACACTCCAGTCCAAACCAAAAAAAATAATATTTTCTGTGTTTGTGAATTGTGTGCGCAGTATCCGCACGTGCATCAACAAAGTAGTGCCAAGCGTGCGCCTGTGTCATAAGTAAAGGGCCGGCTGGCTTGACCATTAAAGGGTGTTGTAACCCCCAAAGTACACTCCAGTCCAAACCAAAAAAAAAAATTATTTTCTGTGTTTGTGAATTGTGTGCGCAGTAGCCGCACGTGCATCAACAAAGTAGTGCCAAGCGTGCGCCTGTGTCATAAGTAAAGGGCCGGCTGGCTTGACCGTTGAAGGGTGCTGTAACCCCCAAAGTACACTCCAGTCCAAACCAAAAAAAATAATATTTTCTGTGTTTGTGAATTGTGTGTGCAGTAGCCGCACGTGCATCAACAAAGTAGTGCCAAGCGTGCGCCTGTGTCATAAGTAAAGGGCCGGCTGGCTTGACCGTTAAAGGGTGCTGTAACCCCCAAAGTACACTCCAGTCCAAACCAAAAAAAAAAAGATTTTCTGTGTTTGTGAATTGTGTGCGCAGTAGCCGCACGTGCATCAACAAAGTAGTGCCAAGCGTGCGCCTGTGTCATAAGTAAAGGGCCAGCAGGCTTGACTGTTAAAGGGTGCTGTAACCCCCAAAGTACACTCCAGTCCAAACCAAAAAAATATATATTTTCTGTGTTTGTGAATTGTGTGCGCAGTAGCCGCACGTGCATCAACAAAGTAGTGCCAAGCGTGCGCCTGTGTCCTAAGTAAAGGGCCGGCTGGCTTGACCGTTAAAGGGTGCTGTAACCCCCAAAGTACACTCCAGTCCAAACCAAAAAAAAAAATATTTTCTGTGTTTGTGAATTGTGTGCGCAGTAGCCGCACGTGCATCAACAAAGTAGTGCCAAGCGTGCACCTGTGTCATAACTAAAGGGCCGGCTGGCTTGACCGTTAAAGGGTGCTGTAACCCCCAAAGTACACTCCAGTCCAAACCAAAAAAAAAATTATTTTCTGTGTTTGTAAATTGTGTGCGCAGTAGCCGCACGTGCATCAACAAAGTAGTGCCAAGCGTGCGCCTGTGTCATAAGTAAAGGGCCGGCTGGCTTGACCGTTAAAGGGTGCTGTAACCCCCAAAGTACACTCCAGTCCAAACCAAAAAAAAAATTATTTTCTGTGTTTGTGAATTGTGTGCGCAGTAGCCGCACGTGCATCAACAAAGTAGTGCCAAGCGTGCGCCTGTGTCATAAGTAAAGGGCCGGCTGGCTGGACCATTGAAGGGTGCTGTAACCCCCAAAGTACACTCCAGTCCAAACCAAAACAAAAAAATATTTTCTGTGTTTGTGAATTGTGTGCGCAGTAGCCGCACGTGCATCAACAAAGTAGTGCCAAGCGTGCGCCTGTGTCATAAGTAAAGGGCCGACTGGCTTGACCGTTAAAGGGTGCTGTAACCCCCAAAGTACTCTCCAGTCCAACCAAAAAAAAAATATATTTTCTGTGTTTGTGAATTGTATGCGCAGTATCCGCACGTGCATCAACAAAGTAGTGGCAAGCGTGCGCCTCTGTCATAAGTAAAGGGCCGGCTGGCTTGACCGTTAAAGGGTGCTGTAACCCCCAAAGTACACTCCAGTCCAAACCAAAAAAAAAATTATTTTCTGTGTTTGTGAGTTGTGTGCGCAGTAGCCGCACGTGCATCAACAAAGAAGTGTCAAGCGTGTGACTGTGTCATAAGTAAAGGGCCGGCTGGCTTGACCGTTAAAGGGTGCTGTAACCCCCAAAGTACACTCCAGTCCAAACCAAAAAAAAAATTATTTTCTGTGTTTGTGAATTGTGTGCGCAGTAGCCGCACGTGCATCAACAAAGTAGTGCCAAGCGTGCGCCTGTGTGTAAAGTAAAGGGCCGGCTGGCTTGACCGTTGAAGGGTGCTGTAACCCCCAAAGTACACTCCAGTCCAAACCAAAAAAATATATATTTTCTGTGTTTGTGAATTGTGTGCGCAGTATCAACACGTGCATCAACAAAGTAGTGCCAAGCGTGCGCCTGTGTCATAAGTAAAGGTCCGGCTGGCTTGACCGTTAAAGGGTGCTGTAACCCCCAAAGTACACTCCAGTCCAAACTAAAAAAAAATTATTTTCTGTGTTTGTGAATTGTGTGCGCAGTATCCGCACGTGCATCAACAAAGTAGTGCCAAGCGTGCGCCTGTGTCATAAGTAAAGGGCCGGCTGGCTTGACCGTTAAAGGGTGCTGTAACCCCCAAAGTACACTCCAGTCCAAACCAAAAAAAAAATTATTTTCTGTGTTTGTGAATTGTGTGCGCAGTAGACGCACGTGCATCAACAAAGTAGTGCCAAGCATGCGCCTGTGTCATAAGTAAAGGGCCAGCTGGCTTGACCGTTAAAGGGTGCTGTAACCCCCACAGTACACTCCAGTCCAAACAAAAAAAAAAAATTATTTTCTGTGTTTGTGAATTGTGTGCGCAGTAGCCGCACGTGCATCAACAAAGTAGTGCCAAGCGTGCGCCTGTGTCAAAAGTAAAGGGCCGGCTGGCTTGACCGTTGAAGGGTGCTGTAACCCCCAAAGTACACTCCAGTCCAAACCAAAAAAATATATATTTTCTGTGTTTGTGAATTGTGTGCGCAGTATCAGCACGTGCATCAACAAAGTAGTGCCAAGCGTGCGCCTGTGTCATAAGTAAAGGGCCGGCTGGCTTGACCGTTAAAGGGTGCTGTAACCCCCAAAGTACACTCCAGTCCAAACTAAAAAAAAATTATTTTCTGTGTTTGTGAATTGTGTGCGCAGTAGCCGCACGTGCATCAACAAAGTAGTGCCAAGTGTGCGCCTGTGTCATAAGTAAAGGGCCGGCTGGCTTGACCGTTAAAGGGTGCTGTAACCCCCAAAGTACACTCCAGTCCAAACCCAAAAAAATAATATTTTCTGTGTTTGTGAATTGTGTGCGCAGTAGCCGCACGTGCATCAACAAAGTAGTGCCAAGCGTGCGCCTGTGTCATAAGTAAAGGGCCGGCTGGCTTGACCGTTAAAGGGTGCTGTAACCCCCAAAGTACACTCCAGTCCAAACCAAAAAAAATAATATTTTCTGTGTTTGTGAATTGTGTGCGCAGTAGCCGCACGTGCATCAACAAAGTAGTGCCAAGCGTGCGCCTGTGTCATAAGTAAAGGGCCGGCTGGCTTGACCGTTAAAAGGTGTTGTAACCCCCAAAGTACACTCCAGTCCAAACCAAAAAAAAAAATTATTTTCTGTGTTTGTGAAATGTGTGCGCAGTAGCCGCACGTGCATCAACAAAGTAGTGCCAAGCGTGTGCCTGTGTCATAAGTAAAGGGCCGGCTGGCTTGACCGTTGAAGGGTGCTGTAACCCCCAAAGTACACTCCAGTCCAAACCAAAAAAATATATATTTTCTGTGTTTGTGAATTGTGTGCGCAGTATCCGCACGTGCATCATCAAAGTAGTGCCAAGCGTGCGCCTGTGTCATAAGTAAAGGGCCGGCTGGCTTGACCGTTAAAGGGTGCTGTAACCCCCAAAGTACACTCCAGTCCAAACCAAAAAAAACATGATTTTCTGTGTTTGTGAATTGTGTGCGCAGTAGCCGCACGTGCATCAACAAAGTAGTGCCAAGCGTGCGCCTGTGTCATAAGTAAAGGGCCAGCAGGCTTGACAGTTAATGGGTGCTGTAACCCCCAAAGTACACTCCAGTCCAAACCCAAAAAAAATATATTTTCTGTGTTTGTCAATTGTGTGCGCAGTAGCCGCACGTGCATCAACAAAGTAGTGCCAAGCGTGCGCCTGTGTCCTAAGTAAAGGGCCAGCAGGCTTGACTGTTAAAGGGTGCTGTAACCCCCAAAGTACACTCCAGTCCAAACCAAAAAAAAAAAGATTTTCTGTGTTTGTGAATTGTGTGCGCAGTAGCCGCACGTGCATCAACAAAGTAGTGCCAAGCGTGCGCCTGTGTCATAAGTAAAGGGCCAGCAGGCTTGACTGTTAAAGGGTGCTGTAACCCCCAAAGACCACTCCAGTCCAAACCAAAAAAATATATATTTTCTGTGTTTGTGAATTGTGTGCGCAGTAGCCGCACGTGCATCAACAAAGTAGTGCCAAGCGTGCGCCTGTGTCCTAAGTAAAGGGCCGGCTGGCTTGACCGTTAAAGGGTGCTGTAACCCCCAAAGTACACTCCAGTCCAAACCAAAAAAAAAAATATTTTCTGTGTTTGTGAATTGTGTGCGCAGTAGCCGCACGTGCATCAACAAAGTAGTGCCAAGCGTGCACCTGTGTCATAACTAAAGGGCCGGCTGGCTTGACCGTTAAAGGGTGCTGTAACCCCCAAAGTACACTCCAGTCCAAACCAAAAAAAAAATTATTTTCTGTGTTTGTAAATTGTGTGCGCAGTAGCCGCACGTGCATCAACAAAGTAGTGCCAAGCGTGCGCCTGTGTCATAAGTAAAGGGCCGGCTGGCTTGACCGTTAAAGGGTGCTGTAACCCCCAAAGTACACTCCAGTCCAAACCAAAAAAAAAATTATTTTCTGTGTTTGTGAATTGTGTGCGCAGTAGCCGCACGTGCATCAACAAAGTAGTGCCAAGCGTGCGCCTGTGTCATAAGTAAAGGGCCGGCTGGCTGGACCATTGAAGGGTGCTGTAACCCCCAAAGTACACTCCAGTCCAAACCAAAACAAAAAAATATTTTCTGTGTTTGTGAATTGTGTGCGCAGTAGCCGCACGTGCATCAACAAAGTAGTGCCAAGCGTGCGCCTGTGTCATAAGTAAAGGGCCGGCTGGCTTGACCGTTAAAGGGTGCTGTAACCCCCAAAGTACTCTCCAGTCCAACCAAAAAAAAAATATATTTTCTGTGTTTGTGAATTGTATGCGCAGTATCCGCACGTGCATCAACAAAGTAGTGGCAAGCGTGCGCCTCTGTCATAAGTAAAGGGCCGGCTGGCTTGACCGTTAAAGGGTGCTGTAACCCCCAAAGTACACTCCAGTCCAAACCAAAAAAAAAATTATTTTCTGTGTTTGTGAGTTGTGTGCGCAGTAGCCGCACGTGCATCAACAAAGAAGTGTCAAGCGTGTGACTGTGTCATAAGTAAAGGGCCGGCTGGCTTGACCGTTAAAGGGTGCTGTAACCCCCAAAGTACACTCCAGTCCAAACCAAAAAAAAAAATATTTTCTGTGTTTGTGAATTGTGTGCGCAGTAGCCGCACGTGCATCAACAAAGTAGTGCCAAGCGTGCGCCTGTGTGTAAAGTAAAGGGCCGGCTGGCTTGACCGTTGAAGGGTGCTGTAACCCCCAAAGTACACTCCAGTCCAAACCAAAAAAATATATATTTTCTGTGTTTGTGAATTGTGTGCGCAGTATCAACACGTGCATCAACAAAGTAGTGCCAAGCGTGCGCCTGTGTCATAAGTAAAGGTCCGGCTGGCTTGACCGTTAAAGGGTGCTGTAACCCCCAAAGTACACTCCAGTCCAAACTAAAAAAAAATTATTTTCTGTGTTTGTGAATTGTGTGCGCAGTATCCGCACGTGCATCAACAAAGTAGTGCCAAGCGTGCGCCTGTGTCATAAGTAAAGGGCCGGCTGGCTTGACCGTTAAAGGGTGCTGTAACCCCCAAAGTACACTCCAGTCCAAACCAAAAAAAAAATTATTTTCTGTGTTTGTGAATTGTGTGCGCAGTAGACGCACGTGCATCAACAAAGTAGTGCCAAGCATGCGCCTGTGTCATAAGTAAAGGGCCAGCTGGCTTGACCGTTAAAGGGTGCTGTAACCCCCACAGTACACTCCAGTCCAAACAAAAAAAAAAATTATTTTCTGTGTTTGTGAATTGTGTGCGCAGTAGCCGCACGTGCATCAACAAAGTAGTGCCAAGCGTGCGCCTGTGTCAAAAGTAAAGGGCCGGCTGGCTTGACCATTGAAGGGTGCTGTAACCCCCAAAGTACACTCCAGTCCAAACCAAAAAAATATATATTTTCTGTGTTTGTGAATTGTGTGCGCAGTATCAGCACGTGCATCAACAAAGTAGTGCCAAGCGTGCGCCTGTGTCATAAGTAAAGGGCCGGCTGGCTTGACCGTTAAAGGGTGCTGTAACCCCCAAAGTACACTCCAGTCCAAACTAAAAAAAAATTATTTTCTGTGTTTGTGAATTGTGTGCGCAGTAGCCGCACGTGCATCAACAAAGTAGTGCCAAGTGTGCGCCTGTGTCATAAGTAAAGGGCCGGCTGGCTTGACCGTTAAAGGGTGCTGTAACCCCCAAAGTACACTCCAGTCCAAACCCCAAAAAATAATATTTTCTGTGTTTGTGAATTGTGTGCGCAGTAGCCGCACGTGCATCAACAAAGTAGTGCCAAGCGTGCGCCTGTGTCATAAGTAAAGGGCCGGCTGGCTTGACCGTTAAAGGGTGCTGTAACCCCCAAAGTACACTCCAGTCCAAACCAAAAAAAATAATATTTTCTGTGTTTGTGAATTGTGTGCGCAGTAGCCGCACGTGCATCAACAAAGTAGTGCCAAGCGTGCGCCTGTGTCATAAGTAAAGGGCCGGCTGGCTTGACCGTTAAAAGGTGTTGTAACCCCCAAAGTACACTCCAGTCCAAACCAAAAAAAAAAATTATTTTCTGTGTTTGTGAAATGTGTGCGCAGTAGCCGCACGTGCATCAACAAAGTAGTGCCAAGCGTGTGCCTGTGTCATAAGTAAAGGGCCGGCTGGCTTGACCGTTGAAGGGTGCTGTAACCCCCAAAGTACACTCCAGTCCAAACCAAAAAAATATATATTTTCTGTGTTTGTGAATTGTGTGCGCAGTATCCGCACGTGCATCATCAAAGTAGTGCCAAGCGTGCGCCTGTGTCATAAGTAAAGGGCCGGCTGGCTTGACCGTTAAAGGGTGCTGTAACCCCCAAAGTACACTCCAGTCCAAACCAAAAAAAACATGATTTTCTGTGTTTGTGAATTGTGTGCGCAGTAGCCGCACGTGCATCAACAAAGTAGTGCCAAGCGTGCGCCTGTGTCATAAGTAAAGGGCCAGCAGGCTTGACAGTTAATGGGTGCTGTAACCCCCAAAGTACACTCCAGTCCAAACCCCAAAAAAATATATTTTCTGTGTTTGTCAATTGTGTGCGCAGTAGCCGCACGTGCATCAACAAAGTAGTGCCAAGCGTGCGCCTGTGTCCTAAGTAAGGGCCGGCTGGCTTGACAGTTAAAGGGTGCTGTAACCCCCAAAGTACACTCCAGTCCAAACCAAAAAAATATATATTTTCGGTGTTTGTGAATTGTGTGCGCAGTAGCCGCACGTGCATCAACAAAGTAGTGCCAAGCGTGCGCCTGTGTCATAACTAAAGGGGTGGCTGGCATGACCATTAAAGGGTGCTGTAACCCCCAAAGTTCACTCCAGTCCAACCAAAAAAAAAATATATTTTCTGTGTTTGTGAATTGTATGCGCAGTATCCGCACGTGCATCAACAAAGTAGTGGCAAGCGTGCGCCTCTGTCATAAGTAAAGGGCCGGCTGGCTTGACCGTTAAAGGGTGCTGTAACCCCCAAAGTACACTCCAGTCCAAACCAAAAAAAATAATATTTTCTGTGTTTGTGAATTGTGTGCGCAGTAGCCGCACGTGCATCAACAAAGTAGTGCCAAGCGTGCGCCTGTGTCATAACTAAAGGGGCGGCTGGCATGACCGTTAAAGGGTGCTGTAACCTCCAAAGTACACTCCAGTCCAAACCAACAAAAAAATTATTTTCTGTGTTTGTGAATTGTGTGCGCAGTAGACGCACGTGCATCAACAAAGTAGTGCCAAGCGTGCGCCTGTGTCATAAGTAAAGGGCCAGCTGGCTTGACCGTTAAAGGGTGCTGTAACCCCCAAAGTACACTCCAGTCCAAACCAAAAAAAAAATTATTTTCTGTGTTTGTGAATTGTGTGCGCAGTAGCCGCACGTGCATCAACAAAGTAGTGCCAAGCGTGCGCCTGTGTCAAAAGTAAAGGGCCGGCTGGCTTGACCGTTGAAGGGTGCTGTAACCCCCAAAGTACACTCCAGTCCAAACCAAAAAAAATATTATTTTCTGTGTTTGTGAATTGTGTGCGCAGTAGCCGCACGTGCATCAACAAAGAAGTGCCAAGCGTGTGCCTGTGTCATAAGTAAAGGGCCGGCTGGCTTGACCGTTAAAGGGTGCTGTAACCCCCAAAGTACACTCCAGTCCAAACCAAAAAAAATTATTTTCTGTGTTTGTGAATTGTGTGCGCAGTAGCCGCACGTGCATCAACAAAGTAGTGCCAAGCATGCGCCTGTGTGTAAAGTAAAGTGCCGGCTGGCTTTACCGTTGAAGGGTGCTGTAACCCCCAAAGTACACTCCAGTCCAAACCAAAAAAATATATATTTTCTGTGTTTGTGAATTGTGTGCGCAGTATCAGCACGTGCATCAACAAAGTAGTGCCAAGCGTGTGCCTGTGTCATAAGTAAAGGTCCGGCTGGCTTGACTGTTAAAGGGTGCTGTAACCCCCAAAGTACACTCCAGTCCAAACTAAAAAAAAATTATTTTCTGTGTTTGTGAATTGTGTGCGCAGTATCCGCACGTGCATCAACAAAGTAGTGCCAAGCGTGCGCCTGTGTCATAAGTAAAGGGCCGGCTGGCTTGACCGTTAAAGGGTGCTGTAACCCCCAAAGTACACTCCAGTCCAAACCAAAAAAAAAATTATTTTCTGTGTTTGTGAATTGTGTGCGCAGTAGACGCACGTGCATCAACAAAGTAGTGCCAAGCATGCGCCTGTGTCATAAGTAAAGGGCCAGCTGGCTTGACCGTTAAAGGGTGCTGTAACCCCCACAGTACACTCCAGTCCAAACAAAAAAAAAAATTATTTTCTGTGTTTGTGAATTGTGTGCGCAGTAGCCGCACGTGCATCAACAAAGTAGTGCCAAGCGTGCGCCTGTGTCAAAAGTAAAGGGCCGGCTGGCTTGACCATTGAAGGGTGCTGTAACCCCCAAAGTACACTCCAGTCCAAACCAAAAAAATATATATTTTCTGTGTTTGTGAATTGTGTGCGCAGTATCAGCACGTGCATCAACAAAGTAGTGCCAAGCGTGCGCCTGTGTCATAAGTAAAGGGCCGGCTGGCTTGACCGTTAAAGGGTGCTGTAACCCCCAAAGTACACTCCAGTCCAAACTAAAAAAAAATTATTTTCTGTGTTTGTGAATTGTGTGCGCAGTAGCCGCACGTGCATCAACAAAGTAGTGCCAAGTGTGCGCCTGTGTCATAAGTAAAGGGCCGGCTGGCTTGACCGTTAAAGGGTGCTGTAACCCCCAAAGTACACTCCAGTCCAAACCCCAAAAAATAATATTTTCTGTGTTTGTGAATTGTGTGCGCAGTAGCCGCACGTGCATCAACAAAGTAGTGCCAAGCGTGCGCCTGTGTCATAAGTAAAGGGCCGGCTGGCTTGACCGTTAAAGGGTGCTGTAACCCCCAAAGTACACTCCAGTCCAAACCAAAAAAAATAATATTTTCTGTGTTTGTGAATTGTGTGCGCAGTAGCCGCACGTGCATCAACAAAGTAGTGCCAAGCGTGCGCCTGTGTCATAAGTAAAGGGCCGGCTGGCTTGACCGTTAAAAGGTGTTGTAACCCCCAAAGTACACTCCAGTCCAAACCAAAAAAAAAAATTATTTTCTGTGTTTGTGAAATGTGTGCGCAGTAGCCGCACGTGCATCAACAAAGTAGTGCCAAGCGTGTGCCTGTGTCATAAGTAAAGGGCCGGCTGGCTTGACCGTTGAAGGGTGCTGTAACCCCCAAAGTACACTCCAGTCCAAACCAAAAAAATATATATTTTCTGTGTTTGTGAATTGTGTGCGCAGTATCCGCACGTGCATCATCAAAGTAGTGCCAAGCGTGCGCCTGTGTCATAAGTAAAGGGCCGGCTGGCTTGACCGTTAAAGGGTGCTGTAACCCCCAAAGTACACTCCAGTCCAAACCAAAAAAAACATGATTTTCTGTGTTTGTGAATTGTGTGCGCAGTAGCCGCACGTGCATCAACAAAGTAGTGCCAAGCGTGCGCCTGTGTCATAAGTAAAGGGCCAGCAGGCTTGACAGTTAATGGGTGCTGTAACCCCCAAAGTACACTCCAGTCCAAACCCCAAAAAAATATATTTTCTGTGTTTGTCAATTGTGTGCGCAGTAGCCGCACGTGCATCAACAAAGTAGTGCCAAGCGTGCGCCTGTGTCCTAAGTAAGGGCCGGCTGGCTTGACAGTTAAAGGGTGCTGTAACCCCCAAAGTACACTCCAGTCCAAACCAAAAAAATATATATTTTCGGTGTTTGTGAATTGTGTGCGCAGTAGCCGCACGTGCATCAACAAAGTAGTGCCAAGCGTGCGCCTGTGTCATAACTAAAGGGGTGGCTGGCATGACCATTAAAGGGTGCTGTAACCCCCAAAGTTCACTCCAGTCCAACCAAAAAAAAAATATATTTTCTGTGTTTGTGAATTGTATGCGCAGTATCCGCACGTGCATCAACAAAGTAGTGGCAAGCGTGCGCCTCTGTCATAAGTAAAGGGCCGGCTGGCTTGACCGTTAAAGGGTGCTGTAACCCCCAAAGTACACTCCAGTCCAAACCAAAAAAAATAATATTTTCTGTGTTTGTGAATTGTGTGCGCAGTAGCCGCACGTGCATCAACAAAGTAGTGCCAAGCGTGCGCCTGTGTCATAACTAAAGGGGCGGCTGGCATGACCGTTAAAGGGTGCTGTAACCTCCAAAGTACACTCCAGTCCAAACCAACAAAAAAATTATTTTCTGTGTTTGTGAATTGTGTGCGCAGTAGACGCACGTGCATCAACAAAGTAGTGCCAAGCGTGCGCCTGTGTCATAAGTAAAGGGCCAGCTGGCTTGACCGTTAAAGGGTGCTGTAACCCCCAAAGTACACTCCAGTCCAAACCAAAAAAAAAATTATTTTCTGTGTTTGTGAATTGTGTGCGCAGTAGCCGCACGTGCATCAACAAAGTAGTGCCAAGCGTGCGCCTGTGTCAAAAGTAAAGGGCCGGCTGGCTTGACCGTTGAAGGGTGCTGTAACCCCCAAAGTACACTCCAGTCCAAACCAAAAAAAATATTATTTTCTGTGTTTGTGAATTGTGTGCGCAGTAGCCGCACGTGCATCAACAAAGAAGTGCCAAGCGTGTGCCTGTGTCATAAGTAAAGGGCCGGCTGGCTTGACCGTTAAAGGGTGCTGTAACCCCCAAAGTACACTCCAGTCCAAACCAAAAAAAATTATTTTCTGTGTTTGTGAATTGTGTGCGCAGTAGCCGCACGTGCATCAACAAAGTAGTGCCAAGCATGCGCCTGTGTGTAAAGTAAAGTGCCGGCTGGCTTTACCGTTGAAGGGTGCTGTAACCCCCAAAGTACACTCCAGTCCAAACCAAAAAAATATATATTTTCTGTGTTTGTGAATTGTGTGCGCAGTATCAGCACGTGCATCAACAAAGTAGTGCCAAGCGTGTGCCTGTGTCATAAGTAAAGGTCCGGCTGGCTTGACTGTTAAAGGGTGCTGTAACCCCCAAAGTACACTCCAGTCCAAACTAAAAAAAAATTATTTTCTGTGTTTGTGAATTGTGTGCGCAGTATCCGCACGTGCATCAACAAAGTAGTGCCAAGCGTGCGCCTGTGTCATAAGTAAAGGGCCGGCTGGCTTGACCGTTAAAGGGTGCTGTAACCCCCAAAGTACACTCCAGTCCAAACCAAAAAAAAAATTATTTTCTGTGTTTGTGAATTGTGTGCGCAGTAGACGCACGTGCATCAACAAAGTAGTGCCAAGCGTGCGCCTGTGTCATAAGTAAAGGGCCAGCTGGCTTGACCGTTAAAGGGTGCTGTAACCCCCAAAGTACACTCCAGTCCAAACCAAAAAAAAAATTATTTTCTGTGTTTGTGAATTGTGTGCGCAGTAGCCGCACGTGCATCAACAAAGTAGTGCCAAGCGTGCGCCTGTGTCAAAAGTAAAGGGCCGGCTGGCTTGACCGTTGAAGGGTGCTGTAACCCCCAAAGTACACTCCAGTCCAAACCAAAAAAATATATATTTTCTGTGTTTGTGAATTGTGTGCGCAGTATCAGCACGTGCATCAACAAAGTAGTGCCAAGCGTGCGCCTGTGTCATAAGTAAAGGGCCGGCTGGCTTGACCGTTAAAGGGTGCTGTAACCCCCAAAGTACACTCCAGTCCAAACTAAAAAAAAATTATTTTCTGTGTTTGTGAATTGTGTGCGCAGTAGCCGCACGTGCATCAACAAAGTAGTGCCAAGCGTGCGCCTGTGTCATAAGTAAAGGGCCGGCTGGCTTGACCGTTAAAGGGTGCTGTAACCCCCAAAGTACACTCCAGTCCAAACCAAAAAAAATAATATTTTCTGTGTTTGTGAATTGTGTGCGCAGTAGCCGCAAGTGCATCAACAAAGTAGTGCCAAGCGTGCGCCTGTGTCATAAGTAAAGGGCCGGCTGGCTTGACCGTTAAAGGGTGCTGTAACCCCCAAAGTACACTCCAGTCCAAACCAAAAAAAATAATATTTTCTGTGTTTGTGAATTGTGTGCGCAGTAGCTGCACGTGCATCAACAAAGTAGTGCCAAGCGTGCGCCTGTGTCATAAGTAAAGGGCCGGCTGGCTTGACCGTTAAAGCGTGTTGTAACCCCCAAAGTACACTCCAGTCCAAACCAAAAAAAAAAATTATTTTCTGTGTTTGTGAATTGTGTGCGCAGTAGCTGCACGTGCATCAACAAAGTAGTGCCAAGCGTGCGCCTGTGTCATAAGTAAAGGGCCGGCTGGCTTGACCGTTGAAGGGTGCTGTAACCCCCAAAGTACACTCCAGTCCAAACCAAAAAAATATATATTTTCTGTGTTTGTGAATTGTGTGCGCAGTATCCGCACGTGCATCATCAAAGTAGTGCCAAGCGTGCGCCTGTGTCATAAGTAAAGGGCCGGCTGGCTTGACCGTTAAAGGGTGCTGTAACCCCCAAAGTACACTCCAGTCCAAACCAAAAAAAACATGATTTTCTGTGTTTGTGAATTGTGTGCGCAGTAGCCGCACGTGCATCAACAAAGTAGTGCCAAGCGTTGCGCCTGTGTCATAAGTAAAGGGCCAGCAGGCTTGACCGTTAAAGGGTGCTGTAACCCCCAAAGTACACTCCAGTATAAACCAAAAAAATATATATTTTCTGTGTTTGTCAATTGTGTGCGCAGTAGCCGCACGTGCATCAACAAAGTAGTGCCAAGCGTGCGCCTGTGTCCTAAGTAAAGGGCCGGCTGGCTTGACAGTTAAAGGGTGCTGTAACCCCCAAAGTACACTCCAGTCCAAACCAAAAAAAAATATATTTTCTGTGTTTGTGAATTGTGTGCGCAGTAGCCGCACGTGCATCAACAAAGTAGTGCCAAGCGTGCGCCTGTGTCATAACTAAAGGGGCAGCTGGCTTGACCGTTAAAGGGTGCTGTAACCCCCAAAGTACACTCCAGTCCAACCAAAAAAAAAAATATATTTTCTGTGTTTGTGAATTGTGTGCGCAGTAGCCGCACGTGCATCAACAAAGGAGTGCCAAGCGTGCGCCTGTGTCATAAGTAAAGGGCCAGCTGGCTTGACCGTTAAAGGGTGCTGTAACCCCCAAAGTACACTCCAGTCCAAACCAAAAAAAAAAATAATTTCTGTGTTTGTGAATTGTGTGCGCAGTAGCCGCACGTGCATCAACAAAGTAGTGCCAAGCGTGCGCCTGTGTCATAAGTAAAGGGCCGGCTGGCTTGACCGTTAAAGGGTGTTGTAACCCCCAAAGTACACTCCAGTCCAAACCAAAAAAATATATATTTTCTGTTTGTGAATTGTGTGCGCAGTAGCCGCACGTGCATCAACAAAGTAGTGCCAAGCGTGCGCCTGTGTCATAAGTAAAGGGCCGGCTGGCTTGACCGTTAAAGGGTTTTGTAACCCCCAAAGTACACTCCAGTCCAAACCAAAAAAAATAATATTTTCTGTGTTTGTGAATTGTGTGCGCAGTAGCCGCACGTGCATCAACAAAGTAGTGCCAAGCGTGAGCCTGTGTCATAAGTAAAGGGCCGGCTGGCTTGACCATTAAAGGGTGTTGTAACCCCCAAAGTACACTCCAGTCCAAACCAAAAAAAAAAATTATTTTCTGTGTTTGTGAATTGTGTGCGCAGTAGCCGCACGTGCATCAACAAAGTAGTGCCAAGCGTGCGCCTGTGTCATAAGTAAAGGGCCGGCTGGCTTGACCGTTGAAGGGTGCTGTAACCCCCAAAGTACACTCCAGTCCAAACCAAAAAAAATAATATTTTCTGTGTTTGTGAATTGTGTGAGCAGTAGCCGCACGTGCATCAACAAAGTAGTGCCAAGCGTGCGCCTGTGTCATAAGTAAAGGGCCGGCTGGCTTGACCGTTAAAGGGTGCTGTATCCCCCAAAGTACACTCCAGTCCAAACCAAAAAAAAATGAATTTCTGTGTTTGTGAATTGTGTGCGCAGTAACCGCACGTGCATCAACAAAGTAGTGCCAAGCGTGCGCCTGTGTCATAAGTAAAGGGCCAGCAGGCTTAACCGTTAAAGGGTGCTGTAACCCCCAAAGTACACTCCAGTCCAAACCAAAAAAAAATATATTTTCTGTGTTAGTCAATTGTGTGCGCAGTAGCCGCACGTGCATCAACAAAGTAGTGCCAAGCGTGCGCCTGTGTCCTAAGTAAAGGGCCGGCTGGCTTGACCGTTAAAGGGTGCTGTAACCCCCAAAGTACACTCCAGTCCAAACCAAAAAAAAAATATTTTCTGTGTTTGTGAATTGTGTGCGCAGTAGCCGCACGTGCATCAACAAAGTAGTGCCAAGCGTGCGCCTGTGTCATAACTAAAGGGCTGGCTGGCTTGACCGTTAAAGGGTGCTGTAACCCCCAAAGTACACTCCAGTCCAAACCCAAAAAAAAATTATTTTCTGTGTTTGTGAATTGTGTGCGCAGTAGCCGCACGTGCATCAACAAAGTAGTGCCAAGCGTGCGCCTGTGTCATAAGTAAAGGGCCGGCTGGCTTGACCGTTAAAGGGTGATGTAACCCCCAAAGTACACTCCAGTCCAAACCAAAAAAAAAATTATTTTCTGTTTGTGAATTGTGTGCGCAGTAGCCGCACGTGCATCAACAAAGTAGTGCCAAGCGTGCGCCTGTGTCATAAGTAAAGGGCCGGCTGGCTTGACCATTGAAGGGTGCTGTAACCCCCAAAGTACACTCCAGTCCAAACCAAAACAACAAAATATTTTCTGTGTTTGTGAATTGTGTGCGCAGTAGCCGCACGTGCATCAACAAAGTAGTGCCAAGCGTGCGCCTGTGTCATAAGTAAAGGGCCGGCTGGCTTGACCATTAAAGGGTGTTGTAACCCCCAAAGTACACTCCAGTCCAAACCAAAAAAAAAAATTATTTTCTGTGTTTGTGAATTGTGTGCGCAGTAGCCGCACGTGCATCAACAAAGTAGTGCCAAGCGTGCGCCTGTGTCATAAGTAAAGGGCCGGCTGGCTTGACCGTTGAAGGATGCTGTAACCCCCAAAGTACACTCCAGTCCAAACCCAAAAAAATAATATTTTCTGTGTTTGTGAATTGTGTGCGCAGTAGCCGCACGTGCATCAACAAAGTAGTGCCAAGCGTGCGCCTGTGTCATAAGTAAAGGGCCGGCTGGCTTGACCGTTAAAGGGTGCTGTATCCCCCAAAGTACACTCCAGTCCAAACCAAAAAAAAATGAATTTCTGTGTTTGTGAATTGTGTGCGCAGTAACCGCACGTGCATCAACAAAGTAGTGCCAAGCGTGCGCCTGTGTCATAAGTAAAGGGCCAGCAGGCTTGACCGTTAAAGGGTGCTGTAACCCCCAAAGTACACTCCAGTCCAAACCAAAAAAAAATATATTTTCTGTGTTTGTCAATTGTGTGCGCAGTAGCCGCATGTGCATCAACAAAGTAGTGCCAAGCGTGCGCCTGTGTCCTAAGTAAAGGGCCGGCTGGCTTGACCGTTAAAGGGTGCTGTAACCCCCAAAGTACACTCCAGTCCAAACCAAAAAAAAAAATATTTTCTGTGTTTGTGAATTGTGTGCGCAGTAGCCGCACGTGCATCAACAAAGTAGTGCCAAGCGTGCGCCTGTGTCATAACTAAAGGGCCGGCTGGCTTGACCGTTAAAGGGTGCTGTAACCCCCAAAGTACACTCCAGTCCAAACCCAAAAAAAATTATTTTCTGTGTTTGTGAATTGTGTGCGCAGTAGCCGCACGTGCATCAACAAAGTAGTGCCAAGCGTGCGCCTGTGTCATAAGTAAAGGGCCGGCTGGCTTGACCGTTAAAGGGTGATGTAACCCCCAAAGTACACTCCAGTCCAAACCAAAAAAAAAATTATTTTCTGTGTTTGTGAATTGTGTGCGCAGTAGCCGCACGTGCATCAACAAAGTAGTGCCAAGCGTGCGCCTGTGTCATAAGTAAAGGGCCGGCTGGCTTGACCATTGAAGGGTGCTGTAACCCCCAAAGTACACTCCAGTCCAAACCAAAACAACAAAATATTTTCTGTGTTTGTGAATTGTGTGCGCAGTAGCCGCACGTGCATCAACAAAGTAGTGCCAAGCGTGCGCCTGTGTCATAAGTAAAGGGCCGGCTGGCTTGACCGTTAAAGAGTGCTGTAACCCCCAAAGTACACTCCAGTCCAAACCAAAAAAAAAAAATATTTTCTGTGTTTGTGAATTGTGTGCGCAGTATCCGCATGTGCATCAACAAAGTAGTGGCAAGCGTGCGCCTGTGTCATAAGTAAAGGGCCGGCTGGCTTGACCGTTAAAGGGTGCTGTAACCCCCAAAGTACACTCCAGTCCAAACCAAAAAAAAAATTATTTTCTGTGTTTGTGAATTGTGTGCGCAGTAGCCGCACGTGCATCAACAAAGTAGTGCCAAGCGTGCGCCTGTGTCATAAGTAAAGGGCCGGCTGGTTTGACCGTTAAAGGGTGCTGTAACCCCCAAAGTACACTCCAGTCCAAACCAAAAAAAAAATTATTTTCTGTGTTTGTGAATTGTGTGCGCAGTAGCCGCACGTGCATCAACAAAGGAGTGCCAAGCGTGCGCCTGTGTCATAAGTAAAGGGCCAGCTGGATTGACCGTTAAAGGGTGCTGTAACCCCCAAAGTACACTCCAGTCCAAACCAAAAAAAAAATATATTTTCTGTGTTTGTGAATTGTGTGCGCAGTAGCCGCACGTGCATCAACAAAGTAGTGCCAAGCGTGCGCCTGTGTCATAAGTAAAGGGCCGGCTGGCTTGACCGTTAAAGGGTGTTGTAACCCCCAAAGTACACTCCAGTCCAAACCAAAAAAAAAAATATTTTCTGTGTTTGTGAATTGTGTGCGCAGTAGCCGCACGTGCATCAACAAAGTAGTGCCAAGCGTGCGCCTGTGTCATAAGTAAAGGGCCGGCTGGCTTGACCATTTAAGGGTTTTGTAACCCCCAAAGTACACTCCAGTCCAAACCAAAAAAAAAAATATTTTCTGTGTTTGTGAATTGTGTGCGCAGTAGCCGCACGTGCATCAACAAAGTAGTGCCAAGCGTGCGCCTGTGTCATAAGTAAAGGGCCGGCTGGCTTGACCGTTAAAGGGTGCTGTAGCCCCCAAAGTACACTCCAGTCCAAACCCAAAAAAAAAATATTTTCTGTGTTTGTGAATTGTGTGCGCAGTAGCCGCACGTGCATCAACAAAGTAGTGCCAAGCGTGCGCCTGTGTCATAAGTAAAGGGCCGGCTGGCTTGACCGTTAAAGGGTGCTGTAGCCCCCAAAGTACACTCCAGTCCAAACCAAAAAAAAAAATATTTTCTGTGTTTGTGAATTGTGTGCGCAGTAGCCGCACGTGCATCAACAAAGTAGTGCCAAGCGTGCGCCTGTGTCATAACTAAAGGGCCGGCTGGCTTGACCGTTAAAGGGTGCTGTAACCCCCAAAGTACACTCCAGTCCAAACCAAAAAAAACATGATTTTCTGTGTTTGTGAATTGTGTGCGCAGTAGCCGCACGTGCATCAACAAAGTAGTGCCAAGCGTGCGCCTGTGTCATAAGTAAAGGGCCAGCAGGCTTGACCATTAAAGGGTGCTGTAACCCCCAAAGTACACTCCAGTCCAAACCAAAAAAATATATATTTTCTGTGTTTGTCAATTGTGTGCGCAGTAGCCGCACGTGCATCAACAAAGTAGTGCCAAGTGTGCGCCTGTGTCCTAAGTAAAGGGCCGGCTGGCTTGACAGTTAAAGTGTGCTGTAACCCCCAAAGTACACTCCAGTCCAAACCAAAAAAATATATATTTTCTGTGTTTGTGAATTGTGTGCGCAGTAGCCGCACGTGCATCAACAAAGTAGTGCCAAGCGTGCGCCTGTGTCATAACTAAAGGGGCGGCTGGCTTGACCGTTAAAGGGTGCTGTAACCCCCAAAGTACACTCCAGTCCAACCAAAAAAAAAAATATATTTTCTGTGTTTGTGAATTGTGTGCGCAGTAGACGCATGTGCATCAACAAAGGAGTGCCAAGCGTGCGCCTGTGTCATAAGTAAAGGGCCGGCTGGCTTGACCGTTAAAGGGTGCTGTAACCCCCAAAGTACACTCCAGTCCAAACCAAAAAAAAAAAATTTTTCTGTGTTTGTGAATTGTGTGCGCAGTAGCCGCACGTGCATCAACAAAGTAGTGCCAAGCGTGCGCCTGTGTCATAAGTAAAGGGCCGGCTGGCTTGACCGTTAAAGGGTGTTGTAACCCCCAAAGTACACTCCAGTCCAAACCAAAAAAAAATATATTTTCTGTTTGTGAATTGTGTGCGCAGTAGCCGCACGTGCATCAACAAAGTAGTGCCAAGCGTGCGCCTGTGTCATAACTAAAGGGGCGGCTGGCATGACCGTTAAAGGGTGCTGTAACCTCCAAAGTACACTCCAGTCCAAACCAACAAAAAAATTATTTTCTGTGTTTGTGAATTGTGTGCGCAGTAGACGCACGTGCATCAACAAAGTAGTGCCAAGCGTGCGCCTGTGTCATAAGTAAAGGGCCAGCTGGCTTGACCGTTAAAGGGTGCTGTAACCCCCAAAGTACACTCCAGTCCAAACCAAAAAAAAAATTATTTTCTGTGTTTGTGAATTGTGTGCGCAGTAGCCGCACGTGCATCAACAAAGTAGTGCCAAGCGTGCGCCTGTGTCAAAAGTAAAGGGCCGGCTGGCTTGACCGTTGAAGGGTGCTGTAACCCCCAAAGTACACTCCAGTCCAAACCAAAAAAAAAATTATTTTCTGTGTTTGTGAATTGTGTGCGCAGTAGCCGCACGTGCATCAACAAAGAAGTGCCAAGCGTGTGCCTGTGTCATAAGTAAAGGGCCGGCTGGCATGACCGTTAAAGGGTGCTGTAACCCCCAAAGTACACTCCAGTCCAAACCAAAAAAAATTATTTTCTGTGTTTGTGAATTGTGTGCGCAGTAGCCGCACGTGCATCAACAAAGTAGTGCCAAGCATGCGCCTGTGTGTAAAGTAAAGTGCCGGCTGGCTTGACCGTTGAAGGGTGCTGTAACCCCCAAAGTACACTCCAGTCCAAACCAAAAAAATATATATTTTCTGTGTTTGTGAATTGTGTGCGCAGTATCAGCACGTGCATCAACAAAGTAGTGCCAAGCGTGTGCCTGTGTCATAAGTAAAGGTCCGGCTGGCTTGACTGTTAAAGGGTGCTGTAACCCCCAAAGTACACTCCAGTCCAAACTAAAAAAAAATTATTTTCTGTGTTTGTGAATTGTGTGCGCAGTATCCGCACGTGCATCAACAAAGTAGTGCCAAGCGTGCGCCTGTGTCATAAGTAAAGGGCCGGCTGGCTTGACCGTTAAAGGGTGCTGTAACCCCCAAAGTACACTCCAGTCCAAACCAAAAAAAAAATTATTTTCTGTGTTTGTGAATTGTGTGCGCAGTAGACGCACGTGCATCAACAAAGTAGTGCCAAGCGTGCGCCTGTGTCATAAGTAAAGGGCCAGCTGGCTTGACCGTTAAAGGGTGCTGTAACCCCCAAAGTACACTCCAGTCCAAACCAAAAAAAAAATTATTTTCTGTGTTTGTGAATTGTGTGCGCAGTAGCCGCACGTGCATCAACAAAGTAGTGCCAAGCGTGCGCCTGTGTCAAAAGTAAAGTGCCGGCTGGCTTGACCGTTGAAGGGTGCTGTAACCCCCAAAGTACACTCCAGTCCAAACCAAAAAAATATATATTTTCTGTGTTTGTGAATTGTGTGCGCAGTATCAGCACGTGCATCAACAAAGTAGTGCCAAGCGTGTGCCTGTGTCATAAGTAAAGGTCCGGCTGGCTTGACCGTTAAAGGGTGCTGTAACCCCCAAAGTACACTCCAGTCCAAACTAAAAAAAAATTATTTTCTGTGTTTGTGAATTGTGTGCGCAGTAGCCGCACGTGCATCAACAAAGTAGTGCCAAGCGTGCGCCTGTGTCATAAGTAAAGGGCCGGCTGGCATGACCGTTAAAGGGTGCTGTAACCCCCAAAGTACACTCCAGTCCAAACCAAAAAAAATAATATTTTCTGTGTTTGTGAATTGTGTGCGCAGTAGCCGCACGTGCATCAACAAAGTAGTGCCAAGCGTGCGCCTGTGTCATAAGTAAAGGGCCGGCTGGCTTGACCGTTAAAGGGTGCTGTAACCCCCAAAGTACACTCCAGTCCAAACCAAAAAAAATAATATTTTCTGTGTTTGTGAATTGTGTGCGCAGTAGCTGCACGTGCATCAACAAAGTAGTGCCAAGCGTGCGCCTGTGTCATAAGTAAAGGGCCGGCTGGCTTGACCGTTAAAGGGTGTTGTAACCCCCAAAGTACACTCCAGTCCAAACCAAAAAAAAAATATATTTCTGTGTTTGTGAATTGTGTGCGCAGTAGCTGCACGTGCATCAACAAAGTAGTGCCAAGCGTGCGCCTGTGTCATAAGTAAAGGGCCGGCTGGCTTGACCGTTGAAGGGTGCTGTAACCCCCAAAGTACACTCCAGTCCAAACCAAAAAAATATATATTTTCTGTGTTTGTGAATTGTGTGCGCAGTATCCGCACGTGCATCATCAAAGTAGTGCCAAGCGTGCGCCTGTGTCATAAGTAAAGGGCCGGCTGGCTTGACCGTTAAAGGGTGCTGTAACCCCCAAAGTACACTCCAGTCCAAACCAAAAAAAACATGATTTTCTGTGTTTGTGAATTGTGTGCGCAGTAGCCGCACGTGCATCAACAAAGTAGTGCCAAGCGTGCGCCTGTGTCATAAGTAAAGGGCCAGCAGGCTTGACCGTTAAAGGGTGCTGTAACCCCCAAAGTACACTCCAGTCCAAACCAAAAAAATATATATTTTCTGTGTTTGTCAATTGTGTGCGCAGTAGCCGCACGTGCATCAACAAAGTAGTGCCAAGCGTGCGCCTGTGTCCTAAGTAAAGGGCCGGCTGGCTTGACAGTTAAAGGGTGCTGTAACCCCCAAAGTACACTCCAGTCCAAACCAAAAAAATATATATTTTCTGTGTTTGTGAATTGTGTGCGCAGTAGCCGCACGTGCATCAACAAAGTAGTGCCAAGCGTGCGCCTGTGTCATAACTAAAGGGGCGGCTGGCTTGACCGTTAAAGGGTGCTGTAACCCCCAAAGTACACTCCAGTCCAACCAAAAAAAAAAAAATATTTTCTGTGTTTGTGAATTGTGTGCGCAGTAGCCGCACGTGCATCAACAAAGGAGTGCCAAGCGTTCGCCTGTGTCATAAGTAAAGGGCCAGCTGGCTTGACCGTTAAAGGGTGCTGTAACCCCCAAAGTACACTCCAGTCCAAACCAAAAAAAAAAATAATTTCTGTGTTTGTGAATTGTGTGCGCAGTAGCCGCACGTGCATCAACAAAGTAGTGCCAAGCGTGCGCCTGTGTCATAAGTAAAGGGCCGGCTGGCTTGACCGTTAAAGGGTGTTGTAACCCCCAAAGTACACTCCAGTCCAAACCAAAAAAATATATATTTTCTGTTTGTGAATTGTGTGCGCAGTAGCCGCACGTGCATCAACAAAGTAGTGCCAAGCGTGCGCCTGTGTCATAAGTAAAGGGCCGGCTGGCTTGACCGTTAAAGGGTTTTGTAACCCCCAAAGTACACTCCAGTCCAAACCAAAAAAAATAATATTTTCTGTGTTTGTGAATTGTGTGCGCAGTAGCCGCACGTGCATCAACAAAGTAGTGCCAAGCGTGCGCCTGTGTCATAAGTAAAGGGCCGGCTGGCTTGACCATTAAAGGGTGTTGTAACCCCCAAAGTACACTCCAGTCCAAACCAAAAAAAAAAATTATTTTCTGTGTTTGTGAATTGTGTGCGCAGTAGCCGCACGTGCATCAACAAAGTAGTGCCAAGCGTGCGCCTGTGTCATAAGTAAAGGGCCGGCTGGCTTGACCGTTGAAGGGTGCTGTAACCCCCAAAGTACACTCCAGTCCAAACCAAAAAAAATAATATTTTCTGTGTTTGTGAATTGTGTGCGCAGTAGCCGCACGTGCATCAACAAAGTAGTGCCAAGCGTGCGCCTGTGTCATAAGTAAAGGGCCGGCTGGCTTGACCGTTAAAGGGTGCTGTATCCCCCAAAGTACACTCCAGTCCAAACCAAAAAAAAATGAATTTCTGTGTTTGTGAATTGTGTGCGCAGTAACCGCACGTGCATCAACAAAGTAGTGCCAAGCGTGCGCCTGTGTCATAAGTAAAGGGCCAGCAGGCTTGACCGTTAAAGGGTGCTGTAACCCCCAAAGTACACTCCAGTCCAAACCAAAAAAATATATATTTTCTGTGTTTGTCAATTGTGTGCGCAGTAGCCGCACGTGCATCAACAAAGTAGTGCCAAGCGTGCGCCTGTGTCCTAAGTAAAGGGCCGGCTGGCTTGACCGTTAAAGGGTGCTGTAACCCCCAAAGTACACTCCAGTCCAAACCAAAAAAAAAAATATTTTCTGTGTTTGTGAATTGTGTGCGCAGTAGCCGCACGTGCATCAACAAAGTAGTGCCAAGCGTGCGCCTGTGTCATAACTAAAGGGCCGGCTGGCTTGACCGTTAAAGGGTGCTGTAACCCCCAAAGTACACTCCAGTCCAAACCCAAAAAAAAATTATTTTCTGTGTTTGTGAATTGTGTGCGCAGTAGCCGCACGTGCATCAACAAAGTAGTGCCAAGCGTGCGCCTGTGTCATAAGTAAAGGGCCGGCTGGCTTGACCGTTAAAGGGTGATGTAACCCCCAAAGTACACTCCAGTCCAAACCAAAAAAAAAATTATTTTCTGTTTGTGAATTGTGTGCGCAGTAGCCGCACGTGCATCAACAAAGTAGTGCCAAGCGTGCGCCTGTGTCATAAGTAAAGGGCCGGCTGGCTTGACCATTGAAGGGTGCTGTAACCCCCAAAGTACACTCCAGTCCAAACCAAAACAACAAAATATTTTCTGTGTTTGTGAATTGTGTGCGCAGTAGCCGCACGTGCATCAACAAAGTAGTGCCAAGCGTGCGCCTGTGTCATAAGTAAAGGGCCGGCTGGCTTGACCATTAAAGGGTGTTGTAACCCCCAAAGTACACTCCAGTCCAAACCAAAAAAAAAAATTATTTTCTGTGTTTGTGAATTGTGTGCGCAGTAGCCGCACATGCATCAACAAATTAGTGCCAAGCGTGCGCCTGTGTCATAAGTAAAGGGCCGGCTGGCTTGACCGTTGAAGGGTGCTGTAACCCCCAAAGTACACTCCAGTCCAAACCAAAAAAAATAATATTTTCTGTGTTTGTGAATTGTGTGCGCAGTAGCCGCACGTGCATCAACAAAGTAGTGCCAAGCGTGCGCCTGTGTCATAAGTAAAGGGCCGGCTGGCTTGACCGTTAAAGGGTGCTGTTTCCCCCAAAGTACACTCCAGTCCAAACCAAAAAAAAATGAATTTCTGTGTTTGTGAATTGTGTGCGCAGTAACCGCACGTGCATCAACAAAGTAGTGCCAAGCGTGCGCCTGTGTCATAAGTAAAGGGCCAGCAGGCTTGACCGTTAAAGGGTGCTGTAACCCCCAAAGTACACTCCAGTCCAAACCAAAAAAAAATATATTTTCTGTGTTTGTCAATTGTGTGCGCAGTAGCCGCACGTGCATCAACAAAGTAGTGCCAAGCGTGCGCCTGTGTCCTAAGTAAAGGGCCGGCTGGCTTGACCGTTAAAGGGTGCTGTAACCCCCAAAGTACACTCCAGTCCAAACCAAAAAAAAAAATATTTTCTGTGTTTGTGAATTGTGTGCGCAGTAGCCGCACGTGCATCAACAAAGTAGTGCCAAGCGTGCGCCTGTGTCATAACTAAAGGGCCGGCTGGCTTGACCGTTAAAGGGTGCTGTAACCCCCAAAGTACACTCCAGTCCAAACCCAAAAAAAAATTATTTTCTGTGTTTGTGAATTGTGTGCGCAGTAGCCGCACGTGCATCAACAAAGTAGTGCCAAGCGTGCGCCTGTGTCATAAGTAAAGGGCCGGCTGGCTTGACCGTTAAAGGGTGATGTAACCCCCAAAGTACACTCCAGTCCAAACCAAAAAAAAAATTATTTTCTGTGTTTGTGAATTGTGTGCGCAGTAGCCGCACGTGCATCAACAAAGTAGTGCCAAGCGTGCGCCTGTGTCATAAGTAAAGGGCCGGCTGGCTTGACCATTGAAGGGTGCTGTAACCCCCAAAGTACACTCCAGTCCAAACCAAAACAACAAAATATTTTCTGTGTTTGTGAATTGTGTGCGCAGTAGCCGCACGTGCATCAACAAAGTAGTGCCAAGCGTGCGCCTGTGTCATAAGTAAAGGGCCGGCTGGCTTGACCGTTAAAGAGTGCTGTAACCCCCAAAGTACACTCCAGTCCAAACCAAAAAAAAAAAATATTTTCTGTGTTTGTGAATTGTGTGCGCAGTATCCGCATGTGCATCAACAAAGTAGTGGCAAGCGTGCGCCTGTGTCATAAGTAAAGGGCCGGCTGGCTTGACCGTTAAAGGGTGCTGTAACCCCCAAAGTACACTCCAGTCCAAACCAAAAAAAAAATTATTTTCTGTGTTTGTGAATTGTGTGCGCAGTAGCCGCACGTGCATCAACAAAGTAGTGCCAAGCGTGCGCCTGTGTCATAAGTAAAGGGCCGGCTGGTTTGACCGTTAAAGGGTGCTGTAACCCCCAAAGTACACTCCAGTCCAAACCAAAAAAAAAATTATTTTCTGTGTTTGTGAATTGTGTGCGCAGTAGCCGCACGTGCATCAACAAAGGAGTGCCAAGCGTGCGCCTGTGTCATAAGTAAAGGGCCAGCTGGCTTGACCGTTAAAGGGTGCTGTAACCCCCAAAGTACACTCCAGTCCAAACCAAAAAAAAATATATTTTCTGTGTTTGTGAATTGTGTGCACAGTAGCCGCACGTGCATCAACAAAGTAGTGCCAAGCGTGCGCCTGTGTCATAAGTAAAGGGCCGGCTGGCTTGACCGTTAAAGGGTGTTGTAACCCCCAAAGTACACTCCAGTCCAAACCAAAAAAAAAAATATTTTCTGTGTTTGTGAATTGTGTGCGCAGTAGCCGCACGTGCATCAACAAAGTAGTGCCAAGCGTGCGCCTGTGTCATAAGTAAAGGGCCGGCTGGCTTGACCATTTAAGGGTTTTGTAACCCCCAAAGTACACTCCAGTCCAAACCAAAAAAAAAAATATTTTCTGTGTTTGTGAATTGTGTGCGCAGTAGCCGCACGTGCATCAACAAAGTAGTGCCAAGCGTGCGCCTGTGTCATAAGTAAAGGGCCGGCTGGCTTGACCGTTAAAGGGTGCTGTAGCCCCCAAAGTACACTCCAGTCCAAACCCCAAAAAAAAATATTTTCTGTGTTTGTGAATTGTGTGCGCAGTAGCCACACGTGCATCAACAAAGTAGTGCCAAGCGTGCGCCTGTGTCATAAGTAAAGGGCCGGCTGGCTTGACCGTTAAAGGGTGCTGTAGCCCCCAAAGTACACTCCAGTCCAAACCAAAAAAAAAAATATTTTCTGTGTTTGTGAATTGTGTGCGCAGTAGCCGCACGTGCATCAACAAAGTAGTGCCAAGCGTGCGCCTGTGTCATAACTAAAGGGCCGGCTGGCTTGACCGTTAAAGGGTGCTGTAACCCCCAAAGTACACTCCAGTCCAAACCAAAAAAAACATGATTTTCTGTGTTTGTGAATTGTGTGCGCAGTAGCCGCACGTGCATCAACAAAGTAGTGCCAAGCGTGCGCCTGTGTCATAAGTAAAGGGCCAGCAGGCTTGACCGTTAAAGGGTGCTGTAACCCCCAAAGTACACTCCAGTCCAAACCAAAAAAATATATATTTTCTGTGTTTGTCAATTGTGTGCGCAGTAGCCGCACGTGCATCAACAAAGTAGTGCCAAGCGTGCGCCTGTGTCCTAAGTAAAGGGCCGGCTGGCTTGACAGTTAAAGGGTGCTGTAACCCCCAAAGTACACTCCAGTCCAAACCAAAAAAAAATATATTTTCTGTGTTTGTGAATTGTGTGCGCAGTAGCCGCACGTGCATCAACAAAGTAGTGCCAAGCGTGCGCCTGTGTCATAACTAAAGGGGCGGCTGGCTTGACCGTTAAAGGGTGCTGTAACCCCCAAAGTACACTCCAGTCCAACCAAAAAAAAAAAATATTTTCTGTGTTTGTGAATTGTGTGCGCAGTAGACGCACGTGCATCAACAAAGGAGTGCCAAGCGTGCGCCTGTGTCATAAGTAAAGGGCCGGCTGGCTTGACCGTTAAAGGGTGCTGTAACCCCCAAAGTACACTCCAGTCCAAACCAAAAAAAAAAATATTTTCTGTGTTTGTGAATTGTGTGCGCAGTAGCCGCACGTGCATCAACAAAGTAGTGCCAAGCGTGCGCCTGTGTCATAAGTAAAGGGCCGGCTGGCTTGACCGTTAAAGGGTGTTGTAACCCCCAAAGTACACTCCAGTCCAAACCAAAAAAAAATATATTTTCTGTTTGTGAATTGTGTGCGCAGTAGCCGCACGTGCATCAACAAAGTAGTGCCAAGCGTGCGCCTGTGTCATAAGTAAAGGGCCGGCTGGCTTGACCGTTAAAGGGTTTTGTAACCCCCAAAGTACACTCCAGTCCAAACCAAAAAAAATATATTTTCTGTGTTTGTGAATTGTGTGCGCAGTAGCCGCACGTGCATCAACAAAGTAGTGCCAAGCGTGCGCCTGTGTCATAAGTAAAGGGCCGGCTGGCTTGACCATTAAAGCGTGTTGTAACCCCCAAAGTACACTCCAGTCCAAACCAAAAAAAATAATTATTTTCTGTGTTTGTGAATTGTGTGCGCAGTAGCCGCACGTGCATCAACAAAGTAGTGCCAAGCGTGCGCCTGTGTCATAAGTAAAGGGCCGGCTGGCTTGACCGTTGAAGGGTGCTGTAACCCCCAAAGTACACTCCAGTCCAAACCAAAAAAAATAATATTTTCTGTGTTTGTGAATTGTGTGCGCAGTAGCCGCACGTGCATCAACAAAGTAGTGCCAAGCGTGCGCCTGTGTCATAAGTAAAGGGCCGGCTGGCTTGACCGTTAAAGGGTGCTGTAACCCCCAAAGTACACTCCAGTCCAAACCAAAAAAAAATGAATTTCTGTGTTTGTGAATTGTGTGCGCAGTAGCCGCACGTGCATCAACAAAGTAGTGCCAAGCGTGCGCCTGTGTCATAAGTAAAGGGCCAGCAGGCTTGACCGTTAAAGGGTGCTGTAACCCCCAAAGTACACTCCAGTCCAAACCAAAAAAATATATATTTTCTGTGTTTGTCAATTGTGTGCGCAGTAGCCGCACGTGCATCAACAAAGTAGTGCCAAGCGTGCGCCTGTGTCCTAAGTAAAGGGCCGGCTGGCTTGACCGTTAAAGGGTGCTGTAACCCCCAAAGTACACTCCAGTCCAAACCAAAAAAAAAAATATTTTCTGTGTTTGTGAATTGTGTGCGCAGTAGCCGCACGTGCATCAACAAAGTAGTGCCAAGCGTGCGCCTGTGTCATAACTAAAGGGCCGGCTGGCTTGACCGTTAAAGGGTGCTGTAACCCCCAAAGTACACTCCAGTCCAAACCCAAAAAAAAATTATTTTCTGTGTTTGTGAATTGTGTGCGCAGTAGCCGCACGTGCATCAACAAAGTAGTGCCAAGCGTGCGCCTGTGTCATAAGTAAAGGGCCGGCTGGCTTGACCGTTAAAGGGTGATGTAACCCCCAAAGTACACTCCAGTCCAAACCAAAAAAAAAATTATTTTCTGTGTTTGTGAATTGTGTGCGCAGTAGCCGCACGTGCATCAACAAAGGAGTGCCAAGCGTGCGCCTGTGTCATAAGTAAAGGGCCAGCTGGCTTGACCGTTAAAGGGTGCTGTAACCCCCAAAGTACACTCCAGTCCAAACCAAAAAAAAAAATATTTTCTGTGTTTGTGAATTGTGTGCGCAGTAGCCGCACGTGCATCAACAAAGTAGTGCCAAGCGTGCGCCTGTGTCATAAGTAAAGGGCCGGCTGGCTTGACCGTTAAAGGGTGTTGTAACCCCCAAAGTACACTCCAGTCCAAACCAAAAAAAAAAATATTTTCTGTGTTTGTGAATTGTGTGCGCAGTAGCCGCAGGTGCATCAACAAAGTAGTGCCAAGCGTGCGCCTGTGTCATAAGTAAAGGGCCGGCTGGCTTGACCGTTTAAGGGTTTTGTAACCCCCAAAGTACACTCCAGTCCAAACCAAAAAAAAAAATATTTTCTGTGTTTGTGAATTGTGTGCGCAGTAGCCGCACGTGCATCAACAAAGTAGTGCCAAGCGTGCGCCTGTGTCATAAGTAAAGGGCCGGCTGGCTTGACCGTTAAAGGGTGCTGTAGCCCCCAAAGTACACTCCAGTCCAAACCAAAAAAAAAAATATTTTCTGTGTTTGTGAATTGTGTGCGCAGTAGCCGCACGTGCATCAACAAAGTAGTGCCAAGCGTGCGCCTGTGTCATAAGTAAAGGGCCGGCTGGCTTGACCGTTGAAGGGTGCTGTAACCCCCAAAGTACACTCCAGTCCAAACCAAAAAAAATAATATTTTCTGTGTTTGTGAATTGTGTGCGCAGTAGCCGCACGTGCATCAACAAAGTAGTGCCAAGCGTGCGCCTGTGTCATAAGTAAAGGGCCGGCTGGCTTGACCGTTAAAGGGTGCTGTAACCCCCAAAGTACACTCCAGTCCAAACCAAAAAAAAATGAATTTCTGTGTTTGTGAATTGTGTGCGCAGTAGCCGCACGTGCATCAACAAAGTAGTGCCAAGCGTGCGCCTGTGTCATAAGTAAAGGGCCAGCAGGCTTGACCGTTAAAGGGTGCTGTAACCCCCAAAGTACACTCCAGTCCAAACCAAAAAAATATATATTTTCTGTGTTTGTCAATTGTGTGCGCAGTAGCCGCACGTGCATCAACAAAGTAGTGCCAAGCGTGCGCCTGTGTCCTAAGTAAAGGGCCGGCTGGCTTGACCGTTAAAGGGTGCTGTAACCCCCAAAGTACACTCCAGTCCAAACCAAAAAAAAATATATTTTCTGTGTTTGTGAATTGTGTGCGCAGTAGCCGCACGTGCATCAACAAAGTAGTGCCAAGCGTGCGCCTGTGTCATAAGTAAAGGGCCGGCTGGCTTGACCGTTAAAGGGTGCTGTAACCCCCAAAGTACACTCCAGTCCAAACCAAAAAAAAAATTATTTTCTGTGTTTGTGAATTGTGTGCGCAGTAGCCGCACGTGCATCAACAAAGTAGTGCCAAGCGTGCGCCTGTGTCATAAGTAAAGGGCCGGCTGGCTTGACCGTTAAAGGGTGATGTAACCCCCAAAGTACACTCCAGTCCAAACCAAAAAAAAAATTATTTTCTGTGTTTGTGAATTGTGTGCGCAGTAGCCGCACGTGCATCAACAAAGTAGTGCCAAGCGTGCGCCTGTGTCATAAGTAAAGGGCCGGCTGGCTTGACCATTGAAGGGTGCTGTAACCCCCAAAGTACACTCCAGTCCAAACCAAAACAAAAAAATATTTTCTGTGTTTGTGAATTGTGTGAGCAGTAGCCGCACGTGCATCAACAAAGTAGTGCCAAGCGTGCGCCTGTGTCATAAGTAAAGGGCCGGCTGGCTTGACCATTGAAGGGTGCTGTAACCCCCAAAGTACACTCCAGTCCAAACCAAAACAAAAAAATTATTTTCTGTGTTTGTGAATTGTGTGCGCAGTAGCCGCACGTGCATCAACAAAGTAGTGCCAAGCGTGCGCCTGTGTCATAAGTAAAGGGCCGGCTGGCTTGACCGTTAAAGGGTGCTGTAACCCCCAAAGTACACTCCAGTCCAAACCAAAAAAAATATATATTTTCTGTGTTTGTGAATTGTGTGCGCAGTATCCGCATGTGCATCAACAAAGTAGTGGCAAGCGTGCGCCTGTGTCATAAGTAAAGGGCCGGCTGGCTTGACCGTTAAAGGGTGCTGTAGCCCCCAAAGTACACTCCAGTCCAAACCAAAAAAAAAATTATTTTCTGTGTTTGTGAATTGTGTGCGCAGTAGCCGCACGTGCATCAACAAAGGAGTGCCAAGCGTGCGCCTGTGTCATAAGTAAAGGGCCAGCTGACTTGACCGTTAAAGGGTGCTGTAACCCCCAAAGTACACTCCAGTCCAAACCAAAAAAAAAATTATTTTCTGTGTTTGTGAATTGTGTGCGCAGTAGCCGCACGTGCATCAACAAAGTAGTGCCAAGCGTGCGCCTGTGTCATAAGTAAAGGGCCGGCTGGCTTGACCGTTAAAGGGTGCTGTAACCCCCAAAGTACACTCCAGTCCAAACCAAAAAAAAAAATATTTGCTGTGTTTGTGAATTGTGTGCGCAGTAGCCGCACGTGCATCAATAAAGTAGTGCCAAGCGTGCGCCTGTGTCATAAGTAAAGGGCCGGCTGGCTTGACCGTTAAAGGGTGCTGTAACCCCCAAAGTACACTCCAGTCCAAACCAAAAAAAATAATATTTTCTGTGTTTGTGAATTGTGTGCGCAGTAGCCGCACGTGCATCAACAAAGTAGTGCCAAGCGTGCGCCTGTGTCATAAGTAAAGGTCTGGCTGGCTTGACCATTAAAGGGTGCTGTAACCCCCAAAGTACACTCCAGTCCAAACCAAAAAAAAATTTATTTTCTTGTTTGTGAATTGTGTGCGCAGTAGCCGCACGTGCATCAACAAAGTAGTGCCAAGCGTGCGCCTGTGTCATAAGTAAAGGGCCGGCTGGTTTGACCGTTAAAGGGTGCTGTAACCCCCAAAGTACACTCCAGTCCAAACCAAAAAAAAAATTATTTTCTGTGTTTGTGAATTGTGTGCGCAATAGCCGCACGTGCATCAACAAAGGAGTGCCAAGCGTGCGCCTGTGTCATAAGTAAAGGGCCGGCTGGCTTGACCGTTAAAGGGTGTTGTAACCCCCAAAGTACACTCCAGTCCAAACCAAAAAAATATATATTTTCTGTTTGTGAATTGTGTGCGCAGTAGCCGCACGTGCATCAACAAAGTAGTGCCAAGCGTGCGCCTGTGTCATAAGTAAAGGGCCGGCTGGCTTGACCGTTAAAGGGTTTTGTAACCCCCAAAGTACACTCCAGTCCAAACCAAAAAAAATATATTTTCTGTGTTTGTGAATTGTGTGCGCAGTAGCCGCACGTGCATCAACAAAGTAGTGCCAAGCGTGCGCCTGTGTCATAAGTAAAGGGCCGGCTGGCTTGACCATTAAAGCGTGTTGTAACCCCCAAAGTACACTCCAGTCCAAACCAAAAAAAATAATTATTTTCTGTGTTTGTGAATTGTGTGCGCAGTAGCCGCACGTGCATCAACAAAGTAGTGCCAAGCGTGCGCCTGTGTCATAAGTAAAGGGCCGGCTGGCTTGACCGTTGAAGGGTGCTGTAACCCCCAAAGTACACTCCAGTCCAAACCAAAAAAAATAATATTTTCTGTGTTTGTGAATTGTGTGCGCAGTAGCCGCACGTGCATCAACAAAGTAGTGCCAAGCGTGCGCCTGTGTCATAAGTAAAGGGCCGGCTGGCTTGACCGTTAAAGGGTGCTGTAACCCCCAAAGTACACTCCAGTCCAAACCAAAAAAAAATGAATTTCTGTGTTTGTGAATTGTGTGCGCAGTAGCCGCACGTGCATCAACAAAGTAGTGCCAAGCGTGCGCCTGTGTCATAAGTAAAGGGCCAGCAGGCTTGACCGTTAAAGGGTGCTGTAACCCCCAAAGTACACTCCAGTACAAACCAAAAAAATATATATTTTCTGTGTTTGTCAATTGTGTGCGCAGTAGCCGCACGTGCATCAACAAAGTAGTGCCAAGCGTGCGCCTGTGTCCTAAGTAAAGGGCCGGCTGGCTTGACCGTTAAAGGGTGCTGTAACCCCCAAAGTACACTCCAGTCCAAACCAAAAAAAAAAATATTTTCTGTGTTTGTGAATTGTGTGCGCAGTAGCCGCACGTGCATCAACAAAGTAGTGCCAAGCGTGCGCCTGTGTCATAACTAAAGGGCCGGCTGGCTTGACCGTTAAAGGGTGCTGTAACCCCCAAAGTACACTCCAGTCCAAACCCAAAAAAAAATTATTTTCTGTGTTTGTGAATTGTGTGCGCAGTAGCCGCACGTGCATCAACAAAGTAGTGCCAAGCGTGCGCCTGTGTCATAAGTAAAGGGCCGGCTGGCTTGACCGTTAAAGGGTGATGTAACCCCCAAAGTACACTCCAGTCCAAACCAAAAAAAAAATTATTTTCTGTGTTTGTGAATTGTGTGCGCAGTAGCCGCACGTGCATCAACAAAGGAGTGCCAAGCGTGCGCCTGTGTCATAAGTAAAGGGCCAGCTGGCTTGACCGTTAAAGGGTGCTGTAACCCCCAAAGTACACTCCAGTCCAAACCAAAAAAAAATATATTTTCTGTGTTTGTGAATTGTGTGCGCAGTAGCCGCACGTGCATCAACAAAGTAGTGCCAAGCGTGCGCCTGTGTCATAAGTAAAGGGCCGGCTGGCTTGACCGTTAAAGGGTGTTGTAACCCCCAAAGTACACTCCAGTCCAAACCAAAAAAAAAAATATTTTCTGTGTTTGTGAATTGTGTGCGCAGTAGCCGCACGTGCATCAACAAAGTAGTGCCAAGCGTGCGCCTGTGTCATAAGTAAAGGGCCGGCTGGCTTGACCATTTAAGGGTTTTGTAACCCCCAAAGTACACTCCAGTCCAAACCAAAAAAAAAAATATTTTCTGTGTTTGTGAATTGTGTGCGCAGTAGCCGCACGTGCATCAACAAAGTAGTGCCAAGCGTGCGCCTGTGTCATAAGTAAAGGGCCGGCTGGCTTGACCGTTAAAGGGTGCTGTAGCCCCCAAAGTACACTCCAGTCCAAACCAAAAAAAAAAATATTTTCTGTGTTTGTGAATTGTGTGCGCAGTAGCCGCACGTGCATCAACAAAGTAGTGCCAAGCGTGCGCCTGTGTCATAAGTAAAGGGCCGGCTGGCTTGACCGTTGAAGGGTGCTGTAACCCCCAAAGTACACTCCAGTCCAAACCAAAAAAAATAATATTTTCTGTGTTTGTGAATTGTGTGCGCAGTAGCCGCACGCGCATCAACAAAGTAGTGCCAAGCGTGCGCCTGTGTCATAAGTAAAGGGCCGGCTGGCTTGACCGTTAAAGGGTGCTGTAACCCCCAAAGTACACTCCAGTCCAAACCAAAAAAAAATGAATTTCTGTGTTTGTGAATTGTGTGCGCAGTAGCCGCACGTGCATCAACAAAGTAGTGCCAAGCGTGCGCCTGTGTCATAAGTAAAGGGCCAGCAGGCTTGACCGTTAAAGGGTGCTGTAACCCCCAAAGTACACTCCAGTCCAAACCAAAAAAATATATATTTTCTGTGTTTGTCAATTGTGTGCGCAGTAGCCGCACGTGCATCAACAAAGTAGTGCCAAGCGTGCGCCTGTGTCCTAAGTAAAGGGCCGGCTGGCTTGACCGTTAAAGGGTGCTGTAACCCCCAAAGTACACTCCAGTCCAAACCAAAAAAAAATATATTTTCTGTGTTTGTGAATTGTGTGCGCAGTAGCCGCACGTGCATCAACAAAGTAGTGCCAAGCGTGCGCCTGTGTCATAAGTAAAGGGCCGGCTGGCTTGACCGTTAAAGGGTGCTGTAACCCCCAAAGTACACTCCAGTCCAAACCAAAAAAAAAATTATTTTCTGTGTTTGTGAATTGTGTGCGCAGTAGCCGCACGTGCATCAACAAAGTAGTGCCAAGCGTGCGCCTGTGTCATAAGTAAAGGGCCGGCTGGCTTGACCGTTAAAGGGTGATGTAACCCCCAAAGTACACTCCAGTCCAAACCAAAAAAAAAATTATTTTCTGTGTTTGTGAATTGTGTGCGCAGTAGCCGCACGTGCATCAACAAAGTAGTGCCAAGCGTGCGCCTGTGTCATAAGTAAAGGGCCGGCTGGCTTGACCATTGAAGGGTGCTGTAACCCCCAAAGTACACTCCAGTCCAAACCAAAACAAAAAAATATTTTCTGTGTTTGTGAATTGTGTGAGCAGTAGCCGCACGTGCATCAACAAAGTAGTGCCAAGCGTGCGCCTGTGTCATAAGTAAAGGGCCGGCTGGCTTGACCGTTAAAGGGTGCTGTAACCCCCAAAGTACACTCCAGTCCAAACCAAAAAAAATATATATTTTCTGTGTTTGTGAATTGTGTGCGCAGTATCCGCATGTGCATCAACAAAGTAGTGGCAAGCGTGCGCCTGTGTCATAAGTAAAGGGCCGGCTGGCTTGACCGTTAAAGGGTGCTGTAACCCCCAAAGTACACTCCAGTCCAAACCAAAAAAAAAATTATTGTCTGTGTTTGTGAATTGTGTGCGCAGTAGCCGCACGTGCATCAACAAAGGAGTGCCAAGCGTGCGCCTGTGTCATAAGTAAAGGGCCAGCTGACTTGACCGTTAAAGGGTGCTGTAACCCCCAAAGTACACTCCAGTCCAAACCAAAAAAAAAATTATTTTCTGTGTTTGTGAATTGTGTGCGCAGTAGCCGCACGTGCATCAACAAAGTAGTGCCAAGCGTGCGCCTGTGTCATAAGTAAAGGGCCGGCTGGCTTGACCGTTAAAGGGTGCTGTAACCCCCAAAGTACACTCCAGTCCAAACCAAAAAAAAAAATATTTGCTGTGTTTGTGAATTGTGTGCGCAGTAGCCGCACGTGCATCAATAAAGTAGTGCCAAGCGTGCGCCTGTGTCATAAGTAAAGGGCCGGCTGGCTTGACCGTTAAAGGGTGCTGTAACCCCCAAAGTACACTCCAGTCCAAACCCAAAAAAATAATATTTTCTGTGTTTGTGAATTGTGTGCGCAGTAGCCGCACGTGCATCAACAAAGTAGTGCCAAGCGTGCGCCTGTGTCATAAGTAAAGGTCTGGCTGGCTTGACCATTAAAGGGTGCTGTAACCCCCAAAGTACACTCCAGTCCAAACCAAAAAAAAAATTATTTTCTTGTTTGTGAATTGTGTGCGCAGTAGCCGCACGTGCATCAACAAAGTAGTGCCAAGCGTGCGCCTGTGTCATAAGTAAAGGGCCGGCTGGTTTGACCGTTAAAGGGTGCTGTAACCCCCAAAGTACACTCCAGTCCAAACCAAAAAAAAAATTATTTTCTGTGTTTGTGAATTGTGTGCGCAGTAGCCGCACGTGCATCAACAAAGGAGTGCCAAGCGTGCGCCTGTGTCATAAGTAAAGGGCCAGCTGGCTTGACCATTAAAGGGTGCTGTAACCCCCAAAGTACACTCCAGTCCAAACCAAAAAAAAAAATATTTTCTGTGTTTGTGAATTGTGTGCGCAGTAGCCGCACGTGCATCAACAAAGTAGTGCCAAGCGTGCGCCTGTGTCATAAGTAAAGGGCCGGCTGGCTTGACCGTTAAAGGGTGTTGTAACCCCCAAAGTACACTCCAGTCCAAACCAAAAAAAAAAATATTTTCTGTGTTTGTGAATTGTGTGCGCAGTAACCGCACGTGCATCAACAAAGTAGTGCCAAGCGTGCGCCTGTGTCATAAGTAAAGGGCCGGCTGGCTTGACCGTTTAAGGGTTTTGTAACCCCCAAAGTACACTCCAGTCCAAACCAAAAAAAATTATATTTTCTGTGTTTGTGAATTGTGTGCGCAGTATCCGCACGTGCATCAACAAAGTAGTGCCAAGCGTGCGCCTGTGTCATAAGTAAAGGGCCGGCTGGCTTGACCATTAAAGGGTGTTGTAACCCCCAAAGTACACTCCAGTCCAAACCAAAAAAAATAATTATTTTCTGTGTTTGTGAATTGTGTGCGCAGTAGCCGCACGTGCATCAACAAAGTAGTGCCAAGCGTGCGCCTGTGTCATAAGTAAAGGGCCGGCTGGCTTGACCGTTGAAGGGTGCTGTAACCCCCAAAGTACACTCCAGTCCAAACCAAAAAAAATAATATTTTCTGTGTTTGTGAATTGTGTGTGCAGTAGCCGCACGTGCATCAACAAAGTAGTGCCAAGCGTGCGCCTGTGTCATAAGTAAAGGGCCGGCTGGCTTGACCATTAAAGGGTGCTGTAACCCCCAAAGTACACTCCAGTCCAAACCAAAAAAAAAATGATTTTCTGTGTTTGTGAATTGTGTGCGCAGTAGCCGCACGTGCATCAACAAAGTAGTGCCAAGCGTGCGCCTGTGTCATAAGTAAAGGGCCAGCAGGCTTGACCGTTAAAGGGTGCTGTAACCCCCAAAGTACACTCCAGTCCAAACCAAAAAAATATATATTTTCTGTGTTTGTCAATTGTGTGCGCAGTAGCCGCACGTGCATCAACAAAGTAGTGCCAAGCATGCACCTGTGTCCTAAGTAAAGGGCCGGCTGGCTTGACCGTTAAAGGGTGCTGTAACCCCCAAAGTACACTCCAGTCCAAACCAAAAAAAAAAATATTTTCTGTGTTTGTGAATTGTGTGCGCAGTAGCCGCACGTGCATCAACAAAGTAGTGCCAAGCGTGCGCCTGTGTCATAACTAAAGGGCCGGCTGGCTTGACCGTTAAAGGGTGCTGTAACCCCCAAAGTACACTCCAGTCCAAACCAAAAAAAAAATTATTTTCTGTGTTTGTAAATTGTGTGCGCAGTAGCCGCACGTGCATCAACAAAGTAGTGCCAAGCGTGCGCCTGTGTCATAAGTACAGGGCCGGCTGGCTTGACCGTTAAAGGGTGCTGTAACCCCCAAAGTACACTCCAGTCCAAACCAAAAAAAAAAATATTTTCTGTGTTTGTGAATTGTGTGCGCAGTAGCCGCACGTGCATCAACAAAGTAGTGCCAAGCGTGCGCCTGTGTCATAAGTAAAGGGCCGGCTGGCTTGACCGTTAAAGGGTGCTGTAGCCCCCAAAGTACACTCCAGTCCAAACCAAAAAAAAAAATATTTTCTGTGTTTGTGAATTGTGTGCGCAGTAGCCGCACGTGCATCAACAAAGTAGTGCCAAGCGTGCGCCTGTGTCATAAGTAAAGGGCCGGCTGGCTTGACCGTTGAAGGGTGCTGTAACCCCCAAAGTACACTCCAGTCCAAACCAAAAAAAATAATATTTTCTGTGTTTGTGAATTGTGTGCGCAGTAGCCGCACGTGCATCAACAAAGTAGTGCCAAGCGTGCGCCTGTGTCAAAAGTAAAGGGCCGGCTGGCTTGACCATTAAAGGGTGCTGTAACCCCCAAAGTACACTCCAGTCCAAACCAAAAAAAAATGAATTTCTGTGTTTGTGAATTGTGTGCGCAGTAGCCGCACGTGCATCAACAAAGTAGTGCCAAGCGTGCGCCTGTGTCATAAGTAAAGGGCCAGCAGGCTTGACCGTTAAAGGGTGCTGTAACCCCCAAAGTACACTCCAGTCCAAACCAAAAAAAAATATATTTTCTGTGTTTGTCAATTGTGTGCGCAGTAGCCGCACGTGCATCAACAAAGTAGTGCCAAGCGTGCGCCTGTGTCCTAAGTAAAGGGCCGGCTGGCTTGACCGTTAAAGGGTGCTGTAACCCCCAAAGTACACTCCAGTCCAAACCAAAAAAAAAAATATTTTCTGTGTTTGTGAATTGTGTGCGCAGTAGCCGCACGTGCATCAACAAAGTAGTGCCAAGCGTGCGCCTGTGTCATAAGTAAAGGGCCGGCTGGCTTGACCGTTAAAGGGTGCTGTAACCCCCAAAGTACACTCCAGTCCAAACCAAAAAAAAAATTATTTTCTGTGTTTGTGAATTGTGTGCGCAGTAGCCGCACGTGCATCAACAAAGTAGTGCCAAGCGTGCGCCTGTGTCATAAGTAAAGGGCCGGCTGGCTTGACCGTTAAAGGGTGATGTAACCCCCAAAGTACACTCCAGTCCAAACCAAAAAAAAAATTATTTTCTGTGTTTGTGAATTGTGTGCGCAGTAGCCGCACGTGCATCAACAAAGTAGTGCCAAGCGTGCGCCTGTGTCATAAGTAAAGGGCCGGCTGGCTTGACCATTGAAGGGTGCTGTAACCCCCAAAGTACACTCCAGTCCAAACCAAAACAAAAAAATATTTTCTGTGTTTGTGAATTGTGTGCGCAGTAGCCGCACGTGCATCAACAAAGTAGTGCCAAGCGTGCGCCTGTGTCATAAGTAAAGGGCCGGCTGGCTTGACCGTTAAAGGGTGCTGTAACCCCCAAAGTACACTCCAGTCCAAACCAAAAAAAAAATATATTTTCTGTGTTTGTGAATTGTGTGCGCAGTATCCGCATGTGCATCAACAAAGTAGTGGCAAGCGTGCGCCTGTGTCATAAGTAAAGGGCCGGCTGGCTTGACCGTTAAAGGGTGCTGTAACCCCCAAAGTACACTCCAGTCCAAACCAAAAAAAAAATTATTTTCTGTGTTTGTGAATTGTGTGCGCAGTAGCCGCACGTGCATCAACAAAGGAGTGCCAAGCGTGCGCCTGTGTCATAAGTAAAGGGCCAGCTGACTTGACCGTTAAAGGGTGCTGTAACCCCCAAAGTACACTCCAGTCCAAACCAAAAAAAAAATTATTTTCTGTGTTTGTGAATTGTGTGCGCAGTAGCCGCACGTGCATCAACAAAGTAGTGCCAAGCGTGCGCCTGTGTCATAAGTAAAGGGCCGGCTGGCTTGACCGTTAAAGGGTGCTGTAACCCCCAAAGTACACTCCAGTCCAAACCAAAAAAAAAAATATTTGCTGTGTTTGTGAATTGTGTGCGCAGTAGCCGCACGTGCATCAATAAAGTAGTGCCAAGCGTGCGCCTGTGTCATAAGTAAAGGGCCGGCTGGCTTGACCGTTAAAGGGTGCTGTAACCCCCAAAGTACACTCCAGTCCAAACCAAAAAAAATAATATTTTCTGTGTTTGTGAATTGTGTGCGCAGTAGCCGCACGTGCATCAACAAAGTAGTGCCAAGCGTGCGCCTGTGTCATAAGTAAAGGTCTGGCTGGCTTGACCATTAAAGGGTGCTGTAACCCCCAAAGTACACTCCAGTCCAAACCAAAAAAAAAATTATTTTCTTGTTTGTGAATTGTGTGCGCAGTAGCCGCACGTGCATCAACAAAGTAGTGCCAAGCGTGCGCCTGTGTCATAAGTAAAGGGCCGGCTGGTTTGACCGTTAAAGGGTGCTGTAACCCCCAAAGTACACTCCAGTCCAAACCAAAAAAAAAATTATTTTCTGTGTTTGTGAATTGTGTGCGCAGTAGCCGCACGTGCATCAACAAAGGAGTGCCAAGCGTGCGCCTGTGTCATAAGTAAAGGGCCAGCTGGCTTGACCATTAAAGGGTGCTGTAACCCCCAAAGTACACTCCAGTCCAAACCAAAAAAAAAAATATTTTCTGTGTTTGTGAATTGTGTGCGCAGTAGCCGCACGTGCATCAACAAAGTAGTGCCAAGCGTGCGCCTGTGTCATAAGTAAAGGGCTGGCTGGCTTGACCGTTAAAGGGTGTTGTAACCCCCAAAGTACACTCCAGTCCAAACCAAAAAAAAAAAATATTTTCTGTGTTTGTGAATTGTGTGCGCAGTAGCCGCACGTGCATCAACAAAGTAGTGCCAAGCGTGCGCCTGTGTCATAAGTAAAGGGCCGGCTGGCTTGACCATTTAAGGGTTTTGTAACCCCCAAAGTACACTCCAGTCCAAACCAAAAAAAATTATATTTTCTGTGTTTGTGAATTGTGTGCGCAGTATCCGCACGTGCATCAACAAAGTAGTGCCAAGCGTGCGCCTGTGTCATAAGTAAAGGGCCGGCTGGCTTGACCATTAAAGGGTGTTGTAACCCCCAAAGTACACTCCAGTCCAAACCAAAAAAAATAATTATTTTCTGTGTTTGTGAATTGTGTGCGCAGTAGCCGCACGTGCATCAACAAAGTAGTGCCAAGCGTGCGCCTGTGTCATAAGTAAAGGGCCGGCTGGCTTGACCGTTGAAGGGTGCTGTAACCCCCAAAGTACACTCCAGTCCAAACCAAAAAAAATAATATTTTCTGTGTTTGTGAATTGTGTGTGCAGTAGCCGCACGTGCATCAACAAAGTAGTGCCAAGCGTGCGCCTGTGTCATAAGTAAAGGGCCGGCTGGCTTGACCGTTAAAGGGTGCTGTAACCCCCAAAGTACACTCCAGTCCAAACCAAAAAAAAAATGATTTTCTGTGTTTGTGAATTGTGTGCGCAGTAGCCGCACGTGCATCAACAAAGTAGTGCCAAGCGTGCGCCTGTGTCATAAGTAAAGGGCCAGCAGGCTTGACCGTTAAAGGGTGCTGTAACCCCCAAAGTACACTCCAGTCCAAACCAAAAAAATATATATTTTCTGTGTTTGTCAATTGTGTGCGCAGTAGCCGCACGTGCATCAACAAAGTAGTGCCAAGCATGCACCTGTGTCCTAAGTAAAGGGCCGGCTGGCTTGACCGCTAAAGGGTGCTGTAACCCCCAAAGTACACTCCAGTCCAAACCAATAAAAAAAATATTTTCTGTGTTTGTGAATTGTGTGCGCAGTAGCCGCACGTGCATCAACAAAGTAGTGCCAAGCGTGTGCCTGTGTCATAACTAAAGGGCCGGCTGGCTTGACCGTTAAAGGGTGCTGTAACCCCCAAAGTACACTCCAGTCCAAACCAAAAAAAATATTATTTTCTGTGTTTGTAAATTGTGTGCGCAGTAGCCGCACGTGCATCAACAAAGTAGTGCCAAGCGTGCGCCTGTGTCATAAGTAAAGGGCCGGCTGGCTTGACCGTTAAAGGGTGCTGTAACCCCCAAAGTACACTCCAGTCCAAACCAAAAAAAAAATTATTTTCTGTGTTTGTGAATTGTGTGCGCAGTAGCCGCACGTGCATCAACAAAGTAGTGCCAAGCGTGCGCCTGTGTCATAAGTAAAGGGCCGGCTGGCTTGACCATTGAAGGGTGCTGTAACCCCCAAAGTACACTCCAGTCCAAACCAAAACAAAAAAATATTTTCTGTGTTTGTGAATTGTGTGCGCAGTAGCCGCACGTGCATCAACAAAGTAGTGCCAAGCGTGCGCCTGTGTCATAAGTAAAGGGCCGGCTGACTTGACCGTTAAAGGGTGCTGTAACCCCCAAAGTACACTCCAGTCCAACCAAAAAAAAAATATATTTTCTGTGTTTGTGAATTGTGTGCGCAGTATCCGCACGTGCATCAACAAAGTAGTGCCAAGCGTGCACCTGTGTCATAAGTAAAGGGCCGGCTGGCTTGACCGTTAAAGGGTGCTGTAACCCCCAAAGTACACTCCAGTCCAAACCAAAAAAAAAATTATTTTCTGTGTTTGTGAATTGTGTGCGCAGTAGCCGCACGTGCATCAACAAAGTAGTGCCAAGCGTGCGCCTGTGTCATAAGTAAAGGGCCAGCTGGCTTGACCGTTAAAGGGTGCTGTAACCCCCAAAGTACACTCCAGTCCAAACCAAAAAAAAAAATATTTTCTGTGTTTGTGAATTGTGTGCGCAGTAGCCGCACGTGCATCAACAAAGTAGTGCCAAGCGTGCGCCTGTGTCATAACTAAAGGGCCGGCTGGCTTGACCGTTAAAGGGTGCTGTAACCCCCAAAGTACACTCCAGTCCAAACCAAAAAAAAAAATATTTTCTGTGTTTGTAAATTGTGTGCGCAGTAGCCGCACGTGCATCAACAAAGTAGTGCCAAGCGTGCGCCTGTGTCATAAGTAAAGGGCCGGCTGGCTTGACCGTTAAAGGGTGCTGTAACCCCCAAAGTACACTCCAGTCGAAACCAAAAAAAAAATTATTTTCTGTGTTTGTGAATTGTGTGCGCAGTAGCCGCACGTGCATCAACAAAGTAGTGCCAAGCGTGCGCCTGTGTCATAAGTAAAGGGCCGGCTGGCTTGACCATTGAAGGGTGCTGTAACCCCCAAAGTACACTCCAGTCCAAACCAAAACAAAAAAATATTTTCTGTGTTTGTGAATTGTGTGCGCAGTAGCCGCACGTGCATCAACAAAGTAGTGCCAAGCGTGCGCCTGTGTCATAAGTAAAGGGCCGGCTGACTTGACCGTTAAAGGGTACTGTAACCCCCAAAGTACACTCCAGTCCAACCAAAAAAAATATATATTTTCTGTGTTTGTGAATTGTGTGCGCAGTATCCGCACGTGCATCAACAAAGTAGTGCCAAGCGTGCACCTGTGTCATAAGTAAAGGGCCGGCTGGCTTGACCGTTAAAGGGTGCTGTAACCCCCAAAGTACACTCCAGTCCAAACCAAAAAAAAAATTATTTTCTGTGTTTGTGAATTGTGTGCGCAGTAGCCGCACGTGCATCAACAAAGTAGTGCCAAGCGTGCGCCTGTGTCATAAGTAAAGGGCCAGCTGGCTTGACCGTTAAAGGGTGCTGTAACCCCCAAAGTACACTCCAGTCCAAACCAAAAAAAAAAATATTTTCTGTGTTTGTGAATTGTATGCGCAGTAGCCGCACGTGCATCAACAAAGTAGTGCCAAGCGTGCGCCTGTGTCAAAAGTAAAGGGCCGGCTGGCTTGACCGTTGAAGGGTGCTGTAACCCCCAAAGTAGACTCCAGTCCAAACCAAAAAAAAATATATTTTCTGTGTTTGTGAATTGTGTGCGCAGTATCCGCACGTGCATCAACAAAGTAGTGCCAAGCGTGCGCCTGTGTCATAAGTAAAGGTCCGGCTGGCTTGACCGTTAAAGGGTGCTGTAACCCCCAAAGTACACTCCAGTCCAAACTAAAAAAAAATTATATTTTCTGTGTTTGTGAATTGTGTGCGCAGTAGCTGCAAGTGCATCAACAAAGTAGTGCCAAGCGTGCGCCTGTGTCATAAGTAAAGGGCCGGCTGGCTTGACCGTTAAAGGGTGTTGTAACCCCCAAAGTGCACTCCAGTCCAAACCAAAAAAAAAAATTATTTTCTGTGTTTGTGAATTGTGTGCGCAGTAGCCGCACGTGCATCAACAAAGTAGTGCCAAGCGTGCGCCTGTGTCATAAGTAAAGGGCCGGCTGGCTTGACCGTTGAAGGGTGCTGTAACCCCCAAAGTACACTCCAGTCCAAACCAAAAAAATATATATTTTTCTGTGTTTGTGAATTGTGTGCGCAGTATCCGCACGTGCATCATCATAGTAGTGCCAAGCGTGCGCCTGTGTCATAAGTAAAGGGCCGGCTGGCTTGACCGTTAAAGGGTGCTGTAACCCCCAAAGTACACTCCAGTCCAAACCAAAAAAAAAATATATTTTCTGTGTTTGTGAATTGTGTGCGCAGTATCCGCACGTGCATCAACCAATTAGTGGCAAGCGTGCACCTGTGTCATAAGTAAAGGGCCGGCTGGCTTGACCGTTAAAGGGTGCTGTAAACCCCAAAGTACAGTCCAGTCCAAACCAAAAAAAAAATGATTTTCTGTGTTTGTGAATTGTGTGCGCAGTAGCCGCACGTGCATCAACAAAGAAATGCCAAGCGTGTGCCTGTGTCATAAGTAAAGGGCCGGCTGGCTTGACCGTTAAAGGGTGCTGTAACCCCCAAAGTACACTCCAGTCCAAACCAAAAAAAAAATTATTTTCTGTGTTTGTGAATTGTGTGCGCAGTAGCCGCACGTGCATCAACAAAGTAGTGCCAAGCGTGCGCCTGTGGCAAAAGTAAAGGGCCGGCTGGCTTGACCATTGAAGGGTGCTGTAACCCCCAAAGTACACTCCAGTCCAAACCAAAAAAAAATATATTTTCTGTGTTTGTGAATTGTGTGCGCAGTATCAGCACGTGCATCAACAAAGTAGTGCCAAGCGTGCGCCTGTGTCATAAGTAAAGGTCCGGCTGGCTTGACCGTTAAAGGGTGCTGTAACCCCCAAAGTACACTCCAGTCCAAACTAAAAAAAAATTATTTTCTGTGTTTGTGAATTGTGTGCGCAGTATCGCACGTGCATCAACAAAGTAGTGCCAAGCGTGCGCCTGTGTCATAAGTAAAGGGCCGGCTGGCTTGACCGTTAAAGGGTGCTGTAACCCCCAAAGTACACTCCAGTCCAAACCACAAAAAAAAATTATTTTCTGTGTTTGTGAATTGTGTGCGCAGTAGCCGCACGTGCATCAATAAAGTAGTGCCAAGCGTGCGCCTGTGTCATAAGTAAAGGGCCAGCTGACTTGACCGTTAAAGGGTGCTGTAACCCCCAAAGTACACTCCAGTCCAAACCAAAAAAAAAATTATTTTCTGTGTTTGTGAATTGTGTGCGCAGTAGCCGCACGTGCATCAACAAAGTAGTGCCAAGCGTGCGCCTGTGTCATAAGTAAAGGGCCGGCTGGCTTGAGCGTTAAAGGGTGCTGTAACCCCCAAAGTACACTCCAGTCCAAACCAAAAAAAAAATATTTTCTGTGTTTGTGAATTGTGTGCGCAGTAGCCGCACGTGCATCAACAAAGTAGTGCCAAGCGTGCGCCTGTGTCATAAGTAAAGGGCCGGGGCTGGCTTGACCGTTAAAGGGTGCTGTAACCCCCAAAGTACACTCCAGTCCAAACCAAAAAAAAAAACATTTTCTGTGTTTGTGAATTGTGTGCGCAGTAGCCGCACGTGCATCAACAAAGTAGTGCCAAGCGTGCGCCTGTGTCATAAGTAAAGGGCCGGCTGGCTTGACCATTAAAGGGTGCTGTAACCCCCAAAGTACACTCCAGTCCAAACCAAAAAAAATAATATTTTCTGTGTTTGTGAATTGTGTGCGCAGTAGCCGCACGTGCATCAACAAAGTAGTGCCAAGCGTGCGCCTGTGTCATAAGTAAAGGGCCGGCTGGCTTGACCGTTAAAGGGTGCTGTAACCCCCAAAGTACACTCCAGTCCAAACCAAAAAAAAAATATATTTTCTGTGTTTGTGAATTGTGTGCGCAGTATCCGCACGTGCATCAACAAAGTAGTGGCAAGCGTGCGCCTGTGTCATAAGTAAAGGGCCGGCTGGCTTGACCGTTAAAGGGTGCTGTAAACCCCAAAGTACACTCCAGTCCAAACCAAAAAAAAAATGATTTTCTGTGTTTGTGAATTGTGTGCGCAGTAGCCGCACGTGCATCAACAAAGAAATGCCAAGCGTGTGCCTGTGTCATAAGTAAAGGGCCGGCTGGCTTGACCGTTAAAGGGTGCTGTAACCCCCAAAGTACACTCCAGTCCAAACCAAAAAAAAAATTATTTTCTGTGTTTGTGAATTGTGTGCGCAGTAGCCGCACGTGCATCAACAAAGTAGTGCCAAGCGTGCGCCTGTGTCAAAAGTAAAGGGCCGGCTGGCTTGACCATTGAAGGGTGCTGTAACCCCCAAAGTACACTCCAGTCCAAACCAAAAAAATATATATTTTCTGTGTTTGTGAATTGTGTGCGCAGTATCAGCACGTGCATCAACAAAGTAGTGCCAAGCGTGCGCCTGTGTCATAAGTAAAGGTCCGGCTGGCTTGACCGTTAAAGGGTGCTGTAACCCCCAAAGTACACTCCAGTCCAAACTAAAAAAAAATTATTTTCTGTGTTTGTGAATTGTGTGCGCAGTATCGCACGTGCATCAACAAAGTAGTGCCAAGCGTGCGCCTGTGTCATAAGTAAAGGGCCGGCTGGCTTGACCGTTAAAGGGTGCTGTAACCCCCAAAGTACACTCCAGTCCAAACCAAAAAAAAAATTATTTTCTGTGTTTGTGAATTGTGTGCGCAGTAGCCGCACGTGCATCAATAAAGTAGTGCCAAGCGTGCGCCTGTGTCATAAGTAAAGGGCCAGCTGACTTGACCGTTAAAGGGTGCTGTAACCCCCAAAGTACACTCCAGTCCAAACCAAAAAAAAAATTATTTTCTGTGTTTGTGAATTGTGTGCGCAGTAGCCGCACGTGCATCAACAAAGTAGTGCCAAGCGTGCGCCTGTGTCATAAGTAAAGGGCCGGCTGGCTTGAGCGTTAAAGGGTGCTGTAACCCCCAAAGTACACTCCAGTCCAAACCAAAAAAAAAAATATTTTCTGTGTTTGTGAATTGTGTGCGCAGTAGCCGCACGTGCATCAACAAAGTAGTGCCAAGCGTGCGCCTGTGTCATAAGTAAAGGGCCGGCTGGCTTGACCGTTAAAGGGTGCTGTAACCCCCAAAGTACACTCCAGTCCAAACCAAAAAAAATAATATTTTCTGTGTTTGTGAATTGTGTGCGCAGTAGCCGCACGTGCATCAACAAAGTAGTGCCAACCGTGCGCCTGTGTCATAAGTAAAGGTCTGGCTGGCTTGACCGTTAAAGGGTGCTGTAACCCCCAAAGTACACTCCAGTCCAAACCAAAAAAAAAATTATTTTCTTGTTTGTGAATTGTGTGCGCAGTAGCCGCACGTGCATCAACAAAGTAGTGCCAAGCGTGCGCCTGTGTCATAAGTAAAGGGCCGGCTGGTTTGACCATTAAAGGGTGCTGTAACACCCAAAGTACACTCCAGTCCAAACCAAAAAAAAAATTATTTTCTGTGTTTGTGAATTGTGTGCGCAGTAGCCGCACGTGCATCAACAAAGGAGTGCCAAGCGTGCGCCTGTGTCATAAGTAAAGGGACAGCTGGCTTGACCGTTAAAGGGTGCTGTAACCCCCAAAGTACACTCCAGTCCAAACCAAAAAAAAAAATATTTTCTGTGTTTGTGAATTGTGTGCGCAGTAGCCGCACGTGCATCAACAAAGTAGTGCCAAGCATGCGCCTGTGTCATAAGTAAAGGGCCGGCTGGCTTGACCGTTAAAGGGTGTTGTAACCCCCAAAGTACACTCCAGTCCAAACCAAAAAAAAAATTATTTTCTGTGTTTGTGAATTGTGTGCGCAGTAGCCGCACGTGCATCAACAAAGTAGTGCCAAGCGTGCGCCTGTGTCATAAGTAAAGGGCCAGCTGACTTGACCGTTAAAGGGTGCTGTAACCCCCAAAGTACACTCCAGTCCAAACCAAAAAAAAAATTATTTTCTGTGTTTGTGAATTGTGTGCGCAGTAGCCGCACGTGCATCAACAAAGTAGTGCCAAGCGTGCGCCTGTGTCATAAGTAAAGGGCCGGCTGGCTTGACCGTTAAAGGGTGCTGTAACCCCCAAAGTACACTCCAGTCCAAACCAAAAAAAAAAATATTTTCTGTGTTTGTGAATTGTGTGCGCAGTAGCCGCACGTGCATCAACAAAGTAGTGCCAAGCGTGCGCCTGTGTCATAAGTAAAGGGCCGGCTGGCTTGACCGTTAAAGGGTGCTGTAACCCCCAAAGTACACTCCAGTCCAAACCAAAAAAAATAATATTTTCTGTGTTTGTGAATTGTGTGCGCAGTAGCCGCACGTGCATCAACAAAGTAGTGCCAAGCGTGCGCCTGTGTCATAAGTAAAGGTCTGGCTGGCTTGACCGTTAAAGGGTGCTGTAACCCCCAAAGTACACTCCAGTCCAAACCAAAAAAAAAATTATTTTCGTGTTTGTGAATTGTGTGCGCAGTAGCCGCACGTGCATCAACAAAGTAGTGCCAAGCGTGCGCCTGTGTCATAAGTAAAGGGCCGGCTGGTTTGACCGTTAAAGGGTGCTGTAACCCCCAAAGTACACTCCAGTCCAAACCAAAAAAAAAATTATTTTCTGTGTTTGTGAATTGTGTGCGCAGTAGCCGCACGTGCATCAACAAAGGAGTGCCAAGCGTGCGCCTGTGTCATAAGTAAAGGGCCAGCTGGCTTGACCGTTAAAGGGTGCTGTAGCCCCCAAAGTACACTCCAGTCCAAACCAAAAAAAAAAATATTTTCTGTGTTTGTGAATTGTGTGCGCAGTAGCCGCACATGCATCAACAAAGTAGTGTCAAGCGTGCGCCTGTGTCATAAGTAAAGGGCCGGCTGGCTTGACCGTTAAAGGGTGTTGTAACCCCCAAAGTACACTCCAGTCCAAACCAAAAAAATATATATTTTCTGTGTTTGTGAATTGTGTGCGCAGTAGCCGCACGTGCATCAACAAAGTAGTGCCAAGCGTGCGCCTGTGTCATAAGTAAAGTGCCGGCTGGCTTGACCGTTTAAGGGTTTTGTAACCCCCAAAGTACACTCCAGTCCAAACCAAAAAAAATAATATTTTCTGTGTTTGTGAATTGTGTGCGCAGTATCCGCACGTGCATCAACAAAGTAGTGCCAAGCGTGCGCCTGTGTCATAAGTAAAGGGCCGACTGGCTTGACCATTAAAGGGTGTTGTAACCCCCAAAGTACACTCCAGTCCAAACCAAAAAAAAAAATTATTTTCTGTGTTTGTGAATTGTGTGCGCAGTAGCCGCACGTGCATCAACAAAGTAGTGCCAAGCGTGCGCCTGTGTCATAAGTAAAGGGCCGGCTGGCTTGACCGTTGAAGGGTGCTGTAACCCCCAAAGTACACTCCAGTCCAAACCAAAAAAAATAATATTTTCTGTGTTTGTGAATTGTGTGTGCAGTAGCCGCACGTGCATCAACAAAGTAGTGCCAAGCGTGCGCCTGTGTCATAAGTAAAGGGCCGGCTGGCTTGACCGTTAAAGGGTGCTGTAACCCCCAAAGTACACTCCAGTCCAAACCAAAAAAAAAATGATTTTCTGTGTTTGTGAATTGTGTGCGCAGTAGCCGCACGTGCATCAACAAAGTAGTGCCAAGCGTGCGCCTGTGTCATAAGTAAAGGGCCAGCAGGCTTGACCGTTAAAGGGTGCTGTAACCCCCAAAGTACACTCCAGTCCAAACCAAAAAAATATATATTTTCTGTGTTTGTCAATTGTGTGCGCAGTAGCCGCACGTGCATCAACAAAGTAGTGCCAAGCGTGCGCCTGTGTCCTAAGTAAAGGGCCGGCTGGCTTGACCGTTAAAGGGTGCTGTAACCCCCAAAGTACACTCCAGTCCAAACCAAAAAAAAAAATATTTTCTGTGTTTGTGAATTGTGTGCGCAGTAGCCGCACGTGCATCAACAAAGTAGTGCCAAGCGTGCGCCTGTGTCATAACTAAAGGGCCGGCTGGCTTGACCGTTAAAGGGTGCTGTAACCCCCAAAGTACACTCCAGTCCAAACCAAAAAAAAAAATTATTTTCTGTGTTTGTGAATTGTGGGCGCAGTAGCCGCACGTGCATCAACAAAGTAGTGCCAAGCGTGCGCCTGTGTCATAAGTAAAGGGCCGGCTGGCTTGACCATTGAAGGGTGCTGTAACCCCCAAAGTACGCCAAACCAAAACAAAAAAATATTTTCTGTGTTTGTGAATTGTGTGCGCAGTAGCCGCACGTGCATCAACAAAGTAGTGCCAAGCGTGCGCCTGTGTCATAAGTAAAGGTCCGGCTGGCTTGACCGTTAAAGGGTGCTGTAACCCCCAAAGTACACTCCAGTCCAAACCAAAAAAAAAATTATTTTCTGTGTTTGTGAATTGTGTGCGCAGTATCCGCACGTGCATCAACAAAGTAGTGCCAAGCGTGCGCCTGTGTCATAAGTAAAGGGCCGGCTGGCTTGACCGTTAAAGGGTGCTGTAACCCCCAAAGTACACTCCAGTCCAAACCAAAAAAAAAATTATTTTCTGTGTTTGTGAATTGTGTGCGCAGTAGCCGCACGTGCATCAACAAAGTAGTGCCAAGCGTGCGCCTGTGTCATAAGTAAAGGGCCAGCTGGCTTGACCGTTAAAGGGTGCTGTAACCCCCAAAGTACACTCCAGTCCAAACCAAAAAAAAAATTATTTTCTGTGTTTGTGAATTGTGTGCGCAGTAGCCGCACGTGCATCAACAAAGTAGTGCCAAGCGTGCGCCTGTGTCAAAAGTAAAGGGCCGGCTGGCTTGACCGTTGAAGGGTGCTGTAATCCCCAAAGTACACTCCAGTCCAAACCAAAAAAATATATATTTTCTGTGTTTGTGAATTGTGTGCGCAGTATCAGCACGTGCATCAACAAAGTAGTGCCAAGCGTGCGCCTGTGTCATAAGTAAAGGTCCGGCTGGCTTGACCGTTAAAGGGTGCTGTAACCCCCAAAGTACACTCCAGTCCAAACTAAAAAAAAATTATTTTCTGTGTTTGTGAATTGTGTGCGCAGTAGCCGCACGTGCATCAACAAAGTAGTGCCAAGCGTGCACCTGTGTCATAAGTAAAGGGCCAGCTGGCTTGACCGTTAAAGGGTGCTGTAACCCCCAAAGTACACTCCAGTCCAAACCAAAAAAATAAATATTTTCTGTGTTTGTGAATTGTGTGCGCAGTAGCCGCACGTGCATCAACAAAGTAGTGCCAAGCGTGCGCCTGTGTCATAAGTAAAGGGCCGGCTGGCTTGACCATTAAAGGGTGCTGTAACCCCCAAAGTACACTCCAGTCCAAACCAAAAAAAATTATATTTTCTGTGTTTGTGAATTGTGTGCGCAGTAGCCGCACGTGCATCAACAAAGTAGTGCCAAGCGTGCGCCTGTGTCATAAGTAAAGGGCCGGCTGGCTTGACCATTGAAGGGTGCTGTAACCCCCAAAGTACGCCAAACCAAAACAAAAAAATATTTTCTGTGTTTGTGAATTGTGTGCGCAGTAGCCGCACGTGCATCAACAAAGTAGTGCCAAGCGTGCGCCTGTGTCATAAGTAAAGGTCCGGCTGGCTTGACCGTTAAAGGGTGCTGTAACCCCCAAAGTACACTCCAGTCCAAACCAAAAAAAAAATTATTTTCTGTGTTTGTGAATTGTGTGCGCAGTATCCGCACGTGCATCAACAAAGTAGTGCCAAGCGTGCGCCTGTGTCATAAGTAAAGGGCCGGCTGGCTTGACCGTTAAAGGGTGCTGTAACCCCCAAAGTACACTCCAGTCCAAACCAAAAAAAAAATTATTTTCTGTGTTTGTGAATTGTGTGCGCAGTAGCCGCACGTGCATCAACAAAGTAGTGCCAAGCGTGCGCCTGTGTCATAAGTAAAGGGCCAGCTGGCTTGACCGTTAAAGGGTGCTGTAACCCCCAAAGTACACTCCAGTCCAAACCAAAAAAAAAATTATTTTCTGTGTTTGTGAATTGTGTGCGCAGTAGCCGCACGTGCATCAACAAAGTAGTGCCAAGCGTGCGCCTGTGTCAAAAGTAAAGGGCCGGCTGGCTTGACCGTTGAAGGGTGCTGTAACCCCCAAAGTACACTCCAGTCCAAACCAAAAAAATATATATTTTCTGTGTTTGTGAATTGTGTGCGCAGTATCAGCACGTGCATCAACAAAGTAGTGCCAAGCGTGCGCCTGTGTCATAAGTAAAGGTCCGGCTGGCTTGACCGTTAAAGGGTGCTGTAACCCCCAAAGTACACTCCAGTCCAAACTAAAAAAAAATTATTTTCTGTGTTTGTGAATTGTGTGCGCAGTAGCCGCACGTGCATCAACAAAGTAGTGCCAAGCGTGCGCCTGTGTCATAAGTAAAGGGCCAGCTGGCTTGACCGTTAAAGGGTGCTGTAACCCCCAAAGTACACTCCAGTCCAAACCAAAAAAATAAATATTTTCTGTGTTTGTGAATTGTGTGCGCAGTAGCCGCACGTGCATCAACAAAGTAGTGCCAAGCGTGCGCCTGTGTCATAAGTAAAGGGCCGGCTGGCTTGACCATTAAAGGGTGCTGTAACCCCCAAAGTACACTCCAGTCCAAACCAAAAAAAATTATATTTTCTGTGTTTGTGAATTGTGTGCGCAGTAGCCGCACGTGCATCAACAAAGTAGTGCCAAGCGTGCGCCTGTGTCATAAGTAAAGGGCCGGCTGGCTTGACCATTAAAGGGTGTTGTAACCCCCAAAGTACACTCCAGTCCAAACCAAAAAAAAAAATTATTTTCTGTGTTTGTGAATTGTGTGCGCAGTAGCCGCACGTGCATCAACAAAGTAGTGCCAAGCGTGCGCCTGTGTCATAAGTAAAGGGCCGGCTGGCTTGACCGATGAAGGGTGCTGTAACCCCCAAAGTATACTCCAGTCCAAACCAAAAAAATATATATTTTCTGTGTTTGTGAATTGTGTGCGCAGTATCCGCACGTGCATCATCAAAGTAGTGCCAAGCGTGCGCCTGTGTCATAAGTAAAGGGCCGGCTGGCTTGACCGTTAAAGGGTGCTGTAACCCCCAAAGTACACTCCAGTCCAAACCAAAAAAAAATGATTTTCTGTGTTTGTGAATTGTGTGCGCAGTAGCCGCACGTGCATCAACAAAGTAGTGCCAAGCGTGCGCCTGTGTCATAAGTAAAGGGCCAGCAGGCTTGACCATTAAAGGGTGCTGTAACCCCCAAAGTACACTCCAGTCCAAACCTAAAAAAAAATATATTTTCTGTGTTTGTCAATTGTGTGCGCTGTAGCTGCACGTGCATCAACAAAGTAGTGCCAAGCGTGCGCCTGTGTCCTAAGTAAAGGGCCGGCTGGCTTGACAGTTAAAGGGTGCTGTAACCCCCAAAGTACACTCCAGTCCAAACCAAAAAAAAAAATATTTTCTGTGTTTGTGAATTGTGTGCGCAGTAGCCGCACGTGCATCATCAAAGTAGTGCCAAGCGTGCGCCTGTGTCATAACTAAAGGGGCGGCTGGCTTGACCATTAAAGGGTGCTGTAACCCCCAAAGTACACTCCAGTCCAACCAAAAAAAAAAATATATTTTCTGTGTTTGTGAATTGTGTGCGCAGTATCCGCACGTGCATCAACAAAGTAGTGGCAAGCGTGCGCCTGTGTCATAAGTAAAGGGCCGGCTGGCTTGACCGTTAAAGGGTGCTGTAACCCCCAAAGTACACTCCAGTCCAAACCAAAACAAAAATTATTTTCTGTGTTTGTGAATTGTGTGCGCAGTAGCCGCACGTGCATCAACAAAGTAGTGCCAAGCGTGCGCCTGTGTCATAAGTAAAGGGCCGGCTGGCTTGACCGTTGAAGGGTGCTGTAACCCCCAAAGTACACTCCAGTCCAAACCAAAAAAAATAATATTTTCTGTGTTTGTGAATTGTGTGTGCAGTAGCCGCACGTGCATCAACAAAGTAGTGCCAAGCGTGCGCCTGTGTCATAAGTAAAGGGCCGGCTGGCTTGACCGTTAAAGGGTGCTGTAACCCCCAAAGTACACTCCAGTCCAAACCAAAAAAAAAATGATTTTCTGTGTTTGTGAATTGTGTGCGCAGTAGCCGCACGTGCATCAACAAAGTAGTGCCAAGCGTGCGCCTGTGTCATAAGTAAAGGGCCAGCAGGCTTGACCGTTAAAGGGTGCTGTAACCCCCAAAGTACACTCCAGTCCAAACCAAAAAAATATATTTTTTCTGTGTTTGTGAATTGTGTGCGCAGTAGCCGCACGTGCATCAACAAAGTAGTGCCAAGCGTGCGCCTGTGTCCTAAGTAAAGGGCCGGCTGGCTTGACCGTTAAAGGGTGCTGTAACCCCCAAAGTACACTCCAGTCCAAACCAAAAAAAAAAATATTTTCTGTGTTTGTGAATTGTGTGCGCAGTAGCCGCACGTGCATCAACAAAGTAGTGCCAAGCGTGCGCCTGTGTCATAACTAAAGGGCCGGCTGGCTTGACCGTTAAAGGGTGCTGTAACCCCCAAAGTACACTCCAGTCCAAACCAAAAAAAAAATTATTTTCTGTGTTTGTAAATTGTGTGCGCAGTAGCCGCACGTGCATCAACAAAGTAGTGCCAAGCGTGCGCCTGTGTCATAAGTAAAGGGCCGGCTGGCTTGACCGTTAAAGGGTGCTGTAACCCCCAAAGTACACTCCAGTCCAAACCAAAAAAAAAATTATTTTCTGTGTTTGTGAATTGTGTGCGCAGTAGCCGCACGTGCATCAACAAAGTAGTGCCAAGCGTGCGCCTGTGTCATAAGTAAAGGGCCGGCTGGCTTGACCATTGAAGGGTGCTGTAACCCCCAAAGTACGCCAAACCAAAACAAAAAAATATTTTCTGTGTTTGTGAATTGTGTGCGCAGTAGCCGCACGTGCATCAACAAAGTAGTGCCAAGCGTGCGCCTGTGTCATAAGTAAAGGTCCGGCTGGCTTGACCGTTAAAGGGTGCTGTAACCCCCAAAGTACACTCCAGTCCAAGCCAAAAAAAAAATTATTTTCTGTGTTTGTGAATTGTGTGCGCAGTATCCGCACGTGCATCAACAAAGTAGTGCCAAGCGTGCGCCTGTGTCATAAGTAAAGGGCCGGCTGGCTTGACCGTTAAAGGGTGCTGTAACCCCCAAAGTACACTCCAGTCCAAACCAAAAAAAAAATTATTTTCTGTGTTTGTGAATTGTGTGCGCAGTAGCCGCACGTGCATCAACAAAGTAGTGCCAAGCGTGCGCCTGTGTCATAAGTAAAGGGCCAGCTGGCTTGACCGTTAAAGGGTGCTGTAACCCCCAAAGTACACTCCAGTCCAAACCAAAAAAAAAATTATTTTCTGTGTTTGTGAATTGTGTGCGCAGTAGCCGCACGTGCATCAACAAAGTACTGCCAAGCGTGCGCCTGTGTCAAAAGTAAAGGGCCGGCTGGCTTGACCGTTGAAGGGTGCTGTAACCCCCAAAGTACACTCCAGTCCAAACCAAAAAAATATATATTTTCTGTGTTTGTGAATTGTGTGCGCAGTATCAGCACGTGCATCAACAAAGTAGTGCCAAGCGTGCGCCTGTGTCATAAGTAAAGGTCCGGCTGGCTTGACCGTTAAAGGGTGCTGTAACCCCCAAAGTACACTCCAGTCCAAACTAAAAAAAAATTATTTTCTGTGTTTGTGAATTGTGTGCGCAGTAGCCGCACGTGCATCAACAAAGTAGTGCCAAGCGTGCGCCTGTGTCATAAGTAAAGGGCCGGCTGGCTTGACCGTTAAAGGGTGCTGTAACCCCCAAAGTACACTCCAGTCCAAACCAAAAAAATAAATATTTTCTGTGTTTGTGAATTGTGTGCGCAGTAGCCGCACGTGCATCAACAAAGTAGTGCCAAGCGTGCGCCTGTGTCATAAGTAAAGGGCCGGCTGGCTTGACCGTTAAAGGGTGCTGTAACCCCCAAAGTACACTCCAGTCCAAACCAAAAAAAATTATATTTTCTGTGTTTGTGAATTGTGTGCGCAGTAGCCGCACGTGCATCAACAAAGTAGTGCCAAGCGTGCGCCTGTGTCATAAGTAAAGGGCCGGCTGGCTTGACCGTTAAAGGGTGTTGTAACCCCCAAAGTACACTCCAGTCCAAACCAAAAAAAAAAATTATTTTCTGTGTTTGTGAATTGTGTGCGCAGTAGCCGCACGTGCATCAACAAAGTAGTGCCAAGCGTGCGCCTGTGTCATAAGTAAAGGGCCGGCTGGCTTGACCGTTGAAGGGTGCTGTAACCCCCAAAGTACACTCCAGTCCAAACCAAAAAAATATATATTTTCTGTGTTTGTGAATTGTGTGCGCAGTATCCGCACGTGCATCATCAAAGTAGTGCCAAGCGTGCGCCTGTGTCATAAGTAAAGGGCCAGCAGGCTTGACCGTTAAAGGGTGCTGTAACCCCCAAAGTACACTCCAGTCCAAACCTAAAAAAATATATATTTTCTGTGTTTGTCAATTGTGTGCGCTGTAGCCGCACGTACATCAACAAAGTAGTGCCAAGCGTGCGCCTGTGTCCTAAGTAAAGCGCCGGCTGGCTTGACAGTTAAAGGGTGCTGTAACCCCCAAAGTACACTCCAGTCCAAACCAAAAAAAAAAATATTTTCTGTGTTTGTGAATTGTGTGCGCAGTAGCCGCACGTGCATCATCAAAGTAGTGCCAAGCGTGCGCCTGTGTCATAACTAAAGGGGCGGCTGGCTTGACCGTTAAAGGGTGCTGTAACCCCCAAAGTACACTCCAGTCCAACCAAAAAAAAATATATATTTTCTGTGTTTGTGAATTGTGTGCGCAGTATCCGCACGTGCATCAACAAAGTAGTGGCAAGCGTGCGCCTGTGTCATAAGTAAAGGGCCGGCTGGCTTGACCGTTAAAGGGTGCTGTAACCCCCAATGTACACTCCAGTCCAAACCAAAACAAAAATTATTTTCTGTGTTTGTGAATTGTGTGCGCAGTAGCCGCACGTGCATCAACAAAGTAGTGCCAAGCGTGCGCCTGTGTCATAAGTAAAGGGCCGGCTGGCTTGACCGTTAAAGGGTGCTGTAACCCCCAAAGTACACTCCAGTCCAAACCCAAAAAATATATATTTTCTGTGTTTGTCAATTGTGTGTGCAGTAGCCGCACGTGCATCAACAAAGTAGTGCCAAGCGTGCGTCTGTGTCATAAGTAAAGGACCGGCTGGCTTGACCATTAAAGGGTGCTGTAACCCCCAAATTACACTCCAGTCCAAACCAAAAAAAAAATTATTTTCTGTGTTTGTGAATTGTGTGCGCAGTAGCCGCAAGTGCATCAACAAAGTAGTGCCAAGCGTGCGCCTGTGTCATAAGTAAAGGGCCAGCTGGCTTGACCGTTAAAGGGTGCTGTAACCCCCAAAGTACACTCCAGTCCAAACCAAAAAAAAAATTATTTTCTGTGTTTGTGAATTGTGTGCGCAGTAGCCGCACGTGCATCAACAAAGTAGTGCCAAGCGTGCGCCTGTCTCATAAGTAAAGGGCCGGCTGGCTTGACCGTTGAAGGGTGCTCTAACCCCCAAAGTACACTCCAGTCCAAACCAGAAAAAAAATATTTTCTGTGTTTGTGAATTGTGTGCGCAGTAGCCGCACGTGCATCAACAATGTAGTGCCAAGCGTGTGCCTGTGTCATAAGTAAAGGTCCGGCTGGCTTGACCATTGAAGGGTGCTGTAACCCCCAAAGTACACTCCAGTCCAAACCAAAAAAATATATATTTTCTGTGTTTGTGAATTGTGTGCGCAGTATCCGCACGTGCATCAACAAAGTAGTGCCAAGCGTGCGCCTGTGTCATAAGTAAAGGGCCGGCTGGCTTGACCGTTAAAGGGTGCTGTAACCCCCAAAGTACACTCCAGTCCAAACCAAAAAAAAAATGATTTTCTGTGTTTGTGAATTGTGTGCGCAGTAGCCGCACGTGCATCAACAAAGTAGTGCCAAGCGTGCGCCTGTATCATAAGTAAAGGGCCAGCTGGCTTGACCGTTAAAGGGTGCTGTAACCCCAAAAGTACACTCCAGTCCAAACCAAAAAAAAATATATTTTCTGTGTTTGTCAATTGTGTGCGCAGTAGCCGCACGTGCATCAACAAAGTAGTGCCAAGCGTGAGCCTGTGTCATAAGTAAAGGTCCGGCTGGCTTGACTGTTAAAGGATGCTGTAACCCCCAAAGTACACTCCAGTCCAAACGAAAAAAAAAAATATTTTCTGTGTTTGTGAATTCTGTGCGCAGTAGCCGCACGTGCATCAACAAAGTAGTGCCAAGCGTGCGCCTGTGTCATAAGTAAAGGTCCGGCTGGCTTGACCGTTGAAGGGTGCTGTAACCCCCAAAGTACACTCCAGTCCAAACCAAAAAAAAAAATATTTTCTGTGTTTGTGAATTGTGTGCGCAGTAGCCGCACGTGCATCATCAAAGTAGTGCCAAGCGTGCGCCTGTGTCATAACTAAAGGGGCGGCTGGCTTGACCGTTAAAGGGTGCTGTAACCCCCAAAGTACACTCCAGTCCAACCAAAAAAAAAAAAATATTTTCTGTGTTTGTGAATTGTGTGCGCAGTATCCGCACGTGCATCAACAAAGTAGTGGCAAGCGTGCGCCTGTGTCATAAGTAAAGGGCCGGCTGGCTTGACCGTTAAAGGGTGCTGTAACCCCCAAAGTACACTCCAGTCCAAACCAAAACAAAAATTATTTTCTGTGTTTGTGAATTGTGTGCGCAGTAGCCGCACGTGCATCAACAAAGTAGTGCCAAGCGTGCGCCTGTGTCATAAGTAAAGGGCCGGCTGGCTTGACCGATAAAGGGTGCTGTAACCCCCAAAGTACACTCCAGTCCAAACCCAAAAAATATATATTTTCTGTGTTTGTCAATTGTGTGCGCAGTAGCCGCACGTGCATCAACAAAGTAGTGCCAAGCGTGCGTCTGTGTCATAAGTAAAGGGCCGGCTGGCTTGACCATTAAAGGGTGCTGTAACCCCCAAAGTACACTCCAGTCCAAACCAAAAAAAAAATTATTTTCTGTGTTTGTGAATTGTGTGCGCAGTAGACGCAAGTGCATCAACAAAGTAGTGCGAAGCGTGCGCCTGTGTCATAAGTAAAGGTCCAGCTCGCTTGACCGTTAAAGGGTGCTGTAACCCCCAAAGTACACTCCAGTCCAAACCAAAAAAATATATATTTTCTGTGTTTGTCAATTGTGTGCGCAGTAGCCGCACGTGCATCAACAAAGTAGTGCCAAGCGTGCGTCTGTGTCATAAGTAAAGGGCCGGCTGGCTTGACCGTTAAAGGGTGCTGTAACCCCCAAAGTACACTCCAGTCCAAACCAAAAAAAAATTATTTTCTGTGTTTGTGAATTGTGTGCGCAGTAGCCGCACGTGCATCAACAAAGTAGTGCCAAGCGTGCGCCTGTGTCATAAGTAAAGGGCCGGCTGGCTTGACCGTTGAAGGGTGCTCTAACCCCCAAAGTACACTCCAGTCCAAACCAGAAAAAAAATATTTTCTGTGTTTGTGAATTGTGTGCGCAGTAGCCGCACGTGCATCAACAATGTAGTGCCAAGCGTGCGCCTGTGTCATAAGTAAAGGTCCGGCTGGCTTGACCATTGAAGGGTGCTGTAACCCCCAAAGTACACTCCAGTCCAAACCAAAAAAATATATATTTTCTGTGTTTGTGAATTGTGTGCGCAGTATCCGCACGTGCATCAACAAAGTAGTGCCAAGCGTGCGCCTGTGTCATAAGTAAAGGGCCGGCTGGCTTGACCGTTAAAGGGTGCTGTAACCCCCAAAGTACACTCCAGTCCAAACCAAAAAAAAAATGATTTTCTGTGTTTGTGAATTGTGTGCGCTGTAGCCGCACGTGCATCAACAAAGTAGTGCCAAGCGTGCGCCTGTGTCCTAAGTAAAGGGCCGGCTGGCTTGACAGTTAAAGGGTGCTGTAACCCCCAAAGTACACTCCAGTCCAAACCAAAAAAAAAAATATTTTCTGTGTTTGTGAATTGTGTGCGCAGTAGCCGCACGTGCATCATCAAAGTAGTGCCAAGCGTGCGCCTGTGTCATAACTAAAGGGGCGGCTGGCTTGACCGTTAAAGGGTGCTGTAACCCCCAAAGTACACTCCAGTCCAACCAAAAAAAAAAAAATATTTTCTGTGTTTGTGAATTGTGTGCGCAGTATCCGCACGTGCATCAACAAAGTAGTGGCAAGCGTGCGCCTGTGTCATAAGTAAAGGGCCGGCTGGCTTGACCGTTAAAGGGTGCTGTAACCCCCAAAGTACACTCTAGTCCAAACCAAAACAAAAATTATTTTCTGTGTTTGTGAATTGTGTGCGCAGTAGCCGCACGTGCATCAACAAAGTAGTGCCAAGCGTGCGCCTGTGTCATAAGTAAAGGGCCGGCTGGCTTGACCGTTAAAGGGTGCTGTAACCCCCAAAGTACACTCCAGTCCAAACCCAAAAAATATATATTTTCTGTGTTTGTCAATTGTGTGCGCAGTAGCCGCACGTGCATCAACAAAGTAGTGCCAAGCGTGCGTCTGTGTCATAAGTAAAGGACCGGCTGGCTTGACCATTAAAGGGTGCTGTAACCCCCAAAGTACACTCCAGTCCAAACCAAAAAAAAAATTATTTTCTGTGTTTGTGAATTGTGTGCGCAGTAGCCGCAAGTGCATCAACAAAGTAGTGCCAAGCGTGCGCCTGTGTCATAAGTAAAGGGCCAGCTGGCTTGACCGTTAAAGGGTGCTGTAACCCCCAAAGTACACTCCAGTCCAAACCAAAAAAATATATATTTTCTGTGTTTGTCAATTGTGTGCGCAGTAGCCGCACGTGCATCAACAAAGTAGTGCCAAGCGTGCGTCTGTGTCATAAGTAAAGGGCCGGCTGGCTTGACCATTAAAGGGTGCTGTAACCCCCAAAGTACACTCCAGTCCAAACCAAAAAAAAAATTATTTTCTGTGTTTGTGAATTGTGTGCGCAGTAGCCGCACGTGCATCAACAAAGTAGTGCCAAGCGTGCGCCTGTGTCATAAGTAAAGGGCCGGCTGGCTTGACCGTTGAAGGGTGCTCTAACCCCCAAAGTACACTCCAGTCCAAACCAGAAAAAAAATATTTTCTGTGTTTGTGAATTGTGTGCGCAGTAGCCGCACGTGCATCAACAATGTAGTGCCAAGCGTGCGCCTGTGTCATAAGTAAAGGTCCGGCTGGCTTGACCATTGAAGGGTGCTGTAACCCCCAAAGTACACTCCAGTCCAAACCAAAAAAATATATATTTTTTGTGTTTGTGAATTGTGTGCGCAGTATCCGCACGTGCATCAACAAAGTAGTGCCAAGCGTGCGCCTGTGTCATAAGTAAAGGGCCGGCTGGCTTGACCGTTAAAGGGTGCTGTAACCCCCAAAGTACACTCCAGTCCAAACCAAAAAAAAAATGATTTTCTGTGTTTGTGAATTGTGTGCGCAGTAGCCGCACGTGCATCAACAAAGTAGTGCCAAGCGTGCGCCTGTATCATAAGTAAAGGGCCAGCTGGCTTGACCGTTAAAGGGTGCTGTAACCCCAAAAGTACACTCCAGTCCAAACCAAAAAAATATATATTTTCTGTGTTTGTCAATTGTGTGCGCAGTAGCCGCACGTGCATCAACAAAGTAGTGCCAAGCGTGAGCCTGTGTCATAAGTAAAGGTCCGGCTGGCTTGACTGTTAAAGGATGCTGTAACCCCCAAAGTACACTCCAGTCCAAACGAAAAAAAAAAATATTTTCTGTGTTTGTGAATTCTGTGCGCAGTAGCCGCACGTGCATCAACAACGTAGTGCCAAGCGTGCGCCTGTGTCATAAGTAAAGGTCCGGCTGGCTTGACCGTTGAAGGGTGCTGTAACCCCCAAAGTACACTACAGTCCAAACCAAAAAAAAAAAATATTTTCTGTGTTTGTGAATTGTGTGCGCAGTAGCCGCACGTGCATCAACAAAGTAGTGCCAAGCGTACGCCTGTGTCCTAAGTAAAGGGCCGGCTGGCTTGACAGTTAAAGGGTGCTGTAACCCCCAAAGTACACTCCAGTCCAAACCAAAAAAAAAATATTTTCTGTGTTTGTGAATTGTGTGCGCAGTAGCCGCACGTGCATCATCAAAGTAGTGCCAAGCGTGCGCCTGTGTCATAACTAAAGGGGCGGCTGGCTTGACCGTTAAAGGGTGCTGTAACCCCCAAAGTACACTCCAGTCCAACCAAAAAAAAAAAATATTTTCTGTGTTTGTGAATTGTGTGCGCAGTATCCGCACGTGCATCAACAAAGTAGTGGCAAGCGTGCGCCTGTGTCATAAGTAAAGGGCCGGCTGGCTTGACCGTTAAAGGGTGCTGTAACCCCCAAAGTACACTCCAGTCCAAACCAAAACAAAAATTATTTTCTGTGTTTGTGAATTGTGTGCGCAGTAGCCGCACGTGCATCAACAAAGTAGTGCCAAGCGTGCGCCTGTGTCATAAGTAAAGGGCCGGCTGGCTTGACCGTTAAAGGGTGCTGTAACCCCCAAAGTACACTCCAGTCCAAACCCAAAAAATATATATTTTCTGTGTTTGTCAATTCTGTGCGCAGTAGCCGCACGTGCATCAACAATGTAGTGCCAAGCGTGCGTCTGTGTCATAAGTAAAGGGCCGGCTGGCTTGACCATTAAAGGGTGCTGTAACCCCCAAAGTACACTCCAGTCCAAACCAAAAAAAAAATTATTTTCTGTGTTTGTGAATTGTGTGCGCAGTAGCCGCAAGTGCATCAACAAAGTAGTGCCAAGCGTGCGCCTGTGTCATAAGTAAAGGTCCAGCTGGCTTGACCGTTAAAGTGTGCTGTAACCCCCAAAGTACACTCCAGTCCAAACCAAAAAAATATATATTTTCTGTGTTTGTCAATTGTGTGCGCAGTAGCCGCACGTGCATCAACAAAGTAGTGCCAAGCGTGCGTCTGTGTCATAAGTAAAGGGCCGGCTGGCTTGACCGTTAAAGGGTGCTGTAACCCCCAAAGTACACTCCAGTCCAAACCAAAAAAAAATTATTTTCTGTGTTTGTGAATTGTGTGCGCAGTAGCCGCACGTGCATCAACAAAGTAGTGCCAAGCGTGCGCCTGTGTCATAAGTAAAGGGCTGGCTGGCTTGACCGTTGAAGGGTGCTCTAACCCCCAAAGTACACTCCAGTCCAAACCAGAAAAAAAATATTTTCTGTGTTTGTGAATTGTGTGCGCAGTAGCCGCACGTGCATCAACAATGTAGTGCCAAGCGTGCGCCTGTGTCATAAGTAAAGGTCCGGCTGGCTTGACCATTGAAGGGTGCTGTAACCCCCAAAGTACACTCCAGTCCAAACCAAAAAAATATATATTTTCTGTGTTTGTGAATTGTGTGCGCAGTATCCGCACGTGCATCAACAAAGTAGTGCCAAGCGTGCGCCTGTGTCATAAGTAAAGGGCCGGCTGGCTTGACCGTTAAAGGGTGCTGTAACCCCCAAAGTACACTCCAGTCCAAACCAAAAAAAAAATGATTTTCTGTGTTTGTGAATTGTGTGCGCAGTAGCCGCACGTGCATCAACAAAGTAGTGCCAAGCGTGCGCCTGTATCATAAGTAAAGGGCCAGCTGGCTTGACCATTAAAGGGTGCTGTAACCCCAAAAGTACACTCCAGTCCAAACCAAAAAACTATATATTTTCTGTGTTTGTCAATTGTGTGCGCAGTAGCCGCACGTGCATCAACAAAGTAGTGCCAAGCGTGAGCCTGTGTCATAAGTAAAGGTCCGGCTGGCTTGACCGTTAAAGGATGCTGTAACCCCCAAAGTACACTCCAGTCCAAACGAAAAAAAAAAATATTTTCTGTGTTTGTGATTTCTGTGCGCAGTAGCCGCACGTGCATCAACAAAGTAGTGCCAAGCGTGCGCCTGTGTCATAAGTAAAGGTCCGGCTGGCTTGACCGTTGAAGGGTGCTGTAACTCCCAAAGTACACTACAGTCCAAAATAAAAAAAATATATATTTTCTGTGTTTGTGAATTGTGTGCGCAGTATCAGCACGTGCATCAACAAAGTAGTGGCAAGCGTGCGCCTGTGTCATAAGTAAAGGGCCAGCTGGCTTGACCGTTAAAGGGTGCTGTAACCCCCAAAGTACACTCCAGTCCAAACCAAAAAAAAAATGATTTTCTGTGTTTGTGAATTTTGTGCGCAGTAGCCGCACGTGCATCAACAAAGTAGTGCCAAGCGTGCGCCTGTATCATAAGTAAAGGGCCAGCTGGCTTGACCGTTAAAGGGTGCTGTAACCCCAAAAGTACACTCCAGTCCAAACCAAAAAAAAATATATTTTCTGTGTTTGTCAATTGTGTGCGCAGTAGCCGCACGTGCATCAACAATGTAGAGCCAAGCGTGCGCCTGTGTCATAAGTAAAGGGCCGGCTGGCTTGACCGTTAAAGGGTGCTGTAACCCCCAAAGTACACTCCAGTCCAAACCAAAAAAAAAAATATTTTCTGTGTTTGTGAATTGTGTGCGCAGAAGCCGCACGTGCATCAAGAAAGTAGTGGCAAGCGTGCGCCTGTGTCATAAGTAAAGGGCCGGCTGGCTTGACCGTTAAAGGGTGCTGTAACCCCCAAAGTACACTCCAGTCCAAACCAAAAAAAAAATTATTTTCTGTGTTTGTGAATTGTGTGCGCAGTAGCCGCACGTGCATCAACAAATTAGTGCCAGGCGTGCGCCTGTGTCATAAGTAAAGGGCCGGCTGGCTTGACCGTTAAAGGGTGCTGTAACCCCCAAAGTACACTCCAGTCCAAACCAAAAAAAATATTTTTTTCTGTGTTTGTGAATTGTGTGCGCAGTATCCGCACGTGCATCAACAAAGTAGTGCCAAGCGTGCGCCTGTGTCATAAGTAAAGGGCCGGCTGGCTTGACCGTTAAAGGGTGCTGTAACCCCCAAAGTACACTCCAGTCCAAACCAAAAAAAAAAATATTTTCTGTGTTTGTGAATTGTGTGCGCAGTAGCCGCACGTGCATCAACAAAGTAGTGCCAAGCGTGCGCCTGTGTCATAAGTAAAGGGCCGGCTGGATTGACCGTTGAAGGGTTCTGTAACCCCCAAAGTACACTCCAGTCCAAACCCAAAAAAAAAATATATTCTGTGTTTGTGAATTGTGTGCGCAGTAGCCGCACGTGCATCAACAAAGTAGTGCCAAGCGTGCGCCTGTGTCATAAGTAAAGGGCCGGCTGGCTTGACCGTTAAAGGGTGCTGTAACCCCCAAAGTACACTCCAGTCCAAACCAAAAAAAAAATTATTTTCTGTGTTTGTGAATTGAGTGCGCAGTATCCGCACGTGCATCAACAAAGTAGTGCCAAGCGTGCGCCTGTGTCATAAGTAAAGGGCCGGCTGGCTTGACCATTAAAGGGTGCTTTAACCCCCAAAGTACACTCCAGTCCAAACCAAAAAAAAAATTATTTTCTGTGTTTGTGAATTGTGTGCGCAGTAGCCGCACGTGCATCAACAAAGTAGTGCCAAGCGTGCGCCTGTGTCTTAAGTAAAGGGCCGGCTGGCTTGACCGTTAAAGGGTGCTGTAACCCCCAAAGTACACTCCAGTCCAAACCAAAAAAAAAAATATTTTCTGTGTTTGTGAATTGTGTGCGCAGTAGCCGCACGTGCATCAACAAAGTAGTGCCAAGCGTGCGCCTGTGTCATAAGTAAAGGGCCGGCTGGCTTGACCGTTAAAGGGTGCTGTAACCCCCAAAGTACACTCCAGTCCAAACCCAAAAAATATATATTTTCTGTGTTTGTGAATTGTGTGCGCAGTAGCCGCACGTGCATCAACAAAGTAGTGCCAAGCTTGCGCCTGTGTCATAAGTAAAGGGCCGGCTGGCTTGACCGTTAAAGGGTGCTGTAACCCCCAAAGTACACTCCAGTCCAAACCAAAAAAAAATATTTTCTGTGTTTGTGAATTGTGTGCGCAGTAGCCGCACGTGCATCAACAAAGTAGTGCCAAGCGTGCACCTGTGTCATAAGTAAAGGGCCGGCTGGCTTGACCGTTGAAGGGTGCTGTAACCCCCAAAGTACACTCCAGTCCAAACCAAAAAAAAAATTATTTTCTGTGTTTGTGAATTGTGTGCGCAGTAGCCGCACGTGCATCAACAAAGGAGCAGCGCCAAGCGTGCGCCTGTGTCCCATAAGTAAAGAGCCGGCTGGCTCATTTCTTAAAGGCTGGTGTAACCCACAAAGTGCACTACTCTCCAGCAAAAATAAAGTAATATTTTCTGTGTTTAGCCGCACGTATATATCAAATCGATATAACATAAATGGAGGACCAAACTTTCTCCGATAAAAATAAAATACAGAAAGATCAAGAACCACTTCCTCCTAGTGCTGAAGCTGCTGCCACTAGTCATGACATAGACGATAACATGCCATCAACATCTTCTGCCAAGGCCGATGCCCAATGTCATAATAGAGGGCACATGCAATCCCAAATGACAAAGTTCAGGAAAATGACCTTGAAAAATTTTTTAAATCAGCTGAAGAGAAACGTAAACTTGCCAATATGCCATTTGCGACACGCAGTGGCAAGGAACGGCTAAGGTTGATCTCTAGTATGTTCATGACTAGTGGTTCAGCTTCACATGACGATGGAAGCCCTCCTCCCACTAAAAAAAATCAAAAGAGTTAAGCTGGCAAAAGCACAGCGAAGAACTGTGCTTTCTAAGAAGATATCACAAATCCCCAAGGAGAGTCCAAGTGTGGTGGTGGTTGCGATGACTGACCTTCCCAGCACTGGACGGGAAGAGGTGGCTCTTTCCACCATTTGCACAACCAATGCAAGTGCTGAAAGGAGCACCCACAGTCCACTTGCTGATATGCAAATTGAAGATGTCACTGTTGAAGTACAACAGGATGAGGATACTGGTGTAGCTGGCGCTGAGGAGGAAGTTGGCGAGGAGGATTCTGATGGTGATGTGGTTTGTTTAATTCAGGCTCCGGGGGAGACAGTTGTTGTCCGTGGGATGAAAAAGCCCATCACGGTCATGCCTGGGCAGAAGACCAAACATTCCACCTCTTTGGTCTGGCAATATTTCTATCCAAATCCGGACAACAACTGTCTTGCCATATGTACCTTATGTAAAGGTGGAATAAGTAGGGGTAGGGACGTTAACCACCTAGGAACAACCTCCCTTATACGGCACCTGCAGCGCGTTCATAATAAGTTACTGTCAAGTTCAGAAACTTTGGCTAAGACCGTAAGCAGTCCAGGGACACCTAAATCCCGTTGTCCTGTTGTATCCAAGCGCCTGCAAACCACACCATCAACTCCCTCCTCGTCAATTTCCTCCTTAGTCAGGATCGGAAGTAGTCCTGCAGGCCATGTCACTGGCATGACTGACTCTCCTATCCTGGATTCCTCCAGAGGATCCTGCATTGCTACGCCTCCTGCTGCCGCTGCTGCTGTTGCTGCTGCTGGGAGTCGTTCATGATCCCAGAGAGGAAGTAGGAACACCACTACTTTTACTAAACAATAACCCTCCAAAAGTCCTTAGCGAGGAGGATGAAGTACGACAGCAGTCATCCTGAAGCAAAACGTATAACTGAGGCCTTGACTGCTATGTTGGTGTTAGACGTGCGTCCGGTATCCGCCATTAGTGCAGTGGGATTTAGACAATTGATGGAGGTAGTGTGTCCCCGGTTCCAAATCCCGTCTAGATTCCACTTCACTAGGCAGGCGATACCGAGACTGTACAGAAACGTCAGAAAAAGTGTCCTCAGTGTCCTGAAAAATGCCGTTGTACCCAATGTCCACTTAACCACGGACATGTGGACAAGTGGAACAGGGCAGACTAAGGACTATATGACTGTGACAGCCCACTGGGTAGATGTATCACCTTACGCAGCAACAGCAGCAGCGTCACCAGTCGCAGCATCTCAGAAACGCCAGCTCATTTCAAGGCAGGCTACGCTGTGTATCACCGGTTTCAGTAAGAGGCACACCGCCGACAACCTCTTTGAGAAACTGAGGGAAATCATCGCCCAGTGGCTTACCCCACTTAGACTCTCCTGGGGATTTGTGATATCTGACAACGCCACCAATATTGTGCGGGCATTACATCTGGGCAAATTCCAGCACGTCCCATGTTTTGCTCACACAATAAACTTGGTGGTGCAGAATTTTCTGAAAGGCAACAGGGGCGTGCAGGAGATGCTTTGGGTGGCCCGAAAAATTTCTGGCCACTTTCGCCATTCAGCGACTGCGTGCCGAAGACTGGATTCCAGGGTGGTCAATCTGTTGAAATCAGACCACTACATTTTGGCCACCGTGCTCGATCCTAGGTTTAAAGCCTATGTGGTGTCTCTCTTTCCGGCCGACACAAGCCTGCAGAGGTGCAAAGACCTGCTGGTGAACACACTGTTAGCTGAAGCGGAACGTGACACGTCAACAGCTCCTTCTTCATTTTCTCCCGCAACTGGGGCTGCCAGGAAAAAACTTAGGTATGCCAAGCAACCCACTGGCGGTGATGCAGGGCAGGCAGGACCAAGTTTGGACATCTGGTCCGGACTGAAGGACCTGGCAACAATTTCTGACATGTATACTGTCACTGCATATGATACTGTCACCATTGACAGAATGGTGGAGGATTACATCGGTGACAGCATCCAAGTAGGTATGTCAGACAGTCCATACCTGTACTGGCAGGAAAAAGAGGCAATTTGTAGGCCCCTGTACAAACTGGCTCTATTTTACCTGAGTTGCCCCACCTCCAGTGTGTACTCCGAAAGAGTGTTTAGTGCAGCCGGGAACCTTGTCAGCGAAAGGCGTAGGAGGTTGCTTCCACAGAATGTGGAGAAGATGATGTTCATCAAAATGAATTATCAGCTCTTCCAGGGAGACCAGCCTCCAGAACGTACAGAGGGACCTGTGGTGGTGGATTCAAGTGGGGACGAGTTAATACTTTGTGAGGATGAGGATGTACACACTGAAGAGGGTGAGGAATCGGTGGATGAGGAGGATGAGGATGACATCTTGCCTCCGTAGAGCCAGTTTGTGCAGGGACACATTAATTGCCAGCTTGTTTTGTGGGGGCCCAAACGAACCAATCATTTCAGCCACAGTTGTGTGGCAGACCCTGGCGCTGAAATGATTGGTTTGTTAAAGTGTGCATGTCCTGTTTATACAACATAAGGGTGGGTGGGAGGGCCCAAGGACAATTCCATCTTGCACCTCTTTTTTTTCTTTGCACTATGTACAGTTTGGGGCCTAGTTTTTCAAACTGCCATCCTGTCTGCCACTGCAGTATCACGCCTAGATGGGTCACGTGTTTGTGCCGCCCACTCGTGTCGCTTAGCATAGTCATCCAGCTACCTCGGTGCAACCTTTTGGAAATAAAAACACTATTGTGAGGTGTGAGGTGTTCAGAATAGACTGGAAATGAGTGGAAATTAAGGTTATTGAGGTTAATAATAGCATAGGGGCAGAAAAACCTACAAATTCTTTGATTTTAGCTGTTTTTATGCTTTTTTTAAAAAAAATACAGATCCAAAACACAAAACCCAGAACCCAAAACACGGAAGGGTGGTTTTGGCAAAACCAATCCAGATCCAAAACACGAAGAAAGATCCAGATCCAAAACCAAAACACAAAACACGAAAAGTGGCCGGTGCACACCCCTAATATATATATATATATATTATATATATATATATATATATACACACACACAAAATGCAGTCGGGTGGCACTTACTGTGCAACATGGATTTCAATAGCCTGATGCCTTCCGAGAGAACCCCGTCATGTGTAGTCCACCATATACACCACTGTCGGCGGCAGTCAGGTAATAAAACAGCACTTGACATAGGTAGTAAATTTCGATACGTCGGAATACTTCTGTGTCAAGAGCTGTTTTATTACCTGAGTGCCGCCGACAGTGGTGTTTGTATATATATATATATATATATATAATATATATATATATATATATATATATATATATATATACACACACAGTTCAATGGTCTAGGAAATATGGAAATAACTTACACAGCTATAACGGCTATAGTAGTCAACGTTCCAGTTATTTATATAACCAGATATATCCTAAAGACAGTAGATAACTGAAACATCGACTAGTCTAGCTGCTGTAGCTGCAAAATATGCTTCCATATATCCCTATATATCACAATACAACTTTTAACATCTTTGGTCAGTATCAGAGAACTCCCAGATGGAGCATACCTTTTAGAGGCATTGCACTCAGACTCCAGGACACAGACACGGACACCAGGTTCCTAAACAGCATCAGCCTGCCCCCGAATAGCAGCAGTAGCTGCTGCACAACTCAGTCACTATCACGGACACCAGGAGCCCCTCACTACCTTCATGGAGCTCAGATAGTTGCTGGCTTTGGGCATCATGGTAGTAGTAGTGGTGCTCGAGTGACATCATGTGGCACGCAGAAGGAGCCCTATAACTGTGCGCAGTGCAGTGAGGGCTTATGAAGCCTTCCACTGCACCACAAGTATTATGCCCGGCGGTACTTGAACCATCGGTGGGTGGGCAAGTGGAAGTACAACATTGAGATTTCAGTGAGCGGGTCTCGGACTGCTAGTTACCAGACTTTGGCCTGTCGCTGGCAGCCCATCCATCGGTGGTGTGTGGCGTCCTCCAGTGGTCGGCGCCCCTAGGCAGCAGCCTAATGGTAGCGCTAGCCCTGTATATTATAGATATATATATATATATAATATATATATATATATAAAAAAAAGAAGTAGCGAGGGCACTCACCATTATTTGCACAATAAAATCCTGTTTATTCACATACCACCAATATCATATAGCTGTATAGTCCTAGACTATACAGCTATATGATACTGGTGGTATGTGAATAAACAGGATTTTATTGTGCAAATAATGGTGAGTGCCCTCGCTACTTCTTTTTTCTACATATCTATGGACCCTGGATGCTCCATGTGGTTACATTGAGGTGCACCCCTCTGGGTTGACGTTTGCTGCAGTGAGTGCGGGCTATACTGGACTTATATATATATATATATATATATATATATGTGTGTGTGTATGTATGTATACATATATATTCAAGATATATATGTATATATATATATATATATATATACATATATACACACACATAATGGGTGTGTATACATATATGTATTATAATTATGTGTATATATTTAATATATATATATGTGTGTATATATATATACATATATATATATATATATATATATATACACTCAGCCTGCCCCCTGCATTATATAACTAATTTATTCTACAACTACTATAAAGCAGCAGCAGGACTGACAAGCATCTCACCTCCTGCTGCTACTGCCAGGCCGCCTTCACGGAGCTCCTGTGGCTATGGTGCCCGGAAGACATTAGTGGCTGTTTGAAGGTGCGGTAGTGGTGGCGGGCGGTTCTTGTGACGTCAAGCGCACGTGACGCGGAGGCGGCGTCGCTGCTGAGCCCCTGTGTTATCAGCGCTGGGACAGGGGGGGCTAGTGAAGCCCAGCCATACACTGCGCACCGCCATCATGGCGGCTTTTGATCATACACCGGCGCCAGAGAGGAGAAAGGGAGGGGGGTGCGTGGCCGGGAGGGTGGGTGCGCGGCAGAGTGGGGAAGTGCGCGACCGGGTGGGGGGGCCGGACAGCTACTGGCAGGCTGCTGTAGAAGGGAAAACATAAATCCTGTCTACAGCAGCACACTTATACATCAGATGTCTGTGAACCTATTCTGATGGTGGGCCTGGAGCTGAAGCTTCATCCGCCCCATTAGTAATCCGGCCCTGATAAAAATTACATATGGAGTAAAGTCAATTCCTGACATTAGTTAATATATATATATGCCCAAAAATCTGGCACTCATTCTGCAATTGCGAATGCTCTGGTGCCATCCAGGGGTGTAGATGCAGCCCATGTATAGATCCATATTAGGAGGCACTCTGGAGTTTTTGGTATCAATGCAATATCAAATAGTCCTTTATTCCAACTCCACCGTTTCGGGAATCACCCCATCGTCAGGGACAAACCAAGGTCATGTCAGCTTGAGGAAAGCGCCATTAAAGAGCGCTGAAACGTCGCTTCATTCACAGCTATGTGAGTTGTATTTATTTCCTACAGAGTGCCGCTGATTAGACTGGTATATATATATATATATATATATATATATAGCTGTGGGTGGAGAGATTCCACCATGCCACTGTCTTCACATGCATGCGTACATCCTCACATAGGTAAACAGCATCAGATAAGGGGATACATACGGCTTGCAGAGAATCAGCATTATGAGGATGCCAGAAAACACAGGGCCATAACTAGGGTAGTAAGACCTGCACCGCAGAGCAGGGGGCGCTGTTTAGGCCTGTCAATTTTCCAGTTTATTACCATTGTCACTTGTAGCTTCCTCTACTTTTTTCCCCAGCATCTCCTGGTCTCCCCTATCTGCTCTCTGGCCCTTCCCCATGAGGTCATGGCCCAATTTCAGGTGCACTATCTTATGTCCCTATTTAAAAATTGTGGGGGGGGGGGAGGTGTCAATGCTCTCTCTGGCACAGGGCACAAAAAAGTCTAGTTACGCTGACGCAGGTGGAGAAATGCGTTTTACATTGCCCCCACTCTCTGATAAGGCTGGATGCTTTTTGCTTTTTACTGGGGATCTGGACTGTGAGGTTATTCAGCCACTTCTAATGAGCCTGTCAGAAACAGCTTTATATGAGAGACTGATTGAAGTTCCATAAAGCTACGCACTATACAGTATATATATATATATATATATATATACATATATATATATATATATATATAATAACAAATTGTAGAAAGGATCCTACTAATGAGTCATTGAAGTGACTGTATATAAAAAGATTTTTTTTTTCTTGCTGGAAATCCTCTTCTTGGGACTAAAATAAGGCCTTATTATTGATTTTTTGCAGCACGCTTTCAAGATGAAATGTTTTACCATCAATTTTTATAAGCTTGCTGTTCACCAGGAGTTGTATACTAGTTATGACTAAGATGTGATAATGTGGATCAATATGTGTGTATTATGTAATTGTTGGAAAGTAACTTTTTAACAAATGTATTGATCTGATATCAGGAATCTTGTTTTATATATTGGATTATATTGAGTCTATTGACTGTTATTGTGATTTATGACTACTTTCTAATATATATATAATTCTACGGTATTATTACTTTTAAATAAATTCAATTCCAACCAACTGAAAAGCGCTTTCTTCTTTTTTATGGAAGTTTTTTCATAAAGTTAATTTTGGCAATTAAGATAAAGAGAGCAATACCCTTACAAAGCTGCAAATCAGTTGGTATTATATTGTCGCCAATAAGATCAGCGCCCAGAGTTATTCTTGTGTGTGTTGTAAAGTATAATATGGGATTGATGGTTATTGTGTTTTAAACTGCACAGTAGATTTAATAAAATGAACTGAATAAGAAGATGAGAATTATGTTAATACTTAATACTAGCCTTACTGCTATGGATGATATATGCAATGTTGTCATTATGGCAACACCGTACGATTGAGAGAAATATTGCATTGCAAGTCACTGTGGGGCATTTGTGTCAATGGCATCTAAACCTCTATACCAAACACTATGCCATATATTTGGGCAAATTATTTTAACTAGGTGATTTTAATTAATGGAGAAGTAGAATTAACTGCCATAAGACATGCATCCTTTTTCTAGTGTATATATCAAGGCTATTTCTCTCTTAGGGCTTTATTTAGTACAGTCCACATTTCAAATGGGGTTGTAGTGTGATATTTTTGCCTAAATACGCACTGTGAATTTAGGAAATATCACAGGGACTTATAAAAAATCCCTTCCAGGGACAGACCTTGCAAAAATTACAGTGAGAAGGTGCCCGCGCAAGTGCTGCTGACTCACAGGATAAGAGAGTTACTTGCCATAATTATTCAAGATCAAAGGCATACTAGTCACAGTATATTGCACTTGGCAGACCATGCCTGGAATTTGCTGTTATCTTGTGTAAAATAGATTTGGGTTTGACAAAGTAGACAAATTCCAAATAAGAATAACTCTCAAAGTCTTCAGGTCCTGAACACCATGAAGCAGTGGCGTAACTAGGGCAGGGCGAGCGGGGCACGTGCCCTGGGTGCTGTGTGACCGGCGGCGTGGGGGGGGGTGCCGCCGGCCACGGTAGCGGCCCGTCCTAGATAGCCAGTGTAGTGCCGACCGCAGTGTGTGCGGTCAGCACTACACATTTACACAGGACCGGCGCTAGGCTTCCCAGTGCTGGTCCTGTGCTGTACAGCTGAGCCCCTTCCCTCCCCCTGAGCGCTTGCCCAATAGCCCCAGGAGGAGGGTGGCAGGTGGGCGGGCTCAGGCTGTGCTGACACACACATCGACGCCAGCACTGGCAGCGATGTGTGTGTTAACCAGCAGCGAATGAGAGTCAGACGACTCTCATTGGCTGCTGCTGATACTGCACACACATCACTGCCGAGCGGCAGCGATGTGTGTGTGAATCAGCAGCCAATGAGGCCAGACAGACTCTCATTGGCTGCTGCTGCACACACATCACCGCCAGCGCTGGCAGCGATGTGTGCGTTAAACAGCAGTCAATGAGCATCAGATAGATGCTCATTGACTGCTGTAGCCTCAGCACCCACTGCAAGAGTCGGCTCCTGCAGTGGGCAGTGGGCAATGGGAGAGACGTCATGACATCATGACGTCTCTCCCATAATGCAGAGCGCACCAGCCCGGGAGGACTTAAGTGCGGACAGCAGCGTGGATTCAGGTAAGAATTCTTACTTTATTACTTACTTTACATTTATTGTTTCATTTCAGTGTGTATTTATCAGGAGGGAGGCTAAGGCAGGGACTACTACTGGGGACACTGCTTCGTGGGGGGGGTTCCACTACTGCGGACTACTACTGGGGGGGATACTACTGGGGGCACTGCTTGGGGGGGGAACTACTGGGGTCTACTACAGGGGGGGACTATTGCTAAAGAGGGGACTACTACTGGGGGCACTGCTTCGAGGGGGGGCATGGGACCACTACTGGGGGCTACTACTGGGGGCACTGCATTGGGGGGGGACCACTACTGGGGTCTACTACAGGGGGCACTGCATTAAGGGGGACACCTACTGGGGCCACTATAAAGGGCACTGTGTAGAGGGGACTACTACTGGGGGCACTGCATTGGGGGGGACCACTACTGGGAATTACTATTGGGGGCACTGCATCAAGGGGGACTCCTACTGGGGCACTATATAAGGGGCTTACTACTGGGGGCACTGCAGGACCACTACAGGGGGCACTGAAAAGGGAGAACCACTACAGGGGGCACTGCATAGGGGGGACAACTACTGGGGGGCCTGCATAAGGGGGACAACTACTGGGGGCACTGTATAAGGGGCACTACTGGGGGGCTGCATATGGGGGATCACTACTGGGGGCACTGTATAAGGTGAACTAATCGGGGGCTGCATAAGGGGGACCACTACTGGGGGTACTGTATAAGGGGCACTACTGGGGGCCTGCATAAGAGGGACCACTACTGGGGGCATTGTATACTGGGGGTACTATATAAGGGGGACCACTACTAGGGACACTGCATAGGGGGGACTGTATAAGGGGCACTGCATTAAGGTGCAAATGGAAAAATGTTCCCAGTGACAAGAAAGGGGTGTGTGTCATGTTGACACACCCATTTTTCAGTGTCCACGCCCCTTGTGACCACGTCCATTTTTCGACGCACGCGCACATACTGGTGAGGGTGGGGCTCCATTTTCAAATTTCCCCTGGGCTCCAAATACCCTAGTTACGCCACTGCCATGTAGTCATTAAAGACACATCGCATGATATTTCTCTGACATATGATGGGTTTTCTCTGCCTAGGCTACGTCCTCATTTGCACATGTGCTAGTTTTCTACCTTGTGTTATAGTGGAAATATAGATGAAACTTTGAAAGGCCTTCATGTGCACTTTATGCATTGGAATCTCAGAACATGTATTATGGGATGCAATCAGGAAGCCGACAGTCGCAATGCCGACCGCCGGCTCTCCGACTGTCAAATCCCGGCAAGGAACTAATGACAGGTGTCGAAATCCTGACGCTTGTCATTAGACCTACTCCGGGAGCCCGACACACGGCATACCGATTGGAGGTAAACCGGGTGTGGACAGCCACGGGGCAAGGATTAAGTTAGGGGCTCCTGGGGGGGGGAATTAGAATTAGGCAGCCCCCCTGGGAGAAGGGGAAGGGGGAGTTAGGGTTAGGCACCCCCGGGTGGCGGTTAGGGTTAGGCACACCCCCGGGAGACTTAGGTTTAGGTTGCGGGGAAGGGGGGGTTAGGTTTAGCACTTAGGGGGGGATTAGGTTTAGGCACTTGGGGGGGAGGTTAGTGTTAGGCACCCTGAAAAAGGAGGGTTAGGGATAGGGGGTAGAATAGGGTTAGTTTTACTTTTACCTTTTTTAGCTTCGGGATCTTCACCCCATGCGGCCGGCGGTATAACATACTGATTCCGGATATACAGTCTTATTCCTGGAATAGATGTCACAAGCCAACACAAACTCACAACATCCCGAGACATGGACTGCCACCAAAGTGAATGGGAAAGTAATCAAGAGTTCTAGAGATGCCTGGATGATCAATAGACTTGGACGAGTGAAAGTCCTTCAGGACTGCTTTACAAAACTTCTCAGGAACCAAAAGCAACCCCGGTGGCTTCTTCAGGAGGACCTTCAGATTGACCATCTGCCAAAGTTCTAGTCAGGGCTAGATGAATACGAGAAGCTGGAATGATGGTTTCCTCCGAAACAGCAGGAGAGTGAGTAGTGAGAAAACATCCGCCTTCAGATTCTTGGACCCAGGTCAAAAGGAGATGACATAGTTGAATCGGGTAAAGAATAGGGCCCACCATGCCTGCCTAGCATTCAGCCTTTTGGCAGTTTCAATATAGGACAGATTCTTATGGTCCATCAATACTTTAATCACATGATTAGCTCCCTCTAACCAGTGCCTCCAGTCCTCAAAGGCCCACTTAAAAGACAGAGCTCCCAATTTCTAATGTCATAATTTTTTTCAGCCGTGTCGAATTTTCGGGAAAAGAAGGCACATGGATGTAACTTGCCATCTTTACGATCCTTCTGAGAAAGGATGGCCCCCACTCCAATCTCTGAAGCGTCCACCTCGACCACAATTGGAAGATCCAGATTAGGATGTTGCAGAAGAGGAGCAGAAATGAAAGCTGTCTTGAGCAAACTGAAAGCTTGGATGGCATTAGGTGACCAAATAGCTACTGTACATCAGCCCCCTTCTTGGTTAATTCAACAATGGGTAAGACAATGGAAGAGAAGAACTTAATACATTTGCGGTAATAATTCACAAAGCCAAGAAAATGCTGAATAGCCTTTGGTGCTCCCAATCCAGGACAGCCTTCACTTTGTTTGGGTACATGGAGAATCCTTGAGAGGAAATTACGTAACCCAAGAAGGAGACCTCCTCAATTTTGAATTCTCATTTCTCCAACTTGGCGTACACTTTGTTCTCCAAGAGCCTCCATAATGCCTGCCTTACATGCTGATGATGCTGCTGTAGGGACTTAGAATAGATGAGTACTGTATGTCATCCAAGTAAACCACTGCAAAGACTCCAAGAAAGTCCCTTAGTACCTCATTAATGAAGTCTTGGAAGACGGCTGGGGCGTTGGAGGGACCAAATGGCATGACAAGGTTTTCATAATGCCCTGAATGAGTGTTGAATACCGTCTTCCACTCATCTCCTTCACTGAGTCAGACAAGATTATAGGCTCCTCTTAAATCAATCTTAGAAAATATAGAAGCCTCCCAAAGCTGATCGAGGCAAGGGATACGAATTCTTGATGGTTATGTTGTTTAACCCCCGGAAATCAATGCTGGGACAGAGTGAGATATCCTTTTTCTGGACAAGAAAGAAGCCTGCCAGCCACCGGAGACTTGGAGGGTCGAATAAATCCCTTCTCCAGGACCTCTTGGATGTATTCCTGCATCGCTTTGCTCTCAGTGATAGACAGGGCATATAATCTGCCTTTGGGAAGTCTAGAACCAGGAAGGAGATCAATAGCACAGCCATATGATCGATGCAGTGGCAGAAAGTCATCCCTCTTTTTAGAAAATACCTTGGCCAGACCACGATATGGAGCAGGGTTAGATGATGAGGAGTCTGACTGGACGGCAGCAGCAAGATGAATAGGTTGAGAGAGATACTAGGTAAAACAGGAGGATCCCCATTGAAGTATTTCTCCAGTTTGCCATTGAATCACGGGATTGTGTCTCTTGAGCCAGGTCAGTAGCACGTGAGCAATGATGAAAGAGAAAGGTCAACTCTTCGAGATGCAAGACACTGACAGTCAATCGTATAGGGGGAGTACAGAAGCAAACCGGATTCTTGGACAGATTATCGCCATCGAGACCAATAACTGAAACTGGATGTGGTAAGGGTTCAGGAGTTAGCCCCAATGTATTATAAAAGGCCATATCCATAAAATTATCTGCGGCTTCACTATCCAGGAAGGCAGGAACAGAGATATAAGCATCTTATAATTGAATTACTGTGGAGATAAGGACTGAATTTTCTGGAGAGATGGATGCAAGGCCTAGATGTAACTCTCCTAATACACCTATACCTTGCCTTTTCCCGACTTAACAGAACAAACCTGGGCTACATGACCTTTCCGCCACAATACAGACAAAGACCCAATGAACGTCTCCTGCGCTTCTCCTCTGATGGAACACGTAAAAGCCCCTAATTGCATTGGCTCTTCCGGTTCAGGTGAAGACATACAAAGTGGAGATGGTGGAGCCAGTGATAATGTTATGATGCCGGGGTATCTCTTAAGAGCAGAGTCCAGCAACAGCCTTGGGGGCTGGTTACGCTTGGCAAGGTGCACCCTTGGGACATGTAACAGCCTTGAGGGCTGGTGATGCTTGGCGAGATGCGATCTTAGGACCGTGTAGCAGCCTTGAGGGCTGATGAAAGCTCCACAAGGTATGGCCTTTTGGCCGTGTAGCAGCCTTGAGGGCTGGCGATGTTTAGCAAGATAGGGCCCTTGAGCCGTGTAGCAGCCTTGAGGGCTGGTAATGCTTGGCAAGATGTGGTCTTAGGACCGTGTAGCAGCCTTAAGGGCTGATGATGTTTTCAACAAGATGCGGCATGTGGGCCATGTAGCAGCCTTGAGGGCTGGCGATATTTAGCAAGATGCAGCCCTTGAGCCATGTAACAGCCTTGAGGGCTGGCAATGCTTGGCAAGATGCGGTCTCAGGACCATGTAGCAGTCTTGAGGGCTGGCAATGCTTGGCAAGATGCGGTCTCAGGACAGTGTAGCAGTCTTGAGGGCTGATGATGTTTTCAACCAGATGCAGCCTTTGGGCCATGTAGCAGCCTTGAGGGCTGGTGATGTTTGGCAGGATGACGCTGGAGTGCGACTTGTGCCGCCGGGTTTACACAAGCGGCAGCACGCTGGATTGCGTGTACAGATGACGCTGGTGTGAGCCTTGTGCCGCCTGGTTGACACAAGCGTCAGGACGCTGGGGTGCGGCCCGTGCTGCCTAGATGACACAAGTGGCAGAACACTGGATTGCATGTACAGGAGACGCTGGTGTGCACCTTGTGCCGCCGGGTTGACACAAGCAACAGGACGCTGAGGTGCAGCCTGTGCCGCCTAGATGACACAAGCGGCAGGGCGCTGAGGTGCGGCCTGTACCGCCTAGATGATACAAATGGCAGGAGAAATACAAGACAGGCAGAGGTACTGAACACTTGACTGAACAGGGAACTAACCACCAGAACCGGAAACATGTGAAAACGCTGTCACCGACACCCGAGTAACCTACGGCCAAGATAGGAAAAGCCACAGGAGCCAATCAAGTGAGTTCAGGAATGACAGATAGGAGCTAGGAGGAGTTCAGTGATTGATCGCCCCGTGTTTGCATCTCCTAGCAACGCAGCTGCTTGTGACATTAACCCTAACCTCCCCCCTCCCGCAGTCTAACCCTAAGTCCCACCGGGCTGCCTAGACCCAACTCTCCCCACCGCAGCTGATACTTACCTTTCCACTGTGTTCTTACAACGATCGGGATGCCGTCTGCCGAGATCCTGGCGTTGGCATCCCGAGTCATGTCTGGATTTCATCGCAGGTGTTGTCTCAGCGATTGGAATTCCGATGCTGGGGTTCTGGCAGACGGCATCTTGGTTGTCAGGATCGTAACCGCATCCCATTATATATATAATCTACTGTTCACAATCATTTCTACAATGACTGATTCTTATCCTTAGAACTGTGAGAAAATGTTAAATTCTACATTAACTTATAGTATATATGAATTTATCATAGAGCAGTCTTATAAAGTGATCCCACGCAGTTCTGATGGTTCTACCCAGAAGACATCATCAGTATTTATTTTTCGCCTGTATGGCACGTGCAGTAAATTTACTGCAATTACAAATACATCTAATTAGAATAAAATATGCATGTAGATAACAAAAATCATGTTTGTGGAGTTTATTCACACATTTGTATTTGGAAGAACATTCAAAATTAAAAAAAATATATAGAAGAAAGTCTGGTTTAGAAGAAAAAATAAACCTTTGTTTGATTTATATTGTCTTTTACAAAGGTAAAATAATAAGATGGAAATGTAACAGAAGAGCAACCAGGTTTTTCTTTTTCAGCTTTAAAGCAATTAACCCACATAACCAATTCTCTTGTGCTTTTTATAGCATAACAACAAGAACAACAACCCTTAATTACACGCTAGAATTATCCATTCAATTATTTCACTTTCATTTCAGCATAGTTGGGTAAATCATGGCCACTTGATTTTTGACAAAAGCTGTCAATCGTGTTGATTCATTTTATTACCAATCACATTTAAATAACCCTGTAAGAAGGCAGTAAGTATAAAATGACTGTATCACATAACAAAAAATCATAACACATTATGCTCAAAGTCATTCAATAATCTCATTAGAATTACCATGTAAATTCTACACTAACACATAATTTAATGCCAGTCTATCTTACTAAAAATGTTTAATTACAGAAATCTTAACACCAATATTAGTAAGAACATATGCTGTTAGTTTAATAACCATTATTAACCTCCTGTATCAGTTAACAGCTGTCACTCAGTAATTGTATTGTAGTCGGGTGGATAAAGCTTCCAGATTCAATAGGTATATGTTTAATTACAAGCTTAAAAAGTTGAAAATGTACAACGCCCAAAAAAAGTAAAAAAAGACACTCTACTGTACTTTGGGCCTGATTCATCTTAGATCGCAATTGCTTATATGCATGCAATCGCCAATTGTTGCGTACTGCGCATTCATCACAGAGCGCGTGTGCGAACCGGCCATTGTGATCGGGACTATGCAGGGCCATTGCAGAGTGATTGAAAGGAAGCACCGTTTGGAGATGGTGATGGGAGGAGGGTCAGGGAAACGCAGGCGTGTCAGTGCATTTGAACGCCGTTGCATGGGCATGCATAAATTTGCCACTGCGATGCCATACGCAGCTTAGGTTTCACTGCGTGCAATGAAGTTGGCAATTTCTAAGTAAAGTCAGGGCTGCTGTAATTTTGCATGAGGGACAGATGGTACTCGATGGTATAGATGGTTTTGCTATTTAGCTAAGTATTACGGATGTGCGTAAGGGGATGTGTGCGTCCTTATGTTAGGCTGCGACGGCATTGCGATTGCAATCATTAGCATATTTTCGCAGTGGATCTGTGTGCGATTATGGAGCTGCAATCGCAATAGCGATCCTTACTGAATCAGGTCCTTTATGTGGGGAAAAATAAGGGCGGGAAATTAAGGCAAAGATTTATTGACTCATATTTAAATGAATAGTGAAGGAGGGGGAAAATATGGCTTTCATACCTTTCTAACAGTAACATTAGGAATAATTAAAGAAAAGTCACAGAAAAAAATACATTTGTAAATTTCCTTGTAAGGAGGAGTTATTGTATATATGTATACAGGTTGAGTCTCCCATATCCAAATATTCCGAAATACGGAATATTCCGAAATACGGAATAATTTTGGCATGACTGAGATAATGAAACCTTTGATTTTTGATGGTTCAATGTACACAAACTTTGTCTAAGGCACAAATTATTAAAAATATTGTATAAAATAACCTTTAGGCTGTGTGTATAAGGTGTATATGAAATAGGGGTGTGCACCGGCCACTTTTCGTGTTTTGGTTTTGGATCTGGATCTTTCTTCGTGTTTTGGATCTGGATTGGTTTTGCCAAAACCACCCTTCCGTGTTTTGGGTTCTGGGTTTTGTGTTTTGGATCTGTATTTTTTTTTTTTTAAAAAAGCATAAAAACAGCTAAAATCACAGAATTTGTAGGTTTTTCTGCTCCTATGCTATTATTAACCTCAATAACCTTAATTTCCACTCATTTCCAGTCTATTCGGAACACCTCACACCTCACAATAGTGTTTTTATGTCCAAAAGGTTGCACCGAGGTAGCTGGATGACTATGCTAAGCGAAAAGAGTGGGCGGCACAAACACGTGACCCATCTAGGAGTGACACTGCAGTGGCAGACAGGATGGCAGTTAGAAAAACTAGGCCCCAAACTGTACATAATGCAAAGAAAAAAAAGAGGTGCAAGATGGAATTGTCCTTGGGCCCTACCACCCACCCTTATGTTGTATAAACAGGACATGCACACTTTAACAAATCAATCATTTCAGCGCCAGGGTCTGCCACACAACTGTGGCTGAAATGATTGGTTCGTTTGGGCCCCCACAAAACAAGCTGGCAATTAATGTGTCCCTGCACAAACTGGCTCTACGGAGGCAAGATGTCATCCTCATCCTCCTCATCCACCGATTCCTCACCCTCTTCAGTGTGTACATCCTCATCCTCACAAAGTATTAACTCGTCCCCACTTGAATCCACCACCACAGGTACCTCTGTACCTTCTGGAGGCTGGTCTCCCTGGAAGAGCTGATAATTCATTTTGATGAACATCATCTTCTCCACATTCTGTGGAAGCAACCTCCTACGCCTTTCGCTGACAAGGTTCCCGGCTGCACTAAACACTCTTTCGGAGTACACATTGGAGGGGGGGCAACTCAGGTAAAATAGAGCCAGTTTGTACAGGGGCCTCCAAATTGCCTCTTTTTCCTGCCAGTACAGGTATGGACTGTCTGACATGCCTACTTGGATACTGTCACCGATGTAATCCTCCACCATTCTGTCAATGGTGACAGTATCATATGCAGTGACAGTAGACATGTCAGAAATTGTTGCCAGGTTCTTCAGTCCGGACCAGATGTCCAAACTTGGTCCTGCCTGCCCTGCATCACCGCCAGCGGGTTGCTTAGGATACCTAAGTTTTTTCCTGGCAGCCCCAGTTGCGGGAGAAAATGAAGAAGGAGCCGTTGACGTGTCACGTTCCGCTTCAGCTGACAGTGTGTTCACCAGCAGGTCTTTGCACCTCTGCAGGCTTGTGTCGGCCGGAAAGAGAGACACCACATAGGCTTTAAACCTAGGATCGAGCACGGTGGCCAAAATGTAGTGGTCTGATTTCAACAGATTGACCACCCTGGAATCCTGGCAAAGCGAATGAAGGGCTTCATCCACAAGTCCCACATGCCGAGCGGAATCGCTCCATCTTAGCTCCTCCTTCACTTTCTCCAGCTGCTTCTGCAAAAGCCTGATGAGGGGAATGACCTGACTCAAGCTGGCAGTGTCTGAACTGACTTCACGTGTGGCAAGTTCGAAGGGCTGGAGAACCTTGCACAACACGGAAATCATTCTCCACTGCGCTTGAGTCAGGTGCATACCCCCTCCTTTGCCTATGTCATAGGTGGATGTATAGGCTTGTATGGCCTTTTGCTGCTCCTCCATCCTCTGAAGCATATAGAGGGTTGAGTTCCACCGCGTCACAACCTCTTGCTTCAGGTGATGGCGGGGCAGGTTCAAGAGTGTTTGCTGGCGCTCCAGTCTTCGGCACGCAGTCGCTGAATGGCGAAAGTGGTCAGAAATTTTTCGGGCCACCCAAAGTGTCTCCTGCACGCCCCTGTCGCTTTTCAGAAAATTCTGCACCACCAAGTTTATTGTGTGAGCAAAACATGGGACGTGCTGGAATTTGCCCAGATGTAATGCCCGCACAATATTGGTGGCGTTGTCAGATATCACAAATCCCCAGGAGAGTCTAAGTGGGGTAAGCCACTGGGCGATGATTTCCCTCAGTTTCTCTAAGAGGTTGTCGGCGGTGTGCCTCTTACTGAAATCGGTGATACACAGCGTAGCCTGCCTTGGAACGAGCTGGCGTTTCTGAGATGCTGCTACTGGTGACGCTGCTGCTGTTGCTGCGTAAGGTGATACATCTACCCAGTGGGCTGTCACAGTCATATAGTCCTTAGTCTGACCTGTTCCACTTGTCCACATGTCCGTGGTTAAGTGGACATTGTGTACAACGGCATTTTTCAGGACACCGAGGACACTTTTTCTGACATTTCTGTACAGTCTCGGTATCGCCTGCCTAGTGAAGTGGAATCTAGACGGGATTTGGAACCGGGGACACACTACCTCCATCAATTGTCTAAATCCCACTGCACTAATGGCGGATACCGGACGCACGTCTAACACCAACATAGCAGTCAAGGCCTCAGTTATACGTTTTGCTTCAGGATGACTGCTGTCGTACTTCATCCTCCTCGCTAAGGACTGTTGGAGGGTCAATTGTTTAGTAAAAGTAGTGGTGTTCCTACTTCCTCTCTGGGATGATGAACGACTCCCAGCAGCAGCAACAGCAGCAGCGGCAGCAGTAGGCGTAGCAATGCAGGATCCTCCGGAGGAATCCCGGATAGGAGAGTCAGTCATGCCAGTGACATGGCCTGCAGGACTACTTCCGATCCTGACTAAGGAGGAAATTGACGAAGAGGGAGTTGACGGTGTGGTTTGCAGGCGCTTGGATACAACAGGACAACGGGATTTAGGTGTCCCTGGACTGCTTACGGTCTTAGCCAAAGTTTCTGAACTTGACAGTAACTTTTTATGAACGCGCTGCAGGTGCCGTATAAGGGAGGATGTTCCTAGGTGGTTGACGTCCCTACCCCTACTTATTTCACCTTTACATATGGTACATATGGCAAGACAGTTGTTGTCCGGATTTGGATAGAAATATTGCCAGACCAAAGAGGTGGAATGTTTGGTCTTCTGCCCAGGCATGACCGTGATGGGCTTTTTCATCCCACGGACAACAACTGTCTCCCCCGGAGCCTGATTTAAACAAACCACATCACCATCAGAATCCTCCTCGCCAACTTCCTCCTTAGCGCCAGCTACACCAGTATCCTCATCCTGTTGTACTTCAACAGTGACATCTTCAATTTGCATATCAGCAAGTGGACTGTGGGTGCTCCTTTCAGCACTTGCAGGGGGCGTGCAAATGGTGGAAAGAGCCACCTCTTCCCGTCCAGTGCTGAGAAGGTCAGGCATCGCAACCACCACCACACTTGGACTCTCCTTGGGGATTTGTGATATCTTCTTAGAAAGCACAGTTCTTCGCTGTGCTTTTGCCAGCTTAACTCTTTAGATTTTTTTAGTGGGAGGAGGGCTTCCATCGTCATGTGAAGCTGAACCACTAGTCATGAACATACTAGGGATCGACCTTAGCCGTTCCTTGCCACTCCGTGTCGTAAATGGCATATTGGCAAGTTTACGTTTCTCTTCAGCTGATTTAAATGTCTTTTTCAAGGTCATTTTCCTGAACTTTGCCATTTGGGATTGTATGTGCCCTCTACTATGACATTGGGCATCGGCCTTGGCAGACGACGTTGATGGCATGTTATCGTCTATGTCATGACTAGTGGCAGCAGCTTCAGCACTAGGAGGAAGTGGTTCTTGATCTTTCTCTATTTTATTTTTATCGGAGAAAGTTTGGTCCTCCATTTATGTTATATCGATTTGATATATACGTGCGGCTAAACACAGAAAATAATTTTTTTTTTGGTTTGGACTGGAGTGTACTTTGGGGGTTACAGCACCCTTTAACGGTCAAGCCAGCCGGCCCTTTACTTATGACACAGGCGCACGCTTGGCACTACTTTGTTGATGCACGTGCGGCTACTGCGCACACAATTCACAAACACAGAAAATAATTTTTTTTTTGGTTTGGACTGGAGTGTACTTTGGGGGTTACAGCACCCTTTAACGGTCAAGCCAGCCGGCCCTTTACTTATGACACAGGCGCACGCTTGGCACTACTTTGTTGATGCACGTGCGGCTACTGCGCACACAATTCACAAACACAGAAAATAATTTTTTTTTTGGTTTGGACTGGAGTGTACTTTCGGGGGTTACAGCACCCTTAACGGTCAAGCCAGCCGGCCCTTTACTTATGACACAGGCGCACGCTTGGCACTACTTTGTTGATGCACGTGCGGCTACTGCGCACACAATTCACAAACACAGAAAATATTTTTTTTTTGGTTTGGACTGGAGTGTACTTTCGGGGGTTACAGCACCCTTTAACGGTCAAGCCAGCCGGCCCTTTACTTATGACACAGGCGCACGCTTGGCACTACTTTGTTGATGCACGTGCGGCTACTGCGCACACAATTCACAAACAAAGAAAATAATTTTTTTTTGGTTTGGACTGGAGTGTACTTTCGGGGGTTACAGCACCCTTTAACGGTCAAGCCAGCCGGCCCTTTACTTATGACACAGGCGCACGCTTGGCACTACTTTGTTGATGCACGTGCGGCTACTGCGCACACAATTCACAAACACAGAAAATATATTATTTTTTTAGCACTTGGGGGGAGCACCCCTGATGGACAGAGCACCCCCTGGACAACACTACAGCACCCCTTTAGGACTGGGACACTGCACAGGACTTTGGAGTGGACACAGCCCCTATGGAGAACTGACTGCACAACACAGTCCAGCCAGCCCCTATGGACTTTGAAGTAGTGGACACAGCCCCTATTAACAACAGCAGCACAGCACAACACAGCCAGCCCCTATGGACTTTGAAGTAGTGGACAACAGCAGCACTACACTACACTACACTACACAGCCCAGCCAGCCCTAACTCCCACCCTCCCTCTTCAATGTCCACAGCAGAGTGAGAAAATGGCGCCGACGCGGGTACCTTATATAGGATCCAAAACCCGCGAGACTCGGAAGGTGGGATGATGACGTTTTGCCTCGATTTCAGATCCGAGTCAGGCGGGAAAAGTCGAGCCTGACTCGGATCGGACTCGGATCGGGGGGGCTCGGGGGGGTTCGGATTTCAGAAATCCGAACCCGCTCACCCCTAATATGAAACATAGCTGAATTTCATGTATGTACACAAACTTTGTTTGATGCACAAAATTATTGAAAATATTGTATAAAATTACCTGCAGGCTGTATGTATAAGGTGTATATAACACATAAATGCATTCTGTGTGTATATTTGGGTCCCATTCCCAAGATATCTCATTATATTATGCAATTATTCCAAAGTACGGAATATTCCGTTATCCAAAATACCCCTGGTCCCAAGCATTATGGATATCGGAGACTGTAGCAAAGTTCCAAAATGTTGTAAATTATTTTATCCCTGTTGTTGGGCAGGATGAGGATAAAGTTAATTCAAGCTATATATCATATTTTATATATGATCACATATCTGCAAGGTTGGGCTTGTTTCTTGCAAACATTAGTTATTTGGAATTTAGCAGTGTTGCATATATAAAGAATACGTTTATATAAATGTTTAGCGAGTGATTTTATAGAGAGACTAAAGCTGGGTGCACACCTAAACAATTTTACAAACGATGCAGCCATTTAATAATATTACACCCACTGGAAAGGTGGTATGAAAAACCACCTCTACTGAGTGTAGTGTTACCTGTTGCAGTCAGCGTAATGCTGATTGGGAACTCCTCCAGCTAGTTCTTATTTATTAACGGCCATTTTGCACACCTGCAAGATGTAAAGGCTGCACATGCGCATTCAATACAGCAGAATCTCAGAGGAGAAATGCTCTACTGACAAATGGTACTGCGCATAGTGAGCCTGATTCCACAGAAAGTATACATAGGCTATGGGGCTGTGATGCACAAGTAGAGGGTCCACAGGAGAATCTTGGCAAATACATTGCAAAAACTGTGACATAAAGAGCTTTTTCACCAAATGTAATGGAACCATCCTATATTTCCACAGCTTTACTAAAACATATTAGATGATTTTGGCACATCTTATGTAACTTTAGGGACCTATTTATTAAGATTTGTTTTTATAAAATTGAATAACGGAGGGCTCGGATGAGCCAGGAGTGGCTTAAACCAGAAGGCTGCGGGCTGGCTTGGATGGTGCAGTTCATTCAACTTATTACACAGTTGGGGGTGTGGTTTTTGCAGATGTTTATTTAAGTTCCGAATAGCACGCTGAATGGCAGGCTGAATGGCAGGCTTTAGGACTCTTTCCTGAAGAAAATGTGTCTGGCCGCCCTTTCCCTGCACTTTGTTGTTGTTAGCTATTGTTTTTGGCGTGAAAGTCCGGCTTATCATCAGCCAGGGTGCAGTTGGTGTATTGGGTGCACTCACCTTCTAGTAATTGTGGCGAAGTACTGTACCACCTTTACGGGGGCAGCATGGCCATCTCCGGATGGGATTGGGAGAGTCGAAGGTTTGTGATTAGTAAACTAGTGTTAGGTTTATGCATCCACTAGACGGATACTGTCCGCAATGCAGTGTTTGGTTGCTTAGTTTGCATTGTTGGGCTGCTCTGTGTAGTGGTCATCCTTTCTAGCCACCATACAATCTTTTAAAATAAAAAAAAATCTTTAAATAAATAAATAGCTGACCTTTTTAATTCCATTTATGTCTCCATGTGTTTATTCGTAAATAAGTTTGGTTATGTATGATTATTACACACCCAGGACTAGGGGTGAGCGGGTTCGGATTTCTGAAATCCGAACCCCCCCGAGCCCCCCCGATCCGAGCAGATCCGAGTCTGGCTCGACTTTTCCCGCCTGACTTGGATCTGAAATCGAGGCAAAACGTCATCATCCCGCCTTCCGAGTCTCGCGGGTTTATATAAGGTACCCGCGTCGGCGCCATTTTCTCACTCGGCTGTGGACAGTGAAGAGGGAGGGTGGGAGTTAGGGCTGGCTGGGCTGTGTAGTGTAGTGCAGAGTAGTGTTGTGCTGTGCTGTGCTGCTGTTGTCCACTACTTCAAAGTCCATAGGGGCTGGCTGTGTTGTGCTGTGCTGCTGTTGTTAATAGGGGCTGTGTCCACTACTTCAAAGTCCATAGGGGCTGGCTGGACTGTGTTGTGCAGTCAGTTCTCCAAAGTCCTGTGCAGTGTCCCAGTCCTAAAGGGGTGCTGTAGTGTTGTCCAGGGGGTGCTCTGTCCATCAGGGGTGCTCCCCCCAAGTGCTAAAAAAATAATATTTTTTCTGTGTTTGTGAATTGTGTGCGCAGTAGCCGCATGTGCATCAACAAAGTAGTGCCAAGCGTGCGCCTGTGTCATAAGTAAAGGGCCGGCTGGCTTGACCGTTAAAGGGTGCTGTAACCCCCAAAGTACACTCCAGTCCAAACCAAAAAAAAAAATATTTTCTGTGTTTGTGAATTGTGTGCGCAGTAGCCGCACGTGCATCAACAAAGTAGTGCCAAGCGTGCGCCTGTGTCATAAGTAAAGGGCCGGCTGGCTTGACCGTTAAAGGGTGCTGTAACCCCCAAAGTACACTCCAGTCCAAACCAAAAAATAAATGATTTTCTGTGTTTGTGAATTGTGTGCGCAGTAGCCGCACGTGCATCAACAAAGTAGTGCCAAGCGTGCGCCTGTGTCATAAGTAAAGGGCCGGCTGGCTTGACCGTTAAAGGGTGCTGTAACCCCCAAAGTACACTCCAGTCCAAACCAAAAAAAAAATATTTTCTGTGTTTGTGAATTGTGTGCGCAGTAGCCGCACGTGCATCAACAAAGTAGTGCCAAGCGTGCGCCTGTGTCATAAGTAAAGGGCCGGCTGGCTTGACCGTTAAGGGTGCTGTAACCCCCAAAGTACACTCCAGTCCAAACCAAAAAAAAATTATTTTCTGTGTTTGTGAATTGTGTGCGCAGTAGCCGCACGTGCATCAACAAAGTAGTGCCAAGCGTGCGCCTGTGTCATAAGTAAAGGGCCGGCTGGCTTGACCGTTAAAGGGTGCTGTAACCCCCAAAGTACACTCCAAACAAAAAAAAATATATTTTCTGTGTTTGTGACTTGTGTGCACTGTGGCTGCACGTGCATCAACAAAGGAGCAGCGCCAAGCGTGCGCCTGTGTCCCATAAGTAAAGAGCTGGCTGGCTCATTTCTTAAAGGGTGGTGTAACCCACAAAGTGTACTACTCTCCAGCAAAAATAAAAAAATATTTTCTGTGTTTGTGTGCGCTTTAGCCGCACGTATATATCAATATAACATAAATGGAGGACCAAACTTTCTCCGATAAAAATAAAATAGGGAAAGATCAAGAACCACTTCCTCCTAGTGCTATTGCTGCTGCTGGGAGTTGTTCATCATCCCAGAGAGGAAGTAGGAACATCACTACTTTTACTAAACAATTGACCCTCCAACAGTCCCTAGCAATGAGGATGAAGTACGACAGCTGTCATCCTGAAGCAAAACGTATAACTGAGGCCTTGACTGCTATGTTGGTGTTAGACGTGCGTCCGGTATCCGCCATTAGTGCAGTGGGATTTAGACAATTGATGGAGGTAGTGTGTCCCCGGTTCCAAATCCCGTCTAGATTCCACCTGCATCCTCAAAGCAGCAGCGACAAGCGTGCGTCTGTCTGTTAAAGGGTGGTGTAACCCTCAAAGTGCGCTCCACAAACAATAAAAATATTCTTTTTTTTTTTCTGTCTTTGTGAATTGTGTGGGCTGTAGCCGCACTTGCATCCTCAAAGCAGCAGCGACAAGCGTGCGTCTGTCTGTTAAAGGTTTACATCAGTGACAGCATCCAAGTAGGCATGTCAGACAGTCCATACCTGTACTGGCAGGAAAAAGAAGCAATTTGGAGGTCCCTGTACAAACTGGCTCTATTTCACCTGAGTTGCCCCCCCTCCAGTGTGTACTCCGAAAGAGTGTTTAGTGCAGCCGGGAACCTTGTCAGCGAAAGGCGTAGGAGGTTGCTTCCACAAAATGTGGAGAAGATGATGTTCATAAAATTAATTATCAACTCTTCCAGGGAGACCAGCCTCCAGAACGTACAGAGGGACCTGTGGTTCCAGCGGGGACGTATTAATACTCTGTGAGGATGAGGATGTACACACTGAAGAGGGTGAGGAATCGGTGGATGAGGAGGAGGAGGATGACATCTTGCCTCCGTAGAGCCAGTTTGTGCAGGGACAGATTAATTGCCAGCTTGTTTTGTGGGGGCCCAAACAAACCAATCATTTCAGCCACAGTTGTGTGGCAGACACTGGCGCTGAAATGATTGGTTTGTTAAAGTGTGCATGTAATGTTTATACAACATAAGGGTGGGTGGGAGGGCCCAAGGACAATTCCATCTTGCACCTCTTTTTTTTCTTTGCATTATGTACAGTTTGGGGCCTAGTTTTTCAAACTGCCATCCTGTCTGCCACTGCAGTTTCACGCCTAGATGGGTCACGTGTTTGTGCCGCCCACTCGTGTCGCTTAGCATAGTCATCCAGCTACCTCGGTGCAACCTTTTGGACATAAAAACACTATTGTGAGGTGTGAGGTGTTCAGAATAGACTGGAAATGAGTGGAAATTAAGGTTATTGAGGTTAATAATAGCATAGGAGCAGAAAAACCTACAAATTCTGTGATTTTAGCTGTTTTTATGCTTTTTTTCAAAAAAAATACAGATCCAAAACACAAAACCCAGAACCCAAAACACGGAAGGGTGGTTTTGGCAAAACCAATCCAGATCCAAAACACGAAGAAAGATCCAGATCCAAAACCAAAACACAAAACACGAAAAGTGGCCGGTGCACACCCCTACCCAGGACACACCTCAGCTGTTACTAGGTTTAATGCAGAAATAGTGGTTCCACAACAGCCTAAGGCAGGAGATTTCACAGAAATCTACCACAAAAGGCTAATTACAGCTGCAGACTGCAATCTACATTATTGTCAATGGAGACTGCAGTCTGACCTTTATGTACCAAACTTCACATTTCAGTGTTTGGGCCCATTGGTTTACTCCATCCTCAGATGGAGTAAAATGCTTTATGCCTATGGCCCGGGTAACAGGGGGCGTGGCCTAATCACAGGAGCCGTGGCTACGCCCCCTTCAGGGAAACAAAAATATATTTTCAGCGCCGAGAAGCTGGGGTGCTGTTAGGGAGGGGGGGGGCAGCATCGGAAGAGAACGGCTCTGTTTGTGCAGCCAGCTCCCCCGACCCGCCTACAAAATGGGGTGAGCTGTCGATCAACATTGACAGCCGCCCCGTTTTGCTGCGAGGCCCGAGCGAGTGATGTTCTAATTCGCTCTGGGGAGCACTGCCCGGCCATCGACCTGCTTGCGAGTGCTGTGCGCTCGCGAGTGGGTCTGAATCAGGCCCACAGTGCATATACACAGTGGGGACAGTGCTACCACTGAACCTGTGAGTTACATTTAGTACATAGCGGGGATAATCATGTAAAAATATTTAATCCACGCTGTGATGTACATTGAAAAAAATCCCAGCATGTCCGTGATATTTAATACATATGCACCTTAGAGGGAACCAAATACCACCTGGCATATATTTTGTGTATATATATATATATATATATATATATGTATTTATTTATTTTTTAAAAGCAATGCTGATTGAATATATATTTATATGTTATTTGATGAGTGACCAACCCTTCTGATCAAGATATATCCCAAAGTCACATTCCCAAGATGTTTCAAATTATTCTGCAGATTGAGAGACATGGGAAAGTATGGTGCTCTATAGAAGAGAGATTACTTTATATCTTCTAGCTTTCAAATATAGTAATTACTGTGGTCGATTTAATCTGTGATTCAATAAACCCTTTGATCTATAGTGAAATGTAACTAATGGTAATAGCCCATATTTTTCACAAAACTCCACAAAGGAATTTGGAGCGGATTCACCCATAATTATTATTTATTACTAGTTATTTATATAGTGCCATCATATTATGTACCACTGTACAGAAAATATATAATCATATAAGTCACTAACCCATTTGAGTTTACAGTATAAATAAGCCTATCCTCTCCTTTTTTCCTCAGTCTAAATAATCTTCCAAACGAAATACAGCTAGGTCTGTATTTGACAGCAGACAAGCAGCTTAACATTATGTTATTTACTGTTGAAGGAAACTCAATAAAACACAGGGAGAAAATACAAACTCTACACCAATAGGCCACTGGTTGGTACCAAATCAATGACTCCAGTGCTGTGAGACAGCAATGCCTGCAATTGTGCCACTGGGGATACGGTCATAATTAGGGGTGTGCACCGGCCACTTTTCGTGTTTTGTGTTTTGGTTTTGGATCTGGATCTTTCTTCGTGTTTTGGATCTGGATTGGTTTTGCCAAAACCACCCTTCCGTGTTTTGGGTTCTGGGTTTTGTGTTTTGGATCTGTATTTTTTTGAAAAAAAGCATAAAAACAGCTAAAATCACAGAATTTGTAGGTTTTTCTGCTCCTATGCTATTATTAACCTCAATAACCTTAATTTCCACTCATTTCCAGTCTATTCTGAATACCTCACACCTCACAATAGTGTTTTTATGTCCAAAAGGTTGCACCGAGGTAGCTGGATGACTATGCTAAGCGACACGAGTGGGCGGCACAAACACGTGACCCATCTAGGCGTGAAACTGCAGTGGCAGACAGGATGGCATTGAAAAACTAGGCCCCAAACTGTACATAATGCAAAGAAAAAAAAGAGGTGCAAGATGGAATTGTCCTTGGGCCCTCCCACCCACCCTTATGTTGTATAAACAGGACATGCACACTTTAACAAACCAATCATTTCAGCGCCAGGGTCTGCCACACAACTGTGGCTGAAATGATTGGTTCGTTTGGGCCCCCACAAAACAAGCTGGCAATTAATCTGTCCCTGCACAAACTGGCTCTACGGAGGCAAGAAGTCGTCCTCATCCTCCTCATCCACAGATTCCTCACCCTCTTCAGTGTTATGTACATCCTCATCCTCACAGAGTATTAATTCGTCCCTGCTGGAACCACAGGTCCCTCTGTACGTTCTGGAGGCTGGTCTCCCTGGAAGAGTTGATCATTCATTTTATGAACATCATCTTCTCCACATTTTGTGGAAGCAACCTCCTACGCCTTTCGCTAACAAGGTTCCCGGCTGCACTAAACACTCTTTCGGAGTACACACTGGAGGGGGGGCAACTCAGGTAAAATAGAGCCAGTTTGTACAGGGACCTCCAAATTGCTTCTTTTTCCTGCCAGTACAGGTACGGACTGTCTGACATGCCTACTTGGATGCTGTCACCGATGTAATCCTTTAACAGACAGACGCACGCTTGTCGCTGCTGCTTTGAGGATTCAAGTGCGGCTACAGCCCACACAATTCACAAAGACAGAAAAAAAAAAAGAATATTTTTATTGTTTGTGGAGCACACTTTGAGGGTTACACCACCCTCTAACAGACAGACGCACGCTTGTCGCTGCTGCTTTGAGGATGCAAGTGCGGCTACAGCCCACACAATTCACAAAGACAGAAAAAAGAAGAAGAATATTTTTATTCTTTGTGTAGCACACTTTGAGGGTGTCACCACCCTTTAACAGACAGACGCACGCTTGTCACTGCTGCTTTAAGGATGCAGGTGCGGCTACAGCCCACACATTTCACAAAGACCGAAAAAAAAAGAACAATATTTTAATTCTTTGTGTAGCACACTTTGAGGGTGTCACCACCCTTTAACAGACAGACGCACGCTTGTCGCTGCTGCTTTAAGGATGCAGGTGCGGCTATAGCCCACACAATTCACAAAGACAGAAAAAAGAAGAATATTTTTATTGTTTGTGTAGCACACTTTGAGGGTGTCACCACCCTTTAACAGACAGACGCACGCTTGTCGCTGCTGCTTTGAGGATGCAAGTGCGGCTACATCGCACACAAGTCACAAACACATAAAAAAAATAGTTTTTTATTTTTTGGAGCACTTTGAGAGTTACACCACCCTTTAACAGACAGACGCACGCTTGTCGCTGCTGCTTTAAGGATGCAGGTGCGGCTACAGCCCACACATTTCACAAAGACCGAAAAAAAAGAACAATATTTTAATTGTTTGTGTAGAACACTTTGAGGGTGTCACCACCCTTTAACAGACAGACGCACGCTTGTCGCTGCTGCTTTAAGGATGCAGGTGCGGCTACAGCCCACACAATTCACATAGACAGATAAAAGAAGAAGAATATTTTAATTGTTTGTGTAGCACACTTTGAGGGTGTCACCACCCTTTAACAGACAGACGCACGCTTGTCGCTGCTGCTTTAAGGATGCAGGTGCGGCTACAGCCCACACATTTCACAAAGACCGAAAAAAAAAGAACAATATTTTAATTGTTTGTGTAGCACACTTTGAGGGTGTCACCACCCTTTAACAGACAGACGCACGCTTGTCGCAGCTGCTTTAAGGATGCAGGTGCGGCTACAGCCCACACAATTCACAAAGACAGAAAAAAGAAGAAGAAGATTTTTATTGTTTGTGTAGCACACTTTGAGGGTGTCACCACCCTTTAACAGACAGACGCACGCTTGTCGCTGCTGCTTTGAGGATGCAAGTGTGGCTACATCGCACACAAGTCACAAACACATTAAAAAAATTTTTTTGATTTTTTGGAGCACTTTGAGAGTTACAACACCCTTTAACAGACAGACGCACGCTTGTCGCTGCTGCTTTGAGGATGCAAGTGCGGCTACAGCCCACACAATTCACAAAGACAGAAAAAAAAGAACAATATTTTAATTGTTTGTGTAGCACACTTTGAGGGTGTCACCACCCTTTAACAGACAGACGCACGCTTGTCGCTGCGGCTTTAAGGATGCAGGTGCGGCTGCATCCCACACATTTCACAAAGACAGAAAAAAAAAGAAAAATATTTTAATTGTTTGTGTAGCACACTTTGAGGGTGTCACCACCCTTTAACAGACAGACGCACGCTTGTCGCTGCTGCTTTGAGGATGCAGGTGGAATCTAGACGGGATTTGGAACCGAGGACACACTACCTCCATCAATTGTCTAAATCCCACTGCACTAATGTCGGATACCGGACGCACGTCTAACACCAACATAGCAGTCAAGGCCTCAGTTATACATTTTGCTTCAGGATGACTGCTGTCGTACTTCATCCTCATCGCTAGGGACTGTTGGAGGGTCAATTGTTTAGTAAAAGTAGTGATGTTCCTACTTCCTCTCTGGGATGATGAACAACTCCCAGCAGCAGCAACAGCACTAGTAGGAAGTGGTTCTTGATCTTTCCCTATTTTATTTTTATCAGAGAAAGTTTGGTCCTCCATTTATGTTATATTGATATATATACGTGCGGCTAAAGCGCACACAAACACAGAAAATATTTTTTTATTTTTGCTGGAGAGTAGTGCAATTTGTGGGTTACACCACCCTTTAAGAAATGAGCCAGCCGGCTCTTTACTTATGGGACACAGGCGCACGCTTGGCGCTGCTCCTTTGTTGATGCACGTGCAGCCACAGTGCACACAAGTCACAAACACAGAAAATATATATTTTTTCGGTTTGGACTGGAGTGTACTTTGGGGGTTACAGCACCCTTTAACGGTCAAGCCAGCCGGCCCTTTACTTATGACACAGGCGCACGCTTGGCACTACTTTGTTGATGCACGTGCGGCTACTGCGCACACAATTCACAAACACAGAAAATAATTTTTTTTTTGGTTTGGACTGGAGTGTACTTTCGGGGGTTACAGCACCCTTTAACGGTCAAGCCAGCCGGCCCTTTACTTATGACACAGGCGCACGCTTGGCACTACTTTGTTGATGCACGTGCGGCTACTGCGCACACAATTCACAAACACAGAAAATATTTTTTTTTTTGGTTTGGACTGGAGTGTACTTTCGGGGGTTACAGCACCCTTAACGGTCAAGCCAGCCGGCCCTTTACTTATGACACAGGCGCACGCTTGGCACTACTTTGTTGATGCACGTGCGGCTACTGCGCACACAATTCACAAACACAGAAAATAATTTTTTTTTTGGTTTGGACTGGAGTGTACTTTCGGGGGTTACAGCACCCTTAACGGTCAAGCCAGCCGGCCCTTTACTTATGACACAGGCGCACGCTTGGCACTACTTTGTTGATGCACGTGCGGCTACTGCGCACACAATTCACAAACACAGAAAATAATTTTTTTTTTGGTTTGGACTGGAGTGTACTTTCGGGGGTTACAGCACCCTTAACGGTCAAGCCAGCCGGCCCTTTACTTATGACACAGGCGCACGCTTGGCACTACTTTGTTGATGCACGTGCGGCTACTGCGCACACAATTCACAAACACAGAAAATAATTTTTTTTTGGTTTGGACTGGAGTGTACTTTCGGGGGTTACAGCACCCTTTAACGGTCAAGCCAGCCGGCCCTTTACTTATGACACAGGCGCACGCTTGGCACTACTTTGTTGATGCACGTGCGGCTACTGCGCACACAATTCACAAACACAGAAAATATATTATTTTTTTAGCACTTGGGGGGAGCACCCCTGATGGACAGAGCACCCCCTGGACAACACTACAGCACCTCTTTAGGACTGGGACACTGCACAGGACTTTGGAGTGGACACAGCCCCTATGGAGAACTGACTGCACAACACAGTCCAGCCAGCCCCTATGGACTTTGAAGTAGTGGACACAGCCCCTATTAACAACAGCAGCACAGCACAACACAGCCAGCCCCTATGGACTTTGAAGTAGTGGACAACAGCAGCACTACACTACACTACACTACACAGCCCTAACTCCCACCCTCCCTCTTCACTGTCCACAGCCGAGTGAGAAAATGGCGCCGACGTGGGTACCTTATATAGGATCCAAAACCCGCGAGACTTGGAAGGCGGGAAGATGACGTTTTGCCTCGATTTCAGAATCCGAGTCAGGCGGGAAAAGTCGAGCCTGACTCGGATCGGACTCGGATCGGGGGGGCTCGGGGGGGTTCGGATTTCAGAAATCCGAACCCGCTCACCCCTAGTCATAATACTGACTGCGGGGATTCTGGTGCCGGAATCCCAACACCTGTCTCCAATTCATGGGTTAAGAAGAAAAATATTTTGCTAGTTTTATTTGTTTGTACAATTTATCCAAGATCTCATACGTAATCTGAGTTGTCGATATTGAATAGGTGGATGTAATGTTCTGTAATTTATAGTGAGCCAGAGAAGACTATTAAAGGCATCTTCTTCTTCTTCTTCTTCTTCTTCTTCTTCTTTCAAGCTGCACATAAGCAATGCAAAAATATCACAACTGGATTTGTAAACAGCTACAGCCCACCAGAGAGCGATAGCAAGGTCACTCTCCGGTAGGAGTGCCCAATGGGTTAATGCCATCTAAATATGGCATAAGCCCACACTTGCAAGATCCAGAAAGCTACGATTTCTGGATCTTGTTTTATACTGACAATCACTATGGAGATGGCTAATACGAGGACTGGCAATCGGAAAGCAGGAGATATTTCTGATATCTACAGCTTCCATTCTTGTTATATTCCAGTGACACTTAATTCTGCCCTTAAACAAACAGAAACTGCAGTTTCTGTACATTTTAAGGGCAGAATTGCTTGATTAATAAGTCCCAAGTGCTATTATAATTGATGACAGCTTCTAATATTTTATGTAGAAGATGAGATTTATATTCCTTCTAGCTAGAGCTTGTCTTCTGGGAACAAATTCTACTTGATCAGGGTCATACAATTTAATCAGAAGGTTATTGTGTCTAATAGCTAAGATCTTATCAAAAAATATACATCTTCATTAGAGTGGTAGACCTGTAGTTAGTGCTGTGAAACGAAGGCTTGTCTGGTCGTTTGAACACCGTTGCATGGGTGTGCATAAATTAGACACTGTTATTGCATACGCAGCTCTGCGTGTCAGAAGATCACTCAAGGCTGCAGCAGGTCAGACCTGCTGCAAGGGTAAGATGGCCACCGATGTTCTTTAATGTTACCGAAATTTACGCAGGTATACATCGTCGCATGCAGGTAAAAAGTCAGCAGTGAGCCTTTTTATGCCCGGGTGACCTTTGCTAACATTACAATATTTTTACAGTTGTGTTCTGTACGAAATCACAGTTGCAATCGTTTTAGCGTCCATCTTTGAATCAGACCCTAACAGTAGTACAAATATTAGTTTGAATGTTTTGTAGTAGCAGTGGCGTAAGTTCATCCCAGACGCCCGGAGGCAAGATCTAATTTGGTGGCTTCTCAGGTGCCTGGAAGAGGTGCCATGTATTATGAGGCCGTGACAGTACACTCCGGGTACATAGTTACAGCCCTAAGTGGGGTGAATATGTTGTAGACAATGGAGGAGGTGCCCCTTCAGAGCTGGAGCCCAGCAGAAGGCGCCACCATTGTCTCCCATAGTTCTGCCCCTGTGAGGGCCTTTGAGATTTGTTTTGCTAGTTTTATAACTTCTTCTACTATATCTAAATTCAGTTTTAAGATGATGTTTGCCCAAGCTTTGGGTAAGTACAACTTTTCAAAGTATGGCTGAATAACAGAAGTATTGGGAGTCATGGACGATTCTTCCTTAAAAATAGTATATAGAGTTTTGTAAAATGCAAAAAAAAAAAATTTAATAAATGAAACAAGTAATGTTCCCCTCTTACGGCCATGAAAGCTTGCACTAACTTTTTTGCTTTTGTTAGCTAGCATTGTGACTGCTTTCTTATTTTCATTTTATAACATGTTTGATTAGGCTTGTTGTAGTTTTGTTCGGCTAGTACTGATTGGTTTTCCCCTTTTAGCTTGTTATTCTGTTTATGTAAATAGGGTGTCTATTGTAGAGGTGGCACATTTTATGATTGGACTTCAAAAGACTGCTTCATGTGCTTCTCACACTGTAGTGAGCTGAGTTTATGGGGTAAGGATAAGGTCAAAGTGGGAGTTAGGTTGCTATTGTTTATTGTAGAATTTTTACTAAAGTTTAATTTTTTTTTGTCCAATAAGGATGTATTTGAATTAGGGGTGTGCACCGGCCACTTTTCGTGTTTTGTGTTTTGGTTTTGGATCTGGATCTTTCTTCGTGTTTTGGATCTGGATTGGTTTTGCCAAAACCACCCTTCCGTGTTTTGGGTTCTGGGTTTTGTGTTTTGGATCTGTATTTTTTTTTAAAAAAGCATAAAAACAGCTAAAATCACAGAATTTGTAGGTTTTTCTGCTCCTATGCTATTATTAACCTCAATAACCTTAATTTCCACTCATTTCCAGTCTATTCTGAACACCTCACACCTCACAATAGTGTTTTTATGTCCAAAAGGTTGCACCGAGGTAGCTGGATGACTATGCTAAGCGACACGAGTGGGCGGCACAAACACGTGACCCATCTAGGCGTGATACTGCAGTGGCAGACAGGATGGCAGTTTGAAAAACTAGGCCCCAAACTGTACATAATGCAAAGAAAAAAAAGAGGTGCAAGATGGAATTGTCCTTGGGCCCTCCCACCCACCCTTATGTTGTATAAACATTACATGCACACTTTAACAAACCAATCATTTCAGCGCCAGGGTCTGCCACACAACTGTGGCTGAAATGATTGGTTCGCTTGGGCCCCCACAAAACAAGCTGGCAATTAATCTGTCCCTGCACAAACTGGCTCTACGGAGGCAAGATGTCATCCTCATCCACCGATTCCTCACCCTCTTCAGTGTGTACATCCTCATCCTCACAGAGTATTAACTCGTCCCCACTGGAATCCACCACCAAAGGTCCCTCTGTACGTTCTGGAGGCTGGTCTCCCTGGAAGAGCTGATAATTCATTTTGATGAACATCATCTTCTCCACATTCTGTGGAAGCAACCTCCTACGCCTTTTGCTGACAAGGTTCCCGGCTGCACTAAACACTCTTTCGGAGTACACATTGGAGGGGGGCTACTCAGGTAAAATAGAGCCAGTTTGTACAGGGGCCTCCAAATTGTCTCTTTTTCCTGCCAGTACAGGTATGGACTGTCTGACATGCCTACTTGGATGCTGTCACCGATGTAATCCTCCACCATTCTGTCAATGGTGACAGTATCATATGCAGTGACAGTAGACATGTCAGAAATTGTTGCCAGGTTCTTCAGTCCGGACCAGATGTCCAAACTTGGTCCTGCCTGCCCTGCATCACCGCCAGCGGGTTGCTTAGGATACCTAAGTTTTTTCCTGGCAGCCCCAGTTGCGGGAGAAAATGAAGAAGGAGCTGTTGACGTGTCACGTTCTGCTTCAGCTGACAGTGTGTTCACCAGCAGGTCTTTGCACCTCTGCAGGCTTGTGTCGGCCGGAAAGAGAGACACCACATAGGCTTTAACCCTAGGATCGAGCACGGTGGCCAAAATGTAGTGGTCTGATTTCAATAGATTGACCACCCTGGAATCCTGGCAAAGCGAATGAAGGGCTTCATCCACAAGTCCCACATGCCGAGCGGAATCGCTCCGTCTTAGCTCCTCCTTCACTTTCAACAGCTGCTTCTGCAAAAGCCTGATGAGGGGAATGACCTGACTCAAGCTGGCAGTGTCTGAACTGACTTCCCGTGTGGCAAGTTCGAAGGGCTGGAGAACCTTGCACAACACGGAAATCATTCTCCACTGTGCTTGAGTCAGGTGCATACCCCCTCCTTTGCCTATGTCATAGGTGGATGTATAGGCTTGTATGGCCTTTTGCTGCTCCTCCATCCTCTGAAGCATATAGAGGGTTGAGTTCCACCGCGTCACAACCTCTTGCTTCAGGTGATGGCGGGGCAGGTTCAAGAGTGTTTGCTGGCGCTCCAGTCTTCGGCACGCAGTCGCTGAATGGCGAAAGTGGCCAGAAATTTTTCGGGCCACCCAAAGCGTCTCCTGCATACCCCTGTCGCTTTTCAGAAAATTCTGCATTACCAAGTTTATTGTGTGAGCAAAACATGGGACGTGCTGGAATTTGCCCAGATGTAATGCCCGCACAATATTGGTGGCGTTGTCAGATATCACAAATCCCCAGGAGAGTCTAAGTGGGGTAAGCCACTGGGCGATGATTTCCCTCAGTTTCTCTAAGAGGTTGTCGGCGGTGTGCCTCTTACTGAAACCGGTGATACACAGCGTAGCCTGCCTTGGAACGAGCTGGCGTTTCTGAGATGCTGCTACTGGTGACGCTGCTGCTGTTGCTGCGTAAGGTGATACATCTACCCAGTGGGCTGTCACAGTCATATAGTCCTTAGTCTGCCCTGTTCCACTTGTCCACATGTCCGTGGTTAAGTGGACATTGGGTACAACGGCATTTTTCAGGACACTGAGGACACTTTTTCTGACGTTTCTGTACAGTCTCGGTATCGCCTGCCTAGTGAAGTGGAATCTAGACGGGATTTGGAACCGGGGACACACTACCTCCATCAATTGTCTAAATCCCACTGCACTAATGGCGGATACCGGACGCACATCTAACACCAACATAGCAGTCAAGGCCTCAGTTATACGTTTTGCTTCAGGATGACTGCTGTCGTACTTCATCCTCCTCGCTAAGGACTGTTGGAGGGTCAATTGTTTAGTAAAAGTAGTGGTGTTCCTACTTCCTCTCTGGGATGATGAACGACTCCCAGCAGCAGTAACAGCAGCAGCGGCAGCAGGAGGCGTAGCAATGCAGGATCCTCCGGAGGAATCCCGGATAGGAGAGTCAGTCATGCCAGTGACATGGCCTGCAGGACTACTTCCGATCCTGACTAAGGAGGAAATTGACGAGGAGGGAGTTGACGGTGTGGTTTGCAGGCGCTTGGATACAACAGGACAACGGAATTTAGGTGTCCCTGGACTGCTTACGGTCTTAGCCAAAGTTTCTGAACTTGACAGTAACTTTTTATGAAAGCGCTGCAGGTGCCGTATAAGGGAGGATGTTCCTAGGTGGTTGACGTCCCTACCCCTACTTATTTCACCTTTACATATGGTACATATGGCTAGACAGTTGTTGTCCGGATTTGAATAGAAATATTGCCAGACCAAAGAGGTGGAATGTTTGGTCTTCTGCCCAGGCATGACCGTGATGGGCTTTTTCATCCCACGGACAACAACTGTCTCCCCCGGAGCCTGATTTAAACAAACCACATCACCATCAGAATCCTCCTCGCCAACTTCCTCCTCAGCGCCAGCTACACCAGTATCCTCATCCTGTTGTACTTCAACAGTGACATCTTCAATTTGCATATCAGCAAGTGGACTGTGGGTGCTCCTTTCAGCACTTGCATGGGGCGTGCAAATGGTGGAAAGAGCCACCTCTTCCCGTCCAGTGCTGGGAAGGTCAGGCATCGCAACCACCACCACACTTGGACTCTCCTTGGGGATTTGTGATATCTTCTTAGAAAGCACAGTTCTTCGCTGTGCTTTTGCCAGCTTAACTCTTTTGATTTTTTTAGTGGGAGGAGGGCTTCCATCGTCATGTGAAGCTGAACCACTAGTCATGAACATACTAGGGATCGACCTTAGCCGTTCCTTGCCACTCCGTGTCGTAAATGGCATATTGGCAAGTTTACGTTTCTCTTCAGCTGATTTAAATGTTTTTTTCAAGGTAATTTTCCTGAACTTTGTCATTTGGGATTGTATGTGCCCTCTATTATGACATTGGGCATCGGCCTTGGCAGACGACGTTGATGGCATGTTATCGTCTATGTCATGACTAGTGGCAGCAGCTTCAGCACTAGGAGGAAGTGGTTCTTGATCTTTCTCTATTTTATTTTTATCGGCAAAAGTTTGGTCCTCCATTTATGTTATATCGATTTGATATATACGTGCGGCTAAACACAGAAAATATTTTTTTATTTTTGCTGAAGAGTAGTGCACTTTGTGGGTTACACCACCCTTTAAGAAATGAGCCAGCCGGCCCTTTACTTATGGGACACAGGCGCATGCTTGGCGCTGCTCCTTTGTTGATGCACGTGCGGCTACTGCGCACACAATTCACAAACACAGAAAATATTTTGTTTTTGGTTTGGAGTGTACTTTGGGGGTTACAGCACCCTTTAACGGTCAAGCCAGCCGGCCCTTTACTTATGACACAGGCGCACGCTTGGCACTACTTTGTTGATGCACGTGCGGCTACTGCGCACACAATTTACAAACACAGAAAATATATATTTTTTTGGTTTGGAGTGTACTTTGGGGGTTACAGCACCCTTTAACGGTCAAGCCTGCCGGCCCTTTACTTATGACACAGGCGCACGCTTGGCACTACTTTGTTGATGCACGTGCGGCTACTGCGCACACAATTCACAAACACAGAAAAAATATTTTGTTATTTGGTTTGGAGTGTACTTTGGGGGTTACAGCACCCTTTAATGGTCAAGCCAGCCGACCCTTTACTTATGACACAGGCGCAAGCTTGGCACAACTTTGTTGATGCACGTGCGGCTACTGCGCACACAATTCACAAACACAGAAAATATATATTTTTTTGGTTTGGACTGGAGTGTACTTTGGGGGTTACAGCACCTTTTAACGGTCAAGCCAGCCGGCCCTTTACTTATGACACAGGCGCATGCTTGGCACTACTTTGTTGATGCACGTGTGGCTACTGCGCACACAATTCACAAACACAGAAAATATATATTTTTTTGGTTTGGAGTGTACTTTGGGGGTTACAGCACCCTTTAACGGTCAAGCCAGCCGGCCCTTTACTTATGACACAGGCGCACGCTTGGCACTACTTTGTTGATGCACGTGCGGCTACTGCACACACAATTCACAAACACAGAAAAAATATTATTTTTTTAGCACTTGGGGGGGGCACCCCTGATGGACAGAGCACCACCTGGACAACACTACAGCACCCCTTTAAGACTGGGACACTGCACAGGACTTTGGAGTGGACACAGCACCTATGGAGAACTGACTGCACAACACAGTCCAGCCAGCCCCTATGGACTTTGAAGTAGTGGACACAGCCCCTATTAACAGCAGCACAGCACAACACAGCCAGCCCCTATGGACTTTGAAGTAGTGGACACAGCCCCTATGGACAACAGCAGCACAGCGCAGCAGAGCACAGCACAACACTACTCTGCTCTGCACTACACTACACAGCCCAGCCAGCCCTAACTCCCACCCTCCCTCTTCACTGTCCACTGCCAAGTGAGAAAATGGCGCCGACGCGGGTACCTTATATACTATCCAAAACCAGCGAGACCCGGAAGGCGGGATGATGACGTTTTGCCTCGATTTCAGGTCCGAGTCAGGCGGGAAAAGTCGAGCCTGACTCGGATCGATCTCGGATCGGGGGGGCTCGGGGGGGTTCGGATTTCAGAAATCCGAACCCGCTCACCCCTAATTTGAATAGTTAAACAGGTGCCCACATAACAGAATGATTGGACCAGATAGAAGGTCAGTCTTTCAAATTAGTTGAAATGAGTGAGTGCATCCTAAAATTATACTTGGAAATATGATTGATGGGGACCAGAAAAAGAAATCTCTTGATTAGGGATTGAGAGCTGTCCATAAGTACACATACATACATACATACATACATATGGTCAGTCCAACTGCCACTACATTCCAACATGATCATGATGATAGAATTTTTTTATCAGCAGTTGATTTTATTTTACTATTCCTTTATCTTCCTTATCCATTGCACTCAATGCTAACGTAATAATGTAGGAAAAGATGTGCAGCAACTTATAGTAACAGACCCTTATCAATCATTATATAGTGGGGACATAAAAGCAAATAATACAAGACAGCATTCTACCTTAGTATAGGTCACTCTCAATTATTATATAGTGGGGACATAAGAGCAATGTAAAGGGCCTAGCATATTACAGCAGAGTACCTTGGTATAGGTCACTCTCAATCACTGCCAAAGTAGGGCACTAATGTGCCCTTTACTAGCACCTGCGCCCCCAGCACATGTCATCAGAGAAGGGGCCAGGACCAGGAAGATAAAGGCTGAGCACATCCTAAGCCAGCATCCAGTGGCTCTCCAGTTTTCTGGATGCTGTTTCAAGCACTCTGCAAGCCAAATACAGGTGTCACGGCTCGCTGGATTCTGACTTCTTCTTCTTACCGGTGGCTCTGGTCGCCTGTGAGAAGACATTGGTCTTCCATGGGTGGGTGCCCATTTTCTACTGTCCCCTACTGTCCACAACCTGCCTCTGTAGTCTGCTCCCTCTCTCTTTCCCCGCCACTCTGTAGGTGCAGGAGGACGTCTTTCTCCCATGTTTATAGGTGCGGTCATGTCACTGATGACATCATTCTGGCACCAAATTCAAATGGCTTAGCTTATTTAAACTGCTCTGACAGTGTGTAGCACTGCCAGAGTATTAGGCTCTCTCCAATAGTCCAGTGATTACCTGCCTGAACTTACCTGTGTACTTACCTGCATTCTGACCTGGCCTGTTTGATGATTCTTCCTGCCTACTCCTCTGGTACTGCCTCTTGTGACTTCCTAGTTTGAGACTTCAGCTTCCTTCTGACTTGCTTCAGTCCATCCCTTGGTACTGCGCTGCCCACCTGGTTCCAGACACAAGCCTGACGAACTCTCTCTAGTACGCCCTACGTCTACTGTCCAGTTAACCATCTATTATTTATTTTCTAACCAGCAGCTCACAAGCAAAGAATCCAGTCAGAGGGCTGCAACCTGCATATTGGACCCCTGGATCCCTGAAGAAGGCCACAAATACGTTAGACTCTGCAACTCTGCTTTGGATCCACATCATCCTATGTGTATGGTTTACATCCACACTATCCCTGTGAGAGTTGTGACAACAAGTGCTAACATGCACCCTGGAAGGCAGCATTGGTCGTATACATCTAATTACGGCCCTGCTCTGCTCTCAATAGGCTTTTAGGCCAGCAAAATCCTTTTGTGGGTGCTGAAAAAGATATTGAGGGATCGCTTAACATTAGTAATAGAGATAGGTAGATATTTTTTTAATACAGATCTAACAAAATAAGCACACTCAATAAGGATAAATCACATCCCACTTTCCATATAAGTTTGCTTGTTACATTCTAACGATGTGCTTCCACAATATCCGCTTGCACACACATAACCAAATGTTCAGGTAGTCTAACATCACTATTGCTCCACCTCTATGTGACAACAAGTAATATCCCTACTTTTACCTTGCTCCCCAAAGTGCCTGCTCACAACCACTCTAGAGGCCTTTGCGCTAAATTGAATTCCCCCTATTTCTCAAAAAGTCTTAGCTAAAGCATTTATCTTACCAGAAATACAACGTTGGTAAGATAAATGCCTCAAATATTTCTGTCACTTTAAAAGCACAGTAAAAAGTGCAGCAATAGGCTTTTTTTTGTAAATCATCTTTTGTTTTGATGGCCTTAAATTCTCCAGCAAATGCACTTCCTTGTTGTCAGGATGTAATTAGATAGATCTCTTTAAAAGGCATTTAAACATGTTACACGATGCAATTTGTATCTGAATTCCACTTGTTCATTACAGAACTTAATGGTAAAATGTTCCTTGCTGTTGTTGGCTTGAGGAGCGGATGTGATAAATAATGCACTGTTTATATTTTTGTATTGTACAGTGATCGGGAATAGATGTTCTCTGACAGAGACCTTTGAAATGATCTTAAAGTGTATCTGCTTCTTATACAGTGGATGTCGTACAAGTAGTGCAGTCATATTTCGCATCTATTTTATGGTTCCCTCTAGGAGATTACAGAGGAGAAGGTCCAGGTGAGCGGTGCTGGGGCCATGGTTCTATGAATTGTGTCATTACAGCTCTCCCCTGCTGTACAATGCTGAGATTCACATCAATGGGCAGTGTGGGGGGCAATGATTACGTGAATTATGTCAACATTATTTAGGAGATCATTCGTGAGTATCCTGGATAATCTAAGAGTAGGCAATTAAGAGTGTACTTGATGTGCACCACAAAATACTATGATATTGCACTAGTGTGCCTTAATGGTCCACCCAGCGCACATCAAAATGTGCACCTCCACTCTGCACTCTGGGACAGTTTCAACAAACTAAAATTATGCTTGATGTATGGAAGGGCAGAATTATTTTATGATGTTACATTCTGTAAAAGTGGAAATATAACATCAGAAATCCCATTCTTTCTGTTTAAGCACTATCCCTTTATATTTCTCCTAAATCACTGCTGTCATGAGTAACCACACGGCACCCAATTTCCATTTACTGTGTCTGGTGGCGGATGTCTTCATCCATATACTGTTCGTTGAATCCTTATGCCAAAGTTATCCTTCTCTCGCAGTTTTGTACTAATGTTTGATGACCACTGACATCACAAGGGGGTGGCAAATTCTAACTAGTCTCTGCTATCTTAGACTCACTCTGGGGGAGATGTACTCTGGAAAGTGATAAATTGGAAAGTGATAACGTGTCAGCCACTCAGCTCCTAACTGCCATGTTACAGGCTGTTGTGTTTGGAAAATGACAGTTAGGAGCTGATTGTTTGGTAGCTTATCACTCTCTAATGTATCACTTCCAGAGCTTAGTACATCTATCTCTCTGTCTGCTGCAGCTCCAGATTCAGGGCCTTATCTAGGGTGGTGCGACATGTGCCACAGCACAAGGCACCGAAGGACAGGGGGCGCTATTCGGCATTGCCTGTCAATTTTCTGTTTACAATCATTCTCACTTGTAGCTTCCTCTTTTTTGATCCTTGGCATCTCCTGGCCGCCCCTATCTCCTCCCTGGCCAATGCCCCCTCCATGTGGCCACCTCCCCATGTACCTTCAGTGCCATCATCCTTTAACACACGCATTTTAAAATACTGTCATACCTGGGACTCGATCCCGCTGCTGGTATTTGCTGCATATACAGTACACTATAAGCATCACTCTTTATACATCTTCATCTGGTGATCTACACTGCCGGCTCCAGTCTTGTGCACAGCTGTTCTGATGGACAAATCCTGCTGCAGGTGCAGCTTTACCAGCGCTCTCCTACATCTAGAGCTGGTGAGTTATACTGCATAATTATTGTGTATCATTGCATTCACACTGCATTTGGCACCAAAACCTGGACAACAGCGGTACAAAGGGATTGGTACCCTTTCATCATCATATGGGATAGATCAAATTTGTCATGGTCCTTCCCCATGAGGCCAAGCCCCTTTTTCGAGCACATGCCATATGTCTCTTTTTAAAAAATGAGGGGGGGGGGGGAAAGGGGTGCACCAATGCTCTTTCTGGCCCAGGGCACCAAAAAGTCCAGTTACGGTCTTCAGCATTCCTCACCTACTTTCTATTGCTTCCAGTATATGACCTGGCTTGTTCTCGACACTTTCTCTCACATTAACCCTTTGGCTTTGTTGTGACGTACATTTTAACCCTGGTTTGTTACCTGACCTTTCTGCTGTTATACCCATTGCATTGTTGTTCCTGCTCTGTTACTAGACCCACAGACTACTCTTCATTATAATGCTAGGAACCAACTCAGAGAGCCATGATCTGTGTGCTGGGTGCATTGAAGTCCAAACCTCCTTGTGGGGGTACTTAGTGAAATACACTTGTACGCTAGACTCTGCATCTATGTTGTTGATAGTGCAAATCCCAGAGGATAGTGAGACTCATTTAATCTGTTTGACAGCCTCCTCTTTCTTTTTATTCTCCCAAATGTTTGTCTTAACTTTGAAAAATAAACAATTAGCAGTAGGACAAGGATTTCTATGACATGTCATGTCTGTTAAAGATCAACATTTTAATTCTAAAGTCAGATTAAACATGTTCCTAACCTTTATGATGAAATTATTTATTAACAATTTTTATATTGCACACATATTACACAACACCACAAAGAATATTCAGCCACTCATGTTACTTCCTGCCCCAGTAGACCTTACAATATATATTCCCTACCAACTGTACATATATAAACCCTATGGTTAAGTTTTGTCAGCCATTTACTGGGCCAGATTGACAATTGGACTACAACCCTAGGCCTCCTCATACAAATTGGCCCATTATCATGATGACATAATGTTGACTTACCACCCGCGGCAGATGATGTGTATTTGCAGGTACAGGTCACAGCAGGAAGCCACCTTCCCACCTCAGTTATCGAATAAAACGCATTTTCAACCATTCACTTAATTACTTGTCCTTATACGGCTGCCATACACAGGACTCATGAGACTGCTGCAATCTACCTGTGGATCCTTCTACACCATCATCATGTGTGGAACATGAAATACATTTCACTATACCAGCGGTTCCCAAAATTTTTTGACTCACGGCACGCTAGAGTATCAGCAGTGTTTTCACGGCACCCCTAAGCCAAACATGTTATTGTTATTGAGAAATTCAGAAAAAAATGTAGTGAAGTAAATTGTGCTTCCCTGTCATCCTTACATTCAGTTATGTGGTGGTGGTGGACAGGTTTGCGCTTCTGTTTGTCCATATATATTATCTTACATTGACCATAAAGAATTTGATTTTGTGCTGGACCACCAACCTAAGGCACCCCTGCAAGTGTCCTGAGGCACCCCAGGGTGCTGCGGCACACAGTTTGGGAACCACTGCACTATACTATTCAACAAATATACCTTGGCGCCTATAGGGAACTCGTAGTGAGACTAGCTCAGAGGAAGCAGCTGCCAATATGCAGGATTGGTGATTGCCTGATTCCAATAAAGATAAAATCAAAAAGGATATACTGCAAAGGCGCTTACACCATCATGAACACTATCAACCAAATCATAAATAAAATGCATTTATTAAACAATATACATATAGGAAAAAAAACTAGATGCTCCCGGGAGTATAAAAGACACATATCAATCAATAAATCAGTAATATAGAAGCATAAGGATAAGTATCCACTAGTATCAAAAAAGAAAATATATAAAAACAGTATTGCTGGTTCCAGAAAAATCACGATAAAAAGACAGTCTCAATGGAAAACTAAGTAGCAAGTCTCTTATATTCAGTTAATGTGATGTACACAAATTATCCAAAAATGTGAGAGGACAACTTCCAAATAGTAATGGAATAGTATCCTTTTGGAAGTAGATAGGATACAATAAACACAGCACAAAGGGGAGATCCCTTGTTACTCACGGCAACACAGTTCTCTTTATCAGACTCCGGTCTGAGAGGCCGCTTGATGATTCCAGCGTCTGTGGTAAATAATCAAGTGTGCCGGACTGTCAGATATGGCGGTGGAAGTAATCTCAGTGTCAACTCCTGGGTAGGCGCCAGTGCCCGTACCGATCTTCGGCCACACTGGGCCTCCATATGTGTGGTATATACCGGGCTGTGTGAGCTTGCTCCAGCAAGCTGAATGGTCAGACGGTCCAAATGTGAGTGGGATAGATATTAGGTGCTCCAATGTGGACGGCACCTGTAGCTTCCTTTAGGTCACGCCGGACCTAATGTAAGCGTCAGGCTGTGTAAACTTGCTCCAGCAGGCTTAGTGGTCAGACAAGCTGACTGCGGATAGAATGAATAGTAGATGCTCCAATGTGGACGACACCTGTGACTTCAATGCATTTCTCCGTACTGTACGGCTTTTTCAAGAAGCAGGTGTCTGGATAAACAGTAATAGGAGTAGTCCATTACAAAATAATTATTTGATTGTTTATTTAAAACAGATGGTGTGTATATAATTACTATTCACATTTTGAATACTCTTGCTCTTTTCAAAAAGAATTAGTGGTATGAATCTTATAAAAAAGGGGATACATAATCTAATACACACATCATAATATACAGATAAATATATAGATATTCAAATAGATATTATGTAATAAATAAAGATAAAGATAATAAATAAAAAAATAAAAAATAAAGAAATATATGAAGACCTTGACATGCTTTAAGAACATCATACGATCATAAATGTTACCTTATTTCTAATGTGGTCACTGTTAAGTATTTTAACAGTAAATGTATTAGTTGGTTCAATTTACTGGCCGACTTGTAATGTCAGCAATAGTAAATATGTATTATCAGTGATTGCGGTGAGCGAAAAATTAATGGGTCCCAGGGACACCTCACTTTAAAAAATTAGGGTCCTGTTCCTCTTTTTCTGAGTCCCATCACATATTATGGTACAAAGCTGGGGAAAGATAGCAGATAGGGTATAGGGGGTTAAGGGTAAGCAGTAGTTGGGGTAGAGCTGGAGATAGAGGCAGGGAGAAGTGGGGGTAAGGACATGCAGTGCTGGGGGCAGGGAGGAGGTATGTGCAGACAGCAGTTGGGAAAGTGCTGGGGGCAAGGATGGAGCTAGGGGCAGACAGTGCTAAGGGTAGGGGGGTAAGGGTAGAAATCATGTGGGGCAGCATTGGAGCAAGAAGGGGGTTAGGGGCAGGCAGTACTGGGGACAGTGCTATGGGGGTAGGGAGGAGGTAGATAGCAGCTAGGACAGTACTTGGGTGCAAGGATTACGTTAGGGGCAGGCACTATGGGGGTAGGGAGGGGGCAAGGGCAGATAGCAGCTGGGCAGGACTGGGCAGCAAGGATGGGGTTAGGTTAGGAGTAGGGAAGGGGTAAAGGTAGATAGCAGCTGGGGAAGTACTGGGGAAAGGGGGTATGAATAGATAGTAGCTGGGGAAAGCAGGTGCTTAGGGACAGGCAGTACTGGGGTAGGCTCTAAGGCACTGCAGGCACAGGGGACACACACTACTGCAGGGGAGACACACATCTACACATCCCTACTATACACGGTCACAGCCATAAGCCTAACCGTCTCTCCGGGCACAGATGCAAGGCAGGGGAGTGTAGGCAGGCATGGGGTATCACGGTGGTTCGCTACCCATACACAGACCAGACCACACATCATGGGGCAGTGACAGAGAGCAGCTCTTACCTTTGCGGAGGAGGATGGTGGCTGCACAGCACTGGGTGAGTCGGGACAGTCTCTGTGGCGGCTACTGGGGTCAGAGCGCCCTGTAGAGGATGCAGAGGCACCGCAGGAGACCGACCTGAGCTGGAGGAAAGAGACCAGCAGATCGACGCCCTGCGCTGGCGGGCTCAGAGAGGGGGAGGAAGACACTGCAGTCTGCGATTGGCTGAAGAGACAAAGCCAGTGATTGGGGGAATGGGCGGAGCCTGGCTGTCCCGGTGTCTGGTCGGAGCTACCTGGAGATTGGGTGAGTTACGGGGACTAGATGAGGAAACTCCGCCGGCAGCTATTGGTTGTGAGGCCGCCGTCAGTGATGAAGATTGGCTGCACACAGCGCGTCTTGCGGGACCCACTTAGTTTTAAAAATTGGGTTTCCAACAGCCTGTAGCACGTAAATACGCGCTATAGCTTGTATTTTGCTAACCCTGATTATAATAGTAACAGAGAAATGTAAGAAATATATACTAACATATACACATGTGGGCACATATAAACATAGACATATATATATATATATATATATATATATACACACACATATATGCATACACACACAAATACATGTATAAGTACACGGAACATAATACAGTATACACATACATATAGATATTATTCAATAAGCAACATGTATTGTATGTGAAAAAACCTCCACGTAAATATATATATATATATATATATATATATATGATTCAGAAGAAGTGGAGCGCTAATATAAAACAACAGGGATTCAGCAGTGAATTACTGGCAGCTGACACAAGGGGATATCTGCCTAGGTTTCCCCAAAACAACCAAAACGGAAAAAACTCTTGTGTCTGCGCCTGAAATCACTTAGCCATAAAAACAGACCAGAAATGTGACATGAACCATATATTTATTACAATAACAATAAACCTGTTAGAACTGCAGCTCCTCAGGACATAAAAATGTAATAACAATATTGCAATATTGAGGTAAACAACTTCTACACATAAATAAAATATAAAATAAAATATAGTCAAATAGCTGAAAAGACTAATGAAATTAATAAGGTTCCTTTAGTGGATGACAAAGTTCCTCGGGATAAAAATTTAATAACAAAAATAGGTTTTCAAAAATAAAAATTATCCCGAACCTCTATTAAAGGAAGCTTTGAGATCTATGGAAGAAATAGATCGGGATATATTGTTGAAACCTTCTACTAAAAAGAAATGTGCTTTTCCTGTAGATAAATCCAGTGTTTTTATTTCGAAATATAACAGCTGTTCGTTTCAGATACGTAAGATCTTTACTAAAAATTCTAATATGTTACTTTTGGATCCACTACTGAGGAATGAATTGAAAACCAAACCTACTGTAGTGTTTAAGAAGGCTGATAACTTAAAGAGATTTTTGGCCCCTAGTTTTTTTCAAAATAAGAGTAGGGTCTCCAGTTCACAACCTGAATCTTTGAGGTGGCTATGTAAAATCAATGGGTGTTTCAAATGTGGGAGCACACGTTGTCTCACATGTGGACACATTAGACATAGAAGTACTTCATTCTCTTCATCATCATCTGCTATTGAATACCCTATTAGGTCATTCATTAATTGCAAAAGTTCATATGTGATTTATATGTTACAATGTCCTTGTCATCTCAGTTATGTAGTGAGAACAACCAGGTCTCTTCAGACCAGGTTCCTGGAACATCGTAGGAATGTTCTGAATGGTATCAGTAATCACAGTGTCTCCAGACACTTTGCATTACAACACTCTAGGGATCCCAGGGCCTTAACAGTATATATACACACACACATAGTGAATAGAGTGAAATAAAAAAAATATATATATATATAGAAATAAATATATAGAATAGTGATAGTACATATATACTGTAGATCAATGAATAAATAATGGTAATAAATCTAAATAAATGCTGCTAAAAAATCAAATACTGTCTATACAAAAGGTGTGAAAGAGTTCATCTTCATATGGTCACTTATAAGAACAGATGGCATATATTATTTTTCAAGGGGGTGCAGAGAATATGTAACACATTTTTTTTCTAGACATATACATTGTCTGAATACGTGTAAATCTAAAGGTACACAAATACCTATATAGACATAGGTCAGATCCCTTAAGTAGCCAATAAAATATATATACACATAAACACAGATAAAAGACACTAAACTCAAAGCTAATACTGATTACTCTATAGGTATTTCAAAGGAGATCTAACATGAGACTACTACATAATGAGCTAAAGACGTATAATCCATATAAATGCGTATAAATATAAGTAGACCCAACAAGCTGTAAATAGCCCATTTAAGGTTAGATAAATTCTAAATCTATATTATCATTAAGTCCCTGTGGTTTTAATGTTTGAAGTTTGCAAATCCACGCTGCTTCTTGTCTGCATAGTTCTCTATATCGGTCCCCTCCTCTAGATGTGGCAGTGATCTGTTCCACTGCCATTACTCTAAGCCCCAGCGGATCTCTGTTGAGACATTCAGAGAATGCCTAGATACACTGTGATTAATAACCCCTTTGATCACATTGCGTCTGTGTTCAAGGAATCTAACCTTTAAAGGGCGCGTGGTCCTCCCTATATAATAGAGATTACACGGACACCTCAAAAGGTAGATAACATAACTAGAATTGCAGTTCATGAATGATGTGAGAATAAATAGTTTTTTAGATTGAGAAGAAAAGACCGATTTGGTTCTATTATCGGCATAAGTACAGGTCAGACATCTTTTGTTACTGCAACAGTAGAACCCACATAAAATCTGTTTTGTAAGTGTTTGTTGAATAAACGGTTTATTATGTTTGTTATTATTGGGATTCTAAAAAAAACTGGGTGCTAGAATATTTTTTAGATTTCTTACTTTTCTAAAGATAATAGTTGGTTTTTTATCTAGACTTTTAGCTAACAGTGGGTCCGTAAAAGTAAATTATAGTTTTTCTTCAGGATTGCCGTAATCCTTGGTGCTGCCAAATTTTATTTGGAAATGAAAGAGGGTCCTTTTTCTAATTTCATATCTTCCGGCAGTGTTTTAACTCCTAATAGAGTTTGTCTGTCTACAGATGATGTATCTTTAAATGCTTTCTCGCTATGCGAGCGTCCAAAAGGCCGCTCCAAATTTAAATAGGACGGCCCTGATTCAGAGCGAGCGCTCTGGTCAGAGCGTCCGGCTCTGAATCAGGGCCACTATTCCTTATGCTTCTATATTACTGATTTATTGATTGATATGTATTAGTATTTTATATTCCCGGGAGCATCTGGTTTCTTTTTTATATGTATATTTTTTAATAAATGCATTTTATTTAAATTTGGTTGATAGTGTTCATGATGCTGTAAGAGCCTTTGCAGTATATCCTTTTTGACATATACTATTCCAACATGACTGCTCAAGCTTATTCCAGTAAATATGCCTTGCTGTGAACATTCAGCAGTTTGAACAAGTTGTTTTGCAAACCAATTATAGCTATGTTGACTCTCCTACATACACTGGTATTATAGCTAGTTATGTAGAAAAGCATTTTATACATATAGTATTTGCCAGGGCCGTAACTAGGATGGTGCGACTTGTGTCATTGCACAGGGCACCGCATAGCAGGGGGCGCTGTTTGGGCCTATAATTTTTCCGGTTTGTTATCATTCTCACTTGTAGCTTCCTCTTCATTTATCCCCAGCATCTCCTGGCCTCCCCTATCTCTTCCCTGGCCCTTCCCCATGAGACCATGGTCCTTTTTCGGGTGCACCATCTCTTGTTCCTATTTGAAAAATGAAGGGGAGGGGGGGGGATGCCAATGCTCTTTCTGGCACATGGCACCAAAACGTCTAGTTACACTCTAGTATTTGCCTTCTACTGTAAATTCTCCCCATGGCAGTTCCTGGATGGGAGGTAAAAGTGGGAGGTGCAGAGGGGGTGCTGCAAATCACACCATTGGAGCTCTGTCCCTTACTGTGCAATTTGCCGTTTGTCCACCCACCTACTCGGGAAGTGGGCAGGTTCTGGGTCAGTGTCTACTGTCCCAGGTGTGTTGGAGAATTCCCTGAAATTCAAGGGTCTCCCAAACAGTCCATGAGAATAGGCATGTATGGACTTATAATAATTTAACTATGTATTAGGGGTATACAATCGGGAAGCCGGCTGCCTTAATACCGGCAGCTGGCTTGCCTACTGTCATATCCTGGCGAGGGTGAAATGCCGGTCGTCTAGATGTAGACGCCTGACATTTCCCCGACGCCAGGAGACCGGCACCCGGCATTCAGATCGAAGGGATGCCGGGCGCCGCGAGCGGACAGCCGTGGGGGGGGATGGTTAGGTTTAGGGCACCCGGGGTGGACTTAGGGCTAGGCACCCCTCCGGGGGACTTAGGTTTAGGTAGCGGGGAAGGGGGGGGTTAGGAATAGGCACTTAGAGGGGGGATTAGGGTTAGGCACTTGGGGGGGAGGTTAGGGTTAGTCACCCCTAAGGAGGCTTAGGGGGTTAGGTTAGGTTAGTCAATACTTACCTATCGACGATCGGGATTTCCAGCGCTGTCGGTCTTCCGATGCCGGGAACTCTGCATGCGGCCGGCGGTATTTCATACCAATTCCGTATTAATGATTTACTTTTTTAAGTATCATCTAAGATCTAACGATATATTACTTTTAACAGTATTTACAGTAATAATTACTTGTCTCTCTCATAATAATTTTCTATAATTAATAAGAATTCCAATTTAAGCCCTGGCTACTCAACAGTCATTGCCAGGAAAATATGTTGGGAGTATTTAATAAAATGTAAAACAATGTTAGTGCCCATTAAAATGTTAATCTCGGTCTGAGCTTTAGCTGACAGGCAGAGAGGCGAGAGTGCACTGCTCACAAGTTTATTACAATCTTGTCAGAACTGTTTTGTATTTCTGGAATTTGTACTGTTCTTTGGGCTTACCACTAGGGGGCCGCTATGTTACTAGGGGGCCGCTGTCTGTTTCTGGTGTGTGGATAAATCAGTCTGATCAGCTTCATCTGTGTTGATTGCTATATCAGCTCTGTCTCTGGGTCAGGAAGGGAAGTTTGATGTGTTTATTGAATGTTCACTTAATTTTTTTGTGGCTGTATCTGTCCTGGTCAGTAATGTTCCTGTCTGCACACTATGGGCCTGATTCACTACGGATTACTATTGCAATAGCAGCTGTGATTACACACGGAGGTCTGCTGTGAAAATATGCTAATTAATGCAATTGCAAAGCCGTTGCACAGCCAGCATAGAGATGCCCACTACCGCTATCTCACATCCGTAATACCTTACAGTCCTACGTGTACATCAGTAACATCGAGTAACATCAGCCCCTCAAACACATTTACAGCAGGTCTGACCTTACTCAAAACTTGCTAGCCTTGTCGCACGCAGTGAGTACTCCAGCTGCATATGCCGTCGCAGTGGCTAAGTTATGCACGCCCGTGCTAGGGCATTCAAATGGACATGCACACCTGTGTTTCTCCGACCAGTCCTGCGTCGCCACCACTAAACGCTGACCTCCCGTCACTCACTCTGCGATGGCTTTCTTTATGCGTGAGTGATCACAGAGTGATCACAATGCTAAGTCACTCATGTGCACTGCGCTGCATATGCATGCACAGTACGCACCATCAACCGATCTGCGCAAGCTGTTGCGATCCATGATGAATCAGGCCATATGTGCTAAGAGAGAGGGTTCTGAGGTAATCCTGTCTGTATAATTTCCTATGTCATTGAGGATTTGCTATTGAGTTCTGGTTTACCCTGTATATTCTGCCTGTGTACATTGTCCTTGGTAATGTTTTTAGTACTTGCCCAGCTGCCTGAACTCCACAATTTTTGCCTGCATTCACATGTGTGCTCTGTTCGTTGCCCTTCAGGTATCATTATCTGCCCTTATCCTCTGTTTTTGGGTTCTGAGCACAAGCTGTCTTAACAGAAAGAACTGCCTCAAACAAGTAGAGGCTGCTGCCGAGTACTTTTGCCTATTTTTCTCCGTTTTGTTTTTCTGGTTCTGAATTCTCTGTTCCTGTTGCAAGTTCAATCAATAAGATAAATCAATAAGTGTTAATATAATGAGAAATAGTGCCATTTGGAGGTTTCTGGGGTACCTCCTAGGTGAGTCAGCTCTCGGCTTATACATGTGCTGTTATCATGCAGTACATTAATTTGTAATTATATGACCCAGAGAGGTAGCAACAATTATTTTGGGGTGAGCGTTTGAGCGTGGGGCCCCCGGAGTTGCTCTGGCTGAGCCTTTTTCAGGGCATCACCACTTAATTCATAGATATTTTTTCATCACTTTTATATTTGTTTGTCTATTATTTATGTAATTTTAACTCTTTCTCATTATATTAACACTTATTGATTTATCTTTACACATCTATACTTTACACTTAACTATCACCTTTTTTCCCTTTTTCATGTGATGCCCTGGGGATGGTCCTTGGCTAGATTCTTTTGGGGTTCCCTGCACCTTGGACGTGAACCCCATAAAGTTAGGGATGCCGGTATAGAGGAGCCTTGATGTTGACCCGGCGCTTACTCATATATTTGCAAATGTATGTAACTAATACCTCTGAATTTCTATTATTATGTATCATTCAAGTATTTTTGCTGATATTGCTGCAATGTGCTGGAGGGAAAATCCCTTTTTTTCTGTAATGTCTGAACATGGAACATTCCCTTGGATGTTAAAGACAAGCATAGAAGCTTTGAGTTTCAAAAACTGAAAATGCAAGTGGTCACCCAGTAAAATTCTTCTGTCAACAAAGAATAATACTTGGTAAGAATATTTTACTTTCAAAGTATTTTTTTATTTTTACAATATCAGTAAAAAAAAATTCTATTCATGCCTTTTAATATTCTTAATCTCTGTAAATGCATTATATATAATATACGTGCATTTTCTACTTGCAGAGTTCATACTGTGCTGCATATCTCAATGAGTGGAGAAGCAACAAATTAAAGGATGTATGTATTAGATAACAGAAATTGTTATGTAACATACAAATTTGAATTGCAAAAATAATTGAATTAAAAATGTTATAAGAATATAAAGTAGTTTTTAAAATATTTTGATTACATTCAACTTTTTTTAAATCATAAATACATGCATATTTCTTTCATTTTTAGGTCATATAAAGCCATGCCATAGTTATAAGGAATACATATAAAAATACATCAAACACAAACTAAACCTTCTATTAGAGATGTGCCCAGACCCACATCTTGGTTGTGTCAAAACCACCCTGAAGTGTATTTGGTTTTGGATCTGGATTTCTTGAAAATTGCTAAAAATAGTTAAAATCATGTAATTTGGGCATGTTTTTAATACAGTATGATTAACCTCAATAACATTAATTTCCAATAATTTCCAGTCAATTTTGACCACCTCACAGCTCACAATATTGGCTAAACTAAGGGACAGAGCAGTGGCACAAACACATGTCAGTTTAAAAAAGAATGTAGAACATCTAGGATACATAGTGACACTGCAGTGGCAGACATGATGGCATTTTAATATAAACTATATGATGCTATAGAATGTTTTTATTAATCAAGAACTAGATCAGAGACAAGAGGCCAGCACAGGTAAATAGAGCTTGTATTATTAGTGGAAACCAGGTAAAGGATTGATTAATTGATTGACTGATTATGGAATGTAACTATAAAGAAAAAATGTGATAAATGGAACAACCAATTTAAAAACAAATTTAAAATAAAATAAAAAATCAGTGGAGAAAATCATTAGAACATTTTTTTTCCAAATGAGATTATTTAATTGATTTGTGTTAATAATTTAAGTATAAAAAAAGTAAATTGGATAAATGGAAAATACTACCAAAAAAACAATGCATCCAAAATCCCAATGAAATTGATTCCTTGGGATTGAAGGCAGAGTAACAGCCTAGCCAAATTGAATAATTCTTAATTATATGATTTGATAATACTAGGTTGTATTTGCTGAGAAGAACCAGGAATTGGGGCCTATATACTTGGATAAGAAGCTAGTGATGGATGACAAGATACAAAAGAACATGATTGCCCCAGTAAAGTACAGTAATATACAGTACACTGCCTGTCAAACACACACAATCGGCAAAACCCATAATGAAAAGTGATGCACGATGGAATTGTCCTTGGGCCCTTCCACCCACACTTATGTTGTATATTAAAAAGGACATACAGTTTAACAAATCAAGCATTTTAGCTATAGGGACTACAACTTTTGTGGCTGAAGTGCTTGGTTTGTTTGAGCCCCCTCAAAACAAACTGCCAATGGGCGTAAGGTGGCTAACAGAGTTGTTAATCATGTCTACAGTTGGAAGACGTCATTGTCATCCTTATACTCACCCTCATCAGTGTTGTTAATATCATTATCACACTGTATTAGCTCATCCCCATTGGAATCTACCATTACAGAAGTCTCTGTACTTTGTTGTAATTGGCAGCAAAGGTCTTCCTCATAGAATATGTAGCTTATTTGTAAGAACATCAGTTTTTCCACATTTTTAGGAAGTAGCCTTCTACTCCAATCGCTCACAAGCTTCCCCTGTGTGCTAAACACTCTTTCCAAGTACACACTGGAGGGTTGGCAGCTTTAGTAAAGCTATGCTAGTTCATACAAGGGGCTCCAAATTCCCTTTTTTTTCCACCCAGTATTCAAAGGGACTGTGTGACATGCTAATTTGTACATTGTCATTAAAATAATCAATTTTTTTAAAAATCCTGACCAGATGTCATAATAGTGTTTTACGGAGGTGCGCTTAGTTGACTCATCCTCCTCACCAGTGGGTCTTGGGAAAGGTCAGTATTTTTCATAAACAGTATTATGTCATCTTTTTGAAAAATATTGTCGGGTGCAGATGATGGGGGGACACCACTGCACACACCGTCGCTTACAGTGGAAGGATAACACACTATGGGGTCTATTTACTAAGCTGTGTTAGGAGATAAAGTGAACAGTGATCAGGTACCAGCCAATCAGCTCCTAACTGACATTTTTCAAACACAGCCTGTGACATTGCAGTTAGGAGCTGATTGGCTGGTACCTTATCACCTTTCACTTTATCTCCTAACACAGCATAGTAAATAGACCCCTATGCATTTTTTTTGCACTAATTACTGTTTTTACTCACAGACAACACTGGCAATTGTTTGCACGCACTTGAAGGTACAGGTCTCTGTGAGATTTGTGTTGGGGTAAAAATGATAGAGGACACCACAGCACACAGAACAGTAATATACACTATGTCACTTGTCTGAACAAATAATTAAATAAAAAAAAAAACCTGCAGTCTTTTCTAAACAGAAATCATTTTTTTTTTATAACTTGGAAAAGACACAAAACACAAAGAGGCCTTCTTCGGGTGCAGCTGCCTCAAACACAGTAGAGTATTATTTGGACAATTAAACAATGTAGTATACTGCAGTGAGAAAAAAAAGGTGCATGTTCAACAGAAACACAGACGCCTGTTCGTTTGCACTGCAGTGTGAGTGTTCCGTGTATGGGACAAACACCCATACACTGACAAGTGACAATTAATGCTGGTTACAAATTACACAATGTGTGTACCCTGCTGACGCACAATGCGACGAGCGACATATTATGCGGTAGTTTTACACCACACAATCTGGTGAACGACCGTAAGATATGTTGTTCACCAGCCACATTCAAATGCATGGGCCTTTCATCAAATTGACAGATTGAGCAACATGTATGCTCGATCTGTTGATGCGATTAATGACCCCGCATAGTCCGACGTAGTGTGTACACCAGTGATGTGCGTTGAGGTCAATGGCTGGGGAGGCACACATGTATAAAAACTAGGGGTGTGCACCGGACACTTTTCGTGTTTTGTGTTTTGGTTTTGGATCTGGATCTTTCTTCGTGTTTTGGATCTGGATTGGTTTTGCCAAAACCACCCTTCCGTGTTTTGGGTTCTGGGTTTTGTGTTTTGGATCTGGATTTTTTCTTAAAAAATAAAAAAAACCCGCTAAAATCACATAAATGGGCCTTTTTTTGTTCCTACGCTATTAATAACCCCAATAACATTAATTTCCACTCATTTCCACTCTATTCTGAACACCTCACACCTCACAATATTGTTTTTAGGCCAAAAGGTTGTACCGAGGAAGCTGGATGACTATGCTAAGCGACACAAGGGGGCGGCACAAACACGTGGCCCATCTAGGAGTGGCACTGCAGTGGCAGACAGGAAGCCAATCAGCGTTATGGTGCCCATTTGCATGTAGCACGAACCCGGGAGATCCGTGCTACATGCATCTGTGTGATTGGCACAGAGCAATGACAGGTCCGTGAGACCCGTCTGTGCTGCTGTGGTAAAAAAAAAAAAAAAAAAACCTGTGTAAAAAAAGAAAAAAATGGCGTGCACCCCCCCAAAAAAGAGCAACCAGCCCCGGGCATTAGTAACCCAGTGCTGGGTGTGCTTAAATACAGGGGACAAACGACGTAGGGGTCCCCTGTACTTAAGCACAGCCAGCACCGGGCTAGTCAGAACCAGCGCTGGTTGCCAAAATACGGGGGACAAACGACGTAGGGGTCCCCTGTATTCTGCGCAACCAGCTCTGGGCTCTGATCCGGTCCTGGTTCTGGAAATATAGGGGACAAAAAATGAGTAGGGTTCCCCTGTATGTTCCAGAACCAGCACTGGACTTTTTCTAGCGGGGGGCTGATGCCACAGCCAGGGGAGCCCTTTCACCGGGCCCCCCAGCCGCAGCATCAACCCTGACCGCTAGTCAGCCCAGGCCGGGGATCCCTGGAGAGCTGGGGACCCCCCCAATAAAGGGGTCACCCTCTCCAGGGCACCCCAGGCCCAGGCTGATAGCCCGGGGCTATCCCCGCCACCCCTGGTGGCGGTGGGTGGCGGGTTGATTGTGTGGTGTGGTGTAAATAAAGAATATCAAACATTGTCTTTACAAGTAGAACTGCAAGTCCCAGCTAGCCTGCCCCGCATGCTGGTACTTGGAGAACCACAAGTACCAGCATGCAGGGCATTAAGGGCCCACTAGTACCTGTAGTTCACCTGTAAAAAAAATGTTTAAAAAAACACAGGACACACACACCGTGACAGTATAAGTTTATTAAACATACATACACACACACACATGTACACATACTCACCTATGTAACCTGTAGCATCGGTCCACTTGTCCGGTAAAGTATCCCTAGGGGACCTGTGAAAAAAAACATACTCACCATCTCCTATGCGAGGTTCTGTCCTCTTCGTTCCAAAGTAGGCATCCCCGGACTTGGCAAAAAAAAAAAAACGAAAACGCGATCCACGAACTTAGTACCGTTCTATAGAACGGTACTTCCCGAATGAGAGCTTAGCGGCGGGGTATCACCATGGAAACCCCGCTGCTAAGCGTTCATTGGCTGAGAGAGGTCATCTCCCGTCTCTCAGCCAATGAACGGCTCCCTCCATTGTAGTCAATGGTGGGAACCGCAGGGTAAACTTTAATAACCTTGCGGCTCCCAGCATTGACTACAATGGAGGGAGCCGTTCATTGGCTGAGAGAGACGGGAGATGGCCTCTCTCAGCCAATGAACGCTTAGCAGCGGGGTTTCCATGGTGATACCCCGCCGCTAAGCTCTCATTCGGGAAGTACCGTTCTATAGAACGGTACTAAGTTCGTGGATCGCGTTTTCGTTTTTTTTTTTTTTGCCAAGTCCGGGGATGCCTACTTTGGAACGAAGAGGACAGAACCTCGCATAGGAGATGGTGAGTATGTTTTTTTTCACAGGTCCCCTATGGATACTTTACCGGACAAGTGGACCGATGCTACAGGGTTACATAGGTGAGTATGTGTACATGTGTGTGTGTGTGTGTGTGTGTATGTATGTTTAATAAACTTATACTGTCACGGTGTGTGTGTCCTGTGTTTTTTTTAAACATTTTTTTACAGGTGAACTACAGGTACTAGTGGGCCCTTAATGCCCTGCATGCTGGTACTTGTGGTTCTCCAAGTACCAGCATGCGGGGCAGGCTTGCTGGGACTTGCAGTTCTACTTGTAAAGACAATGTTTGATATTCTTTATTTACACCACACCACACAATCAACCCGCCACCCACCGCCACCAGGGGTGGCGGGGATAGCCCCGGGCTATCAGCCTGGGCCTGGGGTGCCCTGGAGAGGGTGACCCCTTTATTGGGGGGGTCCCCAGCTCTCCAGGGATCCCCGGCCTGGGCTGACTAGCGGTCAGGGCTGATGCTGCGGCTGGGGGGCCCGGTGAAAGGGCTCCCCTGGCTGTGGCATCAGCCCCCCGCTAGAAAAAGTCCAGTGCTGGTTCTGGAACATACAGGGGAACCCTACTCATTTTTTTCCCCTGTATTTCCAGAACCAGGACCGGATCAGAGCCCAGAGCTGGTTGCGCAGAATACGGGGGACCCCTACGTCGTTTGTCCCCCGTATTTTGGCAACCAGCTCTGGTTCTGACTAGCCCGGTGCTGGTTGTGTTTAAGTACAGGGGACCCCTATGTCGTTTGTCCCCTGTATTTAAGCACACCCAGCACTGGGTCACTAATGCCCGGGGCTGGTTGCTCTTTTTTTGGGGGGGAGGACGCCATTTTTTTCTCTTTTTACACAGGTTTTTTTTTTTTTATTTACCACAGCAGCACAGACGGGTCTCACGGACCAGTTAGTGCTCTGTGTCAATGACACAGATGCAAGTAGCACGGATCTCCTGGTCCGTGCGTGCATCTGTGTCATTGAAATACACAGCAGCACAGACGGGTCTCACTGACCCATCTGTGCTCTGTGTCACTGTCAATCACACAGATGCATGTAGCACGGATCTCACGAGTCCGTGCTACATGCAAATGAGCACCATAATGCTGATTGGCTGAGAGCCGTGACAGACGGCTCTGTCAGCCAATCAGCACTTTGCCCATTAAAGGCAAAGGCATTTTTTTTTAAATGGCCGCTCGAGGCAAAACCTCGAGATCCGACAGCAGATCTCGAGGTTTTGCCTCGGGAGAGGGATCCGGGGCAGACAGGGAGATCCGAGCTTGGGCTCGGATCGCCCCGGATCCCCGAAGTTCGGGTGGGTTCGGTTCTCAGGGAACCGAACCCGCTCATCCCTAATAAAAACACAGTTTTTATACCAAAACTCTGGAGCATGACAGGGAGTATGACAGGAGGCTCTGCCTCCCCTGACTACCCTACTGCACGTCCCTGGTGTACACACTTGCCGATGTAGACGATATATCATCTAATGTGTACCCACCTTAAGTCTGCAGTCACATGTCCCAGACACCTACTCCTGTTTTCAGGCTTGCTAAAGCAGTTTTTTTTAATACAGTGCCTCACAGCACTACGGCCCACAGTCCCACACCGTCTCCCTTTCCCTTTCCTCTCCTGTGTGAAATGGCGACCGATCACGAGGGAGGGCCTCCCATATGCAATCCAAAACACGTTTTGCCTTAATTTGGAATCCGAACTTGTCGGGAAGGCTGATAGGGGATACAAGGGTATCAGAGTCCCGGCTAAGTGTGTGTGTTCGGTTTCCAGGGAAACCGAACTGCCCATCTCTACTTCCTATTTGGCTTATTCCTTGGATTCTTAGATTTGTAGATATCAAATCAGATTACTCAGCATTCATTTTGTTCAACTAGAATATTCCTATCCAGGTTTGTCTATCTACTAAAATTGAAGCTTATAATACAGCTCCATCTAGTGGTAGGCTGTGCAAAGACAAACATACTGTAGCTTTTGCTACAGTATGTTTGAATGGACACTATTAACAGAGTATATGGTCAATTCAATTAGGTGCGAGTTTGTTTCATGAAAGTCGCAGACTTTGCACGAATGCGCTCACCCGAGATTCTCCAATCCAATTAAAAATGCCTATTCACGGTATTCACAATGGGGGTTTGCAAATCAAATGTGATGTGAGAGAAGTGCTTGAAAAAGTGTGGTGACCTTCCTGGACACCAAAAACCGACAATTCAATTTAATTTGCAGAAGCATACAGAAGGCTGTTAGTCGGCATAAGGAAAGTACTGAAAGCATTTTTTTTCTTTTGTTTGTTTTCACAAACCAAAAAGAAAGTTGCAAAAAGGTCTGAGAAAAAATACAATAAACATGACAATGCAAAGTACAATTCAAGTAAGCTGGTAAGGCATATTTGACTCATCGTATGGGACAGAATGACAAATTTCCATATGAAAAATATGCAAAAAGCATATATTAATTACAGTTAATGGTGCATTGCTCCATACTATACTGGAAATATTTAAACATTGTTAAATGATTAATTTGTGCATTCTTAAAAAAAGTTAAATAAGGATGAAAAGCAAACTTTTTTTGTTTACTTTCATAAGAAAAATGCAAAACAAAAAGAAGGAAAAAAGTTGCTTTTGAGGTAACTTAAAAAAAATGTAAACCAAAAAATAAAAGGAAAAAGAATAGCCTAATTAAATTTGGGGTACTTAAAGCAACAAAAAAATTATAAAATGTAAATGAAAAACACCAAAAATAATATATACAGTATAGAGACTTCTATATATAAGAATAAAGAATAAAAAAAAATATATAAGAAAGTATCAATCCAATATGATTAAATTAATTATTGTAAACTCAGAGGGATATATAATCCATGGAGCAGCAGCAATCAACCTATAACAGAAAATGTTGACCAAACACGAGTAAAGCTCATAAAGGACAAAAATAATAATAAACCTACATAGGAGTTTAACCAAAAACTCCAAAACCTATCTGTTCATTTAATCCCTTGGGGACCAGGGTCCCCAAGCGATAAATCCACCTAGATTCACACTTCAAAAGCTGCAATGGTCTATTGCCACCCCTAATGGACTGCGGTACTTTAGATCTATCATGCAGTACTTTAGACTTGACAGTGAATGCGGTGCTTTAAGGAAATGGCGTGCTAAAGGCTGATCACTATGCCTAGTATTAAGAGCCGACCTGATGGCCGATCTATGTGCCGCCAAACGTTCCTTGAATGTTCTTTCTGTTTTGCCTATATATGACAGACCGCATGGGCACATTATTTGGTACACCACAAAATTAGAATTGCATGTAAGTCAATGTCTAATTAAATATTGTTTACCCAAATGGGGTGGCAAAAGATGTTACCAGATATTAAATAGTGATAAATGGTACACACAGTGGTGTCCCTCCCCACGGAGTCACTCACAAAATGGTGGAGCTGCTAATTCACAGAATTGTGTGTTCATTGGAATACACACATACAGTCTATGCAACTGAGGTCTGAGCAGTTATGTGGCACATACATCCCACTCAGTGCCCACAATCTTCTCATTCAGTCACCACAATAATCCCACTGGGTTCCAACATCCTTCTCACTCAATACAACCATCTCACTCAATATACACAGCTTCCTAATTGCTAAAACTATCATACTCTGTCTATGCATATACACTAACTTCACCTCCATGGTGCTATAACTTCTCCAATCCCTACAGCTGTGTGTTCTCCCAACTGTGCTAGTCTGCATGCCCTCATCCACACCAATATGTCTTTCCCCATTTGCACCGCCCTGTCTCCCTGCATCTGTGCCATTGTGTTTCCTTCCATCTGCACCACTGCCTAGCCATGTCACTCTTTCTTTCTCCATCTGCACCACTCTATCCCCCTCAACCGTGCCACTGTCTTTGCCCACCCATCCGCACCAATCTGTCTTTCCCAATCCCTATTGTTATGTATTCTCCCATTGTGCTAGTCTGTATTCCTCATCCACACCAATCTGCCTTTACCCATCTGTGCTGCTCTATCTACCTGCATCCATGCCACTCTGTATTCCCCATTCATGTTGCTCTGTTCCCCCAAACCATGCCACTCTGTCTCCCCCCCATGTGCACCACTGTTTTCAACCCATCTGCATCACTTTGACTTGCCTCCATCTGTACTGCTTAATCTTCCCCTCTCAAAGCCTTTCTGTCTGCCCCAACCACCATAGTCCTATTCCATCTGCGCATCTCTATGTTCTGCTGAGACCTCATGCATAGACTGCATGTGTGTATTCCAATGAGCACACAATTGTGTGAATTAGCAGCTCCACCATTTTGTGAGTGACAGCAATCTCACTCTGTGAGAGTGCTGAATCTGCAGTTAACCACATGGTGTCATGGCATACCATATCTGTATTACGCAAGGAACACGTCCATTAAGGCGTCAGCCTTAATGATTGTAATTGCATTGCTTTTTGAAGTTTGAGTGGCAGAAATTCAATAGGTTTTGTGAAATTTCAGATCATGTCTAAGAAGCTTTAATGGGACATGTGAAACCGTAAGGATTTTATGTCTATGGAATTTCATAGCTTTTTTAAAATGTATTAACTATCAGGGTTTGGAGGAGCAAACCGAGCCACCTGCAGGGGAGAGCAACAAAATGGTACACTGATGCATGTGGAAGAGGGGCCAGCACACAGGAGATGGTTTGGGAGGTGCAGAGAGAGAGAGACGGCTGCTGGGGCGTGCTGTAGGCATGCGGGGAAGTGGCAGCAGCGGTGGTGCGGAGCAGTAGCAGCAGTGCAGTTCAAAGGGGCATCAGCGGGCGACATAAGGCCCACCGGTACTGCGCATGCAACCAAGAATATAAAATCAATAAGTCACAGATGCACAAACATTGCAGTGATATCCATCTATGCATCTATGTTAAAAATTGAATGTGTAAAATAAAAAAAAAGGTGCACACCCACCCAAAACACAGCTAGCGCTGGGCTTTTAACGGCCAGTCCTGGTTGTCCTTAGATACAGGGAACAAATGAGGTAGGGGTCCCCTGTACTTAAGCACAGCCAGCACCCGGCTAGTCAGAACCAGCCCTGGTTGCCAAAATATTGTGGACAAATGACGTAGGGGTCCCCTGTACTTTGCGCATCCAGCACTGGGCTCTGATCCGGTTGTGATTCTGGAAATAGAGGAGAAAAAAAAAATTAGTAGAGTCCCTCTGTATTCTCCTGATCAAGCACCAGACTTTTTCTAGCGGGGGGCTAATGCCACAGCCAGGGAAACCCTTTCACTGGGCCCCCCATCCGAAGCATTAACCCTGACCGCTAGTCAGTCCAGGCCGGAGATTCCTGGGGAGATGGGGACCCCCCAATAAAGGGATCCCCCTCTTCAGGGCACCCCAGGCCTAGGCTGAACTGTAGGTGAACTATATGTCCCAGCAAGCCTCCCCCGCATGCTGGTACTTGAAAAACCACAAGTACCAGCAAGCGAGGCATTTTGGGCCTAATTATACCTGTAGTACACCTGTAAAAGAAATATTAAAATGAACAGACACCCCAGGACCTCTGCGTTTTTGCCTGGTGGGCACCAACCAGGCACCGCTCATCATCGGGCCAATACCATCCCTACAGTGAAGCATGTTGGTGGCAGCATCATGCTGTGGGGATGTTTTTCAGCGGCAGGAACTGGGAGACTAGTCAAAATAGAGGGAAAGATGAATGCAGCAATGTACAGAGTTATCCTGGATGAAAACCTGCTCCTGAGCACTCTTGACCTCAGACTGGGGCAACAGGGTCATTGTCCTGCTGAAAGATGAACCAAGCAGACAGCCAAGATATCAAAGGAGTGGCTTCAGGACAACTCTGTGAATGTCCTTGAGTGGCCCAGCCACAGCCCAGACTTGAATCCGATTGAACATATCTGGAGAGATCTGAAAATGGCTGTGCACCAACACTTCCCATCCAACCTGATGGAGCTTGAGAGGTGCTGCAAAAAGGAATGGGCGAAACTGCCCAAAGATAGGTGTGCCAAGCTTGTGGCATCATATTCAAAAAGACTTGAGGCTGTAATTGCTGCCAAAGGTGCATCAACAAAGTATTGAGCAAAGGCTGTGAATACTTATGTACATGTGATTTCTTATTTTATTTTTTATTAAATTTGCAAAAATCTCAAAATAACTTTTTACACGTTGTCATTATGGGGTATTGTGTGTAGAATTTTGAGGACAAAAATGAATTTGTTCCATTTTGGAATAAGGCTGTAACATAACAAAATGGGGAAAAAGTGAAGCGCTGTGAATACTTTCCGGATGCACTGTATATAGTGCTCTATATCCTACCAAGCATTGTCTTTTTGAGTAGTTGATTCAGAGCTCAGTACAACTGAAATTGCATATGCATTGTACAGTATGTGACTGTTTTTTAGCTGCTGTGTTAATACTACCTTTTATTTCTGACTGTCCGTTATAACTGTCACGATTTGTCTCCTCATCCCTGTTGCAGGTGTGTGGGGTTTTTCTTTATACTTCACATTTATTTGTTATTTGTGAGGGTTGTCACATTACAATGTATTGTTACTTTTATAATTGATATGTCAAAAAGGGAATCACGAGGGGGAGGCCCCTGTGACGGTTTCAGTTATCTCTTTATCTGTGAGGGTTTTTATCAAATCAATCCTAGATATTCAGGATGATGAATCAGCCCATAGTAAGAAGGGTCCAGGGTTTAAACACTGGAAGGTGTCCAAAACAGAGTTTCTTATATCTGAGCAGCTCACTTAGCTTATGGAAGAGGCATGGGGAAAACCAGATAATCTTTTATTCACACAAAATTATTTAACATCATTGTATCCTTTCCCAGCTTCTGAATGTACCTCCTACATGGGCTGCACTTAGGGCCTGATTCAGAGCCGCTCGCTCTGACTCAGGGCCGGGCTTTTTTTTTATTTGGAGAGTCCTCTTAGGCTGCTTGCATAGCTGTGGGTGACCGCCCACAGCTATTGCGAGCGTCCAGGATGATGGTCGCGGTGGTCATGACCATCGCTACCATCGGGCTTGTGACGAGACCCTTGTGGTAGGGTCTCGTGGCCGCAAGCCCCAGAGAGCTTTCGGCTCTAACAGAGCCAGAAGCTCTCCCACTGACATCACTTGTGATGTCAGTGGGGCCGTCCCCAAACGGTAGGTGTTCTCATGGGAACGCCTCCGTTTGGACAGCCACCCCCCTGGCACGCCCAACAAAGGGGGCGAGCTGTCACTCAACATCAACTGCTCGCCCTCTTAGGTGCAAGACCCGGAGCGACGGATTGCCCGTTGCTAGCCGGGTCTCACGCATGCGCACGACGGAGCCGGCTCCATCGTGCGCATGCGCTGTGGGCCACCATAGACCCGGTTGCGAGCGCTCAGCGCTTGCGACCGGGTCTGAATCAGGCCCTTAGTCAGAAATACTACTTTGCCTATTCCGTCAGCATCTTCTCTTAAGGATTCGACAGATAGGAAGATTGAAATATGTCTTAAGGCAATATTTTCATCATTGGGAGCTGTTACCTGTCCAGCTTTGGCTGGAGCTTAGGTAGCCAGAGAACAGATGAAGCAGACTCTTATTTGGGAGGAGCTACAGTAGATGCTGGAATTTTAGCTTCTAAAGGTGCATACACACACAACGATGTTTTGAACGATTATCGTTAAACGATATAGTTTAATGATAATCGTTTGAAAAAATCGTTCACTTTCTGAGTCAAATGATGAATGATTATTGTTCATGCGCGTTCACGTTTGTAGTTCAGTCAGACTTGTCAACTCAACGATTTTCATTAAGTTAATATGCAAAAATCGTTTGTAGTTCATAAAAATCGTTCATTACATTTAAATGAACATAGTAAATGAACAACTTTAGTAAACGATTTTAGTTCATTTTTTCAAGGTCTAAAATCGTTCATTAACTCAATTGTTGTGTGTGTATGCAGCTTAAAGCATCAGTAGTGGCGCACAGGGACCTTTGGTTAAGATCCTGGAAAGCTGATACAGGATCAAAGAGGTCTTTGGAAACTTAGCCATTCTATGGAAATATACTTTTTGAAGCAGTGTTAGATAAGATAATAGCTACTATGGCGGCTTTTAAGTCTGCAGGTCTGCCATCTATGGGTACAATAAAATCTAGGCAGTTTTCTTTTTGGTCCTTTTCGTGATGAGCAATGGTAAAGTCTTCCTCCAAACCATCTAGTTTTCGCAGGACAGCCAGGCGACAAACGAAGAGGTCTGGGCCAGGCAGACGTCCAGTAAGGAATCGGTTAATTTTTTGGATCTGTCGATATTTATTGAGGATGGTGATATCCGTACAGAAGTTGTTTCCAAGCCTACAGATAGTAATTCCTTTATTAATTTTAATAGTAACCATCACATTAATTGGTTATCTTCGATACCCAAAAGCCTGTTTCATCGGGTTCGTAGAAATTGTACCAAACATGAGGATTATGTAGTTCAGGGTTTGGTAATGAAAGAACAATTCCTTAAACAGGGATACAGAGAAGATCTAGTGAAGAAATATTTTAAGAAATATGCAGATTCAGATAGGTCCACTTTATTAAACCCAGTTATTTCAGAACAACCAGATAACAAAACTATTCCGTTTATTACCAAATATAATGGACAGCATAAAGGATGGGAAAGAATCATTAGCAAATACTGGGGTATTCTCAGCAAAGACACAGAGATTAGTGACCATATTGCTAACAAACCTAAGTTTGTCTATCGCAGAGCAGACAATATTAAAAAGAGACTAGTTAAAAGTGCTTTAGTGACTCAACACAGACTGACCAGAAGTTCGGTAATTTCTAAAGGCTTCTTTAGGTGTGGCGATTGTTCCATGTGCAAAAATTGTGTGACAAAACAAACAAAAATTACTGAATATATTACCAGCTCAAATAATTTGAAACGGAATATAAAAATGATTCATTACTTGTAATAGCAAGAATGTTGTGTACTTGTTACAGTGTTCCTGCAACAAACAATATGTTGGAAAGACCACACAAATTAAAAAAGCGATTAGTGGAACATATACGCAATATCAAGAGAGGTCTTTTAACTCATAGCGTTTCCATACACTTTGACAGTGTACATGGTCGCAATCCAGCCCATCTCATATTCTTTGGTGGCATTATACAAATCCCTACAGCCTGGCATGAAAATGATGAGGAGGAAAGATTAGCTAGGGCAGAAATGCAAGCTATTTTTGAGTTAGGTACCCTTGGACACAAGGGATTGAACTTAGATTTCAAATTAAAGTGGTTCCTAACATGAACTAGTGTTACTTGCTCGATTGGTCTAACTTGTTTATTAGGTTAACCACTATAAAATTTATGTCCCAGCAGTTTTTCTATAACTGGCTCATTTGTGACTGGTTTAGATGCCCGGCACTTCCTGTTTGCGTTCCAGCCTAGGAACGCGGAAGTTGAGTGAGTCACGACGGACAGCTGATGCGCATTATCCGTCTTTTTTGACACGAGGAACTATTGGGCCTCTAAGCAGCCATGTGACCCCCGGATTCCAGCGGAAGACTATGCGTTCCAGCAGTGGAATGCATCACGATCACTACACCACTCCAGGGTGCATGAGATAGGAAGGAAATAAGTGATTACGGAGATTTGTAAGTGACGTTCCTTTTATATATTTTTTATATGCATCTATCACGGTTTATGTTTTATGGGATTTTATATGACTTAATTGATACATACCCCGCCCCCTCCAATAGGGATGGTGATGAGGGTATTTAAGTTGGATCCAAGGTGTATGTATATGATGCCTTGATAAAGACCTGCGGGTAGAAACGCGTTGGCGGACATATATACATTTCCTTGACTTGTATATTGTATTTTATTTGTGACCATAAGGATTTGACTTTATACTAGTCTATGGCTTATGCAGATTAGCCATTTTAAAGTCGTCCATTTACTGTTTATTCAGTTTGGTCTGATACTTTTTAAAATTATTTCTTGTACTCATTGTGAATAAATATATAAAGATTGGAAGATATTTTATTCATCTTGGATCCATTTTTAAGAATTGCAAAAAGATATGTTTACAGGAGAGAATATCTATTATTGCACGTGAGTATGGTACGCTCCCTAACCAAGAATTCAGCTTAAGATTTCACTAATTTGAAAGAATTATTCCTTATCCAACACATATGGTGTCTGACGTTGGAATATTAAAGATACCGTAACATGCTTACCCACCCACTTGTCCATGTGAGTAGGGTGCATCATAGAATCAGTTCCTTTTCCTGATTGTTACCATCATAGCCTTACAAAGAACCGACCTATTGTCCCTTTTTCTTCTTTTGTCTACATGTACGTCCGAAACAACGAGTAAAGATAAAAGACCATACGGACATACTTACACATTCCATCTACATAATTTACCAGTTATATACATGGTTTGGTCATATTGTAGCACCTTTGGGTGGACACCAGGAGTCCTTGTTGAAATTGGCAGCTAAAAGTTGTGCGTTGCAGTGGGTCCATATATTTGGGCCAGCGTCTAAGCCTGATGACAAACTTCGGCCTGATGGGGCAGGCCTCCTCATGGTGGATCCCAGGTTGGGAGGTAGACTTCTTCAGTTTGCAGATTACTGGCAATAAACAACAGATGCCTGGGTCCGAGAAGTGGTCGCTCAGGGGTATGCCCTCAATTTCCGGAGGCATCCTCCACAGAAGTTTTTTTGCACAGATCCTCCATCAGGTATGGTCAAGGTCTTGGCCCTTCAGGAGGCCATTCACTCCCTGCTGCTGGCAGGGGTAATAATCCTGGTTCCTGTGTTGCAATAAGGAAGGGGTTATTATTCCAATTTATTTTTGTTTCAGAAACCGAATGGGTCTCATCGCCCTATTCTACTTCTAAAAACCCTCAACAGGTTTAACTATGTACCCAAGCTCCATATGGAAACTCTGGTCAATTATTTTGGCAATGGAGCCTGGGGATTTTATGGTTTCCCTGGACATTCATGATGCATATCTGCATGTTCCTATTACCCCATCCCACCAACAATTTCTATGGTTTGCGGTCCTACAGCAACATTACAAATTCCAGGCACTACCCTTTGGCCTATCAACGGCCCCCTGGATATTTACCAAGATAATGGCAGTCGTGACGGCCTATCCCAGGTGTTAGGGAATCAGAATACTGCCTTATCTGGATGACCTTCTGATATTGGCACAAACTCCAGATGTTTTACAACACCATCCTCAACTGACCATAGCATGCCTACAAAAGCACAGCTGGGTCATCAATTGGAAGAAATCATCTTTCACCAACACCGCAGATGGACCATCTGGGAGCACTTCTGGATTCTCAGGCACAAAATGTTGTTTCTACCAGAGGACAAGATTGCCTACTCGCAATGATAGGTCCGCAAACTGCTAAGCAAGCAAAAGGTTTCCACTCTGTCAGCAATGCAAGTCCTGGGTTCAATGGTATCCACCTTTGACATTGTGGGGTATGCTCAGTTTCATTCCAGGCCTCTGCAAAGATTGATTCTCTCCAGATGGAAGACAGTATCATCTAATAAAGGTCCCAGAGGATCCTTCTCACTACAGAGGTTAATCTCTCCCTCCTGAGGTGGCTGAAAAAGGATCATCAGAACAAAGGGCGCCCATTCTGGATTCCAATTTGGGTGGTTCTCACCACGGACTCCAGTGTACGTGGATGGGGGGCAGTGACAAGTCATCACACCTTTCAGGGCAGATGGACAAATCAGGAAAGGCATCTGCCAAATAAAACATTCTGGAGCTGCGAGCAGTATACAAAGCACTTATCATGGCAAAGGGCCTGCTCCAAGGCAAGCCGGTCCAGATCCAGTCCAACAACGCGACTACAGTGGCTTCTCTCAATCATCTGGGAGGTACGCAAAGTCATGCAGCCATGAGGAACGTGACAAAGGTTCTGATTTGAGCAGAACATCATCTTCCAGCCATGTTGGCAATATTCATACTGGGAGCCCTCAATTGGGAAGCAGACTTCCTAAGTCGTCAGGACATACACGCCGGAGAGTGGTCTCTTCACCTGGGAGTGTTTCAGCACCATGGTGTACAGATGGGGCCTACAAGACATAGACCTCATGGCGTCATGTCACAAGCACAAGTTCCCCAGGTACGGGTCCAGAGACCCATCAGCAGCATTCTTGGACGCACTGGCAGTAAGATGGGACTTCAAGCTGGCGTATACCTTTCCTCCGATTTCCCTCCTCCCAAGAGTGATCAGGAAATTCAAGCAGGAAGACTGAACAGTAATACTGGTGGCTCCAGCTTGGCCCAGACGTCATTGTTTCACAGACATACAGAATCTATCCCTAGACAGTCCCATATCCTCTTCCTCTATGGCAGGATCTGCTGTCGCAGGGTCCCTGCCATCATCTGGACTTACCTTGTCTGGCTTTGACGGTGTGGCCCTTGAATCTTCCATCTTAAGAGCCAAAGGTTTCTCCAGCTGTAATTAAAACAATGCTTAGAGCACAAAAGCCTGCCTCTGCCTGCATCTATTACAGGGTTTGGCATTCTTTTAGTTAATGCTTTTCCCACAGATAGTATGATCCTAAGGTGTTTAGGATTTCCAGGGTACTGGCCTTTCTCCAGCCAGATTTAGACAGGGATCTCCGCCACTTTGAGAGTGCAGGTTTCTGCACTAGCAGTCTGGTTCCAGAGGATGTTTGCCTCATTACCAGATGTTAGAATTTTTTTTTTCAAGGACTTCTTGCGAGTTCAGCCTCCTTTTGTTCCACCAGTAGTTTTCTTTTTTAATTGTATTTATTAGATTTTCAGACATATCAAAAGTGCAGTCAGAAATAACATCTCAAAGCAATGTGAAAGACAACAGACATTGGTATACAATACAGGATTAAAGTAGCATTACAGAATAAAATACTGAAAAATGCAATGAAAAAAGTCCTAGCTGAGCGAAAGTGATTAAATAGTTTTCAGCGATAGCCTTTAAATCATGTGAAACTATATATTTGGTGAAGCTGTTTAAACACATCATACAAGGCAGTAGAGGGTAGAAGTTGGTTACCATGGTGTATAAGAATTGTCATTGGAAAGCATTCCAATGAGATGAATATAAGTATACAATTAATATCATATAAATGAATAAGAAAAAAAGGAGGGCTAAGACATAAGGAAAACACCTGAGGTGAGGTATACGGGGGGGCAGGGGGGGGGGGGGGGAGGGGAGGAGTAGTGATCAATTCAGTAAATTATCTACTTAAAGACAGCACAAAAGTTACAGGCATGGATAAAAATATTGCACTAATTAGCAAAAAGCCATAGAATAGCATAGGATAGAGATTAAATATTGCAAAATTATACAGGTGTTGCTTGTCTTTATTTCTTAAGGGGCTACAAACCTCTGGACTCTGTAGACTTGAAATGGTTGACAGCAAACACTTTCTCCTCGCTATCTCTTCTGCTCGCAGTCTCTGATTTGGCAGCGCTCTTGTCGCTCCCCATTTTTGATTTTTCACCAGGATAAAGCTGTTCTTCGTACTGGGGAGGGTTACCTTCCTAAGGTAGTGTCCCATTTTCATGTGAATGAAGAAATTGTAGTTCCAGCTTTTCAGGCTCCAGATCTTTCTGTAGATAAAGCCTCCCTGGATGTAGTTTGTGCTCTCCGTATCTATGTGGAGAGCACAAACTCAGCTAGAACATCAGATGCTCTTATTGTATTATATGGTTTTCACAACGAGGATGGCCAGCTAATAAGCAGACTCTGGCGAGATGGCTATGCATGACTATCTCTCAGTTGTACGCACAGGCTGATCTCCCTGTCCCAAGAACAGTGACAGCACATTCTACTCGGTCTGCAAGGCCATTGTGGAGCCTCTGCTGAACAGTTGTGTAAGGCAGCCACGTGGTCTTCTGTCCACACTTTTCTTAGGTTCGACGCCTTCGAGTTTTCTTTTCTGTTCAAGAGCGTCCCCCACCCTAGGGGAACTGCTTTAGGACATCCCTGTGGATCCCTATGGACCCTGAAGAAGAAAATTCGAGATATGGTAGACTTACCTTGATAACTCCTTTTCTTCAAGGTCCATAGGGTCCACAGGAGACCCACCTTGACGCACCTGGCTGCATGGGTAATTTTTTTTTTTTTGGTCACGGATTCCCTCATCTTATGTAAGTGTTTCTGGTGTGCGATTGCTCTTCCTTCTCCTGCATTGAGGCTTAACAAAACTGAAGGCCCGTGGCTAGGAGCGGGGTATATATGTAGGAGGACCCGAGGCATCCTGGGAGCGGAAAACTAACTGTTTGGTGCCTGGATCTCTCCAACCACAATATCCCCATGGCATCCCTGTGGACCTCGAAGAAAAGGAGTCATCAAGGCAAGTCTAGCATAACTCTAATTTTTAGTTGTCTGCATAGTACAATGTACTTTTCAGATTGTATTGACTATACACACACACACACATAAATATATATATATATATATATATATTTCCTTTGAGTACTTCTTGGTTAAGAAAAGAACAACTCCAGCACCTCACTTTGGTTCTACACAGAGGGCGTACTATGATGTGTTTTTCATGTGTTCGATATGAGAACACATTGGATGGCACATTGCTTACTGATCTAAATCTCACGTACACAGCTATACTATAATGTCCTTATGCACCACATAATTGAAGAAAAAAAGTTTGCTGATGAATTCAGAATAAAATAATTCATCATACTACTGCAACAATATAAACAAAATATAAATAGAATTATATGCAACCATTCTTACACACCTCCTTTCAATTGGGAGGGATGGATTCACTTAAAAGTAGTATTAAGAAAGTAGCAATTGCAACAGTTGACCATTACTTGCTAGACCACAGAAACAAGACCATGTACACTGATCAATTCTTCCTGCTTTGGAACTAAGTAATGCATGGAGACTATACACATTAAACCATTCACTTACATGGGAAGATTTTGGGGGTAATTAAATAAGCCCTGATCATTTTTCGGGGGCAAAAAACGTGACTTTCCCGTTTTTTGTTTTTTTTACCTTCGGGCAATTCAATTAGAGGCCGTTTTTCATCCCCCCAAAAATGATCTGTTTTCGGATGAAAACAAATAGGTTTGTGAAGTTATTGCTGATGGCTTCCCGAAAACAGGCTAAATTATCTAGGATTTTTTGGAGCCTGCTGAGGCACTGAAAAGAAATTACAGATGCGGCCGCGTTTTGGGGCTAATTGGATAACCCGGGGGGATCAATTAATACTTGCTAATTTACAGCGGCTGACTGAATTCCCCCCTTGGTACAAAATCTTTTCATTAGATGTATAACAGACCAATATTCATGAAATAGTGATTTCAGATCACACCTGAATATCCAGACACCAAGCAATCCTCTCTTTATTAGCAACAAAAAACATTGATGAAGAAATACTATTTTTGCCCGGAGAGAGGTTATTCAGAGAAATTGGTTTAATCCATTTGATTTAACCAATTTGTCTGAACGACCACTTTTGTTTAAGAGCAAAGGTCGATTGTCTCATACATTACCAGATTGTCATTCAAACAAGTCAACTAGTTGGATGGTTAGACAGATAGTTTTTAAGTTTATGGCCACACTAGATAAGGGTGAGGAGGATAGCGAATAATACAATTTATTTATATATACACTTATATGTATGGGGGAGGGGCATTCATTTTTCTTATCTCAAACCTAACCGACCAATGCCTTTCTGCTTAGTCATGGTCATTCTATGCCTATTAAGTAATATTTCTGAAAAATCTGCAGTGAATGATTATTTCATGTAAATACAAAATATAGATGGCTTAGAAGTATTAGTGATAAGAAAAACACAACACTGCCATTTGAGACTTGTTTATGGGATATAAAAAAAAGACGTAATTCATTTTAAACAGAGTATATAGATGTACAGATATGTGTGCCATAATATTCGCCATTATCCCTCGATCTCTGTGGTGGGCAGCAGGATTTTGGTTGTCCAAAGTGGTCTCACAAGTGGTCAACGCTGCACAACTGCAGAAAAAAATCAGATTGCTTGAAATGTTCAAACAGTACCAGTACTAAGTTGATCTATGGCTGACTATTGAGGCATCACTGACCAATCACAGGCTAATGTACTACTGTGTGAAAGCACTGTGCTGTGTCTGACATAAGATTCACTAAAATGACTACAAACAAATGGGCTATATTAATCATCTTTGAGGACCTCATCTTAAACTGTGGCATGTTGTACTCCCCTAGGTAACTAAATTAGTAATGAATAAAACATGAAATGTTAAAAAGTATATTTCCTAGTTTGTTTTGAGTACGAGTTACAATTTTACAAATATCAAGTAAGGCCTTAAAATGTTTATTCCATATAAGTTGTTACACAAAATATGGTACTTTATTAATGTGTCATAAGGATATAAAAATGTACAAAAGGGTAAACAAATACTGCTGTAATAGAGGTCACCTACCAGCAAACAAGCCCCTCTGATAGACACACTATTATTCCATTTAAGTGTAACATTTGCACTGAATGAATCAGCAACTCACTTTGATCTGTCTAGTTACTAGTATAAATGTGATAATGAATGTAAGTGTCTGTTCTATGATTTACTGCAAGAGTAAAATAACAAAAAATAAAAATCCCTCTTAAAACAATCTATGGTGCCTGTGAGAACCACGGTTACAGAAAAATACTTTGTTCAGTATTTACATCCAAAACAAATAGTCTTTAAAAATTTACAAATTGTTTTATTAAACAAACAAAAAAATACAATTTAAAAGCAAGCCAAAATTAAAGCACAATAGAATGACAAATAATGCTGATGTCAAAGCTATGGCAACAGAATTATCAATGAAACCGAACCCATGCATCACTCTGGGGTAACGTCCAATATGGAATATCAATCTCTAAAATACAGGTAGTCCGTTCAGTAACTTACTAGGTTCTTTTGCCATATTTTTTTTTTTTTAACATCAGCTGTATTTGACTTAAAGTGGACCTTGTATTTTTAAAGGACTCAAAATTGAAAAAGAAGGAAAATAGACACATAAAATCCGTGCGTCTCAGGGTTCATCGCAGAAGCGGATGTGTTTGCTTGCTTCCTGTGTTTTGGCGAGCCTGATCTTTTCAGCTTTGGCAACCAACTGCAAAAAGAAAGAAACAGTGGTATTATTCCTTAACCTACCTGAGTGTGTTAATCCATCGGTTGTACCATTCACAGTCCTATTTTGTAATGAAAATGTACAGCTTATTCCATTTCCCAAAGATCAGTAGAACAATGACCTAGTGCAGCTCCTTATTTGTTTTATTTATTTATTAACAGTTTCTTATATAGCGCAGAATATTCCGTTGTGCTTTACAATTGGAACATTAACAGAACAAAACTGGGTAATAACAAACCGATATATAGGTAGGAAGGCCCTGCTCGCAAGCTTACAATCTATACCAGACACATATCGGTAGATGCTTAACAAAACATTGCTTTACCTACACATGTGCTCTTCTAATTTTTCTACATTATTTTACACTAATTTAGTGTCTTTAAATGCACAGATATCAAAATAAACCATAGCTGTATGTAATTTTATATTATGATTACATGCAATTTAGCAACCAGATGTACTAAGGATGGCCATACACTATACAAATTTCTGTCAGATATCTGTCCAATCTGGCTGGTTGGAATGAAAACCTGGTAATGTATGGGAGCAAATGACAATCGTCCATCATATGGTTTTAAACACTGACCAATTTGAACAATTTTTTTTGTCCTTTTTTCAAATTTGTGTGTTTTAACCAATTTGTCTGAATGACCATATTTGGCTAGTTTCCAGTGTTTGTGAGCAAATGGACGACTGTCATTTGCTCCCATAGATTACCAGGTTTTCATTCCAACCAGCCAGATATCTGACAGATAATTGTATAGTGGATGGCCAGCTTTAGCCTTGGAGAGCAATAAAGTGGATGGGGATAAAGTACCAATCAGCTCCTGTCACTTTACAGGCTGTGTATGAAAAATGACAGTTAAGCTAGGTGTAGATGATGATTGTTCACACACACTGAACAACCATCACTGCCATCTAAAGATATATCTGGCCGGCGATTGTGTTGCACCCTCCTCCCCGGCAGCCTCTGCAGCAAGTGTAAGGGCAGTCGGCTGACTGCTTGTACACACAGCACGATGCACCGATATATCTGCAGCCGATGCGATATGTCTGAACGACATCGTTCACAGATATATTGCTGGTATACACTGGATGATGCACACACGACATATCGGCTGTTCAATTGCTCGGCCAATATATCTGCCAGTGTGTACCAGCATTAGGAGCGGATTGGTTGGTACTCTCTGGGTGAGATGTAGTAAGCCTTGGAGAGAGAAAGTGGAGCGAGATAAGTCCCAACCAATCAGCTCCTGTCACTTTACAGGCTGTGTTTGAAAAATGACAGTTAGGAGCTGACTGGTTGGTACTTTATCTCTCTTGAAGGCTTGATACATACGACCCCTTAATTCCTAAAACACCCAAGTAAAGAGGGAAAGAGTTTAGAGAGTCTGGCCATTCTAGAAGCAGTTGGGTCATTTAGGAGTAAGATGTGGTAGGGAGACCAAAGCCCCTGCTGTACTCAGAGCTCCAAAGCAAATTTCTTTTCTACTCATCATTTGGAAAAACATACTGATGGCACACAGCATCCATGAGTGAAGGCAACACGTCTCATTTTGCCTTTGTCCTGATGAGACACTACTCTATATAATCACAGATTATACGGTGCCTGAGCTATGAGGGAAAGCTCTAAAGGAGAAGATGCCTACAGTGAGAACACAAAACTTATATTTTGTTTTTGTAGTGCATTCAGGCTGTTGACCAAAAATTAGTTGGACATTGTATTCTGGTCATCCGTATACCAGGATACAGTGTTGTATTTGGTAACAGTTCAAAAACAAGAGATATGGTAAGAACTTACCTTTGTTATCTCTGTTTCTACGAAGTCCATAGGGTCCACAGGGTGACCTTGGGGTATAGCTGGATCCTGGATCCTCGGGCACCACAGAGTTAAAGACTTCAGCTGCTCCCAGGATGCACTTGGGTCCAACCTCCCCTATACCCCGCCCCCGAGCCACAGGCACCTCAGTTGGTAAGCAGCCCAGGCCGGAGGAGGAGACGAAACAGAGAGAAGGAAGACTGGAACACACAAGAACCATACTCACAGAAATGGGAGACGGAAAACCGGTGACCAGTCACAGAGCCCATATGAAGCCAGGTGCGTCAGGGCGGGTGCCCTGTGGACCCTATGGACTTCGTAGAAACAGAGATAACAAAGGTAAGTTCTTACCATATCTCTTGTTTTCTACTTCATGGTCCACAGGGTGACCTTGGGGATGTCCCAAAGCAGTCCAACTAAGGGCGGGGACGCTCCTGTGCTGATAGGAGAACCCGGCGCCCAAAGGATGCATCCTGAGAGGCAAAGGTGTCAAACGCATAGAACCTCAAAAAGGTCTGAATGGAAGACCAGGTGGCCGCCTTACAGAGCTGAACAGCAGAGGCGCCACGGCTAGCAGCCCAAGAAGGGCCCACAGACCGAGTGGAATGAGCCTTAACAGAGGCTGGAACAGGTAAACCCTCCTGCATATAAGCCTCAATAATAACAGAACGAAGCCAACGGGCTAGAGTCTGTTTGTTGGCAGGCCAACCCCTCTTGTGAAAACCAAAGAGGATAAACAAAGAATCCGACTTCCTCACAGAACTAGTCCGGTCCACATAAACCTGGAGTGCACGGACAACGTCTAAGGAAGCCTCCCCAGCCGAAAGATCAGGCGACTGAAAGGCTGGTACAACAATTTCCTGATTAATGTGGAACCTGGAAACCACCTTAGGCAGGAACTCAGGACGAGTGCGAAGCACCGCTCTGTCCTGATGAAAAATCAGAAAAGGGGGACGACAAGAAAGCGCCCCCAAATCTGAAACCCTCCTGGCAGAAGCAATTGCCAAGAGGAAAACAGTTTTAAAAGTTAGCCACTTGAGCTCCACTGACTCCAAGGGCTCAAAAGGCGGACCCTGTAAGGCCCGAAGAACCACCGCCAAATCCCACGGGGCCACAGGTGGATTCTCAAAACTCCCTGGAAAAAGGTGTGTACGTCCGGCATAGCAGCGATCCTGCGCTGGAACCACACCGACAGAGCAGACACGTGCACCTTCAGCAAAGAAAGACGTAATCCTAAATCCAAACCCGACTGAAGGAAAGCCAGAATACGCGAAACCCAGAACACCTGGGGATCATAGTTTCTGGCCTCGCACCACTGAAAGAAAGTGTGCCACACTCTGTGATAGATCCTCGCGGAAGCAGGCTTGCGCGCCCTCAGCATGGTGGTAATAACGGAGCTAGAAAAGCCCCGAGACCTCAGGACGGCTGTCTCAAGAGCCACGCCGTCAAAGATAGTCGACCCAGATCCGGGTGAAGACAGGGCCCCTGAGACAACAGGTCCCGCCGTTGAGGTAGGAGGTACGGAGCGTCGATGGACAGGCTCTGCAGATCGGAGTACCACGGCCTTCTGGGCCACGCTGGGGCCACCAGGATCAGTGTGCCTCCGTCCTGTTTGAACTTGCGCAGGACCCGAGGCAGCAGAGATATCGGAGGGAACAAGTAAGCCAGTTGAAACAGCCATTTCACCGACAGCGCGTCTATCAGACTTGCGCCTGCGTCCCTTGTCCTTGACCCGTACACAGGCAGCTTGTGATTGTGACGGGACGCCATCAGGTCCAGCTCTGGCAGCCCCCACTTGTCCACGAGTAGTTGGAATACCTCTGGATGAAGCGACCATTCCCCGGGATGCACGTCGTAACGGCTGAGGAAGTCTGCCTCCCAATTGAGGACTCCTGGGATGAAAACTGCAGAGAGAGCTGGAAGATAGCGCTCCGCCCAAGCCAGGACGCGGGACACCTCCGACATCGCAGCTCGACTGCGAGTCCCTCCCTGGTGATTGATGTACGCCACCGTGGTGGCGTTGTCTGACTGCACCTGAACGGCCCTTCCGTGAAGAGCGGTGCCGGACAACTGCAGGGCTCTGTATACTGCCCGCAGTTCCAGGATGTTGATGGGAAGAAGCGCTTCCTCCGCCGACCAACGACCCTGAAGTGACAAGGAGCCTGTCACCGCCCCCCAACCCCGGAGACTGGCATCTGTCGTGAGCAGAACCCATTCCGGGATCCAAAAGGGGCGCCCCTCTAGGAGATGAGCCGTCTGCAGCCACCAGGCTAGGGACAGACGCACCTCCGAGGACAACACCAGCATCTGAGAGCGGATCCTGTGTGGCAATCCGTTCCATTCCGAAAGAATCAGCCCCTGCAGGGGCCTGGAATGGAACTGGGCAAACTCCACCATGTCGAATGCCGACACCATGGACCCCAAAACTCTCATCGCTGAGTGCACCGACACTCTGCCACTGCTCAGACAACTGTGAATCCGCAGCTGTAAGGAGGAGACCTTCTCTGGAGTCAGAAAAATCCGTTGCTGACGAGAGTCCAGCAGGGCCCCCAAATGAACCATCCGCTGTGATGGGATGAGGGAGGACTTCTTCCAGTTGATCAACCAGCCGTGCGCCTGTAGACAAGCGACCGTCAGGTGGAGATGCTGGATCAGTACCTCCGGGGAGCTTGCCAGCAAGAGGAGGTCGTCTAGATACGGTAGCAACCGTATTCCCTGGCTCCGAAGATGAGCCACCATGACCGCCATCACCTTGGTAAATACCCTTGGTGCTGTGGAGAGACCAAAGGGTAGAGCCCTGAATTGGTAGTGGTTGTGGAGAATAGCAAACCGCAGAAACCGTTGGAGCGATGTTGCTATAGGCACATGGAGGTAGGCGTCCTGGATATCCAGGGAGACCATATAGTCCCCTGGTTCCATCGCCAGAATGATGGAACGCAAAGTTTCCATCCTGAATTTGGGAACCCTGAGAAACCTGTTCAGGGACTTCAAATTGAGGATGGGGCGATGAGAGCCATTGGGTTTCTGCACCAGAAACAGCGTAGAGTAATACCCCCATCCCATGTTGAGACTGTGGCACGGGTATAATGACCCCCGCCGTCAGCAAGGCCTCTATGGCTTCCTGAACCTGCAAGGCCTTGGTTTTGTCCTGAGAAGGACTTGTGCAAAAAAACTGGCCAGGCAGCCTGTGCCGAAAAGACAGGGCGTACCCCTGGGAGACCACTTCTCGCACCCAGGCATCCGTGGTGGTATTGTGCCAGCACTGGGCAAATTGAAGAAGTCGGCCTCCCACTCTGGGGTCCCCCAGAGGGAGGCCCGTCCCATCACGCAGAAGGCTTATCTTCTTGCTTGGAAGAAGGGCGCCTAGCACTCCAGGCTTGCTTCTCTGGCTTTGAGGCGGTCTTGGGTGCGGACTGCCTCGGGAAGGACTGACCCTTTGCCTTGCCCTGAACCCGAAAGGAACGAAAGGCCGAGCTCCGGACCTTAGCAGGTGTAGTAGCTGAAGGGAGGAAGGCTGACTTGGATTTTGCCAGGGTATCTACTATTTTGTCCAGGTCCGGACCAAATAGTAATTCTCCATTAAAAGGTAAGGCCTCCAAGCCTTTCTTTGAATCCGCGTCTGCTCTCCAAGACCACAACCACAAGGATCTACGAGCAGACACTGCTGCCGCCGAAACCCTAGAGGTCAACAGGCTAGCATCCAACGATGCTTCTCCAATGTAGGAGGCGGCATCTCTCATCTGTCCTAACAACGCCCTCTGGACGTCCGGAGCTTCATCCGTAAACGTGTCCTCCAAGGCGTTGGCCCACCCCTCAATGGCCTTGGCCACCCAGGAGATGGCCATGGACGGCCGGGCTACAGCCCCTGAGAGAGAATAAATAGACTTTAGACAAGTCTCCACCTTCCTGTCCGTAGGATCCTTCAGCGAGGATATAGACGGCAATGGCAAAGTAGCACTCCTGATGAGGCGTGTTACATGGGAATCGACTGCAGGCGGAGTTTCCCATTTCTTACAATGCGCTTCCAGTAATGGATAATTGGACGCCAAGCGTTTCTGTGGCAGGAAACGCTTACTGGGTGTCTGCCAGGCCACCGCCATGTGATCAGTCAACTGATCAGACAAGGGGAACGTTGCAGAAGTAACCTTAGCTTTTTTAAAACTAGGATACCTTGACTTGGGAGTGGGTGCCTCATCCTCAATCAGAAGAATGGCCCGCACCGCCTTAACCAGAGCCCGCACATTGATGGAAGACTTAGTGTCTACCTCCTGGACTGAGGCATCTGAGGCTGAGTCATCCTGCACCTCACCATCATCCGAGGACCCCTCAGAATCCGAAAGATGCGCAGCCTGCGCCATGACTGAGCGTTTAGACGCCCTGGAGGGCACGTCACTGCGCAACATCGACTGAAAAGCCGAAGATGCTGCCGCCAAATCTTGGACAGTGTGGGAAAGCGCATCCACCCAGGGTGGAGGAGCTGCCACAGGAGCCTGAAACGGCACCACAGCCTGCTGTGCCACAGGGGTGGCCTGAATATACATTGGCAACCCCGCATAGGGACCAACAGGCTGAGACCCCGGGGGAGTCTGCAATAATTGTGGGACACCCGGGGAATGGGGGATGGCAGGCAGAGGCAACGCCCTAGTAGGGGCGGCAGTCGGGACCGACAGACGGTCCGCGATGGACACCAGCACCTGGGAAAACATCGCCCATGGTGGCTCCTGCGACATGGGAGGTTTAGACATACCAGGGAGCGCCTGGCACCGTCCGCACAGGCCGTCCTGTGACAAATCTTCCCTATCCACTCCTGCAGAACAACGCCTGCAGGAGAACAATACTGGAGCCCCGGAGTGCTCAATCTCCTCCTCAGACATGACTTAGGAAGAAAACGTGCGCACTCACCAGTGTGCTGAACAACAGCCCACAATATGGTACTGTGTAGCACACAACTGTATGTGACGGACCTCACAAATACGTGATTTATATAGGCGAGGTCTGTAGAAACACCCTTCCCCCGCACACCTGTAGGGCTTGTAGGAGAAGGAAAGGGATAGGTATAAGCTGACAGTAAGTAGAAAAAAGACACAGACAGGCAGCACTAGCAAAAGTCACATACCATGCAGGAAGATATACTCACTGCACCTTTCCACTACAATCAACCTCCCAGATTCAGTGTCTGGGAGGGCTATAGTGCTGTGTACACTGTCCTTGTCGGGGGGAGAGGTACACAGGGGGACCGGTCCGCGTGCTCCCTGAGAGTATCTGCGCTGCCAGTAAGAAAATGGCCGCTGGAGACCTCAGAGGAGGAGTGGCCGTGTAACTGCAGCTCAGCGACGCCAGACTCCGTGCTGAAAGGCGCGCTGAGCTGAGGGGAGGAGCCGCTAGACAGGGAAGGCTTCCTCCCCTGGCTAGCATATTTAACACCCGGGTTGCCGGCATTCCGCTTGCCGCATAATTTACCCTGGTGGTCTAGTGGTCTGGCGGGGTATGCCTCCGCTGGAGGGGGGGCCCGCCGCCACCGCTAGCGCCCCCGGTCTGTCCCCTAGACCGGGGGCATGGGACTGCATTTACAAGTAACCCACGCACCGCCGCTAATCAGCGGTGCGCGGCTTACCTTAACCTCCCCAGCGTCTTCCGGCAGCAGTCCCGGGGGAAGCCAGAGTCCGGCTAGTACAGACTCTGGCTTCCCCCGCCGCGATCCCCAGTTCAGTGCTGGCGTCGCGGCGCCAGCAGGGAGAAGGAGCGGCAGCGTGGGCGTCTGTACAGACAGCCCATCGCTGCCGCTCTGTAGAAAAAAACTATAGTAAAAAAAATTTAACTAAGTTAAAATAAAAAGCTTTAGGGGGCTGCTCCTGCAGCCCCCCCCCGCAGGGTGACCCGACTCCGGCCGGGCACCATCTTAAACTGAGGTGCCTGTGGCTCGGGGGCGGGGTATAGGGGAGGTTGGACCCAAGTGCATCCTGGGAGCAGCTGAAAGCTTTAACTCCGTGGTGCCCGAGGATCCAGCTATACCCCAAGTTCACCCTGTGGACCCCTATGGACCCTGAAGTAGAAATAACTATTTCATATACTTCACTGGCTATGTAACACCAGCACAACAACCCATACCCCAAATAGTTGATGATATAAAAGCATATATTCCATATAAAACAGACATCAAACAAATAATTTTTCTTTTAAAACTTCAGGTCTAGGAAAGGGTTAACACTTTTTTGTAAAATATAGGAGCCAGCCACCCACACACCAACTTTAATATACTGGGTCTTAAATGGCATAAATAGTGTGCCCCCCAGTGACCAAATAATCATCGACTTTAAAAAGCAACATTAGCACAGAACATGAGCTTTATTTTATGGTAATTCTCTTGCCCATCAGGCAACACTGGACATCAGACCTCTTCACATCCCCTTACATCTACCCATATGCCCAGCTGCCCCCCACCTTGAAGGTCAACAGTGTTCAGTATCTAATTGCCAGGTCTAAGATCTTTGTCAACATTGTGACCTGAATTTGACGAGCCTTGGTCTAATAGGAGGATGTAAGATATAAACAATACTAATTATAACAACCTTTTAAATGATTGGACAAATCAACAATGCTTACAAGGAATGTACAATTCATACTGTACATCCTAACCTGCTGGTTACACACTTCTTCCTCACTGTCTACCCTGTTTTCTGTCTGTCTCCTCCTCCTCCTAATCCCCCCTCTATAGAATGTAAGCTCTCACGTGCAGGGCCCTCTTCCTTATGTGCTTTTCCTTCCCTATGTGGTGAATACAAAATAAATAAGTTGGTGGCATAACTTCCTGGGAACAGAGATATAGAATGAAATATATTTTATATATATATATATATATATATATATATATATATATATATATATATATATATATATATATATAACTTGGATGGATTGTCCGGCACTCAAATAATATACTCAACTGTCCGGGTGCTCCTCCTGCTGTAGTCCATATGGTACAGGTATAATGTAGAAGAAAAGAGATGGATGGCACTCCGGTATAAAATCAAGCCACTCAGCGGTGGGTTGTCAACGTTTCAGAGGCTTTACCTCTTTTATGAAGACATGTCTTGATAAATTGATTTTATACCGGAGTGCCATCCATCTCTTTTCATATTACATATTACACATACATACATATATATACACACACACACACACACACACACACACACACATATACACACACACACATACATACACACACGTACGTACATACATGCATACATACACACACACACGTATATTAATGCACACACACACAAATTAGTTAAGGGGAGTAAGACAATGTAAGCAAAGCCAAACTCTCAATGTGAAATAAAAATGATCTTCATACCATCATCAATCAGATCTGGCAAGTTTATTTTATGTAGCGTATTACAAGCGGAATCCGTAGAAACCAAAACACGAGCGGACATGTATAGAGCAGACATGACAAGAAGTGAAAACTGACTGAAACAGTGGATAGAGAGACAGGTACAGTGTCAGTTATTTGTGGATAAACGGTCAAGAAAATTACCTTTTCAGTCCCACGTTTCTTTTCACGTGGCCTATTTAGTTTTGCCTGCCTGTCCACCAAGATTTTCTGCCAGTATCTCTGCTCACCGTCTCCTAAAGAAGATACAAGAAATAGTATAATTAGTATTTACTAAAACAACTAGCATGATTTTAAATAAGACCAGGAGCATGGGGTTCTCCCTAGTCCATGCAATCAGATACTGGGCTGGGGGATGTTTATTTTTAACAAAGACTAGGAGATCTTGAGTTGATTTTGTACAATAGTGTAATTATCAGTGTAACGTGGATGGTGACGTCATGTCTATGAAACGCAAACGGTCATCAAGCTCTTACTAACAACTTTAGTAACTTGGGGAATTTGTTGCAAAAAACTACCCCTGTGAGGTCCCCTTTTTGAAACAAACAGTAGTCAGGAAGAAAATAAACATACTGTTCCCCACTGTTTAAACTGTCAAGAATATGGTGTTCGATACAAAAACAAATTTGGCATTCATTGTTACCTTCGGGGGTTACTATAGAACAAGTCTTGGTATAAACTATAGCAGTTTTCCAACACAGTATATACTTGCTTACACTGCAATCATCCTCCAAAACTATAGTCAACACATTATCTTGCTGGGCATGAGGCCACAGCGACTAATAGTAGGAATCTAAGTTATGGACTGTGATGGGTGCACAGAATTAGCTGAACACGTTTAGGCAATAATGCATGCATATTTAAAGCAATTTTACATAATGCCAATCATATTAGAGCGATTTTGGGGTAACTTTGTGGTGCCAATTCCTAATATGGGGTTGGGTACGGGATCCCAGCGGTCGGGATGCCAGCAGCATCCTGACACCTAAAGGTAAGTATCTTAAACCTCACCCTAGTGCATATCCCTCCCCCTAGTGCCTAATCCTAATACCCACCGCCTGGATTCCAACAATGGCATCCCAATTGTCGGGATGGTAGCTACATCCCCTAATATGACATTGGTTTTGATAGACTGGCTAAATTTTTAAGATATATACGGACCAGAAATAAGAAAAACACCATATACAATTGTCGGCTGGTTGGGTGGCCGATCACTTATATATGGAGGGAGAATATTTTAGGTGTTCACTCCACAATCATTCTAGAATATTTTCATGTCTCACCTTCTAGAATGTTCCGATAGATTCCCATATGCACGCGTTATGGCTAAGGTCCCTATTACTTCAGGGTATCCATTATCTCAAGAACTAGAGCATACATAGAGTCATGACGTCTCTCCCATAGTTACGAGGAAAGAGTGTGTGTGTGTTCGCGAGGCACTTTTACAAGGGGGCTTACTGCTGGGGGCACATTTACAAGGGACAATTTTACAAGGGGGCTTACTGCTGGGGACACATTTACAAGGGGGCTTACTGCTGGGGGCACATTTACAAGGGGCTTACTGCTGGGGGCCCCACTTACAGGGGCTGGTATGGGCATGTTGCAGAATCTGATGACCAGTAAAGAGGCATGTGGGGAGGTTTAGGGGCACTGAAAGGGCATGTGTGGTGGTCTATACAAGCTTTCATATATTTTGGTAATGGACGATGGTTTGGCTCCTAAACTTTTAAGATGGCTCCTAGATTTTACTAAAATTTGTCGAGCCCTGCAGTAATGAAATCAGAGTCCAACATGGACCCTAAATAACCAATTACAAAGTTCTTATGCCTTTTCAGATTTTCTCTTTCCAACTTCATTTGCTTTTAATCTTATGTATTTCATACTGGGGGCATCGCAGGCAACACCTGCCTCATTATGTGAGGACTACTGCTCTTCAATGCAATTATTGGTCGTGGTCTCGTTCTACTTTTAGCTTTTTCATTATTGCATAAGATTTTACCCTGAAGAAAAACCTGCATGTTTGTCTTTATTGTTCAACAGGCCATGAGCAGTAAAAACCATACTACTATTTCATCATTCATGGCTCCATCCGAATGCTTGTACTGCAAGATCACATGAAATGCCTAAACAGATCGCCCGTGTTGCCATACCCCTGAGATATTGTGAGTTTTCATAACTGAATACAGGGGTAGACAGTGTGGTACCTGCTGTAGAGCTACATATCTCAGCATGCCCTGTAACAGTTTGGCCCGAGCGCCACACGTTGCCTATCCCTTGGAATAATATATGCAGATTACGTGATAGATTACTGGAAAACCTGGATATTTCTAGTAAATTTACCATGAGAATAAAACACCACACACAGACACTGGTCACACTTCTAAATAGCATAAAAAACGTTCAGCAATTCTGGGTGTTTTCTATAGTCCTATTTGCCTTACTTCCCTTCACATGCTAATGACAGTAAATACTGTAATCCAAGCCTACAGTCTGAAATGCAATCATCAATGACAAGGAGCCTGTGTGCAGTTCAGTAATATTGTTACTAATGTATGTACATCTTGTACAAGAGGCTGTGAGGAGACTTCACAAAACGAGTCTCATTACCGTTACCAGTTTACAGGAACAATGTATAGCATGCTATAAACAAAACACACACACAAAAAAAAAAAAGTGTGTTTTAAGGACGATGACATTCCCAAATTTCCATTCAGGTATTTAATTCTGTGTGAAAACAAAAATATATATTATATACAGGTTGAGTCTCCCATATCCAAATATTCCGAAATATGGAATATTTTTAGCATGACTGAGATAGTGAAACCTTTGCTTTTCGATGGTTCAATGTACACAAACTTTAAGGCACCAAATTAAAAATATAGTATAAAATAACCTTCAGGCAGTGTGTATAAGGTGTATATGAAACACAAATGAATTTCATTTATGTACACAAACTTTGTTTGAGCCACAAAATTATTAAAAACTATTGTATAAAATTACCTGCAGGCTGTGTGTATAAAGTGCATATAATACATAAATGCATTCTGTGTTTAGATTTGGGTCCCATTCCCAAGATATTTCATCATATGATATGCAATTATTCCAAACTATGGAATATTCCGATATAACCCTGGTTTCAAGCATTTTGGATATGGGAGATGCAACACGTGTGTACATATATTAATATATATATATATATATTTAGCAAGAACGGCACATCCAATCTTTTCTAATGTCTGATCATTTTTTCATATTTCATTACGGCAGTGCAGAAGACTCGATCTTTAAGAATTTCCACTTCGGAAAAATAAAATAAGTTACTTTAGTTTTTTGCCCTCATACCACAGGAAAAAATATTTGTGAGAATCACATGAAATGGTGTGGAAAATATCTCAGATTATACAGATGAAAGAGAAAAACTTTACACTTTACTTTTGACAGGTGCAAATGAAAAGGAAAAAAAAAAAAACACCATCTGTTACAAAACGCTACAAGTGCAATGTAACATTAATGGAGATCAGAACACATAAAAAAGTACAAAATACCTAGGTCATTAATGTATCAAAGGCTAAAGCGCACGCAGCACGGAATTTGTGCATGCTAAAAAATACTCTTGAATGGAACATACCACAGTGTCAACAAAATAATCACAATAGCCTATTGTTTGGACACATTGGTAAAAGGCAACACTTGTTGTGTCCTTTTATCCCGGTTTGTTAGGTGGCTGATGCCACTTAACACAGCACTTACCAGACAGGATGAGAAGCTTCCAGTTGTGCTTGCTCTGCAGATCTGAGCGTGATTTCAGGACAGTCTGAGCATCCTCAGGAGACTTAAAACGAACATGACACTCCGTGTCACCCTCTAGCATATCTACATAGACAATTTCTGACACCCCAGACAATGCATCCTGTAAAATGTGGGAATAATTATTTATTTTTTTACATTTCTTATCTTTAGAGACATGTATTCTCTACATTGCAGCACTAAGCATTTAATTATCACTTCTACTAACCAGTACAGAGTTCCTTTCCCTGACCCATTATGCTATCATTTTAGCTCACCATTTCAAATAGTCCCTTTGAAATCGTCCTAAAGAAGACAAAACATGTTGGGAGCTCCATCCACTTACCTCCAAGAACTGTTTACCATCCTTTTTAAGATGAGCTTATTACGATCTATCCTTATCCTATTTATTGTGATATGAATTCGTCTTATTATGGAATGAGTTAAGCCGGATATGTTTTTACTTATTTATTTTAATTTTTTATTATAGTACCAGTAGAGTCTATGGATTTTTTTTATTTACTGTTATAGTTAATTAAATTCTCTTTTTAAGTGATATACTGGCATTGATTTATAGCACATTTTTTCCAGTCAGCAGATGGTTGATACATTAAGCACTTTATGAGCAAATGTCTGGTATTACTGGATTCATTTTATGCACAAAGCACTTTTTGGAGCGAATAGGCACACCTAGCACTTTATGTTTATTTAAACAGCCAATTAGCAAAGGTTTTCACATGCACTATGCACTTTTAGATTGACTACATAGCTATCATATATATTGCCATCCTATTACTATATTATTTATTCATATTTATTTTTATATTTATCCATTACTGTGTAGATTTATATTTTGAAAAAGCACTGTAAGCGCTCATTAACAACCTCATATTCCGATTGTATTCTATATGGTGGTTGCCACTACCATAATCCCGTTGTTAGAGCCGACACCCACACAAATTGGGGAATGCATCACAGAGTTTTTCTAAAGCGAATACCAGCACAATACAGGTCTAAACAGTGTACTTGAACCTATTTGCCGCTGAAATCATCCATAATTTCCAGACTTGTGGGTATATTTACTATCCATTGGTTTATCAAATCCACCGAAGATTGGCGGCTTTGACGATAGATTTAAAGTGTCAACTGCTGCTGTTTTAAATCCATCGTCAAAGGCTCCGATCATTGGCGGCTTTGACAAACTTACGGATAGTAAATATACCCCCTGGATCCTACCAATGTAATTCTTTACACCAACATACTATGGGGCTACAAACAGGTTCCACTGATACCTATTAAAGAGGAGTATATGGGAAAGATTCCTGGACTGCACACCCTGAATATATATATTGGGAGGTGCTACCTGATGAGACTAATTGCAGGCACAGAAACAGACAAATCTCAGGTGCACAACTCCAAAGCATTGATAATATATAAATGCAATAAAATTTTGCAATCAATAGAGGTTTTTAGCATAATCATGGCCAAGGTTATGGGCCTACCCACCATATTTCAGGGCACTGCTCTTAACTATCTCTTTACACTGCGCTTTTCTTACTATGGCGGTGCCCTGGGGCAGCTTAGCTGGGCCAGTTTGGGGGGGGGGGGGGGGGTCATGCACTCTAGGTTAGGTCCCTAACATACTAGGGTTCAAATCCAGAGTGCAGGACCCCCCAAGTGGCCCAGCTAAGCTGCCCCAGGGCACCGCCATAGTAAGAAAAGCGCAGTGTAAATAGATAGTTAAGAGCAGTGCCCTGAAATATGGTGGGTAGGCCCATAACCTTGGCCATGATTATGCTAAAAATCGCTCTTGATTGCAAAATTTTATTGCAATTATATATTAGCAATATTTTGGTATTGTGCACCTGAGATTTGTCTGTTTCTGTACCTATTAGAGCGTAAAAGATAACAAAATCACTAAATCTACTTTTTGGCATGTGTTACTCAGTCTTACAAGGCAAACTATTGCACTTTCAGTATGTTTTGGTTTGCCCTTCAATAAATACAGTTTATAATGACTACAAAAGTAGTAACTACTCACATAGGAATAACTATACTATACATCACATTTACTTCTACCCCAGTGGCGAGAAGAGTCAGAGAGAATACCCTTTATAGGGCTAGCTAATCAAACACACTATTTAATTCAAAATGGTCTATAAACAGTAAAAATTATCAGGTCCACTTCTGGCATCATTGGTCCTCTGTGGCTAAACGATAAGTGTGTGGTTAAATTGGACATTAAACCTATGGCCACTATAAAACAGCAGGATGGGCAGTGTATATCCAGCTTTAAATCTATGAGGCCTTATGGTGTAAGCTATGGGTCACTGCTATTCTGTGAGGACAGCCAACTCATGTAATCTGTAAGGACATAAAAATGTAATGAAAAAATAAAATGAAGTGTTACCTTAACAAGTTTGCGACTTGGAAGTGGATCTGAACTGGTGATCTTCACAATGACTCCACTAACAAACTGAGGTCCTAGTGCTTCCACTAGAAGACAAAATGATAATTGAACCATGATGAAAACAATTAAATATATAATTTACCATTATTTTATCATGAGAGTTTGTAAAAAAGTAAAAATAATAAAGGGGCTAAGGCTACTCTTGAAAACACATACTAATACACACATTTTCAACTCCTCTAACTTGAATTATGTTACTGTTGTCTAACAAAACACAACAATGCTGTAAGTATTCTGCATAGAACATACCCACTTAGGCAGAAGCGTGGACTCGCACATCTGTGAGGACACACACAAGCCATCAGTAAGGGTGAAGGGATTCATAAACATGTGGTTCACCCACAATGTTGTCATACCAGGGCCTATGACCTATTCATGACCACTTATAGCGGTTACTGTGTAACTTAAAGTTTGATATATTTATATGTACAGAGTTGCATACAGAATTCTTCACTAATAAGCACCCATATAACAGAGTGGAAATAACAGAAAATCAGACTAGTCACTAGCAACAGCAAGTACTAAACCATAAGCCAAGGCAGCTAGGAGAACTGTCAGAGGCCCATACAGGATAATGGTGCATAGAGGCTGCGCATTAACCAAGCAAAAACCATCCGAAGAAGAAACTTTACACATACTAAAATTCCATTAAATAAAATGAACAACCTGTCGCATGCTCATTATTCCCAAACTATACAAAAGTAAAATTGTGACAAAGTCACTCTATACAAACACCACAGACAAACCAACTTTCCAGTAAGCCCCACTCATTTCTGGGTCCAAACTACAGCAAGCTGCCACATATTGTTGCACTGGGGGGTAAGGTGTACAACAAAAATTTATTTTTTTGCACTATTTTTGTTATTATAAAATTAAATAACCATATAAGTCTCCTATTATGGGTCATTCCCAAATTTAGCAGAATCACTGCTCTGTGTATTAGATTGGATCCAGCCAGCGTCTATACCCCTAAATAATAACAGTTACAGGAAGATCCTTGTAAACTACAGGATTATCTTCTTAAAACATTTGTGTCAATATTTTGGCAAATTCAACTCACAACCATTGCAACAAATGTGATGGATATAGTTATTTTTTTAATTTACCCTGATTTATCGCAAAGTCCGCAGGGAACCTTAACAGTGCATGTTTTCCATATCTCCTTGCTAAGCAGGAATTTCATAATTACGGAGTTACACATTTTAAAAGAATCACATGTGGTACTAATCATTTCATTTGAGATTCTCTGAGGAGACCGGGAAACGAGGACTGTTATGGTGCCCTGAGGGCTGGAGTTTGGAAACAATGTCCAAGAATTGTTTAGGGTCCACTGATGGCCAAATTGTATGTCAATTAGGTTGAAAATGACTAAAACGAGATAGCATATCTGTACTTGTGTGGATAGCTTTCCAGCAATGAAGTTCTGCCCAGAGGAGTTTGTCGAGAGTCTGGTGCGCATACTGGCAACACAGGGTACCCTGTTAGTGAGAGACCCTGGCACTCATGTTTATGAAAAGCATAGGATCACTGTATTGGTTTGAAAATATGTTAAAAGCACTCAGAGCAGCTGTGAAGCCACAAATTACTTTAAGGTTGGAGCTTCAAATAAAAAATTTTATCTGAAGGTTTGGATGGGTAGCGCTGCACAGGTATAGATGGGGGATGGTGGTGACTGGGGGAAAGGGTGAGGGAGGGGGAGGATGAGGGTGTATGGGACAGGGGGGCGAGCGGATGGGGAGACGGGGGAACCCCGTGAGGTGGGGTGGCTGTGTGTGGTAATATATACTGGTGTGTGATGCTGGCGTGAATAAATACTGGACAGTGAATACAGGGTGAACAGGTGTTTATTGCAGTGTACAAATAAGAGAGACAGTGCTCGAAGTACTTGTGCAAGTCCCTTCTGGGTTCAGAACCGTATGAAGCTCGTTGCAGTCCAAGGGGAAAAGTCCATACCATGTTGGTGAGGGGGGGTTGAATAGTTCCAAGGCGGGGGTAGCCTGGCCGGCTCCGTGGATGCACAGTCCGGGGTGTTCCAGTACTTATCGTGGCATCCCGCTCAGACTTTATGGGTGGGTGGATGCAGGGGTCAAGCTGGTGCCTTGTGTCCTTGTCGCTTGGATACGCTGGTGTTGGACTGGGGGCGCTGTGCAGTGTTGCCTGTGCGTTCCTGGCTTCTCAAGGTAGGATCACGAGTCTGGGTGTTTCACCTCACTCGTATTGGTGCGCGACGTCACCTTGCTGGTGGTGTGGGCAGGGTTGTGGTTACCGTAGCAGGTAACTTTCGATGTCTTGGCGGTGGCAGGCTGGGAACGTGATGTTCAACGTTCCTCTGAGCCCTACCTTCCAGCTCCAGGGGCAGGCGGGTTTGGCTTTCACGGTGTTGGCTCTGGTTTCAGCTGGAGATTGGTGTGCAGAGTAGGCAGGTAGCGTCGATGTGTGACAGCTGGTGTAGCTTGGTCCCGGTAAGTCTCCAATTGTTATAAAAAAATGTATGTAGGAGATCTGCATAGTACAAGCGACTTAGGACAATTTTAACACTGATAAAAGCTATTCAATAATATTCTCTTCTCTCTGCAGCCCACATCACGGGACCCCATTTCTCTGCAGGTCCTACACTATCAGTCATACTTATGGAAACCTGGTAGTTGCTATCACAAAGGTTAAACTGAAAACTTGTTAACTGGTTTAAAGCTCATCTGCCAACTAACTTATGGCTTTTCAAGGCAAGGCAGTCACCAAACATAGCTTCTATCATACTGCCAAAAAGGCAGCTGACACAGGTTAATATAAATGAGCTTGCACAGGGGTGCATGAGGCAGCTGTGATCACTAAAAGGTTAATTAAAAATTAACCAAATAAAGTAAAAAATCCACTGCACTCGCCACTCCCAGATTTGGGGTGCAAACCTGCACTCGCCATTCCCAGGCCTGGGGTGCAATGATAGAAGCTATGTTTGGTGACTGCCTTGCCTTGAAAAGCCATAAATTAGTTGGCAGGTGAGCTTTAAACCAGTTAACATGTTTTCAGTTTAACCTCTGTGATAGCAGCTACCAGGTTTCCATAAGTATGACAGATAGTGTAGGACCTGCAGAGAAATGGGGTCCCGTGATGTGGGCTGCAGGCTTAAATGCATTGATCAGTCCATGAACCAAAACCCCATAATTTATGTATTATTGTGAGTGATTTAAAAATGGTGAGTGCTGAGTTTTCTGTTTTTTATTCATTTAAGCAATGTGGTCACAAGCCACTTTGCACCCCATGCCAGGGAATGGAGAGTGCAGGTTTGCACCCCAAATCTGGGAGTGTCGAGTGCAGTGGATTTTTGACACACACACACATATTATAATATATATAAATATATATTAGTGCCTTGCAAAAGCATTCACCCCCTTTGCATTTTTCAATTTCAACCTGGAATTAAAATGGATTGTTTGAAGGTGTGCATCATTGCATTCACAGAACATGCCTACAACTGTGAAGTTGTGTTTTATTTTATATTGTGAATCAAACATTTAGGACAACATAACAGAATACTTCAGCATGCTAAAGTATTCACACCCCTAAAGTCACTACTTTGTCGAGCCACCTTTTGCGGCAATTACAGCTGCAAGTCGCTTTGGATAAGTCTCTATAAGCTTGCCACATCTTGCCCCTGGGATTTTTGCCCTTTCCTCAAGGCAAAACTGCTCCAGCTCCTTCATGTTGGATGGTTTCCGCTTGTGAACAGGAATCTTCAAGTCTGACCACAGATTCTCAATTGGATTGAGATCTGGGCTTTGACTACTAGGCCATTCCAACACATTTAAATGTTTCCCCTTACACCACTCAAGTGTTTCTTTTGCAGTATGCTTTGGGTCATTGTCCTGCTGGAACGTAAACCTCCATCCCAGTCTCAGATCACAGGCAGACTGAAACAGGTTTTGCTCAAGAATATACCTGTATTTAGCACCATCCATCTTTCCCTCGACTCAAATCAGTTTCCCAGTCCATGCTGCTGAAAAACATCCCCACAGCATGATGCTGCCACCACCATGTTTCACTGTGGGGATGGTGTTCTTGGGGTGATGGGATGTGTAGGGTTTGCGCCAGACATAGCTTTTTCCTTGGTGGCCAAAAAGTTAAATTTTAGTCTCATCTGGCCAGATTACCTTCCTCCATACTTTTGGGGAGTCGCCCACATACCTTTTGGCAAACTCAAATCGTGCCTTCTTATGTTTATCACTAAGGAATGGCTTTTTTTCTGGCCACGCTTCCATAAAGCCCAACTCTATGGAGAGTACGACTTATTGTAGTCAGATGCACATATACACCAGTCTCTGCTGTGGAACTCTGCAGCTCCTTCAGGGTTACCTTTGGTCTCTGTTCTGCCTCTCTGATTAATGCCCTCCTTGCCCGGTCTGTGAGTTTTGGTGGGCAGTCCTCTCTTGGTGGGTTTGTTGTGGTACCATGTTCTTTCCATTTGATGATGCTCCGGGGGATCATCAAAGATTTGGATATCTTTTTATAACCTAACCCAGAATTGTACTTCTCAACAACTTTATCCCTGACTTGTTTGGAGAGCTCCTTGGTCTTCCTGGTGTGATGCCTCTTGCTTAGTGGTGTTGCAGCCTCTGGGGCCTTTCAGAAAAGGTGTGTTTATACTGACAGATCATGTGACACTTAGAATTCACACAGGTGGACTTCATTTCACTACTTGTGTGATTTTGAAGGTTATTGGTTGCACCAGAACGTTTGAGGGATTCATACCAAAAGGGGGTGATTACATATGCACATGCCAATTTTCAGGATTTTATTTATAAAGATTCTTTTTTATATATATTTTTCTCATTTCACTTCACCAAATTAGACTATTTTGTGCAGATCCATCACATAAAATACAGATTAAAAAAACTAAATTACAGGTTGTAATGTAACAAAAAAGGTAAAAAGCCAAAGGGGGGGGGGGGTGTGTGTGAATACTATTGCAAGGCACTGATATATATTTTTAGTATTCCCGATAGGCTATTTAGTTTTTAAAAGGGTAAAATGCACCCTGCTTTTTTAGCGGCGCCCCGCTAAAAACTGCCTGTCCTGAACCTTCCCCATTCGCGGGCCAGCAGTGTCCCGAGGGTGGGAAAAGTTGCATAACAGATCACCGCCCGGTGCATAGACGCCGTGCACATGCGCACAGCATCTATTCACAGTGAGGGGTAAGCTTAGGGGAAGCCCAGCATCCCCATATGTGCTAGGTACGCCCCCAACTGTGACGAATTGGGATTGCTGATTTTAACATCGGTTTACCACTCAGAATATTTATGTTTTGCTTCCCTGTGTATACGAAGCACATACTTTCTTGTACCAGTTTGCATAGTTATTAATTCCTCTATACTGTATACCAAGCTGCTCTGTCCTTCAGATGTATGAGAAAGAAGTTTCTGTACAGACTTAAGTTTGTAATGAAGAGGGCCAAAAAATGGCAACTATGTTTTACTGAAACTACACTATGTAGACAAAAGTGATTGGACACTTACAGCAAATAGATCAATGAGATGTCAGTATATCAAGTGATTACTGCAGACACCCTTCTTAGCAAACTGTTCTCAAGTTCCTGGAGGACAACAGCATCGGTATGTTTTGCCATTCCTCCTTAAATACAGTGACCAACTATGACACTGAAGATGGTCCAGTCTGCCTAGAACGCATCCGTCGCTCCAATTTATCCCATAGGTTCTCAATGGGCTTAAGATCTGGACTCTGAGCTGGCCAGTCTATCCGGGTTGCCGCATTCTCTGTATAACAGTCCAGCGCTGCCCTGGGAACATGCAAGGTGGCATTGTCATCCTCATAAAAACATTTGTCGTTTCTGTAGAACTGCAAGTGTATAGGCCTCCTATGAAGTGTTCTTGTCGAAACCGTCACATAAGTGGGCATGTGGAACTGGTGTGCAGTGGTATTCATGTCACTTGTGTGGGGGTGTCCAATCACTTGTCTACAAAGTTTTGTTCCCATATTATCACAATACAGCAGAGAAGGCATACTAAACACAAAGATCATTTACATAAGATGCTTATCAGCTGTGTATCAGACACTCAGAAGAGTCACTGTTGTGTCCTTTTAGGCATATGACATGACAACCAACAAGCATAGCAAAAAAAATACTTAAAGTAGCTTTTGTATATTTTACATTTGAATGTCCACCCTGATCTGTTGATGCAGGAGTGTGTAGACTATGTGCCGCACAGCTATATGCTCACATCCTGGTTGGATACTTGTGTTTTCCTGCCTGATACACTTTAATATGCCGTGTGTGATATAAATGACAAAGTTACATTCCTACAACTATAAAAGTTGGGCGCTCATTACGGGATAGGGAGAAAGGATTTATTTATTTTATTGGAGTCCCACAGTCTATTTTATTTCATGTATTGAGCTCACTGGACATTAAGAAACAAAACCATCACCTACAGTGTGTGCGGCTTATTAGAAGACGCCCAGCATTAGTGGTAGAAATGACTCCGTTTCACATAACTATTACCGTCTTTCATGTTTTTATGTTCTGCTTCCACTTCTCCTGTAGTAGAGACATTTCTACCACTTATTGACTTTTTGAGGGACGCCATGCTGGCTCGCTGCAGCGCCAAATACTCGGCCTTCAGGTCCATCCATTCTTTCCTGCGGAGAAAGTGACAGAAGGATCATCCAGGGCAGTACTGTCAGAGTACTTAGATGAAAAGGAATATATATGCCGACATTATGTGCATGTGGGCTGGATTCCATTGCAAAAATATTGGACAAAAAAACACCTAATACTCTAGTAAAAGGTACAACCACACAAGCCATCCAGTTGAACAACTCCTTTCTCTGACACACAGACCAGAGGAGACAAGCTAAAGGAGAAGAAACCTTTGCCTCTGTAAGGATTTCACCACTGCAAGCAGTGATCTGAGAGTTGATGTTAGCTCTACACAGCAAGCAATGCAGTAAACACTTACTATTCTCTGATGCCAGTACTCTATATTAATACAGGATTTCTAATCTAGTTCTTCAATGACTGCTTCAGTGTAATAAAAATCACAGCTGAAATGCAGTTAATAGTAAGTGCTTACAGTCCGAGAAGTTCCCATAATTATTTCCATTATTCTTTAACATTAGGCAAAACAAGTAAAAATAAATAAATAAAATAACTGCAGCTAGCATAATCATTAATGCAATGCACCAAATACCACTTATATTTTTTTCTGCTTGTTTTAGTACAAACAGGAAAAAAGATAAATAAACTACATTATAGAAATACTCAAATGTAAAAATACCAAGTCATCACACCACTGCTCACCACAGACTGAAAGCCTTGGGCAATGAGACTAATGGAAGGGTGACAGTCAGGAGTAGCCCAATCAGGCATAGTACAGTTAAACCTTACCAAAGTAAATCTGCAGTTTGTTTAATAGGGGTGCAGATAGGATTAAAGGCTTGCCGTAATTGGTAATAAAACAGAAGCAATCAAATCCAGATTTTCATCAGTAAATCATGCATAGATTAAAGACCGGAAGCCTAAAGGATAGTCCATACTCATCACATGGGACACAGAGCTGGATGTGGAAGTCATACAACAAATATACACCATTACAGACGTCACTTATGTCTGAGAGCTCCTGCAACTATTACAAGTACAGAAAAACAGCTACAAGTGCGAGTGAAAAAAAATTATGCAATATGGGATGTTTGCCATACGTATCGTTTAATTAAGCTGAAACCTTTAGAGGTTATGGTTCTGTCCAACAAATAAAGATAAAATAAAACTAAAATTTTGTTAAATTTTTTTTGACAAATCGTTATACATAAAAGGGACTGAGGGCCTGATTCAGACCCGCTCGCAAGCGGGTCGATGGTGCCCAAGTGCGCATGCGCACGATGGAGGCGGCTCCGTCGTGCGCATGCGCTCGACCCGAATAATGACGGCCAAGCCGTCGTTAAGGGTCTCGCACCAAAGGGGGCGTCCTGTCGATGGTGATTGACAGCATGCCCGCTTTGGTGGGCGTGCCGGGGGCGTGGCTGCCCAGATGGAGGCATTCCCATGGGAACACCTACCGTCTGGGTCCGGCCCCACTGACATCACTAGTGATGTCAGTGGGAGTGCTTTTGGCTCTGATAGAGCCAAAAGCACTCCTGGGCTTGCGGCAGCGAGACCCTACCGCAGGGTCTCGTCGCAAGCCCGATGGTCGCGATGGTCTTGACCATCGCGACCATCATTTTGGCCGCTCGCTATAGCTGTGGGTGACCAAAATGAAGGAGGGACGGCCCTGATTCAGAGCGAGCGCTCTGTCCGAGCGTCCGGCTCTGAATCAGGGCCTGATTCAGTAGTGGACGGAATTGCAAAGCCACACACAAGGGGCTTTGCAACTCCGTCCTGCTAAAGTTCTAATGCTGCAGGAGGCCTCTGAAGTGAAGAGACGCCTCCTATTAGCATCTGCGATCGCAGCCTGGGATGACCATTGTGACCATCAGTTATGTTGTGCAGTGCTGTGAAAGGGCTGCACATCATCAGTTATGTTGTGCAGCACTAACAAGCTCAGTAAGCCTCAGCTTGCACAGGCTGTCCAGCTTGCGTGGACAGGAAGTCTGCGCCCATGGACGCTGACCTTGCCCTCATCCCTCCTGGAAAACGGGGGCGACACACCCCGTTTCCATGAACACACGCTTCTGCCTGTAAATGAGGAAGAGGCATAAGTGGGTTGTGTGCAATGCCGCAGGTGTGCAGAATGGGTCCTGCGCAGGTTCCCAATAAACGGGGTCCTGCATGAATAGTATCCTCTGCTGAATCAGCCCCAAAATATTGCAATATGTGAAATAGTATTATTAGTATGTACTGTATTACAGTTTTCCAATAGAATGGCTGAGTGTACAATCTGGAGAAAAGGACAGTCACTAGAATACAGAGAGTGTAAATTAAAGATAGAAACAATGCTAATTAAAGATAGAATTGCTTGAAGGGTTCACAAAGGTAACTGAAGTTTGCACACATCCCAAAGTATCCCTGGTTGTGTATACTATTAGTATGCAGTCACAGCCCAGTCTGATAGCAACACAATGGTCTCTCCTGGCTGCGAGTAGCTCATTCCTGTGTACATTTGCCCCAGGAAAGCACAGTAAGTCTAATTGGGAGCCTTAGCCCTTGCAGGTACTTATTAGCATATGAAATGCACCTGAAAGCAGAACATTCAATGCAATTCAGGCATCAGAAGGGTTAAATGCTAACAATTTCCTCTGGTCACCTGAGACAATGGGTTAAGACACCCACCACAAATGTTTCATTTTGAAAACATCTTGTGCATCACAATAGCAAAAGGGCAGCAACTGGTGCTTTTGGATTGGATTTATCCCAGAGATAATATAGAGGTATAAAAGTCAGGGATGGGAAAGCAGAGCTCAATCTAGTCAGGAAGACAGGAGAGGAGACACAGACCTTGTAGGTGAGTAACCATTACCAGCAGCTCTGGTTCTAGGTGTGAGATTAGATACGTTATTCAATACAAAACTTAATCACACCTGCATTAGGCATTCTCATCCTTACCGTATATGTTTTACTAACTCCATGCGGCTAATCCTGTGTTGCACTTAGTTTTGGTTTTTTTAAAGAGGTATTTCCGGACATGTCACGGTTATCATCTAGCCATGTGCATGGAGATTGTTAAATAATGGTTTTCAAAATAATTAGTGTAAAGCCTTAATGTGTATATTGTAGCCATTTGTGACTGGAATAAAGGCTGAATATTATGTGCTTTTGTTTTATACCTCAGAATAATGCAATTTCCTGCGAGTTACATTTGATCAAGACATTAACAACTACACTCAAAAGGTCAAAATGTTATTTCACACCAATGTAAAATATATAAAAATCTATACACATATCCTAAACATTTATACCAGAAGCCTTTATTCCAGGGATACCAGAAGTGGTTTAAACAAATTTGTAATCCTGACATGCCTAAAATGTAGTTGTGGATTTGTTATTAACTATTTTTATTGCAAAACTAGTAACATACTGTAGTATGATATGAGTATAAGGCCTGTATATTGCAATTTTCCTAATACCTTTCTGATTAATAACTTTGGAGATACGTATTGCATGGATGTTAAATGATGGATATTGGTTTATTAAGAATGTGAGTAGCACTGGAATATTAATTGTCTATTTTAATGTCAAGCTTTGTAAAGATAATGTATTACTGGTATAAATCTCATATCATTTCCTCACTATATAAGTGTCCTTTCTCTATCACTCTGTAGATCACAAATGGAAAATAGAAAAAAAAATAAAATAATTATAGCGGGAGAGATATCATAACTATGGAAAATATTGTTGTGGACACACAATCAAAATATAATCCTTGATCAAGAAAGACATCTATGTATCAACTAAATGGAACAGAGAAGGGCATCCTTATAATGTTACAGAACTGAATATTGCATAGCTTGTTCTAGGACTTGCTTGCATGTAACACATATATTGCTGTCTTTCGCACATAAGGTTTGAAATCATTTAAAAAGAACCCCTGATACTTTAACATTGGGCTGCTTACTGAGTCTTGAAAAAAAAGAGTAAGTGCTCCAATGTTTTAGTGTTAGTGAATCCTGTATTCCAGATAGATACATGTCAGATATTTTAAAAGCATGGTTCCATGGAAGGGAGTTACAAGTACAAAAAATATGGAGCAGTTAGTGCCTCCTGTTTTTGCAGCGGTGGTCCCTTGATGCATGTTTCTGGGCATAAGATAACTGCTGTATGCACTTATCATTGCCAATGTGCACCTCTATGGTATTAAAGCAAGAATTGCACTTTAGCAATGGTGACTGTGTGTGGCTCACCTACAGTATCTGAACATTGTGTATCATGGCAGGAAGATATGTAACATTTTATTCATTTCTAATATGTCCACAATTGTCAAGTAAATACATGGTGTTATATTATAGAATAAAAGATATCATAGATGCATACATATCTGCTTAGTGTTTGGCAGTGTAAATAATACTATGTAATATCAGTCCCTTGGTCTACGTGACACTTCTCTCTCTTGGCTGTCCTCCTACCTCTCTGACCGTTCCTTCTCACGACTCCTCCCCCCCACAGCCTCTTAAAAGTAAGTGCTCCCCAAGGTTCTGTTCTAGGACCTCTCCTATTCTCTCTCTATACGTCCTCTCTAGGTAAACTCATCCGCTCTTTTGACCTCAATGATCATCTCTATGCTGATGATACTCAGATCTACCTTTCCTCACCTGGGACCTCAGAGGCGGTCGTTAGATGCAAGCGGTCGCTCTGAATGAGGGCGGCCACTTGCATCTTGTAGTGCCGCCTCTTGGTCGATTGCTAAGCTGTGGGTTACCACCCACAGCTCTAGCGACCGACCAGGGTGATGGTCGCGATGGTCAAGACCATCGCGACCATCGGGGCTTGCGACGAGACCCTAAGGTTGGGTCTCGGCACTCGCAAGCCCCAGGGAGCTTCCTGCTCTGATCGAGCAGGAAGCTCCCCACTGACATCACTGCTGATGTCAGTGGGGCCGCCCCCAAACGGCAGGCGTTCATTCTTGAACGCCTCCGTTTGGCCGGCCATGCCCCCTGCCCGCCTCCCAAATGGGGCAAGCTGTCACTCACCATCGACAGCTTACCCCCTTTGGTGCGAGACCCCTAGCGACAGAGCGCCCGTCGCTAGCCAGTTCTCGCGCATGCGCACGTCGGAGCCGGCGGCAGCTGTATGCTTGTTATAGCAGCCGATGAGTCAGACAGACTCTCACTGGCTGCTGCGTCGTCCACGGAGTGAGCTGGCTGGAGCTCACTCATGAGCTCCGCCTTCCGGCTCACCTCGCAGCAGGTGATGGGACAGACGTCTGGGGACACTGTGGAGGCAGTGCATAGGTGGGGGTGGCCGCTACTGGGGACACTGTATGGGGGCGCCACCACTGGGGCACTGTACAGGCTGGGGCCACTTCTGGGGGCACTGCAGAGGGGGGGACCACTTCTGGGGGCACTGCAGAGGGGGGGGACCACTACGGGGGCACTGCAGAGGGGGGGGACCACTACTGGTGCAACTGCAGAGGGGGGGACCACTACTGGTGCAACTGCAGAGGGGGGGACCACTACTGGTGCAACTGCAGAGGGGGGACTACTACTGGGGGCACTGCAGAGGGGGGACTACTACTGGGGGCACTGCAGAGGGGTGCCCAAAGCATATTCTTGCATCTGGGCCCACCACTCTCTAGTTTGGCCACTGCCGGCGGTGGCTTTGCTTGCCCGGGGTTTTTTGGCTGCAGAGGGGTGGTCTTTCTGGGGGTTGGTTGCCTGGAGAGGGGGGGTTAGCTGCTCAGTAATGTGGCTGTGGGATGGTGGTTTACCTGGGGTACCCAGTTAGTGGTGTGGCCATGGGGGTTGGTTGCCCGGGGCACAGGTATTCAGTAATGCTGCCCCGGGGGAAGAGGGGGTCTGGCTCCTACACTTTCATCCTGGTTTCTTAGGTTTTAGAAAAAATTGTCAAGCCCTGACATACATTGGTCAGCTACATGTAGCTAAAATAATAGGTTGTTTCAGAACTTGCATGCAATACAGCACTCTGCCTACTGAAAAGAGGAGAGATTGTATTTCCTCCCAGTACTTCAGGTGTAGACCTAGATCATACATTTATTTATTAACAGTTATTTATATAGCACCCAGATATTCTGCAGCGCTTACAGAGCACACCACACACTACTTACACCCAGACATTAAGGGGGCAATTCAATTCTGCAAGATGTTGGGTCATGATGTGCGGATGCACACATTACTGTATATTACGGTAGTCTGTCGTACAGTTACAGCTCCCCCTACGTCTAGTAACATTGCAAGTTACACCACTGCTTAAATCAGTTTTTTGTGTGTGACACTGTTTTATGGAATACATTGTAAAGGACATACTTGAACAGGACTCTTAAGGGGACAACCTCTTCCCCAACCCTATGTCTCTCCTTATGTTTCTTCTTTCGCTTCCGCTTTACTTTCACTGTAGACGTTTCCTTCTTGTCAATGGTGTCCTTTTCTTCTTCTGTAGAAACCTCTGAGAAAAAATAAAAATTGTATTTACAAATTATGCAGGATGCACAGCGATCTAATACCTGCATGAACATCCCATCATGTCCCATATATATGTCACACATAGAAATGTCACCTTTACATTCTGGAAGCTCTGTAGACAGCATTGCTGACTTTGAATTTACAGCTTCATCTTTCGCATGTGCTTTTCTGTACTTTGATGAGGAATCCTGCTCCTCCGAGCTGCTACGTTTCCTCTTGCCAGATCGGCTTTCCTCTGACTGGTCTGAGCTCTCTGCCCTATCCCTTTTCCTCGTCTCTTTCTTAGAGATCTGCTCTTTAGATTCTGATGTCTCAGTCATAGAGCTTTCTGACACACTGCGATGTCTTTTAGTCCTTTCTTCCTTGGTGGACACTTCCATATTTTGGTCATAATTTTCCTCTACTGCTTTCTCATTGCTCTCCTTACGGCTTTTAGTCTTTTTCTTCTTCTTCTTTTTCTTCTCCTCTAGTAAATCAATGACACTCCATTACACTTCTACCATATGTATACACCCCTGCCTCCACATTACTGACGAGGCAATAACATACTGCCATGGTTTTGTGTTAGTGGCTAGCAGTATAATACCAGAGAGGTGGAGGTACAGCTAAATGAAACAGCTCTGCAGTGCATGTTCTTGTGTTAAATATAAATTTCAACTGTGTAAGCCTGAATTTGCTTTTTTAGATGGAGAAAGTAAAAAGCTCATCAATTACTGCAAAAAAATAATACACACAAATTAAATGATAACCTATGCATGCATGGGACCTGCACAGATCTAGCAACCTATCCAGGGACAAAGATATGTTTAACTCATACCAAAGTCATTGGCCTCAGGTGCTGGCAGCTCTGGAACAGGCTTGCTTTTCACTGTTTTTGGGAACATCCCAGCCTTCCTAGGCGCTTCTTCGGGTGGGTTATTTAGAAACTAAATAATTTAAGGGGGAGGAACAGAGGACAAATATAATGATTACCACATGTCTCATGGAACATATTTAATACTTTCTATTAATATAACCTGATTTATAAGATCTTATCTTCCTATTTTGTACCAGCATGCAACTGCCAAATGCCATACCTGGTGCCCATAGCCGACAGATTAGAGCACATTGAAGAGTCTCATGGACATTATATAGCAAAAATAAGACAGGACTATAACATAATGAATATAATCTTAGAAATTTCAAAAAGAGAACTTTCTAATCTCAAAGGGATCATACAAAGCATGTAAAATATATATCTCTCTCTCTATATAGTAAAGATGAATGGCGGCACTCACAGGTCTTGAAAGATAAGGATACGCAGACAACTGTGTCACTCTGGTCCGACGTTTCAGTCAAAGACTTTTATCAATAACATAAATGAAATACCAAACATACATACCTATATAACAGTGTGTCTAATGTGACGGGTGCTGCCTCCGTGCGCTGGCCACCGGGTGCTCCGAGTCGGACGTCATCCGCATGCGCCCATACTGCGGCACTGGCGCGATGACATCACCAGCGTGGTGACGTCACGCGTCAAGCCAGGTACAGTGGGCCACTCGCAGGCTAGTCTAGTCTAGCACACCAGTGGCCTGGAGGATACATTACAATGAATAAACAAACAGTAAATGCACCGACAATTAAACAAAGTGCATGTATTTGAGTATCAAAGTGTTGAATACATGTGTAAAGCACCCAGATGTAAGGTATAGGAGATGTCTGGTGGGGAAATGTGACATGAGAAAATAGAACATGATAAAATTAGTGCATAATGGATATAGTGTAATGCAATCACCCTGATCTCTGGGGAGAACATATAAACTCCACATCATAGTGTCAAAAAAGGGGATGATAATATTGAGTGCAAATAAATGTATAACCTAAATGTCATGTAAATAGACCCATAAACACATCCATAAAAAAGAAACTATTTATAAAGTCAAAAAGGACGTCATAAAATCGAGTTTCTTTTCACCATGTACAAAAGTAGGACATTTTTCTGTGTAACAGCTACAGATAAAGGCTTTTCTATATAGTCGTCACAATATACTGGACTACTATAAAGCAGTAACCAGTTGAGGTTTGATAATATCTATTATATTAATAAACAGAGGTTGGCCGATATCACTAATGCTGGGGGAATCGGTATGTAATACCGGACGAAATCCCGACAGCGACAGGTCAAAATCCCGACAGCTAAAGGTAAGTTACCTAACCCTCCCCTCTCCCCCCACCCAACCCTCCTTTAGGGGTGCCTAACCCCAACCTCCCCCCCTTAGTGCCTAGCCCTAACCTACCCCCAGGGGTGCCTAAACCTAGCCTCTCCTGCCCACACCCTAAACCTAACCCTCACAGGGGGTAGCCTAACCCTAACCTCTCCCCATAGTGCCTAACCCCAACAACCCCTTCCCCTAGCTTAACCCAAACCTTCCCCGTGGGGGGTGCCTAACCCTAAGCCCCCCCGAAGGTCCTTAAACTTAACCCCCCCATCCTCTGCTAAGTGTTATACATACCTGTCTGAGGACGATTGGGATGGCGGGGGTCGGTGTTTCAGCGTCGGGATTAAGATAGGCGTCTGCATTTCGACGCCTATCTTAAGTCCCTTGTCGGGCAGGAGTAGTCGGGTTTTACCTCATCCCAATGCTGGATACACACTGGCCGATCAATTGATCAGCCAATATATCTTTTGGCCGTCGGCCAGTGTGTACAGAAGATACGTCTGTGAACCGCGTCATTCACAGACATATCGCATTGGCTGTGCTGCACAGCCGATGGACAGATATGTCTGTCCTGTCCAAGCATACAGTAGCAAGTACCTTAATATGTATCCGGTGATTAAATCCCTCAATATCCTTAAAAATTGGCTTTGAAACCCATTAAATATTCCCTTAATATTTAAGGATCACTCTGAGCCCCGCATTTGATCAGTAGGGCCTACAAGCAAAAACTAGCTGTGGCCTGTTACTGCTTGGCACAGTCCCCCCTCCTCCATTTAGATTTTTGCCTATATTATGGGAGTCACTGCTAATAAGTCTAATTTACGATTAGAATGTTAGGGAGTTAAATGAGAAAATTAAGTGCTCTCTGGTGTTATGTCAGCTGAAGAATAACTCTGATAATTGTTTACTGAGTCGCCATGGCGGTGGTGTTGGGGTCCTTCTATCCCCTGGTTACTCCTACTAACTCATACCCCCTGAACCATCCTTTACATTCTCTACATTTAATGTTCATGCTATAGGCCTCTTCCAACCAGTACACCTCCGAGTAGCTGTCATTTACCATCCCCCTGGCACTCCATCCAAATTCCTTGACAACTTTGAATCCTGGCTCTCTCACCTTCTTTCCACAGACCTTCCCTCCATTATCTTAGGTGACTTCAATATTCCAATAGATATCCCCACAGAATCCTCTGCCTCCAAACTCCTTTCCCTCAAATCTTCATTTGGTCTCCCCCAATGGACCTAGTCATCCTCCCATGTGAGTGGGTATTCGCTTGATCTGGTCTTCACTCACTGTTGTGATATTTCTGATTACTCCAATTCCCCATTCCCCCTCTCTGACCATCACCTTCTCTTTTAACTTATCCCTCTCTCCTTCCCCTCCTCAAACCCCTAAGGCCACCATCACTAAGCGTAACATTGAGGCTATAGACACAGTTTCTTTTTCTTCCCTGCTTGACTCACTGCTTTCCCCTATTCGCTCTCTCTCTCCTGCCCTGAATAAGCTGATTCCATATACATTGCCTCCTTTACTTCTGCTCTTGACTCTGTTTCTTCGGCGATCACTACTCACCCTCGCAGATCCACACCTCAACCCTGGCATTCCAAATGCACCAGATACCTGCAAAAATGTTCATGAACCGCCGAGCAATAGTGGAGAAGATCACGCTCTAAAGCAATTTTCTCCATTCAAAATTTATCATACAGCGCTGCCTTTCCCTCTCTAAACAGTCATATTTCCAGAACTTCATTTCCTCCCAGTCCTCAAATCCCGAAAATCTCTTCACCACCTTCAACTCCCTCTTCTGCCCACACCCTCCTCGCTCTCTGTCCTTGGCTTTGCTACCTACTTTACATCTAAAACAGATTCCATACGTCAGGACATTATATCCCACCATGCCCATAGCACTCCACCTCCTCCTTTCCTGGATCACCCCTCCCCATCCATTTTACCAACTCTGACATCATTCTACCCTGTATCTGGGGAGGAAGTCACGGCCCTCATCCGGTTCTACCCCTCTTCCATTCCCCCCCCCCCTCCCCCGACCCTATCCCTTCACATCTCCTCTGCTACCTCTCACCTTGTGTCTGTTCCCATCAGGCTCACCTCCTCAATCTCTCCATCTCATGTGGCGCTGTCCCTTCGGCCCTGGTCTACCCCATTCTTAAAAAAACCTACCCTTGCTCCTAACACTCTCTCCAACTATCGACCCATCTTTCTCCTTTCTTTTGCCTCCAAACTCCTTGACCGTATTGTTTACAGCCGCATTTATTTCCTCCCACTCCCTCCTTGACCCCTTTCAGTCTGGCTTCAGTACTCTCCACTCCACTGAAACTGCCCTCAGAAATTACATCCTTGATGCCAAATCTACGGGCCACTACTCTCTGCTCATTCTCCTCGACCTCTCTGCTGATTTCGACACTGTGAACCAACCTCTCCTGCTGCATATCCTTCACTCCCTTGGTCTACGTGACACTGCCCGCATACCCCTCTGACCTATCTGCCTCCATCTCCTCTCATGACTCCACTTCCCCACCAGATTCTCTAACAGTAGGTGTTCCCCCAAGGTTCTGTTCTTGGACCTCTCCTATTCTCCCTCTATACGTCCTCTCTAGGTGGACTCATCAGCTATTTTGACCTCCATTATCATCTCTATGCTGACGATATCTACCTTTCCTCCCCTGACCTCTCCCCCTCTGTCCTCACTTGTATCACCAACTGTCTCTCTGCTATCTCTTCCTGGATGTCCCAGCGCTTTCTTAAACATAATAATAATAATAATCATTATCTATTTATATGGCACCACAAGTATTCCGCAGCGCCTTACAAAGTAGATAAACAAATAAGTTGACCAGTGACTTACAGTACAATACAATACAGGACAAGGATAATATACATTGCTATATTAGCGACCATAACACCAAGATAAGCAACAGAGCAAAGTAACCAAGTGTTAGGTACCCTAGTGGGGAGTAAGAAGTAGATGAAAGTAAAGTAAGGAGAACCACTAGAGGGTAAAGGGCCCTGCTCGTAAGAGCTTACATTCTAAAGGAGAGGGGCAGACTAACAGGTGTGACACAGATGGGGTAGACAGGGAGGAAGGAATATGTAGCAGCAAGTTAAGATGAGAGCTGGAAGGCTTTGATGAAGTAGTGGGTCTTGAGAGCTCGCTTGAGGGATTGTAGAGAGGTGGAGCGTCTGATGGGAAGAGGGAGAGAGTTCCAAAGGTGGGGAACAGCGCAGGCAAAATCTTGGAGGTGGGAGTGGGAGGAAGTAAGGAAGTAATCAGTTTGCATAAGAGGTGGCGTGCATTTCTTGAACAAAGAGGGAGGAGAGTGGAGGGAGATGAGGTCCGAGATGTAAATGGGAGAGGAATGGGTGAGGGCTTTGTAAGAGAGAGAGAGAGAACCTTCAATTGGGTTCTCAAACCTTGCTTTCATAAAGAACACAGTTCACATAGACCTCTATGTTTTTACTAAAGGCTTTTTGACACGGTCTGCATACACTCTCCCTCTATACAACTTTGGAGAAATCAAACTTGGTAGGGAATTTATGGCACAATGTTCCAGCTGTATGTTTAGGATATTTCATAATATCCTAGATGCAGATATTGATAGATGTAGGGAATATAATATCCTGTTACAAAGGGAACACATTTTTTCACGTTTGGCGGGCAGATGAATGTACGGAAGCTGAGACAACCTCATCTTTTTGAGCTTCTCATAAATCATTTTCCTGTATAGATTTGGCACTCCTTGTCACTATGGTTACTGGTGTGAAATAAATGCAGGGTAAAATCTCTATTACCAGAGGCCACCGTAGAATTTTTGTTTCCCAAAAGGTCATTTCTTCTGGAAACTTAATTTATTATGGTTGACAAGGATGTGATTAGGGTCAGGGATGGTTAGTCAGAGTAAAGTATATTTTGACTCAAAACTGGCCACAGCACAGCACCCAATACTGTGGGTTGCAAAGTCTTTATATGAGGAACATTAGACAGTTGTCAAAGCTTTAGAGATTGTCATCCAAAATAGGAGTTAAAAACACAAACGTAGGGATGTGCATTCATGATCCCTATGACAGGAGGACATAGCTGCCGGCCCAAAGATAATACATACACTTACTGTTGGATAAATCTAGGTCCCTGTGGTTTGTTAAACATGTTTAATAGGAGCATTCTGATAGATGAAGTAGTTATACTTGGCAAGAGCCTACAGCGCCAGAGTTCCGACAATTCTGAATAATGGGAATAGTGAGGCACTGCTTAACGCCAGACACAGCACAGGTGTTTAAAGAGTATTATTGATAGTATCTACAAATCAGTAGCGAGCTATACTATGGCTGACTTTCCCGAGTTACTTAGTGAACATATCTCTTCTCACACAAGCCTCATCGGGTAAAGCATTTTTATATTGTTCCTTTATGCTCGAGGAGGTAGACAATCCATTCACTTCTTTTGTGAACAGAAAAGCGCCATGACGAATGGTGGAGCTCGACAAGAAGCACAAAGAAAATTTCTCGATATCTTTAACCAACTATAGTCGAGTGAACTCTCACCGTCTATGTCCAAAACCAGGGAAAGATTTGCACCAATCAAATTCGTACTTCCCTATTTTACTTCTAGCTACCAACATAAAAAACGAAGGTAAAATCCTAACTAATAGGTAGATCAATGTATTACTGGAAATTAGCCAGACTCAAACAGGATTCATGCCAGATAAGCATTAAATTACCAGATGTATATACCATATTCCAGCTCCTTCTATTACTTTCCCAAGATGCAACTATGGTGATCGATTGTCCTTACCTGTTCTAAATAATGTGGAAGGTCTATATGGGCTCAGTAGCTCTATTCCTCCTCCAGTTGCTCAGGTTTGGGTACGTGTATGGGTCATTTGCCATTGGTTGTGTAACAAGTCAGATATGCCGCCCTTGGGCTGTTTTCAGGGGCCATTGAGCCCTTGGTGGGTAATATCAGAGATTGTTCAAATATCTGTGCCATTCCTATACTTTAGAGAATAAAATAGAGCTTATGCTCAATGGACTAAATTGCTGCATCTAGGGGACACATATCAACTTTTGGGCTTAAATAGGAGTATTTTTCCTGTAATTGGGATTCTGCCAGTCCATCCTCCAACATAAATGTACTCTGTTTCAAATACTTTGGGATCTGTATTTTAGCTACTGCCGAAATATGTGCATTTAAATATTTGGCCAAAGTTTCTCTATATACAACAACAACAGACTCCAGTACCGATATCCACATATATTTTTTTAAAGACTGATCATAAAGTTGGGTACAGCATCACGATGGTCAGAACGTTTGCTGTGGGATCAATACTGTGAAAATGCCAGGGAATTTGAGTATTTTCACGCTAACCCTCCAGTTGCGCAGCCCCCCCCCCAACCGTCACGCAGCCCAACCCCCGCGCCACCCAACCGTCACGCAGCCCAACCCTTACTGTTGGTAGTTGTTGCCATTCTGACCGGTCTGGATCCCGTCGCCGGTATTGTGAACGCCAAGATTCTGACGGTCGGGTTGCTGACTACATTCCTGATCACCTTATCTTTCTTGATATTGTTTGAGAAACATGCTAAGATCAGTCTTCATACAATGCGCATACACAGAGACAGGGGTGTTCTTGTCCTGCCCAATCATACACTGTTATTACATTTTGTTCAACTTAGACATCCCAAACAGTGGGTGGGAGACAGAGTCTATAATGACCTGCATTGCGAGCTGGTATGACAGTACAAAGTGCAAATGTCCACAGCAACCACTCAGCACTTACCTTACCCCATACACAGGAAGACTTAGCAAGTAGACTGACTGCCTGAGCGTGTCCCCAACTTGGCTATGTAGGGTGGGATACCAAAGTCTAAATTAGTGCAATATATCACTGCCCTTATAGTCAGTCTCAAACAACTGACCATTTACAATCACATGTTGCTGTTTTGGTGAATGTATTGGAGCCACATTTGCTGCAGTTCCGATCTAAGTTATCTGAAACGACATCATGAGCTGGTGTAATTACAACATGTAGAGACACCCTAATATTACATAGATCAATTAAAAGCAATTGCTAGGTGGTTGCTACAGCTCACAGCTCTTTATACTGTGTGTACTACTTTATCTTGACTGCTTACAGCCAGCCATGTAATAAAAAAAAAGAAAGATCATTACCTCAACTGCTTTAGCAGCTTGTTCCCGATTCTCAAACTCAATAAATGCAAATCCCTTTGGGTCGCCTGTTGATTTGTACCGGGGAATGCTTATATAGACCACTGTGCCACATTTACTAAAAACCCGTTCAATCCAGCTGTGGGTAACGTTTTTAGGCAGCAGCTCCTGAGAACATAAGAAACATCACACATGAAACGTGAACAGCAATTGTATAAGGGTAGATAAACTGAAAACGTTGACACCCTGTTTTGCTTGCTTGCAAAAATAAGTGATTCTAGACAGGTCACTGCAACCATTCTCTGTGTACTGTATGATAATGTTATATTGTCTGTAACAAAAAAAAACCCAGGCTTTCAAATGATTCTACAGAAAAAAATATTGCAGAGCCAGCACTATGAAATACTCCATTCACAAGTTATGGGCCCTTACATCTGCGATGGATTGACTCAATTCCCCGTCCTGCTGACCCCGGGGAATCAGGCAAATCCAACATGTTGTAAATCCTCGATGAGCCGATCCCACCCAAAACACTATCGGGATTGGCGAGTGAGAGATTTTTAACATGATGGTTTGCGGATCGGCAGAACCGGGAATTGAAGCCGTAGATGTAGGACCCCACATTATTCATGACAGATAAGTCACTGCAGATCTTCAGAAACAAAAGCTGAGGGAAAGCTGTCATTTTTCTAGGTATTTACTGCTATACATACAAATGTAATATTTTGAAACATATTAACACTAAAATATGTATGTGTATTGCTTTACAGTATAGAATAGCAGGCATCTCCATATTCAATTCCAAAGACTTTTCGCCGGTGCGCAAAGTCTGCTCCTTGTAACCAGCGGAAAAGATTCGCCTCTGAGTGCAGGTGGAAAAAAGTGCAGAATTGGGGGTTTGGGGTGCAAAGTTGGGGGAACACCCCTGCAGCCTTTGGACATCCCCCAAAAGGTAAACTGCATCAAAAAAAGTTTATTACTTTAAACCACCTCAAAAAAGTACTTTCGTTTTAGGGGGCGAAAAAAATGTAAAGTTGGGGGATAAACTTAAAAACTAGCGAAATAGATTCCAGGGGGACCCCAAAGTATGGCCCAGCTGTTTTTTTTATTGCAGGTGCTCGCTGAAGGTGCGTGTACATTTTTTAAAACAGCACTTTAGCGATTTTTAACCATGCTTGCACCCATTTTCATGTACCCCAAAATTGCTGGGACTACTTATTTTTACACCCAAATAACGGCAAAATTCTATTCTTCACCACTTGTGCAAAGAAGCTATTAGCAGCTCAAAATCACAGAAAAAGACTAAACCCTATTTAGCATCTATTGAGAGCATTTAAGCACCCCAAATACCTTCTTGCAGGGCTATTCGGGGATATCTATAGTGATCCCCAATGTTAGTGCATCTTTTGGGGGGGTGTCAGGCTGATTTCCTCAAAATTGACAGCACTTTGCCTGTTTGAGTTTCGCCGGGACGCGTTTTCGCGTACTTGAATAGAATAGGGCGAAAAGCGGAGGTAATCCATTTACATAGGCTACATGCTTCTCTTTTTCCGCAGTCATGGAAAAAAATGTGCAGAATGGATTTCCACCTGTTTGCCAGTGTCTCCGACTGTCAACATCACTGCGCCCAACAGCAATTCACTGGCTATACCACAATTTTCCCCACCCACGGGACACTGCGTCCCACGGGTGGGGATGGCACCTGGCAGGCTGTTTTAGAGGGGCGCCGGGTGCATTCTGCCCTTTTGAAATCGGGCAGGGAGCAGCGCCCCACTAAAACAGCCTAGCGGGAACGCTGTAAAAAATACTTGACATTATAAGATTACCATGCTGTGCATATACAGTACTTTTGCGGATACCAGAACATTAGGTTCCAATTGACGTACAAGAATGACTTACCGCATACACAGTACGCTCATCCACATCTGGTGGCTTCTCTCCTATAGGAAGCCGTCTTCTGATTTTGGTACTTTCCAAATTCACCTTGGAATTAATTAAATAAAAATGAGAAAAATCCCTTCCATAGTTGGAGCATAGGGATAGGAGCTATGATAAACACTCACCTCTACAACCGAGGAATTCTTTATGGCTCTGGCAATTAGCTTGGCATCTGTGGTTAGTTTCTTCATCTTATTAAAGGAGGCCAGCATGGATAGGTCAATGTCTAAGATAAAAGGACAGATATGATAGGGTATATATGCTGAAAATATTGAGTATATAAAACAGACAATTCGATAACAGTATTTACATTATCCATATACATTTGATTGTGAAATACTCATCTAAAAACCATCAAGTGACGTTTATTACTGTTGCACTTATTTAGATTGGTGTTATTCTACCCATACGCGGCTGACTGCCTGACTGCAAAACACCTTCATCTGTACACAATTTGCCAATACATTCAATTTATGTCATTTCAGCATCTGGCCATTTACTGATCACATTGTTTTGAAAGAACAGTTATTTAGGACCCCCATGCAAAGTGATGCTAGTATGGCAGGACTGAAAACAACTAAAGCTTGGTGACTCGATTTGGGGTTGTGCATGGCACTTACAACCAAACAAAAGGCATATGTATGGTTTTATACAGAAGTTTGTGCCTTTGAAATAGCTTAATGAAAGGATGTAATGTAAATCAAATCAAATGTGGGACGAGCTGAAATAATAGTGGTAGTAAAAACAAGTAGGTTTTGAGCTTTAAGTAAATTGCAAAATAAATATTATAGAGAAAGAGTACATAAAGATCACATTTTAATGCAATAAAATTCCATGGATATTGCATGCTTCAGAGCCACAATGTCCCTTACAGGCTTGAGACTAACAACATTTCCACCTTGAAAATAAAGCTGTGAGGTTAAACACTAGGACCTTTGTACAATGTAAGATGCAGAGTGCTCAATGCCAGGTGACAACAGGGATACAAAGAGGCCTCTCCACATATACTCAGTCCTAGCTACTGGGTTCTCTGCATTGCACATTTTCATGAACATGCACAAAATGAGATTAAAACTTGAATTTCCTCACACAAATGTGACAATGAGGTAGCATGAAACTCATCTCCCCCCCTGGGATGTAAGAGGAAACACACAGCCATTTGTTTTCTATATGCAGATTACCTATTGAGATCCTAATTCGGGTTTAGAACACAAATAAAAATGAGCTCCCCTGCAGTATACTGAATGAGTGACTCAGTAGGTCAGGATGATTTACCTAGATATAGATAAAGGACTACACCGCACCTTGTCCCATCACGATGAAGCAAACAGCAAAACATTATGCTTTAAATCTTCAGATATGGAAGTGTTAAACTATGGAATTCATTATCTAACGCAGTTACATTCCAGAAAACACAATAAAGGAGCGGCAATGCATATCTTTCTTTGCAGAAATAGCTTTGTAAGCAAGGGCAGTATTCAATAGTTTCTACTCCCCTTCGCGCCCGACGGAGCTATTCAATTGTTGCTCCTGCCGGGCGCAATCAGCTGCTGGCACACCATTTCAGCTCACACCCCCTGCGGGGTGCAGCGGAAATGGGTGAAAAGTGACCAGTTTGGGCACCCAAATGGCACTTTTCGTGATCGAGCCCAGCACTTTGGTCGGGGGTAGCTGTTTTAAGCGGCTAAACCCGACCTCTATGGGCGCAATCAGCGCGGTAATCAGCAGTGATAGCGCTGAGCGAAAAAAATTGTGGGTCCCAGGGCCCCTCACTTTAAAAAAAAAATAAGAGATATGGTAAGCACTTACCCTTGTTATCTCTATTTCTACGAAGTCCATAGGGTTCCACAGGATACCTCGGGGTATAGGTGATGACGTCAGTCTTCAGGCACCACAGAGTTAAAGTTTTCAGCCTCCCAGGATGCATCTGGGTCCCTCTCCTATATCCTGCCCCCGGGCCAAGGCATCTCAGTTACGTCACAAGCCATAGGCCGGAGGAGGAGAAGAAAGAGAGAGAAGAAAAATCTGGACACTCACAAGAATCACATTCTCACCATAGGGAGACGGAAAACCGGTGACCAGAATAAAGCCCATCTGCAGTACAGGTGCGACAGGGCGGGAGTCCTGTGGAACCCTATGGACTTCGTAGAAATAGAGATAACAAGGGTAAGTTCTTACCATCTCTCTTATTTTCTACTGCAGGGTCCATAGGGTATCCACAGGATACCTTGGGGATGTCCCAAAGCAGTATCCTTTAAGGGTGGGGACGCTCCTGTGCTGAGAGGAGAATCCGCCGCCCGAAGGAAGCATCCTGAGAGGCAAAGGTGTCAAAAGCGTAATACCTCACAAAAGGTATGGACAGAAGACCACGTAGCAGCCTTGCAGATCTGAACTGCAGAGGCACCACGTCTAGCTGCCCACGAAGGACCCACAGACCTAGTGGAATGAGCCCTCACCGAGGAGGGGACTGGAAGATAAGCTTCTGAAATTGCCATACGAATCCAGCCTGCCAAAGTCTGCTTTGAAGCAGGCCAACCCTTTTTACGGAAGCCATAGAGGACAAACAAGGCGTCTGACTTCCTAAAAGAAGAAGTGCGGTCAACATAAATTCTCAATGCCCGCACAACATCCAAAGTGGCTTCACCCACTGAAAGTCCAGGTGAATTGAAAGCCGGCACAACAATTTCTTCATTGATGTGAAAACTGGATACCACTTTGGGAAGGAATCCCGGACGAGTGCGAAGCACCGCCCTATTCCGATGAAAAATCCGAAAAGGGGGTCTACAAGAGAGAGCCCCTAAATCAGACACACGTCTGGCCGAGGCAATGGCCAGAAGGAACATGGTTTTAGCTGTAAGCCATTTAAGGTCCACTGAGCCCAGTGGTTCAAATGGCGGTCCCTGGAGAACTCTCAGGACCACAGCCAAATCCCAAGGCGCCACTAGTGGAACAAAAGGTGGCTGAATGCGAAGAACACCTTGCATAAAGGTGCGCACATCAGAGAGCGCAGCAAACCTACGATGAAACCAGACTGACAGAGCAGACACCTGCACTTTCAGAGAAGCCAGGCGAAGCCCATGATCCAGCCCAGCCTGTAGGAATGCCAACACCCTAGACAGGCGGAACTCCCTAGGAGAATACCCTCTAGGTCGACACCACCAGAATAAAGTATGCCACACACGATGGTAGATTCTTGCCGAGGATGGTTTCCGAGTTTTTAGCATGTTTTGCACCACAGAGCCAGAAAACCCTCTGGACCTTAACATGGCCGTCTCAACAGCCACGCCGTCAAAGACAGCCGAGTCAGGTCATGGTGAAGACAAGGATCCTGTGACAGCAGATCCGGTTGTAGTGGTAACCTCAGAGGAACGTCTACTGACAAACTCTGAAGGTCGGAGAACCAGTGCCGTCTGGGCCACTCGGGAGCTATCAACAGTAGCGTACCTCCTTCATGTTTGAATTTCCGGATTACCAGCGGAAGAAGGGAAAACGGAGGGAAGAGGTAGGCGAACTGGAACGTCCACTGGACGGACAGAGCATCTACCAGAGACGCCTTTTCGTCTCTTGTTCGATACCCGTACACCGGCAACTTGTTGTTGTGTCGGGACGCCATGAGGTCTATCTCTGGGAGACCCCACCTGTCCACCAGAAGCTGAAAGACCTCCTGGTGCAAAGACCACTCTCCCGGAGGCACGTCCTGCCTGCTGAGAAAATCCGCTTCCCGGTTGAGGACTCCCCGGATGAACACTGCTGATAATGCTGGGAGATTGCGCTCCGCCCAGACCAGAATGCGGGACACTTCTGCGAGTGCTGCCCGACTTCGGGTTCCTCCTTGCCAGTTTAAATAGGCCACTGTGGTGTCGTTGTCCGACTGGACCTGCACAGGGTGACCCTGAAGAACCGGCTGTGCCAGCTGGAGAGCTCTGAACACCGCACGGAGTTCCAAGATGTTTATTGGAAGCTTCGCTTCTGCCCGAGTCCACCTTCCCTGAAACAAGTGCGGACCCGTGACCGCTCCCCAGCCCCGGAGACTGGCGTCCGTTGTCAACAGGACCCAGTTCGCCACCCAGAACGGGCGACCCTTGTTGAGGTGGGTCGTCTGCAACCACCAGGTTAGAGACAGGCGAACCTCCGGAGTAAGCTCCAATGTCTGGGACCTGAGACACTGAGGCAGTCCATTCCATCTGGACAGAATCAATAGCTGCAGAGGTCTGGAGTGAAATTGGGCGTACTCCACCATGTCGAATACCGACACCATTGAGCCCAACAACTTCATTGCCGAGTGTATCGACACTCGACGACACTGCAGACAACTGCGTACCCTCAACTCCGTCACAAAGATCCGCTGCTGCCTGGAGTCCAATAAGAACCCGAGGTGCAGGATCCTCTGAGACGGGATGAGAGTGGACGTCTGCCAGTTTATCAACCAGCCGTGACGTTGCAGTACCGCAATCGTCAGATCCAGATGGTGTAAAAGTAGTTCTGGAGACCTCGCTATTAACAGGAGGTCGTCCAGATAAGGCAACAATCGGACTCCCTGCGTCCGCAGGTGAGCCGTCATGACCGCCATGACCTTGGTGAATACACGTGGAGTTGTCGCCAGGCCAAAAGGCAGCACCCGAAACTGGAAATGTTCGTTGCAGATTGCAAATCTGAGGAACTGTTGATGGCGCAAAAGAACAGGGACATGCAGATAAACCTCCTGGATGTCCAATGACACCATGTAGTCCCCAGGTTCCAGTGCCAGAATAATGGACCGTAGGGTCTCCATCCAAAATAAATTTGTTGAAGGCCTTGAGGTTGAGTATTGGACGGTAAGACCCATTGGGTTTCTGCACCAAAAATAGATTGGAACAGAAACCCTGGCCCCTCTGGGAGAATGGAACATGCACTATAACTCCACCCTGGAGCATAGTGTGCAAAACCTTCCGCAGTTCCGAGGCTTTGTTCCGGTCTAATGGAAGACCTGTGGTAAAGAACCGGGATGGAGGCCGGAAGGAGAGGGCATACCCGTGAGAGACCACCTCCTGAACCCAAGTGTCCGTCGTAGTTCTTGACCAGCACTGGGCGAACTGAAGCAGGCGGCCCCCCACTATGGGATCCCCCAAAGGGAGGCACGGACCGTCAGGCCGCAGGTTTGTCATCTGACCTAGGGGCCGGACGTCTGGTACTCCAGGCCTGTTTCCTGGGCTTGGACGATTTCTTGGTCCCAGCCTGTCGTGGAAAGGACTGTGCTTTAGGCCTACCTTGGACCCTGTGAGGCCGAAAGGACGACATACCAGCACTTGAATGCATCGTAGCAGACGGGAGACATGCAGATTTTGCTGCTGCCAACGTAGCTACTATTTTGTCCAGATATGGACCAAATAGGACCTCTCCATTGAAAGGCAGACCTTCTAATCCCTTTTTGGAATCAGCGCCCGCCTTCCAAGAACGCAATCATAAGGTGCGACAAGCAGCCACAGCTGCAGAGGAAATCCTAGAGGTGAGCATACAAATATCTAAGGCTGCTTCATTGATGTAAGTGGCCGAGTCTCGGAGACTGCCCACCAACTCGGCCTGTTCAGCCGAACAGTCAGAGTCCAAAGACGCCTCCAAACTATCCGCCCAGCGCTCCATAGCTCTGGCTACCCAACACACGGCCATAGCCGGTCTGGATGCTCCCCCTGCCAGGGAATAAACAGATTTGAGGCAGATCTCCACCCTGCGGTCTGTGACATCCTTCAAGGATGACATCGAAGGCATAGGCAACGTGGGACTTCTGACTAGGCGTGTGACATGTGAATCCACCTGCGGAGGGGATTCCCACTTAGAAAAATAATTGTCCGCAAACGGATAAGCCACGGCTAAGCACCTCTGGGGCTGATACCGTTTTCCTGGATTTTTCCACGCCTCCTCTAAATGATCCACTAATTGATCAGAAAGAGGGAACACCGTAGCCTCACCCTTAATATCCTTAAAAAAGGCATATTTGGATTTGGCCACCGGAGGATCCTCATCCTCAATAACTAAAGCCGTGCGGACTGCCCGAATAAGACCAGGGATATACACCTTGGACTTCGCGTCCGGCTCTTTGGTACGGAGAGGTTTTTGGTCAGATAGACTAGTGGGGCCGGCTTGAGACGGTGGGAACGCCTCCGTCTGGCAGGGACGCCCCCGGCACGCCCACCAAAGGGGGCGTGCTGTCAATCAACATCGACAGCACGCCCCCTTTGGTGCGAGACCCGGAGCGATGGAGAGCTCCCTCCGTCATGCGCAGTGGAGGAACATCGACCCGCTTGCGAGCGTACTGCCGCTCACGAGCGGGTCTGAATGACCCCCTATGTTCCCAATAATCTGGATCTACATGGACATAGAAACTTTGCAACCTGTCTTGAGCTGAGGTGACAGACTGGCAGGAGCAGAGAGGAGAGTTGGTGATGTAGATCTGTCAGGGTGGGATGTAATGGGCATTACTGTTTGGCATAATGTGTAGTTGGCATTACTGTGTGCACAATGTACTATTAGGGGCATTACGGTGTGGCATAATGTGAAATAGGGGCATTATGTTGTGGCATAATTTGTTATAAAGGCATTACTGTATGTCATGTGTTATACGTGGCATTGTTGTGTGGCATGTGTAAGGGGCATTGCTGTGCGGCATAATGTTGTAAGGGGTATTATGGTGTGGTATAATGTGTAAAAGGGGCATTCCGGTGTGGCATACTCTGTTATAAGTGGCATTACTTAGTGTGTCATAATGTGTAAGGTACATTACTGTATCATGTAACCACACACCTTAAACGTCGTCTTTGGGTGTGTTTGATTTTTATTTTTTTGGTCTGCCTGAAACTTTTTTGGCATGGGGGAGCAAAATTTATAGTTAAATTTATAGTTAGGCCACTAATGCCAGCCCTGTTCTATTCTAAAGTATGTTTTGACTGAGGTTTGGCGGCGGTTTTGCTATCTGCAGATTTACTAAGGACAAAACCGCGTCAAAACTGCCGTCAACACACATTTTAGAATAGAAAACAGGGCTGTCATTCTGAAACATACCCAATTTTTTTTTTTTTTAAATTTATAAATAACGTGACTGACGTCACTAGTAGTATATGGTTGGACTTACAGCCATCTCTGGACTTCTCAATCTGTTCCCGCAGAAAACGATCCTTGTGAAGGTTAACATCGCCAAACCAGAAGTCCACCTGCTTAGCAATGTCGGTGAGTATCTGCTTCACCCGAGAACGCTTCTTCTTCTCACGGTCCTTCCTCGTTTCTGTGCTTTCATCTTCCTTTAGCTTGCTCCTTGGTGTATCCATCTCAGTTATCAGGTCCGCTACATAAATATACAAAAAGATATATGTTAGGACAGGCATATATATTTGCCACATGGCTATACTTAATAGGTATCCATGTCATAAGCTTCTTTCAAAGTACAGCATTTCACAAAGGTCACAATTCCATTTGTACACATTTTGGGAGAACAACAGAATCAAGCAGGAACATTTTTAGCCCCTTAAGCAGTTATTTTCTTGCGATTACCAGACCATGACACCCTTATACATAGGAATTCCAGAGATGGGGATTCTAATGCCCAGATCTTCCCCATAATGGAATCAACACAACAAGCTCCTCAATTCATTTGGCAAGCCGTCTGGTTTTCAAGATGGTATACATTGAGCTACCATATTATCCCTACACAATTTATTCAAAAACGTAAGAAAAGAAAAGTAAAAATGCATTAGTATTGTCAAGTGCAGATTTTTGCTGTTTTGGAAAGGTAGATTATGTTGAAGGAAGAACCACAAAGTATATCTTGACTATGGTTAAAAATTGTTTTACTCGCATTTACTTTTAGGTCATTTTCATGAAATTTCAAGAAAAGATTTTTTTTGGCCATACTGGGAAGTTTGGCTATGTTGTGTGAGGAAAAATAAGTAAACTAACACTATTTCCCAGAAAACTCAAAATCTTCTTATATAAAAAGGTATAATTTGTGTGGGTACCACATAAACAATTATGGATATTAATGTAAAATTAAGCTCTGTAGTGAGGGGCCAAAGCAAAATACACTCCATAGGCAATGAAGCTTTATGGCAGTGGAAACCAAACTCAGGGGGGAGATGTATTAGATCATATAACTTGCCGCTATAACTCTTTCTGCTTCGCCTCTTTACCAAGGCCAAGCAGGTAGTACTACCGAAGAGATGTATGAACATCTCGTCTGCCGGACTGGGGGAGTGACACCCCCCCTCCCCCCTCGGTGATCCCTGCCACGGCACACAGCATATAGGCCTAGTGCTGTGTCTGTCCTCCCGGCCAACTCCACTGGGCATACGCAAGATCTTGCAAGCATCGCAAGACCTCTTGAGCAGCCCAGAGCCCGGCAGTCGCCACAGCCAGTTATAGGGCTGTTCCTGCTGCGGTGTTAGGGCAACAACAGCGACAGCTGTCGGACTGGTCAGTGCCAATGACCGTTCATACATTGGGTAGCACACCCGCATGCTATCTTGTAGAGGAATCGGTATGAAATCACGGCAGTCGGGATGCCTGCTGTCAATATACCAACAGTGGCATCCCGATGTTCAGAAACTCGACAAGGATCTGGTAAGTATGGTAAACAACCCCCCCCCCTTTCTCCCCCTAACCCTCTGTTCTGCATCCTAACAATAACCCTCCCCACCACTAGGCATAACCCTAAACACCCCCCCACACCTATAGGCCAAGAGCTAAACAGCCCCGCTATATTAACGATTGGCATCCCGACTGTCAGCATCTCCACTACTGCCGGTGTTCCGGCGCCGGTCTTCTGGCCAGGTAGTGGCATTCCAGCGCCGGGATTTTGTCAGCCGCTATGCCGGCTGTGGGTAGCAGACCCGATAACACCCGATAACATCTATTTTGTCAGAAAGGAGTCTTAGTCGCAATGCAATGTGACTAGGATGCACCAGGAAACTGAAATGCGATACTTGTATATCTGTGTGCTACTGAGTCTCTGAATCAGCATACGAAGTGCTATGATGCAACGGCCGCAGCTTTTTTCTAAGTTCCGTTCACAGATATAAGAGTGTTGCATAACAAATTAATCAGCACAGTCTCCTGGCACGTTGTAGTCGCATCACATTGCAACTAAGACTAATTTTCTGCAAAAAAAGATGCTCGATCTGTTTGGCGCAACTGCAACAAAGATGTAAAACCCAACCCCACATAGGGGAGAAGCGGTATCAGCGCACACATGTTACATATCTAATTAATCAGCAGTCACCTGGCGTGTCGTAGTCACATCACATTGCAACTAAGACACATTTTCAGCACAAAAAGATTCTAGAAGCTAGCAGAGTTGCATAGGACCTGGCGGCCTAACTCACGCCAGGCATATCGCGCTGCATGGCTTATTGAGGACACATCTGTACCTCAGTCAGTTTGATTATACCATCTATACACAAGCATGGATAGCCTTAAAACTTGGACTGTTCGGGTGCCTTGAGAACAGTTTGGGAACCCCTGCTTTATACTTTGGTTAGGCGAAGAGCATTCACAATTGCAATTATGAGGTTGCCCTACGTGAGCTAAACCTATTTAAAGTTGCACAACCACCTAGGAAAATATTCACGTAAAATATGACCTGCTAATTAGCCCTTTATTACAGTGGTTACTCAAACTGGGCTCATATTAGAGAAGCAACATCTTGCTGACTTCCCAAGGGGACAGTGAGCAGACCAACTGTATGTAATATAGGCAGTAATTGCAATTAATATGCAAGTAAAAACGCTTATAAACAGCATTGTGTTTATGAATGTTTGTGTTTTCATGTGTTCGGTTGTTTTTAAATATGCATTATCTTGTTCAAGCCACGTGCATGTGTAAAGGTTTATTGACAAATAGACAACACATTTACTGGGGTGCAATATTCAATTATTTTTGGGCGCCCATGCATATCGCGCCCAAAGTTTGGGAGCCCAAAACAGGGCTTTAAACGGGTTTAGCCGTTTTACACAGCTAAACCCTTTCTATTTGACCGTGACATGCATGAGTGCCTAAAAATAACTGAATATCGCACCCTGATCTCACATCACTTTAGACAGGAGATAGGGTATGCTAAAACAATTGAATTGCCCTAATACATACAGGGTACTGCTAGCACTCACCCGTTCAGGGTTACATAAAAATCTGATTTTTTTAACATAAAAAAAATAAAAAATAATCGGATTTGATTTAAATCAGATTTTTTTTAAATAGGATTTTTTTATTAACTTTTTTTTTTAAAGTAAACTGTTTGATTTTAGATGTTTACACCTTGTTTTTAGTAATACATGAACAATTTTTGAAGTGAGAAGAGTAACAAAATGAACACAGTAAAATAAATACACACTAAACAGTTGCATCAAGAAGTACAATTAGGCTCTGAATTTCACTCAAATCAGTTGTTTGAGTCTAAGTCAAACATGTACATGTCTTTGCACACGTCCTCACATTTGTCCTCAAAAGGCTCTGTAGCATGCAAACAGCATAGCTGCTTTTTCATTTCCTAATCTGTTGCGTGTTTTGGATTGTACAAAACTGTACAGTGAAAAAATCCTTTCAATACCTGCACTTGATGAAACTGCGGTGAACATCTGCTTTAGAAGATTTACTACAGAAGTGTCTAACTGAAGATGAGCTGCGTAGGACATCCACCAGGCTAGAGGAGATACTTGGTGTAAAGTGTCCACTTCAAACATATATGGTGCAAATGGTTTCATGGATGCACGAAAGTTGATGACCAGCATAATTTGACGATTATTAACATGAGCAAACTCTATAGCAGTCTCAATTTTAGCAGGACTAAGCTTTTCATTCCCCTATACCTAGGATCAAGTAGATTAGCCAGCAAGTGGTCATCGGTGAGTGAAATTTTAGCTCTTGCCTTTGCCATCTTTACTACATTGCTGTGGTGACCACTCTCTTCAAGATCATCTAACAGCTTCTTCCACACTTGTACGACATCACTGATTGTTCAGTTGCTTCTTTGTGCACAATCCAGGGCTACATTTAAATCATTTTATTTAAATCGTGTAACCCTGAACCCGATATTTTAAAATCAGTTTAATGTTTTATTGTGATATATTTATTATGAACATGTATTACTAAAGAAATATTTTTAATATCTTCAGCCTATTGTTTTCCAAATGGGGAGCAGACATATACATTTTCTTTGAATTGGATACAAATTAAACCAAGTGAAGTGATTTTTTTTATTTTTGGTCCTAATTGTAAGCAATATATGATTTTCTGGGAGCATTAGTAAAGGTACACATCAGAACAACATACAAAAGATGTGATGGTCGTTTCAATTTCTCTTCATCCCAGGACACAAGATGCTAGGTGCGTACACACTGGGCGATTAAAGTGGACGACTGAACGATAACGTTATCGTTCAGTCGTCCACTTTATAGTCCATTTTTAACCTCAAAACGATGAACGATAACGACGACGGGCATTCCCGCGGGTCGTTTGTCATTATCGTTCATCGAGTAAACATGCAGGCCAACCAGACGATGTCGTCAGGTTGCTGCATGTTGAGGAATGGAGGGGAGAGCCCGGCGCTGAACGATATCGTTAATATCGTTCAGCAGCTGTGCTTAATGTCATGGACGACATTGAGCACACCCTGCCGGGGACACACTAGACGATATCGCTCAGGGAGCATATCGTCTAGTGTGTACGCTCCAAGTGAGCGTACACACTCGGCAAGCTTCAGAATGACGGCACAATATATCATGTTGGAGCTGTGTACCCAATTAATCTTTTCTTCTATATGCAATCATCGTGGAATTAACGGTCAGTTCAGGTGATGTCTTCAGAGGAAAGATTCTTATGGTGTTCCGATTGAGCGTACACACCGAGTGATGTGCACCACATCGTATACGACATCTGCCCATCTGATGTGCAGTACATCAGATGTGAAGATGTGATGAATGACCGTGAAGATATGTGACGAGATGAAGATGCGTGACCGCACGACTGAGCGTACACACTATGCAATGTGAATGACGACGTTTTCAGGCAAATTGGAACAGCATACAGTATATTGTCCAATATATCGCCTAATGTGTACCCGGCCTAAGAATACATTTATACAAACCAGAGTAGAAAGGCATTTTGGTTTCAGGGAACCACAAATGTCTTATCACTATATTAACTTAATCTTTTAAACAGACATTATATTGCAGCAGCCTCTATTCAATGAAGCATTTTTTTTCAATGACTTGAACACAATGATATAACTTTACTGCATAAGTCTATATGGCAGAGACTTAAACTATATCAGCAAACATTTAATCATACTGGTCTCTTTTATGGCACCTATTAATTTTTTCTCTGTAAACAGCTTTTCTGAAGTTGAGATGTTGTCACAACTAGATATGACTTCGGTGCCATCTACTGGTTGTTTTTTTATCCTGTTTTATTACATTTTCCAATGAAAGTAAAAACAGTTCCAAATATGTAATGCCATTACAGAATTGACAAACTAGCAGTTGAAGAATATACAGCATAAAATTCAATATACAGTATTTCAATGTAGAAGCGCAAAACAAGCAGATTAAACTTGGAATATATCACAGCACATGCTCACAATGAAGCAAGTAAAATAAAGGGTGGTCCATCCATAAGTGTGGAAACACCCTTATAAAAACAAAATGAGTAGGGAAATAATAATCCAGTGTCTACACATATGATACGGGAGTGGGGAAAACTATTTAGGGTATATCACCAGTATGGCTGTCATCTTGAGGTCGGCCATCTTGTATGCAAAGAATTGTTTTAACAGATCTTTCTTTATTCATTCTCGAGTTTTTAATTGCAGGTAGTGACTTTAAGGACAATGGCACTAACACAAAGAGAACATGTTGAGATTGTCTTGATATCGAAGCACACGTGCCATTGCAAATGATTTTAACGTCACCCAAATAGACCACCCATTAGTCACAAATTTAAAGACACCGTGCGCACTCTCTGCCAGCACCCTGCCCACACTCTAGTGGGAACACTATATTCAATTAATCTTTTCTCTTGTACACACAATGCAATCCAATGGAGTGTCTTTCGCGGACAGTCCACCACGCCGATCACGCTTGACATGCGGTTATTTTCCCAATCAGTCGACGGGTATGACATTCAGCATTTTGCAAAGGGGGGGGGGTTGGCTTTGTGGTTTAATATGGTTGCGATTTAATACGGTGGATTTCAAGCCAATTTTCCCTGAAGATCTATGGCGATTTCGAATTTGCTGAAAAAAAACAGTAGCTTAAATATTGGAGGCTATTACCTGTCCCCTATAGATATCTTTTAAAAAAAACAACCTCTATTGATACATATAACAGTGACTTGTTACAATTTCCTTAAGGGTTTTAGTATGTAGCCTAAGACAAAGAAAATGTTTTTCAACAAGTGGCATGTTGTGTGTAACCACTAGCAGGGAGGTTTACTATTTCAAAGTACTAATTTGAGAATGTAGGACAGACTAAAGCACAGCTTCACAAACTCCGCCAATAGGGCTATTTCACACACGCTGGTTTTCACTGGCCGACAAAAAAAAAAAAACAGGCAAAGTTGGCAGTTTTTTCCGGGCAATAAGTGTCTTTCAAATTCAACGGCTTTGAGACGTTTTTTATGCTGTGGGTTTTTTTTCTCTTCATTTATTAGGCATGCACAGCAGCAGCACAAGCTCAGAAAATCCGGCCGGAGTGTAAAAGGAAACATTGTAATATATACTTGACTGACTTGCAGTGACGGCACAGCAGCCCTCACTGTCAATGGATATTCCAGGCTGTAACACGGCGACATTGCCGTGTGAAAGGACCCACAGCAGGTTTTTTGCCGGCCGGTGAAAACCAGTGTGTGAGAAATAGCCATTACAGTCCAGATTTTAAAGATATCCAGGCTTGAGTGCAGATGGTTAAATCAAATTGACTGAGTTTCTAATTAAGTCACCTGTGCTCAAGCATGGATATCCTTAAAATCTGGACTGTAATGGCAGAGTTTGGGAACCTATGTACCAAAGGATAAAACCCCAAAATAAAAATTATAGGTGGATTTCATAAAAATGATCTAAAACACCAAATTTGTATTTATCTTTGGTCAGTCTGCTTTTAGAGTATTGCTCAGCTATCCCCAATTCTTCAAATGAATGAAGGAAGAAGCATTAAAAACATCATTGTGTGCATGGGTCAATTCTGAGTAACTCTAGCCCAAAGCAAAGTGGATGGTATATTGGGTGATTTATTAGATAACAATAATAGTGCATACACACGGTCAGATTTTTCCTTCAGTTCTGAACGATAATGATTTAAAAATCGTTCAGTCACTCATATCTGAAGGAAAATCTGACATATCTGAACGTTGGACGATGAACGATGCGCGTTCCCGTTTGTCAGATAACGATATCGGACATCTGATGTGTTTGCAGTCAGACTTGGACGATTCCATTCATTTTAATGCAGTCAAAAATCGTTCAAAACTTTGGTAAATTCGTTCAAATTGTTCATCTTACAAATCTGACCGTGTGTATGCTCCATTAGAAGGCAAACGAAGTGAGCAGACTGGAATGTTATTATATCTCAAATGGCAGACTGTGTATATCTAAATTTAGGCCATGTGCTCCTGGACTTGGGCTGTGCTTACACCAGTTTAAATAAGTCCTGGTTTGTATTTTGTGTGTTCTTGTATGTCAGAACTTTGAAAATATTTTACTGTTTTTAGAAAGTAGGCTGCACAGTGAGAAACTACTAGAGACGGGAGTGGGCAGAGCAGAGAAAATTAGGGGAAAGGTGAAGAAAGTGAAAAAGTGGGGCTGCGGGGGGAGAAAAACCAAGGAAAGATTACAGAATTTATCTTATCTGTATACCAAACATAATTATGAGGGAGATGCATCAAAGCTACTATAGAGTGGAGACGTTGCCCATAACAATCAATCAGCTTCAATCTATAATTTTATAGAATGCAATAGATAACTGCTAGCTATGGACAACTTTTCCACTTCTCTCTTTAGAAGCTTTGATACATCTCCCCCTACGTCTGACTGTACGGTATAACTTCTAGGGGTCAATCCTATTAGGTGCGAGCGAGGGGGCAAGTTGGTGTCGCAATGGTGTGGAAATGAAAACACACAACTCTCGCCCCACACAGGACAGGGAAAAAAAATCGTGCCCTTTTTTGTAGTATTCGGGATTGAAAAAATAAGAGTTTTGGTAGACTTACCTAGATAACTTTTGTTGAGGTCCATAGGGTTACCATGGGGATATTATGGTTGGAGACCAGGCACCAAACAGTTAAAGCTTCAGCTCCCAGGATGCCTTGGGTCCTCCTCCATATATACCTCACCCCTAGTCATAGGATTTAAGTTTAGTTAACAAGCCACAAGGCAGGAGAAGGAAGAGCAATCATACATCAGAAACACTCTTACACAAAATGAAGGAATCTGTGCCCAAAAGAAAAAAAAATGTACCCCTGCAGCCAGGTGAGTCAGGGTGGGTGCCCTGTGGATCCTATGGACCTTGAAGAAAAGGTTATCTAGGCAAGTCTACCATAACTCTAATTTTCTTCTTCAGGGTCCATAGGTATCCACATGGATATCATGGGGATGTCCTAAATCAGTTCCCCTAGGGTGGGGGATGCTCCTGAGCAGAAAGGAGAACTCGTTGCCCAAAGAAAGCATCCTGAGAGGCAAAAGTATCAAAGACATAAAACCTAAGAAAAGTGTGGACAGAGGACCACGTGGCTGCCTTGCCCAATTGTTCAGCAGAGGCACCATGGCTAAATGTTCACGATGGCCCTACAGGCAAAGTAGAATGTGCTGTCACTGTACTTGGGACAGGGAGATCAGCCTGTGTTTACACCTGAGAGATAGCCATGCATAGCCATCCCGCCAGAGTCTGCTTATTAGCTGGCCATCCTCATTTGTGAAAACCATATAATACAAAAAGAGAATCTGATTTAGAGAGTTTGTACGCTCCACATAGATACGGAGAGCACAAACTACATCCAGGGAGGTTTCACTTACAGAAAGATCTGGAGCCTGAAAAACTAGAACTACAATTTCTTCATTTACACAAAAATGGGACACTACCTTAGGAAGGTAACTCTCCCTAGTATGAAGAACAGCCTAGCAGATCCTGCCATAGAGGAAGAGGATACAGAGTGTCTATAGACAGATTCTGTATGTCGGTGAACCAATGACGTGTGGGCCAAGCCGGAGCCACCGGTATTACTGTTCCGCCTTCCTGCTCGAATTTCCTGAGAACTCTTGGGAGGAGTGAAATCGGAGGAAAGAGATACGCCTGCTTGAAGTCCCATTTTACTGCCAGTGCGTCCACAAAGGCTGCTGATTTGTCTCTGGACCTAGACCCGTACCTGGAGACCTTGTGGTTGTGAGGTGATGCCATGAGATTTCTGGCAGACCCCATTTGTTTAACAGAAGCTGAAACGCTCCCAGATGGAGAGACCACTCTCCGGCGTGTATGTCCTGGCGACATGGGAAGTCCGCTTTCCATTTGAGTATTCCCGGAATGAATACTGCCGAGATGGCCGGAAGAAAACGTTCTGCCCAAAATCAGAACCCTTGTCACCTCTTTCATGACTGCATAACTTCTTGTGCCTCCCTTGTCGCAATGTCGACTGGATCTGGAACGGCTTGCCCTGAAGTAGGTCCTGTGCCCTGATAAGTGCTTTGTATACTGCTTGCAGTTCTAGAATGTTTATTGGCAGATTACTTTCCTGATTTGTCCATCTTCCCTGAAAGGTGTGATGACCTGTCACTGCTCCCCATCCGAGAAGACTGGCATCTAGTGACCAGTTCCCAATTTGGAATCCAGAATGGGCACCCTTTATTCAGGATGATCCTTTCTCAGCCACCACAGGAGGGAGTGACGAACCTCTGGAGTAAGAAGGATCCTATGGAACTTCATTCAATGATACTGTCCATTCCACTTGGAGAGAATCAATCTTTGCAGAGGCCTGGAATGGAACTGAGCATACCTCATAATGTCAAAGGTGGATACCATTGATCCCAGAACCTGCATTGCTAGAATGAATACCCTTCGCTTTCGAAGCAGCTTGCGTATTCGCAATGATAGGACCACAATCTTGTCCTCTGGCAGAAACACTGGTCTGTGCCTGAGAACCCAGAAGAGCTCCCAGATGTATCATCTGCTGTGTTGGAGAAAGTGAATTATTCAAATTGATGTCCCAGCTGTGCTTTTGTAAGCAGGCTATGGTCAGTTGAAGATGGTTTTGTATAACAACCGGAGTCTGTGCCATTGTCAGGTCGACCAGATATGGCAGAATTCTGACTGCCTGACTCCTAGAGGCCGTCACGACTGACATTTTTTAGGTAAAAACCCGGGAATCCGTAGATAGGCCAAAGGGTAGAGCCTGAAATTGGTAATGCTGAAGGACAGCAAACATTAAGAATTGCTGGTGGGATGGTATAATAGGAACATGCAGATATGCATCAGTAATCCCCCGGCTCCATTGCCAAAATAACTGATCGGAGAGTTGCCATACGAAACTTGGGTGGATAAACCTGTTGAGAGTTTTCAGATTCTGTATAAGGCGATAAGCCCCTTTCGGTTTCTGAACCAGAAAGAGAGTAATAACCCCTTACCTGTTTTGACACAGGAACCGGGACTATTACCCCCGCCTGCAGCAGGGAGTGCATGGCTTCCTGAAAAGCCAAGGCCTTGACCGCATCTAATGGGAGATCTGTGCAAAAGAACTTCTGGGGAGGATGCCTCCTGAAAGTGAGGGCATACCCCTGAGAGACCACTTCTCGGACCCAGACAAATGTTGTTGTTTAATGTCAACAATCCACAAACGAAGAAGTCGGCCTCTCACCCTGAGATCCCCCAGGAGGAGACCCGCCCCATCAGGCAGAGGTATGTCGTCCGGATACATCAGTGACCTGTTCGGATACAGGAAACTTTATTTTGACCACCTTCTGGTGGTGTTTAAACACTGGAGCCTTCTTACTAAGAGTTGGTTTATCTTCCTGAATATCTAGGATTGATTTAGCCACCTTCACCAAAGAAGGAACATCCACTGTGGACGGATGGTTCTCCTCCCCCAAGCTAAACCCTGGAGATGAACCTTGCACATTATCCGATTCCTGTGATCATGCGTCTAAATCCATATGTTGAACAGATTGATAAAAAGATAACTTGCGCTTAGGCGCCTTAGTAACTACCGGTCAGCTATCCACTTTAGATGGTGCCATACTCTGACTAGAATGGGCAAAAACATCCTTCCAGGAAGGATGCATAGGAGGTGCAGACATAGCATGCTGTGTACACCCATCCAAGGCGGCATAGTGGGAGCAGCCATACGATCTACAAACTGCTTCATTACCTGGTGTGAAATACTACATCTGCTGACGCCACGTGGACGCACCTTGCGTATGGCTATATGCAAATGTGAACGCACGGTGTACAAAACATGTGATGCACATATGGACGCACTATGAACACACTGTATGATGCATACATTATACCTTCCCTTACTGTAACACTAACAGTATACATAACAGTTGCTATCTTTATATCAAATTATAATGTATATTACAGAGTAATAAATATCTAAGCATAATAAGTTTACGTGAAAGCAAATGAAAACACACACACCAGTTTCTGTGGTCCAAAGCACAAAAGTAAATATCATATTGAAAGAATATATAACATTATTATTACAAGTATTACAGCGGTACAATACAGTTTCAAGAAAGAGTCAGAGTTACAATACCACTTACGTTCGCATGCGCCCCCCTGGAATCCAGAGCTCAGTCGTCACCAGATGACTGGTAGAAATACAGCTACTACTTTCTGGATCTGGGGAGCCCACTCTTATACTGTTAAAATATGGGTGTCCCTAATGACAAGATGTGTCTCCTTACATTGGTCCAGGGTACGGGATGTTTCCAGTTTACTGGGGGTCATTGGCTGCTTCAAGCAGTGGGTGATGCTTAGGCTTCAGGATGCCATGAAAGGAATTTCCTCTGGGCTCCCTCCAAAAAGCTAGCTCAAATCATCCATTGTTATGTGTTATTATTAAACATAAATCCGGTGTTGACAATATCTGCTTACTACTATGTGCGACAATCTATTTGCAATCTCCGGAATACTGCTACCACAATATGATACTAAACATGATATTAATATGTGGTTCCATCCCTGAACTATATGTATGTTGTGAACTACAAACACTGGGATATATGATAATACATTGGACATGTAATATAAATGTCTAATTCTTCCTATATACATACATAGTGAATTTTCTAAAAAATAACAAAATAGAGTTTGGTTTGGTTTGAAGAAATGTCTCAAAGAAAGTTAGTTGTGACTAATAAAACCAATCTCTCACAGCCACAAGAATGAGCATTGTTGCTGCAACTTGCTGGTATATCACTTGTCACTTGCAAAGTTAAATATTTGTTTAGGAACTATTTCAAAAAAACATCGTCAGAAATAAAACATCACCAATCGTCATTTTAGATACACGGTAATATATACATATATTTCAAAGAAAGAAATACATTAATTTAGATATAACACACACATATACATATATATATTCCTGCAGATGCATTTTTCTCCACTGTGTGACCGTATGGAAACCTGTTCCTTACATAATTGTTAAGCTATCTATCTCACAAAACAATGGATTTGGGCATTCGTGTGCTCAGGTGTGTGTATACGATACGTATAATTAAGATCATATCTCAGTACAGCAGACCTGTGGAGGTCATTAAACTAGTTCATCCATTGTCCAGTGAGGGTCAGCTTATTTGTACCTTAAACACAGGGAATGCTAGTGAATAGAAATTAAACATTTTATGACACCATTGTTGTTTGTTCCAACTTGGGCCAGCAAACATGATTCTGTGAAACTATGCCAGTTTAATGCATAGTCATTATTATTATTTAATATATTTAATTTATCTCTGACTTTGACACTGGGAAAAAAGAGGATACCTAAAAAGGCTCTTGTCCAGGGACAGGTAAACTAGACTGGTGAGGTGGCTCTTTATAACAGACAACACACACACCATCCTAAATGTTCTGAGGTGACAAATAGGCCATACATGATTTACATGAAACCAGCACAAGGGGCTCCCCCTCCTGTATCCCTTTATCTTTTGACATGTTCAATAAAGGTAATAATTGCAATGTTATGTGACAGCCTTCACAAAATCTTAATGAATGTGAAGTACTCAGAGAAAAATCTCCACCCGAAGAGGATGGAGAAAAAAAAAAAGTGATAACTATAAGTAACAGACAGAAATAAAAGACAGTGTCCATACAGCAGCTAGCAAACAGTCACATACAATGCATATGTAATAAAATTACAATCGACTCTAAATCAACTTACTCAAAGGAATGGTAGGATATAGAGCACTATATATCTTAACCAAGGGAGTGGTATATAGGGAGACTGACCCAAACCCTCCTGAGACCAATAGCTACAGGGTGCACTGAGCGTGGACCGTGAGCGTCTCATACACGTGGAGGGTAGGCGGAGCAACCCAGACGCACGAAACCCTTCGTAAGGACTGCATCTGGGTCGGGGGAGCGCCTACCTTCCCTAAGCTGCGTTAACCAGTAGGGCACGCTGGCCTCATGGCAGAAGCGTCTGCTGCCGATCCCCGGCGTCAGACAATATGGCCCCGTTGGTATAGTGAGGACACAGACAATCCCGGGCCCTGACTGCAGCGGCTTCTGGCAAGTCTCTGACACCAGAAGCAAGGACTGCCGCACGAGATTCCCCGTAAGTGAGTAATCGCCTTACCTGACATCTATGTGCGTCTGGTTGCAGCATTGCTGCTAGCAAGCTCAGCTGTGACCTGCCGAAAATTACCAGCCCAGTTATTGGTGTTGTGGCCAGGCGGAGGCAGATGGAGTCGCAGTACATGAGTCTCAATTCAGACGCTCAGTACTGCCAACCCAAAAACATGAAAATAAAAAAAAACAATAAAAGCTTAGGATTGCAGTCCCGTTACAAAGGTGCGTCTTGATCCTGCTGCAACAAATGAACAACTGAAATCCTATGGCTAGGTATAATGTATAATATATTTATTATATGCGGACCCGAGTAATCCTGGGAGCTGAAGCTTTCACTGTTTGGTCTCTCCAACCATAATATCCCCATGGTATCCCTGTGGATCCCTATGGACCCAGTAGAAGAAATCTCAATCCTGGGATTGAATTGTAAAACGATATCCTTCCTTCCCCCTTGTCCCCACCTGGCATCCCTCTCCCTCCTCCCCCCTTCACTTACCTTTGCCACGCAGTGGTAGTCAGAAGGGGCTTCTCGGGCGCGTCGTCCAGTCGCCTCCCAGGCTCAGCTGTACTAGAAGACCTGTCCTGTAATGCGGCTGCTCTCAGTCACTGATTGGCTGGGAGCGCACCGCACACTGAGGACCAGATAATGCATCTAGAATTAAGAAGGCAAGTACTAGCCCTCTGCCCCCAGCCCAATCTACAGTGTGCTTCGAATCCCATAATACCCGGTATAAATAAATTATAATCCCTGGTATTTTTAGGGCTGTAAAAACGTCCTGCTTCCTTAATCACGGATTGTTGTATGCAGCATTATGGGGCTGTAAACAAAAACTAGTGAGTACGGAGACACTGAAAGTGCGGCTAATAGGACCCTCTTCCCCCAGTGACCAGTATCAGTTAATTCATTTATAATCACTATCCCCTATATTTTTTTAATTGGGGCATTACATCCCCTTCCACCCACCCCACTATGGGGCATTACCCTCCCCACATGCAGAGTGCAGTGGAGCGTGTGTCAGGGAAGACTGACAGAGACCAGAAAAATGTGCAAACAGCCGGACTATTCGCAGGAATCTGCTCGCCACCCTAGGAGGGTGCAAGCAGAAATTATTGGCGTCCGCAGTATTGACGCCCGAACGGAGCAACAATTGAATTGCTCTGTTGGGAGCAGGGTGCCCAAAAAACAATTGAATTCTCCCCACAGGTGAGAACAAATGTGCTCTAATGACGGGGATAGTGTTGGGAGACCATAAAGAAAGAGGGCTCTGTCTGTGAGGGTTTACAAAAGAGAAAGTAGAATCCAAGAGGGTCACCTGGGAGAGAGGGTAGGTGGATTTGCAAGAACAGAGTATTATGAGGGCTGATAGGCTTTTATGAAGTAGTGAGTCTCAAAAGCTCATTTAAAAAGAGGTGGAGGCTGGCGGTTAGTCTGACAGAGGGTGGAAGTGAGTTCCAGTTTGCATTTGTGATTGGATTGTACATTACATGGTAAATGCAGCCTTCGTTTTCTTAATGAATAAGACTGTCCAGGCACTAGTCTATCCCGTGTATAGGATATAATTTTATCACAGCACTATACAATGTACAAGCTGGCTCATCATGTCTCTTTAGCATTTACCACTATAAGCCACTTGTTGTGCTACAACCGGGACTTGTTACATGCAATGTGTACTAGTAATAGCTGTATACTCACTGTGCAACTGCCGGGCAGTAGTGTGGGTGCTATCCGCAGCTGACTGGTGCGAAGAGTTCTAATAGCCGCCTGCAGCGCCCCGCAAAACAACAATCACACAGTGTTATTATAATTACCAGTAGTACAGAACCCGACCCTGCCGCTCAGCAGCAGCAATGACTATAGCCCAGCCAATCCCAACATCAGTGCCACTGAGAGAGCGGCAGGCCGTAGCCTGACGCCATAGCCTACGCGTCACGGCGCTTCTCAAGACCCCACCACGGGCGCCCTCATTTGCGCCTGCGTTACCATGGTAACAACGCTCTGCCAGATGCTTGCCGGCACCCCTGTCCGTCTGCAGAGCAATATCAGCGGTAGGTGTCACCACAAACACATGACAGATCATACCTGCCCGAATCTAACCGGGTCAGGAACACAAACAGCAGCACCTATATCTCCGGGGCGGCGCTGGGTTATGACGTAAACACGCGGGAAAGATGAGTAAAGCTGCTGCTCGTGATGGTGGGTGTGCGTGTCTCTTAGATTAGTGTCACACAGATCACACACACGGAGAGCGGTCTCTCTAAGCAGGTATTGCTGGGGTTTTACCCGGGGATCTTCAATAATAGTTTTAAAATCTACAGTATTACGTTCAAGAATGATTAGTATCTCCCAAACAGTCCCCGGGAATCCTTCCCGCCTCTCTTTCTGTAGCTCAGCTGCTGCGCAGTGATTGCTGGAGAAGGCAGTGTCGGATCATAAATTGTGTATGCAGATGGCTTACTGACTGTCTTCCTGAATATTGTGTGTGTGTGTGTGTGTGTGTGTGTGTGTGTGTGCAGATGGCTTACTGACTGCCCTTCCTGCATCATGTGTATGTATATATTATATATGTGTATGTATATATGTGTGTATGCAGATGGCATACTGACTGCCCTTCCTGCATCATGTGTATTTATATATTATATACTAGCGTTCCGCTAGGCTGTTTTAGCGGGGCGCGGTGCCCTGTCCTTCAGGAGGGCAAAAGGCGCCCTGCCCTCGCAGCCTGCGGATGCCGTCTTCACCCGCGGGTCGGGAAATGTGCGGTGACCCGGTCACTGCCGGTGAATAGACGCCCGGCGCATTTAAAACATGGTGAAAAGTTATCCCTGTTTTTTTCAAAGACTTTTTGAACCTGCGAAAAGTCTTTGAAATTGAATACGGGAATAATTGAAATAGGCAAAAATGACGTTTTTATCGCCGATTCCAACTTTCCGCAGCCTAATTGAATACCCCCTTTAGGGTGAAAATCCCTGTGTACTTATGTTACTGTCCTATCAGTATTTCGTTGGGTATCCTTTATTTTTCAAGACAGCAGCACAGCAACGTGGCATTGAGCCAACCAATGTTTGGAGCTTTTCCTTTATTATGTGGTGCCATGAGACAATTATAGCCTCAATTGTCTTTTATTGGATGGACGCCTGAGATGTACCAGTCTTTTCAAACGGAACCACAAATGTTCTATGGGGTTCAGGTCTGGGCTGTTTCATGGCCATCCTAGCACCTGTATGTCATTCTCCATGAACCACTGTTTGCATATCCGTGCAGTGTGGTAGGGAGCTGAATCCTGCTGGAAAAAAAATGGGGCATTATCTGGAAAAAGAGAAGGTAGAAGTTTTGGTTGTAGGATGGTGTCAATGTACTTTCTGCTGTTCAGTGTGCCATCTATGACATATAGGCAGCCTACAGCATCTGCTGTCATACATGCCCAGATCATAACACTTGTAGGATTCTTTGTTGTCACTTGAATGCAATCTGGATGTATCTCTTGCCCCGATGCGATGTCTCGTATATTTTCTGCCATCACTACCAAATATCGATATCTTAGTTTCATCACTCCATATCACTTGTTTCCACTGACCTTCTGTCCATGGGAGGCAATCGAGAAGCCGACTGCCTAAATACCGCAGCCGGCTTCCCGACTGCCATTTCCCAGCAAGGGTGAAATACCGGGCGTCTAGATGTGGACGCCCGCATTTCCCCGACGCCGGAAGACCGGCGCCCGGCATCCCGATCGTAGGGATGCCGGGCGCCGCGAGCGGACAGCCGCGGGGTGGGAGGGTTAGGTTTAGGGCTCCCGGTGGGGACTTAGGGTTAGGCACACCCCCCCCCCCCCCGGGAGGGTTAGGGTTAGGCTAGGGGGAGGGTTAGGGTTAGGCACCCCCCCGGGGGACTTAGATTTAGGCAGCGGGGAAGGGGGTGGTTAGGGTTAGGCACTTAGAGGGGGGATTAGGCACTTGGGGGGGGGGAAGTTAGGGTTAGGCACCCCTAAGGAGGGTTAGGTTAGTAAATACTTACCTATCCACGATCGGGATTTCCAGCGCTGTCGGGCTTCCGCTGCGTCGCACTCTGCTCCTGTCGGGCTGCCGCTGACGGGAATCGAACCATGCGGCCGGCGGTATTTCATACCAATTCCCTGTCCATGCAATGTGTTCTTTTGCCCACTGTATTAGTTTCTGCTGCTGCTTTTTATTCAGCAATGGCTTTTCTCGGGGAATCCTACATGTTAGTCCAACCTCCGTTAGTCTTCTCCGTACCGTTCTTACATTGACAAAAACACCAGTTGCACTCAGGTCACTGCTAATGGCCGCAGATGACATCCATCTGTCCCTGACACAAATTTGTTTTATTCTCCTATCATCAACAGCTGTTGTGCACTTTTTCCGGCCTTTTCCTTCTTTGTTTTGTATAGATTGTGTTTCCTGATAGCGTAAACAAAACTTTCGTACTCCTGATGTTGTCACATTCCCACCAACTTCTCTCGCAATTGCTGCATGCGAAAGACCATTTTCATGTAACACCACAATCCTGAATCTCTTCCTGGGTGACCAGTCACCACTTTGCCTGGACAACATTGTTGTATTTATTTCTTACACTGTCAATAGCACTAAACAATACACACAAACATCAAACCGTAGTTGCACTTCAGTAACCAAGTTTATTCTGCAAAATGAAACAGCCAAACTGACCTTTCCCACCTTTGAACATGACCCTTCACCTGCTCATAAACGTCAGCTGATTGGTCCTCAGACCGACGATTCCAATTGGCTTGTAGTAGCTGTTACTACAATCCGCTTCTTGAATCTCACGCATCTTTGCTTCTTTGTCTGACTGAAAGTAGCATAACTTCCCTTTGTAATGCAAATATTTGACCTCTGTTTCTTGTGTTGAATTCAGCATTAACTTTCATTTAATTTGATATATGAATCGCTGCACTGCGTGAAGTGTAACAGTTTTTATAAGCATTCAAAGTTGAAAAACATTCAAATTTCAGAATGTGTGCGCAATTTTGCCCATCAGTGTATGTATATATGTGTGTATGCAGATGGCTTACTGACTGCCCTTCCTGCATCATAAGGGCACAGTCGTGCCCTTATATTAAGGCTGCATCTAAAAAAACGGATTTCTCCGTAGAGAATTACGAAGGAGGGTGGGGGGGGCATGGTGTTCAAGGGGCTACACCTCAAAAGCTATAGGAGTTACCGAGTTGAAATTTGGTAGGGGTGGGTAGAACTGTCGCACGGTGCTGCATACCAAATTTCAGGGCAAAAACATAAAAAATGAAGACATGGGAGTAATCTAAAGCTCCAACTGTCAATTTTTTCTGACATTCTCAATTAGGAACCCTTTTCTGCTCTAGTCTATGGGGGATATCTGGGAAGGCACAACTCAGGGTAGGGGTGGAATTTAGATTTGGGGTTTCTATTAGGTAGCTATAGTGCCAGGGTATGTGCTTTTGTGGCTCAGGTAAATTAGAAAGTTACTGTTTTTAATCTATAACCTCTAGAATGCGCCATTGTAGAGAGAGGACTTTTCAACTTGTTGCGCAGCCGCAGTAGGAGCCTCCAGCAGGTGTAATAACTGGCTTCACTTGGGTGCACAAAGATGGCTGTTTGCGAGCTTTAGCGGTGGTGGGCTCGGGGTAAAGAAGCTGGCGTTAGCTGCAGCAGGAGCCGGCGGAAAGGCGCGCGGGGGGGTAGCAGGAACCAGCTGCGGCTAGAACCTGGGGACAGTAGCAGGCTTTAGGACCCGGGGGAGGTAGCAGCACACAGAATGCTTGGATCTGGTAGATCCATGATACCTGCGTCTGTGTTTAATGTAAAAAGAAAAAAAATGGTGTGGTCCTGCCCCCCTAGAAAATAATCAGCACCGGGTGTGGAGCCCCAGTAGTGGTTGTGCTAAATACAGGGGACAAACGACGTAGGGGTCCGCCGTATTAAGTACAACCAGCACCAGGCTTTTCGGAACCTGTCCTGGTTGCCAAAATACGGGGGACAAATGACGTAGGGGTCTCCCGTATTTAGCGCAACCAGCACAGGGCTATGAGCCGGTCCTGGTTCTGGAAATACATGGGGAAAAAATGCGTAGGGTCCACCTGTATTTACCAGAACCAGCACCGGACTCCTTGTAGCGGGGGGGTGATGCCATAGCCAGGGGAGCCCTTTCACCGGGCCCCCCAGCCGCAGCATCACCCCTGACCACTAGTCAGCCGGGGATCCCCCAATAAAGGGCACCCCATGCTGATAGCCCGGGGCTATCCCCTGGGCGGTGGGTGTCGGGTTGATTATTTAAAGTTTGGTGCATATGGAATATATAAATATTATCTTTTGCTGTGGAACTACAGTTCCCAGCAAGCCTCTCCCGCATGCTGATACTTGGAGAACCACAAGTATCAGCATGTGGGGCATTACGGGCAAAAGCAATATTAAAAAAAAAAACCAACACCGTAGAAAAGTAAAATTTTATTAAAACATACATGCACACACACATGTACTCACACATGCATACACTATCTCACATACGCACCTAGTATCACTGAAGCCATTCTCTTTTCCAGTAGATAATCCAATGGGGAGTACCTGTAATAGAAACTCACCTCCTCCTATGCGTATTTCAGCTCCTGTTCACACGATCCAGGTTCTTGGTAAAAAAAAAAAAAAAAAAACCGAGATACCCGGACCCTGGCACATTAGTAGTGTTCTCTATGAACACTACTGCCCGAATGACAGCTCCGCCCGGGATTTCAGTACAGAAATCCCGATGCGGGTCGCTCATTGGCTGAGAGAGGCGAGCCTTCCGCCTCTCAGCCAATGAGCTGTTCTCACCTTTGACTTCAATGGTGAGAACCGAGCGTGCCCTTCTCAAAAATGGCCGGCGCGAACCAATCACGGGTCGCAATGTCATCGCCCTGCCCCCTCGGCTGGCATAAATATAGCCAGCGCGAGGCCCCGTCCATTCAGTCGATAGCCGGGGAGCTGGAGAGACCAGCTGAAGAAAGGAGAAACCACGGAAGCCCTGGATGGGCGGCGGCCGCGCAAAAGAGCTTAAAGGCTACTTCACAGGTGAAGGTGCAGCATAATAGAATACTTTAAAAAACGGTGTCTGTTTGTTTTAATTTAATACTTCTTTCTACTTCAGGGTCCATAGGGTATCCACAGGATACCTTGGGGTATAGGTGTGACGTCAGTCATCGGGCACCATAGAGTTAAGCTTTCAGCCTCCCAGGATGCACTAGGGTCCCCCTCCTATACCCCGCCTCCGAGCCAAGGCATCTCAGTTTAGTTTGGTGCCCGGCCGGAGTCGGAGGCACCTGTTAGAGGGGGGCCATGAAGAGCCTCTGAAGTTTTCGTTTTGCAGCTGTGGCTGCACATCTGGAAGTACAGCATGGACAGTCAGTTTTGACGTCCATGCTGTCTTCCCTACACCCCCGCCGGTACCAGAATGCCGGTACCGATCCAGGGATGCTGGTAAGCATCTGGGGTCACAGCTAGCAGTGACCCCAGATGTTTAGGACCATGGCCGGATTCAAGGGGGGCAGCAAGGTAAGCAGCGGGGTCCCGCGGTGGGTCCCCGCTGATACATGGTCCAGAAGTCCCCAGGCAGGGGGCTCCCTGGGGAATGGCTGCAGCGTGGAGCCAGGTACTAACCTGCGTTTCCACTACCCCCTGCAGGACCGCAGCAGAGCGGTAGCGCTGCGGTGTCCCAGGGGTTAAATGCATGCCAGGGGAGCGCGCCTTCCCTGTCTCACTGCCGGGGCCTCCACCGCTGCACACAGCCCTCTCTGCAACACGCTGACTGGCCCTGTGGCAGCGCTCCTCCCCCAGGCCAGCCTCCTCTCTGCTCCTCGGCGGCCATCTTCAAGAACGCATGGTGAACGCTGCTGGAAGTCTGGACGGAGGCATCGTGGTCTGGGTCCCCCCGCATACCTCTCCTCCGCTGTGGTCAGGTCTGTGTATGCAGCGCTGTGTCCTACCAGACTCTGTGTCTGTGTAGTTGATTTATCAGCGCTGTTAGTGCAGGAATTGAGTTTCTTTGCATTGTATGTGACTGTGCTAGCGCTGCTGCCTGTACTTTCCATTTCTGACTGTCAGCCTTATTACTGTCCCTGTTCTTTCTGCTAAAGCCCTTGCGGCGCGGTGCTGCAGGGTGGTCTCTCGCCTTTTTAAAAAAAATTGGTGAGAGGGGTCACATACTTTCTACCATCATGTCTGAAAGTGACTTTCCTCTCCGGCTGCAGTGTACTACGTGTAAAGTACCTTTAGCGGAGGTGGAGGATAGCGCGGAGGGCCTCTGCCGGCAGTGTTTGTCGTTGGCGCGGACTATTACGGTTATAGCACCGCTACAGGAGCCGCCCTGGGCTTGTTTTGCTTAGGCGCTTACAACCTTAGTGGGCCAGTTAGCTCCGCAGCCAGCGTTTAGGCAGATGGATTAGTCCCAGCAGTCAGTGGTGTCGTCACCCATGCAGGGTTTCCCAAGACAATTGGTGGTACCCCGCAGTCTCCCTATTTCCCCTCTCCCGGTTTCTCAGGAGCCGGCGTGGGTTAACTCCCTGACGAGTTCTGTACAGCACTTGTCGGATGTGTTGCAAGGAGAGTCTGTGATGTGGCCACATAAACGGCCGGTGGCGTCTCTGTCGGCTCCTTATGAGGATGACGAAGGGACGTCTGATGATGGGGAGATTCTGGATCCTTACAATCAGGAACCTCTCCGTACTAAGGAAGCGGACGCTAGGTCCAAGGTGTATATTCCTGGACTTATTCGGGCAGTCCGCACAGCCTTGGTGATTGAGGACGAAGTTCCCCCAGCGGCTAAATCCAAGTATGCCTTTTTTAAGGATGTGAAGGGTGACGCCACAGTCTTTCCTCTTTCGGGTCAGTTGGTGGACCATTTAGAGGAGGCGTGGAAACAGCCTGGCAAGTGATACCAGCCGCAGAGGCGTCTGGCGGTGGCTTATACGTTCGTGGATAATTATTTTGCTAAGTGGGAATCCCCTCCACAGGTGGATTCTCATGTGACACGTCTTGTCCGTAGTGCCACATTACCAATGCCATCCATGTCCTCCCTTAAGGATGCTACGGACCGCAAGGTGGAGATCTGCCTGAAGTCCGCTTATTCACTTGCGGGGGGGGCAGCGCGGCCGGCTATGGCCATTTGCTAGGTTGCCAGAGCTATGGAGCGCTGGGCGGATAACGTTGGAGGCGTCCTTCGATTCCGGCTGAGCAGGCGGAGTTGATTGGTAATCTCCGTGATTCGGCCACTTATATCAACGAGGCGGCCTTAGACATTAGTACCCTGGTGTCTCGAATTTCTTCGGCAGCGGTGGCTGCTCGTCGCACCTTGTGGTTGCGATGCTGGAAGGCGGACGCTGATTCCAAAATGGGTTTGGAGGCGTTGCCCTGGGCCCAAACCACAGTCTTTTCCCCGACAGGCTGGCCCCAAGAAATCGGCTAAGTCCCGGAAGCAGGCCTGGAGTACCAGATGTCCGGCACCTAAGCCAGATGACAAGCCTGTTGCCTGACGGTCCGGGCCTCCCTTTGGGGGATCCCAAGGTGGGAGGCCGCCTGCTGCAGTTCGCCCGGTGTTGGTCGGTCACCACGACAGACACTTGGGTTCTCGAGGTGGTCTCCCACGGGTATGCTCTCTCCTTCCGGCACAGACCCCCGGCTCGATTTTTCACCACGGGTCTACCATCAGACCGGAACAAGGCCACGGAGCTGCGGAAGGTCTTGCACACTATGCTCCAGGCTGGAGTTATAGTGCCTGTTCCATTCTCCCAGAGGGGCCAGGGTTTCTATTCAAATCTTTTTTTGGTGCAGAAACGCAATGGGTCGTATCGTCCGATTCTCAACCTCTAAGCTCTCAACAAGTCTTTGCGGGTGCTGAAGTTTCGGATGGAGACCCTACGGTCCATCATTCTGGCGCTGGAACCTGGGGACTACATGGTGTCATTGGACATACAGGACGCTTACCTGCATGTCCCTATTCTTTTGCGCCATCAACAGTTCCTCAGGTTTGCAATCCGCAGCGACCACATTTTCAGTTTCGGGCGTTACCTTTTGGCCTTGCGACAGCACCGCGTGTGTTCACCAAGGTGATGGCGGTTATGGCGGCTTCTCTGCGGCTGCAGGGAGTCCGCATGTTGCCGTACTTGGACGACCTTCTCTTAGTGTCAGTATCGCCGGAGCTCCTTCTGCGTCACCTGGACCTGACCATTGCCCTATTGCACAGGCATGGCTTGTTGTTAAACTGGCAGAAGTCCACTCTAATCCCGTCTCAGCGGATTCTGTACCTCGGAGCCTTATTGGACTCGGGACAGCAAAGGATCTTAGTTACGGGGGAAAAGATCTCTGCCTTACAGTCGAGGGTGCGCAGTTGTCTGCACAGCCGCCGGGTGTCTCTACACTCTACAATGAGGTTACTGGGCTCCATGGTGTCAGTGTTAGACATGGTGGAATATGCCCAGTTTCACTCCAGACCTCTGCAGCACCTAATCCTATCCAAATGGAACGGACTGCCTCAGTCTTTAAAATCCCAGACGATAGTGCTCACCCCGGAGGTTCGCCTGTCCCTTGCCTGGTGGTTGCAGATGACCCATCTCCGCAAGGGACGTCCGTTCTGGGTACCAAATTGGGTCCTGTTGACAACGGACGCCAGTCTTCGGGGCTGGGGAGCAGTTTCGGGTCCACACTTGTTCCAGGGCAGGTGGACTCCGACAGAAGCAGAGCTTCCAATAAATATCTTGGAACTCCGAGCGGTCTTCAATGCTCTCCAGCAGGCACATCGGGTTCTCCAGGGTCGCCCAGTGCAGGTCTAGTCGGACAACGCTACCACCGTGGCCTAAATAAACCGGCAAGGAGGAACCCGAAGTCGAGCGGCTCTCGTAGAGGTGTCTCGGATCCTGGTATGGGCGGAGCGTAGTCTTCCGGCCATATCAGCTGTCTTCATCCCGGGAGTGCTAAATTGGGAGGCGGACTTTCTCAGTCGCCAGGTCGTTCATCCGGGGGAATGGTCCCTGCACCCGGACGTTTTTCAAATGCTGGTGGACAAGTGGGGTCTTCCAGAGATCGACCTCATGGCGTCCTGGCACAACAACAAGTTGCCGGTGTACGGGTCTCGCACAAGAGACGAAAAGGAGTCTCTGGTGGATGCTCTGTCCGTCCGGTGGACGTTCCGGTTCGCTTACCTGTTTCCTCCGGTTTCCCTTCTTCCACGGGTAATCCGGAAATTCAAACAGGAAGGAGGGGACGCTCCTGTTGATAGCTCCCGCGTGGCCCAGACGGCACTGGTTCTCAGACCTTCAGGGTCTGTCCGTGGACATTCCTCTGCGGTTGCCGCTACGACCGGACCTTCTGTCGCAGGGTCCTTGTCTTCACCCGGACCTGACTCTGCTGTCTTTGACGGCGTGGTTGTTGAGACAGCCATGTTAAGGTCCAGGGGGTTTTCCAGCTCTGTAGTGCGTACCATGTTAAGAGCTCGGAAGCCGTCTTCCACAGGGATATATACGATCACGTATGGCATACGTTCTTCCAGTGGTGTCGACCGAGAGGTTATGCACCGCGGGAGTTTCGTCTGTCTCCGATACTCTCCTTCCTACAAGCGGGACTAGACCATGGGCTTCGCCTTGCTTCTTTGAAGGTACAGGTTTCGGCCCTGTCATTCTGGTTTCACCGTAGGATTGCTACAATCCCTGATGTGCGCACCTTTATGCAGGGCGTTCTGCGAATTCAGCCGCCTTTTGTTCCACCTGTTGCGCCTTGGGACTTGACTGTGGTCCTGAGGGCTCTCCAGGGACCGCCGTTTGAACCACTGGGCTCAGTGGATCTTAAATGGCTAACAGCTAAGACTGTTTTCCTTCTGGCCATAGCTTCGGACAGACGTGTTTCTGATTTAGGGGCTCTTTCTTGTAGACCCCCTTTCTTGATTTTTCATGGGAACAGGGCAGTGTTATGCACTCGTCCTGAATTTCTTCCCAAAGTTGTTTCCCAGTTTCATGTTAACGAGGAAATCGTTGTTCCGGCCTTTAACTCACCTGGCCTTTCAGTGGGTGAGGCCACTTTGGATGTTGTGCGGGCCTTGAGGACTTATGTTGACCGCACTTCTCTATGGCTTCCGAAAAAAAGGGTTGGCCTGCTTCAAAGCAAACTTTGGCAGCCTGGATCCGTATGGCTATTTCTGAAGCTTATCTTCATGAAGGCCTGCCTGTTCCTCCTCCTGTGAAGGCTCATTCCACTAGGTCTGTGGGTCCTTCGTGGGCAGCTCGACGTGGTGCCTCTGCAGTCCAGATCTGCAAGGCTGCTATGTGGTCCTCTGTCCATACCTTTGTGAGGTATTACAGGTTTGACACCTTCGCCTCTCAGGATGCTTCCTTCGGGCGGCGGATTCTCCTTTCTGCACAGGAGCGTCCCCATCCTTAAAGGATACTGCTTTGGGACATCCCCAAGGTATCCTGTGGATACCCTATGGACCCTGAAGTAGAAAATATGAGATATGGTAAGAACTTACCTTTGTTATCTCTATTTCTACGAAGTCCATAGGGTTCCACAGGACTCCCGCCCTGTCGCACCTGTGCTGCAGATAGGCTTTTCTCTGGTCACCGGTTTTTCCGTCTCCCTCTGGTGAGAATGTGATTCTTGTGTGTGTCCAGATCTTTTTTTCTCTCTCTTCCTTCTCCTCCGGCCTATGGCTTGGTACAAAACTGAGATGCCTTGGCTCGGGGGCGGGGTATAGGAGGGGGACCCTAGTGCATCCTGGGAGGCTGAAAGCTTAACTCTATGGTGCCCGATGACTGACGTCACACCTATACCCCAAGGTATCCTGTGGAACCCTATGGACTTTGTAGAAATAGAGATAACAAGGGTAAGTTCTTACCATATCTCATATTTTTGCAGGGGTACTATAGGTGCCAGCAGGCCCTTAATGCCCCACCTGCTGGTATTTGTGGTTTTCCAAGTACCAGTATGCGGGGATGCCTGCTGGGACCTGTAGTACTACTGCAAAAGACAATATTTATATTTTCATATGGACCACACTTTATGTAATCAACCCGGCACCCACCGCCCTTTATTGGGGGGGGTCCCCAACTCCCCAGGGATCCTCGGCCTGGGCTGACTAGCGGTCAGGGGTGATGCTGCGGCTGGGGGGCCCGGTGAAAGGGCTCCCCTGGCTGTGGCATCACATCCCCTTTCCGCTAGATGGAGTCCAGTGCTGGTTCTGGTAAATACAGGGGGACCCTACTCATTTTTCCCCCCTGTATTTCCAGAACCAGGACCGGCTCAGAGCCCTGTGCTGGTTGAACTAAATACGGGGGACCCCTACGTCATTTGTCCCCCTTATTTTGGCAACTAGGACTGGTTCTAGAAAGTATGGTGCTGGTTGTACTTAATACGGGGGATCCTCACGTCGTTTGTCCCTTGTATTTAGCACAACCAGTACTGGGAGTCCAAAGCCCAGTGCTGGTTGTCCTCTAGGGGGTGGGGCTATGCCTTTATTTTTTTACACATTCAATTTTTAACAGATGTGTAGATGGATCTCACTGCTGCATTCATGCATCTGTGACGTAATGATTTGATTTTCTCAGGTGCATATGCACCACCAGTGAGCCCTCTGCCGCCCACTGATGCCCCCTTTGCACTGCTGCCACTGCTCTGCACCACTGCTGCTACCCCACACGGCCTACAGCCATCTCGCACTCTCCACCTCCCAAACCAACCTCCTGTTTGCTGTCCCCTCTTCCACCTGCGTTAGTTTACCATTTTGTTGCCCTTCTCCCCTGCAGGTGGCCCGGTTGCTCATCAAAACCCTGATAGTGAATACATTTTAAAAATGCTATGAAATTCCATAGACAAAAAAACCTTACGGTTTCATAAGTCCCATTAATGCTGCTTAGACATGATCTGAAATTTCACAAACCCAACTTGAAAAAGCAATGAAATTATGATAAGGCTGACTCCTTAATGGATGTGTTCCTTGCGCAATACAGATATGGTATGCCATCACACCCTGTGGTTAACTGCAGATTCAGCACTCTCACAGAATGAGATTGCTGTAACTCACAAAATGGTGAAGCTGCTAATTCACAGAATTGTGTGCTCATTGGAATACACACATGCAGTCTCTGCAACTGAGGTCAAAGCAGAAAATAGAGCTGTGCAGATGGGATAAAAGGGTGGATGGGGAAGAGACACAGCAGTGTGGATAGGTGGGACACAGGTGTGTACAGGAGGGAAGGTTAAGCAATACAGAGGGGGGGGTAGCCAAAGTAATGCAGATGGGTGGAAAACAGTGCTGCGGATGGGGGGAAACAGAGTGGCACGGTTTGGGGGGACAGCGATGTGGCTGGGGGGAAAAGAGTGGCATGAACATGGGAAGACAGCAGTGCATATGGGTAAAGACAGATTGGTGCGGATAAGGGAATACAGACTAGCACAAATAGGGGAACACACAGTAGGAATTGGGGAAGTCAGATTAGTGTGGATGGGCAGGAAGACAGAGTAGTGCGGGTTGGGGAAGGAGACAGAGTGGTGCAGATGGAGGAAGAAAGAGTGCCACAGAGGAAAGGAAGACAGCGGCGTGACTTAGGGAAAGGCAGTGGTGCAGAAGGAAACAGAGTGGCACGGATGCAGATGTAGAAAGACAGATTGGTGCAGATGAGAGAACACAGACTACCATAGTTCGGAGACCACACAGCAGTAGGGATTGGGGAAGACAGATTGGTGTGCATGGGGAGGAAAACAGAGTGGTGCGGGTGGTGGGGGGACCACAGATGAGAGAAAGAGAGCAACGTGTCTGGAGAAGGCACGGATGCAGGGCGGTGCGGCTGGGGAAAAACTTTGGTGCAGATGAGGGAACACAGACTATAACAGTTGGGAGACCACACAGCAGTAGGGATTGGGGAATATATAGTAGCATGGAGGCATATAGGGGAAGAAAGTGTACATGCATAGACAGAGTATGATATTTTTAAAAATGGAGCTGAACATGTATTCTAAATGAGATAAATGTATTATTATTATTATCCTTTATTTATATGGCGCCACAAGTGTTCCACAGCGCCTTACATAGTACATAGAACTAATAGGTGAACAGGAAACAAGTAACTTACAGTACAGTGCAGAGCAAGGACACGATTTATATACATTGCTGCAATAGCGATTGAAGAACTCACAATAAGCAGCCGGGAGTTGGCAGTCACGTGTTAGGTGCCCTTATGGGTAGTAAAGAGAAGCACATGAGGTAAGAGGTCCCTGCTCGTGAGAGCTTACATTCTAAAGGTGTGCAGTGAGAAGGATGTTGGAAGCCAGTGAGATTGTTTTGGTGATCAAATGGGAAGATTGTGGGCACTGAGTGGGATGTGGGAGCCACATAACTGCTCAAACCTCAGTTGCATAGACTGCATGTGTGTATTCCAATGAGCACACAATTCTGTGAATTAGTAGCTCCACCATTTTGTGAGTGACAGCAATCTCATTCTGTGAGAGTGCTGAATCTGATGTTATGCTCCTCCAGGTCCCTCTGCGGTCACTGCCAATCCGCAGGAACCCCCTTGGTTGTGCTTTGCGCAAGCACTTATGGCCATTGCGGGACGTTTAGCTGTCCCTCCTATGTTTTCCCTGCTAGGGTTCACACAGCAGCAGCTTATGCCCTCTCAGAGCCTGCTTCAGCAAACCACCTATACAGGTATTCTCCCCTCCATGGGTTAATACGATTCCCACTGCGCTACAAAGTGTGGCTGAGGTGCGGCAGGGGGAGGCATCCCCATAGTAGACCGGCTAAAAGATTTTTGCCGTCGTCTCAATCTACTCTGTATGATGACAATGCTGTATCACCTGATGATGGGGTGCTCCCGGCTGAATCTGAGTCTGAATCCTCTGAGACCAAATCAAAAATATATATTCCAGGTATAATACAAGCTGTCCGGGCAGCCTTGGTCATAGAGGAGGACGAACCTCCAGCACCTAAGTCCAAGCATGCATATTTCAAGGACATAAAGGTAACCACGGCTATATTTCCTTTGTCTGATCAACTGGTTGAACACCTGGAGGTGGCTTGGAAAACACCTGGAAAGCGTTACCAGCCGAAAAAGCGTCAGGGCTATGCTTACCCTTTTGCCAAGGACTATTTTAATAAATGGGAAACTACACTGGCGGTGGATTCCCATGTAACGCGCTTGGTTAAAAGCGCGACACTTCCTATGCCTTCCATGTCATCCCTTAAGGATACTACAGATAGGAAGGTGGCGGTTTGCCTGAAATCCATCTATTACCTTTCAGGTGCAGTGGGCAGACCAGCCATAGCTATCTGCTGGGTGGCTCGGGCTATGGAATGTTGGGCAAACACCTTGGAAGGGCCCTTGTCTACGGAGGCGACCAGGGAGCAGTTGAATCTGGTGGGCTACCTATATTAACAAGGCTGCCTTAGGTGGCAGCTTGTTGAATGCTAGGATTTCCACTGCGGCCATTGCGGCTCGCCGCTCTTTGTGGCTTCGTTCTTGGAGGGTAGATGCGGACTCAAAAAAGGGCCTTGAGTGTTTACCTTATAACGATAAAGTCCTATTTGGAGCTGATTTTGACAAAATCGTGGATACATTGGCAGCAGCTAAGTCGGCTTGTCTGCCTTCTGCTCCTGCTCCCGCAGGGTCTCAGACTTTGTCCTTTCGGACCTATCGGGCCCCAGGTAAGGTTAGAACTCAGTCGTTTCCTAGACAGTCAACCACCAAAACAGACCCATCCTCAATCTCAAGTCCCTGAACATTCAGTCAGGTGCATAAATATTGGGACATTGACAGAATTTTCATATTTTGGCTTCTATTCACCACCACAATGGCTTTGAAATGAAACAAACAAGATGTGCTTTAACTGCAGACTTTCAGTTTTAATTTGAGGGTAATTACATCCAAATCAGGTGAACGGTGTAGGAATTACAACGGTTTCTATATGTGCCTCCCACTTTTTAAGGGGCCAAAAGTAATGGGACTATCAACTCAAAAGCTATTTCGTGGACAGGTGTGGGCTATTCCCTCGTTATTTCATTATCAATTAAGCAGGTAAAAGGTCTGGAGTTGATTCTAGGTGTGACATTTGCATTTGGAATCAGTTGCTGTCGACTCTCAATATGAGATCCAAAGAGCTGTCACTATCAGTGAAGCAAGCCATCATTAGGCTGAAAAATCAAAACAAACCCATCAGAGAGAAAGCAAAAACATTAGGTGTGGCCAAATCAACTGTTTGGAACATTCTTAAAAAGAAAGAACGCACTGGAGAACTCAGCAACACCAAAAGACCCGGAAGACCACGGAAAACAGCTGTTGTGGATGACAGAAAAATTATTTCCCTGGTGAAGAAAAACCCCTTCACAACAGTTGGCCAAATCAAGAACACTCTCCAGGAGGTAGGTGTATATGTGTTAAAGTCAACAATCAAGAGAAGACTTCACAAGAGTGAATATAGAGGGTTCTCACCACAAGATGTAAACCATTGGTGAGCCACAAAAACAGGAAGACCAGATTAGAGTTTGCCAATCAACATCTAAAAAAGCCATTACAGTTCTGGAACAACATCCTATGGACAGATGAGACAAAGATCAACTTGTACCAGAGTGATGGGAAGAGAAGAGTATGGAGAAGGAAAGGAACTGCTCATGATCCAAAACATACCACCTCATCAGTGAAGCATGGTGGTGTTAGTGTCATGGCATGGGCATGTATGGCTGCCAATGGAACTGGTTCCCTTGTATTTATTGATCATGTGACTACTGACAAAAGCAGCAGAATGAATTCTGAAGTGTTTCAGGCAATATTATATGCTCATATTCAGTCAAATGCTTCAGAACTCATTGGACGGCGCTTCACAGTGCAGATGGACAATGACCCGAAGCATACTGCAAAAGCAACCAAAGAGGTTTTTAAGGCTAAAAAGTGGAATGTTATGCAATGGCCAAGTCAATCCCCTGACCTGAATCCGATTGAGCATGCATTTCACTTGATGAAGACAAAACTGAAGGGAAAATACCCCAAGAACAAGCAGGAACTGAAGACATTTGCAGTAGAGGCCTGGCAGAGCATCACCAGGGATGAAACCCAGCGTCTGGTGATGTCTATGCGTTCCAGACTTCAGGCTGTAATTGCCTGCAAAGGATTTGCAACAAAGTATTAAAAAGTGAAAGATAGATTTAGGATTGTTTAGTTTGTCCCATTACTTTTGGCCCCTTAAAAAGTGGGAGGCACATATAGAAACTGTTGTAATTCCTACACCGTTCACCTGATTTGGATGTAATTACCCTCAAATTAAATCTGAAAGTCTGCAGTTAAAGCACATCTTGTTTGTTTCATTTCAAAGCCATTGTGGTGGTGAATAGAGGCCAAAATATGAAAATTCTGTCAATGTCCCAATATTTATGCACCTGACTGTATTCCTCAGGGTGCCTCGATTCAGGATGGAAACCCTACGCTTGATCATACTGGCTATGGAACCTGGGGATTTTATGGTGTTGCTGGATATTCAGGATGCCTACCTACATATCCCGATTGCTTCGGCTCACCAGCGTTTTCTCAGGTTTGCTGTGTCACAACAACATTTCCAGTTTCGGGCTCTGCCGTTTGGCCTCTGTACTGCATCTCGGGTGTTTACAATAATTTTGGCGGTTATGGCAGCCCATCTGTGGCTGCAGGGGGTCCGTCTGTTACCATACATGGACTACCTTTTGCTGTTAGCGGGGTCTCCAGAAGCACTTCACCACCACCTGCAGCTGACGATATCTGTGCTGTAGATGCACGGGTGGTTGATCAATTGGAAGAAGTCCTCCCTGATCCTGTCTCAAAAGATGCTCCATTTGGGGGCTCTGTTGGATTCCCAACAGCAAAGGATTTTTGTGACAGCAGACAAGATCTCCACTTTGCAGATGCGGGTGCGTAGATGCCTCCACAGTTGCCGAGTGTCGATACACTAAGCATTGCAGTTACTGGAATCCATGGTGGCGACGTTCAACGTGGTGGAATATGCCCAGTTTCATTCCCGGCCTCTGCAGAAATTAATCCTCTCCAGATGAGACTGATTACCCCATCGGATCAGGTCAGAAATGATGATGCTCTCTCCGGAGGTGCGTCTGTCTCTGACTTGGTGGCTCCAGTTGGTCCACCTCACCAGGGGATGGTTTCTTCTGACGACAGATGCCAGTCTCCGTGGTTGGGGCGCAGTGACCGGTCCACACTCTTTTTAGGGATGATGAACAGCAGAGGAGTCTGCTCTGCCAATCAACATATTGTGTTGCGTACGTAAACCATCAAGAAGGGACTCAAGTCTGGCGGCTATGTCAGGTGTCACGCATCCTGACATGGGCGGATGGCCATCTGCCAGCCATATCGGCGGTGTTCATTCAAGGAGTTCTAAATTGGGAAGCGGACTTCCCGGGGAATGGTCTCTTCACCAAGAAGTGTTTCAGCTCCTAGTGGACAGGTGGGGTCTTCCGGACGTGGACCTCATGGCCTCTCCACAGAATCACAAACTGCCTCTGTATGGGTCCAGGACAAAGGACGCCAAGGCTCTCTTGGTAGACTCTCTTATCAGTCAAGTGGACCTTCCAGTTTGCGTATCTCTTCCCTCCAATCTCCCTTCTTCCTAGAGTACTTAAGAAGTTCAAACAAGAAGGAGGCACTGTCCCCCTGGTGGCTCCATTGTGGTCCAGACGTCACTGGTACTCAGATCTTCAGAATCTCTCCATCGACACTTCGTTGCTGTTGTCTCAAGGTCCTTGCCTTTACCCGGATCTGGGTCATCTGTCTTTGACGGCGTGGCTGTTGAGACTGCCTTCCTAAGGTCCAGGGGTTTTTCCGGCTCTGTGGTTAACACTATGCTCAGAGCAAGAAAACGTATCTCTGCCAGGATTTACCACAGGGTGTGGCATAACTATTTTGAATGTTGTCGTCCCAGAGGTTACGACACCCAGGTGTTTCGGATATCCGCCTGCAGGAAAGCTCACCGTGGCGCCTCGGCTGTCTGCTTTGTAAGACGGGCACGTGGTCTTCTGTCCAGACTTTTTTTTTTTTAGGTATTGTGCTTTTGATACCTTTGCCTCTCAGGATGCTTCCTTCGGGTGGCTGTTTCTCCTCTCTGCGCAGGAGCGTCCTCACCCTTGAAGGTACTGCTTTGGGACGTGGAACATATGGACCCTGAAGTAGAAAATGAGAGATATGGTAAGAACTTACCTTTTGTTATCGCTTTCTACGAAGTCCATAGGGTCCACAGGGCACCCACTTTGACACTCCTGTGCTTGGGCTTCGCTCTGGTCACAGGTTTTTCGTCTCCTTCTGTGTGAGCATGTGATTCTTGTGTGTTCCAGACTTTCCTCTCTCTCTTTCATCCTCCTCCGGCCTTTGGCTTGCTACGAAACTGAGGTGCCTCTGGCCCGGGGGCGGGGTATAGAATGCATCCTGGGAGAAAGATTTACTGCGAAGGTGCCCGGATGACTCTGCATCACCTATACCCCAAGGTCTCGCTGGGGACCCTATGGACTTCATAGAAAGCGAGATAACCAAGGTAAGTTCTTACCATATCTCTCATTTTTCCATAGCCGAAACCCTGTGCACAGCTACATAGCGCACATTTTTGCATGGCTTTGCCAGTTCTGTAATACAGAATTATGTTTGCCATCTTTCAATGGAGGCAGAGTAGATGTAAGCTGGAGGACTACTCACAGAAGTTGGACTTACTGGTGGATACCTTGGCACACAGGGTTTCAAACTCTGTCCTCAGGACCCTAAACATTGCATGTTTTCCCGGTATCTTCACAGAATCGCAAGTAATATAATTAGCTCCACCTGTGGATCTTTTAAAATGTGTCTGTGAGTAATGACTACACCCATGCACCTGCTGGTTGACTTGGAAAACGTGAACTGTGTGGGGTCCTGAGGACCGAGTTTGAGAACCCCTGCCTTACTAGAATCCTTTACCAGTGGTAGTGCTGTTTTAAGAGTATGAGCAGTGTTTGACTATATTCTTTTATTCAATGTTAGATGGCGTAATATATTATGGTAGTTTTACCCATATTTCATAGACTGATACTGTTCTCTTTGTATTCTAGCACATATGTTATGAGATTGTTTTTCAGCAAACTACATATTCAAGTAATTATTGTAAAGGGGCCTATCCATTACATGACTTTGTGAACAATCCAACCAAAACCAGGAGGTCTTGGTTGCATTGTTCACAAAGTCTTGTAATGGATAGCTGGCAAGGACCAGCAATGCATGTGCACGCTGGGTCCTTGCCGACCCCGACTATCTACTGAACATGCCCGTCAAGTTCGGCATGTTCAGAGATGGGAGGTCAGACTCCTGCACTGAATGACGTTCAGTGAACGCCGTTCAGTGCGGGCACCGCACCTCGGTGATCTGAAGTTCTGAATGCTAGACGTTCAGTCTTTCAGGTCGCCTAGTGGATAGGCCCCTTAAGATTGTTGTCATAAGTTGGGTTTAAGTATAATGACATTTTAAATATTATTTATATATATATATTATATAATATAATTTTTTTTTATTTTTTTTTCAGTCCAAATTGAACCCTTCTGTCCCCTGCATAAACCTATATTCAGGGAGGTATTCAAATAGGCTTGAAAAGTCAGTTTCTGCGGTGACGTCATTTCGCCAGGCGAAAACTTTTCCCGCATTCAATTCCAAAGACTTTTTTGCTGGTGCAGAAAGTCAATGCATTGGAATAGGCAAAAAGATTTGCCTATGAAACCTGTCGGGGATAAAAGTGCAGAATTTGGGTTTTGGGGTGCAAACTTGCGGGAACCACCCAGCACCCTTGGGGACAGTCCTCCAAAGGTTATCTGTGTCAAAAAAAAGTACTTTAATTTTGGGGGCGAAAAAAACTAAAGTTGGGGACAAACTTAAAAACTATCGAAATAGACTCCAGGGGGTTCCCTAAGTATGCCCCAGGTGTTTTTAGGATTGCAGGTGTTTGCGGCAGGTGGATTTTTAAAACTTCACTTTAGCAACTTCAAAATATGCTAGCACACATTTTCATGTACCCCAAATTTGCTGGGACTACTTATTTCCTTCCAAAAAAACTGCTAAATGCTGTTCTTCACCACTTCTGCAAAGACGCTAATTAGCAGGTATTGAGAGAATTTAAGTCCCCCAAATACCTTCAGCACGCCTATTCGTGGGTATCTATAGTGATCCCCAATGTCGGTGCATCTTTTGGGGGATATCAGGTGGATTTCCCCAAATCTGACAGGACTTTCCGCTGGTTTAGAATTCGCCTGGTTCCGTTTTTGCTGTTTTGGAAATGAATACGAGGATAAGCGGGGGCGAGCGCGATACTCTTCCGCATGCAAAACCAGTGATGACGGTGGAAACTCCGGCATTTAGCACCTCATTGAATGCCCCCCATAGTGTTTAAGTGAAAGAAGAAGTAAAAGAATAAATAAAAAATATGACGGTTGCTCAAAACCCTCAAAATTATATCAATGAATCAATATTTGTAATTCTTATCTAACCCTTCATCTTTTTCTAATACAGAGAACACTGATGTATATAAATGTAAGATACACCAGGAGTATTCCACATGTGACTTTCCAGCTGTTGTGGGACTAAATTTCCCAGCATGCCCTGTAACAGTTTTGCCATTAGGACATACTAAACCTGTGACAGGACATGCTGGGATTTGTAGTTCTGCAACCGCTGGAGACCTGCAGGGCTTTGTGCTGGTCCTTGGTCGGGGGTGAACAAAATTATATTCAAGAGCCAGTCTGTTAATGCTCTTTTAAGGAGCCTGGGAAGATGCAATTATATTGCTTTCAATAGATTCTCATCTCACATCATTAAACACAAGCGTTTTTATTGTTGTTAGTGTATTTTGTTAAGGTGGTTTGGCTACTTGGCAATATGGATTTTTCCAGTCTTTTTTCTTGACTTGTTTGTAAAGGACCTTATATTAGAACAAACAATTTGAATGTTACGGCAGCCCTGTTAGGGTCAGAATATGTGTGTGTGTATGTGTGTATGTATGTATGTATGTATATATATATATATATATATATATATATATATATATATATATATGTATATATATATATATATATATATATATATATATATATATGTATATATATATATATATATATATAAATAATATGTATTTTTTTTTTTTCTGTTTTCATTATTTAATCTTCCTGGTTTATTTTATTCTAGGTGGTACACTATATTGAATAAATGGTTACACTTGTCAAACCATGGCTGGTCAGGTATTTACAGTAAGTACAAAGTTTTTATTTGGCCTGTTTAGAAAAGGGAACTACATTTCTGGAGTTAGAATTTTTAATCTCTATTAAGGTTTTGTATACTCATCAGAAGACTAAGAAATCCAAAGTTTGGCAAGATGGAATTTTGAAGCTATTGCCAGAAGGAAACCAGGTGAGTAGTTTTGTTCACTGTGTACTTTCTTCCTCTTGTATATTGTGTTTATATTACAGTGGAATAATTGTAGTAAATTAACTATTGTATTTAAATGATGATTGTCTTACATATTTTTATCTCCTCTGCATATATTTAAATTAAAAATGTTTACTTTTTCTTAAATACAGTTAAAGGGATATTATAATTTTCATTAATTAAAAAAACACTAAGTGGCAGAGGTTTAGTTTTGGATATTTTTGCTAGAGAAGCGGCTGAGTAAGGATTTAAACACCCACCAACCACTCCTCTTGCCAGGTACCGCACAATACAGAAGGGAGAGAGGCTGGTATTAACAAACCACTTTTTGAGTCCACAGAGGTAAAGTATCGCACAAACTCAATACTGCATTGCTGAATGCTGTGTCAGTCCAAGACTGAAGTACCCCCCTAAACACCCAGCCTCTATAGCACAAAGTGTGGTATAAAGTTCTGGTATGCTGGACAGGGAGGGGAGTACATAATTTGTCATCCTATTTCTGACAGGCTTTCACAGCATCACCTCATACTTTACTCCCACACCTTCCAACCGCAGTACATCTCTGCTCTTCTCAACTCATTCACCTTCTTAGCCAATAATCTTCTGGAACCTCAGAAGAGCAGCTGAAGTAGTGGAAGTTATGTCTCCTCACAAGACTTGTTAGATTCGGCTGATAACTGCATACTTTTGTTCCCAATTCTGGGTCTTTGGTTTCATATAATGTATTAGGAACTTAAGAATAGCTTTCTTATATAGCCAAGGAAATGGTATAAAGTCGCAGATTAAGCATAACAGTGCATGGTGTGGGTCACGCATATCGGATCTGTATTTTACCTTTTTACCCTAAGTTGTGTACTTTTTTCTCCGTTTTGCTAATTGGTTCCTCAATTGTGCTACTTTTTGCTCAGATTTTCATCCTTGTTCACTTGTAGTGTACTAGGTCAGTGGTTCCCATACTGTGCCTTGGGACACTTGCAGGGGTGCCTCAGGTTGGTCGTCCAGCACCAAATCTAATTATTTATGGTCAATGTAATGTAAATATGTGGACAAACAGAAGCACAAACCAGTACCCCACCACATAACTGAGCCTGAGAATGACAGGTAGCACAATTTACTTCACTTTACTACTTTACTTCACTTTACTACTTTGGTTAAATTTTTTTTCTGATTTCTCAATAACAAACTTTTGGCTTAGTTGTGCCGTGAAAACAATGCTGATACTCTTGGGTGCCGTGATTCAAAAAAGTTTGGGAACCTCTGTACTAGGTACTTGAGATTAGTGTTTTGGCACAAGAAAGTATTTGGTGCACTAAATGGGGATATTTGGCGCAATGTGAAGATAAATGTATGTGTACACATCTGTACACTGCATCCGGAAAGTATTCACAACGCTTCACTTTTTCCACACTTTAGGTTACAGTCTTATTTCAAAATGGAATAAATTATACCCCATAATGACAACGTGTAAAACTTTTTTTTTGAGATTTTTGCTAATTTAATAAAAAAAAGAAAAAACTAAAATCACATGTACATAAGTATTCACAACCTTTGCTCAATACTTTGTTGATGCACCTTTGGCAGCAATTACAGCCTCAAGTCTTTTTGAATATGATGCCACAAACTTGGCACACCTATCTTTGGGCAGTTTCGCCCATTCCTCTTTGCAGCACCTCTCAAGCTCCATCAGGTTGGATGGGAAGCTTCGGTGCACAGCCATTGTCAGTTCTCTCCAGAGATGTCCAATTGGATTCAAGTCTGGGCTCTGTCTGGGCCACTCAAGGCTGTGTGCTTAGAGTCGTTGTCCTGCTGAAACATGAACCGTCGCCCCAGTCTGAGGTCAAGAGCGCTCTGGAGCAGGTTTTCATCCAGGATGTCTCTGTACGTTGCTGCATTCATTTTTCTCTCTATCCTGACTAGTCTCCCAGTTCCTGCCGCTGAAAAACATCCCCACAGCATGATGCTGCCATCACTGTAGGGATGGTAGTTCAATCTTTGTCTCTCATGGTCTGAGAGTCCTTAAGGGGCATTTTGGCAAACTCCAGGCGGGCTGCCATGTGCTTTTTACTAAGGAGTGGCTTCTATCTGGCCACTCTACCATACAGGCGCCTGATTGGTGGATTGCTGCAGAGATGGTTGTCCTTTTGGAAGGTTCTCTTCTCTCCACAGAGGAATGCTGTAGCTCTGACAGACTGACTATCAGGTTCTTGGTCACCTCCCTGACTAGGGCCCTTCTCCCCCGATCGCTCAGTTTAGGCCGCCGGCCAGCCAACTCTAGGAAGAGTCCTGGTGGTTCTGAACGTCTTCCATTTATGGATGATGGAGGCCACTGTGCTCATTGGGACCTTCAAAACAGCAGATATTTTTCTGTACCCTTCCCCAGATTTGTGCCTCTAGACATTCCTGTCTCGGAGGACTACAGACAATTCCTTGGACTTAATGCTTGGTTTGTGCTCTGACATGCACTGTCAAGTGTGGGACCTTATATAGATTGGACATGATTTTGAAAGGCATACACCTATCAACTGAATTTATCACAGGTGGACTCCAATTAAGCTGTAGGAACATCTCAAGGATGATCAGTGGAAACAGGATGCACCTGAGCTCAATTTTGAGCTTCATGGCAAAGGCCGTAAATACTTATGTACATGTGATTTCTTAGTGTTTTATTTTATTTTGATTTTTTTATTAAATTTTCAAAAATCTCAAACATTTTACACGTCATTATGGGGTATTGTGTGTAGAATTTTGAGGACAAAAATTAATTTATTCCAATTTGGAATAAGGCTGTAGCATAACAAAATGTGGAAAAATTGAAGCGTTGTGAATACTTTCTGGATGCACTGTATATGGTCTCCAGAGATGTGCCAGTCAATTCTCTGGTTGGTGGCCGAGGAGTGACAACCTCCAGATGGAGCCCCTTTCACTATTTGGAAATGAACATTGGAGATAATGGGCGTCTACTTTTGGGGTTGGGAAATTCAGTGTTCTTCTCAGAATGTTTTTCCAGCCGGGTGGCATCCAAAAGTAGCCCGGTGGGGACTACACAGGGAAAAGGGGTATCTCCCTTACCAATCCAGCCCGACAGGTTGCTCCCCCACTGGCTGTCAGTCAAAAGTGCCTATTATGCAGTGCCCCCTGTAGTTTTCCCCTTTATGCATTGCACCCTGTAGTTTAACTTTGCCCTTATGCATTGCCCCCTGGCTGAAGTAGTGCCCACAGACTGGTGCCTTATGCAGTGCCGCCAGGTTTAATAGTGTCCCTTATGCAGTGCCCCCAGGCTGGCCCCTTATGCAGTGCCCCCAGACTTAAATAGTGCCCCCAGACTGGTCCTGGCCCAAGCCCCAGCACAGCACTTACCTTTACTTGCTGGCCATGGCCGCTGCCTCGCACTGACTGGATCTAACTAGATCCAGCAGGCGCGCGGGGCAGGCTCCTCACGTTGCGGGTCATGACGTCACCCACACAGTGCATCACTGGGAACGCTGGCCTCTGAAGTGATCGGAGGCTTCTTTAGCCTCTGGTCACTTCAGAGGCCAGTGTTCCACAGCAGGAGTCGGCGGGGAAAAGTGTCGGGTGGCAGGCTGTTTCTGTTGGCTGGTGAGAACACTGGGAATTGTCACCTTTTAAGTGCCGTTTTCAGGGTCTTCGGATTCCAAAGAGCAGAACTCAAAATAAATTTGCAAAAACTGAGAGCAGCAGGGAACACCTGTTCTTGCAAAGATGAACTATAGAGACCCAGTTAGACAATGCCATGGCGGTGGCATGAATCATTATTGTGGCTTCAGGAGAACACTGACCATGAGACACGCCAGCAGTATCATGCAATGAGCGGAACATACTTCTCCAGCTATTACGGCGATGTCCATCCCAGTGGGTGGAGAACTGGAAAAGTACGTTTTATCAGCAGGATGGCCCTTAACAGGGGATGCACTTGGAAGTCTTCCAACAGATTGTGGACAGGTGGAGTCGCCAAAAACAACGAGTGTTTTAATACCTTTGGACTTTTGTCTGATTTACTGGTTGCCTATGATAGCAATCTGCAAGTGCTGAAAAGGTTACTAAAGCCGTGATCTTTCAGGAAAGCATGATTGAAACCGTGCCCAAGGCCAAGAAGCCAATTTTTATTTTACCAAGAATGTTCACAGGGTGTGAATGGAAATGGTTTGCAACCTCCTCTTTTCCATTGTCCAATTTAATTCTCTTCTTGTATGACGGTCTGAATAGGGGCTTGAGACTCAATCTGGTACCGACAGCCTTGTAATACCCACCATTCAAATTTTTTGATTCAGTGGAGTAGCAATTTATTAACTGGATGACTTTCTTTCTATTGGACATCTCCACAGTCAGGAAAGTATTCGAGATAGGAGTTCTGCCTTGTTAGTTTCATTTTTCTTATCTTACACAAATACATGATTCTTCTCCAGACTAAGGGCCAAATGTAATAGGGTGAGCGTATTGAAATTGTGAGAATTTAGCAGTAAACTATCACATTGGTCGAGTCTTCTATTCAAAATGGTAAAACATCTGAATGAGAGGTTAAATCGTGAGAGTTATTTTAGTCAAAAAACATGCGAGTTTGCATGTTTTCGGACTCTTTTACATCGGCCCAGTTTAAAAAGTGTAAGAGTTTAATGCTAAACTCTCACAGTTTTAAACTCTCACCCCATTACATTTGGCCCTAAGCCTTTCTTTCAATGGAGACTTCTCTTCACATTACATCTTAATCAAGCTATTGTAAATTTATGGAAGAAGAGGGCTCTATTCACTTTCTGTATGTGGTCAGGGCTTCGTGAAACTTTGGGGGTGATTCAGCTTCAGACAGAATGCTTTGCAGTTCCGTCCTTGCTAATATGCAAATGCAGCAGGAGGTGTATGACACCCCCTGCTGCATTTGCGATACCAGCACTGAGATAGAGGTCACAGGCTGGGATCACCATCGCACACACAAATGGTAAAATTTTGCATTCTGCATACACTTTATCTGATCATATCTTGTGCACCTGAACTTGTTAAGTAGTATTCATCTGTTACAAATTCAAATGTGAGTTTGTGGAAAAGTTGATGGAAAGATTAATGGTGTACAACTGTGCAAGGACTACAACCTGGTTGCTATAGCAGCCTTATGTACCAGCTTGGCACAGCCTGTGGCTACAAAATCAACTGGGCAAATAGCTGGTGAGGTAACATTTACTATTAATGTAAATATACAATTTACAGATTAAAACACTTTTAGGTATCAGCTCACCACACCAAAACCTAAAGTACATCCCTATCCGAAAGGAGCTTCTAGTCCATGTTCTCCCAGAGCGCTGTTCCAACTGCTGAGCCACAATCTTTGCTCCTCTAGCAGCAAATTAGGGTCTGGTTCAGCAAGGATCGCTAATGCGATCGCAGCTGCAATTGAGCACGCAGGTCTACTGCAACTATATGCTAATGTTTGCAATCGCAAAGCTGTTGCACGGACAACATAAAGACGCCCACTTCCCTTATCTCACATCCGTAATACCTTGCAATCTAGCAAAAACATCGGTAACACTGAAGTACATTGGAGCCTCATGCACAATTACAGCAGGTCAGACCTTACTTATAAATTGCTAACCTTTCTGCACACAATGAATACTCAAGCTGCTTATGCCGTCGCAGTGGCTAATTTATGTACGCCCTTGTAACGGCGTTCAAATGGACTGGCATGCCTGCGTTTCTCTGACCACCCCCCAAACACTCTCTGCCTTTCACTCACTCGGCGATGGCTTTCCGTGCTTTGCGTGACCGCAGTTGACTGTTTGCGCACTGCGATGCAAGCGCAATACGCAATAAGCGGCCGACTCTGTACGCTTTAGCATTTGCTATCCTTGCTGAATTATGCCCTGAGCCCGCTGTCTACCCAATTATGGCAGGCTCCACAGAGCACAATTGACCAGCACATGACCAGTCCAACAGGAGCTTCACTCTATAATCACTATCACTAATTCCCAGTGTGGCTTCATTATGGTGGGTGCTAGATAGTGCTGACTCACAGGATTGGCACCTGTTTATAGAAGGGGCTGTCACTGGGCATCCCTCATGACTGATGAGCGGCAGTCTCCTTCAATGCTTGGCTTTGGGAAGTCTCAGAGTGGGTAACCACTTTACCAGACAAAAGCATATAATCATGCAAATATCTTCAGCTGTCCACAAATCTTACCGGTTACAGTCTTTTTAGACAGAGTCATGCTCTGGATAGACCAGCTCAATATGGCCATCTGTTATTGAAAGGTACCACTCAAAGTTCTGTGTCAGCGGGAAGGGAGACAAATCACAGGCCATAATGGCTGATGTATGGTATCTGTACTATTTTACTTGGAGATATAGGGCCTCATTTATCAATGAGTTTTATCATTCACAGCGAGTGATAAAACTTGTTGCGTATTATAAATATGTTGCTCCAGCCAATCAGCTCTAAACTGTCATTGGAGCACCATGATCATACACAACGGGGTATATTTTCTAAAGAAGATAATAACTAGAACCTGATTGGTTGCTATGAGCAACATCTCCACTTCTAAAAACTCAATTTAGTAAATATACCCCAATGAGTTTTATCACTCGTTGTGAATTATTAAACTCGTTGATAAATGAGGCCCATAGTTATGTATCATGATCAGGCTAGTTTTCTTTTTCTATTCTAGGCAGTTTTATACAGTGACAAAGGACAACGTCTGGAAAGTGTTTTCCTTAAAACTAGCCAGGTGAGTTACTATTTAATGGACATTTATATTGCACTCCTATTTAAACATACATTTAATTAAGCTTCTACTCACCAAAAGCCGAGTCCAGGAAACTGCAGGCTAAAGCAATTTTCCAGGACTCCTCTGTTTCTATAAAACTGGCCTTGTCTTACCTGACTATGTGGCTGATTCTTAGTCAGATACAGACACGACTATGTAGGCATCCGTAGGCGTTGAACTAACGCTTAGTGCGTCTTTAAACCATCGAAACTTGCACCAACCCTATATCAGGTGCAGTTTCCCTGTCTGAGTATGGCCCCCTATGTGACCTGTTCACCTGCTTTTCGCAACACTGATCTGACACTCATAATATGCAACATCTCCATGCCTCTCTTTACCCACCCGCTGTTATCTCACAGTCACCGTCCAGGAACACCCCTTACAATTCTGCTACCATTGTGCTTCCAAATCTGTACTAATACGCTGTACTTACAGAATCCGTATGTGCTATGCTGCCCAGCCGAAAACATTAGCTCACTGCGTCCAACTCAGATTCAGACCCATTGTTTGTCAGGTGGAGGTGTGACCCTACAGATCAGTAGGAAGAGAGCTTTCAGCTTCCTATTGGTCTTTGCAGCCACACCCACACAGTCTGTAAAGCGGTAGTATAGCAAAGCTAGTTTTATAGGAAAACTTGTCAGCATGCAGGTCTTGGGATCAGGGGTGTTTCCGTGTCGCAACAATGCAGACGTGCTAGTGGCCGGTTGATGATTCTATGGGAAGAAATGTTAGCAATGTTATGCCTAGTGCATGTGGTAGTGTGTCTTGCGAAGCGGTGGTATTTGACTAGTTCACTGGAAGAAATTGTACAATTGTCCTCGTAGGACGGGCCTTTTTCTTTATAGGTGGCTCCGTCAGTTATTTAGAGTCTGCTGCCACTTTTGGGCAAGGAGTGGGTGGCACCAGCCTCTGTTTCTCAAAACGGAGGTGTCGCCAGCGGTGGGAAGGAGCCAGGATCTCTGTTGGCTGACTGAGATTTCCTGGCCACTTTTCCTGAACTGTGATGGCCTGCCTACATGACCCCATGGTCACTCAGCCGGAAGAGGATAACGCAGATGATCTGATGTGTCCACGGACGCAGCTCGGAGCATTAATGCATAGAGGAGGCGTGACTCCTCCTGCAGAATTAACAAGAGCAAGGACGGTATTGCAAAGCTGCTTGTGTGCGGCTTTGAAATTCCGTCCTGTGCAGAATCAGGCCCTTAGAGGCATTTGCTTTGCTCCTGTATAATTGGAGAAGGGTCCTGAGTGCTGAAGTCTGCGGATAAGGGTCTCTTCATCAATTAATTTTTACAAAAGCAGGTGAAAATGAACAATTTCACCTGCAATTGTAGTAATTATGTTTCCAGGCCATTTATCAAGAAGGTAAAGCAGGAGATATCACGGATATCTCTTGCTTACCTTTCCCTCCTGGAATGGCCTGATGTCACCATACACTGGTATGGGGACAGAATTCATCAAGGTCCGAAAATACAATATTTTCAGAGCTTGACTGCGGGAGCGTTTGCCATCTTCAGATGGTGTTTGGTCCCGCTCGCGCAGGGGCGTATTCATAATGGGTGCAGGGTGTGCGTTGCACACGGACTCCTGGGTCCAGGGAGGGCCCACACCGCACACCCTGCACCCATATTATACTGACCTCTCCGGAGTCCCACGACAGCACTGGTGTCAGCGCTGTTAAAACGGCTGGAAAATGGCCACTGCGGCCATTTTCCCATCATTTGCGCATGCGCAGTACAGGGAAAATGGCCACCACGGCCACTTTCCCAGTGACCTGCGTATGCGCTATAGACTTTGGGCACACTCTAGTGCCCAGAGTTTTTAAGTGCGCTGCCGACCGCCAAACAGAGAGGAGGGGGCCCCTGACGGAGACTGCATATGGGCCCCCTCCTCTCTCGAAACGCCCCTGTGCTTGCGGCTTGCAACCCGCTCCTTCCCTATGGGAAGGAATCTCTGGTTGCGAAGATGACTACTTTTGGAGCTCTTGGCCCCATCCGGCTTTTTCTGCCGGATGTCGGGGTTCTTGTGTGCTTGCATGACCTGTTGGTCATGCAGGCGCACTTGTCTCACTGCTCCGAAAGGGGCAGTGAAAAGATTTACTGCTCCGAAAGGAACAGTGAAGCCGCCTGTGGAGACAGCTGATTTTCGGATCGGCTGTCTCTCTGTGCCGGAGCAATGATGAATTGCTCCGGCACTCGTGGCGAGTTATTATGTTAAATATTGGGGTCCGTTCATACCCGGATATTTAACATTATGAATAGACCCCTTAGTCTGTTTTCCTAATTAAGAGAGGTTTTAGCATTTTCTATGGAATGGCTGCTTGTGTTATTTGCCGGCGTGTAGTGGGATGTTGGAGTATATGTTCTGGTAGGAGCAGTTTGGTTTGTGCACTTGGTCCTGCTAGGCGATCTTAGTGGGGTTTTATGTGTGCTGAATCTCTGAGTATGTAATTGCATAACTTTATGCCAATACTTTAGCTAAGCCTATGTATGAGAAACAAGTATCATTTACATATTTGATTCTGTCAGATTCACTGCATCAAGTGTTCACCAGATTATGGGCTGCATTTAACTATGTGTATGCCACCGGTATTTAACATAATTTCGATGTACAGCGATGTCTTTGTCGGCATCTTCTGCTGTGTTGCCGCCAGTCTTATCGCATCCAGTGACGGGCTAATGCACATACATGGCGTCCATCTGCACATTGCGCTTCAACCTGGCGAGGACTCAATAAAGCCAGAAAGGCTTCTCCGAAGAGTTTTTGCCGGCAACAGGGACCGTACCGCTAACTCCATCTATATATGGCATATGTAGTACAGTCAGAAACATGATCAAGCTAATCTTACCGCTGTTTGGCAAATACAGAACGGAGTCCATAACCTCTTCATTGAGTGCTAAAGGGGTTATGACCCATTCTTAAATGGAGCCCTATATACCCTAATCAATACCCCTAAGCAAAAAGATCTGATTTTGCCCTTGTTTGATACAGCTAATGTAAGAAGACTGATGTTTGCACTTTGGTAGTAACTGGTCTGCTTGTGGTGCATTTTTAACCTTGCAGGTAGGTCCTGGGGATGATCTGGAAAGTGATCGCTTCCTAATCACTGTGGAGACAGAGGGCGAAATCAGCGCTGCCTCCCAGACTTCCACTGAGGCTAAAGAGGTGCCCAAATATACCACAAATGGACTGAAACCTGTTGGCCTGCGACCTCCATCTGGTTTAAAGAGGAAATTTATTGTGAGAACAATTTGAATATGTCTTATTGTTTAATGCAAAAGAAATCTACTATATCATAGTTCTGCATTTACACCTGCTGCAGAGCATGATGGCTTCTTGACTAAACCCTATACTTTTCCATTTGCCTTGCTATAATGCTCTTTTGTTTACTTTTAGTATAATAAGAACGTTCTACGGTACTTAAGGTGCGTACACACTTGCCGATATTTTGAACGATAACGATATCATTCAGTCGTTCACTATATCAGCCAGTGTGTACGCTAAAAAGATGAACGATAACTACCAACGATGCGCGTTCCCGCAGGTCATTGGTCATTGTCGTTCATCGACCGAACATGCAGGCCAGCCCGACGATATTGTCAGATTCTTGCATATCCGGGGATGAGGGAGAATGCCCGTCACTGAACAATTTTATTCATGATATTGTTCAGTGTGTGTGCGCTCAATGTCGGTAATGACATTGAGCACACCCCTGCCGAGGGCACACTAGACGATTTGCTCATGGAGCGAATCATCTAGTGTGTACGCACCTTAACATTTCTGTCTTTGTTCACAGTCTTTTAGTTGATTGCGTAAGTGTGCACAGGAGTGATATATGGAGCGCCTGAAAGAGTTAGGGGGGAATTCAATTAGACCCGTTAATTTAACGGGTATGCAAAAGGAAGATGACCAGGGGCTATTCAATTAGAGACCCTTTTTTTGTCCACTAGGGGACACTGGAGTTATACTGGTGGTATAGACAGGTGATCCGCGGAGCCTGGCACTTTTAAAATTTCTCTTAAGAAAGAAGCTGGCTCCTCCCTCTCTGTACTCCACCAGACTCAGTTTAGATTACCGTATATACTTGAGTATAAGCCGAGTTTTTCAGCACATTTTTTGTGCTGAAAAAGCCCCCCCTCGGCTTATACTCGAGTGACCAGGGCCGGTTCTCCCGTTACGCAGCTGAGTAGGGCGCCACATATTGGAGGGCGCCTCACTCAGTTGCGTACCATGTGGGGCGCGGTGCAGACTGTGTCTCTGTGACACAGCTGCACCGCGTGTGTAGCGCTGACCGGACGGAGTTCAGTCAGCACTACACAGTGCCAAACACACAGCCGCCGCCGGCAACTGTGTGTTTGTTGTAATTAGCAGCCGATTAGACTGTCATCGGCTGCTGTTGCTCCCACTGCGGGAGCCATCTTCCAGCTCCCGCAGTGGGTAACGGGAGAGACGTCATGACATCCATGATGTCATGACGTCTCTCCCATAATGCAAAGCGGCCGGAGGAGCCGGTAGCAGCGTCGGGACCAGGAGCGGGATTTCAGGTAAGTGTTTTTATTTTTTATTTTTTTATTACGTCTCTCTCTACTGGGGGGGGGGGGGGGGGCTACTACTACTGGGGGCAGTACCAGGGGGGGATTACTACTGGGGGCATTACCAGGGGGGATTGCTACTGGGGGCACTACCACGGGGGGGATATTACTACTGGGGGCACTACCACGGGGGGGATATTACTACTGGGGGCACTACCACAGGGGGGATATTACTACTGGGGGCACTACCTGGGGGGGGATATTACTACTGGGGGCACTACCTGGGGGGGGGATATTACTACTGGGGGCGCTACCAGGGGGGGGATATTACTACTGGGGGCGCTACCAGGGGGGGGATATTACTATTGGGGGCACTACCAGGGGGGGATATTACTACTGGGGGCACTACCAGGGGGGGATATTACTACTGGGGGCACTACCAGGGGGGGGATATTACTACTGGGGGCACTACCAGGGGGGGATATTACTACTGGGGGCACTACCAGGGGGGGGATATTACTACTGGGGGCACTACCAGGGGGGGGATATTACTACTGGGGGCACTACCAGGGGGGGGATATTACTACTGGGGGCACTACCAGGGGGGGGATATTACTACTGGGGGCACTACCAGGGGGGGGGATATTACTACTGGGGGCACTACCAGGGTGGGGATATTACTACTGGGGGCACTACCAGGGGGGGGATATTACTACTGGGGGCACTACCAGGGGGGGGGATTACTACTGGGGCACATTTAACCTAATGATGCCTCAATTAATGTAATTTTATTGGTATCTATTTTTATTTTTAAAATTTACCTGTGGCTGCTGCATTTCCCGCCCTAGGCTTATACTCGAGTCAATAAGTTTCTACTTCAGGGTCCATAGGGTATCCACAGGATACCTTGGGGTATAGGTGTGACGTCAGTCATCGGGCACCATAGAGTTAAGCTTTCAGCCTCCCAGGATGCACTAATGTCCCCCTCCTATACCCCGCCCCCGAGCCAAGGCACCTCAGTTTAGTTTGGTGCCCGGCCGGAGTCGGGTGCACCTGTTGGAGTGGGGGCTAAGAAGAGCCCCTGAAGTTTTCCTGCATGCAGCTGTGGCTGCACATCTGGATGTACAGCATGGACAGTCAGTCCTGACGTCCATGCTGTCTTCCCTACACCCCCGCCGGTACCAGAACGCCGGTACCGATCCGGGGATGCTGGTGAGAATCTGGGGTCACAGCTAGCGGTGACCCCAGATGTTCCGGACCATGGCCGGATTCAAGGGGGACAGCAAGGTAAGCAGCGGGGTCCCGCGGAGGGTCCCCGCTGTTACATGGTCCACAGTCCCCAGGCAGGGGGCTCCCTGGGGACTGGCTGCAGCGTGGAGCCAGGTAAGAACCTGCGCTTCCACTACCCCCCTGGGACAGCGGACCGCAGCAGAGCGGTAGCGCTGCGGCGTCCCGGGGGTTAAATACATGCCAGGGGAGCGCGCCTTCCCTGTCTCACAGTCGGCGCCTCCCCCGCTGCACACAGCCCTCTCTGCACTCTGCCGACTGGTCCTGTGGCAGCGCTCCTCCCCCAGGCCAGCCTCCTCTCTGCTCCTCGGCGGCCATCTTCCTGAACGCATGGTGAACGCTGCTGGAAGCCTGGAAGGAAGCATTGTGGTCTGGGTCCCCCCGCATACCTCTCCTCCGTTGTGGTCAGGTCTGTGTATGCAGCGCTGTGTCCTACCAGACTCTGTGTCTGCGTAGTTGAGTGATCAGCGCTGGTTAGTGCAGAAATTGATTTTCTTTGCATTGTATGTGACTGTGCTAGCGCTGCTGCCTGTATCTTCTATTCTGACTGTCAGCTTTATTACTGTCCCTGTTCTTTCTGCTAAGCCCTTGCGGTGCGGTGCTGCAGGGTGGTCTCTCGCCTCTTTAAAATACAATTGGTGAGAGGGGTCACATACTTAGTACCATCATGTCTGAAAGTGATTTTCCTCTCCGGCTACAGTGTACTACGTGTAAAGTACCTTTAGCGGAGGGGGATGGTAGCGCGGAGGGCCTCTGCCGGCAGTGTTTGTCAATGGCGTGGCCTATTACGGTTACAGCACCGGTGCAGGAGCCGCCCTGGGCTTGTTTCGCTCAAGCGCTTGCAACCTTAGTGGGCCAGTTAGCTCCGCAGCCCGCGTTTACGCAGATGGGTTTGTCCCAGCAGTCAGTGGTGTCGTCACCCATGCAGGGTTTCCCAAGACAATTGGTGGTACCCCGCAGTCTCCCTATTTCCCCTCTCCCGGTTTCTCAGGAGCCGGCGTGGGTTAACTCCCTGACGAGTTCTGTACAGCACTTGTCGGATGTGTTGCAGGGGGAGGCTGTGATCCGGCCACATAAACGGAGGCGGCGTGGAAACAGCCTGGCAAGCGATACCAGCCGCAGAGGTGCCTGGCAGTGGCTTATCCGTTCACAGATAATTATTTTGCTAAGTGGGAATCCCCTCCACAGGTGGATTCTCATGTGACACGTCTTGTCCGTAGTGCCACATTGCCGATGCCATCCATGTCCTCCCTTAAGGATGCTACGGACCGCAAGGTGGAGATCTGCCTGAAGTCCGCTTATTCCCTTGCAGGGGGGGCAGCACGGCTGGCTATGGCCATTTGCTGGGTTGCCAGAGCGATGGAGCGCTGGGCAGATTCATTGGAGGCGTCCTTTGATTCCGACTGTCCGGCCGAACAAACGGAGTTGATTGGTAATCTCCGTGATTCGGCCACTTATATCAACGAGGCGGCCTTAGACATTAGTACACTGGTGTCTCGAATTTCTTCAGCAGCGGTGGCTGCTCGTCGCACCTTGTTGCGATCCTGGAAGGCGGACGCTGACTCCAAAATGGGTTTGGAGGCGTTGCCCTTTAACGGAGAAGTTCTCTTCGGTCCAGATCTGGACAAGATTGTGGCCACGCTGGCGGCAGCCAAATCGGCATGTCTCCCGTTGGCCGCGGGTCCTTCTGGTTCAGGACCATCGTCCTTTCGGTCTTATAGGGGCCAGGGCAGGCCCAAACCACAGTCTCTTCCCCGACAGGCTGGTCCCAAGAAATCGGCCAAGCCCCGGAAGCAGGCATGGAGTACCAGACGTCCGGCCTCTAAGCCTGATGACAAGCCTGCGGCCTGACTGTCCGGGCCTCCCGTTGGGGGATCCCAAGGTGGGAGGCCGCCTGCTGCAGTTCGCCCGGTGTTGGTCGGTCACTATGACAGACACTTGGGTTCTCGAGGTGGTCTCCCACGGGTACGCCCTCTCTTTCCTGCATAGACCCCCGGCTCGATTCTTCACCACGGGTCTACCATCAGACCGGAACAAGGCCACGGAGCTGTGGAAGGTCTTGCACACTATGCTCCAGGCTGGCGTTATAGTGCCTGTTCCATTCTCCCAGAGGGGCCAGGGTTTCTATTCAAATCTTTTTTTGGTGCAGAAACCCAATGGGTCGTATCGTCCGATTCTCAACCTCAAAGCTCTCAACAAGTCTTTGCGGGTGCTGAAGTTTCGGATGGAGACCCTACGGTCCATCATTCTGGCGCTGGAACCTGGGGACTACATGGTGTCATTGGACATACAAGACGATTAACTGCATGTCCCTATTCTTTTACGCCATCAACAGTTCCTCAGGTTTGCAATCAGCAGCGACCACTTTCAGTTTCGGGCGTTACCTTTTGGCCTGGCGACTGCACCGCGTGTGTTCACCAAGGTGATGGCGGTCATGGCGGCTTCTCTGCGGCTGCAGGGAGTCCGCATGTTGCCTTACTTGAACGACCTGTTATTAGTGGCAGGATCTCCAGAGCTCCTTCTACGCCACTTGGACCTGACCATTGCGCTGCTGCAACGGCACGGCTGGTTAATCAACTGGCAGAAGTCCACTCTAATCCCGTCTCGGCGGATTCTGCACCTCAGAGCCTTATTGGAATCGGGACAGCAAAGGATCTTTGTGACGGGGGAAAAGATCTCTGCTTTTCAGTCGAGGGTGCGCAGTTGTCTGCACAGCCGCCGGGTGTCTCTACACTCGGCGATGAGGTTACTGGGCTCCATGGTGTCGGTGTTCGACATGGTGGAATATGCCCAGTTTCACTCCAGACCTCTGCAGCACCTGATCCTGTCCAAGTGGAACGGGCTGCCTCAGTCTCGAAAGTCCCAGACGATAGTGCTCACCCCGGAGGTTCGCCTGTCCCTTGCCTGGTGGTTGCAGACGACCCATCTCAGCAAGGGACGTCCGTTCTGGGTACCAAATTGGGTCCTGTTGACAACGGACGCCAGTCTTCGGGGCTGGGGAGCAGTTTCGGGTCCACACTTGTTCCAGGGCAGGTGGACGCCGACAGAAGCGGAGCTTCCAATAAATATCTTGGAACTCCGTGCGGTTTTCAATGCTCTCCAGCAGGCACATCGGGTTCTCCAGGGTCGCCAGGTGCAGGTCCAGTCGGACAACGCTACCACTGTGGCCTACATAAACAGGCAAGGAGGAACCCGAAGTCGGGCGGCTCTCGTAGAGGTGTCTCGGATCCTGGTATGGGCGGAGCGCAATCTTCCGGCCATATCAGTGGTCTTCATCCCGGGAGTGCTAAATTGGGAGGCGGACTTTCTAAGTCGCCAGGACGTTCATCCGGGGGAATGGTCCCTGCACCCGGACGTTTTTCAACTGCTGGTGGACAGGTGGGGTCTTCCAGAGATCGACCTCATGGCGTCCCGGCACAACAACAAGTTGCCGGTGTACGGGTCTCGCACAAGAGACGAAGAGGCGTCTCTGGTGGATGCTCTGTCCGTCCGGTGGACGTTCCGGTTCGCATACCTGTTTCCTCCGGTTTCCCTTCTTCCACGGGTAATCCGGAAATTCAAACAGGAAGGAGGGACGCTCCTGTTGATAGCTCCCGCGTGGCCCAGACGGCACTGGTTCTCAGACCTTCAGGGTCTGTCCGTGGACAGTCCTCTGCGGTTGCCGCTACGACCGGACCTTCTGTCGCAGGGTCCTTGTTTTCACCCGGACCTGACTCGGCTGTCTTTGACGGCGTGGCTGTTGAGACGGCCATGCTGAGGTCCCGGGGGTTTTCCAGCTCTGTGGTGCGTACCATGTTACGAGCTCGGAAACCGTCTTCCGCGAGGATATACCATCTCGTGTGGCATACGTTCTTCCAGTGGTGTCGACCGAGAGGTTATGCACCGCGGGAGTTTCGTCTGTCTCGGATTCTCGCCTTCCTGCAAGCGGGACTAGATCATGGGCTTCGCCTTGCTTCTTTGAAGGTACAGGTTTCGGCCCTATCTGTCTGGTTTCACCGTAGGATTGCTACAATCCCGGATGTGCACACCTTTATGCAGGGTGTTCTCCGCATTCAGCCGCCCTTTGTTCCACCTGTGGCACCTTGGGATTTGGCTGTGGTCCTGAGGGCTCTCCAAGGACCGCCGTTTGAACCACTGGGCTCAGTGGATCTTAAATGGCTAACAGCTAAGACTGTTTTCCTTCTGGCCATTGCTTCGGCCAGACGTGTTTCTGAGTTAGGGGCTCTTTCTTGTAGACCCCCTTTCTTGGTTTTTCATGGGAACAGGGCAGTGCTCCGCACTCGGCCCGAGTTTCTTCCCAAAGTTGTTTCCCAGTTTCATGTTAACGAGGAAATAGTTGTTCCGGCCTTTAACTCACCGGGTCTTTCCGTGGGTGAGGCCTCTTTGGATGTTGTGCGGGCCTTAAGGACTTATGTTGACCGCACTTCTTCGTTTAGGAAGTCGGACGCTTTGTTTGTCCTCTATGGCTTCCGTAAAAAGGGTTGGCCTGCTTCAAAGCAAACTTTGGCAGCCTGGATCCGTATGGCTATTTCTGAAGCTTATCTTCATGAAGGCAAACCGGTCCCACCCTCTCTGAAGGCTCATTCCACTAGGTCTGTGGGTCCTTCGTGGGCAGCTCGACGTGGTGCCTCGGCAGTTCAGATCTGCAAGGCTGCTACGTGGTCCTCTGTCCATACCTTCGTGAGGTATTACAGGTTTGACACCTTCGCCTCTCAGGATGCTTCCTTCGGGCGGCGGATTCTCCTTTCTGCACAGGAGCGTCCCCACCCTTAAAGGATACTGCTTTGGGACATCCCCAAGGTATCCTGTGGATACCCTATGGACCCTGAAGTAGAAAATATGAGATATGGTAAGAACTTACCCTTGTTATCTCTATTTCTACGAAGTCCATAGGGTTCCACAGGACTCCCGCCCTGTCGCACCTGTGCTGCAGATGGGCTTTGCTCTGGTCACCGGTTTTCCGTCTCCCTCTGGTGAGAATGTGATTCTTGTATGTGTCCAGATCTTTTTTCTCTCTCTTCCTTCTCCTCCTCCGGCCTATGGCTTGATAACTAACTGAGGTGCCTTGGCTCGGGGGCGGGGTATAGGAGGGGGACCCTAGTGCATCCTGGGAGGCTGAAAAGCTTAACTCTATGGTGCCCAGCGACTGACGTCACACCTATACCCCAAGGTATCCTGTGGAACCCTATGGACTTCGTAGAAATAGAGATAACAAGGGTAAGTTCTTACCATATCTAATATTTTATTTCATTTTATTGACTCTTCTATCAAGGCAACAACAAGCTGACTGTAAGTTGCTACAGTCAACTTGCATCCTGGGAGCCGCTGGAGGGGCTCGCAATAGTTCACTTACACCAGTGTCCGGATCCCTGGCTGAGGTCTTCCGACTATCAGCCTGCCACGCGCCAGCTGGCAGGTGGCGGAAGGTTTGTACATCCCCCTTGATTGGCAGGGGGGATGTCTGACAGACGTGGCAGGGCTAGTCGGCCGCTCAGTCAATTATGCGGGGATGTGTCTACGCAGTTACAGGCTCCCTCAGTCCCAGAGGTCTTCCCCTCCTCCCTCGTTGGCGCACACTGCACGCGGTCCTCGCCATCTTCTAATACCTGCGGACAGACCGACAGCAAAACCACAGCAGCCAGCTTCACCGCTGAGGCAGATCCTTCCCAGGGACTTGCACTGGAAAAGGGGGTGTCAGGGAGTGTGCAGTTCTGCAATTTACTTTGCTTCTCCCTCTCTATAGCCTGCCTGGACCCTCACAGGTTTTCTTTCCCTCCTCCATTATCCTTTCAGATGAGCGTGAGCCTTGTGGTGTCTGCACGCTTATATATATATATATATATATATATATATATATATATATCGCTACTGACAAGGGGAATGCATCCCAGGAACGTTTGCTTGCTCTAAATGTAAGAAGTAGTTTTCTCACCCACGCTCTGATGGGAGAGCTTTATGTGATACTTGTGAATCTGAGGGCTCGGCTCCTGTAAACCTGCCCCCCCCCCCCCCCCTCCCATCTGCTGACTCGCCATCTTGGGTGTCTACGCTAGCAGGTGCAATGTCGGAGCTCATCCAGGCACTGTCACCCAAAGGAAGAGGGAATTTGCTAGAGGAGAGGGGTCCAATGCGGGGTCCCTACCTTTGTCACAAAGGTAGGGACAGTTGTCTTAGCCCGGGTTAGCACAGTAGCACAGGAATGAGCCCGTACAGTTGAAGCCTTGGTCCAGGTTTCTTCCACTCTAGAGAGGTTGGGAGATAGGTTGATGCAGAAAGAGGAGACTGGCGTTTACTTTTTCTTCTTCGCAGTTAGAAACGCAAATGACTGCAGCGTGGAAACAGCCAGACAAAAAGTTTCAAATGTCTAGGCGTTTCCTTTCACTTTACCCATTTTCCTCATCAGATAGGGCTAAGTGGAAACCCCTTCTCAGGTGGACCCATCTGTATCTCGGCTATCCAAGAAGACACCGCTCCCTGTCCATCTATACAGCAGCAGGTATGTCCCTTAGACTAGCTTTAGTTGGCGCTTGGGTGAGTAAGGATGTGGAGAAATGGGTGGAGCAGCTGGTGGAAGGCCTTAAATCGAATGTTCCTCGTTTGAACCTCATTTCCCTAGCTGAGCATATTAGGGAGTTGGCCATATACCTGGGGGATGCCTCCATGGATGTTGGCCAGGTTAGTTTCATGATCTCAGGTTTGTCTGTTGCTGCTTGCCGTTCTCTTTGGCTTAGAACTTTGCATGCTGATGCTGAGTCTCGCGGGGGAGATTTTGTTTGGTCCTGAGTTAGACAAGTGCATTGCCCTAGCTACGTAAGGAGAGTTCCTTTTTAGCCTCAGCGGTCCCCAAACGGTCATACTCTGGACCTTCGTTCCCTCTCCCAGTGTCAAGAGGATCATTGTCACCTCCTAAGGTTCAGGGAGGTTTGGCTTCAGACCTTTTTGGACGCCTGGGTCCGCAATCTAGTGTCCCAAGGCAACAAAATAGTTAATTTGTCTTCCTCCAGTTTGCTTCTTCACCACAAGTCTGCCCGACTCTGCAAAAACAACGAAGCTTGCAGCAGTCGATAGACAAGCTTCTAGCAGCAGAGAATTGCTCCCGGTTCCGGTACCCCAACAATCGCGGGGATTTAATTCCAACCTGTTTGTAGTTCTCAAACTGAACGGTTCAGTCCAGCCTATTTTGAATCTAAAATCTTTGAATGGTTACTTACTGTAGCATTTCACTGGTTCAAGATGGAATCCCCTACACTTGTTGATCGCGGGTCTGGAGGCTGGGGAATTTCTGGTGTCCCTGGATACTGAGGATGCCTATCTACATCAGGAGTTTCTTTGGTTTGCAATACTGGATTTGCATTACCAGTTTCGGGGCCTTTTCCTTTGGCCTCATATCGGCACCCAGAGTTTTTACCTAGGAGTTTTTACCTAGATCATGGCAGTGATGGTGACCCATCTTCGATCCCTGGGGTGACCATTGTTCCATACCTATACTATCTTCTGATCAAGGCTCGTCAGTGGAGACACTTCGGGACCATGTCTTCTTGATTCACCAAGTCAACTTTCAAAAGTCAGTTCTGCAGATTGCTCTCAGGATATTCCAGTTGGATCTTCTATCCCAGTGGTCGGAATCTCACCTCTGGATGCACAGATTGGTTCGGCTGTCTGCTGGAACCCTGGTTTCGCTGCTCTGATGGCTCCAGACAGATCATCTCACAGTCGTTCGTCTGTTCAGCATCTGGAATTGGATTCTTCTGATCATGAACTCCAGCCTTCGAGGTTGAGGTGCCGTGGTGTTGGACTGCCAGTTTCAGGGCTGCTGGTCTTGCCAGGAGGCGCTCCTTCCTATCAGTGTTTTGGAGCTCAGAGCAGTATATAAATTGTCAGACTGGGACTCTGTCGGTTTGCCATGCGCCAGTCGCCAAGAACTTCATCCCGAGAGTGGGGCCTTCAACCGGAGGTGGTTCAGCGCTGTGGCAGAACTCAGATTGACCTCATGGCCTCTCGTCGGAATCGCCAGCTACCATGGTACTGTTCTAGGATGAGGGATCTAGCAGCGGAGGAGTTGAATGCGCTTTCTGCTCTGTGGCTGTACACTCTGGTGTACCTTTTTTCCACCTTTTCCTCTTCTTCCATGGGTACTCAACGCATCAAGCGAGAGTCCGCCATTCTGGTAGCTCCGAATTGGCCACGTTGGGCCTTGTACTCAGGCATTCTGCGCCTCTTTGCAGACTGTCCGTTCTGCTCAGGCCAGATCTTCTTTGACAGGGTCTATTCCTTCACCCCGGTTTAATGAGTCTGTGTTTAATGGCATGGCTGTTGAAGCCGGGTACTTAAGGCGAAGGGGTATCCCGGAGGAGGGTACTGATGCTGGCCTGCAAGCCGCTTACGGTGGCTCATTACCATCTAATTTGGAGGTCTTATGTGACTTGGTGTGACCGGAAAGGTTTTCCTTATTTTTTTGGCTGTCCTGCCTCCTGCTCTTCTTACAGGCTGGTTTGGCGGCAAGGTTGAGGTTAGGATCGCTAAAAGTGCAGGTCTCTACTTTATCAATTTTTTTCCAGCAACGCTTGGTCTTGCTTCCAGAAATTCAGAATTTCTTGCAAGGCGTTCTTCGTGTTAAGCCTCCCTTTATGCCTCCTACTCCGCCGAGGGACCTCAACTGGGTGTTGACTTTTTTTCAGTAATCAGTGTTTGAGCCCTAGGAGGAGGTGAATCTCAAATATCTCTCTTGGAAAACTGTGTTTTCGTTGGCCCTGGCTTCTGCGTGACACATATCTGCGCTGGAAGCGTTATCCTGCCGCTCACCATATCTTGTTTCATGATGACCGGGCGCAGCTTTGTACAAAGCCGGCTTTCTTGACGAAAGTGGTTTGCGCTTCTCACATAAAACAGCCTCTGGTGGTTCCGGTCTAGTCTGGTGTCGAGGTTTTTTTTTACTCCCTTGGAAGTGGTGCAAGGTCTTCGCATCTATTTGGCTTGGACTGAGAGTCTGCGGAAGTCAGACTCTCTTTTTGTCCTTTATGATGATGGCTGGCTTCCAAACAGACCTTGGCCAGATCGATACGTTTGGCCATACGTCAGGCTTATTTGGCTAATGGTAGATCTCCGCCATCTAATATTCCTCGCACGCAATTGGTACTACTTGGGCTGCTCAAAGAGGGTCTTCTGCGTTGTAGCTGTACCGTGCAGCCACTTAGTCCACGGTTACCACTTTTATTAATTTCTATTGTTTTGATACCTGTTGCGTCTAGTTTTGGTCGTAGGGTCTTGCAGGCAACTTAGCGCTCTCCCTTCCGGGGTGACCATTGTTCCATACCTATACTATCTTCTGATCAAGGCCTCGTCAGCCGAGACACTTCGGGACCATGTCTTCTTGATTCACCAAGTCAACTTTCAAAAGTCAGTTCGGCAGAATGGTCATCCCAGGGCTTTGGGATGTCCCCAGTGTAACTCCAATGTCTCCTAGTGGATGAAGAAGAAAACAAGATTTTGGTAGTTATCGTTAAATCTATTTTTCCGAATCCATGGGGGACACTGGCGCTGTTTTTGGTCTGTCAGGTTGTACTTTTGCCTGTGTGTTTAGTTTTTTAACTGTTGTTTTGCTGGTTCCTCCTATTGTGTTTTTGTTTCTCTATTTTTTCCTCTGTCATTCTCAATCTCCATTTGGTTTTAGTTAATCTTAAACTAAGGGCCTGATTCAGAGCCGCTCGTAAGCGGCCGCTCGTTCGCTCCGAGCGATGTTCGCACAACTGCGCATGCGTACGGGTTGTAATACGCATGCGCGAACCAGTCATTGCGGTCGGAAATTGTGGGCTCGCAAAATAGCGAATGCCTGCTAATTTGAGTGACAGAATGAGGCGTTTGTGGGTGGTAACAGGGGAAGGTACTTGAAAACGGGGAGTGGTGATCCGAACGCAGGCGTGCCAAAAGGTCAAAACTGCGTTTTAAGGGTGTGCATAATTAACAAAGCAGCGTCATCGACCACGTCACTTGGTTGTCTCTTAGCCTGAACTGTTCGCATGATTGCAGTAGGAAAATCCAACCACAAGCACTGCGAGCAGTTCAGATGCCTTTCGATGTACTCGATTAATCAAATAAATAGCGGAGATGACGTAGGATGCGAGCGGCCAGGGGGCGTCTTTACAAAATATCGAGTGCATATTTCGTTCACTCGCTCAGACATAGAGGCGTCAACAGACCGCAAAGATCGAGCGTTCAATTTAAATAGCCGGCCCCTTTTTCTGAACGACCGTTCGCAAATAGCGTCCGGCTCTGAATCAGCTCCTAAGTCCGGTGGGATATAGACGTGGAGGAGCCAGCTTCTTTTTTTTTTTTTTTTTTTTAGAGAAATTGTAAAGTGCCAGGCTCCAAGGATCACCCGTGTAAACCCTGGTGTAACTCCAGTGTCCCCTATGGATTCTGAGAAATAGTACCAAAATCCTGTTTCTCACTTGAGACCTTTTTTAATGCCCGTTAACTTAATGTGTTAACGCATAGGGGTATATTTTCTAAGAATCGAGTTTGGTCGAGTAATCATTCTCTGGAGAGTTTGGCCGTTTTTTACCACTCGGAAATTTACCAAAGTCAAACTCAGGAGAGAATTTTCGTTTGCTACAGGAAAAGTCAGGAGAGTTAGCAAAGACACTTCAATTCACCATCGCCCAACCTCGAGAAACTAGTAAAAAAAAATCCACAGTACACACACACCGTTGATAGCAACATTTTATTTCACACCAAACACTCTCACACGTACCTTATCCCCGGTGATTGGTCCCCTTGTCCAGTAGAAATCCAAGGGTTTTAATAAACAAAAAAAATATTTAATTCTCCCCTACCTCTTGGCGCCAGTCGGTCCTCTTCTCCAGAAGAGTCCTGACCTTGGCAAAATAACAACCCGACTGAGCCCAGACTACTTGGACATAGTGTTCATTCTAGGTCCGGCGGCAGGCAGGGTGCCAGACCTAGGGCAAGGGCACTTTTGCGAGCGCTGATGGCGCGTGCCCAAAAAGGGGGTGTGTCCAATGAATGGGGCATGTCTTTATGACGCGTTTCGTCACCCTTGGGGGCGTGTCTGACGCTTATGGACATGCCGGGCAGGCCCAAGCGTCGCGGTCACTGAATGGATGCCAGGCGCATGCATCCGGCATCCATTCACCGGCGGTGAAAGCTCCTCTGCCGTTTTCCCCACCCGCGTGACACTGCGGCCTGTGGGTGGAGGACAGAACCCGCAGGCTGTTTCCGCGGGGCGCCGCACTGGAGGGCAGGGTACTTTCTGCCCATCAGAAATAGGGCAGGGCGCGGCGCCCCGCTGAAGCAGCCTAGCGGGAACGCTAGGTTATTGACAAGATGTATGTGTTTCTACATACATCTCTTTCCAGGTAAATGACTGAGACCGCGTGGATTATGTAATTTGCTAGGCCATCTGCCAATCAGAGGCCGCGCTAGTGTAAGCGGACGCTGATTGGCTATAAGCCGCATGGCTGTCACTCAACAGCCAAGCGGGTCCTATGTGCTAATGGGTATTTTCACCTGTTAACATGCACCTTTATGGGGATTTCTTTTCGGTTCTAAACAAACTCTAAAAAAAAACTCCCTGTGAAGTGCGGGCTGCCTTTGGGGCTAATTGAGCCCCCCTTAGTTGAAGTGCAGTTACATTCTTTTACTGGTGTTGTTTCAGATGCAGCTCTATCATTGCCATTTTAGGTGGAGAAGATCATAAATATGGTGCTTAGACGTGCCCAGGAAGCTCACCATAGAAAATGGCTTTTTTATTATAGTTTTCTAACCGTGACAGTTCTTTAAAGAATAATTAGTAACAAAATGTTTGAGACAAGCTGGAGTTTGGCGCTTCATATGTTTAGTAACGCACAATATTCCTATTATTTCAGGGTTTTCAAGGTCCTCGTGAAGTTTCAAAGAAGCCATCTGTAGGGGTGGAGGAAGCTATGACTGCGTCTTCAGCTCAGATATCACAGGGACGCTTTTCTCTGCCTGCCCAGTTGTACACTACATCTCCTCTGTTTGCTCCATCGTACAGGAGTCAGGCAGGCTCAACTCAGACACCTGACTTCTGTCCTGACAAAATTGTGACCTGGAGGAATCCGAATGTTAATGGAGCAAACTTCTCCTGTAACTTTACAGTCTCTGCAGAGCAATCAGTAGAAAGAGAACATGTAGCTGACGTACCAGTAGAAGGAGGCAAAGTGAAACAAAGCATACGAAGCACAGCACAAATTTTGGCTCTTTTAAAGTCCCAGCCAAGTGAAATGGGTTCATGTACAGATCTTGCTGAGCCATGTTCTGAAGAACCACTGGTTAGATGTAACAGTGAGGTGCTAAGAAATGCCTGTACCAGTAGTGCCATTGTATTACAGAGGGAAAAGCATCGGCAACACCCTCATGCACTTTCTCCTATAAAACCTGTGACTACAAAGAGTCGATGGGATATATACCTAGATCAGTGCCAAGCTGACAACACTGTTGGTGACAACAATGACTTAGCTGTACTGTCTAGCAGCCCAGACAAGAGGCCCAAAGCTGGACCTGTTATTTGCATACTGGATAATAAGGCAAAACATGAGGGAATAAGAGTTGAAGACATGTTTACATCAGAAGCTGATAACCTCTCAATTAAAGATGACAATTCTGGTGTTTTGGTAGATCTCTTAAAAACTGACAAACAATCAAACAAACTGCTTTCTAGTACTGACCAGCAATCTTCTGATATTTCCTGTGTGCCTGGCCTTAGTCATAGACAATCCCTTATACCAGAAACACACACTACTTCTCATATTACAGCAACAGTTCATACTGATGATTTCAATTTAGATGATAAGTCCGATGAACATTTCTCAGAGGTCACATTTAATTTGATGGACAGTTTTGATTTTGCAGAACTAGATGATGGCTGTACAACAGTGGATTTACCTCCTCCCCAAAGTGCATCAGCCGTGGCAAAAGAGGGCTTATTTAAGGACAATATATTAGAAAAGAAAGGGCCAGAAACATGTGCTGATCATGTGTTGGAAGAAGAGAAATATACTAATGGTCTAACTGATTCTAATTGTAAAGATTGTATTGCCTCTATGGTATCTGATGTTTCATGTTGCAAAGTGGAAAGTGAATGTGCTGTACTTTCCAATGTCCACAGCGAGGCAAAAACTGGTGAGTGCAACAGCAAACCAAAGGGAATCAGTGAGACTGATAGTAACAATTTTGGATACTGTAAGAGCAAATCTCCACCACAGTTGCCAGTTACTGACATACAGCATTCACTTAAAGGAATCTGGTGTAATAACATGATTGCGGACTCTCCTGAACAGTCACATTTGGGAATAAACCTTTCCCTCTTGAGATCTCTAACAAAACCTAGTAGTGCTATAGAGAGTTTAAACGTTCTAAAGGTGAACTCCCCATCCACAGCCAAGAAAAGAGATACTGATGCAGAGACATGTCTGGAGAACGGAGCAGCTGAACGTCAGAATTACAGATTTTTAATGAAACAAATAAAATAAAAAGTAAACTGATAAATCTGACGTTTAGTCTTGTTCTCAAACTTTCACTACACAAGTTGTTTAGTTTCCATGGGTTACAGCGCACCATGGGTTAATGTGCATCATTTGGGAATGTTAGTAGGTAACCTTTAATGTCACAGTAGCGGTTCCTAATAACTGTACACCTTTTCAGTTTTGAAAAAAACATCTTGTCTGTACTCTGGGCCTGATTCAGAGCTGAACGCTCTGACCAGAGCGCTCGCTCTGAATCAGGGCCCTCCTCCATGAAAATGGAGCGGCCTCCTGGACGCTCGTATAGCTGTGGGTGACCATAGCTATAGCGAGCGTCCATGATGATGGTTGCGATGGTCTTGACCATCGCGACCATCGGGCTTGCGACGGAGACCCTGAGGTAGGGTCTCGCTGCCGCGAGCCCTGGAGTGATTTTGGCTCTATCAGAGCCAAAATCACTCCCACTGACATCACTAGTGATGTCAGTGGGGCCGGCTTCAGACTGTAGGCGTTCTCATGGGAACGCCTCCGTCTGGCAGGCACGCCCACCAAAGGGGGCGCGCTGTCAATCAACATCGTCAGCACGCCCCCTTTGGTGCGAGACCTGGAGCGATGGAGAGCTCGTCGCTCGCCGGGTCTCGCGCATGCGCACGACGGAGCTCCCTCCGTCGTGCACATGCGCAGTGGGGGATCATCGACCCGCTTGCGAGCGTACTGCCGCTCACGAGCGGGTCTGAATGACCCCTTTTGTCTGTTTGCATTTAAAGAGACATCTTCCCCCCTCCCCCCACCTAAAAAAAATGTTGGTTATTTAGAAGATTGTTAATGGAAGCTATTCAAAGAACTATGACAAATAAACATCTATATAACACTGTACAACAAATTAATACTTTTAATTTGTTTCCTTTCTAAATATAGTCATACATTACTAATTTGAGGTCAAGAAAAACTAAAATGATTTCAGAATGTTTTTACTAGCTCTATTTCTACTTCAGGGTCCATAGGGTTCCACAGGATACCTTGGGGTATAGGTGTGACGTCAGTCATCGGGCACCAAAGAGTTAAGCTTTCAGCCTCCCAGGATGCACTAGGTCCCCCTCCTATACCCCGCCCCCGAGCCAAGGCACCTCAGTTTAGTTTGGTGCCCGGCCGGAGTCGGGTGCACCTGTCGGAGTGGGGGCTATAAGAGCCCCTGAAGCTTTCTTCTATGCAGCTGTGGCTGCACATCTGGATGTACAGCATGGACAGTCAGTCCTGACGTCCATGCTGTCTTTCCTACACCCCCGCCGGTACCGATCCGGGGATGCTGGTGAGCATCTGGGGTCACAGCTAGCGGTGACCCCAGCTGTTCCGGACCATGGCCGGATTCAAGGGGGACAAAGGTAAGCAGCCGGGGTCCCGCGGTGGGTCCCCGCTGATCACATGGTCCTGAGACCCCAGGCAGGGGGCTCCCTGGGGACTGGCTGCACCGTGGAGCCAGGCGACCAACCTGCGCTTCCACTACCCCCTGGGACAGCGGACCGCAGCAGAGCGGTAGCGCTGCGGCGTCCCAGGGGTTAAATGCATGCCAGGGGAGCGCGCCTTCCCTGTCTCACAGCCGGCGCCTCCCCCGCTGCACACAGCCCTCTCTGCACGCTGCCGACTGGTCCTGTGGCAGCGCTCCTCCCCAGGCCAGCCTCCTCTCTGCTCCTCGGCGGCCATCTTCCTCTGAACGCATGGTGAACGCTGCTGGAAGCCTGGACGGAAGCATCGTGGTCTGGGTCCCCCCGCATACCTCTCCTCCGATTTGGGTCAGGTCTGTGTATGCTGCGCTGTGTCCTACCAGGCCCTGTGTCTGCGTAGTTGATTGATCAGCGCTGTTAGTGCAGGAATTGATATTTCTTTGCATTGTATGTGACTGCTAGCGCTGCTGCCTGTAACTTTTCTTCTAAACTGTCAGCTTTATTACTATCCCTGTTCTTTCTGCTAAGCCCTTGCGGTGCGGTGCTGCAGGGTGGTCTCTCGCCTATTTGATATATAATTGGTGAGAGGGGTCACATACTTGGTGCCATCATGTCTGAAAGTGATTTTCCTCTCCGGCTACAGTGTACTACGTGTAAAGTACCGTTAACGGAGGGGGGGTAGCGCGGAGGGCCTCTGCCGGCAGTGTTTGTCCATGGCGCGGCCTCTTACGGTTACAGCACCGGTACAGGAGCCACCCTGGGCTTGTTTCGCTCAGGCGCTTACAACCTTAGTGGGCCAGTTAGCTCCGCAACCCGCGTTTACACCGATGGGTTTGTCCCAGCAGTCAGTGGTGTCGTCACCCATGCAGGGTTTCCCACGACAATTGGTGGTACCCCGCAGTCTCCCTATTTCCCCTCTCCCGGTTTCTCAGGAGCCGGCGTGGGTTAACTCCCTGACGAGTTCTGTACAGCACTTGTCGGATGTGTTGCAAGGGGAGTCTGTGATCCAGCCACATAAACGGCCGGTGGCGTCTCTGTCGGCTCCTTATGAGGATGACGAGGGGACGTCTGATGATGGGGAGATTCTGGATCCTTACGATCAGGAACCTCTCCATACTAAGGACGCTGACGCTAAGTCCAAGGTATATATTCCTGGACTTATTCGGGCAGTCCGCACAGCCTTGGTGATTGAGGCCGAAGTTCCCCCAGCGGCTGAATCTAAGTACGCATTTTTTAAAGATGTGAAGGGCGATGCCACAGTCTTTCCTCTTTCAGGTCAGTTAGTGGACCATTTAGAGGAGGCGTGGAAACAGCCTGGCAAAAGATACCAGCCGCAGAGGCGCCTGGCGGTGGCTTATCCGTTCGCGGATAATTATTTTGCAAAGTGGGAATCCCCTCCACAGGTGGATTCTCACGTGACCCGTCTTGTCCGTAGTGCCACATTGCCGATGCCATCCATGTCCTCCCTTAAGGATGCTACGGACCGCAAGGTGGAGATCTGCCTGAAGTCCGCTTATTCCCTTGCAGGGGGGGCAGCACGGCTGGCTATGGCCATTTGCTGGGTTGCCAGAGCGATGGAGCGCTGGGCAGATTCATTGGAGGCGTCCTTTGATTCCGACTGTCCGGCCGAACAAACGGAGTTGATTGGTAATCTCCGTGATTCGGCCACTTATATCAACGAGGCGGCCTTAGACATTAGTACACTGGTGTCTCGAATTTCTTCAGCAGCGGTGGCTGCTTGTCGCACCTTGTTGCGATCCTGGAAGGCGGACGCTGACTCCAAAATGGGTTTGGAGGCGTTGCCCTTTAACGGAGAAGTTCTCTTCGGTCCAGATCTGGACAAGATTGTGGCCACGCTGGCGGCAGCCAAATCGGCATGTCTCCCGTTGGCCGCGGGTCCTTCTGGTTCAGGACCATCGTCCTTTCGGTCTTATAGGGGCCAGGGCAGGCCCAAACCACAGTCTTTTCCTCGACAGGCTGGCCCTAAGAAATCGGCCAAGCCCCGGAAGCAGGCATGGAGTACCAGGCCCCCAAGCCAGATGATAAGCCTGCGGCCTGACGGTCCGGGCCTCCCTTTGGGGGATCCCAAAGTGGGAGGCCGCCTGCTGCAGTTCGCCCAGTGTTGGTCGGTCACTACGACAGACACTTGGGTTCTCGAGGTGGTCTCCCACGGGTACGCCCTCTCCTTCCGGCACAGACCCCCGGCTCGATTCTTCACCACGGGTCTACCATCAGACCGGAACAAGGCTACGGAGCTGCGGAAGGTATTGCACACTATGCTCCAGGCTGGAGTTATAGTGCCTGTTCCATTCTCCCAGAGGGGCCAGGGTTTCTATTCAAATCTTTTTTTGGTACAGAAACCCAATGGGTCGTATCGTCCGATTCTCAACCTCAAAGCACTCAACAAGTCTTTGCGGGTACCGAAGTTTCGGATGGAGACCCTACGGTCCATCATTCTGGCGCTGGAACCTGGGGACTACATGGTGTCATTGGACATACAGGACGCTTACCTGCATGTCCCTATTCTTTTGCGCCATCAACAGTTCCTCAGGTTTGCAATCCGCAGCGACCACTTACAGTTTCGGGCGTTACCTTTTGGCCTGGCGACAGCACCGCGTGTGTTCACCAAGGTGATGGCGGTCATGGATGGCTTCTCTGCGGCTGCAGGGAGTCCGCATGTTGCCGTACTTGGACGACCTTTTATTGGTGGCAGGATCTCCAGAGCTCCTTCTACGCCACTTGGACCTGACCATTGCGCTACTGCAACGGCACGGCTGGATAATCAACTGGCAGAAGTCCACTCTAATCCCGTCTCGGAGGATTCTGCATCTTGGAGCCTTATTGGACTCGGAACAGCAGAGGATCTTCGTGATGGAAGAAAAGATCTCTGCTTTACAGTCGAGGGTGCACAGTTGTCTGCTCAGTCGCCGGGTGTCTCTACACTCGGCGATGAGATTACTGGGCTCCATGGTGTCGGTGTTCGACATGGTGGAATATGCCCAGTTTCACTCCAGACCTCTGCAGCACCTGATCCTGTCCAAGTGGAACGGGCTGCCTCAGTCTCTGAAGTCCCAGACGATTGTGTTCATCCCGGAGGTTCGCCTGTCCCTTGCCTGGTGGTTACAGACGACCCATCTCAGCGGGGGACGTCCGTTGTGGGTTCCAAATTGGGTCCTGTTGACAATGGACGCCAGTCTTCGGGGCTAGGGAGCAGTTTCGGGTCCACACTTGTTCCAGGGCAGGTGGACGCCGACAGAAGCGGAACTTCCAATCAATATCTTGGAACTCCGTGCGGTCTTCAATGCTCTCCAGCAGGCACATCGGGTTCTCCAGGGTCGTCCGGTACAGGTCCAGTCGGACAACGCTACCACCGTGGCCTACATAAACAGGCAAGGAGGAACCCGAAGTCGGGCGGCTCTCGTGGAGGTCTCTCGGATCCTGGTATGGGCGGAGCGCAATCTTCCGGCCATATCAGCGGTCTTCATCCCGGGAGTGCTAAATTGGGAGGCGGACTTTCTAAGTCGCCAGGACGTTCATCCGGGGGAATGGTCCCTGCACCCGGACGTTTTTCAACTGCTGGTGGACAGGTGGGGTCTTCCAGAGATCGACCTCATGGCGTCCCGGCACAACAACAAGTTGCCGGTGTACGGGTCTCGCACAAGAGACGAAGGGGCGTCTCTGGTGGATGCTCTGTCCGTCCGGTGGACGTTCCGGTTCGCATACCTGTTCCCTCCGGTCTCCCTTCTTCCACGGGTAATCCGGAAATTCAGAAATTGAGACGACCATGCTGAGATCCCGGGGGTTTTCCAGCTCTGTAGTGCGTACCATGTTGCGAGCTCGGAAACAGTCTTCCGTGAGGATATACCATCGCGTGTGGCATACGTTCTTCCAGTGGTGTCGACCGAGAGGTTATGCACCGCGGGAGTTTCGGCTGTCTCGGATTCTCGCCTTCCTACAAGCGGGACTAGATCATGGGCTTCGCCTTGCTTCTTTGAAGGTACAGGTTTCGGCCCTGTCTGTCTGGTTTCACCGTAGGATTGCTACAATCCCGGATGTGCGCACCTTTATGCAAGGTGTTCTCCGCATTCAGCCGCCCTTTGTTCCACCTGTGGCGCCTTGGGATTTGGCTGTGGTCCTGAGGGCTCTCCAGGGACCGCCGTTTGAACCACTGGGCTCAGTGGATCTTAAATGGCTAACAGCTAAGACTGTTTTCCTTCTGGCCATAGCTTCGGCCAGACGTGTTTCTGATTTAGGGGCTCTTTCTTGTAGACCCCCTTTCTTGATTTTTCATGAACAGGGCAGTGTTATGCACTCGTCCTGAATTTCTTCCCAAAGTTGTTTCCCAGTTTCATGTTAACGAGGAAATCGTTGTTCCGGCCTTTAACTCACCGGGTCTTTCCGTGGGTGAGGCCTCTTTGGATGTTGTGCGGGCCTTAAGGACTTATGTTGACCGCACTTCTTTGTTTAGGAAGTCGGACGCTTTGTTTGTCCTCTATGGCTTCCGTAAAAAGGGTTGGCCTGCTTCAAAGCAAACTTTGGCAGCCTGGATCCGTATGGCTATTTCTGAAGCTTATCTTCATGAAGGCCTACCGGTTCCTCCTTCTCTGAAGGCTCATTCCACTAGGTCTGTGGGTCCTTCGTGGGCAGCTCGACGTGGTGCCTCTGCAGTCCAGATCTGCAAGGCTGCTACGTGGTCCTCTGTCCATACCTTCGTGAGGTATTACATGTTTGACACCTTCGCCTCTCAGGATGCTTCCTTCGGGCGGCGGATTCTCCTTTCTGCACAGGAGCGTTCCCACCCTTAAAGGATACTGCTTTGGGACATCCCCAAGGTATCCTGTGGATACCCTATGGACCCTGAAGTAGAAAATATGAGATATGGTAAGAACTTACCCTTGTTATCTCTATTTCTACGAAGTCCATAGGGTTCCACAGGACTCCCGCCCTGTCGCACCTGTGCTGCAGATGGGCTTTGCTCTGGTCACCGGTTTTTCCATCTCCCTCTGGTGAGAATGTGATTCTTGTGTGTGTCCAGATCTTTTTTCTCTCTTCCTTCTCCGGCCTATGGCTTGGTAACTAACTGAGGTGCCTTGGCTCGGGGGCGGGGTATAGGAGGGGGACTTAGTGCATCCTGGGAGGCTGAAAGCTTAACTCTTTGGTGCCCGATGACTGACGTCACACCTATACCCCAAGGTATCCTGTGGAACCCTATGGACTTCGTAGAAATAGAGATAACAAGGGTAAGTTCTTACCATATCTCATATTTTTTTGAGCTACAGTGCTTGCACTATACTGTATGTACATTAGTAATATAGTCATAGTGAAAAGCTATTTTAAAATAATCTATTTTCTTGATAGAAAAGAAATAACAGTTTTAATTAAATCAATCACGATAAGAACACAAAACGAAACAAACATACAGCATGGGAAAGTACTATCTAATATAGTGGCCCATTCATGGGGGTGCTTTCTCTTTGCTTGTCGCTTGTACTTCTGGGGCATCTCTTGTCACTGTCCAACAGTCGTGATTCACCTACCCTGATATTTTTGTTCCATTGCTGAAATGTCTTGGTGGAATCTCTCAGTATGCTTGTCACTCAGTGCACCACAGTTATCTGGGGGGGTAATCCCGTGAATCGCATATATTTGAATAGGGGAGGGGACAAATAACTGATTCATTTAATTGGGTCATTAGACCCTGCCCCCTCTGCGCGGAACGCAGATTGCTGGTAAGATTCTCTCCATTCTGCCCACTTCACTAGGAATACCCCTACATCGTCATAAATGGGCTATATCTCGGAACTCAGAGCTAACTGGGAGTTTTAAATGTCATATTCATTCTTTGCATGCTGAAATCAATTAGAAGTAACTATTTTCATATCGGAAACATTTTCATTGTTGTGCAGTGTAATCAGTGGGTTGCCCTTTAAGCAGAAATATAATCTGCATCTTTTTTAACTGTGTATCTAATACTTTATAAAGAGGTATGTTTTGTTTTTATTCTCCATATATAAAGCACAGTAGTTGCCAATTTAAGAGGCATTCACGTGGAGGTTTGCTTGAATCACTTCACACTAAGCTCCAGCACTGAAAGAGTTAAACTATTATGCTTTTACTGTCTGCTGCAAGTGGAGGGCATCATGCCAGGGGCCCAAAGCTACAAAGAGAAACCGATAGTTAAAATGTTCCACTGCACAGATACAAAGTATAAATACAAGTATATATACTCTTTCGTCCACTCTGGGAAGCACTGACTCTGGGATATGAGGGAGGGGTTGAGGTATAGGCACTAAAAATAATTGCCTGACAAACTACCTTTCCCTAGCTCTCCAGTTATTTTTTTAGTGCCAGCAGAAGCAGGCACAACGAAGTATAGGGCTTTGTTTGTTTCTAGCCTAAAACTTTTTCTAAGTGCACGGGCAGGGTCCGGTTCGATCTATGGGCCATATTCAATGTGGCTGTGATGACGTCCTTTTCGCATGTTTTAATTATCCCTGTATTCAATTTCAAAGACTTTTCGCCGGTGCAAATAGTCTTGAAAAAAAACGGGGATAAGTTTTCACCATGTTTTACATGGCGAAAAAAACTGCAGAATTGGGGTTTAGGGGTGCAGGCTTAAAAAAATAGCCTGCACCCCTGCAAATAGCCCCTAAAAATGAACTTTGTCAAAAAAAGTAAAAAAAAAACTAGGGACACCCCAAAAAATTTAATTCTGGGGTTAAAAATAAAAAATGTGGAAAACGGTTTTAAATAACAAAATTAATTCACGGGGGTTCCCAAGTATGCAGCAGGTGTTTAAAAGAATGCGGGTGGTAGCGGTAGGTGCATTTTTGAAGAATTTTCAAAATGCACTTTAGGGACTTAAAAATAGGCTTACCCCCATTTTCATGTACCCCAAATTTGATAGATTTTTTTGGGGGGTAAAAATAACTATTCCTAAGTGTTATTCACTACTTCTTCATAGCCGCAAATATGCACCTGCAGTGGCTATTACAAATCTGACTTCCTTCAGCAGGCAAAAATGGGGGTACCCATAGTGATCCCCCATGTCTGGACATCTTTAGGGGGGTCCCAGGTACATTTCCCGGAAATTCCCGTTTGTTTTTTTTCGCAGATCCTGGTTTCGCTTTGTCCCGTTTTCGCTCCTTTTAAATTGATAATGGGGATAAGCGGGCACGCGCCCGATACTTTATCTCCACTCTAACCTCCGATGTGGAGCGAAAAGTCCAGCACGGACTTTTCGCTCCCATATTGAATATGGCCCTATGTGAGCTTCGGTTTCCCCTAAGGGGGCACAGGAGGCATTGGAAAGACACTGCCTGGAGAATACTAGGTGCTGTAGTTTTTAATAAAATTGTGCTTACCTGGGTAACAGGCACCATCTTCTTATGGTGGATGTCTTCTTGCCCACACTCCCAGAGGCCTGTGGGAGATCCTTCCAGGTCAGGTAATTTCCTGCTGCTACCTGGATGACTATTTGAAAAAGTGAAGACATGTGCTGCTCCTTGCTGCTGCTCAAGAGTCTGGAGGAGTGTGGTATAGTACAAACTGAAAAGTGAAACTTTTTTTTTTTCTTTTTAGGGAGGTATTCAATTAGAAGCGAGAAGTTCGTTTCGGCGATACCTTTTCGCCGGTTCCAACTTTTCCCCGTATTCAATTTTAGCGTCTCTTCATCGGTGCGATAATGTAATGCAATGTAATAGGTGAAAAAGTTTCACCTATGAATACCCGGTGGAAAAAAGTGCAGAATTGGTGTGCAATGTTACGGGAACCACCCTGCTCCCTTTACACCCCCCCCGACACTAACTGCGTTAAAAAAACGAAAAAAAAAAACAAAGTACACCCCAAAAAAGCACTTTGAGAAAGTGGGTGAAAAAAAATCAAAGTGGGGGTACAAATTAAAAAAAACTAGCAAAATAGCCTTTGGGGGGGGGGGTCTGTAAGTAAGGGGGAAGGTGTATTTTTGATTGCAGGTGCTTGCTGAATGCATTTTTGGTGCTTTTTAATGCTTCACTTTAGACTTTTTAAAATATGCTTGCACCTATTTTCATGTACCCCAAATTTGATGGGAATGCTTATTTTCCCCAAAAGTTGCAAAATGCTAGTCTTCACCACTTGCTCATAGACGCTACATGATTTACCGCTAGCCGCAGCGCATCCCGTCAGCAGTGGATATCCCGATCGTCCCCAGGTAAGTATTTCCTAACCTATTCTACCCCCTAACCCTCCCTTAGGGGTGCCTAACCCTAACCTCCCCCCCCCCAAGTGCCTAACCCTAATCCCCCCTTCACCGCCACCTGAACCTAAGTCCCCCGGGGGGTTGTCTAACCCTAGCCTACCCCCGGGGGTGCCTAACCCCCCTTCCCCTAGCCTAACCCTAAACTCCCGGGAGGTGCCTATCCCTAAGTCCCCCTGGGAACCCTAAATCTAACCCTCTCTCCCGCGTCTGTCCGCGCCCGGCTTACCTTCGAACGGTAAGCTGGGTGTCGGGCTCCCGGCGTAGATTAAATGACAGGCGTTGGGATTTCAACGCCTGTCATTTAACCCCTTGCCGGGATTACAGTCGGGATTCCGTTCGTAGACTTCCCGACTGCTTCCCATTTGGGGGTACCCATAGTGAACCCCCATGTCAGAGCATCTTTTGGGGGGGTGGCAGGCTGATTTCCCCAAAAATGACAGCACTTTTTGCCTGTTTGCGTTTCGCCGGGTCCCGTTTTCGCCAATTTCAAATTGAGTACGGAGATACGTGGGGATGCGCGCAATACTTTTTCGCACCTGAAACCAGCGTTGATGGCGAAAAGTCCGGCAACTGACTTTTCGCTTGTAATTGAATACGGCCCTAAAAATAGGAGAATAGTTAGGTTAGTTTTCTTTTTTGTTTATATTTCTTTGTCTTATTAGATTCATTACTTTCTTTTGTCTTCTTTAAAATAAAATTTAAAAAAAAAAGGTATTTTTGTTCTGTGTGTTTCACGGCTGCCGACACTTGAGACTCCTGGGAGGAGGCAGGCCTAGTAGGCACAATAAACTGGGGTGGCTTTAGGAATGACCTTTTCATGAAATCTCGATAGCACGGAATAAAAGTAAATATAATTTATACACAGAAAAGTTAATATGGTAGGGAACCCCGAGTCCAGTATGAGGCTAACACTTCAGGATGGTATAGAGGAGCTTCACCTGGGTGGAACCCTGTAGTGATGCAGATCCGGAGCAGAGTAAGCCCTCTTATGCAGTGAAAGACTGAGCAGTGTTGAGCCCTGTGATGCTGTGAGGTTGAAGCAGGGTTGAGCCCTGTGATGTGGTGAGGTAGGAACAGGGTTGAGCCCTGTGTTGCGCGGAGGTCGGACCAGGGTTGAGCCCTGTGATGCAGTGAGATTGGAGCAGGGTTGAGTCCTGTGATGCGCTGAGGTAGTAGCAGGGTTGAGCCCTGTGATGCAGTGAGATTGGAGCAGGGTTGAGCCCTGTTATGCGATGAGGTTGAAGCAGGGTTGAGCCCTGTGAAGCAGTGTAGTTACGGAACAGGGTTGAGCCCTGCAGTGTAACTAGAATCCGGAGCGGGGTTGAGCCCCGCGATGCAATGAAGGTTGAAGCAGGATTGAACCCTGTGAAGCGGTGTGTTCCGGAACAGGGTTGAGCCCTGTGGTGTGACTAGAATCCGGAACGGGGTTGAGCCCCGCGATGCAGTGATGATAACTGTAACGGTACAGTTGACAACTGTAACGAAGATGGGTTCGATGTCCACAGGAGTGAGAGGCAACAGGCAATGTAAATAGTGTAGCAAAAGGTGAAACCACAGCAGTGGAGCAGAAAGCAATACTTAGGCAATGGCTAGGCTGAGCTCTGTAGTGCGGCTGGTAACTGGCATCAGAAGTTAAGCTGGAACATGAGCGGAGATATAGCAAAGTCCACAGCAACCCACAGGCACAGCAGGGATCTGGCAGGAGTCCAAGAAAGACCTAAAAGTAACGTTGCACAGACACTGGTAACAGGCTTTATACTAGAGGTCTGTGATCCATAGGAAGTTCAGAACATGTGACCCAAATGGAATCAGATTTGAAATAATGAACAATCTAGAAATCCCACAACCTGACAACACCTTGGAAACAGATGATCACTTTAACTCTCTATTCCCTGTATGTGAAGAACACCAGCAAGCAGGATAGCTCCTCCAACGACCACAAAGGAACTTTGGAAAAATGAATCTATCTTTATGTACTGAAATAGTTGCAGTCCTGACAGTATGAGTTGCTGTTTGTGGTAAAAGTATGTCTAAAAAGGGGAACCAATCTCTGAAGCATAAGCAGGGTGCTGCATTACATTATACATGTTTTAATTGTCCTGCCAAGCTCCCTAAGGGAAGTGAACTCTCCATCAGAGGAGGTGTTACCGGTATGGGCAGAGGTAATGGCTCAGGCCCTGATTCAGAGCCAGATGCTCTGAATCAGGGCCATCCTTCTTGTTTTTCATAGCGGCCTCCTGGCTGCTCGCATAGCTGTGGGTGACCACCCACAACTATAGCGAGCAGCCAGGAAGATGGTCGCGATGGTCAAGACCATCGCTACCATCGGGCTTACGGTGAGACCCTTGTGGTAGGGTCTCATTGCCGCAAGCCCCAGAGTGCTTTCGGCTCTAACAGCCGAAAGCACTCCCACTGACATCACTAGTGATGTCAGTGGGGCCGGCCCCAGACGGTAGGTGTTCCCATGGGAACGCCTCCGTCTGGGCAGCCATGCCCCCGGACCGCCCACCAAAGGGGGCATGCTGTCACTCAACATCGACAGCACGCCCCCTTTGGTACGAGACCCGGAGCGACTGATTGCCCAGCTCCGTCGGGCGCATGCGCACTGGGCCACCATCGACCCGCTTGCGAGCGCAATCAGGCCCTCAGTCCATTGCAGATCTGGCTAAGGAGCTACAAGAGGTTTGTGTCCAGGCTGATGTTAGTGCATCAGCCTCTATACCTCTACAGCAGGTTCCACCATCTCCGTTTCCTTCCTCTGAGTTCGCTACCACCTCGGTGAATAGAGATATGTCTACTCAGATGAATAGACTTTCCAGGGTCTGTTCTTCTTTAGAGGCAATCTTGGGTTCGGCTGGTGCCAGTGCTTATAATCACAAGCCTATCCAGGCAGTGCATTTCTTGGGGGAAGGGGAGGATTCAGAAGGATCTTCTGCTGAGGATGGGGAGGCTTTAGATCAGGAAGGGATAGACCATTGTAGTTCGGAAGACAGTTCTCCCGATAGTTTGGGTGTTACTGAACTTAACCAGGCCATTCGACAGACTTTAAAGATTGAAGACGAGAGGCCTTATGATGAAGCGGCTTCTGCTTCATGTTTTGAATTTTCCTTCATTTATGCATTTTTCTGATGTGCTGGGGGAATCCTGGGCTAAGCCAGATAAATGTGTTAAGCTTTTAAGTTTACTTATCTTTTTGCTGATAAACATACGGCTCCATGGGAGGTACTTCCAGCAATGAATGCACCGATTGCTCTTTTGGCAAAGACTACGGTTCTTCCAATGACTTCTGCAGTGACACTGATGGATGCTATGGACCGTAAGTGTGAGCATCTGCTCAAATCCTTGTTTTCTTTAACTGGTACTACCCTGCGTCCGGTGTTGGCAGGGGCCTGGGCTACATAGGCCATAAAATCCTGGTCAGACCAATTAGCAGAAGCTATTCAGTCAGGTGCAGATTCCTTGGATATCCTTACCCTCTTGGACAACCTGAAACAGCCTTCAATTTATATGAGTCATGCGTCTTTAGACACTATTTCTCTTGAGGCATGTATATCAACCTTATCTGTTTCAGACAGAAGTACGATGTGGTTACGATCTTAGCAATCAGATAGCGTTTCCAAGAGAATTTTGGAGGGAGTTCCCTTTACAGCTCAAACTCTGTTTGGTCCAGAGCTGGAACGAATTATCACCTAGGTGACTGGTGGAAAAAGCCAGTTTCTTCTTCCGGCTCTAGGACTTCTAGCTTCAGCCCTTTCGGTACTCTGGTAGGTTCCGGCCTCTGCCCACCAGAGGTACGACAGGAGGTCAGAGATCGGGTCAGTTCAGAGGGCGTATGGCCATGTGGTCCCGTCGCCCTGGCACCCGTAGGGGTGACAGATCCTTCCAATTACTCAGATCAGGTGGACTCCCAGTCCATTGGTATACGTGGCTGTCTTCTCTCTTTAAGGGGAAGGTTTCGGTCAACCACAGATCTTTGGGTCAGAGGAATCCTTTCCAGAGGTTATATACTGGATTTTGAGGAACCATGTCACCATCGTTTTCTTGTAACCCCTCTTCCTCTGGATCGGCTCAGAAGAAGGGCATTAAGAGGGGCAATTCTCTCCCTTTTAGATTCAGGGGTAGTGGTCCCTGTTCCGGTATATCATCAGGGTCTAGTTTTTTATTCAAATCTTTTTCTGGTTAAAAAGCCAGATAGTTCTTTTCGCCCCATTTTGAATTTAAAAAGTCTCAACTTGCACTTAAGGGTAAGAAGGTTCAGAATTGAGTCGTTACGTTCAGTAATTGCCTCTATGGAAGTAGAATAAATATTTTTGGTTTTACACTATTTTGTGTCCCCATATTGTGTTTTACATATGCCATCAAGGACACTGCGTTGACATTGAGGGGCTGTAGTGTTGAACCTAATTCATGTGATTGAAGGAACCTGGTCATTTCACTTTAAGGGATTAAATACTTCAACAGGAAAAATTTTTGACTTCAAGTGAAGGACGAAATATCTTCAGAAAAGTGACTATGACTCATTTCATTTATCTTGGGACTAATCAACCGGTAGACTGTACCAAAAAAGAGCGCTTTTAACTGTTTTATAGCTTGCATTTATATGGGAACAAGACCTTGAACTGCTGCAGTTTGCGATAGGCCCCTGGCATTTTCAGTTTCAGGCTCTGCCCTTCGGGCTTTCCTCCGCACCAAGGATTTTTACAAAAATTATGGCACCTATGGTTCTCAATCTACCAAAATACAAATTGGTTCCAACACAGAAATTGGTCTTTTTGGGCCTCCTGTTCGGCACTGTGTCTCAGCAGGTTTTTCTGCCTGAGCACAAGATCAGGAGGTTGCCGTACCTGGTGCACATAGTTTCTACACAGGGTGTACATGCTACGCTGCATGCAGCTATTGAGGAAGATGGTGGCCGAGTTCGAAGCGGTTCCGTTTGCGTGCTTCTATTCCATGCCCCTTCAGCATTTCATTCTTCAACGCTGGAGGAGGTGGGATCCCTGTCTAAATCAACATTTTTTTTTCCCTGTCTGTGCAGGTGCACCAATCCGTGGTTTGGTGGCTCTAGCAACCTGTCCAAAGGTTGTCAATTCTCTCCCTGGGAATGGACGCTAGTAATTACGGATCCCAGTCTTCAGGAATGTGGTGCAGTGGTTCTAGGGTCCCAGTTCCAGGGGGTTTGGTCTCTGGAGAGAGGATGTTGTCAATCAATGTGCTAGAGCTGCGAACAGTCTTTAATGTTCTGGTTTAGACACAGGATCTTTTCAGAGACAGACCCTTACAGATACAGTCGGACAATGCCACGGCGGTGGCATATATCAACAGACAAGGAGCATAGGCATAGAAATTTATTCCAGCCATATCGGCCATTTTTATCCCAGGGGTGAACAACTGGGAAGGCGACTTTCCCAGTCGACACAAGATTTACCCAAGGGAATGGTCCATGCATCAGGACATATTCAACATGATTTGTGGAGAAATGGGGTCTGCCAGAGATGGATCTCAAGGCTTCCAGGTTGAACAGGAAGCTTCCGATTTACGGGGCGCGGACCAGAGACCATAAGCAACGCTGGTGGATGCCCTAACAGCTAAGTGGTCCTTCCACTTTTGTTATCTTTTTCTTCTTATTCCCATGCTCCCACATGTAATCAAGAGGACCAGGTAAGAAAAGGCTCATGTCCTTCTAATAGCGCCAGACCTGGCCACGGAGGTCGTGGTACTCGGATCTTCTGTCTCTGGTGGCCAACCAACTGTGGAGGCTTATACTAAGAGATAGGCATTCTGACACTGAATTTTATATTAACATTTTATACTGTTTTGATGTTTATTACATATGTGTGTATTTATATACACACATATCCCTGAAGTGCCTGATTAGGATATATGCGTATTTAATTTATAGGTATGTGTTCCACTGGATTGGAACTCGATCCGGGATTTCCTGCTAGAACCTTGGTAATTGCCAAATTTGTGTTCCATTAATATGGAGCGCAGTCCGGAACTTCCGGGTTAACAAACACCGCTTGTCATGTACGCGGCTATTGCGTTCCACTGATGTGGAACGCAAACCGGAATTTCCAGTGAGTGATGCGCTTCCAGCCAAATACGCGGAGATCATAGTGGATTCTTGTGAGCTACACGCCAAACTACTGTTCCCAGAGTTGGCGTTTGAGCTCCGATATATGGAATCTCCACTTTGGGGGCTGTTTGGGAGTTTTTAGAGCACTCCTAATAAGTTTGGAATGAAAGGGCGTCACATCCGGTTTGATCATGTAACCGGAGTGATGCAGACAACCTACACTATAAAAGACAGGAATGGTACACCTCTCATTAGACCTTGACAAAGATTTTCAAATTGAAACGCGTTGGTTATAAGATGTATACTGCACTACTGAGAGGATTTGGCGATAGTGGAATGTCACACTACAAGTAAGGTACTCGGGTATATAACTTTGGAGATTATTCCGGAAGGTCTCCATTGGGACTATAACCCCCTCTTTTTGAAACATCTGTACCTGGGGATTGTGATTTCCTCCCCCACCTGGACTGTGTGCATATATGTTTACATTTTTATTTTGACCTTTTATTAATACTTTTTTTTGGATCCTGTATGTTTCATGTGACTTTTTAACAATAAATATGAAATATTATTTTTTGGGCTGACTAAGTTTTCGATACATACTGAGGGAACCTTCTCAACATAAAGAAACCATCCTGTGCTTTATCTACATTTACTGAATGTGAGTTTTGGTACGTGTTGGTTACCTATTGGAAAAGACACCTTTACATACTTTACCCTGCTCTGTTTTAAGTGAGTAGGGTAAGTTTACCCCCCTTTTTGCGAGATACTGTTTTGATAGAAAAGATACCATTACAGGATTTCTACCACACTAACTTTATGTGAGTGTGGTACGTCATTACAATATAAGGATTTATCCCCTGCAAGATCTTCTGTAGAATAAATATAAGGATTTATCCCCTGCAAGATCTTCCATACGTGAATGAGATATATGAACTTTCTTTTGAAACATTTCTACACATGTGTGTGTCTTTTTTTCCCTTTTTGTCTTTCATACAAACGTTTGGTTTGAAGAAGATATATCTTGAGAAAGTGCTCTGATAACATTACCTTAAACCTCTTTATAATTGTAAATTATTTCTTGTGTTTGGGCAAGACGAGATAAAGTTCTTTGGAGCTGCTAGTGTCTAAGCTGTTGCGCCCCACTTGTTCCAAATAATTCCTCTGTATATTTCTACTAAGAGAAGACCTACTGTCACAAGGTCCATTCCTTCATACCAATTTGCCTTAATTGGCTTTAACGGCGTGGCACTTGAGACCAGTCTTTTGAGGCCCAAGTGGTTTTCTTCAGCCGTTATCCAGACTATGTTACAGGCGCACAAGTCATCCACTCTGACTTATTATAGGGTGTGGAAAGCTTACATCCGGTGGTGCAAAACTGGGAAGGTTTCTGCTTCCCAGTTTCGCTTGCCGTGTTTACTTTTTTGCAGGACGGATTGCCCAAAGGGCTTTGCCTATCTTCCCTGAGGGGTCAGGTGTCGGCTTTGTGTATATTTTTTCAGAGATGTCTGGTGTCTATACCAGACGTCAGACACTATTGCATGTCCAACCACCTTATGTTTCACCAATTCCGCCTTGGGACCTTAATTTAGTTTTGGCTGTTCTTCAGCGGGCTCCTTTTGGACCACTTGAGAAGGTGGAATTAAGGTGGTTAACTTGGAAAGTAGCTTTTCTTTTGGCAATTGCCTAAGCTCGCAGAGTTTTTAAGTTATCGGCTTTGTCAGCAGCATTCCTCTTTTTTTTTTTAATTTTTCATATGGACAAAGCGGTTCTCCGCACTTGGCCATCCTTTATTCCTAAGGTGATTTCAAGATTTCACCTAAATCAGGAGATTGTGGTTCTAGTATTACATCCACCTGATCCAGAGAGTCCTGTCCGGTTTCTGGATGTGGTACGAGCACTCAGAATATATATGGATAGGACTTCTGCCTTCCGTAAAACAAACAGCCTTAGTACTTCATGATGCCCATAAAAGAGGCTGGCCAGCATCAATGCAGTCTATTGCTTGTTGGATTACTTCCACTATCAAGCAGGCATATATAGCCTTGGGTGAGTCAGTACCTGATCCCATTCGCCCACATTCAACTCGGACTGTGAGTGCTTCCTGGGCACCTCGCTAGGGTGCCTCGATTGAGCAGTTGTGCAAGATGGCCACCTGGTCGTCAGTACACACATTTTACCAAATTTTATTGGTTCCACACATTTGTGGCTAAAGATGCGAGCTTAGCTCGCAAGGTTTTGCGTACAGCATTGCCTGTGTGTAATCCCCCTCTTAAGGCTTGCTTGGGGAAGTCCCAGCATCAGTGCTTCCCAGATTGAACGAAAGAGGAAACAAGATTCTGGGTTTCTCATTGTAGAATCAATTACTCTGAGTCCATCTGGGAATCACCGAGTTCCCTCCCTGATGTGTGTGTGATCCTGGATTATTATGTTCATCTCTTATTCTTCTCCTTTGGCTTTGCTAGTCAGATAATTGAAGAGCTATTGAAAGGTGGTATATAAGGGAAGGGGGAGTTCCAGTCAGTGAATTATTTTTAGTGCCTACTCTGTCCCTCCCTCATATCCCCAGTGTCAATGATTCCCAGATGGACTTGGAGGAATTGATTCTACCAGAATCTTGTTTGAGCATTGAATACACATACAGGTTGAGTCTCCCATATCCCAATATTCCAAAAATACAGATTTTTTTTTTGGCATGACTGAGATAATGAATCCTTTGATTTTTGATGGTTCAATGTTCACAAACTTTGATTAAGGCACAAAGTTATTGAAAATGTTGTATAAAATTCCATGCAGGCTGTGTGTATAAGGTTAAAACATAAATGCATTCTGTGTTTATATTTGGGTCCCATTCCCTAGATATTTCATTATGGTATGCAAATATTCCAAAATACGAAATATTCCGACATCCAAAATACCCCTTGTCCCAAGCATTTTGGATATAAGAGACTCCACCTGTACAAAACAATTATAGATCAATTAATGAGTAGGAACAAATCTAAAGTTTGAAAACCTAAACCATAAATAAAACACTTTATGAAGCAATTTCACTCTGTACTGTAGGCAGAGATGATAGCTGTTATGTGATTAATCAAGAGTCCCGTTGGGAGTGGCAGTCAAAAATTAAGGTGTTTGTAGAAGCTACATAATATGGACTAGTGATACCTGGTGGGTGCGATAAGGTGGTAATCTCCAAAATGAAGTGGTCCCACAAGTAGTGTTAGCGGCAGGCTCCAATAACTGACAGATGATAGTAAAGGCACTGCGCACTGCTACAGCAGATTACTTTTTCTACTTGATGAAATTAAACGCGTTGAGCTTTTCTTCTTCAGGTTCCACAGGGATATCATAGGGATAATGTGGTTGGAGTGATCCAGGCACCAAACAGTTATAGCTTTCAGCTCCCAGGATGCCTCTGGTCCTCCTCCACATATACCCTGCCCCTAGCCACAGGCAGTTGTTTGTTTGGTACGACAGGATTCAGAGGACTGCTCAGGCAGTCCTAAGCTTTTATTTTATGATTTATTTATTTTCTATGTTTTTGAGTTGGCAGTGCTGAGTGTCTAAATTAAGACGCATGCACTGCGACTCCCTCTACCTCCGCCGGGCTGCAACACCAGTGGCGATTTCTACTTCAGGGTCCATAGAGGGTCCACAGGGTTGACCTTGGGGTATAGGTTGGGAACCAAATCCGGGCATCACGCAGTTAAAGCTTTCAGCTCCCAGGATGCACTGGGTCCACTCTCCCTATAACCCCTCCCCCAAGCCAGAGGCACCTCAGTTTAAGTTGGTGCCCGGACGGAGTTGGGTCACCGTTATCGCAGGGGGGGCTGATTAGCAGCCGCTAAGCTTTATTTTTATGAGTTCACAGTTTTTTTTATTACTTTTGAACTCTTCAGAGCGGCAGCGTCGGACTGTCCATAGGACGTTCAAGCTGCCGCTCCGTCACCCTGCCGGCGCTGAGACGCCAGTACAGATCTGGGGGACCCCAGAGTCTGTACTAGCCGGACTCTGCGGGCACCCAGGACTGCGGCCGGATCGATGGGGAGCAGATAAGGTCGCGGGTCACCGCTTGTGGTGATCCGTGCATTTAAAATGCAGTCCAGTGTCTCTGGGGACAGACCGGAGGCGATGGCAGTGGCAGCGGGGCCCCCCATACCCCGCGTGTCCACTAGACCACCAGGGACTTAACGATCGGTGCATGGAGCCGGCGTCCCGGGGGTTAACAGCCGGCCAGGGGAGGAAGCCTTCCCTGTTGTAGCGGCTCCTCAGCTCAGCACGCCTTTCAGTGTCTATAGTCTGGCGTCTTCGAGCTGCTTCCCCCGGGGGCCACGCTTCCTCTGAGGTCTCCAGTGGCCATTTTATCTCTATGTTGCAGCAGAAATCTCTCAGGCTGACAGTTGGTCCAGTCCTCCTGCGTACCTCACCATCAGGTCAGTGTACACAGCGCTATAGCCTTCCCAGACACTGAATCTGGGCAATTGAATGTAGCGACATTTTGCAGTATATTATCTGTCATGTGTATGTATGTATGTGTGTGTGTATATATATAATATTTACTTGTCAATATTTGTGAGGTTTGTCACATACTGTTGCGTACTGCAAGTTGCCATATTTTAGATGGAACTGTGGGCCTGATTCAGAGCCGGACGCTCTGACAAGAGCGCTCGCTCTGAATCAGGGCCCTCCTACCTAATATTGGAGCGGCCTCCTGGCCGCTCTCATAGCTGTGGGTGACCACCCACAGCTTATGCGAGCGGCCAAAAAGATGGTCGCGATGGTCAAGACCATCGGGCTTGCGACGAGACCCTGCTGTAGGGTCTCGCTGCCGCGAGCCCAGGAGTGCTTTTGGCTCTATCAGAGCCAAAAGCTCTCCCACTGTCAGTGGGGTCGGCCTCAGACGGTAGGCGTTCCCATGGGAACGCCTCCGTCTGGGCAGCAACGCCCCCGGCACGCCCACCAAAGGGGACGTGCTGTCACTCACCATCGACAGCACGCCCCCTTTGGTGCGAGACCCATAGCGACGGCTTGGCCGTTGCTATTCGGGTCTCGCGCATGTGCACGACGGAGCTCTATCCGTCGTGCGCATGCGCACTAGGGCACCATCGACCCGCTTTCAAGCGCTCAGCGCTCGCGAGCTGGTCTGAATCAGGCCCTGTGTGTTGCATACGTTGATAATGGGTACCTGCAGCTAGTTAGCGTTAGTCAGTACCAGGATAGCGCTGCTTGATTTTCCACGATGGCGTGTTAGTCAAATATGTCTGACTAGGGAATAGAGTACTATACTGCACCTTTTCTTGCTATCCTGCCTGTCATGTGCTGCAGGTGTGAATGCGGAGAATTTGATGGGCTCCTTACAGAATCTCCCTGGGGCAGTTTGTTTCTCTGGAGCACTGACCTCCCTTGCGGATCGCCTGGCGGCCCCCTTAGTTGCAACCCACTTTGGGTTGCTTCAACATGCTACCCTTCCCTCTCAGGGTATCTTGCAGTTCTTGCAATTGCCCCTGTGACACAGACTACCGCTTCCTACCAGGGTTTTTAAAATTCCTTCAGGTAACAGTCTGTCATTTCCCTGGCAGGGACTACCACAACAGCCACCCTGGGTGGATGTCGTTTTTACGGTACACAAAATGGCGTAATAAATGCCCAGTTTGCACTGCTGTCTAACACAGATCGTCAGCCAAGGGTGCACTGGATGAGATGTCGGACTCCTTCACACGAGGGGGTGCCTAAATCAAGTATTTTTTATCCCTGCCTTGGTGCTGGTGGTCATGTCCATCCTGGTTATAGAGGATGTTGAACCTGCACCTAAAATCAAAACGCCCTCAGTTTAAACAATTAAAGTGTCTTCGTCTGTTTTCCACCTCTCTGACCAGCGAGTGGATCACATGGCAGAGGTCGGGCAATTGCCAGATAAGAGGTATCACAAGAGCGTTGGGCCTCTTGTTTCTCATTCCCTGAGGGTCATTGCAAGTAATAGGAATCACCTCCTGGGGTGGATCCTTATATTGTTTGTCTGATTAAGAGCGCTACTATGCCTCCCATCCTTGCCTGGACGGATTCTACGGAACCGTAGGTGGTGACTTTGCCAGAAATCAATATACACGTTTTCAGGGGCTGTTGCCCACCCAATCATGGCTATCGCAGGGGTGGCTAATGCTATTGAGTGCTGGGCCGCTGCATTTGTAGAGCTTTTTCCATTAAAAAATAAAACAACTTCTGGGGATCAGGCGCATATAGTCGCTTACATTTAATAATGCAGTTTCATATGTTGGAGCAACAACATTGGGCGCCGGTCTCCTACTCTTCAAGGTTTCGGCTGCGACTGTATCCGCCACCATACCCTATGGCTGCGCTCATGGATGGCAGAGGTAGTCTCCATGATAGGCCTTAAAATGGACTATTTTGGGGAGATCTTGTTTGGTCCTGACCTTGACAAGATTATAGCAACGTTGGCAGTTTCACTGTGCAAATTTCCGCCTTCAGCTACTCCCACTACGAGGCCTCGGACTACATCTGTTGAGTCTTTTTGTCCTCAGGGACAGCCTAAAGGCCAGTCTTTTCCTAGGATGTCGGTCTCCACGAGGGCCGCCACACCCGGTACCGAGCAGACCTGGTCATACAGACACCCTGCTTCTAAAACTGAAGGACGAACCTTCAGCCTGACGGGACAGGTTTTCATCTGGGGGATCCCAGAGTGAGATTCCGACTTTCTCAGTTTGCCCAGTGTTGGTGTAAAGTCACCACGGACTCTTGGGTAAGAGGTGAAGTCTCTCACGGGTGCGCCCTCTCATTGCTCAGACGGCCTCCCCACATAATTTGCTACACAGGCCTTTCTTCAGACCCGAACAAGGCCTTACAAGTCCAGAAAGCTGTACAGTCCTTGCGATAAGCAGGGGTAATTTTGCCAGCCACGCTATTTCAGCGAGGGACTGGTTATTCTACCTTTCTTTCTGGTGCAGAGGCCGAAGGGTCCTCATTGGCCTATCCTCTATCTGAAATCCCTGAACCAATTCCTAAAGGTGCCTCGGTTCAGGAGGGAACCCTACGCTCCGTCATCCAAGCTATTCATCCTGGGGACTTTATGGTATCGCTGGTTATTCAGGACATGTACCTACAGGTACCTATGGAGCCCTCTCATCAGCGATAACTCAGGTTTGCTGTGCCACAGCAACTCTTCCAGTTTTCAGGTTCTGCCCTTTGGACTGTCCACAGCCCCACCGGGGTTTACCAGATTTATGGCTTTTATGACAGTCCACCTGTTCAGGGTATCCGACTGCTCCTGTATCCGGGCGACCTCTTGTTCTTTACAGGATAACCAGGATTCTTTGAAGGCATTTCCAATTATCCATTGCTTCCCTTCACTAGCACGAAGGGTTAATCAGCTGGGAAAAAGTCCTCCCTGAATTCCTCACAGGATATAATTCATCTGGGAGCCCTGCTAGATTTTTCTAGCTTCAGACAAGATCTCCACTTTTTAACTACAAGCGCGCAGATGTCTCCACAGTTGACAAGTGTCTATACACTCTGTCATGTGGGTTCTGGAATACAGGATGTCTACCTTCAGAAGGGTGGTATAGGCTCAGCTCCATTCCAGGCCTTTGCAAAGACTGATCCTCTCCAGATGGAACAGTTTTCTCCATCGGATCACTGTTTAGAGATGTTCTCTCCGGAGATGTCTGTCTCTATCTGGGTGGTTATAGCCACCTCATCTAGGGTAATCCTTACTACGGACGCCCGTCTTCGAGGTACTGTGACCGGTACACACTCCTTTCGGTGCTGTTGGACGTCTGTCGTTTCCGCCCTGCCAAATAACTTGTTGGAAATGTAGGCTGTCTTGGGCCCTCACTCTGGCCTAACACAGGCTTCATGGTGAACCTGAAGCTGTTCAGTCCGACAGTGTCACAACAGTGGCTTACATCAAGGACACTGGTCGTTGGGTAGCAAGGACGGGAGTGTCACACATTCTGACATAGTCAAAGAGTCTCCTCCTGGCCATCTCTGCAGTGTTAATTGCAGGAGTTCTCTATTGGGAACCGGACTTCCTCAGCCGTCACGACGTGCATCCCTGGGACTGGTCTTTTCTCCAAGAGAGGTTTCAACTCCTAGTGAGCAGAGAGGGCCTCCCAGAGGGGGTCCTCATGGCCTTCTGACTCTATCACACACTGCCGGTGTTAGAGTCCTGCTCTTGAGGTACTGAAACAACCTTCGGTGACACATTGTCAGTTAAGTGGTCCTCCCACTTTGTGTACCTGTTTCCTCCGGTCTCCCTTCTTCCTCCAGGTCTAAGGAAGTTTTCCAATCGAGACGGAGGTGCTTTCCTTCTGGTGGCTCCTGATTTCCCCAGACATCACAGGTACTTAGATTTTCGGAGTCTCCCCATCGATACTCCGTTCCTGCTGCTTCACTATTTGGACCTGTTGTCTCAGGGTCCTTGCTTTGCCCTGGACCTGGATCGTTCGTCTTTGGCTGCATCCCTACTGTGGTCCTAAGGCTTCCCTGGCTCTGTCATCATTGAGATGTTTAGAGCGCATAGACCAGCTTTGCTGGGATCTACCACAGACTGTGGCATACATAATTCTTATGGTATCATACCTGTCGTTTCGATCCTCCGGTGTTTAGGATTTCCAGAAATTCTGGCATTTCTTCCAGCTGGCTTGGGTCTCACCCTCCACCTGGCCTTCCTGACAGTACGGATCTCTACACTATCAGTGTGGTTCGGATGTGGAATTGCTCCACTCTCTGGTATCCGGTTCATCCTTCAGGATGTTTTCTGGATTATGCCTCCCTTTCTCCCCCCTAGGGGCTCCTTGGGATTTAGAAGTGGTTCTTCGTGCCCTCCTGGGACATTCAGTTGACCCACTGGCTATGATGGCCATTACTTGGTCTATTGCTTAGGCTCTCTCTCTCTTTTATGGGTTTTGCATCCGCCAGGAGAGTGTCGGAATTGGGAGCGTTCTCCCGTGGCTCCCTCTTCTGGTTAGTCCACCGTGTCAGGGTTGTGAGTTGCACTTGCCCTATGTCTCTTCCTAAAGTGGGTTTTAAGTTCCATATTATTCCGGAACTTATGGTACTGACATATCAGTCACCAGTCCTCTCGGCTAGTGTGGCCTAATTGACTGGAGTCCGGCCTTTCCGGATTTATGTGATCCGTTCAAGTTCCTTCAGGAAATCAGACTCCTTATTTGTGGTCTTTGGATTTCACAGGAAAGGAAAGCCGGCCGATAAATTGACATTGGCTAGATGACTTCGTATGACTATCTCAGGGGCTTACACATAGGCTAGGCCTTTCTGTTTTGGTTGATACTTATTCCCCTTCTACTCGGGCTGTGGGCGGCTCGCTGTGGCGCCTCGGCTATTCTGCCTTGCTAGGTGGCCACGTGGTCTTCTGTCCACACCTTTTTAAGGTTCTGTGCATTTTTTTTCCTTTGCCTCTCAGGGTGCTTCCTTTGGGCGACAGATTCTCCTCTTAATACAGGAGCATCGCCACCCTTATAAGGACTGCTTTGGGACATCCCCAAAGGTCAACCCTGTGGACCCCCTATGGACCTTGAAGTAGAAAACAAGAGATATGGTAAGAACTTACCTTTGTTATCTCTGTTTTTACGAAGTCAACAGGATCCACAGGGCGCCCGCCCTGACGCACCTGGCTTCATATGGGCTGTGTTACGGGTCACCGGTTTCTCGTCTCCTTCTCTGTGAGTATGGTTCTTGAGTGTTCCAGTCTTCTCTCTTTCTTTCTTTCCTCCTCCGGCCTTTGGCTACTTACAAACTGAGGTTCCTCTGGCTTGAGGGCGGGGTTATAGGGAGAGTGGACCCAGTGCATCCTGGGAGCTGAAAGCTATAACTGCGTGGTGCCCGGATTTGGTTCCCAACCTATACCCCAAGGTCAACCCTGTGGACCCTATGGACTTCGTAGAAACAAAGATAACAAAGGTAAGTTCTTACCATATCTCTTGTTTTCGTCAGGTCACGACAGTGGCGATACTGGGGCCCAGGCTAAAACCGGACACAGAGATGTCAGGTAAGGCAATTCCTCGCTTACGGAAGCCGCTGCAGTCATGGCCTGGAGCGTCCATGTCCTCACTAGACCACCATTACCTTATCGTATGCCACCAGGGATTGGCAGCAGGTGCTTCAGCTGCCATGAGGCCAGCGTTCCCAACTGGTTGATGCAGCTTAGGGGAGGTAGGCTCTCCCCCAGCAGCTCCGACCCAGACGCAGTCCCTTCAAAGGTTTTTGCGCGTCTGGGTTGCTCCTCCTACCCTACTCATGTATATGAGATGCTCACAGTCCACTATCGGTGCAATGCTGTAGCTGTTGGTCTCAGGAGGTTTTGGGTCAGTCTCCCTGTATACCTCTCCTGTGGGTCAGGTATATAGTGCTCTATATCCTACCAAGCATCGTGTTTTGAGTAGTTGATTCAGAGCCCAGTGCAACTAAATTGCATATGCATTGTATGTATCGGTTTGCTAGCTGCTGTGTTTATACTGCCTTTTTATTTCTGACTGTCAGATATAACTACCACTGCTTTTCTCCTGTTGCAGGTGTGGGGGTTTTTCTTTATACTTCACATTTATTTGTTATTTGTGAAGGCTGTCACATTACATTACTTTACAACATTACATTGTTACCCTTTACTTTTTGAGATAGCAATTATAAAGGTATCAGGAGGGGGAGGCCTCCGCCTCTCCTCTGCTCCTACACCTTTCAACCTCAGATAGCCATAGGCTAGCAGAAGCTTATGGCGATAGGAATCCATCAGAAAGCAGAATAATCACACTTTGCAAAGCCAAGCCTTAAAACAAAGCAGAACACACTAGCAAAGTACAGCATTCAGCAGGGTATAAAACCAAGCCTCACTAGTCACTGAGCAGAGTGTGCACAGATCTAAAATGGATGCTGCCTTTTATACCCCCTAGATAAGCCCTCCCTTATTCAGATTCCAGCAGATTAATTGTGAGGTTTTTGGCAGTAAATGATGCATTGTTAACGATTTGCAATAGTAAACAACGCATCAGTATCGTATGTACAATCTTACACCATTTGACCAAATCGTAGAGCGAATTTCAAGGGATATCGTACAACACATCTTAACGTTTGAAAATCGCACCATGTATGGCCGGCTTTAGGGGGTCATTCAGACCCGCTCGTGAGCGGCAGTACGCTCGCAAGCGGGTCGATGTTCCCCCACTGCGCATGCGCACGACGGAGGGAGCTCCGTCATGCGCATGCGCGAGACCCGGCGAGCGACGGGCTCTCCATCGCTCCGGGTCTCGCACCAAAGGGGGCGTGCTGTCGATGTTGATTGACAGCACGCCCCCTTTGGTGGGCGTGCCGGGGGCGTGCCTGCCAGACGGAGGCGTTCCCATGGGAACGCCTACCGTCTCAAGCCGGCCCCACTGACATCACTAGTGATGTCAGTGGGAGTGATTTTGGCTCTGATAGAGCCAAAATCACTCCAGGGCTTGCGGCAACGAGACCCTACCGCAGGGTCTCCGTCGCAAGCCCGATGGTTGCGATGGTCAAGACCATCGCGACCATCATCATGGATGCTCGCTATAGCTGTGGGTGGTAACCCACAGCTATGCGAGCGTCCATGAGGACGCTCCAAAAAAGGGAGGAGGGCCCTGATTCAGAGCGAGCGCTCTGGTCAGAGCGTTCAGCTCTGAATCAGGCCCTTAGTCAAAAATGCTACGTTGCCTATTCCATCAGCATCTTCTATTACAGATCCTACAGATAGGAAAATTGAAACATGTCTTAAGGCAATAATTCTCATCATCTGGAGCTGTTACTCGTCCAGCTATAGCTGGGGCTTGGATAGCCAAAGCAGTTGAAGAATGGACAGGGGAATTGGAGGATTCACTACCAGATTCTACCAGAAAACAGCTCACGTATATCTCCCACAGCAAGCAGCCTCCTATTTGGGAGGAGCGGCAATAGATGCAGGACTCCTTTGCTTAAGGTCCTGGAAGCTGATACAGGGTCAAAGAAGGCTCTGGAATCCTTACCTTTCTATGGAAATATACTTTTTGGAGCAGAGTTAGATAAGATAATAGCTACTCTGGCAGCTTCAAAATTTGCAGGTCTGCCATCTACGGGTACTTTGGTCTAGGCAGTTTTCTTTTCGATTCTTTCGTCCTCAGGGACAAGTAAAGGAACAGTCTTCCTCCAGACCATCTAGTTTTCGCAGGACAACCAGGCGACAAACTAAGAGGTCTGGGCCGCACAGACATCCAGCTTCTAAGCCGGACGACAAACCCTCGGCCTGATGGGGCGTGCCGCCTCCTGGGGGATCCCAGGGTGGATAGTAGACTTCAGTTTGCGGAGTATCAAACAACAACAGATGCCTGAGTCCGAGAAGTGGTCTCTCAGGTGTATACCCACACTTTCCGGAGGCATCTTCCCCAGAAGATTTTTTGCACCTGGGGATTTTATGGTTTCCCTGGACATTCAGGATGCTTTCCTGCATGTGCCTATTATGCCATCCCACCAACAATTTCTGTGGTTTGCTGTCCTGCAACAGCATTATACGTTTCAGGCACTGCCTTTAGGTATATCTACAGCCCCTCTGGTTTTTACCAAAATAATTGCAGTTATGACGGCCTATCTCAGGCATCAGGGAATCAAAATAATACCATATGTGGACGTCCTTCTGATATTGGCACAGTCTCCAGTTGTTTTACAACACCATCTCCAACTGACCATTGCCTGTCTATAAAAGCACGGCTGGATCATCAATTGGAAGAAATCCTCTCTATCTCCGACACAGCAGATGGTACATCTGGGAGTACTTCTGAATTCTCGGGAACAAACAATGTTTGTACCAGAGGACAAGATTGTGTCCCTTTCATTGCGAATAAGCAAATTGCAAGCGAAGGGTATCCATTCTATCAGCGATGCAGGTCCTGGGGTCAAAGGTATCCACTTATGACATGGTGGGATATGCTCAGTTTCATTCCAGGCCTCTGCAAAACTTGATTCTCTCCCTGTGTCTAATATAAGGTCCCAGAGGATCCTTCTCACTCCAGAGGTTCATCTCTTTCTCTTGTGGTGGTTACAAAAGGATTATCTGGACAAAGGTCGCCTATTCTGTATTCCAAATTGTGTGCTTCTCACCACGGACGCCAGTCTTCGTGGATGGGGGTCAGTCACAGGTCATCACACCTTTCAGGTTAGATGGACAAATCAGGAAAGTCATCTGCCCATAAACATTTTGGAGCTTCAAACAGTATACAAGGCACTCATTGTGGCACAAGGAACCTTCTCCAGGGCAGGCCAGTCAAGCACCAGTTCGATGACACGACTATAGTAGCTTATCTCAATCATCAGGAAGGCACGCAAAGTCATGCAGCCATGAGTGAAGTGACAAACATTCTGATTTGGGCAGAACGCCATCTTCCGGCGATCTCTGCAATATTCATCCCGGTAGTCCTCAATTGGGAAGCAGACTTCCTAAGTCGTCAAGACATACACGCCGGAGAGTGGTCTCTGCACCCAGGGGTGTTTCAACTCCTGGTGAAGAAATGGGGCCTACCAGACATAGGGCCTGATTCAGACCCACTCGCGAGCGGCTGTCCGCTCGCAAGTGGGTCGATGTTATGGACTGAGCATGCGCACGACGGAGGGAGCTCCGTCGTGCGCATGCGCCAGACGCGACGAGCGAAGGAAAGTCCTTCGCTCGTTGTGTCCGATCAAAGGGGGCGTGCTGTCAATGTTGATTGACAGCACGCCCCCTTTGGTGGGCGTGCCGGGGGCGTGCCTCCCTGACGGGGGCGTTCCCACGGGAACGCCTCCCGTCAGAAGCCGGCCCACTGACATCACTAGTGATGTCAGTGGGAGTGATTTTGGCTCTGATAGAGCCAAAATCACTCCGGAGCTTGCGGTTGAAAACCTCAACCGCAGGCTCCGGCTCACAAATTCGATGGTCTCGACCATCGCGACCATCACAATGCACGCTCGTATAGCCTGTGGGTGGTGACCCACAGCTATACGAGCGTCCAGGAGGACGCTCCATGAAAATGGAGCCCGGCCCTCATTCAGAGCGTGCGCTCTGCTCAGAGCGTACGGCTCTGAATGAGGGCCATAGACCTCATGGCATCACGTCACAACCCCAAGGTCCCCAGGTAAGTGGACGCCTGGCAGTGAAATGGGACTTCAAGCTGGCATATCTCTTTCCTCCGATTTCCCTCCTTCCAAGGGTTATCAGGAAATTCAAGCAGGAAGGCGGAACAGTAATATTAGTGGCTTCTGCTTGGCCCAGATGTCATTGGTTCACAGACATAAGGAATCTATCCATAGACAGTCCATATCCTCTTCCTCTATGGCCGGATCTGTTGGTGCAGAGTCCCTGCCGGCATCCAGACTTACCTCGCCTGTCTTTGACAGTGTAGCTCTTGAGTCTTCCATTTTAAGAGCCAAGAGTTTTTCGAGTTCTCTGACCCAAACGATGCTTAGGGAATGAAAGCCTTCCTCTGCACGCATCTATTACAGAGTGTGGCATTCTTTTGGTGAATGGTGTTCCCACAGAAAATATGACCTTAAGGTGTTTAGGGTTTCCCGAGTACTGGCTTTTCTCCAGGCTGGATTAGACCTTTGACTCCGCCTGGCCACTTTAAGAGTGCAGGGAGTCTCTGCACTGTCAATTTGGTTCCAGAGAAAGATTGCTTCTTTACCAGATGTTAGATTTTTTTTTTCAGGGAGTTCTCCAAGTTCAGCCTCCTTTTGTCCCACTGGTAGGACTGTGGGATTTGTCTTTTGGTTCTCAAGGGGCTACAAGCTCCCCCATTTCAACCTATGGACTCTGTATACTTGAAATGGTTGACAGCGAAGACTTTCTTTCTTCTAGCTATTTGATCTGCACGCAGAGTCTCTGACTTGGCAGCGCTTTCCTGTCACTCACCATTTTTTATTTTTCCCCAGGATAGAGCTTTTCTTTGTACAGGGGAGAGTTTCCTTCATAAAGTAGTGACCTGTTTACATATGAAGAAATTGTGGATCCTGCTTTCCAGGATTTAGATCTTTCTGTAGATAAAGCCTCCCTGGATGTAGATTGTGCTCTCCGTATCTATGTTGGGCGTACAAGCTCTGTTAGAAATCAGATGCTCTTTTTGTGTTATATGGTTTTCACAAACGAGGATGGCCAGCTAATAAACAGACTAGATTGTTATGTATGACTATCTCTGAGGTATACACACAGGCTGATCTCCCTGTTCCAAACAAGGTGACTGCACATTCTACTCGGTCTGTAGGGCCATCGTGGGCGTTTAGTCGTGGTGCCTCTGTTGAGCAATTGTGCAAGGCAGCCACGTGGTCTTCTGTCCACACTTTTCTTAGGTTCTATGCTTTTGATACTTTTGCCTCTCAGGATGCTTCCCTTGGGCGACGAGTTCTCCTTTCTGCTCAGGAGCGTCCCCACCCTTAGGGGAACTGCTTTAGGGCATTCCTATGGTATCCCTATGGAACCTGTAGAAGAAAATAAGAGTTATGGGAGACTTACCATTGATAACTTTTTCTTCGAGGTCCACAGGGCACCCTCCCTTATGCACCTGGCCTCATTGGGTAATTTTTCTTTCGGTCACGGATTCCCTCATCTTGTATGAGATTATTTATGGTGTATGTTTGTTCTTCCTTCTCCTGCCTTGGGCTTGTTTATGAAACTGGATGCCTGTGGCTAGGGGAGGGGTATATGTGGAGGAGGACCAGAGGCATCTTGGGAGATGTAAGCTTTAACTGGTGACTGGATCACTTGAACCGCATTATCCCCATGGTATACCTGTGGACACTACGTAGAAAAAGTGATCAATTGTAAGTTTGCCATAACTCTCATTTTATTACTACTGTGACCAATCCATGCTCTACTGGGCTAAAGACTCTCCTGCCTATGACCATTGTAGATGCTGAACTCCCAGCACGTTTGCATATTTTAGCCGGCTGCACGTTGCTTCCCGGTGAATGAGGATTCTGTCGGGCCGGTGATCTCTCATCTGCTGAATAGTGCGCTCACTGCCGTTACTATCATCTGACAGTTGGTAACATTTTTATTGATCCACATGGCTTATTCTAGTCATCAAAAGCTGTGCATGTAGAACTGATACAAAATCATATATATATTTTATACGAATTCATATGTTTTAATAGGATCCTATTAACAGGTGATTTATAATAACTATTTTTATTATCTGGTTTAGTTGCACTTTTAAGTGAACATGTACTATAACATGACATGTATGCCCTCACAATCTGTTGAACAATTAAATATATTGACTTGATTGTAATATTTTATTACTTCAGAAACTCTGTTTAGATGTGTTAGATGTATAAGTGAACAAGTGCATATGGCTTTCTAGCATGTAGTTTAAACAGATTAAAGAAACTGGTGTTTTTAAATATTTTAATTCTCTTTAAAGTAAAACAGAATCCACTGCAAACCTTAAGCTCTTCACAGGCCCAGCCACAGGGAAACACAGATGCCAGACAATTACCAGGGAGCACCTTTCTTTACTACAGAGCCCATCTTTCCACCAGGGCTCCATACCGATGACATGCCGGCATCATGCAGTTCTCCGCCTGGCTCTCCACAACTGGTAACTACTATTGAGCATTGATTGAAAATCTAAAATATTTGTAAATACATTTTTCTTTATATTCCTTCTTCATTAAATACATTCTGATAGCCCAAATTAATTACTTTTGTTAACTAAAGCTTGTTATGTGCACTTGAAAAATCCTCACTTGGGAGTCATAAGTTTTGTAGCTTTTGGTGTTGAAATATTAATTTACTCTTAAGGTGCCCACACACATACCGACTTTTCATCCAATTTGGCCGATTTCGAAGAATCGTGACGACAGATCATGTAAAAAATGGCCAAATCGTAAGTTTCTACTCTTGATCACGATGCCGATGCTCATCCCCGCTCGTCGTACCTCGCATCTTCAGATCTGCCATGCTGTAGGGCAGATTAGCCAATCTGGGATACAATGCATTGGCTGCAAAATAGATCTTTAGTTAGATTGGACATTTTTAACTCCAAATCGTGACCACGACTGCCTGGGGAGAGTTCAGGGGAAATCGTGTACATCGGCTGATTGGGAGCAAGTCGGTATGTGTGTGGGCACCATTACAAGCCACTTTGTAAGGATTTGGGCAGAGCAAATATCAGGAACTACATTGTTTGTTATTGTAGCACTACATATATAAATAATAGATAATTATAATTGGAAAATTGGATTTGGGACACGATAGGAGCCTATCCACCATTATATGTGGACTTTGTTAAATGACATTCCACATACGGTTTATTCTTCATCTAATATAACACTGTGCGTTCTGTTTATAGACACCAATCTTTTCAAGAGTTGCCCTGACCTATACATTTTCTGCCTTGTAAATATCATTGTTTATGCAATAAGCAGCAAAGGGACACTGAAATTACCATTTCCTGAAGCCACAAAATAGAAGGACTAATATTCATCCGTCACATAACAGATGTTCACACTCTGCTCACTTGCGTCACATTTCTGATGCGGCTAAATTTTTACCCATGTTTAATAAAAAAAAATGAGGGCCTGATTCAGAGCCGGACGCTATTTGCGCTCGCTCGTCAGAAAAAGGGGCCGGCTATTTAAATTGAGCGCTCGCTCTTTGCGGTCTGTTGATGCCTCTATGTCTGAACGAGCGAACGAAACATGCGCTCGCTATTTTGTAAAGATGCTCCCTGGCCACTCGCATCCTACGTCATCTCCGCTATTTATTAGATTAATCGAGTACATCGAAAGGCGTCTGAACTGCTCGCAGTGCTTGTGGTTGGATTTTCCTCCCGCAATCATGCGAACAGTTCAGGCTAAGAGACAACCAAGTGACGTGGTCGATGACGCTACTTTGTTACTTATGCACACCCTTAAAACGCCCGTTTTGACTGTTTGGCACGCCTGCGTTCGGATCTCCACTCCCCGTTTTCAAGCACCTTCCCCTGTTACCACCCACAAACGCCTCATCCTGTCACTCAAATTAGCAGGCACTCGCAATTTTGCGAACACACGTTTTCCGACCGCACTGACTGGTTGGCGCATGCGCATTACGACCCATACGCATGCGCAGATGTGCGAACATCGCTCGGAGCGAACGAGCGGCCGCTTACGAGCGGCTCTGAATCAGGCCCAGAGTACAATAGAGTTTCCATCTGACCATTTATTTCCACCATGTGGGACACAACCTAGTTTTTTTCATTTTATTTTGTAAAACTAAAATAATTGCAGTTCATGAATAATGCTGATTATGGGGTGTACACTCACTAATATGTTTTTTATATATAAATTTATTTAGTGGTAAGTTGTCAGGTTGGAATTGTCATTATCTACATTATCTATATAAATTTTCTTGGTTGTGAACATTTGTTTGCATCATATATCTTGTTTGTAGGTACAGATGTGTCCACATACATCTTAGTGTTAACTCTAGGTCCGGCGCCAGGCAGGGCACCGAATCTTGAGAAAGGGCACATCTGTGCGCGCCCGAAAAGGGGGCATGACCAAGGAAAAGGGGGGGTGTATTTAAGAGGCATCCCCTTTTCACCACTCTTGGGGGCGTGCCAGGCACTTGCGGACATGCCAGGCTGCCCCCAAGCACCGCTGTTTGTGTAAATTAATGCCAGGCGTATGCAACCTGCATTCATTCACCGGCGGTTGCCGCTACACCGCAACCTTTCTAGTCGCGCCATGCTGTGGCTCTGTAGCTCTAAGCGTCTTTTGTGTGCCTTCTTACCTTCAAATGCTTCTTATTTTGAAAATGATGTGAATAGGACGCACAAGCAGCTTCTGCTGATTCAAATTATATGCAGCATGCCTATATTCTGTGTGCAGCAGCGGGTCTAACTGCATGCAAAATTCTACGTTACAGTGTCACAGCCACTGACACTGAGGTAACAGAAGCTCCTGAGGTCCTAGTATGGATCTTACAGGATTTTAGATGTGAGTACAGGATTTTAGATGTGAGTGCAAGGAATCTGTATGTTTTACTGCCGGACGCAAGTCCGGCGGTTGGAATCCCGACAGCGGCTGCCCGACATGGATGAAAATCCCGATCATCCCTAAAGTAAGCATAGACTAACCTAATTCCCTCCCCTAACTCTCCCTTAGGGGTGCCTAACCCTAACCTTCCCCCCCAGTGCCTAACCCCCGCCTTCCCCGCAGCCTAAACCTAAGTCCCCCGGGGGGGCCTAACGCTAACCCTCACCCTAACCTCCCGGGGGGTGCGTAACCCTAAGTCCCCCCCGGGAGCCCTAAACCTAACACTCCCCAATTCCGCAGCTGTCCGCGCCCGGCATCCCTTCGATCGGGATGCCGGGCGCTGGTCTCCCGGCGTCGGTAAAATTACAGGCGTCTAGATTTAGACACCTGTCATTTAACCCTCCCCGGGATTAAGCAGTCGGGAAGCCGGCTGTCGGGATTAGGTCCGCTGGCTTCCCGACTGCATACCGACTATAGGCATGATTAAGATTTGGGAATAGAGTAAGAAAGAGCAAGTAACTGCATCTTTGTAAAACCATGTTGCACTGCAGGTGGGGCAGATATAAAATGTGCAGAGAGATTTAGATTTGGGAGGGGTGCATCCAAACTGAAGTCCAAGTGCAGTGTAAGAATAAAGCTGGCTAGCATTTCTGGGCTACATGCAAAATCAGCCAGTATTTCTTCTTCCTCCACTAGGGGGCACAGGGATGACAATTTGTATAGCCTGCAGAGGAGAGACTGGGCACCAAACGGTTCAGGGGCTATCCATTTGCCAACTTTCTGCACGATGTGACCGGGACGTACAGAAAGTCTGCTAGTGGATAGCTGCCAAGGACCAGCAATGCACGCTGGGTCCTTGCCGACCCCGACTATCTATCGAACATGCTTGTCAACCTGACGACGGTCGTCAGGTTTGGCATGTTAATAGATAGGGAGGTTGGGCCCGCACCTCAGCGACATGAAAGTCTGAAAGCTGGGACGTTCAGACTTTCATGTCGTTAAATGGATAGGCCCCTTTAATGAAATTTAGCCACAAGCCCAGGCTCCTCTCCTCTGTACCCTGCCCCCAGCCAGAGGCCATCAGTTTTGATTTTGGTGCCAATACAGAAGCTGGGCCTCATTTTCAAGGGGGATATGTTAGATGTCCCCTGGTATTTAATTTATTTACTTTTATTTTATACAGTGTTACTAATTTAGAGTGGGCAGTGTAGGGCATCCTATAGGATGCCGCTCCAGCGCCGGTGGCCGCAGCACTGGTGACTGGTCAGTGACTTTGGCCGCGGTCTCCTCAACTCCTGGAGCTGCAAGCTGCAACTGGTGTTCACCATGAAGAAGGTAGTGCGACTCCCTGCATGCAAAGAGTTGCTTGGCAGAATTTAAATCTGCTTTTTTTACCATCAGTTGTCACATCGAGTTCTAGGGTTCCTGTCATTCGTCCACAAGATAATGCCAGAGGTCAGTCATTTCAACAGAAGCCAGGGTTCAGCCCCTAGAATTCTAAGCCTAGAGGTAAGCAACCCTGGTTGCTAAGCCAGCGGACAAGCCTGCATCATGATGGGGCATGCCTCCTCCTGAGGTACCTCGCAGTGGGAGGCCGGCTTCTTCGTTTTCTGGCAGTATGGAAGCAGACCACAACAGACGCTTGGCTCAGAGGCATCATATCTCAAGGCTGCGCTCTCATCTTCCGTAGAAGCGTCTATCTTCCAGGTTTTTCCCACCGGCCTTCCTACACAGCCAGAAGAGCCGGAAGCTCACAAGGCATCTTTTTACTCTCTTGGCGTTCTGTCCCCCCCCGACCCAGTCAGGGTTAGGCTTTACGCCAATCTTTTTCTGGGACAGAAGCCGGATGGCTTCCGAGATATTACTCCCACACCAGAAGCTCTCCTGGTGGATGCACTAGCGGTTCCTTGGACCTGGTCTGGTTAATGTCTTCCCTCCGATCTTGATTCCTCAGGTCCTCTGCAGATTCAAGCTGGAGGGAGGCACTCTGATCCTGGAGCCTCCGGATTGGGCTTGACGAGTGTGGTATGCAGATCTCCTGGGCCTCTCCATAGACTCCCCTCTGCGTCTTCCACTGCGGCCGGATCTTCTTTCTCAGGGCCCCTGCTTCCATCGGGATCTGGCCCGTCTAGCTTTGACGGGGTGGCTCTTGAGACATCCGTCCTAAAAGACAAAACATTCCTCAGGAGGGTTGTTCGGATCATATTGCAGGCTAGGAAGCGTTCTTTGGCACTTCTCACTGGGTGTTGCGTACCTATATTTCTTGATGTTCAACCAGGGGTTTTACCCCCGATCTTCTGCCTTTTCCGGGTCCTTTCCTTTCTGCAGTCGGGCCTGGATTTGGGCCTCCGGCTCTCATTCTTGAAGGTCCTGGTCTCTGCCTTGTCGGTCCTTTTTCAAAGGCAGATGGCTCTGTTTCTGGAAGTGCAATCCTTTTTCCAGGGGGTTCATGTTCAACCACCATTCGTTTCTCCTGTGGCTCACTGGAATCTTTCTTAGTTCTCCAAGCTCTCCAGTGCAGATCTATTTGAACCGTTTCAATCGATGGACTTGTGTTGGCTCACGTGGAACACTGTGTTTCTACTAGGCATCACGTCAGCCCGCAGGGTGTCGGATTTGAGCGCCCTCTCGTGTTGTTCCCCATTTCTTGTGTTCCATTCCGACAGGGCTGTACTGAGGAATCACTTGGGCTACCTCCCCAAGGGGGATCCCGCTTCCATTTTTTTTCAGGAAATAGTAGTTCCTGCATTCCAGACTATAAATTAATCTCAGCTGGAGTCTTTGTTGGCTGTGATGAGGGATCCTCGGCTTTATGTCAAGAGGACCAGAGAGATTTAAAAGTCGGGCTCTTTGTTTTATATGATGTCCATAAGCGGTGGCCGGCAACTAAGCAGACCTTGGCCTGCTGGCTTCACTTAACCATTTGCCAGGTTTACTCCTTCGCAAGCCTTCCTACCCCTGCCGCGATGACTGCCCATTCCACCCTGTCAGTGAGGACTTGTGGGCAAACTGCTGTGGGGATTCTGCGGAACAGCTCTGTAAGGCTGCCACATGGTCATCTGCTCATACCTTTGTCAGGTTTTATGCTTTTGATACTTTTGTGTCCTCGGACTCTGCCTTCGGGCATTCTGTGCTCACTGTAGCTCAGGAGCGTCCCTGCCCATAGGGGACAGGTTTAGGATGTCCCATTGTCATCCCTGTGCACCCTAGTGGAGGAAGAAGAAAAGGAGACTTATGTCTTACCTGTTAAGTCTCTTTCTTCAACTCCACAGGGAGTACAGGGCGCCCACCCTGACCTACCTGTCTGCCGGGGGGTGTTTTCTTGATGACCGGTCCGGCTGTACTTTCCATGGCATGGATGGTTCTGTATGTATGCCGGCCTTCCTTTTCCCCTGCCTCGCTCCTGCCGTGGGCTTGCAAACTAATCTGATGGCCTCTGGCTGGGGGCAGGGTATAGAGGAGAGGAGCCTGGGCTTGTAGGTAAATTTAATTAGCCATGTGGTGCTCAGTCTCTCCTCTCCAGGCTATTACCCATTGTCATCTCTGTGCTTCCTATGGAGTTGAAGAATGAGACTTAACAGGTAAGACATAAATCTCCTTTTGCCCCACATGCAAATTTTTTTATATTTTTGTACCCCTTCCATTGCAACATGGTTTTCCGTGTACATAATTACTTCCTCTAACTTACTTTATACCCAAGTCTGAATCAGGCCCTGTTTCTCTATTTATCTGGTATGGAGCTTCTTTAGTATATGCATGGTTCTAATACTCACTGGGGCTCATGTTATCTGTTGCCTTCTATGTGATTTGCTTGTTTAACCATTGTCTCATTCATTATATTGTCCTGCTTTTATCATCATACTTTGTGGTCTGCTGTTTATATTGTAATCATAATGATAATGTTATCATAATGTCCTCTATTCTGTTAAGCAGTATTCTCCTTCACAATAATAAAAATTTGAAATCCTGACCTTTATATTGATTTAAACTTGAGATAAACCGTTTATATATAAATTCACCTGTTCGTCTTAGAGGCCCAGTCATCCCAATTGCCTTGACATGGACACACATCATTTTTTTTAAGTGCCCAGATACTGCCCAATTGCTTCTTGGATGCTAATCATTTTTCTTCTTCAGGGTCCATAGGGTTCTCAAGGGATACCATGGGAGAAATGTGGCTGGAGTGTTCCCGGCACCAAACAGTTAAGCTTTCAGCTCCCTGGATGTCTCTGGTCCTCCTCCACATACACCTTGCCCCTGGCCACAGGCCGTTTTGTAAACAAGCCCTAAGGCAGGAGAAGGAAAGAGGAGAAAGAAGAACAATGTATACCAGAAATACGCTCACACAAGATGAGGGAATCAGTGACAGAGTTTGGTGCGGCAGGATTCAGACACCACCTTCTTACAACAGCGGGGACTGCTCAGGCAGAGCAAGCACCACTAGGCATCCTAAAGGACGCCTCTGTTGCTGCTCCACCTACCCCTGCCGGCGCCGCAACACCAGTAACCGGACTGGTTATTTTGGCGGGCACCAGTGGAGCTGGTCTAACGGCAATGCTGGGATCCGGGACTGCAGCCAACAGCACGGGGACGCAGGTGAGGTGGTTCCCCGCTTGCGGGGACTCACACGGCAGTCCGTACGCCCTGCGGTTGGAGACCTTCTGGGGGGCGCTGTAGTGGGGTGACTACTCAATCCGCTCCCCCACTAGACCACCGGGGCAAGTCAGTCTAGCGTCAGGGACAGTAGCGGCAGCCATGTAAAGGCCATCGCACCCGGGGGTTGTTACAGCATAGGGGAGGTAGGTTCTCCCCGGCAGCCGCTCCCCCAGCCCGATCCAGCTGAGGTTTTCCCGAGTCTGGGTTGCTCCTCCTTCCCTCCTCCGTAGATGAGACTCACAGCAACCTATAGTTATGCTGAAGCTGCTGGTTTGGGTCTAGTTTCCCTGTATACCTCTCCCCAGAGGCCAGGTTATACAGTGCTCAAAATCCTACCAAGGCTTGTGTTTTTGAGTAGTTGATTCCGGGCCCATTGCAAGTATAATTGTATATGCAATCTATGTGACGTTCTGCTAGCTCTTCTGTGTTGTTACTGCCTTTACTTCTCTGTACTGTCAGGATAACTATCACTACTATTTCCCCTCAACCCTTTGCTACAGGTGTGTGGGGAATAGATATAGATATATAGATCGAGATATATATATATATATATATATATATATATGGAGAAAGAACTGGCACTCGGAAACAGCAACAAGAAAAAACGATGTATATTCTCAAGAGAATATATTGAGAATATACATCGTTTTTTCTTGTTGCTGTCTCCGAGTGCCAGTTCTTTCTCCTTCTGAATACCGCTTTTGTTACTGGATGCACAGGAGCAAGTTGCCCTTTTATTCTTTTGAGTGCCGGCAGATTGTGTCTTTTTTATATATATATATATATATATATATATATATATATATATATATATATATATATATATAGAGAGAGAGAGATATGCAGATATATCTATATATATCTATATATATATATATATATATATATATATTTGTGTTTTCAAATTGTACTTCACATTTATTATTTGTGAAGGCAGTCACATTTGCACTTAGTTTCTTATGTCTAAGAAGAAGGAAACTGAGGCCCCGGTGCTGGCTTCATATTTGGTGGGCTTGTCCTCTCTGGACTTTATACAAGATGGTTTGTGTGCAGTTTGTTATAAAGAACCACCTCACCAGTCCAGTGTACCAGCCCCTGTACAGGAGCCATCTTGGGTGTTTTCCTTGTCTCAGGTTATGATGCAGCTAGTGGACCATTTGGCTACTCCCATGCTGCCTCCTTTAATGGGATAGCCACAGCAGTTCCAGCCTGCTATATTTGTGTACCCCCTGTACATCCTTCCTGGATGGATGTTTATGCCCACTCGAGTCAGAGTACGGCTCAGTCAGCTGTTGCATTTCAACAAATGTTGCAAGTGAACAGACTGGTAGCCACTAAAGCACCTACCTCAGCGGACAATTTAATTTTATCAGTCTGCTCAGCATGTAGATTCAGACGCATCATCGGAGGAATCAGATGATGCCCCAGGTTCTTCTCCAGGGTCTATCTTAGGAGGGGAGGACTATCCTTTTACAGTGAATGTCTGTTCTTTGGTGAGGTCAGTCAAATCAATCCTAAATATACATGATGATGAGCCAGCTCCTAAACCTAGGGTTCCAGTGTTTAAACACCAGAAGGTGGTAAAAGCTGAATTTCTGAGCAGCTCACTGAACTTATGGAAGAAACATGGAGTAACCCGGTTAAACAGTTCCATGTTATAAAAAGATTAGCATCTTTGTATCCTTTTCCACCTACTGAATGTACCAAGTGGAAAGTCCCTCCTACTGTGGATGCTCATGTGACACCTTTAGTCAGGAGTGCTACGTTGCCTATACCGTCAGCATCTCCCTTAAAGCTGTTACTCGACCAGCTATGGCTACGGCTTGGGTATCCAAGACTGTTGAAGAATGGACGGGGTCATTGGAGGATACTCTACCAAATGCTACCAGAGAACAGCTGTGTTATATCTCCCAAATACAGGAAGCAGCCTCCTATTTGGGAGAAGCTGCAATAGATGCTGGGCTCCTGGCTTCTAAAGCATTGGCAGCTTTGGTTGTTGCTCATAGGTCCCTTTGGCTAAGGTCCTGGAAAGCAGATACGGGATCCAAGAAGGCTCTGGAATCCTTACCTTTTTATGAAAACATACTTTTTGGAGAAGAATTGGATAAGATACAGGTAGTGGCTACTCTGGTCTGCCATCAACAGCTACATCAAAGTCTAGGCAATCATCTTTTTGGTCCTTTAGCCCTCAGGGAAGAGCAAAAGGACAGTCTTCCTCCAGACCATCTAGTTCTCGCAGGACCACCAAGCAGCAAGCTAAGAGGTCCCGGCCGGTCAGACTTTAAGCCTGACAACAAACACTCTGCCTAATTGGCCGGGCCTCCTCATGGGGGATCCCAGGGTGGGAGGCTGACTTCTTCAGTTTGCGGACCACTGGCATCAAACAACAACAGTCGCCTGAGTCCAAGAAATGGTCTCTCAGGGGTATGCCCTCACCAGAGGCATCCTCCCCAGAATTGTTTTTGCAGAACTCCCCCATCAGGTTCAATCAAGGCCTTTGCCCTCCAGGAGACCATTTGCTCCCTGCTAAAGACAGGGGTGATAATACCGGTTCCTGTATGCCAACAAGGATACTGCCCTCACTTGCTGGCTTGCACTGATAGCCAGCCCAGATACTGCCTCCAATTGCTGACTATACAAAATTGCCCACAGTAACAAACACATGAGAGAGCGGAGTCCGCAGAAGACCACAATGTGTACAGGCAACTGTTCCTGCCAGACAGTGCGCCCTTGGTTTTATTCAGGAGGAGGGATCTCTGCCCTCCAGCCTGACGCTGCCCATCGACTTTTGACCTGTGATGAGGCCGAAAGTCGCCCTGCACAGACGTCAAAGCGTAATTTTTCATCCCCCTCCATCCGGCGTCCATACACACTGTGCAGTGTTCATAGCTGACTTTCCTTCTGGCAAGAAGGACATATTGGACGGGACAGTGCTGGGTAGGGTTGCTATACTTAAATAAAATAAATAAATAACCACGCCGTCTCAAAAAAGTGGAAAATGGGAAAAAACTACGTGGGGTCCCCCTGCCAGCACATTACCCAGCCCCAAACTTTTCAGCCCAGGGGTGGAATTTCTCGGAAAGAGCTTCACCCTCCCAAGCAACAACCACGCCTGATGGTGGTGGGTGTAGGGTTAATGGCATGAAAATTAATTAATAATAGTTAATATTGTTTTTTACAGGTGACCTAAAAGTAAAGAAAATAATAAAATAAATACAGAATACAGACACCAGATGTTTTTTTTGATTATATATCTTCTATCTTCACCTGATTATTGACGGCCTGTAAGCTTTTTTGCATGGCTTCGGCATCTTCTTTCTTCAGGAAGTCTTCTCTGCTCCTCCTCTTCCGTCGGACTGCCTGCCTCTGCCTCGCGTGGCGATAATGTGATGTGCTGTATGTGGCTCACCACTGTCACTTTGAATTTTCCATTTACGGTTCGTGGCTCAGCGGTGCTGTTTTTGAAATGGGCCACATATGCCACTATTGTGTCCGTACTAGGGCAATTGTGAAAGCTCACCACCGACACCCTATGGCTGCTGCAATAATGGCTGACTGGGACTGGATCTTTAAGGATCCAGGTCCCCTGCAATGCCTTTCAGAAACCAGGACACTAGGGCATCCCAAACACAATGTTCGGGACTCCTGGGATGCAATGCCTGGTGAGTGCCGGGCGTAAGGGATTCTTGCGGGGCAGAAAACAGCCTGGGGAGAACACTGTATAATTTATGTTTTTGAATTTATATTAAGAAGTGGGTGGATAGTAGGTTATTAAGGAATAACATTGGTTGTGTTGGTATATGGGGTGGAGGTTATTTGGGTATATATTGAAGTTGGATGTAGGTTGTTTGGGATGCCGTGGTTGGGGTATAGTATACAGAGTAGGGGACACTAGTGCTTGGATTTTAATTTCTTATTTTATGCTAAGAATCTCTGCTATATGGTCATTGTAATTCTCGTTTATTGTGCCATGATACTGGTATTTGTCAGCTTGATTTGGTATTGGCCTCATAAGTATTCTTTGATTCCTTTTGGGTGAGGAGCTTGTTGGTCCTTTAGTACTTTTTTTTGTTTGTTTTATTTATGTAATATCTATGTAGTTTGTGTAATCCTGAGTAATTTACTGCATTCCCTCATGTTACAGTCACCCAGCTATAATCTCTGTTAAGGGAAGCAATCGGGAAGCCGACTGCCTAAATACCGGCAGCCGGCTTCCCCCGGCAAGGTTGAAATGCCGGGCGTCTAGATGTAGACACCTGCATTTCCCTGACGCCGGGAGACCGGTGCCCGGCATCATGATCGTAGTGATGCCGGGCGCCGCGAGCGGAGAGCCGCGGGGGGGAGGGTTAGGTTTAGGGCTCCCGGGGGGGACTTAGGGTTAGGCACCCCCTTGGGAGGGTTAGGGTTAGGCTAGGGGGAGGGGGGTTAGGGTTAGGCACCCCCGGGGGGGACTTAGGGTTAGACACCCCCCTGGGGGACTTAGGGTTAGACACCCCCCTGGGGGACTTAGGGTTAGACACCCCCCTGGGGGACTTAGGGTTAGACACCCCCCTGGGGGACTTAGGGTTAGACACCCCCCTGGGGGACTTAGGTTCAGGCAGCGGGGAAGGGGGTGGTTAGGGTTAGGCACTTGGGGGGGGGAGTTAGGGTTAGGCACCCCTAAGGAGGGTTAGGGTTAGGGGGGTTAGGTTAGTATATACTTACCTATCCACGATCGGGATTTCCAGCGCTGTCGGGCTTCCGCTGCTCGGAACTCTGCTTTTGTCGGGCTGCCGCTGACGGGAATCGAACCCATTCCTCTGTTAATGCTATTTATCTATATTCTGTAGAGATTTTTTACCTGAAGTCACTTACTGAATATATCTATTTGTAAATTGGCAGCCAGGATACTTCTTTAATATTTTATTTAAAACCTTGTACAATGAGACTTATCAAATACAAAACAGCCAGGGGTGTATCTTGGGGTTCGAGCGCCCCTGGCAAAGTAATGGACTGGTGCCCCCCATAATTTCTAAATAATTACACTCTGTACTTATAACTTCTCCCCAACCAGCCCCCATGTTTCATCAGCCAGCACCTCTTTCTGTTTCATCAGGTAGCCCCTCCTTTTGTCTGTCCAGCCATAGCCCTTCTGTGCAGCCCCTACATAATTACCATATATTGTGGCTGTGGCCGGCTCCTTCTCAGTGAAGCGATGCGGCACGCGCAACATCACGCTCACCTTGTGTCGAAAAAAAACAACAACTTTATTCATTCATTCTGTCTACCAGGCAGTCGCCGGCAAGCGGCTACCTGGCCCTGGACATCTGCCAGTCCTGGCAGTTCCGTACTGATCCTACCCCCTGGTCGTGGATAGCACCGCCGAATGGCGCCCCTGGTGACTGCCATCCTAGCTGATGAGTTTGTACTTTTCAACTTAGCGGTGAGCATTGCACACTATATGTACGCAATTAAACTATATAGGAGACTATGACTAGTTGTAATTCATTAGGATTTATACTCAAAAGTTACATTGTTTCATATTTCACATAGTTTTATACAAGGACCGATTTAAGTCCAAGGGACACTATTTTATACATGTATGTTTTACTATGTGGTAGATTTGTTCTATCTCGTGTGTCAGAATTGCTAATTTTGATTATGTATACTACATTTGTTATATTTTAATAAGAGAAGCCTTGTCTAAAGGTGCCCATACACGGGGCGATTTTTTTACACAATATGGGCGTTTTCGACGGATCGTAACGACCATTCGTGTAGAAAGTGGTGTTTTCATACACGATTACGATGCGCGTCTCTGCAGGGGCAGAACTATGGGAGACAATGAAGGCGTCTGCCGCCGGGCTCCAGCTCTAAAAGGGCACCTCCTCCATTGTCCACAACATATTCACCCCACTTAGGGCTGTAACTATGTACCCGGAGTGTACCGTCACGGCCGCCCAATACATGTCAGACCATCAGCTGCTGCCTTTATCTATAACCTGTCTGCATGCGAATTGCTACATTACAATGTCAGCGGCTGAGACGGGGGGCACCAAATTATAACTTGCCTCCGGGCATCTTTGATGAACTTGCGCCACTGCGTCTCTGGCGTCGTGTATCGGCATCGTAGATCAAATGGTTTTGTAGAAAGATTTCAACCGATCGTGTATGATGTGTGACACATCGTTCGCACTTTTGCTGAAGTACGATGCGATGTATGATGTCCCTGGACATTCCTCTCCTCCATTTTGTGACACGACGTTGGAGAAGAGCGAAGAAGTAGCATCGTATGTCTGGAGTTGTTGTGATATTGGGAAGTGAGTATATACACCCCTGCACCACCAATGCATACCCCTGCACCACCAATGCATACCCCTGCACCACCAATTCATACCACTGCACCACCAATGCATACCACTGTACCACCAATGTGTATTAACCCCTGTACCACCAATGCATTCCCCTGCACCACCAATGCATACCCCTGGACCACCAATGTGTATTAACCCCTGCACCACCAATGCACACCACTGGACCACCAATGTGTATTAACCCCTGCACCACCATGCATACCACTGGACCACCAATGTGTATTAACCCCTGTACCACCAATGAACCTTATACCACCAAAGTACAAGCCCATCAATGTCTAAAATCTACAACACCCGCATTGTACCCCCTGCCCAAGCAAGTTCTGAAAGTGTAAAACAAAGCTTGTTATCCCCGTTTTTGAAAATGTTACAATAAAATAAGTACACTTCATTTATTTATTCAAACGGTCAAACATTAGAACTTGTTAAACATGTTTACACATTTCAATCATATAATCTAATTTACATTTTTTAAACACTAATAAACATTCAAACTTTTACATTGTAAAATAATATTCTTACAATCTGTTTTCCCAACAGGAATGACAAGTGCAAGAGAAAGGCAGTTTGTGTCTGAGTTTATTGAGCTCTTCCACGCTCATGAGTATTTGTGGCGAGTTAAAAGTCCAAACTACCGGAATAAAATTAAGAGAGCTGCTGCAATCCAGGCGCTTGTCCAGTTTAGCAAGCCCTTTCATGATGAGGCATCTCCGGTTTGGGTGAAGGGGAAAATCCAAGGACTGTATATGTCAAGGAGAATAAGAAGCAACAAGAGTCCCGGGCATCCAAAGCGGGGGCAGATGACATATATACGAGTACGCTGTGGTACTTTGACCTCCTGAAATTCCTGCAGGAGCCGCAGCGAACATCACAGGTCTTAATGGTGGAGAGTCTGCCAGAGGACCCTGTAGTGGGCAACCCAGACATGGATCAAGCGTCCTCTTGTGAAGTAGTATGTATAAAACATATTAATTACACACTATGGGTGGTATTCAATGGTTATAGCGCTCCCGTTCTCCCGTCTAAAGTGACGGGAGATCGCGGGGGCGCTATTCAATTGTTGCAGCTCTTCACGCTGGTCGCGAAATGTGATGTTTGGGTGCGCAAACATGTAATTTTTCGCCCATTTCAGCTCGCACCCCCCTGGGGCTGCGAGCTGAAATTGAGCGCTGGCAGCTGATCGTGCCCGACAGAAGCAACAATTGAATAACTCCGTCGGGCGCGAAGGGGGCTGAAAATAATTGAATTCAGCCCTATATGAAATGTTTTTTAAAGTTCATAGTTCCACTATAGTCTATTAGCGGATACTGTCCTCCTGCCGTGGTACTGCCCCCACTCCGTTGAAGTAGGCTATATATTGCTCCCTGTCCTCTTTAGCACGCACAGTCCCTGTTGTTACTAACACTGAAGATGAGGCCACAGAGAGCATTGGCACTGTTTCCTCAGGATGTTCTGGGTCCTCAGGCACAGTTGTGTCTGATGTCCTCCGTTGCATAGTCCTTTTTTTCCTATGGAAATTGTGGAGGACAAAGCAGGCCAAGACAACAGAATCAATTTTGTCCACACGTAGATTTATTTATTTATGGAAAATCCAGAAGCTGTTGCATAGAATGCCAAATGTGTTCTCAACTATTCTCCGTGCCCTGGATAGACGGTAATTGAAGATGCGCTTTTCTTTTGTAAGGCCCCGTTGCACATACGGCTAGAGCAAATGCTCATGGAGAGCAAACGCCTCATCGGCCACAAAAACATAGTTTAGGCCGTTCTTGTTGGCAAATTCAGGCGTTTGGAGCGAAGCCTCTCATAGAAGAGTGTTTGCTTAAATGACCCCCCATCTGAAGCACGCCCATTTTTGCCCACATCAACAAAAATGAACTCCTAATTGGTGTTCACCACCGCCATGAGCACTATGCTGAAAAATCCTTTATAGTCTATTGCTCCACTGCAGTTCGTAAAGTTCCATCTCCGTTCATACTCCTCAGCAATGGTCTGCCAATCCTCCGCCGTTGTTGGGAACTAGAATAAAGAAAGAATAAAAGAAAACATTTGTAAAACATGTTATTGACATTAATTATTACAGAATGTCAGGAAAAACCCGCACCAGGTTACATGTAATAGTAGATCAAATGAGGGATAATTCGATAGCTATTCATATAGTTTCCAATATATTATTAGGCTATATATGCTTAATATTACTAGGTGCTACCCATAGATTCAAAACGGTGAACATATATATAAATATATATATATAATATTTGTCCAGATACTCGGCACGAACACCTATCACAATTGACTCAGCAGTTGAAGGTGCATTCCTCAATTTAGAATATAAAAGTAGTAGCAGGCAGCACTCAAACAGAACAACCTGATGAAAATTCTGTGATAGGAATTGAAATGTTGACTTGACTGACGGAGTCTCCGTGTCATTTATTTTGATTAACTGTTTGAGTGCCGCCTGCTACCGCTACTACTTTTATATTTATTCAATATTTATACATTATTACAATTGTGCCCCTATATATTTAAAAATAAAAATATACATTTTTAATATTTCGCTTTATGAAGCCCTAATGTAGGGGCACAATTGTAATAATGTATAAATATTGAATAGCATTGAGCAATGAATAGCACGGACTAAATATAGCGATGTACCAATTAAATTATTAATAAATAACATTGTGTATTATATTTTGAGAAGCCCGATCAACAATTTTTAAAATATATCTAATAAAATTGATATTAAATCTTATTCTTTAAGGAGGGTTTGAGTGCACCCGTACTATAACTGATTCCCTTTTCTCTTTACATGTATATATATAATGTGTTATTGACATTAATCAATTATCTCTCTCCTCCAATAACCTGGACCTACTGGTCAGCCCGCAAATTGCCTGCCGAAGTGATAAGGAGGCAGAAGTTCTACAACCTGCCCTAAAACACCGGAGATACCAGCGTAAGAACCAGATTCAGCAGGATGATTTATTACACAAAGTCAAGCAGGCATTAAATAAACCCCCCGGACATGTTCGACTACCTTGGCACACACATAGCTAGTAGTCTGAGGAAAATGGAAGAAAGCCATCAAATCCATGCCCAACGACTTATGGATGATAGTCATCTGGGGGAGAATGAGGAAACTGGCAACCACTACAAGGCTCACCGATGACCCTGTCTCCCTGACAACAGTGCAGCCATTTAACTATGGCCCATCTGCATCCCGTAGTTACCCTCCACCAACCTTCCAGGCCACACCAATAATGGGTCCAACCTCATCCCAGTTATCCGACTCCTCAAGTCACCAACCCCTTCACATCCTCTGAAGTTGTGTACAGTGCCATGTTTGCGGAGGATGAGGATCCCCCTCAATTTTTTTATTTCAAATTATTTACAACTACCAAGTTTTATGTCTCCCAATAGGCGCTGCAAGGTATACAGTGTGGATGATGCGGATTGGACGGGGTCACTAAGCGCATGGCACAAGGACAGATTGTTTTTGCCGTGGCCTCAATCTGGACTTGGCCTGTTCAATCCGTTCTCTGACACGCCGTATACTATGTAGCTGAATAGCTATTGGGAGACCTAAAACTTCTGGATATAGCACTTTTTATATAGTTAATATACCATGTTGGTTTTTTAAAACATTGAAAATCAGCCATGTTGGTTTTGCATTTATGTAAGAAAACCTTTATAGATATATACAGCCATGTTGGTTGTTTTTCTAACCCACAGTGTGTTAAAAAAAAATAAAAACAAGTTTTTCTTTCACAAGAAAAAAAATGTGTAATGTTTTCACTTACTTTGAAGTAGTGGAACTCAGGACATTGACAATGGCATCACAGGTCTCCGGGATAATGCGCCCCAAAGCCTGGGGTTAAATGAGGGTCCCAAACTTCAGGTTTTCAAACGACCTCCCTGTAGCCAGGTACCTCAGCATTGCGATGAGCCTCTCCTCAACCGGAATGGCCCTGGTGTCGTGCCTCTCGATATAGGGGGTCACCAGACTCAAAAACTCCTGGAAGGTGGCGTCATCCATACGCAGTTAGTTGCGATAATCATCCGGGTTGTTCTCCCTAATCTCCATCAGCAGGGGCATATGGGAGCGAGTCTCCCTCCTCCTCGGCTCCTTCACCTTTCAGCTTCAGATAGTCATAGGCTAGCAGAAGCTTATAATGATGGTTATCCATCAGCAGACAATAGAAAGCTGAACAATCACACTTTGTAAAGGCAAGCCTTAAAACAAAGCAAAGCACAATAGCAATGTACAGCGTTCAGCAGGGTAAGTCTCACTAGTCACTGAGCAGAGTGTGCACAGATCTAAAATGGATGCTGCCTTTTATATCCCCTAGATAAGCCCTCCCCTGTTGACATTCCAGCAAATGCATCGTGTGTTTATTTGCTGCATACGATATATCTTACCTACGACACATCTGATCGTATGGTCGTTTGTACAATTGTACCTTTTCTAAACACCAATCGTACAGAATGTCAAGGGTAGAGTTTTCAAGGAAAATCATATGTGAAATAAGATCTTATACAAAGCGCCCCGTGTTTGGGGGCCTTAAATATTTTGTTTCAAAGTCAAGTTGTTATTATATTGTAGTAATTTTCATTAAGCTTCACTTAAAAGCGCAATCCAACAATCTTTTGTGTCTATTGTTTTCTATGAAACATTTTTTTTCATTCTCATTAAATGGTCTTTAGTTTTCGGTTATTAGCTAAAAGATTTATTTTTTTCAAAAATGTTAGTGGCTCTTCAGGAGGTTTCATCTTTCTCCATTAGCTCACATCCCAATTAAGGTTGACGACCACTGACCTATGCTATCTAGCAGAATGCATTACACAATTCCCACATTTGTTTATTTTGGGTTTTAAGAAAGAGGGTTATACAGTAAATCCTATGATTTGAATAAACCCAAGAAGATACTATTTAGATGATGGATTTATACATTAGATCACAAAGTCTCACAAGCACTTCGCCCTGTACATTCTCGCTCTACCAATATTCAATATGTGGCATTTAACCTAATGTATCAACTCCTGTTGTCCTATAAATTCTAAGCATACGATCAGACCCTCTTCTTTGTTTTGTTACTTTGTTTAAAATTGTATAGCACTATGGAAGAGGTTAGCACTAAATAAATATATATATTAATAGTTACTGCACATATGTATATGTATTAGTACTGTAACTGCCTTGATTTTTTGATTGTAAGTAAATTAAATATTCAGACACTAATGGAACTGTGCCACCTTGTGGCCATATTATGGGTGGTATTCAATTGTAAGATCCTCTACACGCCCCTCAGGAGCTATTCAATATTTGCTCATTTCGGGCGCGATCAGCTGCTGGCGCACCATTTCAGCTCACCAGCCCGAGGGGGTGTGAGCTGAAATGGGCGAAAAGTGACCTATTTGGGCAACCAAGCGGCACTTTTCGCTATCGTGCCCAGCACATTGGTCAGGGGTAGCCGTTTAACGCGATCAGCTTGAAAATCTGATACAATTAAATAGCGTCCTGCAATCTCCTGTCACTTTAGACGGGAGATCAGGCATGCTATAATAATTGAATACAGCCTATCAAGGCATATTTAATAAACGTCTAAAGTTGTATTTTACAGTTTTATTATTTTTATACATATCCAAGATATTGTGTTCCTGAACATTCACATCAAAATACAATTAAGGAGCACGCGTTACAATCTGATCTGATAAATTAAATATAATATACTGTAGAGATTTTACACAGCATATATATTGGTACAATTTAGGAAAGCTGTAAGACTTGTTTGACTTTTAATCATCTGGTTACACACGTAAAGATTTTCTGTCCAACCATCCAACTAGTTCACAGGTTCTCAAACTCGGGGCCTGATTCAGACACGGACGCTATTTGCGGACACTCCTTCTTAAAAAGGGGCCGGATATTTAAATTGAGCGCTCGCTCTTTGCGGTGTGTTGACGCCTCTATGTCTGAGCGAGCGTCCGAAAAATGCGCTCGCTATTTTGTAAAGACGCCCCTTTGCCGTTCGCATCACATGTCATCTCCATTATTTATTAGATTAATCGGGAACATCGAAAGGCATCTGAACTGCTCGCAGTGCTTGTGGTAGGATTTACTTTCCGCTATCACTGCGAGCAGTTCAGGCTTTAAGACAACCAAGTGACGTAGTCGATGCCGATCCTTTACTAATTATGCACTCCCATTAAACGCCGTTTTGACCGTTAGGCACGCCTGCGTTCGGATCTCCACTCCCCCGTTTTCAAGCACCTTCCCCTGTTAACACCCACAAACGGTACATTCTGTCAATCAAATTAGCAGCCCCTCGTTGTTTTACGAGCGCACGATTTCCGACCACAATGACTGGTTTGCGCATGCGCATTGCGAACCATACGCATGCGCAGTTTTGCGAACATCGCTCAGAGCAAACGAGCGCCGCTTACGAGCGGCTCTGAATCAGGCCCTCGGTCCTCAGGACCCCAAACAGTGCATGTTTTGCAGGTCTCCTCACATAATTACTAGTGAAATAGTTAGCTGCACCTGTAGATCTTTTAAAATGTGTCAGTGAGTAATGAATACACCTGTGCACCTGCTGGGTGACCTGCAAAAAGTGAACTGTGTGGGGTCCTGAGGACCGAGTTTGAGAACCACAGAACTAGTTAATTGGTTGGAATGAAAATCTGGTAACACATAGGAGCAGTGCCAGATTAATGTACACATGGGCCTGGAGCTGAAATTTATGATGGGCCTATTGTGTGCCGCTGCAAGGGGTGTGGCAAGTGCCGTAGCAGTGTGACTGGTAATGTGGGGTCATGCCCAGTGCAGTGTGGTTGGGGTTTACATAGGGGTGTAGCCTGTGCAGCGTTCTCTTAGGACGCTCAATGCAGTGCTGCATTTCCAGGTGCCGGCGGCCTCAGTACTTTTGCGCAACAGCATGATGTCATGCACTTAAGAGGCACAGGGCCGTCACAGGGCGCTCCGGAGCCGGTCCTGGTACGCCGATGTGTATGTGTAGGCCGGCACTCCTGTGCAAAGTATAGTGCTATGGCGTCTGGTGCCCTCCTAATTACCTCTGCCTGTGAAGGGAGGGAACCATGTAGCAGTCGAATGGGCGGCAGGCACTCTGGACGAATTGTATAAAACACACTAAAAATCCATTTAAGTTATCAACAATTCAGAACTTGTATTCGTCCTCTCAGTAATCCTGATGTAAGAATAAATACAAGTTCTGAAGCGTTGAAAACTTAAACAGATTTACACATACCCATACCCATACCCACACATATACACGTAAATTGGGAGGGTACTGGAATTTGAGGCACACTTAAGGGGGCCGAAGCAGGTGTGGTGAGATATGTTGACAGTCATAATGTCAACATTCATTATGTTAACATGAAAATGTCGACATCAGGGGTTAGGCACTAGGGGAAGGTTAGGGTTAGGCTACGGATGGAGGAGGTTAGGATTAGGCTACATGGGGTGGTTAGGCACCCCATGTTCGCTGACGACATCTATCATTGCCCGTACTTACAGGGCAACCTGACGATATCGTCAGGTTCTGCAAGTACGGGGTTGAGAGAGGGTGACGTCACTGAACAATATATCGTTCAGTGTGGGTGCTCAATGTCATTAATGACATTGAGCATATCACTGTTGGGGAAACACTACACGATATTGCTCATGGAGCATATCGTCTAGAGGATACACGCCTTTAGACTGCGGGGGGAGGAGGTTAAGGTAAAGACCTATAAGGTAGGGGTAGGCATTAGGGTTAGGGGGGAATTCGCACAGGAAGGCTAGAGCAGCAGAGGTCATGACCGCTGGGACCCAGAAGCCGCACTAGAGTCACTGCAGCCGTCAGGAGCAGGTTAGACAGCACTGGGCCAACAGGGATGATATGTCGACATTCTATCACTGACATGAATAACTTCAACACTATGACCATGTTGACAATCTCCTATCAACATGATGAATGTTGACATATCACACCACACCCGCTTCAGTCCACTTAACTGTGCCTCAAGCTCCTGTACCCTCCCTATTTACCAGTGTGTGTATGATATATATATATATATATATATATATATATATATACACACATATATATATATATATATATACACATACACACACATATGAATATATACACGCACTATATATAAAAATATATATATATATATACTGTATAAATATACACACACACCTAATTTAATGTGTGTATATATATATATATAGATATGTGTATATATATATATATATATATATATATATATATATATATAGGGAGAGGGAGAGAGAGATATATTATACACATACACACACACACACATTTGTGTAAAAATCCACAAAGAAGAACCGCACACACTTAATAGAATTAGCAGATGCTGAGGTTACATATTGTAGCATATATCATATTCAATCCCAAGGGATCAAAAAACGAGACCAGCACACCTTTAACTTAATGCATGTAAAATGGAATGTATTAAAACACAGCCATGCTTAATCGGGTTATACACAAATGCACGTCACATCTGCTATGCAGTAGATTCCTGTTATACTTATCAGTGCCTGGTGACCATATGTATATATTCAATCAAGAGCCCGACAGGCGTTTCAGTGGCAAACCACCTTCATCATGAGCACAGAGTAAATGGGCCTATCCATCAGAAGACTTTTTGAATAATCCGACCAAAACCAGGAGGTTTTGGTCGCTTCGCTCAGAAAATCATCTAATGGATAGCCGGCAAGGACCAGCGATGCGTGTGCAAGCTGGGTCCCTGCCGACTATCTGTGGAACATGCCCGTCAACCTGACGATGATCGTCAGGTTCGGAATGTTCTCAGATAGGAGGTCGGTCTCCTGCACTGAATGACGTTCAGTGAACGCCGTTCAGTGCGGGCACCGCACCTAGGCGACCTGAAAGACTGAACGCTAGTCGTTCAGTTTTTAAGTCACCTAATGGATAGGCCCCTTAAGTGTCAAAGCATGGTGTTAAATAGGGAGTGTGGCGCCAAATCAAACAAACATACATAGATCTCACCTGTCACCCGGGGGCCAGACTACATGCTGGCAGCCGCGTCCCGGAATCAATGTCACAGAGAGTTCCATCTAACCAGCCGGACACATGGTCAGGCATAATAGGTCCGCTCAGAGGGAGAAACACGCTGCAAAGGGGCCAATGCCAGTGTGTCTCCTGGGGGCCGGACACGATGCAATGTGATCACGGCCATCAAACAAGGACCAATAGCTAGAAGCACGTGACTCACATTCATCACGTTTGTTTCAGTCAATGGAACATCAATGTTATAGGCGTTGACATAAATGTTATAGGTGTTGCCATAGAAATCAACATAGGTAAACATAGACAAGATCTAATGGTGGGTACACACTGGGCGATATTACTGAGCGACTGCACGATTACAACATCGTAATCGTGCAATCGCTCAGTAATCGTGCACAAATCGTGCACTTTTATGTCGGAAACGACCCGCGATGCGCACTCCCGCTGGTCGTTTCCAACATTGTCCATCGCCTGAACATGCAGCACAATCTGACGATGTCGTCAGGTTGCTGCATGTTGGGGAATGGGGGAGAGAGCCTGGCGCTGAACGATATCGTTAATGATATCGTTCAGCGGCTGTGCTCAATGTCATGAACGACATTGAGCACACCCTGCCGGGGACACACTAGACGATATCGCTCAGGGAGCATATCGTGTAGTGTGTACGCACCTTAACAGTGTGAGTGTCTGACAGGCACCAAAAACTTGGCAAACAGACTAACATATAAGACAAAGATATTAAGCGCCAAGATACACAGATGGCCCAATCACCATATTAAATAAATGTGAACATATAATATGGCGCACTCAAATAAAACCCCAAAAGAGAAAATAACGACATTAATAAAACTAATAATTATTAATGGAAAACAATTATTAATGATTTTTTTATATATAATATGCATATATATATACACACATATGTATATGTACATATACAGTACACACATGTATATATTCACACTGACCTGTATAAACGGACAAGCTGGGCTGATATACAAGTAACCTTGTAGGTGGTGCAAGGATTACTTTGTCAGGGCTCCCCTGCGTTTGTACTATACTTCACTCAGTGAATGCTGCACTTTCTCCCTGTACTTTGGATTCATATGTATATATGTATATATATATATATATATATATATATATATACACACATATGTATATGTACATATACAGGATACACATGTATATGAAACATATACATGTATAATATGTTCACACTGACCTGTATAAACGGACAAGCTGGGCTGAGCTTCCTTCCCTCTTCAGCTAGGCGATTGGTTGAGAGCAGGAAGGAACAGGGGGCGGGGCTTCGGCGGACCAAAGGTGGGCGGGGCTTCATCTGCCGAGTGTGGGCGGGGCTTCGGCTGCCGCGGGTGGGCGGGGCTTCAGCCTGGCCGGCTGGATCGTCCAAGAGGAGGGGGTCAGAATGGGCTAAGCTAAGCTGTTCTGGCGGCTGTTAGGTGAGTGGCCTGGGCTGTTAGTTGGTAGTGTCAGGAAAGAAAAAAAAATATTTTTTCTTGCCTGCACTGCAATGCAATCTGCGTGGGCCTATTTTCAATGGGAGGCCTGGAGCTGTAGCTCCACCCGCCCCATTGTTAATCCGGCCCTGCATAGGAGTAACTGATCAGCAATTTGCTCCTAAATGTCAGAAAACAGATGAAAATGGTCGTTCAGACAAGTTTGTTAAATGTTTGATCTAAACAATTTGTTCAAACAATAGTTTTTGTCCTTGTCCAGCGTTTGGGAGCAAATTGCTGATTGTCCTTTGCTTTCATACCTTACCAGATTTTCGTTCCAACCAACTACTGTAGAAAATCTTTACCTGTATATGCAGCTTTACACTTCAGTCAGGGTCAGTCCAATTTTTATGGTTCAGATCAGATTCTCTCTCCGGAATCGGAATGAATTACCGCCAGACGCGCGTCCGGTGGTTAGAATCCTGACAGCGGCTGCCCGACATGGGTGACAATCCCGATTGGCCCCAGGTAAGTATTTACTATCCTAACCTCCCCCCCTAACCCTCCTTAGGGGTGCCTAACCCTAACCTTCCCCCCAGTGCCTAACCCTAATCCCCATTCTAAGTGCCTAAACCTAACCCCCCCTTTCCCGCCGCCTACACCCAAGTCCCCCGGGGGGGTGCCTAACCCTAAGTCCCCCCCAGGGGTGCCTAACCCTAAACCTCCCTTCCCCTAGCCTAACCATAAATCTCCCCCGGGAGCCCTAAACCTAACTTATCCATTTGCTAAAAAATTAAATCAGTCTGTTGAATCATTAGGGTTGCTGAAAATATTTATTTTTCAGATGAAATGCTTGTAGTTGACTCTCCAGTCAGTTTAATTTTAATAGGGTACTGACTCTTGAGGTTTTTTTTTTTAAGTGCCTGACTGAATTTGGAGCTGTTTCAAGGTTGCTATTGGCAGATGGTTTTGTTTAAACAGGCAGTAGAGGTATCCAGGACCGTACCTCCTCCAATCTACTATCCTCTCCCAATGAGGGACTTGCCTTGGGTGGAGAGGGGTGGTGGTGGATAGTGACCAGCTCCCCATGCCAACCAGCATAATCGGGCACTGAACAATGCACAATAGGAGCAGCTTACAGGTACATATTGTGAGAAGTGTGGGTGTAGTGTCTTCAATTCCAACAGGGGTGTCGGGTACAGATGCCTGTCATAACAGCCCCACACTAGACACAAGAAGCCAGGGGGTGCCCTATTCACGGCATGTGAGTCCAACTTAGACAAAGATATCCCCCAGTCTATTGCAGTGCTTAAATTGCACATTATGGACCTCATTCAGAGCCGCTCGCAAAATGAGAGTGCTCGCTCTGAATGAGGGCGGCCGCTTCATTTTCAAAATCCAGCCTCCTGGCCGCTCGCTAAGCTGTGGGTGACCACCCACATCTTTAGCGAGTGACCAGGTGATGGTTACGATGGTCGAGACCATCGGGGCTTGCGACGAGACCCTTGGGGTCGGGTCTCTTCTCCCGCAAGCCCCAGGTAGTTTCCTGCTCAAACAGAGCAGGAAGCTACCTACTGACATCACTGCTGATGTCAGTAGGGCCGCCTACAAACGGCAGGCGTTCCTTCAGGAACGCCTCCGTTTGTCCAGCCACCCCCCCTCCCCGCCTACAAAACGGGGCTAGCTGTCGATCAACATCGACAGCCGCCCCTTTTGTAGCGAGCCCCGGAGCGAGTGAATTTGTCATTCGCTCCGGAGCTAGCGCACGCACACTGCGGCCGCTGCTCGTGCTCAGGACCTCACCATCGACCCGCTTGCGAGCGGGTCTGAATGAGGTCCTATGTGTTCTACGGAGCAGAGCAGGAATGTTCCTGCCTCTACCTGGCTCACGTGTACCAAATATTCATACCATAGAGCTCTCGTTCAGTGAACTTCTGAAACCTCAGACCCAAAGGTTTCCTTTTGCCCAGACAAGTATGCAATAGGGAGTAGAAGCTTTAATGCAAGTCACTTGGAAGACAGCAACTATTTATTGCAGGCTTCAGGCCTAGGGGGACTATCACCCTCCTATGCCATGTGTGATGGAGCTCAGAGCTGGTTTCAGTGCCCTGTGTATTGCGTTCCCATTCTTGCAAAGAGAGGCTGTAAAGGTCCCATTAGTAGACAATGCCTCCGCAGTGGCGCACCACGGTTATCAAGGAGCTGCACTACAAGGCCAAATGCTGGAAGAACTACATCTCTTAGTGTGAAAGTAAGAGGGTTCCTTCCTTTTTCTTTTTGTTTGGTCATCTTGTTCTCTTATTCCATGAGGTCTGGATGGGCTCTTGAGACTTGCTCCTTGAAGGTCTTTACCCTATCCGTGTTCTTTCAGAGAAACCTGCTACTTTCTTCTTCAGGTTCCATAGGGTCCACAGGAATTACCTTGGGGTATGTAGTTGAATTGCATCCAATGCACCAAACAGCAAAGCTTTAGAGCGCCAAGCATGCACTGGTCCTCCTCCCTATATACCCCGCCCCCCGCCACAGGCATTCAGTTTTTTTGTTTGGTGCGCGGCAAGACGCACCTGTTATGCAGCAGGACTGCCTAGGCAGTCCTAAACTTGTTATTTTTATGATTTACCTTAGTTTCTTGAAACTTCAGAGGTTACCGGTACCAGGTGCTGTAAGAAGACGCATGCACCGCGACTCCTTCTACCGACGCCGAAACACCAGTACCGCTATATGCCCTGAGGTTTTTGGCAGGCCTCAGCGTGGCTTGGCTAGCGGCTTTTGCTGAGGTCCAGGACTGCAGTCGGGTTACGGAGATCACAACACAGTTTAGAAGGAAATAAATCCGTTCACCGAGGTAGTGCTGCTCAATCGATAATTTTTAATCAAACAAGAAGGGACACATATTTACAATTTAAAACATTTATATATCAGTAGTACTGTAGATCCACAGTATCTAAAATATAAAATTAACTATTTTAATCCCTTTAGGAAACTAAAAAAGAACAGTCTCTGTAAAAACTATATATATATATATATATATATATATATATATATATATTAATAAACTACGGTCTAGCATATTTTAGTGTTATAAAGCATAGTCCATAGGTCCAGCATATATTAGTACTATATATTCATATGCAGCAGTTGTTAGTTACTGTAATGTTAGTACTATATAGCAAGGTCCAGTAACAGTTATTCTTTTACATTAAAACATGATCCATTGACTCTTGATGTTGTGCAAAACCAGTTAAATCCAGAGAGAATTATGATCAGTAAAAATTCAAAAGTCCGCCAGTAATAGGACTTCATCCAATAGGCTTGATTAGTATATGATCAATTGCATCATATTTTAGGCTCGTTTATCAAAGCATCCCCCTTCAGATCCGCTTTACATTCATAATAAGCAGCTGTTTGTTAGTTAAATGCTGCTATAAGAAACATATTCCTAGACGTGGCAGACTCGCTTCTACAGGTACCGGTACCTTTATTCAGAGTTTTCAGCATGCAGCTTGCTATATAGTACTAACATTACAGTAACTAACAACTGCTGGACATTCCTGAATATATAGTACTAATTTTTAATTTTTGATACTGTGGATCCACAATAATACTGATATGGAAATGTTTTAAATTGTATATATGTGTCCCTTCTTGTTTGACTAAAAAATATCGATTGAGCAGCGCTGCCTTGGTTGAAGGATTTATTTCCTTCTAAATTGTGTTGTGTCTTCTTAAATTGGAGGTTGGCAATCCTCCTAGAGGGAGCAGCAGCTTGATCAAGTGAGGACCTGTGTTAGGTAGACTAGCTCCCATACATTTTGTGTGTTTTTGTGGGTTACGGAGATGTCAAATAAGCGATTCCTCTCAGGGAATCGTGTGCGAAGCAGTCCTTGCCTTTGGTGTAGAGACGCATCACTAAGGCAGCCGGGGCCATAACGTCTGTCACCGGGGATGGGTGTTAAGACGCACTAGAGCGCACTAGTCAACATCTTGTTACCTTGAGGTCAGCGTACCCGGCCGTCAAAATCGTAGATAGGCGCTCCTCCCCCCAGACGCAAACTTCCAGGTACGGATTCCCGCGTCTGGCTTGCTATAATTGACCACCTTGTGTGTGAGTCGCTCGCAGTTAGCGTTGTCTCGTGTACTGCTGAAGCTGTTGGTCTCAGAGGTTTGGTCTGTCTCTCTATATACCTCTCCCTTGAGTTTGGCATAAAGCGCACTCTATATCCTACCATTATCCCTTCGGGGCTGGTCAGTTGATTTGGAGTCCATATTGCTTTAGTAAATGTGCGTACTTATGCATTGTATGTGACTGTTATGCTAGCTGCTGTATCTACACTCTCTGTTTTTTCAAACTGTCAGATATATCTATCACTGTGTTTCTCCTCATCCATCTGAAGGTGTATGGGGTGTTTCATTGATAAGATGTCACATTGCATTTATACTGTATACCTTACACCATTTATACATTTGTCATGTCTGAAGGTAAAGGTGAGAATGAAAGCCCTCCAGTGCTTACATCCTGTAAGTCCTGTTCTGCAGGCCTGTCTGTGCAAGATGTTAACAAGAATGGATTGGGTAGTAACTGTTGCAAACAACTATCTAATTCATCCGGTATATCTGCACCAGCACTAGAGTCATCCTGGATGGCCATTACTCCTGAGGTTTTGTCCTATTTAATAGACAAAGCCACAAAGGTACGGGCTCCGGCTGCTGTGGTGCCTAATGATATGGGGTGTTCACAGCATGTGCATCCTATGTGTATGCCCCCCATGAATTCCTATTGGGTTAATTCTGCTGCTCACTCTAGCCAGAGTATACTACCGTATTGAGCCTCTCCGCAGGTGGATAGAGCAGGGGTATAAAAGAGGTTCTCGTCAGGTGTTGCCTTAGGAGTTTGACTCAACCTCCTCATCAGACTCTGATACTCAGAGTTCTGGATCTGTCTCAGAGAAAGAAGACCTTCAGTCCCTTGTGGATGCTCCCTCTCTAGTAAGAGTGGTTAGATCTGTCCTCAGTATGGTGGAAGAGGAGGTTTCACTGGCATCTAAGGAGCCAATCTTTAGTCGTCAGAAGGTGACTAAGGATTATTTCCCTCAGTCTGGGCAACTGACTGAAGCATGGAGTACTCCTAGTAAGCATTTTCATACTACAAGGGATATTACCTCTCGATACCCATTTGCACCAGGGGAGTGTAATAAATGGGAAGTTCCCCCAACAATGGATGCTCGTGTGACAAGATTGATTAGGAGCGCTACGTTACCCATTCCTGCAGCATCCTCATTAAAAAAGGTTACAGATAGAAAACTTGACAATTATTTGAAGTCAATGTTTTCATTATCTGGAGCTATTACCAGGCCAGCCAAGGTGGTAGCTTTGGTGGCCAAGGCTATGGATGATTGGACAAAGTCTCTGAAGGATACAATGATTGATCCAACCAGAGAGCAGCAGACTCTTCTCAGCCAGATGTGAGAAGCAGCTGTGTATATGGGGGAAGCGGTTATTGATGCAGGTATCCTGGCTTCTATGGTCTCAGCTAACTTAGTTGCAGCACGAAGATCCCTTTGGTTAAAGACCTGGAAGGCAGATGCAGGGTCCAAAAAGGCTCTGAAATTTTTGCCTTTTGCAGGGAAGGTACCAGAGTTGGATGACCTAATGACTTTGGCAACACCGAAGTTGGCTGAATTGCCATCTACGTCTACCTCTAAGAGGCAGCCGTCAGCTCGGTCCTTTCGTCCACAAGGTAAGCTAAAGAAACAGTCCTGCTAGACAGTCATTCCCACAGGAAACCACAGTCCAAGAAATCTTTGTCAACCAAGCGCCCGGCTTCCAAGCCAGACGGTAAGCCTACTGTCCCCTGGAGGATGTCAGGGTTGGAGGCTGACTTTTACAGTTTACCCAGGCCTGGCATCAGACAACTACAGATGCCTGGGTGCGAGAGCTGGTCTCTCAGGGTTATGCCATCACACTCCTGAGGCATCCCCCTCAGAGGTTTGAGAGTACAAACCTTCTTGCAGACCCGGTCAGAGCTTCGGCCTACCGGGAGTCTATTGGGGCCCTCCTGAAATCAGGAGTCATAGTGCCCATTCCTGTGACGCAACAGGGAAAGGGTTATTACTCAAATGTATTTTTGATTCTAAAGCCCAATGGGTCGCACCGCCCTGTCCTGAATCTGAAATCGCTCAACAGATTCATCAAGGTGCCAAAATTCTGTATGGAAACCCTACGGTCAATTATGCTGGCGATGGAGCCTGGAGACTTCAAAGTCTCACTGGACATACTAGATGCATATCTGCTTGTCTCGATTGCAAGATCCCACCAGGTCTTTCTCAGGTTGGCGGTAGATCAGCAACATTACCAATTTCAGGCTCTACCCTTCGGTGTAGCCACAGACCCAGGGGTGTTTATAATGTCAGTTATGACGGTTCATCTCATAAGACAAGGAGTCAGGATGCTGCCATATCTAGACGACCTCCTGATACTGGCACAATCTCAGGAGAGGTTACAATGTAATCTACGGATGACCATTGTCTGTTTACAACAGCACTGCTGGGTAATCAATTGGAAAAAGTCCTTTCTTGCTCCAACTCAGCAGGTGGTGCACTTGGGGGCGCTGCTGGACTCTCTGGGACAGAGGATTCTTCTACCAGAGGACAAGATTGCAGCACTACAGTCTCGTGTGCACAATCTACTTTGCAAGCAAACAGTGTCAGTTCACTTAGCTATGCAGATGCTGGGCTCCATGGTAGCCACATTCGGCATGGTGGCTTATGCCCAGTTCCACTCCAGGTCCCTACAGCTGTGGATCCCGGCCCAGTGGGAGTGTCAGTACCATCGGATAAAGTATCAGTTGATTCGAACCTCACCAGAGGTTCGGCTTTCCCTCGCTTGGTGGCTGGAGACAACTCATTTAAATAAGGGTTGTCCGTTATGGATCCTGGAAGGGGTACTCTTCACCACGGATGCAAGTCTGCGAGGATGGGGAGCAGTGACTGGTCACCACACCTTTCAGTGAAAGTGGACGGTCCTGCAAAGTCACCTACCAATAAATATATTGGAGCTTCGAGCAGTGCACAAAGCACTCATACTGGCACAGGACCTTCTGGGCAGGCGTGTCCAGGTTCAGTCCGACAATGCGACAGCAGTGGCCTATATCAATCATCAAGGTGGCACACGAAGTCTGGCTACTATGAAGGAAGTAGCAGAGATTCTGCTGTGGGCAGTAGGCCATCTTCCAGCAATCTCTGCAATATTCATCCCAGGTGTTCTCAACTGGGAAGCGGACTTCCTAAGTCGCCAGGACATTCACGCAGGAGAATGGGCTCTTCATCCGGAGGTGTTTAGACAAGTGGGGGTTACCAGACGTAGACCTCATGGCGTCATGTCACAACCACAATTCCCCAAGTATGGGTCCAGAACACGGGACCCCTCAGCCGCCTTTGTGGATGCTCTGGCATTGAGATGGAACTTCAAGTTGGCATACCTGTTTCCTCCAATCTCCCTCCTCTCAAGAGTCATCAAATTTCAAGCAGGAGGGCGGCAGGATGATACTAATAGCCCCTGCCTGGCCCAGGAGGCATTGGTTCTCCGATCTGATACGTCTATCCGTAGACAGTCCACTTCGACTGCCTCTAAAACAGGATCTGTTAATGCAGGGTGCCTGTCTTTACCAGGATTTACCTCAGCTGGCTTTGACGGCATGGCTCTTGAGTCTTCCGTCTTTAAAATCCAGGAGTTTTTCCTCTTCTGTGATTCAGACAATACTGAGAGCAAGGAAGCCTGCTTCTGCTCGCATCTATCACAGAATTTGGCATTTATTTTTTCTTTGGTGTTCCCATAGAAAATATGACCCTAAGATTTACAAGATGTCAGGAGTACTTGGGTTTCTGCAGGCTGGATTAGACTTAGGTCTTCGCCTGGCTACCTTGAGAGTCCAGTTTCTGCTTTGACAGTTTGGCTCCAGAGAAAGATTGCCCCTCTGCCAGATGTTAGAACATTCTTACAGGGGGTTTTGCGGCTGCAACCTCCATTTCACCCACTGGTAGCACGGTGGGATTTATCTCTGGTTCTTAGGGCACTGCAGTCGCATCCATTGAACCGTTGGATAAGGTGGACTTGAGATGGCTGACAGCGAAGACACTTTTTCTCCTCGCCATCTCTTCAGCTCACAGAGATTCTGACTTGGCAGCATTGTCATGTCACTCTCCATATTTGATTTTTCATCAAAATAGAGCTGTCCTCCGGGCTACCTCCTAAAGGTTGTTTCCCGTTTTCATATAAATGAGGAAATTGCAGTCCTTGCCTTTTAAGTCTTCAGACCTGTCTACAGGTAAAGCTTCCCTTGATGTGGTTCGAGCCCTTCATATCTACGTGGATCGGACCAGCTCCATCAGGAAATCCGATTCCCTCTTTGTTATATGGATTTCACAAACGAGGTTGACCAGCAAATAAACTATCTTTTTCTCGCTGACTTCGTATGACTATTTATCAAGGCTATACACATTCCACTCGGTCTGTTGGACCATCGTGGGCGGTAAGACATGGCGCCTCGGCTGAACAGCTTTCCAAGGCAGCCACTTGGTCTTCCATTAATACCTTCATCAAATTCTATGCATTTGATATGTTTGCCTCCCAGGATGCTTCCTTTGGGCTGTGGATTCACCTCTCTGCGCAGGAGTGTCTCCACCCGTAAGGAAACTGCTTTAGGACGTCCCCAAGCTAATTCCTGTGGACCCTATGGAACCCGAAGAAGAAATACAGAATTATGGTATAACATACCTTGGATAATTCTTTTACTTCGAGGTCCATAGGGTCCACAGGGCACCCACTCTTACGCACCTGGCCTCAGTTGAGATCTGTTCTTTAACTTTTTTTCACTGATTCCCTCTTCGTATGTTGAGTGTTTCTTGCGCAATTTTTTGTTCGAACTAAGCATTACTTTCAATCCAAAGTGGTCTTCAAGTGCCATCTTAATCTGTAATTGGGAACCCAGCTTTACGACTAGGTAAATCTCCTGAAGAAGAGGAATACTTTCACTCTCTGGATGTAGTCAGTGCCTTCAGGATCTACAGTATGTCCATAGCACCCATGAGTAGGTGCTTTTTGAGTTATGGTGCAGGGTGCCTATGCTAATGTCATAATGCGCCAGACAGCAGAAGTTATGTACCGTGTCTGGCAGCCCTGCGGACCCAGCTGGCAGTGGGCGGGGAGTTACCGACTCCCGCAGCTCGTGTCTCTGCTCTCGGCTCCTCTCTGTCTCCTGAATCGGCTGCAAAGCGCAGGCAGCCACGACTCCCCTGGTGACCCAAACGTGAATAATGGAACTTCTCCTTATAAGAGGGAGTCTCTGGAACTATACAGGTGCCAGAGTATAGTTTCCCAACCTTACTCCAACGTTCCACAATCCAGTAATTTCCTGCTCGTTCCTGACATTTTGCATTGGCTTATCCATTACCTGATTCCGTCTTCTCCCTGGTACTGCGCTTGGTGTTCCAGCTTGACTTTGGCTTCGTTCCTGACCCTGATATTGTTTGATTCCTGGTACCGTCTTGTCCGTTTGGTTCTGACCATGCTTGACGACTACGTTTGTACGCCTTCATCGGACACCACTGCAATTCAGAGTACACCAGCACGTGTACTAGGGAACGAAGTCTGAGGGCCACGACTTGCACGTCTGACGCAGCCAAGTCCAAACCTCCTTGCGAGGTTCACTGGTAAATACCACCGACACGTTAGCCTCTGCGTCTCAGTACTGGGTCTTGCCAATCCCAAAGTACGGGCTAGCATCCCCTATCTATCTGTGAGTTGCTACAGCTAAGTAGCAATGCCATCTGGTCTTCTGTGCACACCTTTACATTGAACGTATTTGCATCCAAAGAGATCAGTTTGTGCTCCTGTCAATGTTAGAGAGCTATGGGCCTGATTCAGAGCCGGACGCTATTTGCGCTTGCTCGTCCAGAAAAAGGGGCTGGCTATTTAAATTGACCGTTCGCTCTTTGCGGTCTGTTGATGCCTCTGTGTCTGAACAAGCAAACAAAACATGCGGTCTTTTTTTTGTAAAAAACGCCCCCTGGCCACTCGCATCCTACGTCATCTCCGCTATTTATTTGATTAATCGAGTACATCGAAAGGCGAATTAACTGCTCGCAGTGCTTGTGGTTGGATTTTCCTACCGCAATCATGCGAACAGTTCAGGCTAAGAAACAACCAAGTGACGTGGTCGATGACGCTGCTTTGTTAATTATGCACACCCTTAAAACGCCCGTTTTGACCTTTTGGCACGCCTGCATTCGGATCACCACTCCCCGTTTTCAAGCACCTTCTCCTGTTACCACCCACAAATGCCTCATTCTGTCACTCAAATTATCAGGCATTCGCTATTTTGCAAGCACATGAATTTCGACCGCACTGACTGGTTCGCGCATGCGTATTACAAGCCGTACGCATGCGCAGTTGTGCGAACATCGCTCGGAGCGAACGAGCGGCCACTTACGAGCGGCTCTGAATCAGGCCCTATGTTCTCTCCTTTCTCTAATGCTAGTCTTATCCTTGGGACTTTGTTAGAAATCACTGAAGTCCTATCAAACTAAGGGCCTGATTCTGAGTCATGGTGGGTACACACTAGACGATATGCTCCCTGAGCGATATCGTGTAGTGTGTCCACGGCAGGCTGTGCTCAATGTCGTTCATGACATTGAGCACAGCCGCTGAACGATATCATTAACGATATCGTTCAGCGCCGGGCTCTCTCCCCCATTCCCCAACATGCAGCAACCTGACGAGATCGTCAGGTTGGCCTGCATGTCAGCCCGATGAACGATAATGACGAAGGACCCGCAGGAACGCGCGTCGTCGTTATCGTTCATCTTTTTGGGGTTAAAAATGGATGATAAAGTGGACGACTGAACGATAACGATATCGTTATCGTTCACTCGTTCACTTTATCGCCCAGTGTGTACGCACCTTAAGATGCATGTGTGAATGTGGATGAATCTCACCAATTTCAGCATACTGTGCACACTCCAAAGAAAGAAATCTGTGTCTGCGTGCACATCGATGAGATCACTAACATGTATGGATTGATCTATCCATCCGCCGGGCATGCTATATGTGAACTGTTGCATCTCATGAATATGTCATGGACGTGTATGCCGGCTTTCGTGCTTGTACGTAAAGTGTGGATGGAAATTGTACACCTGTTTCAGACAGATCTTTTGCATCTATCATGGGGTGGGTGCAAGTCCAGATACTAATGATGATACTGCAAAACAATAATTCACTATATAAAACACTGTAAAAAAATCTAAAATGCTTCAGCATTGAACCCGAGACATCTTCATTTTATTTGAAAATCAATCTGTCACCAATAAGTTTCCGGGGATTGCTGCTCTCATTGGGAATGGTAGCACTTTTCTCTGACCTACTGTTCTGTACTGCGACAGCACAGGATGAAAGGTTGAATGTATTTAATAAAATGATGACTTATGCATGTGCTACTGTGAAATAAAATTTTAGTAGAGGTCACAGATGAGTTTCATGACTATATGACTATACCCTGATGAGATCACAGTCCAAGGGCCTGTTTTAGAGTTATACGCAAACCCAATGGTTTGCGTACATCTTTAGTGTGCCCAAATGCCACAGCCTGATAGGCTGCGGCCTTTTGTGGCCGACGTCAGGCAGCATCTTAGATAATGGGGTCCCATTTTCCGGGCGTGCTGAAGCCAGTGGCTGAGACCTTGTACTCACTGGCTTCAGCTGTGTAAAACCACCAGCCATCTTGAGTAACCTGCAGATCACATAAGCCGGCAGATAGGTGTTTCTTTATACAAGACGCCTCCTGCAGTATTAGCATATTATGCAGCTACTGTGCAATATTGTACAACTCTGAATCAGATCCAAGTACCTGTATACAAGTCATGGAATTCTAATATTCTTGTATTTCAAAGTGGGGATCATTATTCCTTTTAATTAGTAATGCATAGTTTTTGAACAAAGAAATTAAACATTTGTACCATTTTATGGAATGTGTTATGGTCTGTTTTTTGTTTTATTGTGTGCATAAAGGACGTGGGGGGAAAAGGGCTGTCCCTATGTGTTGGTCTCTATAACTGGTGCATCATCGGGGCTGGGTTTTCTTTTGAGGACTATTAGGATTTGGCTGCATACATTAACCAGAGGAAATAAGTTATGAAGCAGCGAAGCTAAGGTGTGCAAACACAACTCATGAACAAGGGTAAAATGTATAGTTTTCTTTTTACTCTTTGGTGTGGATGAGATGTGTCCTAAAAAGGCCATCGTAGTCCCAGCTTTGTGTGACAATGATGAGGACACTTTTCTGAACTCTTTATACAAGCATTCACACTACTCATTTACAGTATTTTAGTGACTTATTGCTCAGCTACCATGCAGTGCCAGCCTTGTGTTACTGCTGCTAGTATCTCGGTACAGGTAGTTGTGATTTGTAACCTGCAAAGTAATTGTATTTGGGGATGCAGTGGCATTTATTTTGGATCACATACAGACAGTGGCAAGAGTATGAGAGGGTGGGGTTGTGGCAGGTGATTTGGGAGCATGTGAAAACCGTGACAGTGGTGGGTGTTGATTATTTTAGTAAATCTATGTAGAAACCATCAAACTTTATGCTTGGTAATAATAAAATGCTGGGTGTAAAAGCTTAAATAAATAAAATAAATTCTTCTTTTTTTTTTCAGGCTTCACTCATCTCTCCCCAGGAGAAAACCTACATTAATGATAACTCCCAGACTATATCCAAGCGCAGTACAGCACTTCATGACTGTAAGTAAATCATACTTGCCTACTTTTGAAAAAGCATTTCAGGGAGATTGTGAAAGCAGCACCTATGAGCGCGTGTTACAGTGGGCGTGTACTGATAAATCTGAGAGGCGTGTCCTAAACCTGACTTACATCCAAATGTAACCAGCCCAAAAGCAGTTAGTAAGATCTGTTTGTTGATGAAAACACTAATACTTTTCAGAAATTCATAGGGATCATTGTGCCTTATAATAACCAATGCAAGGAAATTACACTAATGATCCCATTTGAATGTATATATCTCTGTTTTTTAATATAACAGATTCGTAATGGGAGTAAGGATGAAATGAGGGAGATTTGTAGACTCTTCAGGGAGACAGGGAGATTGCTACTATTTCAGGGAGTCTCCCTGACAATGAGGGAGAGTTGGCAAGTATGAAGTAAATGAATACAAAAATCTGTTTGATGAGACATTATGGGGTAAATTTTTGTGTCTGGTCTGAGTTTAAACTCTCACAGCATGAAACTTGGGTGACTTTTGCCAGAAGAAACTCATAAATTTACCAAGAATCGTGTTTAGCAGAATCGAGTTTTTCGATGGTTTATGTGATCGAGACTATCCCCACGTTTCCGGAGTGTGATCGCAGGCAAACTTACCCGAACATACAGCCTGCACATATCAGTAAGATACGTGCAGGCTGCTTGTTTGTGATTAAAACTAATGAAAGAGTTGATGTTTAAAAAAAAAAGACGTAGGGTTCCTCCCCAAAAAGCCTAACCACCCCCGGGCTCCTGAGTCAGTCCTGGTTCTAAAAATAACCAGCACCGGACTCAAATCTAGTCGGGGTGTAATGCCACAGCCAGGGGACCCTTTCACCGGATCTCTCCGGCCAATGCATTAACACCCCAAGCTAGTCAGCACAAGCCTGAGATTCTCAGGGGAGGTGGGGTACCCAATAAAGCGGTCTCCTCTCTCCCAAGTACCCCAGGCTTACGCTGAAGCCCGGGGATATTCCCTGCACCCATAGCCTGGTGCAGCGGTAATAGGGGGAAGAATAAATTAATACTATTGTTTTTTTTAATTTGGAGAACTACAGGTGCCAGCCCTTTGGCACTTGTGGAACTAAGGGCTCAATTCAGACCTGGTCGCTAAGAAGCGTTGGCTTGTAGCTGGCCGATTTTTGTATTCTGCGCATGCGCGAACCAGTGCGAAAGATTGGGAAGCGTTCGCTCGCAAAGCATAGACAGCCCAGCTGCATGAGTGACAGGGCAAGCCGTTTGTGGGTGGTAACAGGGGCAGGCCACTAGAAACGGGAGAGTGGATGTGCAAACGCAGGCGTGCCTGAGCGGCTTAACACCCGTTGCATAGGCGTGCATAATTAAGACAGAGAGTCATAGTACACGTCACCTGTTTGAATTTTACACTGAAGTGCTCGCAGTGCTTGCGGTAGGGTATAGTCAACCTCAAGCGCTGCGTTCGCTTTCGATGCTACCCGATGTACCGATGGCTGCATACACTTCCTGGAGATGACGTGCGCAAGTGGGCGGCTTAAGTCAGGCTGGAGGACGTCTACGTACACAAAGCAATCGCAAAGCAAGCCATAGTGGGCGTGCTTATGCCTTGCCATGAGATCGCCTGCCATGCCGTCACTTAGTCGAATTTGCATACACTGGGAGTGAGCGTACGCATCAAGCGGGTCTGAATGAGCTCTTAAACGCCTTAAGGACCGATCACCAATTGCAGCAACAATGTGTTTCTAAGTTTTCAGCTGTGAAGTGCTGCTTAAAGTCTCTCATAGCTATATATGCTAATACAGTTGTTTTCAATATATATATATATATATATATATATATATATGTGTGTGTATATATATATATATATATATATATATTGTGATAGGATCACTGGTAAAGTGGTCTGTGACAGGGACATTTATCCCAGATTCCTGTCCTATGTGTTTAAAATCCCCAGGAGAAAGTCTGCAGTGTAGCAGGCTTGAGTCTCGGCTTTTTGAAAAGCCGGTTTGGGACCTGGGGGTTGTGGGTGAGAGGGGGGGAGGGCTCCACCCATGGCCACTCCAGGTTTTGGTTCTCGCAGCCTGGTAACAGGATTGTTAGTTTTCCACCTGAGAGTGGCCAATATAAGCCTAGTTTGTTTAGGGCTGATTGTCTCACCTGGGAGAGCAGACAGGGAGTTTGCTCAGAGACACTTGAAAACCTAACTGTAAGTGTTGTGCTGTGCTTTTGTTGCTGGTGAGGGCATTAGGCCCTGCCAGGTTCTGGTAGTGAGGGAACTACCTGTGAAGTTAGTGCCCCGACAGGGCTAGGATTATTGTTTATGTTTTCTTTATGTTATTTCTGACATTGTACAATAAAGACTCGCGCCGATCAGCTTGTGCTTGCATCCAGACTGGTGTGCTGCTTCCCTGCTGCTGTGTGTGTGTGTAAGGAAGGAGTCCTCTACCCAGGAGAGGGACCCCCTAACCTAACTGTGTCACAATATGGTGGAGAATGCGGGCACCCACACACACTGAAGTTGCAGCAAGAGGAAAACTTTCCATTTAAAAATTAAAGGGACAGACACCCACTTTGTGAGTGTGGAAATAACACTGTGTCCTTGGAGTCCCATAGAGGAGGCGTCAGCCAATGCTCAGAGAGGCAAGGTTCAGCTTCCAACCTACACCCCAGGACAAATGGAGGACATTATTAAGGCCTTGCTCCAAGCTACAACAGCTCAGCAGGAATCTACCGGAGCTCAGCAGGAATCTACCAGGACGCAGCAGGAATCCACCAGGGTGCAACTGTTGGCCTTGGAGACAGCCCAGAGGCAACAACAGGTCGCCATCGAGGAAACCCGCCAGGCCTTAGCGGAAAACAGCCAGGCCATAAGAGAGGTGGTACAGCACCTGGTCGCCCGGCCCAGAGATGTTACTACTGGTCCTCCCACCACCACTCACTCCGTACGAGCCAGTCACTTCCTCCAAAAGATGACTTCGGGCGATGATGTGGAGGCCTATCTCGCCGCATTTGAAAGAACGGCCGAAAGGGAGAGTTGGCCCCAGGAGCAGAGGGCAAGTCTGGTGGCACCTTTTTTGTCTGGGGAGCCACAAAAGGCCTATTTCGACTTATGTCTGGCTGATGCAAAGGACTATAAAAAACTAAAACTGGAGATCCTAACTCGCTTGGGAGTCACCACCTTTGTTCGTGCCCAACGGGTCCACCGCTGTGAGTTCCATATGGACAAGCCTCCACGTTCACAGATGCATGACCTCGTCCATCTGTCCTCAAAATGGCTACAGCCCAAGACGCTGACGGGACCACAGATCGTGGAAAGGGTCGTGGGTGAGCCATGCAGACCCTAAGTCCGCGGACCAGTTGGTCGAGCTGGTGGAGAGGTACGTGGCGGCTGAGGAGCTGAGGAGTATGCCCCACCAAGCCCCGATGGCGCACCGGCGAACTCCCACAGACACTGGTAAGACTGTTCCAGGGGAGAAGGGTGCTGGGCGGTGGGATGTACCTAAGACTGAGGGTGTAGAACCTGGAGACAGGCCTGCCAGGCCAGGAAGGTTCTTGCCCCATAAACGACTAGACATTAATATGATTCAGTGTTTCCGGTGTGGTGACTTCGGCCATATTTCCGCTAATTGTTCACTTACAACTGAACCTATGCAATGTGATACTGCTCATGTCTACCGCAGGGGGTCTTTCTTTGCACAGACAGCCTGTACGGCTGACCGGCAGGCTGAGACTGATAAGCACATGTGTGTACTCACTGTAGATGGCAACCGAGTAGAGGCACTGTTAGACTCTGGTAGCTTGGTGACACTTATAAAAGCGGAGCTGGTGAACCCCTTGAGGCGTAAGGGGAAAACTGTTGGTGTGACCTGCATACATGGGGATACTCGATATTATGTTACTGCCGAGGTGAACATCGAGACACCATGTGGCTCTGCCATAGTTTCTGTGGGTTTGGTGCCTGGTCTGATGTGCGATGCAATATTGGAGAGAGACTTTGCTCACTTCTGGAAGTTGTGGGAAAGCCGTTTTGTTCCAGAAGTGAACAACCCCGGTCCACTTGAGAAGGTTGTCGATATAGTGGAGGAGGGAGCTTCTTCTGAGTCAGAGTTATTCCCTTTTTCTACTATGATTGGTTTACTAGAGAATGCGGAGCGTGACGGAGGCCCGCCAACTGATGTGCCTCCCATTGAGGTGGGAAGTGTTGTTGGGCCAGTTGATCATCTGCCTATTATAGAGGTGCCGATAGTGAGAGAGCACCTGAAACAGGCTCAACAGGCACAGCAGAGGGTATACAACCGCAATGCTCGGTTACGCAGCTTTGCTCCTGGGGACAGAGTGTTAGTGTTGGTTCCCACTGTGGAAAATAAACTTTTGGCTAAATGGCAAGGGCCCTTTGAAATCTTAGAAAGAGTGGGACAGGTCAATTACAAAGTTTACCAGCCGGGGAAAAGAAATCCGGAACAGATATACCATATAAATCTGTTAAAGCCCTGGAAAGATAGAACGGTACTGTCGGCCGTCCGAGCCCCTCCTGTAAGTCCAGGGCCCTTAGTTCCCGAAGTGACAGTGGCAAAAACCCTGTCGGCAATTCAACAACGAGAGGTCAAGGAGTTTCTGGTTAGAAATAGGGTGCTGTTCTCGGACGTACCTGGGAAAACCTCGGTCGTTAAACATGACATCATCACTGACCCAGGGGTTAAAGTTAATCTAAAGCCCTATAGGTTACCAGAAGCACCAAGAGCATCGGTGTCGAAAGAAATTAAAAATATGCTAGAGTTAGGGGTTATTGAAGTATCACATAGTGAATGGTCAAGTCCCATTGTGTTGATTCCAAAGCCCGACGGGAGTGTGCGTTTCTGCAATGACTTCCGAAAGTTGAACAGTGGTTCAAAATTCGATGCCTACCCGGTGCCACAGTGGAAAAGGAGGCGTTGGCCATAAAGTGGGCGTTACAAACTTTTAAATTTTCGGTGGAACACAGGCCAGGGGGCCTGTTGTTTAAAGCAGACGCGTTGTCACGCGTTCATTGTTTGGGGGCCTCAATTGTTCCGCCCCATAGGTCGAAACAAAGGGGGGGGATATGTGATAGGATCACTGGTAAAGTGGTCTGTGACAGGGACATTTATCCCAGATTCCTGTCCTATGTGTTTAAAATCCCCAGGAGAAAGTCTGCAGTGTAGCAGGCTTGAGTCTCGGCTTTTTGAAAAGCCGGTTTGGGACCTGGGGGTTGTGGGTGAGAGGAGAGGGAGGGCTCCACCCACGGCCACTCCAGGTTTTGGTTCTCGCAGCCTGGTAACAGGATTGTTAGTTTTCCACCTGAGAGTGGCCAATATAAGCCTAGTTTGTTTAGGGCTGATTGTCTCACCTGGGAGAGCAGACAGGGAGTTTGCTCAGAGACACTTGAAAACCTAACTGTAAGTGTTGTGCTGTGCTTTTGTTGCTGGTGAGGGCATTAGGCCCTGCCAGGTTCTGGTAGTGAGGGAACTACCTGTGAAGTTAGTGCCCCGACAGGGCTAGGATTATTGTTTATGTTTTCTTTGTTATTTCTGACATTGTACAATAAAGACTGGCGCCGACCAGCTTGTACTTGCATCCAGACTGGTGTGCTGCTTCCCTGCTGCTGTGTGTGTGTGTGTAAGGAAGGAGTCCTCTACCCAGGAGAGGGACCCCCTAACCTAACTGTGTCACAATATGTATATATATATATATATATATATATTTATATATATATATATATATATATATATATATATATACACACACACAGTCAGGTGCATAAATATTGGGACATTGACAGAATTTTCATATTTTGGCCTCTATTTACCACCACAATGGCTTTGAAATGAAACAAACAAGATGTGCTTTAACTGCAGACTTTCAGATTTAATTTGAGGGTACTTACATCCAAATGTATCAGATGAACGGTGTAGGTATTACAACGGTTTCTATATGTGCCTCCCACTTTTTAAGGGGCCAAAAGTAATGGGACTATCAACTCAAAAGCTATTTCATGGACAGGTGTGGGCTATTCCCTCGTTATTTCATTATCAATTAAGCAGGTAAAAGGTCTGGAGTTGATTCTAGGTGTGACATTTGTATTTGGAATCAGTTGCTGTAGACTCTCAATATGAGATCCAAAGAGCTGTTACTATCAGTGAAGCAAGCCATCATTAGGCTGAAAAATCAAAACAAACCCATCAGAGAGATAGCAAAAACATTAGGTGTGGCCAAATCAACTGTTTGGAACATTCTTAAAAAGAAAGAACGCACCGGAGAGCTCAGCAACACCAAAAGACCCGGAAGACCACAGAAAACAACTGTGGTGGATGACAGAAGAATTATTTCCCTGGTGAAGAAAAACCCCTTCACAACAGTTGGCCAAATCAAGAACACTCTCCAGGAGGTAGGTGTATATGTGTCAAAGTCAACAATCAAGAGAAGACTTCACAAGAGTGAATATAGAGTGTTCACCACAAGATGTAAACCATTGGTGAGCCACAAAAACAGGAAGACCAGATTAGAGTTTGCCAAACAACATCTAAAAAAGCCATTACAGTTCTGGAACAACATCCTATGGACAGATAAGACAAAGATCAACTTGTACCAGAGTGATGGGAAGAGAAGAGTATGGAGAAGGAAAGGAACTGCTCATGATCCAAAACATACCACCTCATCAGTGAAGCATAGTGGTGGTAGTGTCATGGCGTGGGCATGTATGGCTGCCAATGGAATTGGTTCCCTTGTATTTATTGATGATGTGACTGCTGACAAAAGCAGCAGAATGAATTCTGAAGTGTTTCGGGCAATATTATATGCTCATATTCAGTCAAATGCTTCAGAACTCATTGGACGGTGCTTCACAGTGCAGATGGACAATGACCCAAAGCTTACTGCAAAAGCAACCAAAGAGGTTTTTAAGGCTAAAAAGTGAAATGTCATGCAATGGCCAAGTCAATCCCCTGACCTGAATCCGATTGAGCATGCATTTCACTTGATGAAGACAAAACTGAAGGGAAAATGCCCCAAGAACAAGCAGGAACTGAAGACATTTGCAGTAGAGGCCTGGCAGAGTATCACTAGGGATGAAAGCCAGCGTCTGGTGATGTCTGTGCGTTCCAGACTTCAGGCTGTAATTGCCTGCAAAGGATTTGCAACGAAGTATTAAAAAGTGGGAGGCACATATAAAAACCGTTGTAATTTTTACACCGATCACCTGATTTGGATGTAATTACCCTCAAATTAAATCTGAAAGTCTGCAGTTAAAGCACATCTTGTTTGTTTAATTTCAAAGCCATTGTGGTGGTGAATAGAGGCCAAAATATGAAAATTCTGTCAATGTCCCAATACTTATGCACCTGACTGTGTGTGTGTGTGTGTGTGTGTGTGTGTGTGTGTGTGTGTGTGTGTGTGTGTGTGTATGTATGTATGTATGTATAATATATATATATATATATATATATATATATAATATTCCTGATGTCGGCACTCCCATACAAATGCAGTTCATAACTGCGGTGCCAGTCATAAGATAGAATAATGTAACCAAGGTGTATCCTGAAGACTGGTTGAAATAAACCTGAAACGTCGATCATGCTTAAGGATTGTCTTTGAAGTGTTTTTTATTTGAGTGATCCCGCTGAGTGCCGCTGCATATATATATATATATATATATATATATATATACACATATATATATATGGGATGTGCAGGCTCGGATAGCTTCGAGTTTGCACGCCGAGTTCGGATTTTCCCTCCAAAAAACGGGACTCATAAAGAGGCAAAATGTCATCTTGCATGGACAAACATCATCATTCCTGGACAAAAGTTCAGGAATGATGATGTTTGTCCATGCAAGATGACGTTTTGCCTCTTTCTGAGTCCTGTTTTTTGGAGGGAAAAATCCGAGCTCGGCGTGCAAACTCAAACCTATCCGAGCCTGCACATCCCTAATATATATATATATATATATATATATATATATATATATATATATATATATTTTTTAACATCTGGATGCGGCACTCTCAGTTCTTGCAAAAAAAATATTTAATTACATTGCAGTCAGCAACGTTTCAGTGCCACTTATACATAGGCACTGTCCTCAGGCTAAAGTACATGATAAAACTCCTGCCTTATATCTACACCCATGCTGTGTGTGTGAGCGCCAAAAGCTGGGGGCGGGACTGCTCACCCGGGCCGGCAGCATGTTATAAGTATAAGTTATATATAAGTTATATGCAGTGCCCATCACCATAGTGACTAAAAAACAAACGGGCAGAAATTTTTACATTGATGTATACAAGGATACATGATACTGCCACCTAGTGGCAGAAAGCAAAATACACAGATAGAATATCACTTTCATTAAAAGGTATTAGAAAAACACATTGAGGCATAACTTGAATATATAATGATAATAGCTGCGCATGTCATATGATTTAATAATACTAGATAAGTTATAAAATGCAAAACAACTCTACAGTTTATCATGCTCTACACAATCCATGGCCATATGCTGGATCATAGAGAATTGAAAAGTTATAAATATACAAGAATCTTTTTACAAGGGATATATTCCCTCAGTAGCATATAATCATAATATTATAATAATAGCTAAATATATATACTGGCCACTGGATTGTATAGAACAATGGACTTATCATGTAACAAAAAAACTATATGCTAAAATCTTCTATTGATGGTTATTTCAGCCATGTCACACACACACATGAGAAAAAGAGTATTGCGCTATTGATTCCGAATTCTATTATTGTCCTTATAGTAAGACAGTTTGCATGTTTTTGGCATTTTCATAAAGTGCAGCTTCCCATTGAGATTATATCACCACTAAAATCTCCTGTAGTTAGTTTTAGGAAAGAAATAAAGGAGCGCTCACACTAGTAAATTTGTAAATTTTATGTAATAAAAATATCATAAAAACGTACATTGAGGTAAACATTAATCAGGTCACGAAAAAGCCTGATAGCCTTGTGGATTGCCGTTACTCCAGATACTGCCATTCACCGCTATTCATCATATTTAAAATGTAAAATGTGTATGTATTTTATATCAGCTTTATTTGCACATGGGATTGTTAACTTGACTTGAAACATAGCCTGTTAAATCAAACAATGATTGATAGCACTATAAATAGACAGTGGAAATGGAGCTTAGACACACCCACTGATGAAGTCTTATCCATGACGAACGTGTTTGGGCTGCCTAGCACGGTGACATGTACCAGCACTGTTTGAGAGGACTCTTTTTCGTGAGCTGATTAATGTGTACCTGAATGTACGTTTTTATATTTTTATTACATAAAATTTACAAATTTACTACAGTGTGCACTCCTACATTTCTTTCCTAGATATATATAAAATTTAGTAAGGAATAAATGGAGGCACTCCACGACTGATTTAATAAATTTGAATCCGACGTTTCCGGCACATGCCAATCATCTGGGATATCCCTGATGACTGGCATATGCCCGAAACGTCCGTGGAAGGCAAACACACGCCAACTACATTAAAGAAGTGAGTGACGGGACGTGTGTATGTGTGGAACAGCGCCAGAAAATAAATACCCCAAAATGAACAATCTCATATGTCTGTGAATTGCAGTTGCAAAAACAGCATTACTTTGCAATATGGGTGTCAGCTCACATCAATAATGATATAGTATTGGTGGTATGCTATAAAGGTTTGAAGTGCAAATAGTGAAATTGATAAAAAGCGACCAGCGTGTTAAAAAAAACCAACATATATATATATATATATATATATATATTGTGATAGGATCACTGGTAAAGTGGTCTGTGGCAGGGACATTTATCCCAGATTCCTGTCCTATGTGTTTAAAATCCCCAGGAGAAAGTCTGCAGTGTAGCAGGCTTGAGTTTCGGCTTTTTGAAAAGCCGGTTTGGGACCTGGGGGTTGTGGGTGAGAGGAGAGGGAGGGCTCCACCCACGGCCACTCCAGGTTTTGGTTCTCGCAGCCTGGTAACAGGCTTGATTGGGTTCCCACCTGAGAGTGGCCAATATAAGCCTAGTGTGTTGAGGGCTGATTGTCTCACCTGGGAGAGCAGACAGGGAGTTTGCTCAGAGACACTTGGGAAACCTATCTGTGAGTACTGTGCTGTGCTTTGTTGCTGGCGAGGGCATTAGGCCCTGCCAGGTTCTGGTAGTGAGGGAACTACCTGTGAAGTTAGTGCCCCGACAGAGCTAGGATTTACGTTTATGTTTTCTTTGTGTTATTTCTGACATTGTACAATAAAGACTGGCGCCGACCAGCTTGTACTTGCATCCAGACTGGTGTGCTGCTTCCCTGCTGCTCTGTGTGTGTGTAAGGAAGGAGTCCTCTACCCAGGAGAGGGACCCCCTAACCTAACTGTGTCACAAAATATATATATATATATATATATATATATATATATATAAAATATGTGATGGTTTGTGAATAAAATTTAGCAATTTATTGAATGACAATTCATAAAAGAAATAAAAAAGTGTCCACTCACAAAAAGTGTCACACACAATCACATAGAATATACAGGAATAAATACTCTTTAAACAAAGGTTATATGCTTATCTGAGTATGAAGAATAAATAGTTCATATGGCAAGAGATAGGAGCCTCCAACACGTTTCATCCAGTCAGGATATCATCCCCTTGGTGCTTTTTATCAATTTCACTATTCGCAATTATGTGTTCAATATTTTTGGTGACACTTCCAGTTTTTTTTCTGTTTTTTTTTTTTTTTTTGTGGCCTGCTGCACTCAACTGAACATTGGAGAAGAGCGCCATTTACACAATAATACAGTTACAATGGATAAGCCTCTTATTTTAAATACCAGTTAGAAATTATTACATTTAGTAATCAAGGTATGACTATGACTGTATTTACAATTCATAAAAGCAGTATTCTGCTATTTAGCAATTTTTACTTTATGGCGGGGGCCCGGAACCTAACCCGCCATATGTGCGTGGTCCTCCTGTATGTTTAAATATAAATAAATTATTGGCTAAACATTTATTGTTTGGCTGGCTTGTTTTCAAATAAATGTTTCTTTTTCAACAGTGACATGTATAAAATATTCCCTTCCTTTTTGCATTGCGGGAACATCAGGATCAGACAGTGATTGGGAGCTGTCACAGTGGTTAGTTGATAAGGTTAGTGTACTTTGTGCTGCAGCAGTTGTATATTGGGTGCTAACCATAAAATCTCAAATTCTACATTGCAATAGAAATAATCAAGCTATGAAATGACTGTCATTATTGTGAATTTTTTTAAAATAATGGTTTGAAAATGAATGAAATGGCGCTGTCCATGATTCTTATTATAATACAAAAAAAACGTAAATGTTAAAAAGAATATCTCTTTAGTATACTAGCATTAACTTGCTCTCACAGGTCAGAAGCAAACACAATGATCAGTTCATTTAGAAACCATTTGCCTGTTTTTTGTAATTGTAGGCATTTTAAAACTTGAGAGAATTATAATTAGATTTCTATCAGTACAAAAGAGCATTGGTGCTGTTTCAAGTTGCAAATATTATATTATCTTTGTTTGCGATAAACCAATTCAGGTGGCATCACCAACACAGCAAAAGTTACCCCTTCTGGAGAGTCCGTTCTTTCTGCGGTCAAGATGTGACACTGGAGCACCGATGAGCAACTTTACATCTTCTCCAGATCAACATGGTAAGAATATAGTGAAATTACTTTATTAATATGCTGTGTCCGCATACAAATAATATGTTTATACCATATGTATTAATTTAAAAGTGATTATTGGTTGTTGTTGTTCGCTCTTGAATGACAGCTCAAGGCATACAGATAGGATTTGTTAAGTGCCCTTTATAAATGCCCATACAAACTGCAGTTTAAATGGCAGCCTTTTGAGATATTATTGGGTGCAAATTGCAGTGCATATGGGCCCGAAAAAGATTTCTGCTCTGCACCTGATTTGAGATAAATGAGATATCCACGTTCCCACTCTCTGACTAATCAGTGCTACCCTATTTATTCCTATAGAGAGTGTCCGAGAGTGACTTCTCAGTACCATCTGGTCCCGAAGGGGACAAGTAGCATTGTCTCTTGTTTTTTTTGCCATGTACAGTGCATATTCTTTCCTATTTTAAATTATTTATTTGGAACATCATTAAAACAGATGGAGCATAGCGAGATAGACGTCTATTGATTAGCGTGTTTCCAACTCACTACCTCTTACATCTGGTGAGATGTATCTTTACTACATAGGTTGAGTCTCCCATATCCAAATATTCCGAAATACGGAATTATTTTGGCATGACTGAGGTAATGAAACCTTTGATTTTTCATGGTTCAGTGTTCACAAACTTTGTCTAAGGCACAAATTATTAAAGATATTGTATACAATTACCTTCAGGCTGTGTGTATAAGGTGTTTATGAAACATAAATTAAATTCATTGCTGTACACAAACTTTGCTTGAGCCACAAAATTATTGAAAATATTGTGTAAAATTACCTGCAGGCTGTGTGTATAAGTTGTATATAACACACAAATGCACTCTGTGTGTATATTTGGGTCCCATTCCCAAGCTATATCATTATGGTATGCAATTATTCCAAACTACGGAATATTCCGTTATCCAATATACCCCTGGTCCCAAGCATTTTGGCTATGGGAGACTCAACCTGTAGTATAAATTGGGACGCGGTGTTTGGTAGCACTGAAACTTGTCACCAGGTTTGAATGGGATAGCGAAAAATAGCATTTCATGTTACTCAGTTCAAACACTTTTCTTTAGAAGAAGAAAACTGCTGGACAATGTACATGAATTCTACAAGTGTTAAACTGGTTAGAAATAAAATATGTTTCTTCTTCAAGGTCCACAGGGATACCATGGGGAAATGTGGTTGGAGTGATCCAGGCACCAAACAGTTAAGCTTTCAGCTCCCAGGATGCCTCAGGTCCTCCCCAACATATACTCCGCCCCTGGCCACAGGCATTCAGTTTTTCATTTGGTGCGGCAGGATTCAGAAGCATCTTTATAAGAGGGGACTGCTCAGGCAGTCCCAAGGTGTTTGTTTTATGTTTATTTTATTTATTTTTACTTTAGAGCAAGCAGCACTAGGCGTCCTAAAGGATGTCTTTGCTGCTGCTCCACCTACCCCCACTGGCGCTGCTACACCAGTAACCGGACTAGTGATTTCAGCAGGCACCAGCGGAGTTTGGCTAGCGGCGATGCTGGGACCCGGGACTGCATCCGGAAGCACGGGGACGCAGGTAAGGTGGTTCCCCACTCTCTGGGAACCACGTGGTAGTCTGTATCTCCAGCGGTTGGAGACCTGCCGAAGGTTGCTGTAATGGAGTGACTGCTGCATCCGCTCCCCCACTAGACCACTGGGGCAAGTCAGTCTTGCGCCATGGACAGTAGCGGCAGCTATGTTATAAGGCCAGCGCACCCGGGGGGTTAATACAGCATAGGGGAGGTAGGCTCTCCCTGGCAGTCCCTCTCCCAGCCCAGACGCCGATCCAGTTGAGGTTTTTTCGCGTCTGCGTTGCTCCTCCTACCATCTGTATACGAGACTCCCAGAGACCACTATCAGTGCTCTGCTGAAGCTGCTGGTCTCAGGAGGTTTTGGGTCTAGTCTCCCTGTATACAGTCAGGTCCATAAATATTGGGACATTGACAGAATTTTCATATTTTGGTCTCTATTCACCACCACAATGTCTTTGAAATGAAACAAACAAGATGTGCTTTAACTGCAGACTTTCAGATTTAATTTGAGGGTAATTACTTCCAAATCAGGTGAACGGTGTAGGAATTACAACGGTTTCTATATGTGCCTCCCACTTTTTAAGGGGCCAAAAGTAATGGGACAAACTAAACAATCCTAAATCTAACTTTCACTTTTTAATACTTTGTTGCAAATCCCTTGCAGGCAATTACAGCCTGAAGTCTGGAACGCATAGACATCACCAGACGCTGGGTTTCATCCCTGGTGATGCTCTGCCAGGCCTCTACTGCAAATGTCTTCAGTTCCTGCTTGTTCTTGGGGCATTTTCCCTTCAGTTTTGTCTTCATCAAGTGAAGTGCATGCTCAATCGGATTCAGGTCAGGGGATTGACTTGGCCATTGCATAACATTCCACTTTTTAGCCTTAAAAAACTCTTTGGTTGCTTTTGCAGTATGCTACGGGTCATTGTCCATCTGCACTGTGAAGCGCCGTCCAATGAGTTCTGAAGCATTTGACTGAATATGAGCATATCATATTGCCTGAAACACTTCAGAATTCATTCTGCTGCTTTTGTCAGCAGTCACATCATCAATAAATACAAGGGAACCAGTTCCATTGGCAGCCATACATGCCCACGCCATGACACTACCACCACCATGCTACACTGATGAGGTGGTATGTTTTGGATCCTTCTCCATACTCTTCTCTTCCAAACACTTTGGTAGAAGTTGATCTTTGTCTCATCTTTCCATAGGATGTTGTTCCAGAACTGTAATGGCTTTTTTAGATGTTGTTTGTCAAACTCTAATCTGGTCTTCCTGTTTTTGTGGCTCACCAATTGTTTACATCTTGTGGTGAACCCTCTATATTCACTCTTGTGAAGTCTTCTCTTGATTGTTGACTTTGACACATATGCACCTACCTCCTGGAGAGTGTTCTTGATTTGGCCAACTGTTGTGAAGGGGTTTTTCTTCACCAGGGAAATAATTCTTCTGTCATCCACCACAGTTGTTTTCCGTGGTCTTCTGGGTCTTTTTTTTTTGCTGAGCTCTCCGGTGCGTTCTTTCTTTTTAAGAATATTCCAAACAGTTGATTTGGCCACACCTAATGTTTTTTGCTATCTCTCTGATGGGTTTGTTTTGATTTTTCAGCCTAATGATGGCTTGCTTCACTGATAGTGACAGCTCTTTGGATCTCATATTGAGAGTCGACAGCAACTGATTCCAAATGCAAATGTTATACCTAGAATCAACTCCAGACCTTTTACCTGCTTATTTGATAATGAAATAACGAGGGAATAGTCCACAGCTGTCCATGAAATAGCTTTTGAGTTGATAGTCCCATTACTTTTGGCCCCTTAAATAGTGGGAGGCACATATAGAAACCGTTGTAATTCCTACACCGTTCACCTGATTTGGATGTAATTACCGCCAAATTAAATCTGAAAGTCTGCAGTTAAATCACATCTTGTTTGTTTCATTTCAAAGCCATTGTGGTGGTGAATAGAGGCCAAAATATGAAAATTCTGTCAATGTCCCAATATTTATGGATCTGACTGTACCTCTCCCCAGAAGCCAGGTTATACAGCACTCAAGGTCCTACCAAACCTTGTGTTTTGAGTAGTTGATTCAGGGCTCATTGCAAGTATTTTGTATATGCATGTATGTGTTTCTGCTGTGTGATGCTGCCTTTATTATCTGTACTGTCAGGTATAACTATCACTGCTATTATCACTACTGTTTTTTTTCTTGGTTGTGAAAGCGGTCACATTTGCACTTATGTCTAAAAATAAAGGTAAACCGGAAGCTGAGGCATCGGTGCTGGTTTCATGTAAAAACTGTTTGGCGGGTTTGTCCACTCAGGATTTTATACAGGATGGTTTGTGTACTATTTGTTATAAAGAACAACCTCACCAGTCCAGTATACCAGCACCTGTACAGGAGCCAGCTTGGTTATCCTCCTTGTCTCAGGTTATGACGCAACTAGTGGATCGTTTGGCTGCTCTCATGCTGCCTCTCATAATGGGATACTCACAGGAGTACCAGCCTGCTATGTTGTTCTTCCTGTACATCCTTCCTGGATGGATGTTTATGCCCACTCGAGTCAGGGTACGGCTCAGTCAGCTGCTGCTTTTCAACAAATGTTGCAAGCGAACAGACCAGTAGCCATTAAAGCACCTAAGCAGACGATATAATTTGGTCAGTCTGCTCAGCATGTAGATTCAGATGCATCATTGGAAGAGTTAGATGATGCGCCGCGTTCTTCTCCAGGGTCTATGTCAGAAGAGGAGGTCCATCGTTCTACAGTATCCCTTCTTTGGTGAGGGCGGTCAAATCAATCCTAAATATAGAGGATGATGAGTCAGCTCCTAGACCAAAGGCTCCAGTATTTATACAACAGAGGGTGCTAAAAGCGGAGTTTCCTCAGTCTGAGCAGCTCACTGAACTTATGGGAGAAGTACGTAGTAACCCGGATAAACTGTTCCATGTTACAAATCAGATTAGCATCTTTGTATCCTTTCCCACCTACTGAATGTACTAAGTAGCAAGTCCCTCCTACTGTGGATGCTATGTGACACATTTAGTCAGAAGCAATAAGTTGTCTATAACGTCCGCATCTTCCCTTAAAGATCCTACAAATAGAAAACTTGAAACATGTCTTAAATCAGTGTTTTCATTATCTGGAGCTGCTACTCGGCCGGCTATGGCTGCGGCCTGGGTATCCAAGGCTGTTGAAGAATGGGCGGGGCATTGGAAAATACTCTACCAAATGCTACCAGACAAGCGCTGATCTAGGTCTCCCACGTACGGGAATCAGCCTCCTGTTTGGGAGAAGCTGCAATAGATGCTGGGCTCCTAGCTTCTAAAGCATCGGCAGACTCGGTTGTTGCTCATAGAGCCCTTTGGTTAAGATCCTGGAAAGCAGATACGGTGTCCAAGAAGGCTCTAGAATCCTTACCTTTTTATGGAAACATACTTTTCTTCAGGGTCCACAGAATCTACCATGGCGGTAAGAAGTTGGAATGATCCATTTCACCAAACAGCTTCTAGCTTTGTAACTCCCAGCATGCATCAGTCCTCCGGGATGCATTCAGGAAGCAGACGGTCGAAATGCCGACTGCCGGTTTCCCGACTGTGCAATCCCGACGGGACTAATGATAGGCGTCAAAATCCCGATGCCTATCATTATCCCTACGCCGGGAGCCCTATGCCTGGCATACCGAACAACGCTAAGCCGTGAGGGGGAGAGTTAGGTTAGGGGCTCCTGGGGGGACTTAGGGTCAGGCACCCCACCGGGTGGGTTAGGTTTAGGCTGCGGGGAAGGGGGGCTTAGGGTTAGGCACTTGGGTGGGAGGTTAGGCACCCCTAACGGAGGGTTAGGGGGGGGAGAGGGTTAGTAATAGTGAAAAAACTTACCTGTCGGGATCTTCTGTTGCCGGTCTTCCTGCGTCAGGATTTGAACCGCGATTTGCGTCTGGCGGAGTTTCATACCAATCCCGGTTCTCCTCCCTATATACCCCGCCCCCAGCCACAGGCATTCACGTTTTTTTTTGGTGCGCGGCAAGTCTCCAGACGCACCTATTATAACAGCTGGACTGCCTAGGCAGTCCCAGGCTTTTTTCTTTTATGATTTACTTTAGTTTATACAAGATAATGGCAGTCATGATGGCTCACCTCAGACAACAAGGACTCAGGATACTGCCATATTTGGATGACCTCCTGATATTGGCACAATCTCAGGAGATGTTACAATGTCATCTCCAGATGACCATTGTCTGCCTACAAGAGCACGGCTGGATAAGAAATTTTTAAGAAGTCGACTCTTTCTCCAACACAGCAGATGGTGCACTTGGGGGCGCTGCTGGATTCTCTGGGACAGAGGCTTCGTCTACCAGAGGACAGGATTGTGGCACTACAGTCTTGGGTGTGCAGTCTTCTCTGCAACCAGAAAGTGTTGGTACACTTGGCAATGCAGGTACTGGGCTTCATGGTATCCACATTCGACATGGTGGCTTATGCCCAGTTCCACTCCACGGCCCTGCAGAATTGGATTCTGGCTCATTGGGATGGTCAGTATCATCGGATAAAGTCTCAGATGTTCTGCATCTCGCCATAGGTTCGGCTCTCCCTCGTCTGGTGGCTGGAGACGACTCATTTAAACAAGGGTCGTCCATTATGGGTACCGGAATGGGTACTTCTCACCACAGATGCAAGTTCACACCTTCCAGGGACAGTGCAGGAAAGTCACCTACCAATAAATATATTGGAGCTTCGTGCAGTACACAGAGCGCTCATAATGGTACGGGACCTCCTACAAGGCAGGCCTGTCCAGGTTCAGTCCGACAACGCGACAGCAGTGGCCTACATCAATCATCAAGGCAGCACATGGAGTCTGGCTGCCATGAAGGAAGTGGCAGAAATTCTGCTGTGGGCAGAATGCCATCTTCCAGCAATATCGGCAATATTCATCTCAGGTGTTCTCAACTGACAACTGACTTCCTAAGTCGCCAGGATATACACACCAGAGAATGGGCTCTTCATCCGGACATCTTTCCGTATGGAGGCTCTTTGGTCAATTTATTTTGGCGATGGAACCTGGGGATGGTATGGCTTCCCTGGACATTCAGGATGCGTTTCTGTATGTGCCTATTACGCCATACACCAACAATTTCTAAGGTTTGCTGTCCTGCAACAACATTACCAATTTCAGGCACTGCCCTTTGGTCTATCAACGGCCCCTCGGGTCTTCACCAAAATAATGGCGGTTATGACGGTTTGCATCAGGGAATCCGAATACTGCTATACCTGTATGCTCTTCTGATATTGGCACAGTCTCCAGCTGTTCTACAATACCATCTCCAACTGACCATTGCCTGCCTACAAACGCACGGCTGGATTATCAATTGGAAAAAAATCTTCTCTTACTCCAATACAGCGGATGGTACATCTGGGGGCACTTCTGGATTCTCAGGCACAAAGGATGTTTCTGCCAGAGGACAAGATTTCAGCCCTATTATATTATCCGCAAACGAAGGGTATCCATTCTATCAGCGATGCAAGTCCTGGGATCAATGGTATCCACCTTCGACATGGTGGAATATGCTCAGTTCCACTCCAGGCCTCTGCAACAATTGATTCTCTACCAATGATGAAATAGACCGTATCATCTAATACGGTCCCAGAGGATCCTTCTCACTCCAGAGGTGCAGATCTCCCTCATGGTGGATACAAAAGGCTCATCTGGACAAGGGTCGCTCATTTTGCATTCCAAATTGGGTGCTCCTCACCACAGACGCCAGTCTTCGTGGATGGAGGGCGGTGACAGGTCATCACACCTTTCAGGGAAGATGGACAAATCAGGAAAGTCACCCACCCATAAACATTCTGGAGCTTCGCGCAGTATGCAAAGTGCTCATCATGGCACAGAACCTACTCCAAGGCAGGCCGGTCCAGATCCAGTCTCACAACACGACCACACAAGCCTATCTCAATCATCAGGAAGGCATGCAAAGTCATGCAGCCATGAGGGAAGTGATAAACATTCTGATCTGGGCAGAACGTTATCTTTCGGCTATCTCTGCAATATTTATCCCGGGAGTCCTCAACTGGGAAGCGGACTTCCTAAGTCATCAGGACATACACGCCGGAGGATGGGCTCTCCACGGGGATTTTTCAACTCCTGGTGAACAAATGGGGCCTACCAGACGTAGACCTCATGGCCTCACTTCACAACTACAAGGTCCCAAGGTACGGGTCCAGGACCAGAAACCCCCCAGCTGCCTTCGTGGATGCGTTTGGCAGTAAAATGGGACTTCAAGCTGGCGTATCTCTTTCGTCCAATTTCTCTCCTTGCAAGGGTCCTCTGGAAATTCAAGCAGGAAGGAGGAACAGTAATACTAGTAGCTCTGGCGTGGCCAAGGCGTCATTGGTTTACCGACCTAAGGAATCTATCCATAGACATTCCATTTTCTCTTCCTCTATGGCCGGATCTGTTAGCGCAGGGTCTCTGCCTGCATCCGGACTTACTTCGTTTGTCTTTGACGGCGTGGCTCTTGAGTCTTCCATCTTAAGAGCCAAAGGTTTCTCCAGCTCTGTGATTCAAATGATGCTTAGGGCATGAAAACCTTCCTCTGCCCGCATCTTTTGTAGAGTTTGGCATTCTTTTTGTTAATGGTATTCCCACAGAAAGTATAAACCTAAGGTTTTAGGGTTTCCCAGATACTTTCTTTTCTCCAGGCTGGGTTAGACCTTGGTATCTGCCTGGCCACCCTGAGAGTGCAGGTTTCTGCGCTGTCAGTTTGGTTCCAGCGAAGGATTGCTTCTCTGCTGGATGTTAGAATTTTTTTTCAGGGTGATCTCAGAGTTCAGCCACCCTTTGTCCCACCGGTGGCACGGTGGGATTTGTCTTTGGTTCTACATGTTCCCCCATTTGAACCTCTGGACTCAGATTTGAAGTGGTTGACAGTGAAGACACTTTTTCTCCTCGCTAGCTCTTCTGCTAGCAGAGTCTCTGATTTGGCACCGTTCTCTTGTCGCTACCCCTTTTTGATTTTTAACCATGATACAGCTGTCCTCCGTACAAGGGCGGGTTACCTTCCTAAGGTAGTGTGTCCTGTTTTCATGTTAATGATAAGATTGTAGCTCCAGTTTTTCAGCCTTCAGACCTTTCAGCAGTTGAAGTCTCCTTGGATGTGGTTTGAGCTCTCTGTATCTATGTGGATCATACAAACTCTGTTAGATAATCAGACACTCTTTTTGTGCTATATGGTTTTCACAAACGAGGCTGGCCAGCTAACAAACTCTGGCTTGATGGTTGCATATGACTATCTCTCAGGCTTACACGCAGGCTGATCTCATGGGTGTTTCGTCGTGGTGCCTCTACTGAACAATTATGCAAGGCAGCCACATGGTCCACACTTTTCTTAGGTTCTACGTCTTTGATACTTTTGCCTCTCAGGATGCTTCCTTTGGGCGGCTAGTTCTCCTTTCTGCTAAGGAGCATCCCCACCCTTAGGGGAACTGCTTTAGGACATCCCCATGGTATCTCTGTGGATCTCTATGGACCCTGAAGGAGAAAATAAGAGTTATGGTAGACTTACCTTTGTTAACTCTTTTTCTTCAAGGTCCACAGGGCACCCACCCTGACGCACCTAGCTGCATTGGGTAATTTTTTCTTTCGGTCACTGATTCCGTCATCTTGTGTGAGCGTGTTTCTGGTGTACATTGTTCTTCTCCTCTTTGCTTCTCCTTCCTTGGCCTTGTTTACAAAACTGCCTGTGGCCAGGGGCTTGGTATATGTGGAGGAGGACCTGAGGTATCCTGGGAGCTGAAAGCTTAACCGTTTGGTGGCTGGATCACTCCAACCACATTTCCCCATGGTATCCCTATGGACCTCGAAGAAAAAGAGTTAACAAAGGTAAGTCTACCATAACTCTTTTACACTTTTTTTATATGCCCCATAGATCAGCTGGTGTTATTTTTGCACAATTTATGTTTAAATGGTGTTATAATTAAAATGGAAAACGTGCAAAAGCCATTTTCTCTCTTCTTTATTTTTTTTGTTAACCACCCTGGTGACACCATTAAATGGCCTGGCAGGCGTGCGGACAGTTGCACTTTGCTGTTTAGCTGAAGGGCAGGGAACAGACAGGAGACATTCAATTAGATGGTTGCACAGTCTTCATAAGTGCAATTATGATAACCAGGTTTCTGCTCGTCCCTCCATAGGCTGCAAGCAGAAATCAGCTAGTGAGAAATATCCCACAAAGCTGCCAGAAACCATTCTGTCAGCATCTCGTGGGTAATTGATCCTGGCCCGCAGTCTCAGCATTTTACTACAAGCATACTGAAGCGTCAGTGACCTGTTTGTTTACTGACAAATGTTATGAGATGCTTTAAATGATGATTCCAAAAGTATATGCATACTCTCAAAAGCCACAATTTGAATACATCATTGTTTTACATAAGTACTATTTTCTTATTTGTACCATAGCTATTATGAACACCAATAAGGTATCCAAAGTACGATCCAGGCTTCAGATGCAAGTGCCAGCAGTCCATACACCAGAGATTGATGTGTATTCCAGCTTAAGACCTGTGGATGATGAATTCAGACCATTTGAATCTCTGAAACACAGAAACCTCTCATTAGAGGATGGTTCTTGTAAAACATTTGGTACATGCTCTACCGTGATGTCTGATATGAATGAAAGTAGTGATGCGTTTTTTTTGCAGGGCAGAGAAAGGGTACCTATAATACAGAAACCGCAAGAAAATTGTGTTGTGTCAGCAGATATACAGCCAAGCAGATGGGCAAAGTATCAGAATGTTTCTCTCAGAGGCTCACAAAATATAGACAGGAAAGAGGATAATGACTTTTGTGCACAAAGTGTTTTCAGAAGTTTAGATGGAATAGAGAAGAATCAGAATAATGATATGGAAATAACAGTGTCATCGCACATTGATCTCCTAAGGGACAGACTTGGATACCAGCATGGTGAAAATTCTGGATCACGGGGGCAGCTACTCACCAAATTCCTTGCTCCAACTGATGGATCTCTGCCTCCTGTGAGAAGAAAGTACATGCACTCTTGTGACACCGCAAATGAGCAGGTTTGTAAAAAATCGTACAAACTGCATGTGTTGAATATAAACAATAAAGACCAAACCTCTTGGATTACTGAGATGTGACTCATGTAGGCCCCTTAACCAGGTTCCCCATTCTCTATTGAATTGCTTCTTTATTATAAAGGTTATTCTCTAGAAATGAATAATGTTTTATTTGCCTGCATTGTACAGATGAAGAAGTTACAATGCTGACATTTGCAATGCTGACACCCCATTGTCAACATTTCTGAAATCGACATGGAATATGTTGGCATGAGTAGAATGTCAACATTCTGCAGAGACCGGAGGGTTAGGCTGCAGCAGTGGAGGGGTTAGGGTTATGCTCCTGGAGATGAGGGTTTGGGGGAGGCACGAATGGGAAGGTAAGGCTGCGGGGGGCATGGTCACTTTTCATTACTGTAGACAGCGTGCCCAGCACAGAGATGATGGGCTGCCCCAAGAACTCTCTGCAGTGTGAACGCATGGCATCTATTCACTCGCCTGTGTTTGTTTCATTGGAACTTCCCCTTCACCATTGTACCAAATAAGTTACCACTGTACCACCAGGGCTGGTTTGTCGACAATATGATTAATAGGACATTTTATCAGTGGCGACGTGATGAATATTCACGTGGTCGGTGTCGACATTACAACATTATAGACATTCTCGTGTCGACAAAATATACCGCACTGTGTAAGTGGACATTTTACTAGCTGGAAGTTGTTAGCACTCATAACCAGGAGAAATTACTAAAGTGGGGAGTTCCATACCATGTGATGAAGCATCCCAGCTGATACCTTAGCATGTAAACACCACCACCATAAGATGCCTATGCTTCCATGCTGAGCAGTACCTCATTATGAAGCACAGTAAAGATGTCCCTATTGTTGTTGTGTGAATGTCTTTGATCAGAAGAATGGTGTGCGAGAATGGTATTGTATCACAACTGCTTGTACTCTTGGAAAACTTAAATAAAAACCTTTTTTCTTCTTTGGGGTCCATGGGGGTCCACAGCCAATACGTTGGGGTATGAATCCCGGTCACCAAACAGTTAACACAAACGAGCTCTCTGCTCCCAGGATGCATCGGGTCCCTCCTCATATACCCCACCCCCTGCCTCAGGTAGTCAGTTCTTCCTGTTTGGTGTGTACACCACATAGACAGTGGGACTGCAGGAGCAGTCCTGCAGACGAGTAACAAAAAAAAAAAAAGAGAGAGTTTTACTCTCCATCCAGGCGGGTGGTCTGAGCTGTCCTAGAAGCAGCCTCGCATCTGATTGGAGACGCACCGGCCATCCGCTGCAACTACCTCCTCCGGAGCCGCACCGCTAGCCTAGGCAGGTCCATGGCTAGGGCTTCGGCAGGGGCTCTCATGCAGTGGACCGCATCAAGGGGATGGCAGGTAAGCGGGTGGTCGCGGCTGCCGCTGATGCCGGTGAGACTGGCCGGAGGCCAGCTGCAGTCAGGGGCAGAACAGCCTGTCGCCTACACTAGACCGCCGGGATGTGATGTTCCTGACAAGCCGGGGCTTGTGGCGGAGGCCATGTCAGTTTACTGGGCAGGTCCAAGCAGCATAGGGGAGGTCCGCTTCCCCGGCGGCCCCTCCCCAAATCCACATGCTAGTCCAGTCTTCTGGCGCAGCGGGTGGGTTGCTCCTCCCAGCCTCCATATAAGGCAGCCAGCGTGTATGTCAGTTGCTTTCTGATCGCTGCTCCTTCAGGACGCTGGGCAGTCTCCCTGTATACCTTTCCTACTGCTGGTTCAGGTTTTACAGGGCTCTATCCTACTAAGCCTAGCGCTGATTATGGTAGTGAGAGCTTATATGCGTATGACTCATAGAAGTGTTTATGCATGACGTGATTGTTGTGTGTGTATACTGTTTCTTCTGTAAAAGAACTGTAATTCCTGTAAACTGTCACTGTCTCTCCCCTTCCCTTACTGCAGGTGTGTGAGTTGAGAGTAGAAAGCAGCACATATACACTCAGAACCAGTGGCATAGTTGACATGTCTAAGGAGTCTGAGGGTCAGGTGGCGGGAGACCCGTTGCTGATATCCTGTATAGCCTGCAAGGCAGGCTTGTCCCCACAGGACTTTCTACAAAATGGGCTTTGTGGGAACTGTTTTAGACAGCCACCATACCAATTAAGTTTGCCTGTTACAGGGCCTGAGCCTCCTTGGGCATAATTTTCTTAGGTTATGGCTCAGGTGCCGGAGCGGCTGGCTGCCCCGGTACCACCAGTTTGGGGTTTGCCTCAGCAGATGCATCCTATGCCCATGATGTGGCCGCCTTGGATGGACCCTGATGCTGGTAATGTTATGGCATCATCCTCTGGGGTTTTTCAGCCTTCTCAGGCTGTCAAACCAAAGCAGCCTAAATCTAGGCTCCATTTACCTTCTCACATGGGTGAGTACTCCAGTGCCTCTTCCGAGGAGGAACAGGCACAGGACTCTTCTCAGGAGTCTAGCTCCAAGGAGGGTGATGATAATTTCCCAGTAGCCAATGTCCCCTTTCTGATTAGGGCTGTGAAATCGGTATTAAATATTGAGGAAGGGATCCTCCGCTTAGGAAGGCACCCCTGTTCAAGCGCCATAAAGTGGTCAAGGCAGAATTCCCAAAGTCTGAGCATTTATCAGAACTTATGGAGGAAGCGTGGGTCTGCCCGGATAAGAAAAGCCATCCTTTTAAAAGAATGGCGCTTCTATATCCTTTTCCAGCAGAGGACTGTGCTAGGTGGGAGAATCCACCGTCAGTTGATGCACTTGTGGCGCAGCTGATTAAGCGTACCACTCTGCTAATCCCAGCGGCTTCGCTGAAGGAAGCCACGGATAGGAGACTGGAGAGTTGCCTCAAATCAATCTTCTCACTGGCGGGAACGGCCACCCGTCCAGCTATGGCTACTGCTTGGGTAGCAAGAGCTATTGAGGAGTGGGCTAAAACTCTAGCAGAGTCTCTACCAGATGCCTCTAAGGAGCAACTGGACATGATCTCCTTTATTAGAGAAGGGGCGTCTTATCTGGGAGATGCCGCCTTGGATGCAGGGATCCTTTCCTCCAGGGTTTCAGCGGAGTCCGTGGTGGCACGTAGGATTCTCTGGATTGGAAGGCGGATGCCGGGTCCAAAAAGGCCGTAGAATCCCTTCCATTCTCTTTGGTCCAGGGTTGGATAAAATTGTAGCCTCAATGGCAGCCTCAAAGACGGCAGGTCTGCCATCAGCACCCTCGTCTAAACTTAGATGGGCGTCCTTTCGGGGGTTTCGGCTGCAGGGCAAGGCCAAGGGTCAGCCCTCAGCAAGATTTCCACCAAAATAGGCAGGACCCAGGAGGCCCTGGCAGAACAAACATCCAGGATCTAGGGTCCAGGATAAACCAGTGGCCTGATGGGACGGGCCTCCCTCTGGGGGATCCCAGGGTGGGGGGCCGACTACTTCGGTTCGAGGAGCCCTGGCACCTCACGACGGAGGTTCGAGGAGTTGTCTCCCGAGGGTACGCCTTGACGTTTTGGAGGACTCCTCCTCAAAGATTTTTTTGTATAAACCCACAGAAGGGTTCAGAAAGAGCTTTGGCCCTTCAGAAAGCAATTCTTGCGTTACTAGCATCGGAGGTAGTGGTTTCGGTGCCAGAGAATCAGTTCCGAGAGGGGTTTTACTCCAATCTGTTCCTGGTTCAAAAACCGAACTGGTCGTACCGGCCCATTCTGAATCTGAGAGAGCTCAACAAATTTGTTCGAGCCCCTGGGTTCAGGATGGAAACATTGCAATCGATTGTGTTGGTAATGGAGCAGGGGGACTATATGGTATCCTTAGATATACAGGATGCCTACCTCCACATACCAATCACACAGGCTCATCAAAAATGTCTTCGTTTTGCGGTAGGGGGGGAACATTTTCAGTTCCAGGCCCTACCTTTTGGCCTGTCCACAGCCCCTCGGGTATTCACCAAGGTGATGGCGGTGATGATGGCATGCCTCAGACGCCAAGGCGTCAGGATCTTGCCTTACTTGGACGAACTCCTGTTGCTAGGGCAGTCGCCGCAGAAGTTACAGGATCATTTGGGGCTGACAGTATCATGTCTGTACAGTCACGGCTGGATCATAAACTGGAAAAAGTCGTCACCCTGTCCGGTACAACAGATGTGTCACTTGGGAGCAAGATTGGACTCCATGATGCAGAAAATTTATCTGCCGGAGAAGATCCTTGCCTTACAATCGCGAATACGCAGATTGCGCCGCAACAGGCAGATATCCTTTCTAGTGGCCATGCAGGTCCTGGGGTCGATGCTGGCCACCTTCAGGGTGGTGGAATACGCTCAATTCCACTCCAGACCACTGCAGCAATTAATTCTATCTCGCTGGGACAAGGATCACCGCACGTTCAGGTCTCAGTTGCTGCGTCTTTTTCAAGAGGTGCGTTTGTCCCTGTCCTGGTGGTTGCAGACAAAGCATCTCAGGCAGGGTCGCCCCTTTTGGGTGTCGGATTGGACGTTGCTCAAAACCGACGCCAGGTCTTCAAAGTTGGGGGGCGATGACGGGGTCACACGCTTTCCAAGGAAAGTGGTCAGTGGCGGAAAGCCGGCTACTGATAAACATCCTAGAACTAATAGCTATATTCAAAGCTTTAGTGCAGGCTCAGGAAATCATAAAGGGCAGGCCGGTGCAGATACAGTCAGACAATCGCACCGCAGTTGCCTACCAAAATCATCAAGGGGGCACAAGGAGTCGGGCTGCCTTGGCAGAGGTATAAAAAATCCTGGTGTGGGCAGAGTCATCTTCCCACGATATCTGCCGTGTTCATTACGGGGGTCCTGAATTAGGAGGCCAGCTTTCTCAGTCAGCAGGAGATAAATGCAGGAGAGTGGGCCCTACATCCACAGGTTTTCGGAACCTCGTGGACAGGTGGGGTCTACCAGAAATAGATCTTATGGCGTCAAGAAGGAACAACAAGGTTCCCAGGTAGGAATCCTGGACCAGAAATCCGAGAGCTGAGTTTGTAGACGCACTGACAGTAAAGTGGCATTACAAGCTGGTATATCTGTTCCCCCCGTTTGCTCTTCTTCCCAGAGTCGTCAGAAAGATCAAACAAGAGGGCAGTACCGTGATAGTAATAGCTCCGGCATGGCAGAGACGGCACTGGTTCACAGATCTACAGTCTCTCTCCATAGGCACTCCATGGCCTTTGCCATTGAGACCGGATCTGTTGCTACAGGGTCCCTGCTGGCACCCGGATCTTCATCGGCTATCTTTGACGGCATGGCTCTTGAGGCCTCCGTCTTGAGGAAGAAGGGCTTTTCCGAGTCTGTTATATGGACGATGCTGAAGGCACGGAAGCCATCCTCAGCTCGTATATACTATAGAATTTGGCATATGTTCTTTCAGTGGTGTGAACTGAAAAGGTACGACCCAGAGAAATTTCTGATGTCCAGAGTGCTTGATTTTCTTCAAAGCGGTCTGGAAAAAGGGCTCTGCCTGGCCTCTTTGAGAGTACAGGTGTCTGCTCTTTCAGTCTGGTTCCAACAAAAAATTGCTCTGAGACCAGATATAAAGCCCTTTTTTCAGGGGGTGTTGAGGATTCAGCCTCCCTGCGTTCCCCCAGTTGTTCCGTGGGATTTGACTCTAGTTCTGAGAATTTTACAGGCTCCGCCGTTCGAGCCTTTAAATTCAATAGACATCAAGTGGTTAACAGCAAAGACAGTATTTGTTCTTGCTATAGCATCTGCACGTAGAGTGTCGGATTTAGCTGCACTTTCCTTCCGTGAGCCGTTCTTGGGGTTTCATCAAGATAGAGCAGTACTATGTACTAGGGAGGGTTACCTTCCGAAAGTAGTGTCTAGATTTCATATTAATGAAGAAATAGTAGTTCCAGCGTTTCAGGGCACTAGTCTCTCGACAGGAGAGGCTTCCCTGGATGTGGTCCGTGCATTGAGAATTTATGTGAAACGCACTAGCAAATGGAGGAAGTCTGATTCACTCTTTGTGCTTTATGGTTGTCATAAGCGTGGCTGGCCAGCCAATAAACAGACACTAGCCAGGTGGATTCGCATTGCAATTTCATTGGCTTATACACAGGCTGGCATACGGGTGCCTGATTCAGCAACTGCACATTCTACTAGGGCGGTAGGTCCGTCGTGGGTGGCCCGTCGGGGTGCTTCTGCTGAGCAATTATGCAGGGCAGCCACATGGTCTTCCATCCATACCTTTGTCAAATTTTATTTCTTTGACACTTTTGCCTCTCAGGATGCCTCCTTCGGGCGTAGGATTCTCCTCTCTTCCGAGAGTCAGGAGCGTCCCCACCCGTAGGGTTAGTGCTATGGGATATCCCCTACGTATTGGCTGTGGACCCCATGGACCCCAAAGAAGAAAATAAGAGTTATGGTATGACATACATTTGTTAACTCTTTTTCTTCGAGGTCCATGGAGTCCACAGGACACCCACCCAGACGCACCTGTAGTTCGGGGGGGGGGTCCGGAAAATGTCTTCTCTTGAGAGTCTGGACTCATGAATGTGGGTTTATTCTTTCTTACCCTTTGTCTCTGCCTGCTTGAGCTTGGTAACGAATTGACTACCTGAGGCAGGGGGTGGGGTATATGAGGAGGGAACTGGTGCATCCTGGGAGCAGAGAGCTCGTTTGTATTAACTGTTTGGTGATCGGGATTCATACCCCAACGTATTGGCTGTGGACCCCATGGACCTCGAAGAAAAAGAGTTAACAAAGGTATGTCATACCATAACTCTTATTATTTGTGGCTTATCCAGAGACTTCATTATATTTTCTTCTTCGGTTCCATAGTGTCCACAGGAATTACCTTGGGGTATGTGGTTGGAGTTATCCAGGCACCAAACAGTTACAAGCTTTAGCTCCCAGGATGCACTGGGTCCTCCTCCATATATACCCCGTCCCTGGCTACAGGTACTCCCTTTTTGTGTTTGGTGTGCAGTATTCAGTGCACCTTGTTAGACAGGGGACTGCTCAGGCAGTCCCAAGCTTTGTTTTTTGTTTTTTTTTTCTTCTCCAGAGCAAGCACTGCTAGGCTTCCTAATTTACGCCTTTGATGGTGCTCCATCTACCCCCACTGGCGCCGCAACACCAGTGAGGTAACTGGTGATTTTGGTGGGCGCCAGCGGAGTTTGACTAGCGATGACGCTGAGCCCGGGACTGCAGCCGGAACACACTGGGACATAGGTAAGGTGGTTCCCCGCCCGCAGGAAACAACGTGGCAGTCCATGCCTCCGGTGGTTGCTGTGGTGGGAAACCGGGGCCGACCCCCTTCCCCACTAGACCACCGGGGCATATAACTCTTGATCTGGGGACAGTGACGGTGGCCATGCACCTGGAGGTTTAATACAGCCTAGGGGAGGTAGTCTCTCCCAGGTGGCACCTCGCCCAGACACCGGTCCAGCGCAAGGTTTTCGAGTGTCTGGGTTGCTCCTCTTTGCCTTCTCTGTATATGAGACACCCATATTGTAGCTGCGAATCTGAGGAGGTTTGGTCCGTCTCCCTGTGGTATCCGGTCATTAGGTCTACATTGTCTAGATAGACAATGTTTAGGTAGACAATGGAAGATAGACAGGCAGTAGGTTGACGGGTTCTGAAGGTCGACACACTGAAGGTTGATAGGGGCTGAAGGCCGACGGGTATGAAGGTCAACAAGCAATCAAGCAATAGGTCGACAGGGTCTGAAGGTCGACACACTAAAGGTCGACTAGTAACCAGATCTACATGGTCATTAGGTTGACACTCGTATGGTCGACATGCAAATGGTCGACACATTTTATATTTTTTAGCTCTAATCTTTACCATAACTGTCGGAGTAAGTGCCTAACTGTCGGGGTAAGTGCCTACCCCTTCGGTAAGTGCCTATTCCTAATCGTCGGGGTAAGTGCCTAGCCCTGACACTAACCCTAACGAAAAAAAGAAAAAGTGTCAACCATTTGCATATCGACAATGAGTGTTTACCTTCAGACCCTGTCGCCCTTCAGATCCCGTTGACTTATTGCCTGTAGACATTCAGTACCTGTCGACCTTTAGTGTGTCGACCTTCAGACCCTGTCGACCTTGAGTTCCTGTCTATCTATTGCCTGTCTATCTTCCATTGTCTACCTCAACATCATCTATCTAGACAATGTAGACCTAATGATCCACACCCCTCCCTGTATACATCTCCTTTGGTGGCCAGGTTATACAGAGCTCAATATCCTACTAAGCATTGTGCTTTTGCATAGTTGATGAAGAGCCCATTACAAGTATATTGCTTAAATGCATTGTATGTGATTTATGCTAGTTCTGTTATTTATGCTAGTGTGTTATAGTTGCCTACGGAACTACCACATCACTCCAGCCTAACAGGCCCTGTGCAAGGACCACCCTGGGTGTCTTTCTTGTCTCAGGTTATGGCGCAGGTCGTGGACTGTTTGTCTACACCCACACCGACTTCCACTATTGGACACTCACAGCAGCTACAACCTGCTATGTTTATGCCCCCTATGTATCCTTCCTGGATAGATGTTTATGCCCACTCAAGACAGAGTATGGCTCCGTCATCTGCTGCATTTCAGCAAATGCTGCAAGGAAGCATACCGGTAGTTACTAAAGCCAGGACGCGGTCGATTTCCTCCTATCAGTCCACCCAGCCTGTAGATTCTGACGCATCTTCAGAAGAGCTTGAAGATGCACAGGAGTCTGTCTGAGGAGAAGAGGACCATCCGGCAGCAGTGGATGTCTCTTCCTTGATTAGGGCGGTCAAAACTATTTTAAACATAGATAATGAAGAGCGAGCACCTAGGAAGGCACCAGTGTTCAAACGCCAGAAGGTGGTTAAGGCTGAGTTTCCTAAAACTGAGCAGCTCTCAGAACTTATGGGGGAAGAATGGAGTACTCCTGATAAATGGTTCCATGTTACAAAGAAGATAACAGCTTTATACCCCCTCCCACCTGGCGAATGTGCTAAGTGGGAAGTTCCACCTACTGTGGATGCTCATGAGGCACATTTGGTGAGGAGCGCCACGTTGCCTATACCATCTGCATTCTCCCTTAAGGATCCCACAGGTAGAAGACTCGAGGCCTGTCTCAAATCTGTATTTTCATTGTTGGGAATGGTTATCCGCCCAGTCATGGCTACGGCAGGGCTCGACAAAACCCGGGGCCAGGTCGGATTTGGATGCCTGGCGACCAGATTTTCAGCAACCCTCGGGCCCTGTAGTGCAGACTGCGAGACCGGTCCACACTAAAGAGTAACAAACACGCAGCCTCCAGCAGCGGCTGTATGTTTGTTATAGCAGCCGATGCGAGTCTGTCAGACTCTCATTGGCTGCTGCATCTTCCACAAAGTGAGCTGGCTGGAGCTCACTTATGAGCTCCGCCTTCCGGCTCACCCCGCAGCAGGTTGGGACGTCTCTCCCATAGTGCAGAGCGGCCAGGTGGAGGGACAGCAAGCGGTCGTCAGCAGGAGCGTGGATCAGGTAAGTTGCGTTTTCTTTATTTTTTAGGGGCACTGCATAGGGGGAGTGGCCGCTACTTGGGGCACTGTACGGGGTTGTGTGGCCGCTACTGGGACACTGTATAAGGAGGGGTGTTACAAGGGCACTTTATAGGAGGGGTGCTATTAAGAGCAATGCATAGTGGGGACTACTACTGGGGGCACTGCAGAGGTGGGACTACTACTGGGGGAACTGCAGAGGGGGGACTACTACTGGGGGAACTGCATAGGGGGGACTACTACTGGGGGAACTGCAAAGGGGTACCACTACTGGGGGAACTGCATAGGCATGCCCAAAGCATATTCTTGCATCTGGGCCCACCATTCTCTACTTTGGCCACTGCTGGTGGTGGCTTTGCTTGCCCGGGGTTTTTTGGCTGCGGAGGGGTGGTCTTTTTGGGGGTTGGTTGCCTGGAGAGGCGGGTTAGCTGCCCAATAATGTGGCTGTGGGAGGGTGGTTTACCTGGGGTACCCCGTTAGTGGTGTGGCCATGGGGGTTGGTTGCCTGGGGCATAGGTGCTCAATAATGCTGCTCCAGGGGAAGAGGGGGTCTGGCTCCTACACTTTTATCCTGGCTCCTAGGTTTTAGAAAAATTTGTCAAGGCCATTGAAGAATGGACAGGGGCACTGGAAAATACTCTTCCAGATGCTACCAGAGAGCAACTGACCATTAACTCCTATATCCGAGAAGCGGCCTCCTATTTGGCTGAAACGGCATTAGACGCCGGTATTCTGGCTTCTAAGGCATCAGCTACTACAGTTGGTGCTCGCAGAGCCCTTTGGTTAAGGGCCTGGAAAGCAGATGCGGGATCCAAGAGTGCTCTGGAATCCCTGGCATTTGCTGGAGGTATACTGTTTGGAACAGAGGGCCTGATTCAGACCCGGACGCTATTTGCGGACGCTCGTTCTTAAAAAGGGGCCAGATATTTAAATTGAGAGCTCGCTCTTTGCGGTGTGTTGATGCCTCTATGTCTGAGCGATCGTCTGAAAAATGCACTCGCTATTTTGTAAAGACGCCTCTTTGCCGTTCAAATCACACGTCATCTCCGTTATTTATTAGATTAATCGGGAACATCGAAAGGCATCTGAACTGCTCGCAGGATTTACTTCCCGCTATCACTGCGAGCAGTTCAGGCTAAAAGACAACCAAGTGACGTGGTCGATGACGCTCCTTTACTAATTATGCACTCCCATTAAACACCGTTTTGACCGTTAGGCACGCCTGCGTTCGGATCTCCACTCTCCCGTTTTCAAGCACCTTCCCCTGTTACCACCCACAAACGGTACATTCTGTCAATCAAATTAGCAGCCCCTCGTTGTTTTACGAGCGCACGATTTCCGACTGCAATGACTGGTTTGCGCATGCGCATTGCGAACCATACGCATGCGCAGTTGTGCGAACATCGTTCAGAGCGAACGAGCGACCGCTTACGAGCGGCTCTGAATCAGGACCAGAATTGTATAGGATTGTGGCTACTCTGGCAGCCTCTGAAGCGGCCAGTCTGCCTTCAACGACTGCCTCTAAGCCTAGACAGTCATCTTTTCGGTCCTTTCGCCCGCAGGGAAAAGCAAAAGGACAGTCTCTCTTTAGACAATTCCGTTCTCGCAGGATCACCAGGCCGTAAACTAAGAGATCTTAGGCGATCAGACGCTGGCTTCCAAGATGGACGACAAACCCCTCGGCCTGATGGGGCTGGCATCCTCCTGGGTAATCCCAGGGTGGGAGGCCGACTTCTTCAGTTTTTGGATGCCTGGCATCAGACAACAACAGACACCTGGGTCCGAGAATTGGTCTCTCAAGGGTACGCCCTGACTTTCCGGAAGTGTCCACCCTCAAAGTTATTTTTGTACAGCCCCCCCATCAGAGTCTACTAGGGCCATAGCCATCCAGCAGGCCATTCGTTCCCTGCTGGGTGTGGGGGTGATAATCCCAGTTCCTTTGGGTCAACAAGGAAGGGGTTGTTATTCCAATCTGTTTTTGATCCAGAAGCCCAATGTGTCCCACCAGCCTATTCTGACTCTGAAGGACCTCAAAAGATTTATCCGTGTGCCCAAGTTCCATATGGAAACTCTTCGGTCAATTGTTGTGGCAATGGAACCTGGGGATTTTATTGTGTCCCTGGACATTCGGGATGCGTATCTGCATGTGCCTATTACGCCATCCCACCGGGGACTTAAAGTTCGGCAGCAGGAAGCCGGCGTCCCGGGGGTTAATAACCAGCCATGGGAGGCAGCCTTCCCTGTTATAGCAGCTCCTCCCCTCAGCTCAGTGCTCCTTTCCAGTCTAAGGTCTGAGCTGCTTCCTCTGAGGGCTCCGGGCGGCCATTTTAACTCCTAGGTTTGGCAGTTGGTCCAGTCCCCCTGCATGCCTCGCCATTTGGGTCAGTGTACACAGCGCTATAGCCTTCCCAGACACTGAATCTGGGCAGTTGAATGTAGTGCCACTTGCAGTATATTATATGTAATGTTTATGTATATATATTTCATGGTATGTGACTTATGCTAGCGCTGACTGTATGTGCTTTATTCTCTCACCTGTCAGTGTATATCTATCCATTTTCTTTACAATCTGCCCTAATACAGGTGTACTTAGGGTGGTTCTGTGACCTCACATATACTGTATATTTTTGTACATTTTTGTGAGGTTTGTCACATACTGTTGCATGCTGCACGGTGCCATATTTTAGGTGGAACTGTGTTGCATATGCTGATAGTGGGTCCCTGCTGTTAATCTTAGCGCCAGTCAGGACCAGTATAACACTGCTTGATATTTCCACAATGATTGTTAGTCAGATATATCTGACCAGGAAATGGAGCACGATACTGCACCCATTTTTGCTATCCTGCAAGCCATGTGCTGCAGGTGTGAGTACGGAGGATTTAACTCAGGAAGAGTTATGTATAAAGTGCCATCAGGGGCCGGGCCCCTTGAAAAGGAGCCCCCTTGGGCGGCTTTTTTTCTCAAAAAGTCGTTCAGTTTCTGAGTTATAACGATGAACGATTACTGTTCATGCGAGTTCCCGTTTGTAGTTAATTCTGACTGACCAACTGAACAGATAATCTGACAGATAATCGTTCATAAAATTGTTGGTAATAAAATCGTGTGTGTGTATGCAGCTTTGGGCTTGGTTGCAAACTGAGCACCTGTACCCAGGGGCGGCGTATATATTGAGGAGAACCAAGTGCATCCTGGGAGCTAAAGCTTGTAACTGTTTGGTGCCTGGATCATTCCAACCACATACCCCAAGGTAATTCCTGTGGACCCTATGGACCTTGAAGAAAAAGAGTTAACAAAGGTATGTTATACCATAACTCTAATTATTTCTTTATCAACTTATTATTTTTGCCTATTTTAGTTGACTAGGATCTGAGCACTATATCTTTGCATCCTGCATCTCTTGTACATCTGTGCATTGTGCATACTTTTTTTTTTTTTTTTTTATTTGAATTTGGAGGGAACAGAATGACATGCAGTCCTCATCAGAACAGCAGCACAGAGTATTTCATCTTTTGTGCTCACATGATTGCAGGCATGAGGACATGACTGCATGTGACTGTGGCAGTACCATAATACTAGGAGGTGATCACAAGGCCGCATGCTTTATCCACACTGACTCACACAGAAGTGCTCAGAATGGTGTCTGCATCATTTATTTATATAAAAGCTTCATTCCTGGAATTTCTTTGTCCGTTTAAAATCCAAACACAAAAGCAAAGTTACGTTTCAAAAGGTTGTGTTGGTTAAGCAAATGTTATTCTGAAATACACACATCCTGTCAACAGGATCAATAATTAGAATTGCAACATATTTAAAAGTAACCACTGCATTTTTTTTCCATTCATCTCCAATTAATAATACAATTAATGGCAATTTAGCATTATTTACTTGTCAACTTTTGTCTAAAGCTGTCCACACATGGTGCCTCCGGATGTGAGTTACATTTAACTTTATGCAGCTAAAATGTACCGATCCTGACCAGGTTTTTCATTACATGTCAGCTCGGGCTACCTAATTAAACTTATGGAAAGGATTGCTGCTGTTAAGCGACCCCATTTTGCTAAAGGCACGGTTAACAACTTATCGCTCTTAATTAGGTTATAATTGAGATGGCCAGCCATTTTGGGTCCACACTTATCGACCGGTTTAATTAACAAGACTGAAAAAGGTTAGTACTTTATGCTAGGGGTTGTAGTTGACCTTCTAGCAGTCTGGATGCTGGAGCACAGAATTCCGGCACCTAGGGTTACAGCACTGTTGTCCCATTTGCACCACACTTGTAAATATTGTTTCTTTACAAACAGCAGAGTTGTGAACATCTAGTATATAGTTTGTTTGTATTGTGGTGTTTTTAATGCGGCATTGTATTTATACATGTTTCTTTATATAGTCTGCCTATTGAACATATTTTTCATATTATTGTTTTAGATCAGGCTGTCCTGTGAGCTGGGATTTCCATGTAGACAGATTGTACTGTCTGTGTCAGTTCCTAAAAGAAATATAAATATCCCAGCTGTATTCAAGTCACCAGCACATTATAAGCAAGTCTTCAGTGCATCAATTGCTGGTAGGAGTTATTCACTTGAATGGATTTTACATGTCATAATAAACATACTTATGATACAGATAACGAGTACCGAATACTTAAAAACACAATTCCTATAAAACACATTTTATAAAAATATAAGTGTAATTACAGTGTTACATTATGTTATGTTATGCCGCAATGTGATTAATTTATTGGAGATGTTAGCTTGAATTTCGATGGAAGGTTGCTATTAATGTTATTTTATCAGTATCCAAAATATCTAAAAAGTCACTGGTGAATATAGTACTGTATATCAGTATAATTGTTTCAGTAGTGTTGTTGTATCTCTACCAACCAGCATGCATAAGGATAATAATGAAAAAAAATACAACATACAATAGGTAGACTGATCTAAAACAAGTAAATAATGATATAAATATAATGAATGGTGAAACAAAAGCGATAAAAAGCTTTGCTGGTGAAACAAAAGAGATAAAGTGTAATATTTCAACAGTAGCCTGCTGCTGGTTAAAAATAATGATTTAGTTTATTAGGCTACTTTAGGCATTATTATGATACTTTTATAGAATTCAAGGGCAAACTGCACTGACAGTGGAGTATCCACCATTAGAGAGTCCCCCACCACACACACGTAAAAGTTGAACGGAGGTCCAGGGATCTTTTCGTTACTTTGCAGTCGTCTGGTCCAATCAGAGCCTGTTTTCAGAGCAATTTTTTAATTTCACCTGGCAGGTTCTTTCCTCCATCTGTGGGGTAGACAAGCTGGCGCCTGCCAGGACTATTGCATGGGGTAACGAAAAGGAACCTCCATCAAACTTCCACAAGGTGGATTTCAGTAAAATGTAATAAAATTTGCTTTATGACTTTACAGCCTAGCCCTTAAAACTAGAAGTTTTTAAATGGCAGTCATTATACATATTTTGAAAATGTGCTGACTAAAACAATGCTATTTTCATTTCTTGTGGGGTTTTTGTTTAAAAATCTTTTAGAATATTTTTTTATGCAGTTTCACTACTCGTAACCTTCTTTCATCCTTGTACAGTATATTGTATTACACCAGCAAAGAATGCAATATGTCAGCTCCCATTTATACAAATAACTACAAATCTGTGTTTTGATGAACCTATAAGGATAATCAGTAATAAAGTAAAGGCTTCATAGTCATTCATAAGCTGGCCATACACCTGCATGACCAGCATACGTTCCGATTCACCATCCGACTCCCCGGAGCTCCTTGGCAGTCCTGGCAGCATATTTGCTGTTTTTCTTAGCACAGGATCTGTCGTAAGATCGATCCAGCAATAGACATTTCATTTTTAGTAGTGTGTGAATAAAAATAATAGGTATTTTTCACATACATGTCTGCCATCATATTCTGCTTCCCTGGGTGCTTCTGAAATTACCAAGACTATAGAATGGTATATGGCCATTAATCCTAAAGAGATTGTTATCATAGTGAAATGATTTGCATGGCTCTGCAAATAGGATTGCCTAGCACCTCTTTAAAGAACACAAATAAAACAGAGAAAGCGCTGACAAGCAGTTTTTTCAGTACTGTTACATGATATTTATTTAAACACAATTTTTACAAAGATATTTAAAACATTTATAAAAGAACAGTGGCCGGTATATAATTCTATTTAACACTCTATATAAATTTATACCATTGCTAAAATAATAATAGTATTACATTATCTGGCAAAAATAGTTATTATTATTATTGCTACATATCATATATTTATCCTTTTTCATCCATCTGTGGGTTGCCATTACCACTGGGTTATGTATAGTGAGCTGTGGTGTCGGGCACTAACTAATTAAGAGTGGCTCTGCCTCCCACCCTCTATATAACCCCTCCCCTTCCACTAGAACCACAATCTTGATTTTAGTGCCTTGGAGTAAGGCACTATCTAGGTCCTAGCGTTTAGTTAGGTTTAATTTCTTTATTTTTTCTTTTTTTGGTTTGGGTGCTTAGTTCCTGACAACATGCGACCAGCACTAGCAGAGTGGGAGTTAGATAGAAATAGAGGTTTGTGTGAACCCTATATCCCACTCTAAAGACTGCCTCTGGGAAAGTCAAACCTAACTACATAGTCCCTGGGACTCTGGGCCTGATTCAGACCCGCTTGCGAGCGCTGAGCGCTCGCAAGCGGGTCGATGTTGCCCAAGTGTGCATGCGCACGACGTAGACTGCTCCGTTGTGCGCATGCGCGAGACCCGAATAACGACGGCCAAGCCGTCGTTATGGGTCTCGCACCAAAGGGGGCATGCTGTCGATGGTGATTGACAGCACGCCCCCTTTGGTGGGCATGCCAGGGGCGTGGCTGCCCAGACGGAGGGCAGCCACGCCCTCCCCCCAGAGGGAACACCTACCGTCTGGGGCCGGCCCCACTGACATCACTAGTGATGTCAGTGGGAGTGCTTTTGGCTCTGATAGAGCCAAAAGCACTCCAGGGCTTGCGGCAGCGAGACCCTACTGCAAGGGTCTCGTCGCAAGCCCGATGGTCGCGATGGTCTTGACCATCGCGACCATCATTTTGGCCGCTCGCTATAGCTGTGGGTGGTCACCCACAGCTATGCGAACGGCCAGGAGGCCGCTCCAAAAAGGAGCAGGGACGGCCCAGATTCAGAGCGAGCGCTCTGTCAGAGTGTCCGGCCCTGAATCAGGGCCTCTGTCCACACCAGACACACATCTGAGGGGGCTCCTGGCAAAATGGTAAGCTTGATACATGTTTCATGTAAAAAGCTTGTTTTCTGTATTTACTGCTTCTTGGCACACCGCTTTAGCAGAGCGGCCGGGCATGTTACTACTCATGTGGCAGCAGTTGTAGGATGTTACAGAGCAGAGCATGCTACCGGCTTTTTGGACTCGGCGCTCCCATGACGCAGCACCAATGCACGTTGCAGGCACGCAGTCTATGACGTCATCACTATGACGCGCTTTACATCGGGCAAGCCCTGTGGATCTACGGAGGGAAGCGCCAGCAGCTAGGAAATGCCTATGATAACGTCAGGCGTCCTGAATGAAGCAGGACGCCGACTGCGTGCCGTCGTGCCCCCAGGCAGTTGAGTGGATGCAGGCTCACAGGGGTTCATAGCACATGTCCCAAACACTATTTTGGCAGGTGTTTGCGTGCTGCTGGAGTTCTGCTTGCTGAGACTCGCTGCAAATTACAGGTTGATGGCTGTTTCGTATCAGAAAAGCAATATACAAAAACCAATGATCCCCTTGTTTTTGTATATTGATAACTTGAGGATTTGTGAAGAGTCTTCTTTTCCTCTTGAAGGCTGCATTATTTTACAGTTCGCGCAGTCAAAATTATTGTTACTGTATACAGTATCAGAAAAGCAGTTAAACTAGGATTATTACATTGGGTATTAACCTAGTGTTATATGTTGGTCTTATAACATTGTTATGTATATGTAAGCAACTTTACTGCTCTATTTCTTAAGAATTTAGGCAGTAATATACATTGTTTATACTGAAGATTCTTTGTTTGCCTTTGGGTTTTTTTGCAAGTGAATGTGTACTTCAGGAGTCTGTTTTTTTTTTTTCCATTTAAACAGTCTTATTAAGCCTCCTCTCCTTTTGCTGTCATTTCAGAAGCAGTGCATGTTATTCTGGAAAAAAAAAAAAACTTAGTTTTTTTCTATTCGTACAGTGCTACACTTTTTTCAGAAGAATTTAGATAGTTATCTGTATTGGTTCAAATTGTCTTTTTCTCTCTCAAATATGGAGAAGCCAGACAAGGGTTCCAAAAAACAGGGATCATTCACTTTTTATATTTGTACAAAATGTGATAAAAAGTTGCCAAAAGGTTGTACGGAACCAGGGTCGCTCTGTGCTGGTTGTTCATAGGGAGATTCAATCCCGGGAGGTTCGGCTGAATAGTCGATGATGCCTGATTGGGCCAGGTTTATGGTTGAGGCCGTAGGTGAATTACGTCACTCTTGCGCAAATATATTACCCTGTGCTCAATCTCCTAGTTTGTCTGATCCCTTGGTAGAGCCCAGATGGGCCCAGGATATGGGACGATGTGTCGCTGAGATGGCAATGTCCCTAAAGAAAATGGCAATGTCAGCAGAGGCCGCAGCCACTAATAGAGGTTTAGGCCAGTCCTTAGTGGATATTCCTGGAGATGATGCTTCAGCCGCCTTTTCCCAGGAAGGGAAATTGGATTATGACTGGGAAGACCCCTCAAACTGGGAGGATGACTCCCATTCTTATTCAGGGGTTTCTATGCTGGTAGATGCGGTCAGGGAGACTTTGCATGTACAGGAAACCGCTATTCTAGTGACTAGTTCAGTTCCCTTCTTTAAACGTAAGACGGAACATGTATCTGTTCCAGAATTTTCACATTTTGAAGAAATATTAAAAGAAGCCATTTAAAACCTGATTCCAAATTCCATAATCCAAAAAAATTTAAGTATCTTTATCCTTTTTTGGAAGAGGATACCAAGTTTTGGGAAATTCCACCCGTGGTGGATGCTCCTATTGCTAGGTTGGTCATGAAGTCTGTTATCCCCACAACACAATCTGTAACATCTAAAGTTCTTGTGGATAAGAAGAATGAGACTGTACCAAGTCTATAATCACTTTGTCAGGAGTCTCGCTGTCCTGTTCTGTACAGTGCCTAGGTGATCAAGGGTATCAATTCCAGGATGGCCCATATAATTGCTGGGTTTCAATCAGAGGATTTGTCTGAAGCTAGTTCTTTAGCTGATCAAATTTCGGAGGCTCTGACCTATACAGGTGATGCTTTAATAAATACTGTTCACGTACAGTCTCATATTTCTGCTTTGGCCATTTCCGCCAGACGTTCTCTATGGCTTAAAACATGGAAGGCAGACATAGAGGCCAAGAATACTTTAGAGGCACTGCCTTTTAAAGTAGGTTTTCTGTTTGGTCCAGAACTAATTAAAATTATTTCTCAGGTCACGGGAGGTAAAAGTCCTTACTTTCCCGTATCAAAACCAAAATCTATTTTTTGTTCCTTTCGGACCCAAGGCAGGGGAAGTTTTCAGGCCTTCCGGGGTATGCCTTGGGATCTCCGTAGAGGTGCCTTCAAGGGGCATGGTGTCCCCAGCACCCGTCGCCCTGCTGCTAAGTCAGCAGATGAATCCACATGACTGTCACGGGACTGGGACCTGACCTCTGTTGGGAGCCTGCTTATTCAGATTCCGGGAAACTTGGATGTGTTGGCTTATCTGGACAATTTGTTGCTAAGGGCACCTTCAATAGCCCTATTACAACAACATCTTCAGATTACCATAGGCATGCTACAGAGATTCTGCTGGATCATCAATTTGCCCAAGTCGAATTTCATTCCATCTCAGAGGTTGGTATTTTTGGGTCTTCTCTTCGACACCCAGGGTGACAGTGTGTTTCTTCCGCAGGCAAAGTTTCAGGATCTTCAATCCAAAATAAGGATCATTTTACAGATGCCTCATATCTCAGTCCTCAGGGCTTTGCAGTTACTGGGAAAAATGGTGGCTTCATTCGAAGCCGTTCCTTTCGCCAGATTCCATGCCTGACCACTGCAAAGCCAATTGCTTCATCGATTGGTAAAGTCAGACCCTCGATTAAGCAGGCAGATGGTCACATTATCTCTGCGGACCCATCAGTCACTGCTATGGTGGCTGCAGGATACAATTATGGACAAGGGTGGCTCCAGACTGGCCGTGCCGTCATTGGTACGCAGTTCTTTGGAACATTTTGGCAGACGTTCCATATCTTCTGCCCCTGCGTCCAGATCTGTTACTTCAGGGTCCATGCTGTCACCCCGATTTGCCTTGCTTGGCTTTGAAGGCATGGTTCTTGAATCCAACATCTTAAGGGCTAAAAGATTTTCAGAATCTGTTGAGAAAACCATGATACAGGCTCGGAAACAGGTCACTTCCCAGATATGGAAGATATATATTTCTTAGTGTCCCTCCTTGGGACTTGAATTTAGTTTTGGAGGCACTTCAAAAGGCAACTTTTGAGCCATTGGAATCTGTAGAATTGCGATACCTCACTTGGAAGTTACCATTGCCTCAGCCAAAAGGGTATCGAAGTTAGCAGTTCTTTCTTGTAAATCTCTGCTTCTCATTTTTCATGAGGATAGGGTGATGTTACTTACTGAACCTTCCTTTCTCCCGAAAGTGGTATAGGCTTTTCACATTAACCAGGATATCATCCTTCCAGTCTTTTGCCAGGCTTCAGTGACTAGTGAAGCTTCTTTGGATGTGGTACGTGCGTAACGCATCTTTGAGGTGTATGGATTCTTTGTTGGTGTTGATTGATGCTACAAAAAGAGGCTGGCTAGCCTTGAAAGGACCCATCGCTAGATGGGTCACTTCTGCCATTCGGCAGGCATATTTGTCTTCAAATGTGACGGTTCTGGCTTCAATTTGGGCCCACTCGACTCGTGCTATCGGGGCTTCTTGGGCTGTGTGACATGGTGCCTCGGTAGAGCAGTTGTGCAGAGCAGCTACACACTTTTACAAAATTTTACCGCTTCCATACATTTGGAGCGAGGGATGCCAGTGTTGGGCAAAAATGTATTAGAGCGGCCATTTCTGAAGCTCCCCCTCCCTTAAATTGGCTTGCGTTGGTAGATGCCAGAGGTAATGGCATCCCGCATATGGATGAAAAATGAAATACGATTTTTACTCACCGTACAATCTCTTCCATGAAGTCCATCTGCGGGATGCCGGGATCCCTCCCTTGTTTGGTTCATTTAGTTACCTGTTGGTTTTCTGGTTTCTCAGTTCTTCCGTGGGTCCTTCTCCGGCTTTGTTAAACATAGAATGAGGTTCTAGTGGAAGGGGAGAGGTTATATAGGGGGTGGGAGTCTGTCTTAATTAGTTAGTGCCCTACTCCAGATGGACTCCAAGGAAGAGATTTTACGGTGAATAAAACCGGTATTTTTTGTCCAGTGCATATACTGTATTTTCCTAACAACAATTCACCAATTTTCATTAATCGGCACTTTAAAGAGCAAAATCGCATAAACCTCTTACTCATGAATGGCTGTTACCACATGTTAATAGTATCAATAAAAGGCACATTTGACATCGTATATCTTTCTCTCTTTTGTTAATAATTTGCTGTTAATGATGGTTAGTAGAAGCCTTATTGCAGCAGCACAAAGATTGTTCAAAAATCTGTTAATAGAAGCCTTACTTATTTCCGTATCACAGTCTTTTGTTAGAGGCTATTTGTTAGGAGTCTTTGTTACAACAGCAGAAAGGAAAAAAGATTTGTTAGAAGAAGCCTTGTTTTTGCAATGCAAAGTTACTTGTTCTTCTAAGCTGTTTTGAAGCATGCGTGAGACAATATTGCCTTCTTTTTTGTTGATAAATGAAAACTTTGTTTTAGTAACATATAATACTTCTTAGGAAAAAATAGGAAGAAGCAGCTTCGGAAGACTATAGCAGCATGTAGCTCTTAAAAACAGTCCATCAAGGCCATGATAAAGAAAATAGCTATAAAACAATCACTTTACCACATCCCTCCTCCGATTCTTTGAATGCTCTGAACGACACACTCCCGGCTGGTCTCACTGTACTTCAAGCAGCCATATCTGGCGTTCAGAGAAATGCATAATATTCTGGAGGATTGTAAGCACGGGAACAGATACGAGCTGGCGTTTTGTAACAGTGGCAATACGCAATTCCCCTCCTCCACCAACTCTCAGTGGCTAATTACAGAAAACTCCTACTACAATGAGAACTGACCCCCATTTTAGTGAGTCGTCATGAGTGACTACTAATGATTATAGCTGCTTAAAAAGTAATTATTTGTAATAAATACTGCAATGTTTTGGCTTTACTATTTGCTCATTTGTATAGGTTATTTTAGTATAGTTTCATCCTGTTATTAATTGGCATTGTTGTATTTAAATTAAATACATTTACGAATGAGAGCCGTTACTAATAAGGCAGTGCTGAAAATCACTGACCTTAAATTACACCTAAAACAAAAAGACAGTTGTATATTTCTAACAAAATTAAGTTTTGTTTATATTTTAATCAAAACATTTAAGGTTCTATTTAATAAACATAAAAACCTCTTTTCATTTTTTTCTCTTTTTGCCTATTTACAGAAGAAAAAACTGCAGTGAAGTTGGCGATTTCACTGAGTTTTGTCTTTTATGCTGGGTAGACACTGGCCGACATATCGGCCGTTCAATTGAACGTCCGATATATTGTGTGTGCATCTGCCAGTGTGTACAGACGAGATGTCTGAACGACTTTGTTCACAGACATGTCGCGTCAGCTGTGCAGCACTACTGATGCCAAATATATCTGCATATATACTGGTGCATCATGCTGTCTATTCGGTCGGTCAGCCGACCACGTGTACAATTGTTACAGAGGCCGCCGGTGACTGACTGCTCAACTGAACTGGACACGTAAATGCCTGCATAGTAGTGACGTCAGTCTCGACACATCGGGCCGACGATTAGTATGTGTATATCCACTTACCAATTGTCAAATAGGACGGCGGTGTGTACCCAGCTTTAGTGATACATCTCCCATAGGTTTCAATGGGGTGTGATCAGTTGTGCTATTTATGGAGAAAAGACACATTCATATAAGGAGCTGTTGGGCTCTGCAGGGAAGCTGCTGCTGGGCAGGTATCCTGAAGCGACAAACTACCGGGAACATAGGAAGCAGCGCTGCAGCAGGTGGCGCATGCTTACTGTAGATAAACCTCACTTTTAAAAAGTGTGGCTGATCTACAGGAACTTTAGCGCAAGGTCTGTACCAGCATCACATTTCATTTAAATAGAGCGAATATAGTTTAGGGATATGCAGCAAGAAACAAGCTGTATTTCTCTTGCAGCCATGGGGCACTCTGGAAAGCATGGTTATAGAGTGAAACAGAGGAGCCTGGGCACCAACTAGTTAATATTTTTTTTAACACAGCAGCACAGGCTCCCTCTTCCCTATATTCTGCCCCCTCAGCCAGAGAGACTGTTTAAATTTTGTGCTTAAGGAATGGGTAGTCCTTAGGGGCTGCTACTGCAGCCTCTACCTAGTTAGTTGTCATGTCATTGACACCCCCACTGCCGTACCACCGCCCCTTGCTACAGGGTCAGTGACACTGGCTGGCTCCTGCTCACACAGACTGGAGCCCAGCCACGGCTGGAATGCCGGGGACAGGTAAGGTTCAGAGATCTGTGTTTTAGCAGTTGATCGCCAATGGTCAGGGAGGCAACTGGTGACGCTGGCAGTGGGGTTCCAGTCATTTTCACCCCCCCACTGAGGCCTTCTTTCTGAGTGAAGCCATTCCCTGGGATTGGTTACACAGAGGGAGGCCACTTGTCCCGTTAGCTCCTCCCTCTTTCCTCGGCGTGTCCCCTGCCCTAGGATACCCGCCACAGGGCTGCTCTGCCTCCTCACTGCAGATGCCAGGTGGCAATTTTCACATTGCCTGCCTGGCTACTTTTTTCCCTGTCAGGGTTTGATTGTTGAGCAGTTATTGCCCATTAATTGCATTATCCAGCATTGAATGTTTTAGTGTTGTGCCTGTATTTAGATAGTACTGTGTTTTCTCTTATTACACCTGTGACTATTCTTAAACTGTTTTCTCACTACTTAACTTCTTTTAGTGGTTAGTTAAATTTCTACTTAACCTCTGTTGGTACTCTGTTAGTGGTTAGTTAAATTTGGGAACAAACTTATTTGTTTATAAGATGCCTATAAATTCAGTGTTTTACTGCTTAACGGTTATATTCTGAACGGTACCACTTATTCTCTTAAGTGGTCCTTTCAACATTCAATGTCTTTTCCCCAATACACCCACTTTGTTATTATTATACCAAAGTTTATAGGGGTATTTCCTGGTACACATTATTATGTCTTTGAGGTCAGACAGCAAAAGTCCCTAGAGAGGGGCGCTGCTGTCTTGCGCACAGTGGGCCTGATTCAGACCCGCTCGCGAGTGCTGAGCGCTCGCAAGCGGGTCAATGTTGGCCCAGTGCGCATTCGCACGACGGAGGCGGCTTCGTCGTGCGCATGCGCGAGACCTGGATAGCGACGGGCAAACCATCGCTCCGGGTCTAGCTACAAAGGGGGCGTGCTGTCGATGTTGAGTGACAGCACGCCCCCTTTGGTGGGCGGGCTGGAGGCGTGGCTGTCCAGACGGAGGCGTTCCCATGGGAACGCCGGCCCCAGACGGTAGGCATTCACAAGTGATGTCAGTGGGTGGACTTCTTGCTCTGCAAGAAGTCCACTGGGACTTGCGTCAACGAGACCCTACCACAAGGGTCTCGACGCAAGTCCGATGGCCATCGCGACCATCATCCTGGCCGCTCGCACTAGCTGTGGGTGGTCACCCACAGCTATGCGAGCGGCCAGGAGGCTGCTGTAAAAATACAGTAGGCGGGCACTGATTCAGAGAGAGAGCTGTGAAAGAGCGTCCGGCTCTGAATCAGGCCCAGTGTCTTGGCAAATCTGTTCTGCATCTATTGCAGCTCTGAACCGGTAGCACGATAGTTTGTGTGAAACTTTTTTTGCAGGAATGCAGGGTGGGGAGTACTTCGGCTGTGGGTCCCCTTCAGAAACCAGCTTTGGCATCCACCCTGTTGCAGTTGGCCATCCAGCTGCAGGCCTCACGACCCGCTCCTCCTTTGCCTATAACAGCTCTACCTGAAATTACATGGGTCCAGAACCGAGTGCAGGTATCTACATAAAAAAAGGCTGGATTACCCGTCTACGCGTCAATCGTCTACACGAGACTCCTTTTTCTCTTCTTTCAGGCTATGACAGAGCCACGGGACTCCTTGTGCCCAGAGGAGGATGTGTCTTGTGTCTGTGACATCCGATGTGGAAACAGCATCTGTTCCAGAGGACTCACAGGCCTTTGGATATAGATATCTTGATCAGTGCAGTAAAATCTGCTCTATTAGTTAAGGAATCTGATACCAACGGAAGAAAAATGAGGCAACAGTATTTCCTTTCTCTACTTAATTAGAGTATCTCCTGGCAGAAGCTTGGACACACCCTAACAAGCTTTTCCAGGCATCTAAATGCAGTTTGAACTTTTACCTTCTCTCAGCTGCAGATAGGGTCACGTGGGAATCCCCACCTATGGTGGATGTACACACAGCCCATTTGGCCAAGTCCACTACCCTGTCTATCCCAAATGCAGCTTCTCTTAAGGATTCCAAAGGTAGGATAATGTACTATTTTCTAAGATCCAGCTTTTCCATTGCTGGTGTGGCTCTTTGTCCAGCTCTCGCCTCTGCTTGGGTGACCAAAGCTCTAGTGCGTTGGGGGTGGATTCTCTTGAGGAAGGCCTTTGCAGTGGTACCCCTTAATTGCTCTCAAAGGTGGACCTCATTCGCAAGGCCAGTGTTTACCTGGGTGAAGCGCCCATTGACTGTGGCCTCCTTTCCTCCAAGGTCTCGGCTTCAGCAGTAGTTTCTAGATGAGCGATTTGGCTGCGTAATTGGAGGGTGGACTCCGATTCCAAAAATTCAATTTCTCAGGTAATATCTTGTTTGGGCCTTAATTGGACAAAATTGTGGCTACAGTAGCAGCTTCCAAGACAACGTTCCTTCCATATGTGGCACCTAAGTCAAAAGGTTTTTCCTTTCGTCCACAAGGCAAAGCCAGGAAAAAGTCCTACTTGAGATTACAGGGCCCCTCTAAAGTTTCCAGGTCCAGAGGTTACCAGTCCTGGTCGACCTGTCTTCCAGCTCCAATGCCTGCCGACAAGTCAGCGGCTTCATGGGACGAGCACGGCCCTAGGACCTTCCAGTGTGGGGAGCCATCTTCTACTCTTTGCAGAGATCTGGCTGTTGGCTACTTCGATGCCAGGGTAAGAAGTGTTGTTTCCCAGGGTTACACCTCACCTTCTGGGATCGCCCTCCAAGGCAGTTCTTTTCCACAGGTCTTCTATCGTACCCCAGAAAGGAAGTGGCTTTGAGGAACTCCATTCGGTCCCCCATGTCCCAGTTTCTCCTCTTAAAAAAGGAATAGGTTTCTATACCAATCTGTTTTTTGTTCAGAAGCCGGACAGCTCCTTCCGCCCAGTCCTCAACCTGAAAGCGTTCAAGTATCTCTGTGTTCTGCGATGCCAGACGGAATCTATCATTCTCGCTATGGAACCGGGTGGCTACATGGCTTTTTAAGATATTCAAGATGCCTATTTGCACATTCCCATACGTCTGGATCCTCAGGTTTGCAGTGTGGGAGGATCACTACCAATTTTGAGCATCATTGCTTTGGCTTTCTAAGGCTCCTCGTGTATTTAAGAAAGTCATGGCGGTAATGGCAGCGGATCTCTGACACAAGAGGGATCCTATCCTTTCTTACCTGGATGACCTCCTTATTCTGGCACAGTCACCGGGAGGTCCTTCAGGATCATCTTCACCTAACAGTAACTCTCCTTCAGTCTTACTGATAGCCTATCAACTCTAAAAAGTCAACATTCTTTCCATCTAGAGGTGATACTTCACTTGGGAGCCATTCTGGATTTGAAGGTTCAGAGGGCATTCGCAGATTTGGATCTTACTTAGTCATCGCCGGGTATCCATCGATCTTGGGCATGTCGTTAGCAACTTTCAACGTGGTGGATATGCCCAATTTCACTCCAGGCCATTCTAGTTGGAGCTTCTCTCCCGATGGACCAGCTCCCACCTTCATCTTCACTCTCAATGTATTCTCTTGTCTCAGGAAGTGCTCCACTCTTTGATGTGGTGGCTCCATCTTTCTCACTTGGACAAGTGTTCCCCCTACTGCATCCAGGACTGGCTCCTGCTCACCACCGATGCAAGTCATCAAGGTTGGGTGGCACTAACGTGCCATCTCACCTTTCAGGGTCGACTCAAGAAGCTTTACTCCTGTTTAACATTTTGGAGGTTCAGGCAGTTTGCAAAGCCCTGTGAAAGCAGTTATGTGGCACACACATCTCATTTAGTGCCCACAATCTTCCCATTCAGTCACCACAATAATCCTACTGGGTTCCAACATACTTCTCACTCATTACATCCATCTCATTCATTATACACATTCAGCTTCCTAATTTCTAAAACTATCATACTCTGTCTATTAATGGACACTAACTTCACCTTCATGCTGCTATAACTTCCCCAATCCCTACAGCTGTGTGTTCTCCCAACTGTGCAAGTCTGCATGCCCTCATCCACACCAATATGCCTTTCCCCATGTGCACCGCCCTGTCTTCCTGCATCCGTGCCACTGTGTTTCCTTACATCTGCACCATTGCCTTGCCCCCAGCCACATCACTCTGTCTTCTCCTCATCTCTACGACTCTTTCTTCCTCCAGCGGCACCACTCCGTCCCCCCCCCAACCATGCCACTCTGTCTTTCCCCTCCCACTCACACCACTCTGTCCCCCCCACCCGCACCACTCTGTCTTCCCACACATCCACACCAATATGTCTTCTCCAATCCCTATTGTTGTGTGTTCCCCCATTGTGCTAGTCTGTATTATTCATCCAAACCCATCTGAGCTGCTCTATCTTTTTGAATTCATGCCACTCTGTACCCCCAAACCGTGCCACTCTGTCTCTCCCCCCCCATGTGCACCACTGTTTTCAACCCATCTGCATCACTTTGGCTCGCCCCTATCTGTTCTGCTTAATCTTCCCCTCTGCATGCCTTTCTGTCTGCCCCATCCACACCGCTCTGTCTTCTTCCCCCATCCACCATACTCTTATCCCATCTGCGCAGCTCTATGTTCTGCTCAGACCTCAGTTGCATAGACTTCAATGAGCACACAATTCTGTGAATCAGCAGCGCCACCATTTTGTGAGTGCTTGCAATCTCACTCTGTGAGAGTGCTGATCTGCAGTTAACCACAGGGTGTCATGGCATACCATATCTGTATTACGCAAGGAACACGTCCATTAAGGCGTCAGCCTTAATGATAGTAATTTCATTGCTTTTTGAAGTTTGAGTGTCAGAAATTCAATAGGTTTTGTGAAATTTCAGATCATGCTTAAAAAGCCTTAATTTGACATGTGAAGCCGTAAGGTTTTTTTGTCTATGGAATTTTATTGCTTTTTTATAATTTGTTAACCATCAGGGTTTCGACGAGCAAACTGGGCCACCTGCAGGGCAGATGTAAAACAAATAGGTACACTAAAACGGGTGGAGGAGCAGACCGCACACAGAAAGTGTTTTTGGGGTGCAGAAGGAAAGACAGCTGTGGGGGCAGGCTGCAGGTGTGTGGGGCAGTGGGGGTGTGGAGCAGTGGCAGCAACAGTGCCGTGCACAGAAGCATCAGCGGTTGACAGAGGGCCTCACTGGTGCTGGGCATGCACCTCAGAAAATCAAATCAATAAGACACAGATGCATGGACGTATCGGTTAGATCCATCCATGCATTGTTCTAAAAAAAATGAATGTGTAATATAAAAAAATAATGACGTGCCCCCACAGCACAACCAGCATCGGGCTTTGTAGCCCCAGTGCTGGTTGTGCTAAACACGGGACAAACGACGTATGGGTTCCCTGTATAAGGCACAACCAGCACCAGGTTAATCAGAGTTAGTTCTGGTTGCCAAAATACAGGGGACAAATGATGCAGGGGTCCCCTTGAAAAAAAACACAATTTTCCCATAGAGAAATCCCGAGGGTGGGGTGGGGGGCATGGTGTTTAAGGGGCTACACCTCAAAAGCTATTAAAGGTATGGAGATGAAATTTGGCATGGATGGGTAGAACGGTCGCTCTGTGCTGCCTGCCAAATTTCAGGGCAAAAACATACAAAAATAAGGACTTGGGAGTAATCTAAATTTCCAACTGTCAGTTTTTTCTGACACTCAATTAGGACCACTTTTCTACTGTTCTCTATGGGGAATTTTTGGGAAGGCATAACTCAGGGTAGAGGGCAAATTTAGATTTTGGGTTTGTTTTATTAGGTAGCTATTCAACGGTAGGTGCTTTTGGGGTTTATGTAATTGAGGAAGTTAGTTTTTAAACTATTACCTCACGAATCTGCCATTATATAGAAAGTTTCATCTTGATGCACAGCCTCAGTAGGAGCGTCCATTAGGTGCACTTACTGTGGCTTCACTTGGGTGCACCAAGATGGCAGGTCAGTGCGGCGGTAACGGTGGTGGGCTTGGGGGAAGGAAGCAGCCGTAAGAACTCGGGGGGGCAGCAGGTGTTAGCTGTGGCCGGGACCCAGGGGCGTTAGTGGTGTCGGTTGTTCAGGCGGAAGGACCCGGGGACAGTAGCAGCAGACAGATGCAGGCTCGGATATGAAAGATCCGTGATACCTGCATCTGTGTATAAATTAACACAGAAGCACTGTTGGGATCAAGGAGGCCCGTCTGTGCTTCTGTGTTTAAAAAAAATAAAAATGGCGTGGCCCCATCACCCCAAAGGACAACCAGCACCGGGCTTTGGAGACCCAGTACTGGTTGACTGGTTGTGCTAAATACAGGGGACAAAATACATAGGGGTCCCCCGTGTTAAGCACAACCAGCACCAGGCTTTTCAGAACCAGTCCTGGTAGCCAAAATTCGGGGGACAAATGACGTAGGGGTCCCCTGTATTCAGCGCAACCAGCACTGGGCTCTGAGCCGGTCCTGGGAATACAGGGGGAGAAATGTGTAGGGTCCTTCTATATTTACCAGAACCAGCACCGGACCCTTTCTAGCAGGGGGTGAGGCCACAGCCAGGGGAGCCCATTCAACAGGCCCCCCAGCCAAAGCATCACCCCTTACTCCTAGTCAGCCCAGGCCAGGGATCCCTGGGGAGTTGGGGACCCCCCAATAAAGGGATCCCCCCCCTCCCCAGGGCACCCCAGGCTGATAGCGGTGGGTGCCGGGTTGAATATGTAAAGTGTGGTGCAAAGAAAGAATTAAAATATTGTCTTTTGATGTGGAACTACAGTTCCCAGCAAGCCTCCCCCGCATGCTGGTACTTGGAGAACCACAAGTATCAGCAAGCAGAGCATTACGGGCCTGCTGGTACCTGTAGCTCTATGTTGTTTGTCCCCTTTTTTGGCAACCAGGGCTGGTTCTGACTAGCCTGGTGCTGGTTGTGTTTAAATACAGGGGACCCCTATGTCATCCCTGTACTTTTTTTTTTTTTCACAAAGGAACAATTTTTTTGTTTGAACCACAGCAGCACAGACTGGTCTCACTAATCCCGTTGCTGCTTCTGTGTCAATGACACAGATGCGTGTAGCACGGTTCATGGGGGGGGGGGGGGGAGAGACAGAGTGGCACGGTTTGGGGGAACACTCCTAGTTATTCATTTGTAAACACATTACTTATTCTTAATTATTGTAAGAACAGTATTTAAGTTATAACCTTTACATTGCTATAATTTACAATTAATACATTACTAATGCTGGCCATACACGCTACAATTATCGGGACGATCCGCCCGATATCGGCGGATCGCCGCGATAATTGTAGCGTGTGGGGGGGCGACCGAGGGTTAAATATTGCTCGGTCGGGCATGCTGGATTGTCCAGCATGCCCGTCCGATGAAATATTTCCCGTTAAACTGTCGGCCGCATCGGGCAGTGTATGCCCAGCGCAGCCGTCAGACAGACATTTCCTGTGTTCCTTCCTATGGAAGGAACAGGGAAATGTCTCCTACCCCGGGGGCGGAGCGCGGATGTCTGCCGAATACACTGTGAGAGAAATTTCTGCGGCTGGCAGACGGCCAGATAAAATGTCTGTCGGTCTGACAGACATTTTATCTGGTAGTGTATGCCCAGCATTAGAATATGGTTTCCAGTGAGAAGAAAGCATAACACTAGATACCACATAGTTACCTCCTGAATTCACATTTGCATTATGTCATCCAAGTTTAGTTTATACAGATGACAGTCAAACTATGACCCCAGATGAGGCAAGTGACTGCTGTAACTTTGGTGTACACCCTTATTCTCTGTGCCCTAGTCTTCCTTTCCCTTCAACAGGAATTTATGCTTTCTTTCTGCCCCCCTGCGCCCGGCAGCATATCGCTGCTCACTGGCTGCCCAGTTCACAGGAGGGCAGGCACTGGAGGGAGGGATCAGGAGACTAACTACCAACTGCTGCTAACAGCTCTTATATATCCTCCCTCTCACCGGATCCTTTTTTCCTGACAGGAACCAATTCACTCCCATCTATATTACTCCGCCCCCTTCTGCAACTATCACCAATGTCTGTGAAATGTATTTTTGCAGCATGAAGCACTAAAGTCCACTGACATCATAGATATCTAACATGCACAGGGTACATACATTTCCACATATTTACTTATATCTACATCACATCACATTTCTCCCTACAGTATATTTAACATTTACCTCATCAATGGCATTTTGCTGTAAATAGATGAATGAAAATATATACCTGTTTCAATTGTATATATGAATTATATTTATATGTAATATATCTCCGTAACCCTACCTATATATATATATATATATATATATATATATATAAATGATACCAATATTGGCGACACTCTGGAGTCTGTATTATGATACTAATAAAAGTCCTTAATTATGCCAACGTTTCGGGAGTCACCCCGTCATCGGGGACAAAATACAAACAATGGAGTAACAGACAGACATGTATACCAACACAAATCAACTACATTGGTACCTAATATCACTCACCTGGAGAACGCTGCTGTGAGACCATAGTTCCCTGGGATTGACATATGATTCTAACATTGTCATTGTTTCTAATGAGATAGTAATTTGAACTTATTCTGGTCCTCTTGATACATTTTCTTTATATAATATAGAATAATATGTAATTAGGTGCCTATTATGTGCCATTTACAGTGATTTTTATGCTTATGTTTTAATTTTATGCTTGTTATTTGTGGTTTCTTGTATTTTAATTGTTTGTAACACACTACTGTATGATACAGCATGTTGCTAGGCTACCATAAACAGCTGTTACATGATCACTCAGACTGCAGGCGCTGAGTGGTGATGTCACATGGATGCGTTGCATGTTCCCAGCGAGCTCCGGAGGGCGGCAGGCACCGTCGTTTTCCAGGTCAGTAATATTATGTACCAATGTAGTTGATTTGTGTTGGTGTATATGTGTGTGTGTATATATATATATATATATATATATAAAATCTGTTGCTTCAATGTTTGGATATTGTCCCCGATGAAGGGGTGACTCCCGATACGTCGGCATAATTAAAGGACTTTTATTAGTATCATAATACAGACTCCAGAGTGCGGCCAATATTGGTATCATGTGGATGGGGTTTTTTTCCCTTGGAGGGCACTGGAGCATTCACATCACTTGAAGGAGTACCGGGTACATAAAAATATATATATATATATATTATATATAAGTGTCATTTTTTTATATACCTGCATAAGTATTTGTGTGTTTTTCTGTTTTATCCTTTCTGTGAAGTAATTTTTCCTCAAATTTCCCCTGAACCTACCACCCTCCAGTTACAGAACATGTTCTCTTGTTCTAATACTTCTCTTTCTTTGAAGAATGTATCTTTCTTTTACCTTGTTAAAACCCTTTAAACTAGGGGTGTGCACCGGCCACTTTTCGTGTTTTGTGTTTTGGTTTTGGATCTGGATCTTTCTTCGTGTTTTGGATCTGGATTGGTTTTGCCAAAACCACCCTTCGGTGTTTTGGGTTCTGGGTTTTGTGTTTTGGATCTGTATTTTTTTTAAAAAAGCATAAAAACAGCTAAAATCACAGAATGTGTTGATTTTTCTGCTCCTATGCTATTATTAACCTCAAAACCCTTAATTTCCACTCATTTCCAGTCTATTCTGAACACCTCACACCTCACAATAGTGTTTTTATGTCCAAAAGGTTGCACCAAGGTAGATGGATGACTATGCTAAGCGACACGAGTGGGCGGCACAAACACGTGGCCCATCTAGGAGTGACACTGTAGTGGCAGACAGGATGGCAGTTTGAAAAACTAGCCCCAAACAGTACATAATTCAAAGAAAAAAAAGAGGTGCAAGATGGAATTGTCCCACCCACCCTTATGTTGTATAAACAGGACATGCACACTTTAACAAACCAATCATTTCAGCCCCAAGGTCTGCCACACGACTGTGCCTGAAATGATTGGTTCGTTTGGGCCCCCACAAAACAAGCTGGCAATTAATCTGTCCCTGCACAAACTGGCTCTACGGAGGCAAGATGTCGTCCTCATCCTCATCCACCGATTCCTCACCCTCTTCAGTGTTGTGTACATCCTCATCCTCACAGAGTATTAACTCGTCCCCGCTGGAATCCACCACCACAGGTCCCTCTGTACGTTCTGGAGGCTGGTCTCCCTGGAAGAGTTGATAATTAATTTTTATGAACATCATCTCCACATTTTGTGGAAGCAACCTCCTACGCCTTTCGCTGACAAGGTTCCCGGCTGCACTAAACACTCTTTCGGAGTACACACTGGAGGGGGGGGAAACTCAGGTAAAATAGAGCCAGTTTGTACAGGGGCCTACAAATTGCCTCTTTTTCCTGCCAGTACAGGTATGGACTGTCTGACATGCCTACTTGGATGCTGTCACCGATGTAATCCTCCACCATTCTGTCAATGGTGACAGTATCATATGCAGTGACAGTAGACATGTCAGAAATTGTTGCCAGGTCCTTCAGTCCGGACCAGATGTCCAAACTTGGTCCTGCCTGCCCTGCATCACCGCCAGCGGGTTGCTTAGGATACCTAAGTTTTTTCCTGGCAGCCCCAGTTGCTGGAGAAAATGAAGAAGGAGCTGTTGACGTGTCACGTTCCGCTTCAGCTGACAGTGTTTTCACCAGCAGGTCTTTGCACCTCTGCAGGCTTGTGTCGGCCGGAAAGAGAAACACCACATAGGCTTTAAACCTAGGATCGAGCACGGTGGCCAAAATGTAGTGGTCTGATTTCAACAGATTGACCACCCTGAAATCCTGGCAAAGCAAAAGAAGGGCTTCATCCACAAGTCCCACATGCCGAGCGGAATCGCTCTGTCCTAGCTCCTCCTTCATTTTCTCCAGCTGCTTCTGCAAAAGCCTGATGAGGGGAATGACCTGACTCAAGCTGGCAGTGTCTGAACTGACTTCATGTGTGGCAAGTTCGAAGGGCTGGAGAACCTTGCACAATACGGAAATCATTCTCCACTGTGCTTGAGTCAGGTGCATACCCCCTCCTTTGCCTATGTCATAGGTGGATGTATAGGCTTGAATGACCTTTTGCTGCTCCTCTATCCTCTGAAGCATATAGAGGGTTGAGTTCCACCGCGTCACAACCTCTTGCTTCAGGTGATGGCGGGGCAGGTTCAAGAGTGTTTGCTGGCGCTCCAGTCTTCGGCACGCAATCGCTGAATGGCGAAAGTGGCCAGAAATTTTTCGGGCCACCCAGAGCGTCTCCTGCACGTCCCTGTCGCTTTTTAGAAAATTTTGTACAACCAAGTTTATTGTGTGAGCAAAACATGGGACATGCTGGAATTTGCCCAGATGTAATGCCCGCACAATATTGGTGGTGTTATCAGATATCACAAATCCCCAGGAGAGTCTAAGTGGGGTAAGCCACTGGGCGATGTTTTTTCTCAGTTTCTCTAAAAGGTTGTCGACGGTGTGCCTCTTACTGAAACCGGTGATACACAGCGTAGCCTGCCTTGGAACGAGCTGGCGTTTCTGAGATGCTGCTACTGGTGATGCTGCTGCTGTTGCTGCATAAGGTGATACATCTACCCAGTGGGCTGTCACAGTCATATAGTCCTTAGTCTGCCCTGTTCCACTTGTCCACATGTCCGTGGTTAAGTGGACATTGGGTACAACGGCATTTTTCAGGACACTGAGGACACTTTTTCTGACGTTTCTGTAAAGTCTCGGTATCGCCTGCCTAGTGAAGTGGAATCAAGATGGGATTTGGAACCGGGGGCACACTACCTCCATCAATTGTCTAAATCCCACTGCACTAATGGCGGATACCGGACACACGTCTAACACCAACATAGCAGTCAAGGCCTCAGTTATACGTTTTGCTTCAGGATGACTGCTGTCGTACTTAAAGGACTGTTGAAGGGTCAATTGTTTAGTAAAAGTAGTGGTGTTCCTACTTCCTCTCTGGGATGATGAACGACTCCCAGCAGCAGCAACAGCAGCAGCGGCAGCAGGAGGCGTAGCAATGCAGGATCCTCCGGAGGAATCCCGGATAGGAGAGTCAGTCATGCCAGTGACATGGCCTGCAGGACTACTTCCGATCCTGACTAAGGAGGAAATTGACGAGGAGGGAGTTGACGGTGTGGTTTGCAGGCGCTTGGATACAACAGGACAACGGGATTTAGGTGTCCCTGGACTGCTTACGGTCTTAGCCAAAGTTTCTGAACTTGACAGTAACTTTTTATGAACGCGCTGCAGGTGCCGTATAAGGGAGGATGTTCCTAGGTGGTTAACGTCCCTACCCCTACTTATTTCACCTTTACATATGGTACATATGGCAAGACAGTTGTTGTCCAGATTTGGATAGAAATATTGCCAGACCAAAGAGGTGGAATGTTTGGTCTTCTGCCCAGGCATGACCGTGATGGGCTTTTTCATCCCACGGACAACAACTGTCTCCCCCGGAGCCTGATTTAAACAAACCACATCACCATCAGAATCCTCCTCGCCAACTTCCTCCTCAGCGCCAGCTACACCAGTATCCTCATCCTGTTGTACTTCAACAGTGACATCTTCAATTTGCATATCAGCAAGTGGACTGTGGGTGCTCCTTTCAGCACTTGCAGGGGGCGTGCAAATGGTGGAAAGAGCCACCTCTTCCCGTCCAGTGCTGGGAAGGTCAGGCATCGCAACCACCACCACACTTGGACTCTCCTTGGGGATTTGTGAAATCTTCTTAGAACGCACAGTTCTTCGCTGTGCTTTTGCCAGCTTAGCGCACGCTTGGCACTACTTTGTTGATGCACGTGCGGCTACTGCGCACACAATTCACAAACACAAAAAAATATATTTTTTAATTTTGTTTGGAGTGCCCTTTGGGGGTTACAGCACCATTTAACGGACAAGCCAGCCGGCCTTTTACTTATGGGACACAGGCGCACGCTTGGCGCTGCTCCTTTGTTGATGCACGTGCAGTATACTTGCCGACATTCAGCTCCCTCCTTCCGGGAGGGAGCTGAATGCCTGCATTCTGTGGGGGGCGTGGCCGGACTGTGATGCCGTTTTGGGGGCGGGGCTGGGGGCGTGACCGCCCGATCACGTCATTGTGGCCCCGCCCCCTCTTCACAATGCCGGAAAAAAGGCATTGCAAAGCAGGGGGCGGAGCCTCGATGACGCGATTCAGCGCGAATTGCGTCATCGGACCCCCCGGCAGCGGGGTTTTTTACTAGTAGTCTGGGGGGGTAGGCGGCAGCCGGGAGGCTTGCCTGCCTTTCCGGGGGGTCGGGAGCGGCACCCGATATTCGGGAGGCTCCTGACCAAATCGGGAGGGTAGGCAAGCCTGACGTGCAGCCACAGTGCACACAATTCACAAACACAGAAAAAAAATATATTTTTTTAGCACTTGGGGGAAGCACCCCTGATGGACAGAGCACCCCCTGGACAACACTACAGCACCCCTTTAGGACTGGGACACTGCACAGGACTTTGGAGTGGACACAGCCCCTATGGACAACTGACTGCACAACACAGTCTAGCCAGCCCCTATGGTCTTTGAAGTAGTGGACACAGCCCCTATGGACAACAGCAGCACAGCGCAGCACAGCACAGCACAGCACAGCACAACACTACACTACAACACTACACTACACAGCCCAGCCAGCCCTAACTCCCACCCTCCCTCTTCACTGTCTACAGCCGAGTGAGAAAATGGCGCCGACGCGGGTACCTTATATAGGATCTAAAACCCGCGAGACTCGGAAGGCGGGATGATGACGTTTTGCCTCGATTTCAGATCCGAGTCAGGCGGGAAAAGTCGAGCCTGACTCGGATCGGCCTCGGATCGGGGGGCTCGGGGGGTTCGGACTTCAGAAATCCGAACCCGCTCACCCCTAATTTAAACTTCTAAAAATGAACATGAACTGTAACATGAGTAACAGGGAATGACACATCTACACTTACAACTGTAAGTACTAGCATAAAGCTGCACATGCAACTGCGGCAAAAGGCGCAAACACGGACGCGGCTGCATTTGACTTAGAGCCAGGCCCTAAGTGTTGCATTGTTATCACTACTCTGTAGTATTGCTGGGATAAAACCACACACCCAATGCAAACCAGATTACAGCTATTGTTTTGTCCTATGGTACTTCTGAGGAGTGAGATGTCACAATATCTCCATCCAATCACACTGTCAATTGCAGGGTCTCCTTCTCCCATGGTTACAGGAAAAGAGCAACAGTTCACATAGGTGAAATAAACAGAGACATTTATAGAGAGAATAGATGAGCTTTAATAATTATATAATTTACCAAATTATTCCTTGTATTTAAGTCTCTAATCACGCCCACTATTTTCCGGCTTCATTTAATCCTTCTTGAACGCCTACCTTTACATTCCTTGGCTAGATGCCTATCCTCGTCATTACCTAGACTTTTCTTTATTATGTAATTGGCTTAACTGGTTTGAATATTAAATTTATATTAAAGACTTGTAATGGAAGTGTCTAACTATAGGTATCTCATCCTTTAATTTATATCATGCTCTTTTATGTCTGTAAAAATGTAAAGTGGTGCAGTCAGATATTAAAGCACTTAATACTTCACGTCTCCTGAGAAGTCAATCCAGCCTTGTAAATGTGTGAGGGTATGTTGGCGACCTCAGTTCAAATATCAGTGTTGACTCCTTGTGAACTAGACGAGTCACTGTGCTTTCCTTTGCCCCAGGCACACAAAACTAGAAACTGTGCCTGAAAAAATATGTAGGAAGCGTTCTAAGAATTATATATATGCTGAATGATCTCATTTACCTTGCTACTAGGAAAAATCCTGCAGATTTTAATACAGCCCTTAAGGGTGGAGTACTTATTAGATTGACCTTTTAACATCCTCATTTTCAGATTGTAGATTGTTCAGTTTAGCAGAAACATTGCACTACAGTGTGTATTTAAACCCACTAAAGGTCTAAAGTTTGGGGTCACTTATAAATATTCCTTGTTTTTTAAAGAAAAGCACTGTTTTTTTCAATGAAGATAACATTAAATGAATCAGAAATACACTCTATACATTGTTAATGTGATAAATGACTATACCAGCTGCAAACGTCTGTTTTTTAAAGGAATATCTACATAGGTGTATAGAGGCCCATTTCCAGCAACCATCACTCCAGTGTTCTAATGGTACATTGTGTTTGCTAAGCACGTTAGAAGAGTAAAGGTGCCCATACACTGTGCAATGCACCTTGTAGGGCGACTGCCGATCCGTCGGTAGACGGATCGTGTCGTCACTACCGGCAATCGTGCTGTCCCCGCTGACCACACGATATGCTGGCTCCCCCCTCCTCCATCTGAATGGGATCTTACATCGCATCCCAGATCAGATGAACCTGCAGGGAGATCTGGAGATGCGATATACGATCCCGGGGGAGCGCGCAGCACGATATCGGGTACGATATCTTGCCCATGCAAAGCACGATATAGCACCTATATTGTGCCAATCCGATATATCGTACTGATATATCGCGCCGAACCGATATATCGTGAAAAACCTTGGGCAATTATGTTAGCACAGCTGAAAACGTGTTTGCTCGTTAGAGAAGCTATAAAATGGCCTTCCTTTGAGCTAGTTGGGTATCTGGAGCATCACATTTGTGGGTTTGATTATACTCTCCAAATGGCCAGAAAAAGAGAACTTTCATGTGAAACTCGACAGTCTATTCTTGTTCTTAGAAATGAAGGCTATTCCATGCGAGAAGTTGCCAAGAAAGTGGACATTTCCTACAACGGTGTGTACTACTACCTTCAGAGAACAGCACAAACAGGCTCTAACCAGAGTAGAAAGAGAAGTGGGAGCCCCCGGTGCACAACTGTGCAAGAAGACAAGTACATTAGAGTCTCTAGTTTGAGAAATAGATGCCTCACAAGTCCTCAACTGGCAGCTTCATTAAATGGTACCCGCAAAATGCCAGTGTCAACGTCTACAGTGAAGAGGTGACTCCGGGATGGTGGCCTTCTAGGCAGATTGGCAAAGAAAAAGCCATATCTGAGACTGGCCAATAAAAGGAAAAGATTAATATGGGCAAAAGAACACAGACATTGGACAGAGGAAGATTGGAAAAAGTGTTATGGACAGATGAATCGAAGTTTGAGGTGTTTGGATCACACAGAAGAACATTTGTGAGACACAGAACAAGTGAAAAGAGTGCCTGACGCCATCTGTCAAGCATGGTGAAGATAATGTGATGGTCTGGGGAAGGCTATTAAAGGCTATTACTCCATTTTGCAATGCCATGCCATACCCTGTGGACAGCGCTTGATTGGAGCCAATTTCCTCTTCGAACAGGACAATGACCCAAAGCACACCTCTAAATTATGCAAGAACTATTTAGGGAAGAAGCAGGCAGCTGGTATTCTGTCTGTAATGGAGTGGCCAGCGCAGTCACCAGATCTTTGAGCTGTTGTGGGAGCAGCTTGACCGTATGGTACGCAAGAAGTGCCCATCAAGCCAATCCAGCTTGTGGGAGGTGCTTAAGGAAGCGTGGGGTGAAATTTCTTCCAATTACCTCAACAAATTAACAGCTAGAATACTAAAGGTCTGCAATGCTGTAATTGCTGCAAAAGGAGCATTCTTTGACAAAAGCAAAGTTTGAAGGACAAAATTATTATTTAAAAAAAAAAAAACATTATCTCTAACCTTGCCAGTGTCTTGACTATATGTTCTATTCATTTTGCAACTCATTTGATAAATAAGTCAGTTTTCATGTAAAACACAAAATTGTCTAGGTGACCCCAAACTTTTGAACGGTAGTGTAGGCTTGATAATAATTTATAATAGATACATAGGGCGGGATGTACTGTAATAGGCTGTGAATTTTAGCGCAAGTACAAACTTGCACATTTTCATTTTGAAGGATTGAGAATGTAATAGGGTGCAAGTTTGACTGGCATGCGAGTGCATGAAAGTGTTAAATCTGGAACCTCATCCGCGCTTCAGCAGAGTTCAGATAGGGACCCTTAAATCCTGATACCTTACAGTAGCTACTGGTGAGAAAATCAACACACGTACAGACAGTTGTGCGTATAAAGAATTCCTCCAACTTTATTTCACCCACAGTCGCTCACAGAACATAGGCATGCTGCATATAATTTTAATCAGCAGAAGCTGCTTATGCTAACTATTCACATCACTGTGCGAATAAGACGCATCACACGAAAAGATGCTCGGCGCTATCAAGTCACACCTCGGCATTGCGTGACTAGAAGGGGTGTTTAGAGCTCAAGGAAGCTAGATTTATCAGGACACATCTGTATTTATATATAGTGTATGTATGAAGATGTAGTCAGCATCCTGGCATACGGGAAGCTGACGGTCTAATTACATGTATTGGACAGCAGTCAGGATCGCAGCTCCAGTATACTGACCACCGGTACCCCAAAGGTAAGTATCGGGGGTTAGGTTAGGGATTATGGTAAGGCACTAGTGGGAGGGTTAGGATTAGGCAGTAAGGGGGGAGGGTTAGGTTTAGTGTGCGGGGATGTTAGGATTAGGTCCCGGGGAAGGGGTAAGGGTTAGCGATAGGGAACTTGCCTTTTAGTGTCGGTATTCTGACAGCCGGGATCCCATACCCAACCGTGTATATACTAATATATATATATATATATTTATAAATCACAGGGGCTCTGCACTCACCATAATAACATAAATAATAATTAACATAATAAACAGTGGGGTTTTGGTTCATGAATTGATCAACGCATTTAAGCTGGCAGCCCGCGTCACGGGACCCCACTTTACTGCAAGTCTCTACTCTATTGCTCAGAATTATAACATGGACATAGCCATCACATTAGTGTTAAACTTGGGGTATGCTATCAAGGTTTAAAGCTCACAGCAACTTTGCTTTTAAACGTGAGACAGTTACCAAGCACACCTGTTGCAAAGCACCTAGGAAAACAGCTGATACAAGTTAGATTAAACTAGATAAAAGGGGTGCATGAGAAAATGTGGTCACAAAAATTATTAATTATAAACATTAATCAAAATAAACAAAAAGCACTAATCCATAACACTCACCATTCCTAGATTTGGGGTGCAACATTGTATGTGACCGCATTGTTCAAATAGAAATCACAGGGGATTTCTATTTAAACAATGTGGTCACATACCATGTTTCACTCCAAATCTAGGAAAGGATTAGTGCTTTATATATATTTTTCCAATCCTGTAAGAACATTTTCTAATGGACACATGTACAGTTGTATTATTCCTTATTCTTTGTTTTAACTACAGAGCGTAGGTCGACAGGTGCATATAAAAAGAACAAAAGAAAGCCCGTCACTGATTATTGATGATAAGGCAGGAGAAATAAGTATGGACTGTCTGCAGTGGCAAGGTAACACAGGATTTCATGGTCATTTACATACTGTATATGACAAATACACAGTAGGCTTCTAATGCGCAAATTCTGACCATTTTTCTCCCGTATTTAACCTGAATCCCCCATCAAGATATTTTTGCTGACCTTTTAATATTTTCCTGTGCAATATATATTCAGTTATAAAGACATGAAAATAAGAATAGTGATTACAGACAGTTTGTAACTGTACTACCATGTTAATGGGGATGTTCTCCAAGACAAGATAGAATAAAATAAACATAACACTAATTGAAATTATCTTCAAATAAGATGTAAGATATCTGATTGTCATACATCACATATAACAGTCTGCTGGTAACCACATGACATGTGACAAACCAGTACTGTTATCTCACAAAGGCCTATTGTTGCACTCATGCTCTCCTACTTAAGGGGATACATAGTCTACAGAGACTCATAACCTATTGGTAGGCATAACCTAAAGGTATTTATAACCGAAGGAGATGCATACTTAAGGCTATTCTTCATTTTATAGCGTGACCATTTCTACTATTGTTGGCGGACAGGAAGCCACAACGCTGCTGCTGGAAACCATGGGAGTACAGAAGCGTTGCCTGCTTCTTTGTGTCTTATATATTTTCTGTGGACCAGATGTATATGATTGTTGCTATAACTGTCTTATGACACCCGAGGATAAGGCAAGAATTTTCCAATATGCCAATAACTTGGATAAAATGGAGGCATTTGAATGCCTGAATATAATAAGAAAAGGATTTCAACCTATTGATGAGCTTCTTGTACCATATTTACAGATGAGCAGAGTTAGAGAGTATCTGATAAGCTTTAATAAAACTGTCCAGGAGATCCAGCCATCACTTTCTGCAAAAGATTGGACAGCGGCTTTTGAACGCAAGATAAGATCTATGATAAACGGTGTGAAACAAATTATCTCGCAGAATCTAGCTGCAAACTGTATATCCACCTGCGGTCTTCAAAAAGCGGCATGTGTCTTTAAGTGTGATGAATGCACAGTGGAGGACTGCCAGATACCTGTGGAGTGTCCACTTGAAGACATCGACGTATTAGAGCTGACAAAGGCAAACATTTATTGCAGCATGCCCTTTCCCCTTCCTGAGTACATAACCGTAACATGGAAGTTTGCTAGAAATATCCGGGTGATTGATATGAGCTACTTCACCAGTATTTATACAGGACCAGACCTGCACATTCTAATTGAGCCTACGCGATCATTCCACCAGGGGACATATGCTTGTGAAATAATGGATGAGGATAACGATCTTTTATTACGTGAAAGTGACCCGGAGAGTAGGAACAGAAAATGCAGAGCTAGAGAATATCTTCGATGATGACCTGCACTCAGACATCAGTGTTGAACCAGAGCAGCTGACACGGGAACATGTCAGCATAGAAGATCTGATTAAAAATAAAATATCAACGAGTATCCCAACCTGCATCACCATCACTGCAGTAATCGCACTGATCTCCTTTATGCTGACTGTAATGGTAATATTTGCATTTCGCTATGCAACTAATGTTGAAAAAGAACCTGATGAAGGCTTTGTTTGAGCGACATGCGTAGGAGTTCATTCAGCAACACCTGTTATTACAAGGTTTATCCAACAAAGACTGCTTGCTTTTAACATCCTGGCATAGATTTTCTCAGTACAAGATCTCGGGACCTGACTCAGTCCAGGCCACATTATCTCGCTAGACCGCAGCACCAGGAGTTGCATCAATCCCGGAAGACACTGCGACCAACTGGCGAGGTGCCACGTTTTCTACTAGCGGCTCATATAGCATGGGCTGCCCATCTAGTCTCCTCTGCAATTGGCAGAGTCGAGCCCACAAGAGACACGCTCCCGCATTCTGCACTGGAGGCAGTATTCACCCTGGAGGGCACTACGGAAGTTGAGTAAGTGGCTGTATAGTCAGCACCATCGACTGCAGCCTGAAGAAGGAATCAACAAGGGAGCAAGAAGAAGATTGAAGATTTATCACAGGTGGGGCCTCACCAGGGCATTATAACCCACATTTACTGGAGGTGAAGGACACCCACCTCTTAGCCTGATATATTCATATGGTACCCCTTTCCAGGCTACTCCCCATCATCCTTGAAGCACTGTGACTCTAATAAAAGGGATTTTCTTTATACCATTTTCTGTTATTGTTTATTTCGTTACATTATCTTTAATAGCATATATTTATTGGTCAAATAGTCACACAGTACCTTGGAATTGAATATTAAGGGGCACATATTAATTGCAGCATTTACAACTAAGTTGACAGGTGCAGGTCAACAGGTTTTTTATTATTGTTTTACCAGAGGGCGCACATGGGACCTCCCCATCTAGATCTGCAGCCATCATTTACAGTGAGCACTGGTGGAACCCCCTACGTTATTAATATTGTTGCATTAAGTACAAATACAGGCCTACTCCTCGGTCAGCAAGGTTTGCCACATGCCACAGAGTGTATATATATGTAACCCCCCTTTTATCACTAAAGGGTCACCAGGTTACTAACTCCTTTGTTACTCCTAATGTACCCGCCCATAACCTCTCTAAGTGGTGTACCTTCCATTTTCAGTGCCTCCACCCAAGTAATTATGGTCTATGTGGGTCTACTTGGGAAAACCCACCAAAATATATTGTAATGTGATGATAGTTGAAACTGGAACTGTTCTCATGCAAATAAACACTCCAAGTTATTCATTTGTAAACCCATTTCTTATTCTTAATTATTTTAAGAACAGTATTTAAGTTATAACCTTTACATTGCTATAATTTACAATGAATACATTCAAATGAGTTTGCACCAATAACATACTATTCATTTGCATTACATCAACCTCTTTTTCTCCTTTTGCACTTAAAACTATAATGTGTGATTCCTTCTCATGAACAATATAAATACCGGTGTGAGCCACCGAGCTTCACATATATTTTCTACAGCTTATAAGATTTGTTATACATAAATAATATATTTTAACTCTCAGTTGGTGTTTATATATATATATATATATATATATATATATAAATCGGCTGGTAGGCAGTTCTCTCTGCGAGAGCACTAGGGTTGTCTTTTACCCTCTTTGGTATGCACAAATTAGAAGTCTGTGTCCACTGCAGCCAACTATTATTGTCTTTCTTTTACAGTCAGTGACTAGCAGTAGTAGCAATAAGTGGTTACTTAGAATATGGGGCCTGATTCAGAGCCCTCGCACAACTGCACATGCGTATGGGTTGTAATACGCATGCGCGAACCAGTCATTGCAGTCAGAAATTGTGTGCAGTTCAGACGCCTTTCGATGTACTCGATTAATCAAATACATAGCGGAGATGACGTAGGATGCAAGCGGCCAGGGGGCGTCTTTACAAAATAGCGAGCGCATATTTCGTTCGCTCGCTCAGACATAGAGGCGTCAACAGACCGCAAAGAGCGAGCGCTCAATTTAAATAGCCGCCCCTTTTTCTGAACGACCGTTCGCAAATAGCGTCCGGCTCTGAATCAGGCCCATGGTTTCCAGTGAGAAGAAAGCATAACACTAGATACCACATAGTTACCTCCTGAATTCACATTTGCATTATATCATCCAAGTTTAGTTTATACAGATGACAGTCAAACTAATGCCTTCCAAAGGATAAATATGACCCCAGATGAGGCAAGTGACTGCTGTAACTTGGGTGTACACCCTTATTCTCTGTGCCCTAGTCTTCCGTTCTGTTCAACAGGAATTTATGCTTTCTTTCTGCCCCCCTGCGCACGGCAGCATATAGCTGCTCACTGGCTGCCCGGGTCACAGGAGGGCAGGCACTGGAGGGAGGGATCAGGAGACTAACTATCAACTGCTGCTAACAGCTCTTATATCCTCCCTCTCACCGGATCCTTTTTTCCTGACAGGAACCAATTCACTCCCATCAATATTACTCTGCCGCCTTCTGCAACTATCACCAATGTCTGTGAAATGTATTTTTGCAGCATGAAGCACTAAAGTCCACTGACATCATAGATATCTAACATGCACAGGGTACATACATTTCCACATATTTACTTATATCTACATCACATCTATCCCTACAGTATATTTAACATATACCTCATAAATGGCATTTTGCTGTAAATAGATGAATGAAAATATATACCTGTTTCAATTGTATATGTGAATTATATTTATATGTAATATACCTCCGTAACCCTAACCAGGGTTACATATATATATATATATATATATATATATATATATATAAATGATACCAATATTGGCGGCACTCTGGAGTCTGTATTATGGTACTAATTAAAGTCATTTATTATGCCAACGTTTCGGGAGCAACCCCGTCATCGGGGACAAAATACAAACCATGAAGTAACAGACATACATGTATACCAACACAAATCAACTACATTGGTACCTAATATCACTCACCTGGAGAACGCTGCTTTGAGAGCATAGTTCCCTGGGATTGACATATGATTCTAACATTGTCATTGTTTCTAATGAGATAGTAATTTGGACTTATTATGGTCCTCTTGATACATTTTCTTTATATAATATAGAATAATATGTAATTAGGTGCCTATTATGTGCCATTTGCAGTGATTTTTATGCTTGTAACACATTACTGTATGATACGGCGGGTTGCTAGGCAACCATAAACAGCTGTTACATGATCACTCAGACTGCAGGCGCTGAGTGGTGACGTCACACGGATGCGTTGCATGTTCCCAGCGAGCTCCGGAGGGCGGCAGGCATCGGCGTTCTCCAGGTCCTTGATATTATGTACCAATGTAGTTGATTTGTGTTGGTATATATATATATATATATATATATATATATATATCTGTTGCTTCAATGTTTGTATTTTGTCCCTGATGACGGGGTGACTCCCGATACGTCGGCATAATAAAGGACTTTTATTAGTATCGTAATACCGACTCCAGAGTGCGGCCAATATTGGTATCAGGGTTTTTTTTCCCTTGGAGGGCACCGGAGCATTCACATCATTTGAAGGAGTGCCGGGTACATATATATATATATATATATATATATATATTATATATATATATATATATAATATATATATATTTTTTTTAAGTGGAATTTTTTTTATGTACCTGCATAAGTAATTGTGTGTTTATCTGTTTTATCTAACCTTAGCACCATGTAAAAATGGTGTCAGCTTTTGGAGAACAGGTTGTGGAAGAGAAAAGTTTCTCTTCTCCATAAGTAGCATAAAAACATAGAATTTGACGGCAGATAAGAGCCACTTGGCCCATCTAGTCTGCCCCATTTTTAAACATATTGTTACCTCAACTCTTATTGATCCGATCCCATGCATGTTTAAATTGCTCTACTGTCTTAGCCTCTTCCACCTCTGATGGGAGGCTATTCCACATGTCCAATACTCTTTCTGCGAAGTAATTTTTCCTCAAATTTCCCCTGAACCCCACCACCCTCCAGTTTCAGAACATGTTCTCTTGTTCTAATACGTCTCTTTCTTTGAAGAATGTATCTTTCCTTTACCTTGTTAAAACCCTTTATATATTTGAACGTTTCTATCATAGCATAACTGATCACTCCCCATTGAAACCTATTGGGGCTATATCACTAAGAGAAGGTTTTTATGTGTACTAAATAGAGCCTTTAAGCTTGCAGCCCAAATCATGGGTCTTCTGGTTTATGTAAGTTGTACACTAACATAACTTGTACCACCGTAATGAAATGCAGTTTAAATTAATTACACTCCCCTCATTCATGGAGGCTGGCATACAGAATGGCTGACTTATAAACCGCACACTAAAGGTCTTATACGAATATATGGTATATACACTACGGTTCTAAAGTTTGGGGTCACTTATAAATATTCCTTATTTTTTAAAGAAAAGCACAATTTTTTTCAATGAAGATAACATTAAATGAATCAGAAATACACTCAATACATTTTTAATGTGGTAAATGACTATACCAGCTGCAAATGTCTGTTTTTTAAAGGAATATTTACATAGGTGTATAGAGGCTCATTTCCAGCAATCATCACTCCAGTGTTCTAATGATACATTGTGTTTGCTAAGCACGTTAGAAGAGTAAAGGTGCCCATACACGGTGTAATGCACCTTTAGGACGACTGCCGATCCGTCGGTAGACGGATCGTGCAGTCACCGCCGGCAATCGTGCGGTCCCCGCTGACCACACGATATGTTGGCTCCCCCCTCCTCCATCTGAATGGGATCTTACCTCGCATCCCAGATCAGATGAACCTGCAGGGAGATCTTGAGATGCGATATACGATCCCGCGGGAGCGCGCAGCACGATATCAAGTACAATATCTTGCCCATACACAACACGATATAGCACCTATATTGTGCCGATCCGATATATCGTGAAAACCCTTGTGCAATTATGTTAGCACAGCTGAAAACGGGTTTGCTTGTTAGAGAAGCTATAAAATGGCCTTCCTTTGAGCTAGTTGAGTATCTGGAGCATCACATTTGTGGGTTTGATTATACTCTCCAAATGGCCAGAAAAAGAGAACTTTCATGTGAAACTCGACAGTCTATTCTTGTTGTTAGAAATGAAGGCTATTCCATGCGAGACATTAGAGTCTCTAGTTTGAGAAATAGATGCGTCACAAGTCCTCAACTGGCAGCTTCATTAAATGGTACCCGCAAAATGCCAGTGTCAACGTCTACAGTGAAGAGGTGAGTCCGGGATGGTGGCCTTCTAGGCAGATTGGCAAAGAAAAAGCCATATCTGAGACTGGCCAATAAAAGGAAAAGATTAATATGGGCAAAAGAACACAGACATTGGACAGATGAAGATTGGAAAAAAGTGTTATGGACAGACGAATCGAAGTTTGAGGTGTTTGGATCACACAGAAGAACATTTGTGAGACACAGAACAAGTGAAAAGAGTGCCTGACGCCATCTGTCAAGCATGGTGAAGGTAATGTGATGGTCTGAGGCTGCTTTGGTGCTGGTAAAGTAGGAGATTTGTACAAGGTAAAAGGGTTTTTGAATAAGGAAGGCTATTACTCCATTTTGCAATGCCATGCCATACCCTGTGGACAGCGCTTGATTGGAGCCAATTTCCTCATCCAACAGGACAGTGACCCAAAGCACACCTCCAAATTATGCAAGAACTATTTAGGGAAGAAGCAGGCAGCTGGTATTCTGTCTGTAATGGAGTGGCCAGCGCAGTCACCAGATCTCAACCCCATTGAGCTGTTGTGGGAGCACCTTGACCGTATGGTACGCAAGAAGTGCCCATCAAGACAATCCAACTTGTGGGAGGTGCTTAAAGAAGTGTGGGGTGAAACTTCTTCCGATTACCTCAACAAATTAACAGCTAGAATACCAAAGGTCTGCAATGCTGTAATTGCTGCAAAAGGAGCATTCTTTGACAAAAGCAAAGTTTGAAGGACAAAATTATTATTTAAAAAAAAAAAAACTATCTCTAACCTTGCCAATGTCTTGACTATATGTTCTATTCATTTTGCAACTCATTTGATAAATTAAATTCTGTTTTCATGTAAAACACAAAATTGTCTGGGTGACACCAAACTTTTGAACGGTAGTGTAGGCTTGATAATCAGTTTTAATAGATACATAGGGCGGGATGTACTGTAATAGGGTGTGAGTTTTAGCGCAAGTACAAACTTGAACATTTTCATTTTGAAGGATTGAGAATGTAATAGGGTGCAAGTTTGACTGGCATGCGAGTGCATGAAAGTGTTCAATCTGGAACCTCTTCCGAGCTCCAGCAGAGTTCAGATAGGGACCCTTAAATCCTGGTACCTTACAGTAGCTACTGGTGAGAAAATCAACACACGTACAGACAGTTGTGCGTATAAAGAATTCCTCCAACTTTATTTCACCCACAGTCGCTCACAGAACATAGGCATGCTGCATATAATTTGAATCAGCAGAAGCTGCTTATGCTAACTATTCACATTACTGTGCGAATAAGACGCATTGCACGAAAAGATGCTCGGTGCTACCAAGTCACACCTCGGCATTGCGCGACTAGAAGGGCTGTTTAGAGCTCAAAGAGGCTAGATTTATCAGGGCACATCTGTATTTATAAATAGTGTATGTATGAGGATGTAGTCAGCATCCTGGCATACGGGAAGCTGATGGTCTAATTACCTGCATTGGACAGCAGTCAGGATCGCAGCTCCAGTATACTGACCACCGGCACCCCAAAGGTAAGTATCGGGGGTTAGGTTAGGGATTATGGTTAAGCACTAGTGGGAGGGTTAGGATTAGGCAGTAAGGGGGGAGGGTTAGCGATAGGGAACTTGCCTTTTAGTGTCTGTATTCTAATAGCAGGGATCCCATACCCAACCGTGTGTATATTAATATATATATATCATATTATATATATATATATATATATAAATCACAGGGGCTCTGCACTCACCATAATAACTAACAGAAATAATAATAAACAAAATAAACAGTGGGGTTTTGGTTCATGAATTGATCAATGCATTTAAGCTTGCAGTCCGTGTCACGGGTCCCAACTTTACTGCAAGTCTCTACTCAATTGCTCAGAATTATAACATGGACATAGCCATCACATTAGTGTTAAACTTAGGGTATGCTATCAAGGTTTAAAGCTCACAGCAACTTTGCTTTTAAACGTGCGACAGTTACCAAGCACACCTGTTGCAAAGCACCTAGGCAAACAGCTGATACAAGTTAGATTAAACTAGTTAAAAGGGGTGCATGAGAAAATGTAATCGCAAAAATGATTAATTCTAAACATTAATCAAAAATCACTAATCCATGGCACTCACCATTCCCAGATTTGGGGTGCAACATGGTATGTGACCACATTGTTTAAATAGAAATCACAGGGGATTTCTATTTAAACAATGTGGTCATATACCATGTTGCACCCCAAATCCAGGAATAGATTAGTGCTATATATATATATATATATATATATATATATATATATATATATAGATCTTTGAAATGCCTGGTACGGCAAAACAACAGACGGCACTGCAGTATACTCGTTAGTGATTTACTTCGACGTTTCGAGGCACTGATGCCTCTTCCTCAGGAAGATGTACAATACAGAATAATAACAAAAACTTACCTTATATCCCCACCGAGAGAGTGACAAAAAAACTTCAGCAGCCGGAGCGGGTGCACGCGACCGGGGAAACTGTCGCACCTACATGACGTCATCCCCGGCGGTTGTCATAGGAACCATACACGCTACCCCGATTTCTGACTGCCTGACAGTGTGCAAATATCAATAAACAGAAAAAAGAAAGAAAAAGTGAGTGAATGAATAAAGGAGATGACAATAAAGATATGTACTTAAAATCAGAACATATAAATAGATTCAGAACATGTAATATGGCATATAAATGCCCAACAATTTTTAAACTGCTTAATATACAGGACAAAAGGACCATATCTAAAAGAAAAAAACACCAAACATATAACACACATGAAACGTCCACAAACATCAAAACACAGACACAGGATGAATCATAAGCTGAAAGATCGATTACTCCAAAGAATTCCAAGAAATGCGTTCATTTAACCCCCTAGGAGCCACAGTGTCCAACTTGAAAATCCATGATGCTTCCAATCGTAACAGTTCCTTAAGATGGTCACCACCTCTTATTCTTATAGCGACGTGATCAATTATTTTATACTTAATGCTGGGCATACACTGCCAGTTAAAATGTCTGTCAGACGACAGACATTTTATCTTGCTGCCTGCCAGCCGCAGATGTCGCCGGCATACCCTGTGAGAGAAATCTCACAGTGTATAGCCCGACATCTGCGCTCCGCCCCCAGGGGAGGAGACATTTCCCTGTTCCTTCCGTAGGAAGGAACACAGGAAATGTCTGTCTGTTGGCCGCGCTGGGCATACACTGCCCGATGCGGCCGACAGTTTCCCGGGTAAATATCGCATCGGACGGGCATGCTGGACAATCCAGCATGCCCGACCGAGCAATATTTAACCCTCGGTCGCCCGCATACACGCTGCAATTATCGCGGCGATCCGCCGATATCGGGTGGATCATCCCGATAATTGCAGAGTGTATGGCCAGCATAAGTGAGGACAGTTGATGTTGATAATTTCTAAAGTGGACCGCGACAGGTTGGTCCATGGGTTTATTGTTGAGAGCTGCTCTTATTGCTGACCTGTGTAAAGCCATTCTCTCCTTGAATTTGCGGGAAGTCATCCCTATGTAACAAAGACCACATGGACAAGTTATCATATAGATAACAAAAGATGAATTGCATGTTAGTATGTGCTTTATATGAAAAATTCTTCCAGTGTGCGGGTGTTGAAAGGTAGATCCCGTCTGTAAATAGCTACATGTTACACAAGATGGACAACGATAACAACCTGGCTGTTTCTCTTTCACTAAATCAGATTTCTGTGACTTCAAATTGGTAATGTCGGTACGTACTAACAAATCCCTTAAGTTCCGACCCCGCTTATAACAAGTCATGGGCTTGCTCTTATTTAAACCTACCAGATCTTTATCACTTGTAATAATGGGCCATAGTGCTCTACTAGCTTGAGGAATAATTGCACTGCTGGTATCATACTTAGTGCTCCAAAGAAACACAGAAGATTCAGAATTGTTTTGACCCTTAGGTTTGAGTAGGGTGGTTCTATCCATGGCTAATACTTTCGCCTTAATAGCCATGAGATCTTTATATTTATAACCCCTCTCCCTAAATTTAGAAATGACTTTATCCAATTCTGTGGGGAGTTGGCTACAGTCACTGGTAATTCGAGCTATACGAAGCATTTGAGAGTACGGTAGACCGCGTTTAAGGGGGGGCGGATGATGGCTGTTTGACTTCAATAGTGTGTTTCGATCTGTTGGTTTGTCGAAAACAGTTGTGGAGATCTGTTTCTCTTCAATACTAACCATAACATCCAAGAAGTCAATACTGCTTTTGCTCCACCTGGAGGTAAATTTGACCACCGAATCTGAGTCGTTAATTTGTTGTATAATGTTCTCCAATACAAATGCCTCAACTTCCCACAAAATGAATATATCATCTATGTATCGGATGTATAATTTCATGTTTCGGGTAATGATGTCTGACTCAAAGAACAAGTGTCTTTCCTGCTGAAACATGAAGACGTTCGCATAGGAGGGTGATACCGCTGATCCCATTGCGCATCCTGATTTCTGGATATAGTATGCCCCGTCAAACAAGAAATAGTTACATGTTAAAATCTTTTCTAACAATAGGATGAAGAGATCCTGATTGAACGTAAATTGATCTCCTAGACGATCCAAAAAATCTCTCATAGCAAGCAGCCCCAAATTATGAGGTATACAGGTATAGAGATCCTTAACGTCCAGTGCAAAAAGTGTGGTATTATCCGTAATGTTGGTCATATTTCCTATTAGTGTCAGAAAAGAAGTAGTGTCTTTTAAATACGTGGGCATGCTGGTGACAAATGGTTGAATAAGACCATCCAAGAATATGGAAATTGGTTGATATAATGATCCCCGGGCGGAAATTATTGGCCGCCCCGGGGGATTTGTCATATTTTTGTGGACTTTAGGCACCGTATAAAGGATTGGTGTAATTGTTGTAAGGCATCATATGTTTTTTGATCCAGCATAGTGTTCTCAAAAACTGCTTTAAGAATTTGAAACAGCTCAGCCTGGAATTCACCTATAGGATTAGATTGAAGTTTCTCATACACATGTGTATCCCTTAGTTGTCGCATAATTTCATTGCTGTAGTCCTGCAGATCCTGAATCACTATACCCCCTCCCTTGTCCGCAGGTCGTATAATAATGCTGTGATCATTGCTTAATTGTTTTAAAGCTTGATGTTCCGCACGTGATAAATTGAAATGACATTTAGTGGAAGCTTTTGTATATTTGGACATGGATTCATCAAAAAGCCTGGTAAAGGTTTTTATAGAGGCATTGGTAGATGGTGGATCGAATTTTGATTTCATTCTTGTTTTATGAAATTCTGAGAAAGGATCACTGTTAGCTGTAGGAAGTGTATGTTGAAAAAATTCTTTGAGTCTAAGTTTTCTATTCATTTTATGAAGGTCAATTTGCCACTGAAATTCATCATGTGGATTTGTCGGTATAAAAGAAAGTCCCTTGTTCAGTACCCGCTCTTCGTTTTTGCTTAATATCCTAGAGGATAAATTAAATATTAATTTTTCTTCTGTCCTGTGGCTTTTAAATTCCCTTTCGTTTTGGCCACCGCGCCTTGTTCTTTTGTTTTTCCATCCATCGTACTGCGGGTGACGGTTCCTAAAGGGGGTCTCTGTGTGGTAAGAGTATCATCCGATTCGTTTACAGCAAAATCGCTGTCACTCTGAGAGGAGTAATGTTGATATTTTGATCTGTCTTTCCAACTTGTTCTATTTGAAAAACGTCCGGATCGTCGTGCTGGTTCTGTGCCTGAAAGCCACTGATACATTCTGTTATCCTCGTAGTCCTGCTGGACCACTTGCAACTTGTTTTTTTTAAAGCGCATGAGGTCTCTTTTATACAAATCACATTGTGTTTTTAATTTATTGAGCCATTTGTCATAGCTGGGATCGTTTAAGGTGACTGCCTGTTCAGTTTTAATTGCTTCAATTTTGGATCTTGTAATTGACCCTTCCCTGCCAGCTTCTTCTATGACTAATAGCATAAGGTCTAGGCTACATTTATTAAGAACTGCAACCCACCTACGGCAGAATTCATTCTGCCTATTGTAGGTGAGTTGCGCACCTTGAAACCTCTAGGAATGATTTTTTGTCTAAAGTAATCTGAAAGGGATGTGCCATGAAGAAGATAATCGATTTCACGTTTCTGTAATTTAAATAAGGAATGATATAGATCGTCATTGGTAATTTGCTGTTCAAAAGCGGGTTCCTCTGCAAACAGGATCTCATTTGCCTGATCTTCTGTAAATGTCAAAGTTTCACCCTTTGGTAAATTTAAAGAGGTAAAGTCTGTGTTGATTCTGGATGAAGACGCTTGTGTATTAGAATCCATGGTGAAGTTACATTGATTAATACTTATACTCACTCCAGTGAGGGAAAAAGAAAAGTTTAAGATGTTCTCATATACAGGGTGCCGTAACCCTAGGATAGTCCCAAATGGGATTCCAACAATATATAGACAACAGGTTCGGCACTCTCCAATAGAAAAATATAATAGCCTGCGTGCCCTTAGATAATCATGTACAGGAGATCTTTGAAATGCCTGGTATGGCAAAACAACAGACGGCACTGCAGTATACTCGTTAGTGATTTACTTCGACGTTTCGAGGCACTGATGCCTCGTCCTCAGGAAGATGTACAATACAGAATAATAACAAAAACTTACCTTATATCCCCACCGAGAGAGTGACAAAAAAACTTCAGCAGCCGGAGCGGGTGCACGCGACCGGGGAAACTGTCGCGCCTACATGATGTCATCCTCATGTTCCCCGGCGGTTGTCATAGGAACCATACACGCTACCCCGATCTCTGACTGCCTGACATAGGATTTATATATATATATATATATATATATATATATCTGTTATTTTTTGCTTCTTACAGGTGTAGAAATCCAATTTTATTTTTTATAATTTAGCTCTTCCAATCCTGTAAGAACATTTTCTAATGGACACATGTACAGTTGTATTATTCCTTATTCATTGTTTTAACTACATAGCGTAGGTCGACAGGTGCATATAAAAAGAACAAAAGAAAGCCCGTCACTGTATATATTGATGATAAGGCAGGAGAAATAAGTATGGACTGTCTGCAGTGGCAAGGTAACACAGGATTTCATGGTCATTTACATATATGACAAATACACAGTAGGATTCTAATGCGCAAATTCTGACCATTTTTCTCCCGTATTTAACCTGAATCCCCCATCAAGACATTTTTGCTGACCTTTTAATATTTTCCTGTGCAATATATATTCACTTATAAAGACATGAAAATAAGAATAGTGATTACAGACAGTTTGTAACTATACAACCATATTAATGGGGATGTTCTACAAGACAAGATAGAATAAAATAAACATAACACTAATTGAAATTATCTTCAAATAAGATGTAAGATATCTGATTGTCATACATCACATATAACAGTCTGCTGGTAACCACATGACATGTGACAAACCAGTACTGTTACCTCACAAAGGCCTATTGTTGCACTCATGCTCGCCTACTTAAGGTGATACACAGTCTACAGAGACTCATAACCTATTGGTAGGCATAACCTAAAGGTATTTATAACCGAAGGAGATGCATACTTAAGGCTATTCTTCATTTTATAGCGTGACAATTTCTACGATTGTTGGCGGACAGGAAGACACAACGCTGCTGCTGGAAACCATGGGAGTACAGAAGCGTTGCCTGCTTCTTTGTGTCTTATATATTTTCTGTGGACCAGATATATATGATTGTTGCTATAACTGTCTTATGACACCCGAGGATAAGGCAAGAATTTGCCAATATGCCAATAATCTGGATAAGATGGAGGCAGTTGAATGCCTGAATATAATAAGAAAAGGATTTCAACCTATGGATGAGCTTCTTCTACCGTATTTACAGATGAGCAGAGTTAGAGAGTATCGGTTAAGCTTTAATGAAACTGTCCAGGAGATCCAGCCATCACTTTCGTCAAAAGATTGGACAGCGGCTTTTGAACACAAGATAAGATCTATGATAAACGGTGTGAAACAAATTATCTCGCAGAATCCAGCTGCAAACTGTATATCCACCTGCTGTCTTCAAAAGCGGCACGTGTCTTTAAGTGTGATGAATGCACAGTGGAGGACTGCCAGATACCTGTGGAGTGTCCACTTGAAGACATTGACTTATTAGAGCTGACAAAGGCAAACATTTATTGCAGCGTGCCCTTTCCCCTTCCTGAGTACATAACCGTAACATGGAAGTTTGCTATAAACATCCGGGTGACTGATATGAGCTACTTCACCAGTATTTATACAGGACCATACCAGAGGACTCCTCTTCGGCTACTTTGCAGAGAGTACTGGATGCGGTAGCGGCAAGTGAGAAGAGGCTTGCTGACAAAATTGGAGAGGTGCAGTCTGACCTATCTATAATCCACCATGATTTACAGAGAGTTCGTGAGAGAGTGGGAGAGGTGGAAACACGTACTTCTATGCTTGAGGATACGGTATCTCTACTAAAAGAAAAGGTGGCTGCTCTGGATTCTCAGATGGCTACGGTGCATAAGAAGATGTCGGATATGGAGGGGCGCCTTTGGCGTAATAACGTCAGATTTGTGTGGCTACGGGCAAAAGAGGAGGGCTCGAATCCGGAGGAATTTTTGGAGAAATGGCTGCTGGAAACATATGGCCAGGAGGCCTTTACCTCACACTTTGCAGTTGAGCGGGCTCACCGTGTGCCGACCAGAGCGCTTCCTCCTGGAGCACCCCCGCGTACTTTTATTGCCAAATTCCTACACTATCAGGATCGGGACGCTGTGATAAGATTGGCTTGCACTAAAGGTCCTATGGAACGTAATGGCTCACGGATTTCGGTGTTCCCTGATTTCTCAGTTGAGGTTCAAAGAGAAAGGGCACAGTTTTCTTCAGTTAAACGTCGTCTGCGAGATCTCAATCTTCCATACGCCATGCTGTTCCCTTCTAAATTACGAGTGGTTGCAGATGGCGAAACAAAATTCTTCTTCACCCCGAGAGAGGGCTGCCTTGTGGTTGGATCGTCGCGCCCCGGCCAGGAGGCCGCTAGTAAATAACTGAACATGGTTTGATGCTCTTATTTTGCATAACACGTAACTATGTCATATAAGTGACTGCCATCATAATCTAATGTTTTTCCTTTGCGTTTATGCATATTGTTGTTTTAATTGCTGTGCGATGGTATAGCTTGATTGATATAATGATCATTTCCTTACATATTTGCTCAGTATCCAAGCTCCTTAGCCTGACAATATTTTATTTTAGGTTAGGACAGTATCCTGTTCTCATTTTTTATTCCCGGGGTGTGAAATACTGGAGGGTTCCCTGTGTTTAGGGGTCATTATATACTTTGCCTCCTGCATACGGGATAAAATATTTTTTTTCCCTTATATGCTCACTTGGTGAACTTAATTTTCTGTTGTTTACTGGTTGAGGGAAGGGAGTGGGAATAGGTATGCCACATTTGGGGTTGGGTATACAGGGAGGGGGGAAGAAGGGATGGGGGTTGCAGTTTTATTGTTTTACTATTTTTCCTCTTTTTTTTCTCTTTAATTTTTTTTTACGTGGTCTCAAATTATTATATACTGTACTGTTGTATATACGGTCCAAGATATGCGTATACTGTGGGTCTATACGGGATTGCTCCTTGGATGCACATTTTGGGTAGAGATGCCATACTAACTGGAATATTATGATGCAAGCTAATATCAACGTTCTCACTTGGAATGTACGAGGTCTTAATGACAAAATAAAACGTTCCTTAGTGCTGAGACAACTTAAAAATGATGGAGCGGATATAGTTTGCCTTATGGAGACACACCTCCATAAGGCAACCGTGGGTGGGCTGGGCCTACCATCCATCACATACGTCCGCTTCTAGGGGGGTCTCCATTCTGATTCGCAAATCGGACCCTTTTATACTGGAATCGGTGCAGATCGACTCAGGGGGTCGTTATGTTTTTTTGAAATGTAGGATTAATAATATATCACTTTTACTGTTAGCACTATATATACCGCCTCCTTATCCCTCAGTAGTTTTAAAGAAAGTAGCAGAGTTTATGGCCTTGTCCCCGGGAACGTCTACAGTCTGTGTTGGGGATTTCAATAATGTTCTAGATCAGGATCTGGATAGGAGGGGTACTGTTTCTAAAGGTCCTTCACCACACGGCAACAGGTTTTCGGATTATGTGTCTGGGTTGGGCTTGGTCGATGCGTGGAGGACGAAAAACCCTACTACAAGGCAGTTTTCCTGTTTTTCGTATTCTCATCTCACGTTCTCCCGGATTGACCTTTCGCTGCTCACACGGGATATGCTGCCAAGAATTAAGTCTGTGCGTTACGAGACCAGAGGAATCTCGGACCATTCCCTACTGACACTTAGCTTAGATCTGGAATGTCAAAGAGGTCAATCATTTTGGAAACTTAATTCATTCTGGTTGACTCGTATGGGGGCGGGTTCTGATCTGGAAGAATTGTGGAAGGAATATTTTTAACTTAATTATGATACGGCTCCAGTTCAGATACTATGGGACTCATTTAAATCTTTTCTTAGGGGGACTTTGATGAAACGAGTTGCTGGTTTAAGGTCTTTCTACAAGAAAAAGGAATTAGAGTTGGAGGTCTCTTGCCAATCACTAGAGCTCACCTACCTCACTAATGGATTAGTCATCCAGGGTTGCTTGGCTGTCTGCGCAGAGGGCATGGAACGACAGTTTGACAGATAAGGCTCGTTATAAACTTTTATTCAACTCGCACTCTAGATATGCAACAGGTGATAGACCTGGTAGTTACTTGGCCAATTTGGCAAGATTGGAATGCCCTCAAACAACTATAGTAGAGATTGTTGGTTCAGGTGGTATAATTTATAATCAAACACCGGATATCACACAGGAGTTCGTTAGATACTACCAGCAACTATATAGTTCTGGTATGTCATATAACATTGTAGAATTGCATCACTATCTTAGGAATATAGCTCTTCTGAGTTGTCCTCTGAGGCCAAGGATTTCCTAGATTCCCCTTTGACTATAGAGGAAATTGGCGTTGCTATAAGATCCTTCCCAGATGGAAAGGCCCCAGGGTTAGACGGAATTCCCTTGGAATTGTATAAAAAACATAGCCAGTTTTATGTGCCTCGCTTGCTTGATCTATTCAATAAATTGTATGAGTGTAATTCTCTCCCTCAATCCATGTCGGAAGCCCTTATAGTAGTGTTACCAAAGCCGGGAAAAGACCCTAAGCAGACTGAGTCATATCGCCCTATTTCTCTCCTCCCCACAGACATCAAAATCCTGGCTAAAGTCTTAGCCATCAGGTTAAACCAAGTGATTGCCCAGCTGATACATCCGGATCAGACTGGATTTATGCCAGGAAAATCAACTTCGCTTAATCTTCGACGCCTTTTTACCCAATTGCAGATCTCACACAATGACCCCTCTTCTAAAATAATTGTGTCACTGGATGCCGCTAAGGCGTTCGACTCCGTAGAGTGGCCATTTTTATGGGAAACAATGAGTGGCTTTGGGATAGGCTCTGGGTTCATTAAATGGATTAAATTGTACTCGGCGCCTATGGCTAGGGTATCAATTAATGGATTTACCTCATCCTCCTTCCCTCTCTCACGGGGTACGCGACAGGGCTGCCCCTTGTCACCTATTTGCCATGGCCATTGAGCCATTGGCTTGCTTGATTAGGGCTAACCCTGATGTTCAGGGATTTTCCACGGGAACTAGATCGGATAAAATAGTACTATATGCTGACGATATCCTGCTCTTTGTCTCAGAATATGATACTTACATGCCAAATGCCCTGGCAATTATTAATTATTTTGGGAAATATTCGGGTCTGAAAATAAACTGGGACAAATCATGTATACTTCCCATTAGAGGAGCTTGTCCAGTTCTTCCGCTTATACCACTCCCACTAAAATGGGTAGACTCCTTCAAATACTTAGGTGTATGGATATCTAATGACCCTCGTGATTATGTGTCCTTAAATATTAAGCCGCAAATAGAATATTTAAGATCCCGGGTGGACACTTGGGGGAAATTGCCCTTAACGCTTACTGGCAGAGTAAACCTTGTAAAAATGGTTTTGCAACCCAAACTTCTTTATGTGTTGCAACACTCTCCAATTTATCTTCCTCAGAGTGTGTTCAGACAAATAGATGGATTATTATCCTCTTTGATCTGGGTTAAACGTAGAGCCCGCATTCAGCTGAATACACTTACTAGGTCAAGGGAGGCTGGGGGATTGGCGTTACCTCATTTTAAATTTTATTATTATGCATCACAATTGGCGCAGTTGAAGATATGGACACAGGTTTTGGAGGTAGATGAATTATCTACTTTTCTGGTGAGACAGGAATCCCCGGGACATACTACACTTCAAATACTACTCAGCAGTAACTTGAGGGCTGTTAGAGCTCCATTGGTTAGACAAGCGGTTTTGATTTGGTGGCAGGTCACATGGATTTTTCAGGGCCAGGGATGGGATCCTGATACTCCCCTGCATAATACTAGGGGGCTTGATGAATTGGCTTTACTGCAAATTAATAAGGCCTGGGGTAAATGGGGGGTGAATGCGTTAGGACAATTATATATGTCTGGGGTGTTTAAATCATTCGAACAGCTGCAGCGTGAGTTTAATATCCCAAAACATTACTTTTATAGATATCTTCAGCTTCGACACGCCATAGACGCACAGTTTGTGGATGCTCCTCCAATGTTCCGAGATTCCCCGGTCAAAATTCTATTACAAGCTGCTGGACCAAGGCATTTGGTGTCCGTTATGTATGCAGATTTAATGCGTGAACATCATGTTACAGATTTACCATCTATTAGACAAAATTGGGAAGTTGACCTTGGAATATTGTCGGATGACGTGTGGAAAGGGGCCCTGGGTAGTCCAAAGATGGATACTACAACAATTCGCTTTCAACAAATTCAATTGTTCCTTCTGCATAGAATATATTTAACACCAGATCGTTTGTTTGTATTCGGAGGTAGATCTGATTCTAAATGTCCAAAGTGTGATTCCGCCGGTGGCAACTTCTGGCACTTATTATGGTCATGTTCTGCTGTTAGTTCCTTTTGGGAGGAGGTCAATGCTTTACTGGTGTCCACTGGTGTTCCCCGGGATGTGCTAACCCCAATGGTGTGCACTCTAGCTAGTATTGAAAAAGACACATTAGATAAATACTCTGCACAATATGTTATTAACCTGTGTACATTAGCTAAGGTTTGTATAGCCAGAACATGGTTGGCTTCTGAAGGCCCAACGATAGGACAGTGGATAGCACTGGTAAATGAGACCTTGGCGCATGAGAAATTTGTGTATTTAGCTAGGAAGGCTGAGAAGAAATTCCGGCTTGTTTGGGGCAGATGGCTGGACTCGACATATGCACGGAGACTCGTGGAGACTAGACTTGATCAGATGTAGCTAACCCATGTGATATAATTGTGTGTATTACTTAATTTCCCCGTACCAACTTAGTCGCAAGAATTATGACATGTACATGATCTGTGATGTATATCTTTGTACAGAAGCTGTGCGTTTGCCTCAATTTTGTTATACAAAATGTGCCCGAGTTATGTGATCTAAATGTAAATGTGTAATTTCGTTGCAGTATACCCTTCTGGACCTATAGTATTGGATGCATTCTATGTAAAAGACGTGATGTGACCACTTATATTTTATTTTCTTTATTGTTTGTACAATTGTTTGTGATTATGTTTTTTTCTTGAAAGCAAATAAAAATTACTGAATTTAAAAAAAAAAAAAAAATTTATACAGGACCAGACCTGCACATTCTAACTGAGCCTACGCGATCATTCCACCAGGGGACATATGCTTGTGAAATAAAGGATGAGGATAACGATGTAATAGCGGAGTCCTTTTATTACCTAAAAGTGACCTGGAGAGTAGGAACGGAAAATGCAGAGCTATAGAATATCTCCGATGACGTCCTGCACACAGACATCAGTGCTGAACCAGAGCAGCTGACACGGGAACATGTCAGCATAGAAGATCTGATTAAAAATAAAATATCAACGAGTATCCCAACCTGCATCGCCATCACAGCAGTGATCGCACTGATCTCCTTTATGCTGACTGTAATGGTAATATTTGTATTTCGCTATGCAACTAATGTTGAAAAAGAACCTGACGAAGGCTTTGTTTGAGCGACATGCGTAGGAGTTCATTAAGCAACACCTGTTATTACAAGGTTTATCCTACAAAGACAGTTGTTTTTAACATCCTGGCATAGATTTTCTCAGTACAAGATCCCGGGACCTGACTCAGTCCAGGCCACATTGTCTCGCTAGACCTCAGCACCAGGAGTTGCATCAATCCTGGAAGACACTGTGACCACCTGGTGAGGAGCCACGTTTTCTACTAGCGGCTCATATAGCATGGGCTGCCCATCTAGTCTCCTCTGCAATTGGCAGAGTCGAGCCCACAAGAGACACGCTCCTGCCTTCTGCACTGGAGGCAGTATTCACCCTGGAGGGCACTACGGAAGTTGAGTAAGTGGCTGTATAGTCAGCACCATCGACTGCAACCCACATTTACTGGAGGTGAGGGACACCCACCTCTAAGCCTGGTATATTCATATGGTACCCCTTTCCAGGCTACTCCCCATCATCCTTAAAGCACTGTGACTCTAATAAAAGGGATTTTCTTTATACCATTTTCTGTTATTGTTTATTTCATTACATTATCTTTAATAGCATATATTTATTGGTCAAATAGTCACACAGTACCTTGGAATTGAATATTAAGGGGCACATATTAATTGCAGCATTTACAACTAAGTTGACAGGTGCAGGTCATCAGGTTTTTTATAATTGTTTTTACCAAAGGGAGCACATGGGACCTCCCCATCTAGATCTGCAGCCACCATTTACAGTGAGCGCTGGTGGAACCCCCTACGTTATTAATATTGTTGAATTAAGTACAAATACAGGCCTACTCTTCCTCGTTCAGCAAGGTTTGCCACATGCCACAGAGTGTGTATATATATATATATATATGTGTAACCCCCATTTTATCACTAAAGGGTCACCAGGTTACTAACTCCTTTGTTACTCCTAATGTACCCACCCATAACCTCTCTAAGTGGTGTAACTTCCATTTTCAGTGCCTCCACCAAGTAATTATGGTCTATGTGGGTCTACTTGCGAAAACCCACCAAAATATATTGTAATGTGATGATAGTTGAAACCGGAAATGTTCTCATGCAAATAAACACTCCAATTTATTCATTTGTAAACACATTTCTTATTCTTAATTATTTTAAGATCAGTATTTAAGTTATAACCTTTACATTGCTATAATTTACAATGAATACATTCGAATGAGTTTGCACCAATAACATACTATTCATTTGGATTACATCAACCTCTTTTTCTCCTTTTGCACTTAAAACTATAATGTGTGATTCCTTCTCATGAACAACAATATAACTACCGGTGTGAGCCACCGAGCTTCACATATATTTTCTACAGCTTATAAGATTTGTTATACATAAATAATATATATTTAACCCTCAGTTGGTGTGTATATATATATATATATATATATATATATATATTTAAATTGGCTGGTAAGCAGTTCTCTCTGCGAGAACACTAGGCTTGTCTTTTACCCTCTTTGGTATGCACAAATTAGAAGTCTGTGTCCACTGCAGCCAACTATTATTGTCTTTCTTTTAAAGTCAGTTAGTGACTAGCAGTAGTAGCAATAAGTGGTTACTTAGAATATGGTTTCCAGTGAGAAGAAAGCATAACATTAGATACCACATAGTCACCTCCTGAATTCACATTTGCATTATATCATCCAAGTTTAGTTTATACAGATGACAGTCAAACTAATGCCTTCCAAAGGATAAATATGACCCCAGATGAGGCAAGTGACTGCTGTAACTTGGGTGTACACCCTTATTCTCTTTGCCCTTGTCTTCCTTTCCCTTCAACAGGAATTTATGCTTTCTTTCTGCCCCCCTGTGCACGGCAGCATATAGGTGCTCACTGGCTGCCCAGGTTACAGGAGGGCAGGCACTGGAGGGAGGGATCAGGAGACTAACTATCAACTGCTGCTAACAGCTCTTATATATCCTCCCTCTCACCGGATCCTTTTTTCCTGACAGGAACCAATTCACTCCCATCTATATTACTCCGCCCCCTTCTGCAACTATCACCACTGTCTGTGGAATGTATTTTTGCAGCATGAAGCACTAAAGTCCACTGACGACATAGATATCTAACATGCACAGGGTACATACATTTCCACATATTTACTTATATCTACATCACATCACATCTATCCCTACAGTATATTTAACATTTACCTCATAAATGGCATTTTGCTGTAAATAGATGAATGAAAATATATACCTGTTTCAATTATATATATGAATTATATTTATATGTAATATACCTCCGTAACCCTAACCAGGGTTACATATATATATATATATATATATATATATATATATATATATAAATCATACCAATATTGGCGGCACTCTGGAGTCTGTATTATGATACTAATAAAAGTCCTTTATTATGCCAACGTTTCGGGAGCCACCCCGTCATCAGGGACAAAACACAAACAATGAAGTAACAGACATACATGAATACCAACACAAATCAACTACATTGGTACCTAATATCACTCACCTGGAGAACGCTGCTGTGAGAGCATAGTTCCCTGGGATTGACATATGATTCTATCATTGTCATTGTTTCTAATGAGATAGTAATTTGGACTTATTATGGTCCTCTTGATACATTTTCTTTATATAATATAGAATAATATGTAATTAGGTGCCTATTATGTGACATTTGCAGTGATTTTTATGCTTATGTTTTAATTTTATGCTTGTTATTTGTGGTTTCTTGTATTTTAATTGTTTGTAACACACTACTGTATGATACGGCGGGTTGCTAGGCAACCATAAACAGCTGTTACATGATCACTCAGACTGCAGGCGCTGAGTGGTGACGTCACACGGATGCATTGCATGTTCCCAGCGAGCTCCGGAGGGCGGCAGGCACCGGCGTTCTCCAGGTCAGTGATATTATGCATCAATGTAGTTGATTTGTGTTGGTATATATATATATACAGGTTGAGTCTCCCATATCCAAATATTCCGAAATACGGAATATTCCGAATTACGGAATATTTTTAGTATGACTGAGAAAGTGAAAGCTTCGCTTTTTGATGGTTCATTGTACACAAACTTTTTTTAAAGCACATAATCATTAAAATACAGTATACAATAACCTTTAGGCTGTATGTATAAGGTGTATATGAAACATAAATAAGTTTCATGTATGTACACAAACTTTTTTTGATGCTCAAAATTATTAAAAATATTGTATAAAAAGACCTGCAGTCTGTGTGTATATAGAACATAAATACATTCTGTGTTTAGATTTGGGTCCCATACCCAAGATATTTCATTATAGTATGCAAATATTCCAAAATACGGAATATTCCGATATCCAAAATACCCCTGGTCCCAAGCATTTTGGATATGGGAGACTCAACCTGTGTGTATATATATATATATATATATATATATATATATATATATAATCTGTTGCTTCATTGTTTGTATTTTGTCCCTGATGACGGGGTGACTCCCGATACATCGGCATAATAAAGGACTTTTATTAGTATCGTAATACAGACTCCAGAGTGCGGCCATTATTGGTATCATGTGGATGGGTTTTTTTTCCCTTGGAGGGCACCGGAGCATTCACATCATTTGAAGGAGTGCTTGGTACATATATATATAGATATTATATATATATTTTTTCTTAAGTGGAATATTTTTATGTACCTGCATAAGTAATTGTGTGTTTATCTGTTTTATCTAACCTTAGCACCATGTAAAAATGGTGTCAGCTTTTGGAGAACAGTTTGTGGAAGAGAAAAGTTTCTCTTCTCCATAAGTAGCATAGAAACATAGAATTTGACGGCAGATAAGAGCCACTTGGCCCATCTAGTCTGCCCCATTTTTAAACATATTGTTACCTCAACTCTTATTGATCCGATCCCATGCATGTTTACATTGCTCTACTGTCTTAGCCTCTTCCACCTCTGATGGGAGGCTATTCCACATGTCCAATACCCTTTCTGCGAAGTAATTTTTCCTCAAATTTCCCCTGAACCTACCACCCTCCAGTTTCAGAACATGTTCTCTTGTTCTAATACTTCTCTTTCTTTGAAGAATGTATCTTTCCTTTACCTTGTTAAAACCCTTTATATATTTGAACATTTCTATCATAGCATAACTGATCACTCCCCGTTGAAACCTATTGGGGCTATATCACTAAGAGAAGGTTTTTATGTGTACTAAATAGAGCCTTTAAGCTTGCAGCCCAAATCATGGGTCTTCTGGTTTATGTAAGTTGTACACTAACATAACTTGTACCACCGTAATGAAATGCAGTTTAAATTAATTACACTCCCCTCATTCATGGAGGCTGGCATACAGAATGGCTGGCTTATAGGCCGCACACTAAAGGTCTTATACGAATATATGGTATATACACTACGGTTCTAAAGTTTGGGGTCACTTATAAATGTTCCTTATTTTTTAAAGAAAAGCACTGTTTTTTTCTAAGAAGATAACATTAAATGAATCAGAAATACACTCAATACATTTTTAATATGGTAAATGACTATACCAGCTGCAAACGTCTGTTTTTGAAAGGAATATTTACATAATAATAAATAATAATAATTTTATTTATATAGCGCTTTTCTCCTAAAGGACTCAAAGTGCTTTACATTTACAGTATAAAATATAAAACAAGCTTTTACAAGGGACATTAGTGAAATGCTTGGGTGAATAGGTGAGTCTTGAGTCTTTATTTGAAGGATTCTAGAGTGGAGGCCTCTCGAACTGTGTGGGGAAGTGAGTTCCATAAGGTTGGAGCCACAAAACTGAAAGCTCGACCCCCAGACGAATTCCGTGAGATTCTAGGTACTGTTAATAGTCCTTCATCAACGGATCGCAGTAATCGAGTGGGCCAGTAGGGAATCAGAAGCTGCTTCAGGTACCCTGGGGCATGGTCATGAAGGGCTTTGTAAGTTATTAATCCAATCTTGAAAGCAATTCACCATCTGACAGGCAGCCAGTGAAGGGAGTAGAGAATGGGTGTTATGTGGCTGGAACGGGGCTGGTTGGTTAATAGCCTGGCAGCTGCGTTTTGTACCATCTGCAAGCGGTGTAATTCTTTTGCTGGGAGACCGAGGTAGAGGGCATTGCAGTAGTCTAGGCGTGATGATATAAATGCATGTATGACTTTAGGCAGATCTTCTGAGGGAATTAAGTGCTTGATTCTGGCTATGTTCCTCAGATGAAAGAATGAGGATTTGATTGTGGCTGATACCTGATGTTTAAGTGTCAAGCCACTATCCAGGACAACACCAAGATTCCGCACATGTTTAGTGTTTTGTAATTCTGAACCCCCAAGCGTAAGTCCTGTTGGTTTTCTATGCTGTAGCCCTGTCCTGTGACCTATCATAAGAACCTCTGTTTTATCAGGGTTCAGTCGCAGCCAACTGACACTCATCCACTCCTGAAGCTCAGCTAGGCAGCCATTTAGGGTTGTTATTGGGTCATTTGTACCTGGAGCAAAGGACAGGTACAGTTGTGTATCATCTGCATAGCAGTGGTAAACCAGGCCATGACGTCTGATTATTTCACCCAGTGGCAGCATGTATACTGCAAAAAGCATGGGAGATAGTATAGAACCCTGTGGGACACCGCATGGAAGTGATACTGGTAATGAAGAGTTTACTCCAGAAGAAACTCTCTGTGACCTGCCAGTGAGAAATGATTTGAACCATCTAAGGACTGTGCCATCCAGTCCACAGAAATTTTTCAGGCGCTCAATCAGAATCCCATGGTCCACAGTATCAAATGCTGCTGAGAGATCCATAAGGATTAAGATTGAACAATCACCTCTGTCTCTTGCCATCAGAAGATCATTAAGCACACATACCAGGGCTGTTTCAGTGCTATGTCTTCTCCTGAATCCTGACTGGAATGGATCATAAATATCATGGGTAGACAGGTGGGTTTCCAGTTGCATTGCCACCACTTTCTCAATGACCTTTCCTAGAAAAGGAAGGTTTGATACTGGTCTATAGTTGGTCATGCAGTCGGTGTCTAAATTAGTTTTTTTAAGAAGTGGTCTAACCATTGCTTCCTTTAGTGGTTCTGGAAAAATGGCTGATTGCAAAGAGCATTGAACTATTTTTGCAATTACAGGGCCAATAATGTCTATACACCCTATGAGAAGCTACATAGGTGTATAGAGGCTCATTTCCAGCAACCATCACTCCAGTGTTCTAATGATACATTGTGTTTGCTAAGCACGTTAGAAGAGTAAAGGTGCCCATACACAGTGTAATGCACCTTGTAGGGTGACTGCCGATCCGTCGGTAGACGGATCGTGCCGTCACCGCCGGCAATCGTGCGGTCCCCGCTGACCACACGATATGTTGGCTCCCCCCTCCTCCATCTGAATGGGATCTTACCTCGCATCCCAGATCAGATGAACCTGCAGGGACACACGTACAGACAGTTGTGCGTATAAAGAATTCCTCCAACTTTATTTCACCCTCAGTCGCTCACAGAACATAGGCATGCTGCATATAATTTAAATCAGCAGAAGCTGCTTATGCTAACTATTCACATCACTGTGCGAATAAGACGCATCGCACAAAAAAATGCTCGGTGCTACCAAGTCACACCTCGGCATTGCGCGACTAGAAGGGCTGTTTAGGAGGCTAGATTTATCAGGGCACATCTGTATTTATAAAAAGTGTATGTATGAGGATGTAGTCAGCATCCTGGCATACGGGAAGCTGACGGTCTAATTACCTGCATTGGACAGCAGTCAGGATCGTAGCTCCAGTATACTGACCACCGGCACCCCAAAGGTAAGTATCGGGGGCTAGGTTAGGGATTATGGTTAAGCACTAGTGGGAGGGTTAGGATTAGGCAGTAAGGGGGGAGAGTTAGGTTTAGTGTGCGGGGAGGTTAGGGTTAGGTCCCGGGGAAAGGGGTAAGGGTTAGCGATAGGGAACTTGCCTTTTAGTGTCGGTATTCTGATAGCAGGGATCCCATACCCAACCGTGTGTATATTAATATATATAGAGAGAGAGAGAGAGAGAAATCACAGGGGCTAATAACTAACTGAAATAATAATAGACAAAATAAACAGTGGGGTTTTGGTTCATGAATTGATCAATGCATTTAAACTTGCAGTCCGTGTCACGGGACACGGGACCCCACTTTACTGCAAGTCTCTACTCTATTGCTCAGAATTATAACACGGACATAGCCATCATAGCCATTAGTGTTAAACTTAGGGTATGCTATCAAGGTTTAAAGCTCACAGCAACTTTGCTTTTAAACGTGACAGGGGATTTCTATTTAAACAATGTGGTCACATACCATGTTGCACACCAAATCTAGGAATGGATGAGTGCTTTATATATATATATATATATATATATATATTAGGGGTGAGCGGGTTCGGATTTTTGAAATCCGAACCCCCCCGAGCCCCCCCGATCCGAGTCCGATCCGAATCAGGCTCGACTTTTCCCGCCTGACTCGGATCTGAAATCGAGGCAAAACGTCATCATCCCGCCTTCCGAGTCTCGCGGGTTTTGGATCCTATATAAGGTACCCACGTCGGCGCCATTTTCTCACTCGGCTGTGGACAGTGAAGAGGGAGGGTGGGAGTTAGGGCTGTGTAGTGTAGTGTAGTGTAGTGCTGCTGTTGTCCACTACTTCAAAGTCCATAGGGGCTGGCTGTGTTGTGCTGTGCTGCTGTTGTTAATAGGGGCTGTGTCCACTACTTCAAAGTCCATAGGGGCTGGCTGGACTGTGTTGTGCAGTCAGTTCTCCATAGGGGCTGTGTCCACTCCAAAGTCCTGTGCAGTGTCCCAGTCCTAAAGAGGTGCTGTAGTGTTGTCCAGGGGGTGCTCTGTCCATCAGGGGTGCTCCCCCCAAGTGCTAAAAAAATAATATATTTTCTGTGTTTGTGAATTGTGTGCGCAGTAGCCGCACGTGCATCAACAAAGTAGTGCCAAGCGTGCGCCTGTGTCATAAGTAAAGGGCCGGCTGGCTTGACCGTTAAGGGTGCTGTAACCCCCGAAAGTACACTCCAGTCCAAACCAAAAAAAAAATTATTTTCTGTGTTTGTGAATTGTGTGCGCAGTAGCCGCACGTGCATCAACAAAGTAGTGCCAAGCGTGCGCCTGTGTCATAAGTAAAGGGCCGGCTGGCTTGACCGTTAAGGGTGCTGTAACCCCCGAAAGTACACTCCAGTCCAAACCAAAAAAAAAATTATTTTCTGTGTTTGTGAATTGTGTGCGCAGTAGCCGCACGTGCATCAACAAAGTAGTGCCAAGCGTGCGCCTGTGTCATAAGTAAAGGGCCGGCTGGCTTGACCGTTAAGGGTGCTGTAACCCCCGAAAGTACACTCCAGTCCAAACCAAAAAAAAAATTATTTTCTGTGTTTGTGAATTGTGTGCGCAGTAGCCGCACGTGCATCAACAAAGTAGTGCCAAGCGTGCGCCTGTGTCATAAGTAAAGGGCCGGCTGGCTTGACCGTTAAGGGTGCTGTAACCCCCGAAAGTACACTCCAGTCCAAACCAAAAAAAAAATTATTTTCTGTGTTTGTGAATTGTGTGCGCAGTAGCCGCACGTGCATCAACAAAGTAGTGCCAAGCGTGCGCCTGTGTCATAAGTAAAGGGCCGGCTGGCTTGACCGTTAAGGGTGCTGTAACCCCCGAAAGTACACTCCAGTCCAAACCAAAAAAAAAATTATTTTCTGTGTTTGTGAATTGTGTGCGCAGTAGCCGCACGTGCATCAACAAAGTAGTGCCAAGCGTGCGCCTGTGTCATAAGTAAAGGGCCGGCTGGCTTGACCGTTAAGGGTGCTGTAACCCCCGAAAGTACACTCCAGTCCAAACCAAAAAAAAAATTATTTTCTGTGTTTGTGAATTGTGTGCGCAGTAGCCGCACGTGCATCAACAAAGTAGTGCCAAGCGTGCGCCTGTGTCATAAGTAAAGGGCCGGCTGGCTTGACCGTTAAGGGTGCTGTAACCCCCGAAAGTACACTCCAGTCCAAACCAAAAAAAAAATTATTTTCTGTGTTTGTGAATTGTGTGCGCAGTAGCCGCACGTGCATCAACAAAGTAGTGCCAAGCGTGCGCCTGTGTCATAAGTAAAGGGCCGGCTGGCTTGACCGTTAAGGGTGCTGTAACCCCCGAAAGTACACTCCAGTCCAAACCAAAAAAAAAATTATTTTCTGTGTTTGTGAATTGTGTGCGCAGTAGCCGCACGTGCATCAACAAAGTAGTGCCAAGCGTGCGCCTGTGTCATAAGTAAAGGGCCGGCTGGCTTGACCGTTAAGGGTGCTGTAACCCCCGAAAGTACACTCCAGTCCAAACCAAAAAAAAAATTATTTTCTGTGTTTGTGAATTGTGTGCGCAGTAGCCGCACGTGCATCAACAAAGTAGTGCCAAGCGTGCGCCTGTGTCATAAGTAAAGGGCCGGCTGGCTTGACCGTTAAGGGTGCTGTAACCCCCGAAAGTACACTCCAGTCCAAACCAAAAAAAAAATTATTTTCTGTGTTTGTGAATTGTGTGCGCAGTAGCCGCACGTGCATCAACAAAGTAGTGCCAAGCGTGCGCCTGTGTCATAAGTAAAGGGCCGGCTGGCTTGACCGTTAAGGGTGCTGTAACCCCCGAAAGTACACTCCAGTCCAAACCAAAAAAAAAATTATTTTCTGTGTTTGTGAATTGTGTGCGCAGTAGCCGCACGTGCATCAACAAAGTAGTGCCAAGCGTGCGCCTGTGTCATAAGTAAAGGGCCGGCTGGCTTGACCGTTAAGGGTGCTGTAACCCCCGAAAGTACACTCCAGTCCAAACCAAAAAAAAAATTATTTTCTGTGTTTGTGAATTGTGTGCGCAGTAGCCGCACGTGCATCAACAAAGTAGTGCCAAGCGTGCGCCTGTGTCATAAGTAAAGGGCCGGCTGGCTTGACCGTTAAGGGTGCTGTAACCCCCGAAAGTACACTCCAGTCCAAACCAAAAAAAAAATTATTTTCTGTGTTTGTGAATTGTGTGCGCAGTAGCCGCACGTGCATCAACAAAGTAGTGCCAAGCGTGCGCCTGTGTCATAAGTAAAGGGCCGGCTGGCTTGACCGTTAAGGGTGCTGTAACCCCCGAAAGTACACTCCAGTCCAAACCAAAAAAAAAATTATTTTCTGTGTTTGTGAATTGTGTGCGCAGTAGCCGCACGTGCATCAACAAAGTAGTGCCAAGCGTGCGCCTGTGTCATAAGTAAAGGGCCGGCTGGCTTGACCGTTAAGGGTGCTGTAACCCCCGAAAGTACACTCCAGTCCAAACCAAAAAAAAAATTATTTTCTGTGTTTGTGAATTGTGTGCGCAGTAGCCGCACGTGCATCAACAAAGTAGTGCCAAGCGTGCGCCTGTGTCATAAGTAAAGGGCCGGCTGGCTTGACCGTTAAGGGTGCTGTAACCCCCGAAAGTACACTCCAGTCCAAACCAAAAAAAAAATTATTTTCTGTGTTTGTGAATTGTGTGCGCAGTAGCCGCACGTGCATCAACAAAGTAGTGCCAAGCGTGCGCCTGTGTCATAAGTAAAGGGCCGGCTGGCTTGACCGTTAAGGGTGCTGTAACCCCCGAAAGTACACTCCAGTCCAAACCAAAAAAAAAATTATTTTCTGTGTTTGTGAATTGTGTGCGCAGTAGCCGCACGTGCATCAACAAAGTAGTGCCAAGCGTGCGCCTGTGTCATAAGTAAAGGGCCGGCTGGCTTGACCGTTAAGGGTGCTGTAACCCCCGAAAGTACACTCCAGTCCAAACCAAAAAAAAAATTATTTTCTGTGTTTGTGAATTGTGTGCGCAGTAGCCGCACGTGCATCAACAAAGTAGTGCCAAGCGTGCGCCTGTGTCATAAGTAAAGGGCCGGCTGGCTTGACCGTTAAGGGTGCTGTAACCCCCGAAAGTACACTCCAGTCCAAACCAAAAAAAAAATTATTTTCTGTGTTTGTGAATTGTGTGCGCAGTAGCCGCACGTGCATCAACAAAGTAGTGCCAAGCGTGCGCCTGTGTCATAAGTAAAGGGCCGGCTGGCTTGACCGTTAAGGGTGCTGTAACCCCCGAAAGTACACTCCAGTCCAAACCAAAAAAAAAATTATTTTCTGTGTTTGTGAATTGTGTGCGCAGTAGCCGCACGTGCATCAACAAAGTAGTGCCAAGCGTGCGCCTGTGTCATAAGTAAAGGGCCGGCTGGCTTGACCGTTAAGGGTGCTGTAACCCCCGAAAGTACACTCCAGTCCAAACCAAAAAAAAAATTATTTTCTGTGTTTGTGAATTGTGTGCACTGTGGCTGCACGTGCATCAACAAAGGAGCAGCGCCAAGCGTGCGCCTGTGTCCCATAAGTAAAGAGCCGGCTGGCTCATTTCTTAAAGGGTGGTGTAACCCACAAAGTGCACTACTCTCCAGCAAAAATAAAATAATATTTTCTGTGTTTGTGTGCGCTTTAGCCGCACGTATATATATCAATATAACATAAATGGAGGACCAAACTTTCTCCGATAAAAATAAAATAGGGAAAGATCAAGAACCACTTCCTCCTAGTGCTGTTGCTGCTGCTGGGAGTTGTTCATCATCCCAGAGAGGAAGTAGGAACATCACTACTTTTACTAAACAATTGACCCTCCAACAGTCCCTAGCGATGAGGATGAAGTACGACAGCAGTCATCCTGAAGCAAAACGTATAACTGAGGCCTTGACTGCTATGTTGGTGTTAGACGTGCGTCCGGTATCCGACATTAGTGCAGTGGGATTTAGACAATTGATGGAGGTAGTGTGTCCTCGGTTCCAAATCCCGTCTAGATTCCACCTGCATCCTCAAAGCAGCAGCGACAAGCGTGCGTCTGTCTGTTAAAGGGTGGTGACACCCTCAAAGTGTGCTACACAAACAATTAAAATATTGTTCTTTTTTTTTCTGTCTTTGTGAATTGTGTGGGCTGTAGCCGCACCTGCATCCTTAAAGCAGCAGCGACAAGCGTGCGTCTGTCTGTTAAAGGGTGGTGACACCCTCAAAGTGTGCTACACAAACAATTAAAATATTGTTCTTTTTTTTTCTGTCTTTGTGAATTGTGTGGGCTGTAGCCGCACCTGCATCCTTAAAGCAGCAGCGACAAGCGTGCGTCTGTCTGTTAAAGGGTGGTGACACCCTCAAAGTGTGCTACACAAACAATTAAAATATTGTTCTTTTTTTTTTGGTCTTTGTGAAATGTGTGGGCTGTAGCCGCACCTGCATCCTTAAAGCAGCAGCGACAAGCGTGCGTCTGTCTGTTAAAGGGTGGTGACACCCTCAAAGTGTGCTACACAAACAATTAAAATATTGTTCTTTTTTTTTCTGTCTTTGTGAATTGTGTGGGCTGTAGCCGCACCTGCATCCTTAAAGCAGCAGCGACAAGCGTGCGTCTGTCTGTTAAAGGGTGGTGTAACTCTCAAAGTGCTCCAAAAAATAAAAAACTATTTTTTTAATGTGTTTGTGACTTGTGTGCGATGTAGCCGCACCTGCATCCTTAAAGCAGCAGCGACAAGCGTGCGTCTGTCTGTTAAAGGGTGGTGACACCCTCAAAGTGTGCTACACAAACAATTAAAATATTCTTCTTTTTTCTGTCTATGTGAATTGTGTGGGCTGTAGCCGCACCTGCATCCTTAAAGCAGCAGCGACAAGCGTGCGTCTGTCTGTTAAAGGGTGGTGACACCTCAAAGTGTTCTACACAAACAATTAAAATATTCTTCTTCTTTTTTCTGTCTTTGTGAATTGTGTGGGCTGTAGCCGCACTTGCATCCTCAAAGCAGCAGCGACAAGCGTGCGTCTGTCTGTTAAAGGGTGGTGTAACCCTCAAAGTGTGCTCCACAAACAATAAAAATATTCTTTTTTTTTTCTGTCTTTGTGAATTGTGTGGGCTGTAGCCGCACTTGAATCCTCAAAGCAGCAGCGACAAGCGTGCGTCTGTCTGTTAAAGGATTACATCGGTGACAGCATCCAAGTAGGCATGTCAGACAGTCCGTACCTGTACTGGCAGGAAAAAGAAGCAATTTGGAGGTCCCTGTACAAACTGGCTCTATTTTACCTGAGTTGCCCCCCCTCCAGTGTGTACTCCGAAAGAGTGTTTAGTGCAGCCGGGAACCTTGTCAGCGAAAGGCGTAGGAGGTTGCTTCCACAAAATGTGGAGAAGATGATGTTCATAAAATGAATTATCAACTCTTCCAGGGAGACCAGCCTCCAGAACGTACAGAGGGACCTGTGGTTCCAGCAGGGACGAATTAATACTCTGTGAGGATGAGGATGTACACACTGAAGAGGGTGAGGAATCGGTGGATGAGGAGGATGAGGATGACATCTTGCCTCCGTAGAGCCAGTTTGTGCAGGGACAGATAAATTGCCAGCTTGTTTTGTGGGGGCCCAAACGAACCAATCATTTCAGCCACAGTTGTGTGGCAGACCCTGGCGCTGAAATGATTGGTTTGTTAAAGTGTGCATGTCCTGTTTATACAACATAAGGGTGGGTGGGAGGGCCCAAGGACAATTCCATCTTGCACCTCTTTTTTTTCTTTGCATTATGTACAGTTTGGGGCCTAGTTTTTCAATGCCATCCTGTCTGCCACTGCAGTTTCACGCCTAGATGGGTCACGTGTTTGTGCCGCCCACTTGTGTCGCTTAGCATAGTCATCCAGCTACCTCGGTGCAACCTTTTGGACATAAAAACACTATTGTGAGGTGTGAGGTATTCAGAATAGACTGGAAATGAGTGGAAATTAAGGTTATTGAGGTTAATAATAGCATAGGAGCAGAAAAACCTACAAATTCTGTGATTTTAGCTGTTTTTATGCTTTTTTTAAAAAAAAATACAGATCCAAAACACAAAACCCAGAACCCAAAACACGCAAGGGTGGTTTTGGCAAAACCAATCCAGATCCAAAACACGAAGAAAGATCCAGATCCAAAACCAAAACACAAAACACGAAAAGTGGCCGGTGCACACCCCTAATATATATATATATATATATATATATCATATCTGTTATTTTCTGCTTCTTACAGGTGTAGAAATCCAATTTTATTTTTTAAAATGCAGCTTTTCCAATCCTGTAAGAACATTTTCTAATGAACACATATACAGTTGTATTATTCCTTATTCATTGTTTTAACTACAGAGCGTAGGTCGACAGGTGCATATAAAAAGAACAAAAGAAAGCCCGTCACTGTATATATTGATGAAAAAGCAGGAGAAATAAGTATGGACTGTCTGCAGTGGCAAGGTAACACAGGATTTCATGGTCATTTACATATATGACAAATACACAGTAGGATTCTAATGCGCAAATTCTGACCATTTTTCACCCGTATTTAACCTGAATCCCCCATCAAGACATTTTTGCTGACCTTTTAATATTTTCCTGTGCAATATATATTCACTTATAAAGACATGAAAATAAGAATAGTGATTACAGACAGTTTGTAACTATACAACCATGTTAATGGGGATGTTCTACAAGACAAGATAGAATAAAATAAACATAACACTAATTGAAATTATCTTCAAATAAGATGTAAGATATCTGATTGTCATACATCACATATAACAGTCTGCTGGTAACCACATGACATGTGACAAACCAGTACTGTTACCTCACAAAGGCCTATTGTTGCACTCATGCTCTCCTACTTAAGGTGATACATAGTCTACAGAGACTCATAACCTATTGGTAGGCATAACCTAAAGGTATTTATAACCGAAGGAGATGCATACTTAAGGCTATTCTTCATTTTATAGCGTGACAATTTCTATGATTGTTGGCGGACAGGAAGCCACAACGCTGCTGCTGGAAATCATGGGAGTACAGAAGCATTGCCTGCTTCTTTGTGTCTTATATATTTTCTGTGGACCAGATATATATGATTGTTGCTATAACTGTCTTATGACACCCGAGGATAAGGCAAGAATTTGCCAATATGCCAATAATCTGGATAAGATGGAGGCAGTTGAATGCCTGAATATAATAAGAAAAGGATTTCAACCTATGGATGAGCTTCTTCTACCGTATTTACAGATCAGCAGAGTTAGAGAGTATCGGTTAAGCTTTAATGAAACTGTCCAGGAGATCCAGCCATCACATTCTTCAAAAGATTGGACAGCGGCTTTTGAACACAAGATAAGATCTATGATAAACGGTGTGAAACAAATTATCTCGCAGAATCCAGCTGCAAACTGTATATCCACCTGCTGTCTTCAAAAGCGGCACGTGTCTTTAAGTGTGATGAATGCACAGTGGAGGACTGCCAGATACCTGTGGAGTGTCCACTTGAAGACATTGACGTATTAGAGCTGACAAAGGCAAACATTTATTGCAGCGTGCCCTTTCCCCTTCCTGAGTACATAACCGTAACATGGAGGTTTGCTAGAAACATCCGGGTGACTGATATGAGCTACTTCACCAGTATTTATACAGGACCAGACCTGCACATTCTAACTGAGCCTACGCGATCATTCCAACAGGGGACATATGCTTGTGAAATAAAGGATGAGGATAACGATGTAATAGCGGAGTTCTTTTATTACCTAAAAGTGACCTGGAGAGTAGGAATGGAAAATGCAGAGCTAGAGAATATCTCCGATGACGTCCTGCGCTCAGACATCAGTGCTGAACCAGAGCAGCTGACACGGGAACATGTCAGCATAGAAGATCTGATTAAAAATAAAATATCAACGAGAATCCCAACCTGCATCGCCATCACTGCAGTGATCGCACTGATCTCCTTTATGCTGACTGTAATGGTAATATTTGCATTTCGCTATGCAACTAATGTTGAAAAAGAACCTGACGAAGGCTTTGTTTGAGCGACATGCGTAGGAGTTCATTCAGCAACACCTGTTATTACAAGGTTTATCCCACAAAGACTGTTTGCTTTTAACATCCTGGCATAGATTTTCTCAGTACAAGATCCCGGGACCTGACTCAGTCCAGGCCACATTATCTCGCTAGACCGCAGCACCAGGAGTTGCATCAATCCCGGAAGACACTGCGACCACCTGGCGAGGAGCCACGTTTTCTACTAGCGGCTCATATAGCATGGGCTGCCCATCTAGTCTCCTCTGCAATTGGCAGAGTCGAGCCCACAAGAGACACGCTCCCGCCTTCTGCACTGGAGGCAGTTTTCACCCTGGAGGGCACTACGGAAGTTGAGTAAGTGGCTGTATAGTCAGCACCATCGACTACAACCCACATTTACTGGAGGTGAGGGACACCCACCTCTAAGCCTGGTATATTCATATGGTACCCCTTTCCAGGCTACTCCCCATCATCCTTAAAGCACTGTGACTGTAATAAAAGGGATTTTCTTTATACCATTTTCTGTTATTGTTTATTTCGTTACATTATCTTTAATAGCATATATTTATTGGTCAAATAGTCACACAGTACCTTGGAATTGAATATTAAGGGGCACATATTAATTGCAGCATGTACAACTAAGTTGACAGGTGCAGGTCATCAGGTTTTTTATAATTGTTTTTACCAAAGGGAGCACATGGGACCTCCTCATCTAGATCTGCAGCCACCATTTACAGCGAGCACTGGTGGAACCCCCTACGTTATTAATATTGTTGAATTAAGTACAAATACAGGCCTACTCTTCCTCGTTCAGCAAGGTTTGCCACATGCCACAGAGTGTGTATATATATATATATGTAACCCCCATTTTATCACTAAAGGGTCACCAGGTTACTAACTCCTTTGTTACTCCTAATGTACCCACCCATAACCTCTCTAAGTGGTGTAACTTCCATTTTCAGTGCCTCCACCAAGTAATTATGGTCTATGTGGGTCTACTTGCGAAAACCCACCAAAATATATTGTAATGTGATGATAGTTGAAACTGGAAATGTTCTCATGCAAATAAACACTCCAATTTATTCATTTGTAAACACATTTCTTATTCTTAATGATTTTAAGATCAGTATTTAAGTTATAACCTTTACATTGCTATAATTTACAATGAATACATTCGAATGAGTTTGCACCAATAACATACTATTCATTTGGATTACATCAACCTCTTTTTCTCCTTTTGCACTTAAAACTATAATGTGTGATTCCTTCTCATGAACAACAATATAACTACCGGTGTGAGCCACCGAGCTTCACATATATTTTCTACAGCTTATAAGATTTGTTATACATAAATAATATTTATTTAACCCTCAGTTGGTGTGTATATATATATATATATATATATATATTTAAATTGGCTGGTAAGCAGTTCTCTCTGCGAGAACACTAGGCTTGTCTTTTACCCTCTTTGGTATGCACAAATTAGAAGTCTGTGTCCACTGCAGCCAACTATTATTGTCTTTCTTTTAAAGTCAGTTAGTGACTAGCAGTAGTAGCAATAAGTGGTTACTTAGAATATGGTTTCCAGTGAGAAGAAAGCATAACACTAGATACCACATAGTTACCTCCTGAATTCACATTTGCATTATATCATCCAAGTTTAGTTTATACAGATGACAGTCAAACTAATGCCTTCCAAAGGATAAATATGACCCCAGATGAGGCAAGTGACTGCTGTAACTTGGGTGTACACCCTTATTCTCTGTGCCCTAGTCTTCCTTTCCCTTCAACAGGAATTTATGCTTTCTTTCTGCCCCCCTGTGCACGGCAGCATATAGGTGCTCACTGGCTGCCCAGGTTACAGGAGGGCAGGCACTGGAGGGAGGGATCAGGAGACTATCAACTGCTGCTAACAGCTCTTATATATCCTCCCTCTCACCGGATCCTTTTTTCCTGACAGGAACCAATTCACTCCCATCTATATTACTCCGCCCCCTTCTGCAACTATCACCACTGTCTGTGGAATGTATTTTTGCAGCATGAAGCACTAAAGTCCACTGACGACATAGATATCTAACATGCACAGGGTACATACATTTCCACATATTTACTTATATCTACATCACATCACATCTATCCCTACAGTATATTTAACATTTACCTCATAAATGGCATTTTGCTGTAAATAGATGAATGAAAATATATACCTGTTTCAATTATATATATGAATTATATTTATATGTAATATACCTCCGTAACCCTAACCAGGGTTACATATATATATATATATATATATATATATAAATGATACCAATATTGGCGGCACTCTGGAGTCTGTATTATGATACTAATAAAAGTCCTTTATTATGCCAACGTTTCGGGAGCCACCCCGTCATCAGGGACAAAACACAAACAATGAAGTAACAGACATACATGTATACCAACACAAATCAACTACATTGGTACCTAATATCACTCACCTGGAGAACGCTGCTGTGAGAGCATAGTTCCCTGGGATTGACATATGATTCTATCATTGTCATTGTTTCTAATGAGATAGTAATTTGGACTTATTATGGTCCTCTTGATACATTTTCTTTATATAATATAGAATAATATGTAATTAGGTGCCTATTATGTCCCTATTATGTGCCATTTGCAGTGATTTTTATGCTTATGTTTTAATTTTATGCTTGTTATTTGTGGTTTATTTTAATTGTTTGTAACACACTACTGTATGATACGGCGGGTTGCTAGGCAACCATAAACAGCTGTTACATGATCACTCAGACTGCAGGCGCTGAGTGGTGACGTCACACGGATGCGTTGCATGTTCCCAGCGAGCTCCGGAGGGCGGCGTTCTCCAGGTCAGTGATATTATGCATCAATGTAGTTGATTTGTGTTGGTATATATATATATATATATATATATATATTCTGTTGCTTCATTGTTTGTATTTTGTCCCTGATGACGGGGTGACTCCCGATATGTCGGCATAATAAAGGACTTTTATTAGTATCGTAATACAGACTCCAGAGTGCGGCCATTATTGGTATCATGTGGATGGGTTTTTTTCCCTTGGAGGGCACCGGAGCATTCACATCATTTGAAGGAGTGCCGGGTACATATATATATAAATATTATATATATATTTTTTTTTTTCTTAAGTGGAATTTTTTTATGTACCTGCATAAGTAATTGTGTGTTTATCTGTTTTATCTAACCTTAGCACCATGTAAAAATGGTGTCAGCTTTTGGAGAACAGTTTGTAGAAGAGAAAAGTTTCTCTTCTCCATAAGTAGCATAGAAACATAGAATTTGACTGCAGATAAGAGCCACTTGGCCCATCTAGTCTGCCCCATTTTTAAACATATTGTTACCTCAACTCTTATTGATCCGATCCCATGCATGTTTAAATTGCTCTACTGTCTTAGCCTCTTCCACCTCTGATGGGAGGCTATTCCACATGTCCAATACTCTTTCTGCGAAGTAATTTTTCCTCAAATTTCCCCTGAATCTACCACCCTCCAGTTTCAGAACATGTTCTCTTGTTCTAATACTTCTCTTTCTTTGAAGAATGTATCTTTCCTTTACCTTGTTAAAACTAGGGGTGAGCGGGTTCGGATTTCTGAAATCCGAACCCCCCCGATCCGAGGCCGATCCGTGTCAGGCTCGACTTTTCCCGCCTGACTCGGATCTGAAATCGAGGCAAAACGTCATCATCCCGCCTTCTGGGTCTCGCGGGTTTTGGATTATATATAAGGTACCCGCGTCGGCGCCATTTTCTCACTCGGCTGTGGACAGTGAAGAGGGAGGGTGGGAGTTAGGGCTGGCTGGGCTGTGTAGTGTAGTGTAGTGCAGAGTAGTGTTGTGCTGTGCTGCGCTGTGCTGCTGTTGTTAATAGGGGCTGTGTCCACTACTTCAAAGTCCATAGGGGCTGGCTGGACTGTGTTGTGCAGTTAGTTGTCCATAGGGGCTGTGTCCACTCCAAAGTCCTGTGCAGTGTTTGTGAATTGTGTGCGCAGTAGCCGCACGTGCATCAACAAAGTAGTGCCAAGCGTGCGCCTGTGTCATAAGTAAAGGGCCGGCTGGCTTGACTGTTAAAGGGTGCTGTAACCCCCAAAGTACACTCCAAACCAAATAAAAAATTATTTTCTGTGTTTGTGAATTGTGTGCGCAGTAGCCGCACGTGCATCAACAAAGTAGTGCCAAGCGTGCGCCTGTGTCATAAGTAAAGGGCCGGCTGGCTTGACCGTTAAAGGGTGCTGTAACCCCCAAAGTACACTCCAAACCAAATAAAAAAATATTTTCTGTGTTTGTGAATTGTGTGCACTGTGGCTACACGTGCATCAACAAAGGAGCAGCGCCAAGCGTGCGCCTGTGTCCCATAAGTAAAGAGCCAGCTGGCTCATTTCTTAAAGGGTGGTGTAACCCACAAAGTGCACTACTCTCCAGCAAAAATAAAAAAAATATTTTCTGTGTTTGTGTGCGCCTTAGCCGCACGTATATATCAATATAACATAAATGGAGGACCAAACTTTCTCCGATAAAAATAAAATAGGGAAAGATCAAGAACCACTTCCTCCTAGTGCTGTTGCTGCTGCTGGGAGTTGTTCATCATCCCAGAGAGGAAGTAGGAACACCACTACTTTTACTAAACAATTGACCCTCCAACAGTCCTTAGCGAGGAGGATGAAGTACGACAGCAGTCATCCTGAAGCAAAACGTATAACTGAGGCCTTGACTGCTATGTTGGTGTTAGACGTGCGTCCGGTATCCGCCATTAGTGCAGTGGGATTTAGACAATTGATGGAGGTAGTGTGTCCCCGGTTCCAAATCCCGTCTAGATTCCACCTGCATCCTCAAAGCGGCAGCGACAAGCGTGCATCTGTCTGTTAAAGGGTGGTGTAACCCTCAAAGTGCACTCCACAAACAATAAAAATATTATTTTTTTTTCTGTCTTTGTGAATTGTGTGGGCTGTAGCCGCACTTGCATCCTCAAAGCAGCAGTGAAAAGCGTGCGTCTGTCTGTTAAAGGGTGGTGTAACCCTCAAAGTGCTCCAAAAAATAAAAAACTATTTTTTTATGTGTTTGTGACTTGTGTGCGATACAGCCGCACGTGCATCAACACAGTAGCAGCGTCAAGCGTGCGCCTGTGTCATAAGTCAAGGGCCGGTTTGGACATCTGGTCCGGACTGAAGGACGTGCCAACAATTTCTGACAAGTCTACTGTCACTGCATATGATACTGTCCTCAAAGCAGCAGCGACAAGCGTGCGTCTGTCTGTTAAAGGGTGGTGTAACCCTCAAAGTGCGCTCCACAAACAATAAAAATATTCTTCTTTTTTTTTCTGTCTTTGTGAAATGTGTGGGCTGTAGCCGCACCTGCATCCTTAAAGCAGCAGCAACAAGCGTGCGTCTGTCTGTTAAAGGAGTACATCGGTGACAACATCCAAGTAGGCATGTCAGACAGTCCGTACCTGTACTGGCAGGAAAAAGAAGCAATTTGGAGGTCCCTGTACAAACTGGCTCTATTTTACCTGAGTTGCACCCCCTCCAGTGTGTACTCCGAAAGAGTGTTTAGTGCAGCCGGGAACCTTGTCAGCGAAAGGCGTAGGAGGTTGCTTCCACAAAATGTGGAGAAGATGATCATAAAGTGAATTATCAACTCTTCCAGGGAGACCAGCCTCCTGAACGTACAGAGGGACCTGTGGTTGTGGATTCCAGCGGGGACGAATTAATACTCTGTGAGGATGAGGATGTACACAACACTGAAGAGGGTGAGGAATTGGTGGATGAGGAGGATGAGGACGACATCTTGCCTCCGTAGAGCCAGTTTGTGCAGGGACAGATTAATTGCCAGCTTGTTTTGTGGGGGCCCAAACTAACCAATCATTTCAGCCACAGTCGTGTGGCAGACCCTGGCGCTGAAATGTTTGGTTTGTTAAAGTGTGCATGTCCTGTTTATACAACATAAGGGTGGGTGGGAGGGCCCAAGGACAATTCCATCTTGCACCTCTTTTTTTTCTTTGCATTATGTACAGTTTGGGGCCTAGTTTTTCAAACTGCCATCCTGTCTGCCACTGCAGTGTCGCTCCTAGATGGACCACGTGTTTGTGCCGCCCACTCGTATCTCTTAGCATAGTCATCCAGCTACCTCGGTGCAACCTTTTGGATATAAAAACACTATTGTGAGGTGTGAGGTGTTCAGAATAGTCTGGAAATGAGTGGAAATTAAGGTTATTGAGGTTAATAATAGCATAGGAGCAGAAAAACACACAAATTCTGTGATTTTAGCTGTTTTTATGCTTTTTTTTAAAAAAAATACAGATCCAAAACACAAAACCCAGAACCCAAAACACGGAAGGGTGGTTTTGGCAAAACCAATCCAGATCCAAAACACGAAGAAAGATCCAGATCCAAAACCAAAACACGAAAAGTGGCCGGTGCACACCCCTAGTTAAAACCCTTTATATATTTGAACGTTTCTATCATAGCATAACTGATCACTCCCCATTGAAACCTATTGGGGCTATATCACTAAGAGAAGGTTTTTATGTGTACTAAATAGAGCCTTTAAGCTTGCAGCCCAAATCATGGGTCTTCTGTAGGGATGTGCAGGCTCGGTTCTACTCGGTTCCGTTCGGTTTTTTTTACCGAATCTTATTGGCTATCCAAAACTCGTGACAGCTGAAACCCAATAAGATTCGGTAAAAAAAACCGAACGGAACCGAGTAGAACCGAGCCTGCACATCCCTAGTCTTCTGGTTTATGTAAGTTGTACACTAACATAACTTGTACCACCATAATGAAATGCAGTTTAAATTAATTACACTCCCCTCATTCATGGAGGCTGGCATACAGAAAGGCTGGCTTATAAGCCGCACGCTAAAGGTCTTATACGAATATATGGTATATACACTACGGTTCTAAAGTTTGGGGTCACTTATAAATATTCCTTATTTTTTAAAGAAAAGCACTGTTTTTTTCTAAGAAGATAACAGTAAATGAATCAGAAATACACTCAATACATTTTTAATGTGGTAAATGACTATACCAGCTGCAAACGTCTGTTTTTTTTAAAGGAATATTTACATAGGTGTATAGAGGCTCATTTCCAGCTATCATCACTCCAGTGTTCTAATGATACATTGTGTTTGCTAAGCACGTTAGAAGAGTAAAGGTGCCCATACACGGTGTAATGCACCTTGTAGGGCGACTGCCGATCCGTCGGTAGACGGATCGTGCCGTCACCGCCGGCAATCGTGCGGTCCCCGCTGACCACACGATATGTTGGCTCCCCCCTCCTCCATCTGAATGGTATCTTACCTCGCATCCCAGATCAGATGAACCTGCAGGGAGATCTTGAGATGCGATATACGATCCCGCGGGAGCGCGCAGCACGATATCGGGTACAATATCTTGCCCATACACAACACGATATAGCACCTATATTGTGCCGATCCGATATATCGTGAAAACCCTTGTGCAATTATGTTAGCACAGCTGAAAACGGGTTTGCTTGTTAGAGAAGCTATAAAATGGCCTTCCTTTGAGCTAGTTGAGTATCTGGAGCATCACATTTGTGGGTTTGATTATACTCTCCAAATGGCCAGAAAAAGAGAACTTTCATGTGAAACTCGACAGTCTATTCTTGTTCTTAGAAATGAAGGCTATTCCATGCGAGAAGTTGCCAAGAAAGTGGACATTTCCTGCAACGGTGTGTACTACTACCTTCAGAGAACAGCACAAATAGGCTCTAACCAGAGTAGAAAGAGAAGAGGGAGCCCCCGGTGCACAACTGTGCAAGAAGACAAGTACATTAGAGTCTCTAGTTTGAGAAATAGACGCCTCACAAGTCCTCAACTGGCAGCTTCATTAAATGGTACCCGCAAAATGCCAGTGTCAACGTCTACAGTGAAGAGGTGACTCTGGGATGCTGGCCTTCTAGGCAGATTGGCAAAGAAAAAGCCATATCTGAGACTGGCCAACACAAGGAAAAGATTAATATGGGCAAAAGAACACAGACATTGGACAGAGGAAGATTGGAAAAAAGTGTTATGGACAGACAAATCGAAGTTTGAGGTGTTTGGATCACACAGAAGAACATTTGTGAGACGCAGAACAAGTGAAAAGAGTGCCTGACCCATCTGTCAAGCATGGTGAAGGTAATGTGATGGTCTGGGGCTGCTTTGGTGCTGGTAAAGTAGGAGATTTGTACAAGGTAAAAGGGATTTTGAATAAGGAAGGCTATTATTCCATTTTGCAATGCCATGCCATACCCTGTGGACAGCGCTTGATTGGAGCCAATTTCCTCATCCAACAGGACAATGACCCAAAGCATAGCTCCAAATTATGCAAGAACTATTTAGGGAAGAAGCAGGCAGCTGGTATTCTGTCTGTAATGGAGTGGCCAGCGCAGTCACCGGATATCAACCCCATTGAGCTGTTGTGGGAGCAGCTTGACCGTATGGTATGCAAGAAGTGCCCATCAAGACAATCCAACTTGTGGGAGGTGCTTAAAGAAGCGTGGGGTGAAACTTCTTCTGATTACCTCAACAAATTAACAGCTAGATTACCAAAGGTCTGCAATGCTGTAATTGCTGCAAAAGGAGCATTCTTTGAGAAAAGCAAAGTTTGAAGGACAAAATTATTATTTAAAAAAAAAAACTATCTCTAACCTTGCCAATGACTTGACTATATGTTTTATACATTTTGCAACTCATTTGATAAATTAAAGTCAGTTTTCATGTAAAACACAAAATTGTCTGGGTGACACCAAACTTTTGAACAGTAGTGTAGGCTTGAAAATCATTTTTAATAGATACATAGGGTGGGATGTACTGTAATAGGGTGTGAGTTTTAGCGCAAGTACAAACTTGCACATTTTCATTTTGAAGGATTGAGAATGTAATAGGGTGCAAGTTTGACTGGCATGCGAGTGCATGAAAGTGTTAAATCTGGAACCTCATCCGAGCTCCAGCAGAGTTCAGATAGGGACCCTTAAATCCTGGTACCTTACAGTAGGTACTGGTGAGAAAATCAACACACGTACAGACAGTTGTGCGTATAAAGAATTCCTCCAACTTTATTTCACCCACAGTCGCTCACAGAACATAGGCATGCTGCATATAATTTGAATCAGCAGAAGCTGCTTATGCTAACTATTCACATCACTGTGCGAATAAGACGCATTGCACGAAAAGATGCTCGGTGCTACCAAGTCACACCTCGGCATTACGCGACTAGAAGGGCTGTTTAGAGCTCAAGGAGGCTAGATTTATCAGGGCACATCTGTATTTATAAATAGTATATGTATGAGGATGTAGTCCTGGCATACGGGAAGCTGACGGTCTAATTACCTGCATTGGACAGCAGTCAGGATCGCAGCTCAAGTATACTGACCACCGGCACCCCAAAGGTAAGTATCGGGGGTTAGGTTGGGGATTATGGTTAAGCACTAGTGGGAGGGTTAGGATTAGGCAGTAAGGGGGGAGGGTTAGGTTTAGTGTGCGGGGAGGTTAGGGTTAGGTCCCGGGGAAGGGGTAAGGGTTAGCGATAGGGAACTTGCCTTTTAGTGTCGGTATTCTGATAGCAGGGATCCCATATCCAACCGTGTGTATATTAATATATATATATATATATATATATATATATATATATATATATATATAGAGAGAGAGAGAGAGAGAGAGAAATCACAGGGGCTCTGCACTCACCATAATAACTAACAGAAATAATAATAAACAAAATAAACAGTGGGGTTTTGGTTCATGAATTGATCAATGCATTTAAGCTTGCAGTCCGTGTCACGGGACCCCACTTTACTGCAAGTCTCTACTCTATTGCTCAGAATTATAACATGGACATAGCCATCACATTAGTGTTAAACTTAGGGTATGCTATCAAGGTTTAAAGCTCACAGCAACTTTGCTTTTAAACGTGATACAGTTACCAAGCACACCTGTTGCAAAGCACCTAGAAAAACAGCTGATACAAGTTAGATTAAACTAGTTAAAAGGGCTGCATGAGAGAATGTAATCACAAAAATGATTAATTATAAACATTAATCAAAATTAACAAAAAGCACTAATCCATGGCACTCACCATTCCTAGATTTGGGGTGCAACATGGTATGTGACCACATTGTTGAAATAGAAATCACAGGGGATTTCTATTTAAACAATGTGGTTACATACCATGTTGCACCCCAAATCTAGTTATGGATTAGTGCTTTATATATATATATATATATATATATATATGTATATATATATATGTATGTATTAGGTATACATACAAGCGGCGGCACTCGAGCATAAATCAAAAATAACCACACGGTAGATCCGTATCCAGTCAACGTTTCAATTCAATAAACGAATTTTCATCAGGACCACGAAAAAGTAAAAGTGACTTACCTAAATACATCCCCACACCAAAGACACCCAATGTGCAGACCAACTCCGTCTCTCTGAGCAGACCCCGTCAGCGTCCGCGCGGCACTCCGTCGCTGCCGTATGACGTCAGTCTGTCAGAGCCCGGTTGCTGGGAAACCAAAATACATAAAAAATGAATGAACATGAAAAAACAACATAGCAATGTCAACAAATAACGCAGGGATGTACAAAAGCACAATGGTATTCCCCTAAAGGCATATAATGGCCTGCATACTATAAGGGTATCGATGACAAATATAAAAATACATGCATGGCCAGCTAACTAACAAATACTGAATACCAGATGTCAGAAATTCAAAATTAAATCTAATAGGATCATAAATGAATAAAATCCCATAATTAGGGCAATATTCATGAGAAATATAAAATGCTGATTAAATAGTATAATATAGTGCTTAACACAATCTCAGAAAAAACAATTTAGAACTAATTGTTCATTGAGACCCTTAGGACTAAGGGTCCCTAATTCATGGATCCAGCGTGCCTCCTTCTGCAACAATAATTTCGATCGATCTCCACCCCGTAGGGATTCCTGTACAGTGTCAATCATTTTGTACCTTAGTGATGATAGGTTATGCTTTTTATCACGGAAATGCTTAGCTACCGGTTGATCACATGTTCTGCCTTCTAAGGCCAAACGTATAGCACTCCTATGTAGCGCCATACGCTCTTTAAATTGGCGCATTGTTTTGCCTAGATAAAGAAATCCGCAAGGACAACGGATAAAATAAATCACGCATTTAGAGGTACAAGTAAAAATATGATGAATCTTGATCTTTTTCCCAGTAAGAGGATGCGGAAAGGTGTCTCCAACTTCTAGGAAACTACATGTTGTGCACCCTAGGCATCGATAGTTGCCTGGTTTTTTTAGTTAGAAAGTGTGGAATAGATGTTTTATCCCAGCCGGAGATATCTGTTCTCACGACCCAATCCTTATTTTTAGCACGTTTATAACAAGGTAGTAAAGTGGCCTCTTTTAATAGCGGCAGGTCCGGTTCATTATTAATTAAAGGCCAATAATTTTTAGCAGCTCTCGTGATTGCAGAACTTGCTGTAGAAAACTGATTAATCCAGATAATAGAATTCTTCTTTGTTGAGTCACTTTTTTTATTAAGTAAGTGGGTATTTCCATAGCCTTGTTCCTTGCCTTTTAGTGTCGGTATTCTAATAGCAGGGATCCCATACCCAACCGTGTGTATATTAATATACAGGTTGAGTCTCCCATATCCAAATATTCCGAAATACGGAATATTTTCAGCATGACTGAGATAATGAAACCTTTGATTTTTGATGGTTTAATGTACATAAACTTTGTCTAAGGCACAAATTATTAAAAAGATTGTATAAAATAACCTTCAGGCTGTGTGTATAAGGTGTATATGAAACATAAATGAATTTCATGTATGTACACAAACTTTTTTTAATGCACAAAATTATAAAAAATATTGTCTAAAATGACCTGCAGGCTGTGTGTATAAGGTGTATATAACACATAAATGCATTCTGTGTGTATATTTGGGTCCCATTTCCAAGACATTTCATTATAATACGCAATTATTCCAAAATACGGAATATTCCGATATCCAATATACCCCTGGTCCCAAGCATTTTGGATATGGGAGACTCAACCTGTATGTATATATATATATATATATATATATATATATATAGATAAAAATCACAGGGGCTCTGCACTCACCATAATAACTAACAGAAATAATAATAAACAAAATAAACAGTGGGGTTTTGGTTCATTAATTGATCAATGCATTTAAGCTTGCAGTCCGTGTCACGGGACCCCACTTTACTGCAAGTCTCTACTCTATTGCTCAGAATTATAACATGGACATAGCCATCACATTAGTGTTAAACTTAGGGTATGCTATCAAGGTTTAAAGCTCACAGCAACTTTGCTTTTAAACGTGAGACAGTTACCAAGCACACCTGTTGCAAAGCACCTAGGAAAACAGCTGATACAAGTTAGAATAAACTAGTTAAAAGGGGTGCAAGAGAAAATGTAATCACAAAAATGATTAATTATAAACATTAATCAAAATAAACAAAAATCACTAATCCATGGCACTCACCATTCCTAGATTTGGGGTGCAACATGATATGTGACCACATTGTTTAAATAGAAATCACAGGGGATTTCTATTTAAACAATGTGGTCACATACCATGTTGCACCCCAAATCTAGGTGTGGATTAGTGCTATATATATGTGTGTGTGTGTGTGTATATATATATATATATATATATATATATATATATATATATGTGTGTTATCTTTTGCTTCTTACAGGTGTAGAAATCCAATTTTATTTTTTTTCATTTAGCTTTTCCAATCCTGTAAGAACATTTTCTAATGGACACATGTACAGTTGTATTATTCCTTATTCATTGTTTTAACTACAGAGCGTAGGTCGACAGGTGCATATAAAAAGAACAAAAGAAAGCCTGTCACTGTATATATTGATGATAAGGCAGGAGAAATAAGTATGGACTGTCTGCAATGGCAAGGTAACACAGGATTTCATGGTCATTTACATATATGACAAATACACAGTAGGATTCTAATGCGCAAATTCTGACCATTTTTCTCCCGTATTTAACCTGAATCCCCCATCAAGACATTTTTGCTGACCTTTTAATATTTTCCTGTGCAATATATATTCACTTATAAAGACATGAAAATAAGAATAGTGATTACAGACAGTTTGTAACTATACAACCATGTTAATGGGGATGTTCTACAAGACAAGATAGAATAAAATAAACATAACACTAATTGAAATTATCTTCAAATAAGATGTAAGATATCTGATTGTCATACATCACATATAACAGTCTGCTGGTAACCACATGACATGTGACAAACCAGTACTGTTACCTCACAAAGGCCTATTGTTGCACTCATGCTCTCCTACTTAAGGTGATACATAGTCTACAGAGACTCATAACCTATTGGTTAGGCATAACCTAAAGGTATTTATAACCGAAGGAGATGCATACTTAAGGCTATTCTTCATTTTATAGCGTGACAATTTCTACGATTGTTGGTGGACAGGAAGCCACAATGCTGCTGCTGGAAACCATGGGAGTACAGAAGCGTTGCCTGCTTCTTTGTGTCTTATATATTTTCTGTGGACCAGATATATATGATTGTTGCCATAACTGTCTTATGACACCCGAGGATAATGCAAGAATTTGCCAATATACAAAAAATATGGATAAGATGGAGGCAGTTGAATGCCTGAATATAATAAGAAAAGGATTTCAACCTATGGATGAGCTTCTTCTACCGTATTTACAGATGAGCAGAGTTAGAGAGTATCTGTTAAGCTTTAATGAAACTGTCCAGGAGATCCAGCCATCACTTTCTTCAAAAGATTGGACAGCGGCTTTTGAACACAAGATAAGATCTATGATAAACGGTGTGAAACAAATTATCTCGCAGAATCCAGCTGCAAACTGTATATCCACCTGCTGTCTTGAAAAAGCAGCATGTGTCTTTAAGTGTGATGAAGGCACAGTGGAGGACTGCCAGATACCTGTGGAGTGTCCACTTGAATACAGCTGACAAAGGCAAACATTTATTGCAGCGTGCCCTTTCCCCTTCCTGAGTACATAACCGTAACATGGAAGTTTGCTAGAAACACCAGGGTGACTGATATGAGCTACTTCACCAGTATTTATACAGGACCAGACCTGCACATTCTAATTGAGCCTACGCGATCATTCCAACAGGGGACATATGCTTGTGAAATAAAGGATGAGGATAACGATGTAATAGCAGAGTCCTTTTATTACCTAAAAGTGACCTGGAGAGTAGGAATGGAAAATGCAGAGCTAGAGAATATCTCCGATGACGTCCTGCACTCAGACATCAGTGCTGAACCAGAGCAGCTGACACGGGAACATGTCAGGATAGAAGATCTGATTAAAAATAAAATATCAACGAGTATCCAAACCTGCATCGCCATCACTGCAGTGATCACACTGATCTCCTTTATGCTGACTGTAATGGTAATATTTGCATTTCGCTATGCAACTAATGTTGAAAAAGAACCTGAGGAAGGCTTTGTTTGAGCGACATGCATAGGAGTTCATTCAGCAACACCTGTTATTACAAGGTTTATCCCACAAAGACTGTTTGCTTTTAACATCCTGGCATACATTTTCTCAGTACAAGATCCCGGGACCTGACTCAGTCCAGAGGCCACATTATCTCGCTAGACCGCAGCACCAGGAGTTCCATCAATCCCGGAAGACACTGCGACCACCTGGCAAGGAGCCATGTTTTCTACTAGCGGCTCATATAGCATGGGCTGCCCATCTAGTCTCCTCTGCAATTGGCAGAGTCGAGCCCAATAGAGACACGCTCCCGCATTCTGCACTGGAGGCAGTATTCACCATGGACGGCACTGCAGAAGTTGAGTAAGTGGCTGTATAGTCAGCACCATCGACTGCAACCCACATTTACTGGAGGTGAGGGACACCCACCTCTAAGCCTGGTATATTCATATGGTACCCCTTTCCAGGCTACTCCCCATCATCCATAAAGCACTGTGACTGTAATAAAAGGGATTTTCTTTATACCATTTTCTGTTATTGTTTATTTCGTTACATTATCTTTAATAGCATATATTTATTGGTCAAATAGTCACACAGTACCTTGGAATTGAATATTAAGGGGCACATATTAATTGCAGCATGTACAACTAAGTTGACTGGTGCAGGATATCAGGTTTTTTATTATTGTTTTTACCAAAGGGAGCACATGGAACCTCCCCATCTAGATCTGCAGCCACCATTTACAGTGAGCGCTGGTGGAACCCCCTACGTTATTAATATTGTTGAATTAAGTACAAATACAGGCCTCCTACTCCTCGGTCAGCAAGGTTTGCCACATGCCACAGAGTGTGTATATATATATGTAACCCCCTTTTTATCACTAAAGGGTCACCAGGTTACTAACTCCGTTGTTACTCCTAATGTACCCACCCATAACCCCTCTAAGTGGTGTACCTTCCATTTTCAGTGCCTTGGGAAAACCCACCAAAATATATTGTAATGTGATGATAGTTGAAACCTGAAATGTTCTCATGCAAATAAACACTCCAAGTTATTCATTTGTAAACACATTTCTTATTCTTAATTATTTTAAGAACAGTATTTAAGTTATAACATTTACATTGCTATAATTTACAATGAATACATTCGAATGAGTTTGCACCAATAACATACTATTCATTTGCATTACATCAACCTCTTTTTCTCCTTTTGCACTTAAAACTATAATGTGTGATTCCTTCTCATGAACAACATTATAACTACCGGTGTGAGCCACCGAGCTTCACATATATGTTCTACAGCTTTTAAGATTTGTTATACATAAATAATATATTTTAACTCTCAGTTGGTGTATGTGTATATATATATATATATATATATATATATATATATATAATATATAAATCGGCTGGTAAGCAGTTCTCTCTGCGAGAACACTAGGCTTGTCTTTTACCCTCTTTGGTATGCACAAATTAGAAGTCTGTGTCCCCTGCAGCCAACTATTATTGTCTTTCTTTTAAAGTCAGTTAGTGAGTAGCAGTAGTAGCAATAAGTGGTTACTTAGAATATGGTTTCCAGTGAGAAGAAAGCATAACACTAGATACCACATAGTTACCTCCTGAATTCACATTTGCATTATATCATCCAAGTTTAGTTTATACAGATGACAGTCAAACTAATGCCTTCCAAAGGATAAATATGACCCCAGATGAGGCAAGTGACTGCTGTAACTTGGGTGTACACCCTTATTCTCTGTGCCTTAGTCTTCCTTTTCCTTCAACAGGAATTTATGCTTTCTTTCTGCCCCCCTGTGCACGGCAGCATATAGGTGCTCACTGGCTGCCCAGGTTACAGGAGGGCAGGCACTGGAGGGAGGGATCAGGAGACTAACTATCAACTGCTGCTAACATCTCTTATATATCCTCCCTCTCACCGGATCCTTTTTTCCTGACAGGAACCAATTCACTCCCATCTATATTACTCCGCCCCCTTCTGCAACTATCACCACTGTCTGTGAAATTTATTTTTGCAGCATGAAGCACTAAAGTCCACTGACATCATAGATATCTAACATGCACAGGGTACATACATTTCCACATATTTACTTATATCTACATCACATCACATCTACCCCTACAGTATATTTAACATTTACCTCATAAATGGCATTTTGCTGTAAATAGATGAATGAAAATATATACCTGTTTCAATTGCATATATATGAATTATATTTATATGTAATATACCTCCGTAACCCTAACCAGGGTTACATATATATATATATATATATATATATATATATTATATAAATGATACCAATATTGGCGGCACTCTGGAGTCTGTATTATGATACTAATAAAAGTCCTTTATTATGCCAACGTTTTGGGAGCCACCCCGTCATCAGGGACAAAATACAAACAATGAAGTAACAGACATACATGTATACCAACACAAATCAACTACATTGGTACCTAATATCACTCACCTGGAGAACGCTGCTGTGAGAGCATAGTTCCCTGGGATTGACATATGATTCTATCATTGTCCTTGTTTCTAATGAGATAGTAATTTGGACTTATTATGGTCCTCTTGATACATTTTCTTTATATAATATAGAATAATATGTAATTAGGTGCCTATTATGTGCCATTTGCAGTGATTTTTATGCTTATGTTTTCATTTTATGCTTGTTATTTGTGGTTTCTTGTATTTTAATTGTTTGTAACACACTACTGTATGATACGGCGGGTTGCTAGGCAACCATAAACAGCTGTTACATGATCACTCAGACTGCAGGCGCCGAGTGGTGATGTCACACGGATGCGTTGCATGTTCCCAGCGGGCTCCGGAGGGCGGCAGGCACCGGAGTTCTCCAGGTCAGTGATATTATGCACCAATGTAGTTGATTTGTGTTGGTATATATATATATATATATATATATATATATATATATTATAATCTGTTGCTTCATTGTTTGGATTTTGTCCCTGATGACGGGGTGACTCCCAATACGTCGGCATAATAAAGGACTTTTATTAGTATCGTAATACAGACTCCAGAGTGCGGCCAATATTGGTATCATGTGGATGGGTTTTTTTTCCCTTGAAGGAGTGCCGGGTACATATATATAAATATTATTTATATATATATATTTATTTATTTATTTTTTTGTACCTGCATAAGTAATTGTGTGTGTGTTTATCTGTTTTATCCAACCTTAGCACCATGTAAAAATGGTGTCATCTTTTGGAGGACAGTTTGTGGAAGAGAAAAGTTTCTCTTTTCCATAAGTAGCATAGAAACATAGAATTTGACGGCAGATAAGAGCCACTTGGCCCATCTAGTCTGCCCCATTTTTAAACATATTGTTACCTCAACTCTTATTGTTCCGATCCCATGCATGTTTAAATTGCTCTACTGTCTTAGACTCTTCCACCTCTGATGGGAGGCTATTCCACATGTCCAATACTCTTTCTGCGAAGTAATTTTTCCTCAAATTTTCCCTGAACCCTCCAGTTTCAGAACATGTTCTCTTGTTCTAATACGTCTCTTTCTTTGAAGAATCTATCTTTCCTTTACCTTGTTAAAACCCTTTATATATTTGAACGTTTCTATCATAGCATAACTGATCACTCCCCATTGAAACCTATTGGGGCTATATCACTAAGAGAAGGTTTTTATGTGTACTAAATAGAGCATTTAAGCTTGCAGCCCAAATCATGGGTCTTCTGGTTTATGTAAGTTGTACACTAAAATAACTTGTACCACCGTAATGAAATGCAGTTTAAATTAATTACACTCCCCTCATTCATGGAGGCTGGCATACAGAATGGCTGGCTTATAAACTGCACACTAAAGGTCTTATACGAATATATGGTATATACACTACGGTTCTAAAGTTTGGGGTCACTTATAAATATTCCTTATTTTTTAAAGAAAAGCACTGTTTTTTTCAAAGAAGATAACATTAAATGAATCAGAAATACACTCAGTACATTTTTAATGTGGTAAATGACTATACCAGCTGCAAACGTCTGTTTTTAGGTGTATAGAGGCTCATTTCCAGCAATCATCACTCCAGTGTTCTAATGATACATTGTGTTTGCTAAGCACGTTAGAAGAGTAAAGATGCCCATACACGGTGTAATGCACGGTGTAATAGGAAGGTTATTACTCCATTTTGCAATGCCATGCCATACCCTGAGGACAGCGCTTGATTGGAGCCAAATTCCTCCAACAGGACAATGACCCAAAGTACACCTCCAAATTATGCAAGAACTATTTAGGGAAGAAGCAGGCAGCTGGTATTCTGTCTGTAATGATGTGGCCAGCGCAGTCACCAGATCTCAACCCCATTGAGCTGTTGTGGGAGCAGCTTGACCGTATGGTACGCAAGAAGTGCCCATCAAGACAATCCAACTTGTGGGAGGTGCTTAAAGAAGTGTGGGGTGAAACTTCTTCCGATTACCTCAACAAATTAACAGCTAGAATACCAAAGGTCTGCAATGCTGTAATTGCTGCAAAAGGAGCATTCTTTGACAAAAGCAAAGTCTGAAGGACAAAATTATTATTTAAAAAAAAAAAAAATTATCTCTAACATTGCCAATATCTTGACTATATGTTCTATTCATTTTGCAACTCATTTGATAAATTAAAGTCAGTTTTCATGTAAAACACAAAATTGTCTGGGTGACACCAAACTTTTGAACGGTAGTGTAGGCTTGATAATTATTTTTAATAGATACACAGGGCGGGATGTACTATAATAGGGTGTGAGTTTTAGCGCAAGTACAAACTTGCACATTTTCATTTTGAAGGATTGAGAATGTAATAGGGTGCAAGTTTGACTGGCATGCGAGTGCATGAAAGTGTTAAATCTGGAACCTCATCCGAGCTCCAGCAGAGTTCAGATAGGGACCCTTAAATCCTGGTACCTTACAGTAGCTACTGGTGAGAAAATCAACACACGTACAGACAGTTGTGCGTATAAAGAATTCCTCCAACTTTATTTCACCCACAGTCGCTCACAGAACATAGGCATGCTGCATATAATTTGAATCAGCAGAAGCTGCTTATGCTAACTATTCACATTACTGTGCGAATAAGATGCATTGCACGAAAAGATGCTCGGTGCTACCAAGTCACACCTCGGCATTGCGCGACTAGAAGGGCTGTTTAGAGCTCAAGGAGGCTAGATTTATCAGGGCACATCTGTATTTATAAATAGTGTATGTATGAGGATGTAGTCAGCATCCTGGCATACGGGAAGCTGACGGTCTAATTACCTGCATTGGACAGCAGTCAGGATCGCAACTCCAGTATACTGACCATCGGCACCCCAAAGGTAAGTATCGGGGGTTAGGTTAGGGATTATGGTTAAGCACTAGTGGGAAGGTTAGGATTAGGCAGTAAGGGGGGAGGGTTAGGTTTAGTGTGCGGGGAGGTTAGTGTTAGGTCCCAGGGAAGGGGTATGGGTTAGCGATAGGGAACTTGCCTTTTAGTGTCGGTATTCTGATAGCAGGGATCCCATACCAAACCGTGTGTATATTAATATATATATTTATAAATATATATATATATATAAATAAATAAATCACAGGGGCTCTGCACTCACCATAATAACTAACAGAAATAATAATAAACAAAATAAACAGTGGGGTTTTGGTTCATGAATTGATCAATGCAGTTAAGCTTGCAGTCCGTGTCACGGGACCCCACTTTACTGCAAGTCTCTACTCTATTGCTCAGAATTATAACATGGACATAGCCATCACATTAGTGTTAAACTTAGGGTATGCTATCAAGGTTTAAAGCTCACAGCAACTTTGCTTTTAAACATGAGACAGTTACCAAGCACACCTGTTGCAAAGCACCTAGGAAAACAGCTGATACAAGTTAGATTAAACTAGTTAAAAGGGGTGCATGAGAAAATGTAATCACAAAAATGATTAATTATAAACATTAATCAAAATAAACAAAAATCACTAATCCATGGCACTCACCATTCCTAGATTTAGGGTGCAACATGGTATGTGACCACATTGTTTAAATAGAAATCACAAGGGATTTCTATTTAAACAATGTGGTCACACACCATGTTGCACCCCAAATCTAGGAATGGATTAGTGCTATATATATATATGAATCCTATCTGTTATTTTTTGCTTCTTACAGGTGTAGAAATCCAATTTTATTTTTTATAATTTAGCTTTTCCAATCCTGTAAGAACATTTTCTAATGGACACATGTACAGTTGTATTATTCCTTATTCATTGTTGTAACTACAGAGTGTAGGTCGACAGGTGCATATAAAAAGAACAAAAGAAAGCCCGTCACTGTATATATTGATGATAAAGCAGGAGAAATAAGTATGGACTGTCTGCAGTGGCAAGGTAACACAGGATTTCATGGTCAATTACATATATGACAAATACACAGTAGGATTCTAATGCGCAAATTCTGACCATTTTACTCCCGTATTTAACCTGAATCCCCATCAAGACATTTTTGCTGACCTTTTAATATTTTCCTGTGCAATATATATTCACTTATAAAGACATGAAAATAAGAATAGTGATTACAGACAGTTTGTAACTATACAACCATGTTAATGGGGATGTTCTACAAGACAAGATAGAATAAAATAAACATAACACTAATTGAAATTATCTTCAATTAAGATGTAAGATATCTGATTGTCATACATCACATATAACAGTCTGCTGGTAACCACATGACATGTGACAAACCAGTACTGTTACCTCACAAAGGCCTATTGTTGCCAGGGCCGGATTAAGGTCTGTGGGGGCCCCTGGGCAACAAACATGTGGGGGCCCCTATTAATTGTGACAAACTGGGGGTATGCGCAATGGGGACCTTATGCAGAGCCCCCAGTAGTGTCACTGCCGACAGTGGTAGTGCCCCGTATGCAGTGCACCTAGTAGTAGTGCCCCTTATGCAATACTCCCATTAGTAGTGCCCCCTGTAGTAATGCCCTCTGTATAAATGCCCTCAGTAGTAATACCCCTGTAGTTGTGCCCCAAATAGTAATGCCTCCCAGTAGTAAATAGGCGTGTGCCCAATAATAATGCCCTAGTAGTAATGCCCCCTGTATAAATCCCCCAGTAGAAATACCCATGTAGTAATGCCCCCAGTAGTCATTCCCCCTTTAGTAGAGCCCTCTGTAGAAATGCCCCCAGTAGTAATGCTCCTCTACTAGTGCCCCCAATACTAATGCTCCCTCTCTAGTAGAGCCCCCAATAGTAATGCCCCCTGTTTAATGCCCCCAGCAGTAATGCCTCCCCCCCGAGTAATGCCCCCAGTAGTAATTCCCCCCCAGTAATGCCCCCAGTAGTAATTCCCCCCCCAGTAATGCCTCACCCATCCCCAAGTATGCCCCAGTAGTAATGCTCTCCCCTGAATAATGCCCCCAGTAGTAATGCCCCCCACCAGTAATGCCTCCCCCTTCCCCGAGTAATGCCCCAGTAGTAATGCTCCCCCCTGAATAATGTCCCCAGTAGTAATGCCCCCCACCAGTAATGCCCCCAGTAGTAATGCCTCCCCCCTCCCCAAGTAATGCCCCAGTAGTAATGCCCCCTGCCAGTAATGCCCCCAGTATTAATGCCTCCCCCCTCCCCGAGTAATGCTCCAGGTGTAATGCCCCCCCCGAGTAATGTCCCCTGTAGTAATGCCCCCAGAAGGCCACTTGCACTGAATAAAAAAAAAAGTGCATACTTACCTTAAGCTCTAAGCTCCGCGTCCGCTGCAGTCCGCTCGGCTGCTCCTCTGCACCATGGCAGAGACGTCATGACGTCTCTGCCATAGTGCACTGCGTGAGCCGGAAGCTGGAGCTCACGTGGGCTCAAGCTTCCGACTACGGCAGTCGCTGCGGGGAGGGAGCCGGGCGCCCGGTAAATGGAGCCTCCCTGCGGCGCCGGGGTTAAGTTGGCCGTAGGAGGCGGAACTGGTTCCGTCTCCTCCGGTCCACTTTAACCCCGATGGGTGTGGGGGCCCTTAACGTGTGGGGGCCCAGGGACGATCGCCCCTGTCGCCCCCCCGTTAATCCGGACCTGATTGTTGCACTCATGCTCTCCTACTTAAGGTGATACATAGTCTACAGAGACTCATAACCTATTGGTAGGCATAACCTAAAGGTATTTATAACCGAAGGAGATGCATACTTAAGGCTATTCTTCATTTTATAGCGTGACAATTTCTACGATTGTTGGCGGACAGGAAGCCACAACGCTGCTGCTGGAAACTATGGGAGTACAGAAGCGTTGCCTGCTTCTTTGTGTCTTATATATTTTCTGTGGACCAGATATATATGATTGTTGCTATAACTGTCTTATGACACCCGAGGATAAGGCAGGAATTTGCCAATATGCCAATAATCTGGATAAGATGGAGGCAGTTGAATGCCTGAATATAATAAGAAAAGCATTTCAACCTATGGATGAGCTTCTTCTACCGTATTTACAGATGATCAGAGTTAGAGAGTATCTGTTAAGCTTTAATAAAACTGTCCAGGAGATCCAGCCATCAATTTCTTCAAAAGATTGGACAGCGGCTTTTGAACAGAAGATGAGATCTATGATAAACGGTGTGAAACAAATTATCTCGCAGAATCCAGCTGCAAACTGTATATCCACCTGCTGTCTTCAAAAAGCGGCACGTGTCTTTAAGTGTGATGAATGCACAGTGGAGGACTGCCAGATACCTGTGGAGTGTCCACTTGAAGACATTGACGTATTAGAGCTGACAAATGCAAACATTTATTGCAGCGTGCCCTTTCCCCTTCCTGAGTACATAACCGTAACATGGAAGTTTGCTAGAAACACCAGGGTGACTGATATGAGCTACTTCACCAGTATTTATACAGGACCAGACCTGCACATTCTAATTGAGCCTACGCGATCATTCCACCAGGGGACATATGCTTGTGAAATAAAGGATGAGGATAACGATGTAATAGCGGAGTTCTTTTATTACCTAAAAGTGACCAGGAGAGTAGGAACGGAATATGCAGAGCTAGAGAATATCTCCGATGATGTCCTGCACTCAGACATCAGTGCTGAACCAGAGCAGCTGACACGGGAACATGTCAGCATAGAAGATCTGATTAAAAATAAAATATCAACGAGTATCCCAACCTGCATCGCCATCACTGCAGTGATCGCACTAATCTCCTTTATGCTGACTGTAATGGTAATATTTGCATTTCGCCATGCAACTAATGTTGAAAAAGAACCGGCCGAAGGCTTTGTTTGAGCGACATGCGTAGGAGTTCATTCAGCAACACCTGTTATTACTAGGTTTATCCCACAAAGACTGTTTGCTTTTAACATCCTGGCATAGATTTTCTCAGTACAAGATCCCGGGACCTGACTCAGTCCAGGCCACATTATCTCGCTAGACCGCAGCACCAGAAGTTGCATCAATCCCGGAAGACACTGCGACCACCTGGCGAGGAGCCACGTTTTCTACAAGCGGCTCATATAGCATGGGCTGCCCATCTAGTCTCCTCTGCAATTGGCAGAGTCGAGCCCACAAGAGACACGCTTCCGCATTCTGCACTGGAGGCAGTATTCACCCTGGAGGGCACTGCGGAAGTTGAGTAAGTGGCTGTATAGTCAGCACCATCGACTGCAAACCACATTTACTGGAGGTGAGGGACACCCACCTCTAAGCCTAGTATATTCATATGGTACCCCTTTCCAGGCTACTCCCCATCATCCTTGAAGCACTGTGAGGGGTATTCAATATGAAAGGTTAACTTCCCTGCCGAAGTTAACGTTTCATACCGGAGTTTTTTTCTGCGTAAAGGTATGGTGCGCGCTCCCGCTTATCCCCGTATTCAATATCAAATTAACGAAAACAGGAAACTCCGAAGTTGGATTTGCGTAAAGTTACGAAATTTTTCCTTAAAATAATTGTAAGACCCCCCTAAAGTTGTAAAAACATGGGGGAACACTATGGGTACCCCCGTTTTTGCCTTTAATTGAAAGTCGGGGCTTTAAATAGCCGCAGCAGGTGTTTTTTTACCGACATTGAAGAAGTGATGCAGAAGAGCACTTAGGTTATTTTTTTCGTTTTTTTAAGTGGTCCCATCAAATTTGGGGTACATGAAAATGGGTACTAGCATATTTTGGTGTCCCTAAAGTAATTTTTTTTAAATTCTGCATTTGTTCACCTGCCGCTATAATTCTATTCTAGAAAACACCTGCCGCATACATGCAGAATAGCCCTGAACCTATTTCCCTATTGTTTAACAATTTTTTCCCTTTTTTTTTTTTTTGCACCCCATTTTTTAAATACATTTTTTGGGGTGTCACTATTTTTTTTTTTTACTTTTTTTGACGCAGTTCTTTTTTAAATGTCAATCTCAGGGGTGCAGGCTATTTTTTTAAAGCCTTCACCCCTAAACCCCAATTCTGCACTTTTTTTCGACACCTATTCAATGGTGAAAAGTTATCACCGTTTTTTATCAAAGACTTTTCAAAACTGCGATAAGTCTTTGAAATTGAATATGGTGTAAACCTAAAACCAGTGATATTAAGGCAAAAACGTTAAAAAGTGCGATATTAATGCAAAAAACGATGTTATCACACCCATATTGAATACCCCTATGTGACTCTAATAAAAGGGATTTTCTTTATATCATTTTCTGTTATTGTTTATTTCGTTACATTATCTTTAATAGCATATATTTATTGGTCAAATAGTCACACAGTACCTTGGAATTGAATATTAAGGGGCACATATTAATTGCAGCATGTACAACTAAGTTGACAGGTGCAGGTCATCAGGTTTTTTATTATTGTTTTTACCAAAGGGAGCACATGGAACCTCCCCATCTAGATCTGCAGCCACCATTTACAGTGAGCGCTGGTGGAACCCCCTACGTTATTAATATTGTTGAATTAAGTACAAATACAGGCCTACTCCTCCTCGGTCAGCAAGGTTTGCCACATGCCACAGAGTGTAATATATATATATATATATATATATATATATATAAAGTCATGAGGGAGCGGCGGCACTCAGCAATAACAAGCACAATAAAGAAGGGTTACATAAACCTCTGTATTCACTTCAACGTTTCAATCGTCAAGATTTTCATCAGGAAGTACAGAAACCACATACAACACTTACCTATATGCACAATACACACCACGAGTGCAGCTGATCGCGTCCATCAGGATCACCATCTGACGTCATCACCCCGCACTATGCAGCGGGCGCGACGTCTGACGTGTCCGTCACTATGGAGGCCAGAATAAACACATAAGACAAACCGTGCCTTCACCAACATAGAAAATAAATACATAGACAAAACAATAAGGTAATCTACTGTAGGTGAAGACCGTAAAAGTAGAATGTGAGCATCATTAAAACACAGTAATAAAGAGACAGAAATAGTAGAAGGAAGATACGGTAGCAGAGAGGTACAGTCTAATGGGACCTACATGTAGGCAAATCAAGATTTAACTGAAGCATGTTAGCGACAATGTTTCATTGAGCCCATTAGGTTGTAACGTATTAAGACGGTGTATCCAACCTGCCTCAATCTGCAGCAAACGTCTAGCTCTATCTCCCCCTCTCACACTGACAGGGACATGATCAATCATTTTGTAACGCAGAGTCGACAAACTGTGTCGATGAAGTTTAAAATGGCGTGCCACAGGCTGATCAGTGTCACTGCCACCAAGGGCTTGGCGGATGGCCGATCTGTGCAATGCCATCCTCTCACGCAACTGGCGAGTGGTCTTGCCAATATACAAGAGACCACAGGGACACCTGATAAAGTATACAACGAATTGACTGGTGCAGGTGAGTATGAAATTAATTTTGTAACGATGGCCTGTATGAGGGTGTACAAAACTATCACCTGTTTCCAGGAAACCACAAGTTGTACAGCCTAAGCATTTATAATTGCCAGGTTTCTTGGTCAGGAAATGAGACTTACTGGAATTTTCAAAATTAGCGATGTCGTTATGCACAAGCCAATCGCGGATATTCTTACCACGTTTATAGCAGGGTAATAAAGTTGTATTTTTGAATGCAGGAAGATTAACATCGGTGCTAATTAATGGCCAATATTTTTTGGCAGTTTTAATAATAGGACCACTGCTAGTACTAAAGCTATTGACCCAAACTAATTTATCACTCACATTTTTAGTATTGCACTGAGACTGTGTCACTGATTTGGGTGCCAAAAGGGCCTTTTGCCTAGCCAAATTAAGAGTACTGAGCGGATATCCCCTGTGACGAAAACTCTCAGTCATTTTATCCATTTGTAATGCTTCGTCAGTAGGATCACTGCAAATTCTATGAATTCTCAGAAACTGAGAATAGGGTAATCCCTTGATCAAACTTTTGGGGTGGTGACTTGAAGCAAGCAACAAATTATTACGGTCTGTGGGTTTCTTATAAATAGATGTACTGAGCTTACCATTAGATAGTGTGACCAATACGTCTAAAAAATGAATGCTATCAGCACAAATGTCATAGGTAAACTTAATATCGGGGTCCAGGTCATTAACCTCACACATCATCTGTAGGAACTCATTCCTACTACCCAGCCAGATAACAAATACGTCATCTATGTACCGCGTAAAAAACCTAATTTTGTCCGCATAGGCTCTGTTGGTAAAGAACAAATCTTGTTCCACGCGGTACATAAATGCGTTGGCATAAGCCGGGGCCGCACAAGACCCCATGGCACAGCCCAGGGTCTGCAAATAATAGGACCCATCAAATATAAAATAGTTTCTCGTAAGTGTAAGAGACAAAAGATGTAAAAACAAAGACAAATCAGGACCATTAAACTTGGAATTGTTACATAACAATTGTTCCACTGCTGCTAGTCCTCTGGTATTCGGAATACTAGTATATAGGCTCACTATATCAATAGTGCAAAGCCAACAATCAACAGGTAAATCAATTAAATCATGTAATTTTTGTAGAAATGAAGAGGTGTCCTTTAGATAGGTGTCTTCAGCTTGTATCACAGGCTGTAAGTAGAAATCAATGTATCTGGATACCTCATAATATAGCGAGTCTCTCGCCGCTATAATGGGCCTCCCCGGCGGATTTATCAAGTCTTTATGTAGTTTAGGCAGAGTATAGAAGACCGGAACTTTCGGATGACGGGGCATTAATGCATCCATAGTAGATTTGGAAATCAGGTGATCATCCACAGCAGACTTCAAAATTTCAGTAAGTTCATCCTGGTATATCTTAGTGGGATTCGCTGATAATTTGCAGTAGACGCTTGTGTCGGAGAGTTGTCGTAACGCCTCAGATCGATATGCTGAGATGTCCTGTATCACAATACCGCCCCCTTTATCAGCAGGGCGGATTGTTATACTGGTATCTTTACTCAGGCTTTTTAAAGCATCAATTTCTTTTTTAGATAAATTGAGATGAGCACGATGTTTAGCACCACAGCTGGTGATGCTATTGTCTACCATGTTGGTAAAGCTCCTGATGGAAACATTCTGGGAGACTGGTTCAAACGTAGACTTAGATTTGCATGGTAAAAACTCAGTATGTGTATTCATTCTTTCTGGTATTTCACCGAAATATTCTCTCAGTCGCAATTGGCGATTAAGCCTATGCAGATCAATTTTACTGTTCAATTGATTAAACTGTACCGTAGGTACAAAACTCAGTCCTTTACGCAATACTGAGAGCTCATCTAAAGTCAGAACCTTGGTAGATAAATTATAAACTATCTCCTTTTCTTGGGTGCTTGTTTTGCTTGCCTCTCACATTGGCCCCCACGTCTGGTAAAGAGCCTGGCTGTAAATCCTTTTTGGCTCTGGTAGTTACCCCTAAAGGGGGTCTGCGTGATGATGTGTTGCCACTGGTACCAGCACATTCTGGGTCACTAGAGGGACCACCGCTGGAGGTATCGGTTTCTAGGGGAAACTTTTTATATCGATTGTAATATCCAGTTTTAACCAATCTTCTCCCTGTAGCAGGATTATTAGCCCAAGAGTATACCTTCTTTTCCTCGTAATCCCTGTTAACGAGATTGAGCTTATTTTGTTTGAACTTGATCAGATCTTTTTTATATTTATCTATTTGGGTCTGGAGTTTAGCAATCCAATCAATTGTAGTATCTTCTGTCAATTTGATTAGATGGTCACTTTCGAATGTTTTAATCTTCTCTTTTATGATATTCAGTTCTCTGCCAGATTCTTCGATAACTAATAGGATTAGATCAAAGGAGGCCTTGTTGAGGATGGCAGCCCACTTGCGGCAAAACTCAGGGTTAAACCGTCCTATGGTGGGTGTATTGCGGATACGAAATCCTCGTGGTATTTTTTTGGTTCTATAGTAGTCACTGAGAGTGACACCGTGTAAAAAATAGTCTGTCTCTTTTCTTTTTAGTCTGTATAATTGAGTATAATAGAAATCAATTGATTCAGCCCCTGCAGTAGTAGAGAGGTTGTCTTTGAACAGAATGCTCTCTGCATCTGTATCTGAGAATGCAAACACATCACCCACAGGTAAATCAATACAGCTCAGTCCAGATTGTTCAATAGAATCCACTGGCTGAGACATACTCTGTATCAATGGACCAGGAAAAAATCAGCAACACTGATGGAGAATCGAAAAAAGAATATATGGTATGGTGCCTAAGCAAAGAAAAAGGTGTCACCACCTCAAACAAATGTAGAGTAGCACAGGCCCGGCACTCAAATTCCAAATATAAAGAAGGTGCCCTCCGCAATGGTATCAAAATAAAGTCATGAGGGAGCGGCGGCACTCAGCAATAACAAGCACAATAAAGAAGGGTTACATAAACCTCTGTATTCACTTCAACGTTTCAATCGTCAAGATTTTCATCAGGAAGTACAGAAACCATATACAACACTTACCTATATGCACAATACACACCACGAGTGTAGCTGATCGCGTCCATCAGGATCACCATCTGACGTCATCACCCCGCACTATGCAGCGGGCGCGACATCTGACGTGTCCGTCACTATGGAGACCAGAATAAACACATAAGACAAACCGTGCCTTTACCAACACAGAAAATAAATACATAGACAAAACAATAAGGTAATCTACTGTAGGTGAAGACCGTAACAGTAGAATGTGAGCATCATTAAAACACAGTAATAAAGAGACAGAAATAGTAGAAGGAAGATACGGTAGCAGAGAGGTACAGTCTAATGGGACCTACATGTAGGCAAATCAAGATTTAACTGAAGCATGTTAGCGACAATGTTTCATAGAGCCCATTAGGTACATGTAGGTCCCATTAGACTGTACCTCTCTGCTACCGTATCTTCCTTCTACTATTTCTGTCTCTTTATTACTGTGTTTTAATGATGCTCACATTCTACTTTTACGGTCTTCACCTACAGTAGATTACCTTATTGTTTTGTCTATGTATTTATTTTCTATGTTGGTGAAGGCACGGTTTGTCTTATGTGTTTATTCTGGTCTCCATAGTGACGGACACGTCAGACGTCGCGCCCGCTGCATAGTGCGGGGTGAAGACGTCAGATGGTGATCCTGATGGACGCGATCAGCTGCACTCGTGGTGTGTATTGTGCATATAGGTAAGTGTTGTATGTGGTTTCTGTACTTCCTGATGAAAATCTTGACGATTGAAACGTTGAAGTGAATACAGAGGTTTATGTAACCCTTCTTTATTGTGCTTGTTATTGCTGAGTGCCGCCGCTCCCTCATGACTTTATTTTGATACCATTGCGGAGGGCACCTACTTTATATTTGGAATTTGAGTGCCGGGCCTGTGCTTCTCTCTCTCTCTCTCTCTCTCTCTCTCTCTCTCCCCCTCCCCCTCCCTCTCTCTCTCTCTCTCTCCCCCCCTCTCCCCCTCTCCCTCCCCTTTTATCACTAAAGGGTCACCAGGTTACTAACTCCTTTGTTACTCCTAATGTACCCACCCATAACCTCTCTGTGGTGTACCTTCCATTTTCAGTGCCTCCACCCAAGTAATTATGGTGTATGTGGGTCTACTTGGGAAAACCCACCAAAATATATTGTAATGTGATGATAGTTGAAACCGGAAATGCTCTCATGTAAATAAACACTCCAAGTTATTCAATTGTAAACACATTCCTTATTCTTTATTATTTTAAGAACAGTATTTAAGTTATAACCTTTATATTGCTATAATTTACAATGAATACATTCGAATGAGTTTGCACCAATAACATACTATTCATTTGCATTACATCAACCTCTTTTTCTCCTTTTGCACTTAAAATTATAATGTGTGATTCCTTCTCATAAACAACAATATAACTACCGGTGTGAGCCACCGAGCTTCACATATATTTTCTACAGCTTCTAAGATTTGTTATACATAATTAATATATTTTAACTCTCAGATGGTGTATGTATATATATATATATATATATATATATATATATACACAAATCGGCTGGTAAGCAGTTCTCTCTGCGAGAGCACTAGGGTTGTCTTTTACCCTCTTTGGTATGCACAAATTAGAAGTCTGTGTCCACTGCAGCCAACTATTATTGTCTTTCTTTTAAAGTCAGTTAGTGACTAGCAGTAGTAACAATAAGTGTTTACTTAGAATATGGTTTCCAGTGAGCAGAAAGCATAACACTAGATACCACATAGTTACCTCCTGAATTCACATTTGCATTTTATCATCCAAGTTTAGTTTATACAGATGACAGTCAAACTAATGCCTTCCAAAGGATAAATATGACCCCAGATGAGGCAAGTGACTGCTGTAACTTGGGTGTACACCCTTATTCTCTGTGCCCTAGTCTTCCTTTCCCTTCAACAGGAATTTATGCTTTCTTTGTGGCCCCCTGCGCACGGCAGCATATAGCTGCTCACCTGGCTGCCCGGGTCACAGGAGGGCAGGCACTGGAGGGAGGGATCAGGAGACTAACTATCAACTGCTGCTAACAGCTCTTATATATCCTCCCTCTCACCAGATCCACTTTTCCTGACAGGAACCAATTCACTCCCATCTATATTACTCCGCCCCATTCTGCAACTATCACCACTGTCTGTGAAATGTATTTTTGCAGCATGAAGCACTAAAGTCCACTGACATCATAGATATCTAACATGCACAGGGTACATACATTTCCACATATTTACTTATATCTACATCACATCACATCTATCCCTACAGTATATTTAACATTTACCTCATAAATGGCATTTTGCTGTAAATAGATGAATGAAAATATATACCAGTTTCAATTGTATATATGAATTATATTTATATGTAATATACCTCCGTAACCCTAACCAGGGTTACATATATATAAATGATACCAATATTGGCGGCACTCTGGAGTCTGTATTATGATACTAATAAAAGTCCTTTATTATGCCAACGTTTCGGGAGTCACCCCGTCATCAGGGACAAAATACAAACAATGAAGTAGCAGACATACATGTATACCAACACAAATCAACTACATTGGTGCATAATATCACTCACCTGGGGAACGCTGCTGTGGGAGCATAATTCCCTGGGATTGACATATGAATCTAACATTGTCATTGTTTCTAATGAGATAGTAATTTGGACTTATTATGGTCCTCTTGATACATTTTCTTTATATAATATAGAATAATATGTAATTAGGTGCCTATTATGTGCCATTTGCAGTGATTTTTATGCTTATGTTTTAATTTTATGCTTATTTGTGGTTGCTTGTATTTTAATTGTTTGTAACACACTACTGTATGATACGGCGGGTTGCTAGGCAACCATAAACAGCTGTTACATGATCACTCAGACTGCAGGCGCTGAGTGGTGACGTCACACGGATGCGTTGCATGTTCCCAGCGAGCTCCGGAGGGCGGCAGGCACCGTCGTTCTCCAGGACAGTGATATTATGCACCAATGTAGTTGATTTGAGTTGGGGTATATATATATATATATATATAATTTGTTGCTTCATTGTTTCTATTTTGTCCCTGATGACGGGGTGACTCCCGATACGTTGGCATAATAAAGGACTTTTATTAGTATCGTAATACAGACTCCAGAGTGCGGCCAATATTGGTATCATGTGGATGGGTTTTTTTTCCCTTGGAGGGCATGGGAGCATTCACATCATTTGAAGGAGTGCTGGGTACATATATATATATATTTGTTTTTAAGTGTAATTTTTTTATGTACCTGCATAATTAATTGTGTGTTTTTCTGTTTTATCTAACCTTAGCACCATGTAAAAATGGTGTCAGCTTTTGGAGAACAGTTTGTAGAAGAGAAAAGTTTCTCTTCTCCATAAGTAGCATAGAAACATAGAATTTGACGGCAGATAAGAGCCACTTGGCCCATCTAGTCTGCCCCATTTTTAAACATATTGTTACGTCAACTCTTATTGATCCGATCCCATGCATGTTTAAATTGCTCTACTGTCTTAGCCTCTTCCACCTCTGATGGGAGGCTATTCCACATATCCAATACTCTTTCTGCGAAGTAATTTTTCCTCAAATTTCCCCTGAACCTACCACCCTCCAGTTTCAGAACATGTTCTCCTTCCTTTACCTTGTTAAAACACTTTATATATTTAAACGTTTCTATCATAGCATAACTGATCACTCACCATTGAAACCTATTGGGGCTATATCACTAAGAGAAGGTTTTTATGTGTACTAAATAGAGCCTTTAAGCTTGCAGCCCAAATCATGGGTCTTCTGGTTTATGTAAGTTGTACACTAACATAACTTGTACCACCGTAATGAAATGCAGTTTAAATTAATTACACTCCTCTCATTCATGGAGGCTGGCATACAGAATGGCTGGCTTATAAGCTGCACACTAAAGGTCTTATACGAATATATGGTATATACACTACTGTTCTAAAGTTTGGGGTCACTTATAAATATTCCTTATTTTTTTTAAAGAAAAGCACTGTTTTTTTCAATGAAGATAACATTAAATGAATCAGAAATACACTCTATACATTGTTAATGTGATAAATGACTATACCAGCTGCAAACGTATGTTATTTAAAGGAATATCTACATAGGTGTATAGAGGCCCATTTCCAGCTACCATCACTCCAGTGTTCTAATGGTACATTGTGTTTGCTAAGCACGTTAGAAGAGTAAAGGTGCCCATACACGGTGCAACGCACCTTGTAGGGCGACTGCCGATCCATCGGAAGACTGATCGCGCCGTCACCGCCGGCAATCGTGCGGTCCCCGCTGACCACACGATATGCCGGCTCCCCCCTCCTCCATCTGAATGGTGTCTTACATCGCATGCCAGATCAGATGAACCTGCAGGGAGATCTGGAGATGCGATATACGATCCCGCGGGAGCACGCAGCACGATATCAGGTACGATATCTTGCCCATACAAAGCACGATATAGCACCTATATTGTACCGATCCGATATATTGTGAAAACCCTTGTGGAATTATGTTAGCAAAGCTGAAAATGGGTTTGCTCGTTAGAGAAGCTATAAAACTGGCCTTCCTTTGAGCTAGTTGAGTATCTGGAGCATTACATTTGTGGGTTTGATTATACTCTCCAAATGGCCAGAAAAAGAGAACTTTCATGTGAAACTCGACAGTCTATTTTTGTTCTTAGAAATGAAGGCTATTCCATGCGAGAAATTGCCAAGAAACTGGACATTTCCTACAAGTGTGTGTACTATTACCTTCAGGGAACAGCACAAACAGGCTCTAACCAGAGTAGAAAGAGAAGTGGGAGCCCCCGGTGCACAACTGTGCAAGAAGACAAGTACATTAGAGTCTCTAGTTTGAGAAATAGACGCCTCACAAGTCCTCAACTGGCAGCTTCATTAAATGGTACCCGCAAAATGCCAGTGTCAACGTCTACAGTGAAGAGGTGACTCCGGGATGCTGGCCTTCTAGGCAGATTGGCAAAGAAAAAGCCATATCTGAGACTGGCCAATAAAAGGAAAAGATTAATATGGGCAAAAGAACACAGACATTAAACAGAGGAAGATTGGAAAAAAGTGTTATGGACAGACGAATCGAAGTTTGAGGTGTTTGGATCACACAGAAGAACATTTGTGAGATGCAGAACAAGTGAAAAGAGTGCCTGACACCATCTGTCAAGCATGGTGAAGGTAATGTGATGGTCTGGGGCTGCTTTGGTGCTGGTAAAGTAGGAGATTTGTACAAGGTAAAATAGATTTTGAATAAGGAGGGCTATTACTCCATTTTGCAATGGCCATGCCATACCCTGCGGACAGCGCTTGTTTGGAGCCAATTTCCTCCTCCAACAGGACAATGACCCAAAGCACACCTCCAAATTATACAAGAACTATTTAGGGAAGAAGCAGGCAGCTGGTATTCTGTCTGTAATGGAGTGGCCAGCGCAGTCACCGGATCTCAACCCCATTGAGCTGTTGTGGGAGCAGCTTGACCGTATGGGCAAGAAGTGCCCATCAAGACAATCCAACTTGTGGGAGGTGCTTAAAGAAGCGTGGGGTGAAATTTCTTCCGATTACCTCAACAAATTAACAGCTAGAATACCAAAGGTCTGCAATGCTGTAATTGCTGCAAAAGGAGCATTCTTTGACAAAAGCAAAGTTTGAAGGACAAAATTATTATTTAAAAAAAAAAAAAATCTGTAACCTTGCCAATGTCTTGACTATATGTTCTATTAATTTTGCAACTCATTTGATAAATTAAAGTCAGTTTTCATGTAAAACACAAAATTGTCTGGGTGACCCCAAACTTTTGAACGGTAGTGTAGGCTTGATAATCATTTTTAATAGATACATAGGGCGGGATGTACTGTAATAGGGTGTGAGTTTTAGCGCAAGTACAAACTTGAACATTTTCATTTTGAAGGATTGAGAATGTAATAGGGTGCAAGTTTGACTGGCATGCGAGTGCATGAAAGTGTTAAATCTGGAACCTCATCCGCGCTCCAGCAGAGTTTAGATAGGGGCCCTCATTCAGAGCCGTACGCTCTGAGCAGAGCGCACGCTCTGAATGAGGGCTGGCCTCCATGAGAATGGAGCGTCCTCCTGGACGCTCGTATAGCTGTGGGTCACCACCCACAGGCTATACGAGCGTGCAGTTTGATGGCCGCGATGGTCGTGACCATCGCGGCCATCGAAACTGCGAGCCGGAGCCTGCGGTTGAGGTTTTCAACCGCAAGCTCCGGAGTGATTTTGGCTCTATCAGAGCCAAAATCACTCCCACTGACATCACTAGTGATGTCAGTGGGCCGGCTTCTGACGGGAGGCGTTCCCGTGGGAACGCCCCCGTCAGGGAGGCACGCCCCCGGCACGCCTACCAAAGGGGGCGTGCTGTCAATCAACATCGACAACACGCCCCCTTTGATCAGACACTATGAGCGAAGGACTTTCCTTCGCTCGTCGCGTCTGGCGCATGCGCACGACGTAGCTCCCTCCGTCGTGCGCATGCTCAGTCCAGAACATCGACCCACTTGCGAGCGGACAGCCGCTCGCGAGTGGGTCTGAATCAGGCCCAGGGACCCTTAAATCCTGGTACCTTACAGTAGCTACTGGTGAGAAAATCAACACACGTACAGACACTTGTGCGTATAAAGAATTCCTCCAACTTTATTTCACCCACAGTCGCTCACAGAACATAGGCATGCTGCATATAATTTGAATCAGCAGAAGCTGCTTATACTAACTATTCACATCACTGTGCGAATAAGATGCATTGCACGAAAAGATGCTCGGCGCTACCAAGTCACACCTCGGCATTGCGCGACTAGAAGGGCTGTTTAGAGCTCAAGGAGGCTAGATTTATCAGGGCACATCTGTATTTATAAATAGTGTATGTATGAGGATGTAGTCAGCATCCTGGCATACGAGAAGCTGATGGTCTAATTACCTGCATTGGACAGCAGTCAGGATCGCAGCTCCAGTATACTGACCACCGGCACCCTAAAGGTAAGTATCAGGGGTTAGGTTAGGGATTATGGTTAAGCACTAGTGGGAGGGTTAGGTTTAGTGTGCGGGGAGGTTAGGGTTAGGTCCCGGGGAAGGGGTAAGGGTTAGCGATAGGGAACTTGCCTTTTAGTTTCGGTATTCTGATAGCAGAGATCCCATACCCAACCATGTGTATATTAATATATATATATATATATATATATATATATATATAGAAATCACAGGGGCTCTGCACTCACCATAATAACTAACAGAAATAATAATAAACAAAATAAACAGTGGGGTTTTGGTTCATGAATTGATCAATGCATTTAAGCTTGCAGTCCGTGTCACGGGACCCCACTTTACTGCAAGTCTCTACTCTATTGCTCAGAATTATAACATGTAACATATCAAATAGTCACACAGTACCTTGGAATTGAATATTAAGGGGCACATATTAATTGCAGCATTTACAACTAAGTTGACAGGTGCAGGTCATCAGGTTTTTTATTATTGTTTTTATCAAAGGGAGCACATGGGACCTCCCCATCTAGATCTGCAGCCACCATTTACAGTGAGCGCTGGTGGAACCCCCTACTTTATTAATATTGTTGAATTAAGTACAAATACAGGCCTACTCTTCCTCGGTCAGCAAGGTTTGCCACATGCCACAGAGTGTATATATATATTTATATATATATATATATATATATATATGTAACCCCCCGTTTATCACTAAAGGGTCACCAGATTACTAACTCCTTTGTTACTCCTAATGTACCCACCCATAATCTCTCTAAGTGGTGTACCTTCCATTTTCAGTGCCTCCACCCAAGTAATTATGGTGTATGTGGGTCTACTTGGGAAAACCCACCAAAATATATTGTAATGTGATGATAGTTGAAACCGGAAATGTTCTCATGTAAATAAACACTCCAAGTTATTCATTTTTAAACACATTTCTTATTCTTAATTATTTTAAGAACAGTATTTAAGTTATAACCTTTACATTGCTATAATTTACAATGAATACATTCGAATGATTTTGCACCAATAACATACTATTCATTTGCATTACATCAACCTCTTTTTCTCCTTTTGCACTTAAAACTATAATGTGTGATTCCTTCTCATGAACAACAATATAAACTACCGGTGTGAGCCACCGAGCTTCACATATATTTTCTACAGCTTATAAGATTTGTTATACATAAATAATATATTTTAACTCTCAGTTGGTGTATGTGTATATATATATATATATATATATATATATATATGTGTCTCCAGGCCCGGCACTCCAGATAATAAACCAAATCCTGCAGGGAACCATATACCATATACGGTTGAAAATAGTACTAACAGTACTGAAACGTTCTATTGATCCTTTGGTCTCTGCTTGATTTATTGAGAGGGGAGTGCTGCACCTTCATGCTTCTATATATATATATATCGGCTGGTAATCAGTTCTCTCTGCGAGAGCACTAGGGTTGTCTTTTACCCTCTTTGGTATGCACAAATTAGAAGTCTGTGTCCACTGCAGCCAACTATTATTGTCTTTCTTTTAAAGTCAGTTAGTGACTAGCAGTAGTAGCAATAAGTGGTTACTTAGAATATGGTTTCCAGTGAGAAGAAAGCATAACACTAGATACCACATAGTTACCTCCTGAATTCACATTTGCATTATATCATCCAAGTTTAGTTTATACAGATGACAGTCAAACTAATGCCTTCCAAAGGATAAACATGACCCCAGATGAGGCAAGTGACTGCTGTAACTTGGGTGTACACCCTTATTCTCTGTGCCCTAGTCTTCCTTTCCCTTCAACAGGAATTTATGCTTTCTTTGTGGCCCCCTGCGCACGGCAGCATATAGCTGCTCACCTGGCTGCCCGGGTCACAGGAGGGCAGGCACTGGAGGGAGGGATCAGGAGACTAACTATCAACTGCTGCTAACAGCTCTTATATATCCTCCCTCTCACCAGATCCACTTTTCCTGACAGGAACCAATTCACTCCCATCTATATTACTCCGCCCCCTTCTGCAACTATCACCACTGTCTGTGAAATGTATTTTTGCAGCATGAAGCACTAAAGTCCACTGACATCATAAATATCTAACATGCACAGGGTACATACATTTCCACATATTTACTTATATCTACATCACATCACATCTATCCCTACAGTATATTTAACATTTACCTCATAAATGGCATTTTGCTGTAAATAGATGAATGAAAATATATACCAGTTTCAATTGTATATATGAATTATATTTATATGTAATATACCTCCGTAACCCTAACCAGGGTTACATATATATAAATGATACCAATATTGGCGGCACTCTGGAGTCTGTATTATGATACTAATAAAAGTCCTTTATTATGCCAACGTTTCGGGAGTCACCCCGTCATCAGGGACAAAATACAAACAATGAAGTAGCAGACATACATGTATACCAACACAAATCAACTACATTGGTGCATAATATCACTCACCTGGGGAACGCTGCTGTGGGAGCATAATTCCCTGGGATTGACATATGATTCTAACATTGTCATTGTTTCTAATGAGATAGTAATTTGGACTTATTATGGTCCTCTTGATACATTTTCTTTATATAATATAGAATAATATGTAATTATGTGCCATTTGCAGTGATTTTTATGCTTATGTTTTAATTTTATGCTTATTTGTGGTTGCTTGTATTTTAATTGTTTGTAACACACTACTGTATGATACGGCGGGTTGCTAGGCAACCATAAACAGCTGTTACATGATCACTCAGACTGCAGGCGCTGAGTGGTGACGTCACACGGATGCGTTGCATGTTCCCAGCGAGCTCCGGAGGGCGGCAGGCACCGTCGTTCTCCAGGACAGTGATATTATGCACCAATGTAGTTGATTTGAGTTGGGGTATATATATATATATATATATAATTTGTTGCTTCATTGTTTCTATTTTGTCCCTGATGACGGGGTGACTCCCGATACGTTGGCATAATAAAGGACTTTTATTAGTATCGTAATACAGACTCCAGAGTGCGGCCAATATTGGTATCATGTGGATGGGTTTTTTTTCCCTTGGAGGGCATGGGAGCATTCACATCATTTGAAGGAGTGCTGGGTACATATATATATATATTTGTTTTTAAGTGTAATTTTTTTATGTACCTGCATAATTAATTGTGTTTTTTTCTGTTTTATCTAACCTTAGTACCATGTAAAAATGGTGTCAGCTTTTGGAGAACAGTTTGTAGAAGAGAAAAGTTTCTCTTCTCCATAAGTAGCATAGAAACATAGAATTTGACGGCAGATAAGAGCCACTTGGCCCATCTAGTCTGCCCCACTTTTAAACATATTGTTACCTCAACTCTTATTGATCCGATCCCATGCATGTTTAAATTGCTCTACTGTCTTAGCCTCTTCCACCTCTGATGGGAGGCTATTCCACATGTCCAATACCCGTTCTGCGAAGTAATTTTTCCTCAAATTTCCCCTGAACCTACCACCCTCCAGTTTCAGAACATGTTCTCTTGTTCTAATACTTCTCTTTCTTTGAAGAATGTCACCTTCCTTTACCTTGTTAAAACACTTTATATATTTGAACGTTTCTATCATAGCATAACTGATCACTCACCATTGAAACCTATTGGGGCTATATCACTAAGAGAAGGTTTTTATGTGTACTAAATAGAGCCTTTAAGCTTGCAGCCCAAATCATGGGTCTTCTGGTTTATGTAAGTTGTACACTAACATAACTTGTACCACCGTAATGAAATGCAGTTTAAATTAATTACACTCCCCTCATTCATGGAGGCTGGCATACAGAATGGCTGGCTTATAAGCTGCACACTAAAGGTCTTATACGAATATATGGTATATACACTACTGTTCTAAAGTTTGGGGTCACTTATAAATATTCCTTATTTTTTTAAAGAAAAGCACTGTTTTTTTCAATGAAGATAACATTAAATGAATCAGAAATACACTCTATACATTGTTAATGTGATAAATGACTATACCAGCTGCAAACGTCTGTTATTTAAAGGAATATCTACATAGGTGTATAGAGGCCCATTTCCAGCTACCATCACTCCAGTGTTCTAATGGTACATTGTGTTTGCTAAGCACGTTAGAAGAGTAAAGGTGCCCATACACGGTGCAATGCACCTTGTAGGGCGACTGACGATCCATCGGAAGACTGATCGCGCCGTCACCGCCGGCAATCGTGCGGTCCCCGCTGACCACACGATATGCCGGCTCCCCCCTCCTCCATCTGAATGGTGTCTTACATCGCCTGCCAGATCAGATGAACCTGCAGGGAGATCTGGAGATGCGATATACGATCCCGCGGGAGCACGCAGCACGATATCAGGTACGATATCTTGTCCATACAAAGCACGATGTAGCACCTATATTGTACCGATCCGATATATTGTGAAAACCCTTGTGCAATTATGTTAGCACAGCTGAAAATGGGTTTGCTCGTTAGAGAAGCTATAAAACTGGCCTTCCTTTGAGCTAGTTGAGTATCTGGAGCATCACATTTGTGGGTTTGATTATACTCTCCAAATGGCCAGAAAAAGAGAACTTTCATGTGAACCTCGACAGTCTATTCTTGTTCTTAGAAATGAAGGCTATTCCATGCGAGAAGTTGCCAAGAAACTGGACATTTCCTACAAGTGTGTGTACTACTACCTTCAGAGAACAGCACAAACAGGCTCTAACCAGAGTAGAAAGAGAAGTGGGAGCCCCCGGTGCACAACTGTGCAAGAAGACAAGTACATTAGAGTCTCTAGTTTGAGAAATAGACGCCTCACAAGTCCTCAACTGGCAGCTTCATTAAATGGTACCCGCAAAATGCCAGTGTCAACGTCTACAGTGAAGAGGTGACTCCGGGATGCTGGCCTTCTAGGCAGATTGGCAAAGAAAAAGCCATATCTGAGACTGGCCAATAAAAGGAAAAGATTAATATGGGCAAAAGAACACAGACATTAAACAGAGGAAGATTGGAAAAAAGTGTTATGGACAGACGAATCGAAGTTTGAGGTATTTGGATCACACAGAAGAACATTTGTGAGACGCAGAACAAGTGAAAAGAGTGCCTGACACCATCTGTCAAGCATGGTGAAGGTAATGTGATGGTCTGGGGCTGCTTTGGTGCTGGTAAAGTAGGAGATTTGTACAAGGTAAAAGGGATTTTGAATAAGCAAGGCTATTACTCCATTTTGCAATGCCATTCCATACCCTGTGGACAGCGCTTGATTGGAGCCAATTTCCTCCTCCAACAGGACAATGACCCAAAGCACACCTCCAAATTATACAAGAACTATTTAGGGAAGAAGCAGGCAGCTGGTATTCTGTCTGTAATGGAGTGGCCAGCGCAGTCACCAGATCTCAACCCCATTGAGCTGTTGTGGGAGCAGCTTGACCGTATGGTACGCAAGAAGTGCCCATCAAGACAATCCAACTTGTGGGAGGTGCTTAAAGAAGCGTGGGGTGAAATTTCTTCCGATTACCTCAACAAATTAACAGCTAGAATACCAAAGGTCTGCAATGCTGTAATTGCTGCAAAAGGAGCATTCTTTGACAAAAGCAAAGTTTGAAGGACAAAATTATTATTTAAAAAAAAAAAATTATCTCTAACCTTGCCAATGTCTTGACTATATGTTCTATTGATTTTGCGACTCTTTTGATAAATAAAGTCAGTTTTCATGTAAAACACAAAATTTTCTGGGTGACCCCAAACTTTTGAACGGTAGTGTAGGCTTGATAATTATTTTTAATAGATACATAGGGCGGGATGTACTGTAATAGGGTGTGAGTTTTAGCGCAAGTACAAACTTGCACATTTTCATTTTGAAGAATTGAGAATGTAATAGGGTGCAAGTTTGACTGGCATGCGAGTGCATGAAAGTGTTAAATCTGGAACCTCATCCGCGCTTCAGCAGAGTTCAGATAGGGACCCTTAAATCTTGGTACCTTACATTAGCTACTGGTGAGAAAATCAACACACGTACAGACAGTAGTGCATATAAAGAATTCCTCCAACTTTATTTCACCCACAGTCGCTCACAGAACATAGGCATGCTGCATATAATTTTAATCAGCAGAAGCTGCTTATGCTAACTATTCACATCACTGTGCGAATAAGACGCATCGCGCGAAAAGATGCTCGATGCTACCAAGTCACACCTCAGCATGGCGCGACTAGAAGGGCTGTTTAGCGCTCAAGGAGGCTAGATTTATCAGGGCACATCTGTATTTATTTTATATATAGTATATGTATGAGGATGTAGTTAGCATCCTGGCATACGGGAATCTGACCGTCTAATTACCTGCATCGGACAGCAGTTGGGATCGCAGCTCCAGTATACTGACCACCGGCACCCCAAAGGTAAGTATCGGGGGTTAGGTTATGGATTATTGTTAGGCACTAGTGGGAGGGTTAGGATTAGGCACTAAGGGGGGAGGTTAGGGTTAGGTCCCGGGGAAGGGGTAAGGGTTAGCGATAGGTAACTTGCCTTTTAGTGTCTGGGTTCTGGCAGTCGGGATGCCGCTGTCGGTATTCTGACAGCCGGGATCCCATACCCAACCTGTGTGTATATAAATATATATACATACACATATATATATATATTATATATATTTATTAATATATTAATACTATCTGTTATATTTTGCTTCTTATAGGCGTACAAATCCAATTTTATTTTTTTTAATTTAGCTTTTCCAATCCTGTAAGAACATTTTCTAATGGACACATGTACAGTTGATTTATTCCTTATTCATTGTTTTAACTACATAGCGTAGGTCGACAGGTGCATATAAAAAGAACAAAAGAAAGCCCGTCACTGTATATATTGATGATAAGGCAGGAGAAATAAGTATGGACTGTCCGCAGTGGCAAGGTAACACAAGATTTCATGGTCATTTAAATATATGACTAATACACAGTAGGATTTTTGCTCACCTTTTAATATTTTCCTGTGCAATATATATTCACTAATAAAGACATGAAAATAAGAATAGTGATTACAGACAGTTTGTAACTGAACAACCATATTAATGTTCTACAAGACACGATAGAATAAAATAAACATAACACTAATTGAAATTATCTTCAAATAAGATGTAAGGCATCTGATTGTCATACATCACATATAACAGTCTGCTGGTAACTACATGATATGTGACAAACCAGTACTGGGACCTCACAAAGGCCTGTTGTTGCACTCATGCTCTCCTACTTAGAGCTGTATTCAATTTGAGCAGACCCGAGATACTTTTCCGCGGCTTGGACTTTCCGCCTATTTCGCTTGTTTTGCAGGCGGAAAAGTATCGCACGCGTGCCCGCTTTACTCCGTATTCAATGTGAAAGTACGCAAAAACGGAACCCGTCGAAACTTGAACAGGCGGAAAGTACTGTCAGATCTGGGGAAATCATCCTGACACCCCCTAAAAGATGCTCTGACATGGGGGTTAGCTATGGTACCCCCCGATTTGGCTTGCTGAAGGTCTTTGGTGTTTTTAAACGGGCTCAATAGCTGCTGAATAGTGTTTTTCTATAAGTGGTGCAGAATATTATGTTGGGGTATTTTTTGCAGAAAATAAGTTATCCCAGCAAATTTGGGGTACTTGAAAATGGGGGTCTGCATATTTAAAAGTTGCTAAAGTAACGTTGAAAAAATCATGAAAAATCCACCTGCCGCAAGCACCTGCAATCCAAAAAACACTTGGCATACTTGGGGACCCTCCCAGAGTTAAGTTCGATAGTTTTTAAATTTGTCCCCCAACATTTTTTTTTTTGCCCCCAAAATGAGTGATTTTTTTGGGGGTGTTCTAAAGTTTTTTTTATTTGACGTAGTTTACCTTTGGGGGACTGTCTGAAGGCTGCACGGGGGGTTTCCACAACGTTACACCCCAAAATCCCAATTATGCACTTTTTTCCGCCTGCTATTCATAGGCGAAACTTTTCCGCCTATTACATTGCATTGAGGAAAGTCTTTCAAATTGAATACGGAGGAAAGTCAAAACAGGCGAAAATTACATCATCTGCGAAAAAGTATCACGTATACGGACTTTTCCCCTCAAATTGAATATGGGGTGATACATAGTTTACAGAGACTCATAACCTAATGATAGGCGTAACCTAAAGGTATTTATAACTGAAGGAGATGCATACTTAAGGCTATTCTTCATTTTATAGCGTGACAATTTCTACGATTGTTGGCGGACAGGAAGACACAACGCTGCTGCTGGAAACCATGGGAGTACAGAAGCGTTGCCTGCTTCTTTGTGTCTTATATCTTTTCTGTAGAGCAGATGTATATGATTGTTGAGGATAAGGCAAGAATTTGCCAATATGCCCATAACTTGGATAAGATGGATGCAGTTGAATGCCTGAATATAATAAGAAAAGGATTTCAACCTATGGATGAGCTTCTTCTACCGTATTTACAGATGAGCAGAGTTGGAGAGTAGCTGTTGTCCAAGAGATCCAGCCATCACTTTCTTCAAAAGATTGGACAGCGGCTCTTGAACACAAGATAAGATCTTTGATAAACGGTGTGAAACAAATTATCTCTCAGAATCCAACTGCAAACTGTATATCCACCTGCGGTCTTCAAAAAGTGTCATGTGTGTTTAAGTGTTATGGATTGGATGGTTAATCAGACAAGAATTGTCAGAGGACTGCTACCAGTTGACTAGTTGTGGCCAAGTGTGGAATATGAGATGCAGCCTTGAGGGTTGGTTGTGGCCTTTATAGTCGTGGCCAAGGGACTGGTGATGTGAAGCAGCCTTGAGGGCTGGTTGTGGCCTTTATAGTCGTGGCTAAGGGACTGGTGATGTGAAGGAGCCTTGGGGCAGGCTTGGAGGCTGATTGTGGCCTTTATAGTCGTGTCCAAGGGACTGGTGATGTGAAGCAGCCTTGGGGCTGTTGTAGCAGGCTTGGTGGCTGATTGTGGCCTACCAGTGCCGCCGGGATGACACTGGCGACGGTGTGCTAAGTTGCGCACCTGAAACGCACAGCTGCTACCAGCGCCGCCGGGATGACACTGGCGACGGTGTGCTAGTTTGCGCACCTGGAACGCAGAGTAGCTACCAGTGCTGCCGGAATGACACTGACGACGGTGTGCTAAGTTGCGCACCTGGAACTCAGAGCTGCTACCTGCGATGCCGGGATGACACTGGCGATGGTGTGCTAGATTGCGCACCTGGAAGGCTAAACTGACACAAATCACCGGATGATGACAGATGCTTCTGGGGTAGGAAGCACTCCGTGCTGCCCAGATGGTGCAAGCAGCATGTGTGGATGAGATGCAGGTGGAGCCGCCTGGATGGAATAAACGGCTCAAACGAAACACAGCTAGACTGACACAGGAACTCGACTGACATGCAGGAGACAGGAACCGGGAGTACGAAAAAACTTCTATCACCGGCAGGGAGTGCTGGGCTGGCTGGGATTTAACAGATACAGAGTCCAATCAAAGCAAGTCTCCCTTATGACTGACTACTGTGCACCTGGGCTGTGTCCAGACAGGAGAATCAATTAGTGTACCTGACACTGCACACAGACAGGCAGTAATTAGTGCAGTGTCTCAGTAGTAACAAAGGCTGGAACTCCAAGCAATATGATCTGCTTAACTGCAGATCCTAACATTAAGTGTGATGAATGCACAGTGGAGGACTGCCAGATACCTGTGGAGTGTCCACTTGAAGACATTGACGTATTAGAGCTGACAAAGGCAAACATTTATTGCAGCGTGCCCTTTCTCCTTTCTGAGTACATAACCGTAACATAGAAGTTTGCTAGAAACATCAGGGTGACTGATATGAGCTACTTCACCAGTATTTATACAGTACCAGACCTGCACATTCTAAATGAACCTACGCACTCATTCCACCAGGTGACATATGCTTGTGAAATAAAGGATGAGGATCATGATGTAATAGCAGAGTCCTTTTATTACCTGAAAGTGACTCGGAGAGTAGCAACGGAAAATGCAGAGCTAGAGAATATCTTCAATGACGTCCTGCACACAGACATCAGTGCTGAGCCAGAGCAGCTGACACAGGAACATGTCAGCATAGAATATCTGATTAAAAATAAAATATCAATGAGTATCCCAACCTGCATTGCCATCACTGCAGTGATCGCACTGATCTCCTTTATGCTGACTATAATGGTAATATTTGGATTTCGCTATGCAACTAATGTTGAAAAAGAACCTGACGAAGACTTTGTTTGACCGACATGCCTAGGAGTTCATTGATCAACACCTGTTATTACAAGGTTTATCCCACAAAGACTGTTTGCTTTTAACATCCTGGCATAGACTTTCTCAGTACAAGATCCCCGGGACCTGACTCAGTCCAGGCCACGTTATCTCGCTAGATCGCAGCACCAGAAGTTACATCAATCCCGGAAGACACTGCGACCACCTGGCGAGGTGCCATGTTCTCTACTAACTGCTTATATAGCATCTAGTCTCCTCTGCAATTGGCAGAGTCAAGCTGTATAGTCAGCACCATCGACTGCAGCCTGAAGAAGGAATCAACAAGGGAGCAAGAAGAAGATTGAAGATTTATCACAGGTGGGGCTTCACCAGGACTTTATAACCCACATTTACTGAAGGTGAAGGACGCCCACCTCCAAGCCTGGTATATCCATATGGTACCCCTTTCCAGACTACTTCCCATCATCCTTGAAGCACTGTGAAGCTGGCCACACACTAGACCAACTTACATCCAACCAGCCAACTTGTTGATTGGTTGGAATGAAAATCTGGTAACGTATGAGATTAAATGATGATCAGCAATTTGCTCCTAAATGCCAGAAAACAGATGAAAATGGTCATTCAGACAAGTTTGTTAAATGTTTGATCTAAACTATTTGTTGAAACAACAGTTTTGGTTCATTTTCCAGGATTTGGAAGCAAATTGCTGATTGTATTCCTTACCAGATTTTCATTCTAACCAATCAACTACTTGGCTGGTTGGACAGATAATCTTTAGATGTGTGGCCAGCTTGACTCTAATAAAAAGGATTTTCTTTATACCATTTTCTGTTATTGTTTATTTTGTTACATTATCTTTAATAGCATATATTTATTGGTCAAATAGTCACACAGTACCTTGGAATTAAATATTTAGGGGCACATATTAATTGCAACATTTACAACTAAATTGACAGGCGCAGGTCATCAGGTTTTTTATTATTATTTTTACCAAAGGGAACACACGGGACCTCCCCATCTAGATCTGCAGCCAGTGAGCGCTGGTGGAACCTCCTACGTTATTAATATTGTTGAATTAAATACTAATCCATGCCTACTCCTCCTTGGTCAGCAAGCCTGCGCCTGGGGCTTTCGAGTGAGCCTAATATCCTTGCTCCGATCTGCCATCCTGGGGGAGGAGTACCCACCTGACAGCTGCTGTACACTTGGGCCATGCCTGGATCATGGGAGATGCTAGGTATCCAGATTTATGTGGAGCATCTATAAAGGTAAGCTTAACGTTGTTAAGGAGTGCCAAACTACCAAGGTAAGCCACCTGTCTCCCTGGAACAGCTTTGACATAATGGATACAAAAGACATTGCTAAAATTATCAGAATGTTGTGACCCACCACCTGTTATCTGGACCCTGCCTCAACCAAGCTTCTCATAGGGTGTATAGACATTATTGGCCCAGTAATTGCAAAAATAGTTCAATGCTCTTTGCAAACAGCCACTTTTCCAGAACCACTAAAGGAAGCAATTGTTAGACCACTTCTTTAAAAACCTAATTTAGACCCCGACTGCATGACCAACTATAGACCAGTATCAAACCTTCCTTTTCTAGGAAAGGTCATTGAGAAAGTGGTGGCAATGCAACTGGAAACACACCTGTCTACCCATGATATTTATGATCCATTCCAGTCAGGATTCAGGAGAAGACAGCACTGAAACAGCCCTGGTATATGTGTTTAATGATCTTCTGATGGCAAGAGACAGAGGTGATTGTTCAATCTTAATCCTTCTGGATCTCTCAGCAGCATTTGATACTGTGGACCATGGGATTCTAATTGAGCGCCTGAAAAATTTCTGTGGACTGGATGGCACAGTCCTTAGATGGTTCAAATCATTTCTCACTGGCAGGTCACAGAGAGTTTCTTCTGGAGTAAACTCTTCATCACCAGTGTCACTTCCATGCGGTGTCCCACAGGGTTCTATACTATCTCCCATGCTTTTTGCAGTATACATGCTGCCACTGGGTGAAATAATCAGACGTCATGGCCTGGTTTACCACTGCTATGCAGATGATACACAACTGTACCTGTCCTTTGCTCCAGGTACAAAGGACCCAATAACAATCCTAAATGGCTGCCTAGCTGAGCTTCAGGAGTGGATGAGTGCCAGTTGGCTGCGACTGAACCCTGATAAAACAGAGGTTCTTATGATAGGTCACAGGTCAGGGCTACAGCATAGCCAACCAACAGGACTTACGCTTGGGGGTTCAGAATTACAAAACACTAAACATGTGCGGAATCTTGGTGTTGTCCTGGATAGTGGCTTGACACTTAAACATCAGGTATCAGCCACAATCAAATCCTCATTCTTTCATCTGAGGAACATAGCCAGAATCAAGCACTTAATTCCCTCAGAAGATCTGCCTAAAGTCATACATGCATTGATATCATCATGCCTAGACTACTGCAACGCCCTCTACCTCCATCTCCCAGCAAGAGAATTACACCGCTTGCAGATGGTACAAAATGCTGCTGCCAGGCTATTAACCAACCAGCCCCGTTCCAGCCACATAACACCCATCCTCTACTCCCTTCACTTGCTGCCTGTCAGATGGCGAAGTGCTTTCAAGATTGGATTAATAACTTACAAAGCTCTTCATGACCATGGCCCAGGGTACCTGAAGCAGCTTCTGATTCCCTGCTGTCCCACTCGATTACTGCGATCCGTTGACGAAGGAGTATTAACACTACCTAGAATCTCACGGAATTCGTCTGGGGGTCGAGCTTTCAGTTTTGTGGCTCCAACCTTATGGAACTCACTTCCCCGCACAGTTCGAGAGGCCTCCACTCTAGAATCCTTCAAAAATAGACTCAAGACTCACCTATTCACCCAAGCATTTCACTAATGTCCCTTGTTTAAGCTTATTTTGTATTTAGTACTGTAAATGTAAAGCACTTTGAGTCCTTTAGGAGAAAAGCGCTATATAAATAAAATTATTATTATTAATTGTTCCTGACAAAAGTTTGAATCATAAACTGAAACATTGAACTTGAGGTTCTTGTGGACCCATCATCGAAATTTCAGCGTGAGTGCAGTCTGCCTGAAGTGTTTGGGCACCCAGAACGCTGGTGTTGTATTGAGTGTCATATATGTGTATATGTATGTGTGTGTGTATATATATATATATATATATATATATATATATGTGTGTGTGTATATATAGAGTCCTGCCCGATTTCAAAAGGACAATGCGTACTGCCCTTTTGGCGGTGGCACGCTGAAACAACATGGCATGGCATGCAGGCCGCAGTGTCCCTCGGGTGTGAAAAATAGTGGTGTAGTGATCACCGCTGGTGGATAGATGCGCACGGCATCTATTCAGAGACAGGAGAGCTTCGGGGCAGCCCTGCATGTCCGTAAGTACCAGGCACGCCCCAAAGCACCCCGCCACCCCCCATTTCTAGTCCTTTCAGTGTCTTTGCTAAGGCCATGGTCGCAAGGGGCATGCGCCATGAACATTAGGTTTGCCACGTGCCACAGATTGTAATCAAATTTTGGTCACCACATGACCTATTTTGATCAGGGAATGATTTTTATATATATATATATATATATATATATATACATTATATATATATATATATATCACATTGAAAACCACCAATCACTGGTATAAGGGGCACTCACCAGTCTTGTAAAAAAGTGTATGAAAATGTATTATGCATATTTCTGACATCTGTCCAATTCAAGTTGCAGTATCAAAATAATTGGTCAGTCGACGTTTTGGTCCTAACATGGACCGTTATCAAGACATGCACTCAGAGCAACCAGGTAGATCCATTATAGTGTCAGCATCATAGACATCTTGTTCACATCATGACAGCAGTAGCTGATTAATTTAATGTTATCTTCATTGAAAAAAAATAGTGCTTTTCTTTCAAAAATAAGGAAATTTCTAAATGACCCCAAACTTTTGAACAGTAGTGTATATAGGCTTGATAATAATATTAATCGATACATAGTGTGGGATGTACTGTAATAGGGTGTGAGTTTTAGTACAAACTTTTTCATTTTGAAAGATTGAATACAATAGGGTGCAAGTTTGACTGGCATGCGAGTGCATGAAAGTGTTAAATTTGGAACCTCATCCGGGCTCCAGCAGAGTTCAGATAGGGACCCTTAAATCCTCCTACCTTACTGTAGCTGCTGGTGAGAAAATCAACACACGTATAGACAGTTTTGCGTATAAAGAATTTCTCCAACTTTATTTCTCCGAACAGGGGTTTTATAACCTTTTTGTTTCTATGCAAGTTTTACTTTCTCTGAGGGCGTTAACCAATCACATTACAGTGCTCAGCTCATCTGTAGCTTTTTGCTTAGCTAAGAATGTTACACTATTTGTGCATAAATATAGATGAATGCTCTTTGTCTAACAAAAGCTGTGTTGCTTACAAGGGTAGAACTATAGTTAATGTTTCTAAAATGTTCCAGCATTTCAATAAATCACACTTGTTTATGAAGCTGTGCAAGGTTATGATTATGCAGTTCTAAGCAATTCTAATACTTATCATTATAAATATCTCAAGATGGTTCCTCTAATAAACAACATGGCATCCTGACTTTAACATTTCACTCCTTTTTATTCAAATGTGACATTTTTATATCATCTAGCTCATGGTTCACCCCCTATGTATTTGGCCCCTACTTCACACATCTGTCCACCTAAAATGTAGGATGCATGGGGTACCCTCTACCCATTCAAAACCACATAAGAAGTGTCCCTTGTTCATTACGGTCCTGTGCCTTCTTTGTCTTGTCCAACATTCTGGTACAGTCTTTCTGCTGTTGCCATTCACAGTTCACATATGTCCTTTTCAAGTAGAGCTGCTTTCTTTCTGCAAATCATGCAAATCTGATCTTTGTCATCATAAAGGAGCACCATCATAGCTGATGTCAATGTATAATTTCTGGAACAACAATCAAGTGTAAGTATTTTCCCCATTACACACACAAGCAGTTGTATCACTATGTATATCACAGTAAATATTACTAATCCCTTAGCTTTTACACTAAGTATGCCTGAAATCCATCCACCAATACCCTTAAACGAGTTAAGAGGATTTAACCAGGAAAACCATCCTTCTGTTGAGATAGCCCAGGAATCAATGTTATGTTTATTCCTGAATTCTTCCTTAAGTTCATTAATCTTTTTGAAATGTCCATGTATTGAATCAGTGAAGTTATCAGATATGTAGTTGCAGCAGGCTGGTCCCACTACCTGACATATGCCATCCTGTGCAGCCGTGACATAGTCAAGGACCAGTCTAAGCTGCCCAAAACCTTCAACTGGAATTGCAACTCATTAGTGATTATAGTAAGCACATTAAATATTTAATCTGTCACATTGTCAAACAATCTAGAAAAATCTTCTGATTGGCCAATTCAGTAGGTCCCATAGTTAGCTTGTACTACCTTCCTCCTAATTCTATCAAATCTTTTGCTTTCTGGGGCTTCGTTACATATCTTTTATCCCTCCCCATCCTCTCTCCAGTGTATGCGGTGGTATTCCTGCTATAGGTATGTTTTTTACTGCCTAGGTGGCAGGACATCCTAACCAGTGTGCAGCTTCCATATCACCTGAATGGCAGGAATTTATAGGCCTTGTAACCACATACAAAATAGAAAGAAGGAGGAAGTGTCAACTGACCCAACCAAGTGACCTCTGCCGCTAGATACAGAAGTAACTGCTTTTCTTGGCACACAGGTGGTATATAGAGATACATATACCTCCTCTGAATTTGCACAATTACAATTTTGTGCATCATCACACTCTGTAATATTGGCACTATTATTGAGATGTCTTCCACTTGGGCAATCCTGCCCATGTCAATGTACGATAGTCTGTTTGCTAAGAGGTGCTTTCCTAATGGCTTTCGACCAGGGAGATTTTAACCACCCAACAATGACATAATTTAAGGTACTTTGATTATAGCCATCCTTGGTTCTAGTCAACAGTACAACTTTTGATTGTTTTGTAAATTACTTCTGGGAAAACTGTTTAATTTTTTCTCAAGAAACAGGGACTGCTGCATGGTCTTTGAGGATATGGGGGAGAGTACACACCCAACAGTCAATGGTATTGGAAATTTGTGCCAAAACATGAAGTTGACCGTGGCGTTCCCTCCTTTCTCTGGATGTACTACTATTTGAACAGTTACCTGGTTCTGGGCCTGATTCAGAGCCGCTCGTAAGCAGCCGCTCTTTCACTCCGAGCGATGTTCGCACATCTGCGCATGCGTATTGGTCGTAATGCGCATGCGCCAGCCAGTCATTGCGGTCGGAAATCATGCGCTCGCAAAACAGCGAGGGCCTGCTAATTTGAGTGACAGAATGAGGCGTTTGTGGGTGGTAACAGGGGAAGGTGCTTGAAAACGGGGAGTGGAGATCCGAACGCAGGCGTGCCAAACGGTCAAAACGGGCATTTAATGGGTGTGCATAATTAACAAAGCAGCATCATCGACCACGTCACTTGGTTGTCTTTTAGCCTGAACTGCTCGCATGATTGCGGGTAGTAAAACCTACCACAAGCACTGTGAGCAGTTCAGACACCTTTTGATGTACTCGATTAATCTAATAAATAGCGGAGATGACGTATGATGCGAACGGCCAGGGGGCGTCTTTACAAAATAGCGAGCACATGTTTCATTCGCTCGCTCAGACATAGAGGCGTCAACAGACCGCAAAGAGCGAGCGCTCAATTTAAATAGCCGGCCCCTTTTTCTGAACGACCGTTCGCAAATAGTGTCCGGCTCTGAATCAGGCCCTCAGTGCTTGTGATAAAAACATCCCCACAAGTCTTTGGGCCTGATTCAGACCCACTCGCGAGCGGCTGTCCGCTCGCAAGTGGGTCGATGGTCTGCACTGAGCATGCGCACGACGGAGGGAGCTCCGTCGTGCGCATGCGCCAGACACGACGAGCGAAGGACTTTCCTTCGCTCGTTGTGTCCGATCAAAGGGGGCGTGCTGTCAATGTTGATTGACAGCACGCCCCCTTTGGTGGGCGTGCCGGGGGCGTGCCTCCCTGACGGGGGCGTTCCCACGGGAACGCCTCCCGTCAGAAGCCGGCCCACTGACATCACTAGTGATGTCAGTGGGAGTGATTTTGGCTCTGATAGAGCCAAAATCACTCCGGAGCTTGCGGTTGAAAACCTCAACCGCAGGCTCCGGCTCGCAATTTCGATGGTCGCGATGGTCACGACCATCGCGGCCATCAAAATGCACGCTCGTATAGCCTGTGGGTGGTGACCCACAGCTATACGAGCGTCCAGGAGGACGCTCCATGAAAATGGAGCCCGGCCCTCATGCAGAGCGTGCGCTCTGCTCAGAGCGTACGGCTCTGAATGAAGGCCTTTGTCTGGCTTAGGGCCTAGTAACCTATATCTATTCATGACTTCAAATTACTCCAACTCCCCTTGTGTGAAGATCTTTCAGTGTGAGGTGTGTATCCAGGTACTCTTTTCTGCCACCTTTACTGCCGTCGGAGTGGTTAGGAGAACTTGATAAGGACACTTGTATCTGGGTTTTTCGGACCTTTCTTAGACGCTTCTTATCACGACCCAATCACCTGGTTGCAGTTTGTGTGTGCTGCAATCTGAATTGGGATCTGGAATAGAAGAGAACACCTAGTGGTGGATTTTGGTTAGTTTTTGTTGTAACTGAACCATATAACTTGTCAAATCACCATGCTCCTATTGTAACTGTTGTAGGAAGTCACATCCTGTTCTAGCAGCTGTATCAAATAGTATCCCATAAGGTGTCATCCTATGTTTACCACTGGGAATGTTCCTAACAACCATGTTTAATGAACATTCTTATAAACACTTTTTGTATTTCAGCTTGAGTGTATAGTTCATTCTTTACACTTTATCACTGCTTTTGGGCTTAAATATATTTGCAGATCCACCATGATACATTCTAAAATCTTTTAATAAAAAATGCAGCTTGGTCTGCTAGGGCACTGTTTCTTACTTCTAGGGTATTTTCTCTGGTGTGTGCTAAAGTGTAAAGACTGAACTATACACTTAAGATGAAATACAAAAAGTGTTAAAATGTTTATTAAACATGGCTGTTAGGAACACCGCAGAAACAGTCCTTTGTATCAAGCCGTCTGTGGATTAACTTTATACTTCCTAGGTCTATTTGATCTACGGGTATTTGGATTATTACACATTGGACTATCTACATGCCCAATAGAGGTATTTAGATTGTAACTCCTATTTCTTACTGCAGTCTGACTAGAATCTTCAAATGCCATATCTAACATTTGTTCTTGCATGTCATCTATTTCTCAATCCAATCATTCAGTGTTATCTAGGTTACATTTGTTGATATAACTTCTGCTTCTTCTCCACACATCTACCAATTTGTGATGACAGAACCAGTCACTTTCAGAGACATTAGCTCTCTGGAACATATTTATCATGTCAGCCCTATCTTTACCATAGAGCCTTTTAAGTACCTGACAGGCAGTACCCTCCTGTACATTATTACTGTTTGCACCACCCATGGTCAAATCAAGTCAGGGATACTGACCTTTATGGTTAGGGATACTGACCTTTATGGTCAGGGATACTGACCTTTATTGTCAGGGATACTGACCTTTATTGTCAGGGATTATTTGACTGATTTCTTGTAAATCAGGGATTATACGAGTTCAGTAGATAATTTGATTCCGCAATAGGTGAAATCTACTGAACTCATATAATCCCTGATTTACAAGAAATCAGTCAAATAATCCCTGACAATAAAGGTCAGTGTCCCTGACAATAAAGGTCAGTATCCCTGACCATAAATGTCAGTATCCCTGACCATAAAGGTCAGTATCCCTGAGTATAAAGGTCAGTATCCCTGACAATAAAGGTCAATATCCCTGAGTTTAAAGGTCAATATCCCTGAGTTTAAAGGTCAGTATCCCTGAGTATAAAGGTCAGTATCCCTGACAATAAAGGTCAATATCCATGAGTTTAAAGGTCAGTATCCCTGACAATGAAGGTCAGTATCCCTGATCAAAAAGGTCTGTCAAATTATAATTATGACTTTATATGTTCCAGAAACTGTCTTCCCCTTATGATCTGTTCAATTCACACTATGAAGATGCGAGTCACTGCCTAACTCCTGAGACACAGTCTCCCCTGATGCCCTTCAGCAACCCAAAAATGACAACAAACACACTTCAGTAAATCCAATCCTTCTTGTACTTTTGACACAGAGTGGGGAGTCCCCCGTTTCAGTAACCTCAAGGACAAACCACTGTTGTCCTCCCTGTTCACTATCTAAATCATCTTGCCATACACAGTCTGGACAAATAGTATACATTTCCTTGGATTGCATAATTTAGGCAAAGACATATCCTCTGACCCAGGACGCCGCATATGGATCAGTATATCCTAACTTGCATACACTACATATAACAGAACATATAACACATGAAAGAACATATAAAGAAATTTAAGGGTGGCTATCAGATACCCAGATTTGATTCGCCGACAGCGCAATGCAGGGTGAAAGGATAGAGATTGATAGAGTAAGAATTACTCTACCGCGGTTGTATGTCAGTGTCTAGATGTCCATCAGAGAATCAATATTCATGGGCTTTTTGGTACAGGAACCTCCATGTAACTTAAATCTGGAACCTCATCTGGGCTCCAGCAGAGTTCAGATAGGGGCCCTTAAATCCTGGTACCTTACAGTAGCTACTGGTGAGAAAATCAACACACGTACAGACAGTTGTGCATATAAAGAATTTCTCCAACTGAGGGCGTTATCAGCCCTGGCTTAACCAATCATGTTACAGTGCTCAGCTCATCTGTAGCTTATTGCATAGCTAATCATGTTCAGGGGCAGAACTGTGGGAGACAATGGAGGCACCTGCCGCCGGGCTCCAGCTCTATAGGGACACCTCCTCCATTGTCCACAACATATTCACCCCACTTAGGGCTGCAACTATGTACCCAGAGTGTACCATCACGTCCGCCCAATACATGGCACCCTTTCCCGAGACCTGAGAAGCCACCATACACTAGTGGAGAGCTCCATGTCAGAACATCAGCTGCCGCCTTCATCTATCTATAGCCTGTCTGCATGCGAATTGCTACATTACAGTGTCAGCAGCTGTGACGGGGCACAAAATTATAACTTGCCTCCGGGCTTCTGGGATGAACTTAAGCTACTAATCATGTTACAATATTTGTGCATAAATATAGAAGAATGTTCTTTGTCTAACAAAAGCTGTGTTACTTACAAAACTATAGTTACATGTTTCTAAAATGTTGCAGCATTTGAATAAATCACACTTCCCTTTGAAGCTGTGCAAGGTTAGGATTATGCAGTTCTAAGCAATTCTAAAGGGGCCTATCCATTAGCAGATCTTTCTGAAAGACAAAAGATTTATCCCTTGAAAATTCCTGGGGCTGTGGTGACAGATATCTGTTATGTACATAACAGATTTTTGCGAACAACAAACGATATTGCATGACATCATTCTGGGAGTGGATTCTATTCATTTTCATAAAAAAAAATCGTTCGTCGTTTACCGCGACAGATATTTCTATCTGTCAGCAATAAACGATAATTGACCAACATGTTGGAGAGACAAAAGACCAAATTTGTCAGTCGCGGGAGTGCGCATTTTTATCGTTCAAGAGCCTATCCATTAACAGATAAATTTGAGCGATGAACGATTTATCGTTCAGTCGTTCATCGCTCAAATTTATCTGCTAATGGATAGGCCCCTTAATACTTGTGATTATAAATATCACAAGATGGTTCCTCTAGTGAACTACATGGCATCCTGACTCTAAAAAAAAGTTAAACTGCGGGTAATCTTGCACCTTGTAATGCGACCTTCATTACAAGCCAACGCATTCATCAATCCATACTAGTCAGTATGTGGGGGGGGGGGGGGGGAGATGGGGGGTTATTGCTGAGAACTGTAGCTCTTCTGTTAATGACAATATTATGTTAACTATTTATTACACTATAGACTCGCCACCCACCTCCCATGGGTGCCGGGGATGCTTCTCACCCCTGGAGAGGGGGGATGCTTTTATTGGGGGACTTCCCCAGGATTTCCCAGCCTGAGCTGACTAGCGTGGGGAGCTAATGCTTTGACTTGGTGCCCCAGAAAGCGAAAGAGCCCAGTGCTACTTGAGAATAATACGGTGGACCCCTACTCATTTTGTCCCACGTATTTTCACATCCAAGACTGGCTCAGAAGCTAGGTGTTGATTGTTGAAAATATGGGGGACCCCTATGTCTTTTTCCCACAGCTCCATGCTTTTAGGGGGGAACCCATGTCATCTTTTTTTTTATTTTAATACTTTACTAGCTTTTTCCCACAGAAGCCTTCACAAATATCACTGATCTGTGAAGGCTCCTGTCTAACTTGCACCTGCTCAAGTTATACCCTGAAGAAGGTCTATTATCTATTATGGTAAGTAATTTTATGCGAGTATAAAACTCACTCTATTACATTGGCCGAGTTGTATGCTTTCCATTAAAAAAACACCTGTATGCGAGTTGCGGGAATGCGAGAAACATGCAAATTTACATGTTCTTACACCCTATTACATGTGCGAGTTGTAAAAAAAAATTTGCGTTTAACACTAAACAATCCTAGTGAAAAGATAATGACATTGATGTGCATCAGTCATTTAAATATTGTAATTCGTACTTTGGGCCTGATTCAGACCCACTCGCAAGCGGGCGAACGTACGTTAGGCGTACGTACAAAAATATTTAAATTCAAGGGCTCGCTCGTATTTTCGAACGCATCTAAAAATCCTCCCCAAACTCAGACGACCCCTCCTCAAACTAACGAGCGTGCAAAATAGCGAGCGTACATCCCCAAAATGGCTTGAAGGGAATGCACGCACAAGTATAAACCGGAAGTGGCCTTGTCAGATGTCGATTACCTGCTCCTTTATTCTGCCTGCCTCCATCAATCGTATCATGCCAATCAATGTATCAATTAGCTTAATTGTTTTTTTTTTTTCAACACAATGCAAGAAACTTTACTCTTGTCCGTGTTTGTGTTTTCCCGCAGAATACGTACGGCTTAAACATTCGCTTTTATTGCTCAATAAACATGTTACCCACAATTAAACAATTGTTCTATTGCTTTGGATCCCCGCATATTTCCCGGGGTTCATTTCTTTATTTAAATTTGCTTACGCATGTCACTGCATCAAGCCTATCATAACTCTTCAGAGATTTCTGGCCCTGTCGAACACATGACTCATACACTAACCAATAGAATTGCTCCTGTTAATTTCCCAAATACATTAGCCAATCAGAAATTTTTTGGCCACTTTATCAAAAATGAATTTTAGGAAAAACACCATTGCCATCATGAGAGCCTCCGCATTCACCAAGCGCGAGCTGCTGGTGCTAACGGAGGTGATAGATAGGCGTATCACCAGCCAGCCTCCACCCATCAGCAACCGGCAGAAGCGTTCCGCATATGCGGAGGCACGGGCCCGCCTGCGCTCCTTCGGCTCATGCCGCAACATCGGCCAGCTGGAGTGCAGGTGGTCGGACCTGCAACGGCGAATGCCCCGCTTGCTGGCATGCTTTCGCATGCAGATTTCAGAAAGTACGTTTTATGTATTTTGTTTTTCATGTTTGTCTTTGTGGCCCAAACTGCGTGTGCATGTTTTCATGTCTGTCCTAATTATTCATTCTACTCATATTTGCATGGCCATGTTTTCCCTCTATTTCATAATTATTCATTCTCCTCATATTTGCATGGCCATGTTTTCCCTCTATTTCATAATTATTCATTCTACTCATATTTGCATGGCCATGTTTTCCCTCTATTTCATAATTATTCATTCTAGTCATATTTGCCTGGCCATGTTTTCCCTCTATTTCATAATTATTCATTCTACTCATATTTGCCTGGCCATGTTTTCCCTCTATTTCATAATTATTCATTCTACTCATATTTGCATGGCCATGTTTTCCCTCTATTTCATAATTATTCATTCTACTCATATTTGCCTGGCCATGTTTTCCCTCTATTTCATAATTATTCATTCTACTCATATTTGCATGTTTTTTGTTGGTGGGGGGTGATTTTAAATTGTTTTTTGGCCAGGATTTGTGCTGAAACTAACCACAATTTGTTTGACATCTTTTAGGGGGACAGCCAAGACTACGCCGTCACCGTCCGGCCAGACGGCGGTCACGCCCACTCTCCCCAACCCCCAGCCAACACTCCACCCCCAATAATTCCCCTATTCCCCACTCCTCCCCAGCCTTCCAAGACCCTCGCTCGGAAATGTCGGGCCTCCTTCCCCTCCGTCCCACTTCCCCCTCTCCTCCAACCACCCCTCTTCCAATTACCCCCTCCCCGGAGTCCGTAATAACCCCGCCCCGATCTTTGGGGAATGGAGGGTCCTCCGAGGAGGACGATGGTGGGACTTCCGGAGCTGCCGTTTTGTCAACCGGTATGTTTTTCTTTCGCCTTTTTTTAAAGCACAAACTGTTTGTATGTAATCATGTGTCGTTCCTTTAATCGGGGTTTTTGGGTCGACTTTTGTGGATTTAGCAGATTGCCTTTACCTGTTCCTGCTGATTTCAACATACACATATCACACCTGGGGGAATTTGTACATAGGCCTTGTATTTTTTGCAGCCTCCAAATTTTTTTGTTTTGGTTTTTTTTTTTTTTGGGAGTGATTTCGTTGTATTTTAAAATTTCTAATGTGGTTTCCCTATTGTTGTATTAATCCACACATTTTTCTCACCCACAGAGGAACAGAGGCGTCGTCAAGAAGTCCAAGACTGTGTGGCCCAGATGCGCCAACATATAATTGGGGTGCTCATGGCCCTTGACCGTCTGTCTGGCATCCTTCGCCAATAGTTAATTTTTTGGTTGTTTTTTTTTCCAATTAAATTGTATTTTTCAAACATACGTTCCGGCTAATTCGTTTTTTGAAACCCAAAGATTGTTTACCCTGACATAAGTAGACTGTTCCTGCAAGGATTTACATTTTTTTAAAGTAAGATTGTGTTTTGTATTTGTATGTAAAACAGCCACAAGAAACACATAACAGTCACAATGTCATTTCCCTTTTTGGGTGTAGTGTCAATTAGATATTTCTACATTTTACAGGTTCCTAGTTGGTGTGCAAGCTGCTTAGGCCAATCTTACAAAGCCAAATGATTGTACAGGCTTCCTTTTGGTGTGGGTTTTGAACCTGAAAACATATTTCATTTTAGCTCAACTGGCGACAGTACTGGATTACCCCTTAGTCAAATGTACTGTGTGTGAACCTGGTTACACTTGCTGGTAACGTCCAAAAAAAGGAAGAACATTTCACTCTACAAACATTTATTTACAACATAACTGATAAATCAAAGTGGTCACTCACAAAAAAACACACAGTGATAATCTCAAATACAACACATACCAAACAAAAACAAACCAAAAACAACAAATCAAGAACTGGTTGACGAAGGACCATGCCAACATGATTCCACAAACATGGCGTTGCGATATGGGTTCCATAATATATTCCCAAAATGTCCAGATCCAGGTTTGGTAAGGGTAGCAGGAAGTAGTGAGCGTTGGAGTGCCAAAGATTATGTGAAAAAACAGAAGATGGTGAAAAAAACAAAAAAAAATTAGAGGTTCGCAAACAAACCCAAACACATTAGGTATAAACACTGTTGTTTTGTAAAAACTTACCTAAAAAATCTGGCCACCACATCATCGCGTATGGCCCCCCCACATACTGACCTCCGACCAACCTCGGGGGGGCCATCCTCAGGTAAGGCATCCTCTGGCTGCATTGGAACACCACTCCTTATGGCGATGTTGTGAAATATCCCACACAGGACCACAATTTTCGACACCATATCCGGCAAATACATGAGCTCGCCACCAGAGCGGTGGAGGCATCGGAATCGGCCTTTTAAAAGGCCGATACAGCGCTCCACCACTTGCCTGGTGGCTGTAAGTGCGGAATTATACGCACTTTGTGGGCCTGGTGTGGGAGCCAAATAAGGAGTGAGCAGCCAGGACATGCAAGGATATCCACTGTCTCCTGTGAAAAAGAATAGACAACATCAGGAACACTGTGTATCAAGCTTAACATTGTTATGTACTAAAGGTCTCCACTTACCCAGAAGCCACGCATCACCAGCTTGTAGGTTGTTTAATTTGTGCCATATCCCTGATTGCCGGATGACGAAGGAGTCATGTGCACTTCCGGGTAATTTAGCATTCAGGGACAGGATCTGGAGGGAGGCATCACATACCACCATTACATTCAGGGAGTGATAGTGTTTCCTGTTTCGAAATATGGCCTCCAGCCGTGCTGGAGGCTGAAGTGGTATGTGAGTACCATCCACAACCCCTATGATGTGTGGGAAGCCAGCTATTTGGTAAAAATTGGCCTTGGCCACACTAAGGGCACCCATATCCAAAGGCATTTGAATAAAATGATGGAGGTGCTTGAAAAGTGCCTCCATCACTGCCCTCAGGATCCGGGAAAAGGAGGACTGGGAGATGCCCGCCACTATTCCCACCGTTGTTTGAAACGATCCTGAGGCACAGAAATGTAACACCGCCATAAATTGCGTAAGTGGTGGTATTGCTGTTGGACTGTCAATTTGCCGCTAAAGATCACTTTCTATTAATGAGAGTGTCTATGATGATTTTGGGAGGTAGACGGTAGCGTCTTAAAACCTCATCATCGGGCATTCCAAAAAGGGAAGACAGACACGTGTTCGAAATATCTGGGGCCTTGCATGCCTACGATGCCTACGCCTGGGACGAGATTGAGGTTGGTCGGCTTCCGGGAGCATGGCCAGAACAATCCGCCCCAGATCTACCTGAAATTCTAAGATTTCAATGTAAGGCTTTTGACCCACCCCAAAAGTAAATTAAAACAACTTAGCTTGATGATACCATCCATTGCTGCTTACATGCCGGGGTATTGTCATGATACGTCCAAACTGAAATTAAACACAAAAATTATTTGAAACATTTCACTCTGTGCATTTTTGTTTCGAATTTTTGTGCTAGACCAAACTTAAAATATGCGAAACACACATTTTGCAAAACAGCAAAACGACATTTCACACAGTACATCAAAATGGGTTTAAATGTTTGCACAAAAAGCGAAAGGGAAACCTCAAAAAAGATAAAATGATTATTAAGCATTTAAAAAAGCGCAAATTAGTTCGCAAATACAAGTCACAAGAGTAAGTAGTAAAAATGCGCTAATTAGTTCGCAAATACAAGTCACAAGAGTAAGTAGTAAAAATGCGCTAATTAGTTCGCAAATACAAGTCACAAGAGTAAGTAGTAAAAATGCGCTAATTAGTTCGCAAATACAAGTCACAAGAGTAAGTAGTAAAAATGCGCTAATCAAATGGTCTTTTGGTTCGAAAATAATCAAAAACTAAAATAGAAGAAATTATGGATCCAAAATTTTAAAAAAAAGAAACACAATGAAACAACAATTGATCAAAAGTTAGACTTCACAAACGGAAAATAAAAACGCAAATCTAACCAACAAAAGAATCTCCAACCGCCAACTCCTTTCTACGCAATCAATAAACTCCAGCCAAGGTAACCTCCAACAATCCAAAAACGCCACCTCGACTAGAGACACACCAAGCCATAAATAGTGTTTCGTTTCCCGCACAAATTAAGGAGGGATCATAGGGACGCACAATCAATGATGCGGCCGCAAAATAAGGACGCATGTATAAATACGTCACGAAAACACATTCAAATTCTGGTGTATTTCTTGTTTGGACCTCAGACATGGCGACAGACCAGGGAAACAATGCCCAAGAGTCAGGCGGTAAGTCTTTCATGCATTTTGTATCAATGATTAATTTGAAACATAAGATTGGGCAAGTTGTGATTTTGTGAATTCTGAAAATTTACACAAATAGGTGAGGAGGATGACATGGAAGAGGCTGCTGGGCCCAGTATTCCGGCCAAAGCGGCCCCAAAAAAAAGGCAGCCACATTTCACAAGAAAGGCGATGGAGGTTTTGATCCAGAAGTGTGTGGACATCCTGCCACAGGCAGACAGGAATATGAGTCTAAGCCAGAAGTGGAGAATGTGGGAAGAGGTAGCCGTTGCTGTCAATAGGGTGGGTGATTATGTCCGTCTAGCCCGGGATGTCAAACGGCGGTAAGTAAACCCTTGCCCCCCCTAAAAACAAACACCATTTTAAACCAAAGGATAATGGCTTCCATTTTTTCCCACAGATGGGGCGACTTCAAATATCGCCTAAAGCAAAAACTCGCGGACAGGGCTAGGCATGCAAGGGGGACAGGTGGGGGTCCCACCCCTGTGTCATTGGAGTTGACGGATTTAGAAGAGCTGGCACAGGGGTGTGTGCAGCCTGTGGAGGTGTTTGGCATGTCCAACATGGATACGGACATGCCAGACTTTGCGGCTCCTCATGTTGGCCCAGGTAAATCTTTTGATGTCATCAACTCAGAAATGTTATTGGGTCAATATGTAGATTTTAATGTGAGGCATTTCTCTTTTTTCCTAACAGAGACACAGGCAGATGAGTCTGCTCCAGAGGGGAGCCTTGGCCGCCGAATTTCTGCTGGCTCTGCAGGGGAGGAACCAGTACATCCGGCTGAGGACCCTGCAGAAGCCAGTCCAGGGCAATCCCCCTCGCAGGCAGTGTCCCTCCTCACAGAACTCAATTTCAAATCGGATTTCCATACGGAGATTCTGCAGAGGATGGACGCCAGTCTGGTACGGGTGGCTGAGGCCCTGGAGCAAAATGCTGCGGCCAACGTGACCATTGGTCAGGCCCTGGCGGAAAATACCAGGGCCAACATCCGCATCGCCATTGCCCTGGAGCAGCTCGTTCGCCAGCACATGGTGGAGCCGACCTCCCTTCCTGCCGGAACATCAGGATCCTCCACCTCTGGCACAACATCAGCCAATCCTCCAAATGTGCCTAGCCCTGTGCCTAGTCCAGAGGCCACAACATCTGCCTCTGGACAGGCCAGCCCGATGACATCCCGGACCCGGTCTGGCGCCCTCCCTCCCCCATCCAAACGGGTGAAAAAACGGTGACAGCAATGGTGACTTTTCCCACAATCCTTCTGTGCTTGGCTCATATTCCTTTCTGGTCAAAACTTCCCTCTCCTTTCTTGTGAAATGTTATTACTTTTTTGTTGTATGTTTATGTCAACAGTTATGTTGGGCCAATTTGTTTGATTTTGGAACATATCTTTGGCCAAAAAAGATGTCCAAAATATTTAATTTATTATTTTTTTTTTTTGAGCAATAAATTGAAACAAAAAATCTGACATTGGATTGTGAAATTATTGTACAAATGGGTTACATTTAATCCTGGACCAAAAGGCAAAAACTGGCCCAAAATAAAAAAAAAAAAAAAAAATGGGCTCTTTAAGGAACGTTTAAAAATTCATATAACGAGGCAAATTCAAGAGGCACAAATAAAATGGTGCGAAAATTAAAACATGATGACATTATTGTTACAATAGGCCCTAACCACCAAATTGAGGGCAAAATAAACCCCCACAAATGTACGCAAATTGATTGTGTCATCCTGACATTAGCAGCTCTGAGTTCCACCTGCGTACGGTTTTGTGCCATCCCAAAAAAATGATTTCAAAACACATACCAAGCCGGTTCTCAATCCAACACTAATTGCTTTTCTGCCCGCCCGCGATTAATCGCAACAACATCGTGGAGTCCCGGGACGGAGGAGAAGGCCATCGCCAATGTGGTCGAGTAATCCAGACCCTAAGCTGTGCGAGCATTTTGAAGTGAAAGAGGATCATCCAGTGACGTATGAGTCGGTCCGAACACATTTTACGCTCGCATCTGCTAATGTATGTACACCCCAAAAACGCCTCGCCACGCCTGCGTTTTTCCATCTCCACCCCCGTCAACACCCTAAAACCCCCTGTTCTGTCAATCACATTTGACATGTCACTTCCTGTACGCTATTTTAGGAACGAGTCAAAAAAAGCTCGCAATCTGCCGTACGCACATGCGCAGTGTTACACCGACGCATGCGCGGTTAGTCAACATCGGAACGCAACGAGCGTACTGCTGTTAACGAGCGGCTCTGAATGAGGGCCTTTGTTGTTTCACTTTTCGACATAAAGAGTAAAGGCGCACATCCACTTGCTGATTTCAATGAGTGATTGAACGACAATGATATCGTTATCGTTCAATCGCTCATTCATTGTGCATGAATCAGGCACTAAAATGTCGGCAAATACCAGTGATGTGCGTTCACGCTGGTCATTGCTGGCATCGCTCCTTGCCCAAACATGCTGGTCAACCTGACGATATCCTCAGGTTGACCATGTTTGGGGATGATTGATGTGACTACACTGAACGACTGATCGTTCAGTGTAAGAACAGCACAGACTGTGAAACGATTGCACGATTACAATGTTGTAATCGTGCAGTCGTGTCACAGTTTGCTAGTGGATGTGTCCCTTAAAACTAAGTATAATGATTTTGAAGGGTGGATCGGTGGAAATAGCCACACTTACTTCAGGATGATTCACTGTTCACATTAAAATACAGCTTCTAAATTAATTGATCAAAACATGATGACTAGTATATTGCATTATACTTTGAATTTTATTATTTTTTTACATTTTGTTATAAAATATTATTCATTTATGAAATAGGAATATAGAAATTTAAAAAATCTTGAGAATATGTGAGATTTATAGTCTTAAGTTATGTGTATACTGTGATGAAGCTGCATTATGAAAGTCATTTAAGCTTGCTGTTCATGATTGGCTAATTAAGCCCTACAAAAATAATTAATTATACTATAGAAGCAGCACTTTTTATGTTTCTGACATGGAAATGCCCCTTTTAACATCACATGCAGGAGTTTTTATTAGTAAAGTTTATAGTCTTCGACCACTATATATACATAGTGTAGTTATTATTACTATTATGTAGCAGTTCCTATTATATATTTTCTCATGGGGTAATAAAATAAGTATAAAGTAAACATGAAAATGTTATTTGAACACTTGGGGCCTGATTCAGCTTGGCTCGCAGTTGCAAAGACGCACGGAATTGGCCGATGTTCGCTTTCTGCACATGCGTATGCATCGCCGTGTGCGAGCGGCTTACTGCTTACTGGAAAGCGATTGCAAAGACTACGCAGATTCATTGCAAAATGATTGACGGGAAGTGCCATTTGTGGCTGGATACGGGGAGGGGTCGGGCGAACGCAGGCGTGCCAGTGCGTCTGAACACGTTGCATGGGCAAGCATAAATTAGCCACTGCTAAACCAGACACAACTTGAGTACTCATTGCGTGCCTGGATGTTAGGAATTCCTGTGTTAGGTCTGGGCTTGGTCAAGTGTGCGTATGGGTCCGATGTTACCGATTGTTTCGCTATATTGTTCAGTATTACGGATGTGTGTATGGGTATGTGGGCGTCCTTATCTGAAGTTGTGATCGCACAGCAAAACATAGTGGGCGTACTAATGTTTTGCTTGTGATAGCAGATTAGCATACCTTTGCAGCGGCAGATTGCGCGCGTCTTTGCAACTGCAATCCAAGCTTGGTCTTCAATCTTTGCCGAACAAGCCACACAACTACTGTTTTCAAGTATCTAGTAATTGCTTTTCAACTAAAACTACCTCTCCTTCTATTTCTGTACAGAACATTTAAATATAATCATGTTTGAGCTGTCACAACGGCTGCACAAAGCCTTCTCCAAAGTTGACATGTCCTTCTATACTTCACCAAGTAAGGACGAGACACTTGGGAACAATAAAGCTGCTCCCCATTGTTTGCACCAGCAGCGTGCAAAGCTTCTAATGGTCAGAAAAGAAGGGTCCAATAAGGTATTGTGTATATATTTCATTCTAACAGTAATTTGTTGGGTTTATGAAAATAGATGAAGCTCAGGATTCCTTTCTGCCCTAAGCCCTATATAATTCTGTGCTCTAGTACACTTATCTTACCAAGTAACGCAGCAACAAACATTTTTCTTCTAATATGGTATAACTAGCACAGCTGTGGTATACCAGTTCCACAGTCATAATGTCGGCATCCGAATATTGCCATGGTCTGAATGTCAACATTGTTAATAATATTTCAAAAAAATACTTGATAAAATGGCGCTACACCTCAGAGCAGCTAAGGTTAAACAAAATGAGTCACCACTTCATAATAAACATAGAAAATACAGAAGAAAAACCTCACAAGTACTTAGAAGTCTTTTTCAAATATGAGTATAGTCCCAAATGTAGATGATGATGTCATTTCTCAGCGTAGCGTGTACTGAATCGGCTCTTACCCTTTCCATCTCGTATGGATAAATTATCCAACTTTTTAAGTGTGTGTAAAGTGTCATTAAAATAATGATTTATATCCACACCGTGAGTTTTTCTGTCTTTCCATGGGGATTTATGGGAAAACCAAAGGACTTTATGGAAAAGATACCTTTAGGAGTCTTCAATATGCTTTGCTGGTGTAAGCATATAGTAAGCATCATTCTACATACCTCTTCCTATTTGTACAAGGGTGTATAAAGTTTTCAGTATATATATAAGAAGCACACCTTCGGGAAATCTGTACATGGACTATCCCAGTAGTTCTTTGAATATTGTAAACTAGAAGGTTTTCTTAACATATTATTTTTCATTTCATTTTTTAAATTTATGAACCCCATGATGAAATCCTGAGAGAGTAAGATTGCTACGCAGAGAAATTACATCATCTACATTTGGGACTATACTCATATTTGGAAATAACTTCTAAGTGCTTGCAAGGTTTTTCTTCTGTATTTTCTGTGTCAACATTGTTAATGTTTACAGAGTCTACAAGTCAGCATTGACATGTCAACATTCACTATGTCGACGCTGGCACATTCTGAATGTTGACGTTCAGAACCATTCCACATCAGTGTCGACATTCTGAATGTTGACAGTAGGACAGCATACCAGTTGCACATATGAGCTGTAGCCAACAGGACTCACCCTTCACGGTCTGTAACTGTGGAGTACTGCTTCCTGGTGCTGGGTCTTGGAAGAGGGGACATAGTAAAAGTAATGCAGTTACTAGTGTGAACTGCTAACCTGAGCAGTGGAATGAAATGGTTTGTAAAATTAGAATTGCTTATTTGTAAAGTACTGAATAAGAATGGATTAGGGAAAACTATGTCAGTGATTATTAAACTATTGTACTTCAGGCCGTATTCAGTTAGTAGTGAAAAGCCGTTTTCGGCAAAACTTTTTCGCCGATGACGTCATTTTCACTGATTTCATTTTACCAATTTCAGCGTCTTTTTGCAGACGCAATAATGCAATGTAATAGGCAAAAACGTTTCGCCTATGAACACCCGGCAAAAAAAAGTGCAGAATTGGGGTGCATACTTTCGGAAACCACCCTGCACCCTTTGGACACCCCTCCCGACGCTAACTGCGTAAAAAAAAACGCAAAAAAACCCCACAAAGGACACCCCAAACAAGCACTTAAAAAAAAAAAGGCTAAAATAAATAAAGTTTGGGTACAAAATCAAAAACTATCGAAATAGCCTTTGGGGGGTCTGGAAGTATGGGGGAGGTTTTTTTTTATTGCAGATGCTTGCTGAAGGTGCGTTTTTTGGTGCACTTGTAAGCTTTTGTTTTTTAGTGATTTAGAACTATGCTTGCACCCATTTTCATGTACCCCAAATTTGATGGGACTACCTAATTTCCCCCCAAAAAGTTGCAAAATGCTCTTCTTCACCACTTGCTCAATGATGCTAAGTAGTGCCTAATGAGACCATTTAAAAAGCCCAAATACCTTTAGCAGGGTTATTCGGGGGTACCCCTAGTGAACCCCATGTTAGAGCATCTTTAGGGGGGGTGTCAGGCTGATTTTGCCAAAATTGACAGAACTTTTCGCCGATTTCCAATTTGCACATTTGCAATTGAATACGGGGATACGCAGAGACGCGTGCGATACTTTTTCACGCAGAAAAGCGGCGAAGATGGCGAAAAGTCCGGCAACTGACTTTTCGCTCCAAATTAAATACGACAGTGACAGTGAGGTGGTAGAAGCAAGAAATGGGTGGGGGTAAAGGGATAAATCAAGGAATAGTGCCATCTCAGTAAGTCCTCGTACCCACTGGTACAGTTACATGTGTTTTCTATATCATGATGTCACTGTGACTGTGATGTCACTGTGACAGATTGACAATAGATGGAATGCAGGTCTTGCTCCTGAAAGAAGTGGCTGTATGGCGTTATGTCACATTCTCCATCCACACTAGCTGGGCCGTATGGAACCTTAGAATTCATATTCAGCTGAATTTCAGTTTCAGAATCATACTGAATTCTGCTCTGATTTGCCACAGTTGTGCTGCAAAATTCCTTAGTGCTGGTCCTGATTTTATACACATTAAGACATTTAAAAAACAGATTCTTTAAAACCCTGCCTTAGCTGTGGGTGCTGGGATAGTGAACAGATAGTGAACAGACTTTGCAACTTTGACAACCCAGTGGTTTCCGTATAATGGACAAGTATCCCTTAGACCAGCTAAGAGCCCCATTATGCAAAAAGAGAGTAAATATAAACACACATCCACAATTACAATATAAAGTTTAATTGAATTCAAGACTTCCCTAAACGATTATTGACTATGCTATGAAATATAAAATATTCTTGAGTATTTATTCTTTACTCTTGGATTTAAGGTAATCACTTGTTGCCTATACTAATCCCTATATATACAATAACTTATTATCTCTGGTGTATTTAAACAGAGCCCACATTTTATTAGTTTGAATTATATGTGATTACCCCTTCTGTGCATCCTGTTTTAACAAAGTTATATTTTAATATATTTCTTTGAAATATGTAATATTTAATATGTTTTGCTGATTGATCTTTCTTTCAGGGCCGTTTCTTTTATACCTGTGATGCACCTAAAGCTGATCAGTGTAAGTTTTTTAAATGGCTGGATGAAGTAAAGGGGACACATCCAGACAGAGTGAAACCTGAATCAAAAGTGGTCTTGGGGGATATGAAGAGCCTGTCTAGCTATATAAGATGTCAGAATATAAAGCTGTATGAAGAGAGCCAGCTCACTATTAGGTGTGTGCTTTATGGGTCATTTATGTCCTTAATAAATTAGCATTTTGGTCATATGAAATATTTTAGATTCCAATGCCAGATTTACTTTTATTAACAGAGTGCAAAAGTGCCGTTACCCACAGCAACCAATCAGCCAATTGCTGGTATTGTCTAATGCTGGCCATATATCAGGCATCTGTTGAGCAAATTCCCCGTTCTGCCGATGCCTAGGTCAGGTGATCGGCAAAGTCCAACATGTTGGACAATCTTGAATTTGCCAACTCTGACCCCAAAATAATCCGAATTATCCATTCAGGAATTTTTAACATCCACCAATCGGCAGATGGGCTTCTGGGAATCAAAGATTCTGCCGACTGATGTATGGCCTAACTTACACTAGACTGATTGTAGCTGTTCCGTTACTACATTTGTAATCTGGTGCCACGTGTGACAACATGGGTGTATTCACCAGTAACTTTTTTCAGGTAATGGGGGTGGAGGGTGGCTTTGATCTAATGAACATTGACTGTAACATAATAAAGTACGGTCCCTCTAGGAGTAAATCTAGTAAAAAGTAAATGCTTCAAATAAATAACTAGAAACCCTCCTTTATTTATGGGAGTAGGGTTGGTCCAGTGTATTGTGAATCTAAGAAACTGTTGTTCTCACATTGTCTCTTACAGGAGAATGTCCTCATTACCAAAGAGACAGTTTGGGAAGTTTACAAAAGTTGTGAAAGCGGATTCAGAGTTTAGTGATGTATCAAAAACCAAACTTTATCTTAAGCTGAGTAGGAAAGATATTTCCTCTGTTTACAGTAAAGGTACAGTATGACTCTACTATGGTTGTTATAATAGGATATGTATGAAGTTACATATGCTTACAATGGGTAGCCAGACTGTTGGAGAATTTTGCAGGTTTTCATTAGACCTGTTTATTATCTGTAAACTGATATTTTAGTATAATCCTCTGATTTGTAAGGATTTATCTGAACAGCTTTGTATTTAAGTACAGCAGTTACTAAGTACTAACCTTAACAAAGTAATAGTTCATTGAAATTAAATATCATTGAAAGATATATATAATTCCAGAATCAAGAGGGCACTCTCTTTCAAAAAATAGAAAAAGCTTTTATTAACCATATGAACTTAGGGCCTGATTCAGAGCCGCTCGTAAGCTCCGAGCGATGTTTGCCCAACTGCGCATGCGTACGGATCGTTATACGCATGCGCGAACCAGTCAGTGCGGTCGAAATTCATGTGCTCGCAAAATAGCGAATGCCTGATAATTTGAGTGAGAGAAAGAGGCGTATGTGGGTGGTAACGGGGGAAGGTGCTTGAAAACGGGGAGTGGAGCTCCGAACGCAGGCGTGCTTAAAGGTCAAAACAGGCGTTTTATGGGTGTGCATAATTAAAACAGCAGCGTCATTGACCACGTCACTGGGTTATTTTATAGTCAGAACTGCTCACAAAATTGTGGTAGGAAAAACCAACCCCAAGAATAGCGAGCAGTTCATACCCTGGTCGATGTACTCGATTAATCTAATAGCGGAAATGACGTAGGATGCGAGTGGCCAGGGGGCGTATTTTAAAAAAAAACTACCGCAAGTTTGGTTCGCTCGTTCAGACCTAGAGGCGTGGACAGACCGCAAAGAGCGAACGGTTGATTTGAATAGCCACCCCTATTTTCTGGACGAGTGAGCGCTAATTGCGTCCGGCTCTGAATCAGGCCCTTAGTCCATTATTTTTCACCAATGTTAATCCAGCCTCATCAGGCAACTTTTCATCACCACCCAGTAAAATTTAATCAGTATTAGCCTCCTAGCACAATCCAGCTCTGCAGCGTCAGGCTGATCAATAATCACCCATATGTACGGTGCATGTCATAATTGCATATCCATTCTCTATTCGTCTGTCGACCCCAGTCCCTTTAGCTCCAGACCTTTAAAGACCAGCAACATCACATCACCTCTGCACACTATGGAGAAACAGAGGTGATGTGATGTTGCTGGTCTTTAACGGTCTGGACGAATTGAGAATGGATATGCAATTATGACCTGCGCCGTACATATGGGTGATTATGGATCAACCTGAAGGCTGCTGAGCTGGATTGTGCTAATATACCCCTGCTACTGCAAAAGTATAAGTCATGTGAATGACCACACATACACTAGCAGACGGATGGGGAACACAAAAGGACTAAAAAGTTAATTAATCTCTGCAAGGACTGAGATGCTGCCAGTACATTTGTAACACACATCTCATGTCCTCACATTCCTCTCCCACTTTTTAGGCCTTGTTCCCCGGGGGTGATCAGGAAACATTACTGACTGGGCGAGGTTGGGTGCAGGGTAAAGCATCTTGTGGGTGAGTGTGTCACCAGTGTCCCACAGAGTAATGTAACATAAGACCCAGGCTGTAAGAAGCAGTCTAGTTAGACAATCCGCATGTACAAATTTAGAATATAACATTTCCCCTTTTTCCACCAGAGGATTTAGCAATTCCCCCAAGTCAGATGTTAAGTGTTCCCCCTTCACATTAACCCACCCCTTTCCCCAGAGCATACCAATTGGGTGTCCTAATGCCCTCACTTCTGGAACACAGGGGCAGTGGGTACCTTCCCCCTCTCCACCTTGTACAAGTAACGGCTGCCCATGGGCAGGCAAATATTGGGGCTCTGTACATGGCACTTCCGTGGCAGTGTCCATTCCTTCCTCCCCCAAACACCAACTGGGGGGCTGACAACTTTCAGTGCAACATGTGGGCTCCTCAATGCCCCCCGATGAACCTGCTATCTGGAACAATGCAGTTAGTGGCTGCAGGGGAGCCACCAGGACAGGCTGGTCCTGTCCCAGCCCTCCCCCCTCAAAAGCCAGTGTCTCACCTGGAACTACTTCTGGGCTGTCCTCCTCCTTGGTAACTCCCTCTACTAGCCTGGTTGGCTGGATAACTGGTGGAGTACCACACAGGGTTTTAACTGCTGAACACTCCAAAATTATCTCCGTGAATGCCTCGTGTTCTGTGAGATGCAGGGGGCCGGGTTGTGCAGTACCTTCTCCCTGGGTTGGGAGAAGGGGTTGCAAGCGCTGTCTCCCGACATCCACCTGGTCTGTACTTGCTGGAATCTTACTAGGGGTAGGCAAATCCCCTGGCACATAGTTACAGTCCAAACCACTGTCAGGGTTATTACAGGGTTATAACAAATCCTCTTCTGATTTATGATCTGATGTTAGGTTAGCAGTCTTTGCTACCCATGTTCCATTTAAATCACAGGGTACGTACCAGCAATTTGCCGGCAACTCCTCAGTTTCCAAATAGCTAAACGGGAACAATTCTTCATCGTCTTCAGGTGGGGTTAGGATAGCAGGATATACACAGGGCATTTTCTCCTCAGCCTCCCCCAATGAAATAAATGAGTCTGCCATTACCAGTTCATCACGATGGGACTCCCCCAGCTGAATATGCTGGGCAGCCTGTGCCATCTGCGACTGGTATGCTTGTGGTCGGGAAGGGAGACAGTACCCCCCCAACCTCTGGGATCTCCTATCAAACACCATCCTCATAGATCCCCTGGCAGCTGGTTAATAGGTCTACATCTTCCACCTCAGAAAAAGGGAAGGTATAATGCGACTCCTCCTGGGGTGCCTGTATTGTGGGCACTGCTTCCTTCACTTGGGCGCTAGCCTCTTCCAGTACAGTACACTGGGCAGCTGTGTCCTTTGGGAGTGGGAGAAGCTGTTGCAGATGGTGCCTTTCCGCATCCACCCTACAACGCTGGTCCCGCGAGCCTGGGGTATCCAGGAGCCCCCGATCTTGGGCCCTCTTCCTCTGCCACAACAAAGCACGACTCCAGACACTCCAGTTGTTCCCACACACTCATCCGTGGGCCGTGACAGAGGATAAATGTCCGATAAGCAGTGAACGCTTTGGTGGGGTCCTCCTGGTCCTGGAGTATACACTGTAGGATTTCCCTGCGCGTACCGAATTGGCCATGGATGCCCCGCAGCTGGCATTCTGCTATCAACTCCTCCATGCACAGTTCTTCCAGAGGGCTTAGAGGCCCCACTGACAATGATTTTTCTCCACTGGTAACACATAATTGCAGGGCAGGCCCCTCGGTTGTCTGCTCGGGTTGCAGTGGTCCTATTTCGGATTTTTTTCTCTGGATTTGTCCAGGAGGACAACTTATCCTGGACCTGCCCTTCTGTCTTTGTACAGTGGCTTCCTTGTATCATTTGGGCCATTGTAACCTTCACTTCCTCTGTGAATTCTTCAAACTCTGGTTCATCCAGCATATTCCATGTGACTGCTTCACTTCTGCAGTGCATGAAAGCATCTCCCACATAACACAATTTGTCTGTTAAGCTGGATACTCTCCACCCGCTGATCATCCTCCGAGCTTCATTCCAGTACGCCCATATGTACTGCATCCTTATAATAAATAACATGTCCGGCTTCCTAGGCTGCCGACATGCCAACGTACCTCCATCCACGAGCTTCACTGCCCTAGGAGAGTTGAGGCACTGACTTTCTTTCCTTAGCACCATTTTACCTTTTACAGGACTGACGACCACTCAGTTGCTGGGACCACTTTACTGCAAATTCCTTACATATGGCCTGATCCTCTCTTCTCTATTGTGAGTGACTTCACGCTTTCACTGCTCCTTGATTGATGTCTGAATGATCCCACTGTAGCTGCCGCCAAATGTGAGGATACGGGGTTCTCTCAATCACCCAGACACCAAGCAGATGAAACCAACGTGATGGTTTATTTTTCCACAGCACACAGCAACAGATAATATGTATGGACAAGCGGTAAATACAGTGAACAGGCAATAAACAGGTAGCAGTCCAGAAAGAGGCAGTCCCAGTAGAGTATAACGTCCCAGAACAATTCCACGATATAGCTAGAGACCCCCAGTCCCCACAGTAGAAACTATCACTGATCACACTTGCAGTGAATAGCGCATAAGTCCACTCAATTGTTTCCAGGACCCCACACGTAGAAACTATCAGAGATCACACAGCAATGATAGTCCTTAGGCCCAACCGAGCGTTTCCAGGATCCCATACAGTAGAAGCTAATCACAGAACACACAGCAGTGAACAGCGTATAGGTCCTTGCAGAATTTCCAAAGTATAAATCCACATAGAACTGGTGATGCGTTCCACTAGCACCTTGGCAGAGCGAGGCCTCTTAGCCAAAGTCAGCGACTAAAATGTGGAGCTGCCTTCGGTGACCTGTTTTGAAATCTTCCCATTTCCCACGATATTGTGACCACCCAGGGTGGTTGCACCGTTTCCTGATTGGTGCGCGTCCCTTCTGCTGTCACTTTCTCCTACCTCCTCCGGATATTACTTCCCTGATGAACACCTGCTGGGTTGGTTCCATTCAGTCTATCAGATTCACGTGAGGCACAAAACAGGCAAATGGAAGGAGGAGTAAATCATGAGCGTCCCCTGGGGAGGTGGGAATTAACTTAGAGGGTCTTTTGTTCTGGGAGGTGTCACCTTGCTCTAGTGGTTATGAATAACACAGACATATGGACCAGACTAACATCAAGGCTTATCCAGTATTAAAAATTACAGTTACTTACATTATCACAGTACATAATATACCCCTGCTACTGCAAAAGTATAAGTCATGTGAATGACCACAAATACACTAGCAGACGGATGGGGAACACAAAAGGACTAAAAAGTTAATTAATCTCTGCAAGGACTGAGATGCTGCCAGTACATTTGTAACACACATCTCATGTCCTTACAATATGGTTAATAAAAGTTTTTTCTGTTTTTTGAAAGAGAGTGCCCTCTTCATTCTGGAATTATTAATGAACTAGTTTAGTATTATGCTGGCTACTTTAGGGTGAGCACCTCGTTGGTTGTGAACTCTTATGGTGAGTGCATACTATTTCTATGTGTATGTAATATGTATGTGTGTGTGTGTGTGTATATATATATATATATATATATATATATATATAATATATATATATATATATATAGTGTATATATTATATATATATATAAAATATACAGTAGGTCCCGTCAGTCCACACTCAATTTATTGAAGAATTAGTGCTGGGGTAGCAATTGAAGCAGAGTCTCCGAACTCCAAAACATATTTACAATATAAATTGCACTCACAAGACTTTTCTATTCAGCAGACAGGTCCTTTATTGGTTTTAAGAAAAAGCCATAGAGGGAATCAACGTTTCAGTCCTCACTGGGACTTTTGTCAAGAAATATATATAGTGATCGCGCTAAGTGAAAAAATGTGTGGGTCCCGGGGACCCCTCACATTAAAAATCAGTTCCTACTTCACTATTTCTGGGTCTCATCACATATTATGGTGGTGAGGTCAGGCAGCAGTTAGGACCGTGCTGGAGGAAAGGTAGCAGATGGGATAGAGGTGGTTATGGGCAAGCAGCAGTTGGGGTAGAACTGAAGGTAAAGGCAGAGAGAAGTTGGGTTAGTGAATAAGGCAAAGAAAAACTCTGTTTGGTGAGCACTCTTTGTAGATAAATGTAGTAGTAGATTAAGTATAAAATTTAACTTTTATTCTGTCTAATAAAATAAATACTACCTGATATCAAACAAAACAGGACAAACAAACATATAATCACAAAAATATCAGCAAAAAGGTTCATACAGTATATCACAAAATGTTGTAATAATTACACGTACAGTACATGTATATTAATATGGATCAATCACCCTATTGTAATGCACCATATGGAAGAAATAGACTGATATCTATATTACCAGTATGAAATTATAATGATCCTCTATGTTCATGGCGAAATATAATGAATACATATACTAATTAATTATTAATAGATTTTCACAGCATCATAGTTCAAGTTTGTACCCTTAATTGTATGATAAGGTCTACCAAATTTATTGTATACACATCTGAAGATATACCTCATATAAGAGTTAGAAAAGTCAGGGTAAAGGACTGCTAATCCTCAATCTGCTGCTCCCCACCTATGCCGCAGCTATCTGTGAGAAGTGAGTGATCTTAAGAAAGCAGTTACCCTTGGAAACAACAGACTGACAGGGACGTTACTCAATTTTTCATTTCTGCTGTCAGGTGTCTTACTGATGCATTGGACAACTGATGAGAAATTTACTAGTTGAGATTGGCCACAGTCATTCGCTCCACACCGGAAGTGATGCGGCAGCAGTAACCAGGGAAACGCCGGACGCTGTAACCAGTGACGACGGAAATCAACATCCGGCAGACGGCACTGGGTGTAATACCTCTCTATACACACCCATTTTACTATAAAACATACAATGGATATCAAAAGACAATAATGTTATGCCTGCCTCCTAAAAAAGGGCAGGATGGAGATGCAGCAGAAAATACATACTTCAACAATGCACACAAACACTAAATACAATAGGACCACATGAGAATGTAGAGAGCCAAACCAGACTAGACAATATTTAGCTGTATTAAGGATCAACCCAGAAATGCAGAAAACGTGAATTCTTCGTTTAGTCCATGGGGCACCATGGTACCAAGTTTATAAATCCATCGGCTCTCTTATCTTAACAGCATCTTATGTATGTCACCACCTCTTTTAAGAGAGGGCACATGATCAAAGGGCATGTACAGTAACTGAAGTCTTTAATGGAATGCCCTGCTTGAACAAAATGTCTCGCCATTGGAGGAGTATTTCCCTCTAGTTGTTTGAAGGCTTTTTTTGATCGAGGACCTGTGCATAGAGATGCGCTCCTTTAACATGCGGATAGTTTTTCCTACATATATTTTATTGCAGGGGCATACTATTATGTATGTCACAAACTTAGTATCACAACACATCCTGTGTTGGAAATGATATACAGTTCCATGAAGTGGGTGTGTGAATGTATTACCAATTTTCATAAACTTGCAATTCACACAACCTGTGCATCTAAATGCGCCCCTTTGAGAAGTTAGCCAAGTGGCAGAACTGGTGGAACGGGAACTAATGTCGTCACTTGAAATTTTTTCTCTGAGCTTTTTGCTTCTCTTGTAGCAGAATAGTGGTCTTTGACTACAGACGTCTTTAAGAATTGGGTCCGTCTGTAGTATGTGCCAATGCCTCAATATAGCTTGTTTGATTAGCCTTGAGGTGATTGAATATGTGCTCCCGAACATCATCCTTTTGTCCTGTAATTTGATTGGTCTTGTTAAAAGATCCCATCTATTTAATGTTAACCATTTTTGTATAGATTGTTCGACTTCTTTTCTACAATATCCACGTTGGATGAATTTATCACCCATGCTGTTGAGTGCCTCCTGCAGATCTTCTCTATTTAAAGTGCCCGTATTGCGTAAACACGCACTATAGCGCCTATTTTGCGATCACTGATATAGATATATATATAATATATTGCATGCAAAGCCTATTAATAAAGTAGTTAACAAAGAAATCATCTAAGAATGTCAGGGATCCAGTTAGTGAGACTAAACTTTGAAATAATTTAGAGATAAGTATAAGCTGGGGTCGGTTAGAAGTCTTTGGGGAAGTAGTGACTAATTCTAACCAGTTTTTCCCAATACTAGAATACTTACCAGATCTCCTCCGATGTTGATAAACCCCTTTCTTATATGGATGGGAAGCATTTATCGAATATTTCCACTGTGGCTGTGATACTGTAACATAGCATTTTGCATACAGATACACCCGCAGTCGCACACAGAATATAGGCATGCCGAATTTCACTTTAATCAGCAGAAGCTGCTTGTGTGTCCTAATCTCTTTGCTGTGAATAAGACACATTTGAAGCTAAAAGTCACACAAAAAGACGCTCAGCACTACTGAGTCACACCACGGCGTGGCACGACTAGAAGAGCTGTGTAACATGCAAGGAGGCTAGATGTATGTGTGGACCCGTATGTATGACATTACATTAAAGGAATTGAAAGTTCATCTTTGATGATTAAGGTGCATGTAATGTTTAGTAGGCATATTTAGGGTCATAATACACTACTGAACCTGGTATGATGCAACATAAAGGCAGTGGAAGAAGGGTCAATAAGGAAAAGGGTTTCAAAACATTTGCTTAATAATTGATCTAGGCAAGATATCTGACATCTTTCCACATGTGGCATCCAGGGTAGATACATTAAAAATGAAAATGGACAGGATCCACACAGATTGGTTGCAATAATTATTATGATGAGGCTTCACTGTCACGCCCAACCCATCCATATTGGTAGTATAGATAAGGGCCTTGTAGGTATGATGGCATATACAGTCAGGTGCATAAATATTGGGACGTTGACAGAATTTTCACATTTTGGCCTCTATTCACCACCACAATGGCTTTGAAATGAAACAAACAAGATGTGCTTTAGCTGCAGACTTTCAGATTTAATTTGAGGGTAATCACATCCAAATCAGGTGAACGGTGTAGGAATTACAACGGTTTCTATATGTACCTCCCACTGTTTAAAGGGGCCAAAAGTAATGGGACTATCAACTCAAAAGCTATTTCATGGACAGGTGTGGGCTATTCCCTTGTTATTTCATTATCAATTAAGCAGGTAAAAGGTCTGGGGTTGATTCTAGGTGTGACATTTGCATTTGGAATCAGTTGCTGTCGACTCAATATGAGATCCAAAGAGATGTCACTCTCAGTGAAACAAGCCGTCATTAGGCTGAAAAATCAAAACAAACTCATCAGAGAGATAGCAAAAACATTAAGTGTGGCCAAATCAACTGTTTGGAACATTCTTAAAAAGAAAGAACGCACTGGAGAGCTCAGCAACACCAAAAGACCCGGAAGACCACGGAAATCAACTGTGGTGGATGACAGTAGAATTATTTCCCTGGTGAAGAAAAACCCCTTCACAACAGTTGGCCAAATCAAGAACACTCTCCAGGAGGTAGGTGTATATGTGTCAAAGTCAACAATCAAGAGAAGACTTCACGAGTGAATATAGAGGGTTCACCACAAGATGTAAACCATTGGTGAGCCACAAAAACAGGAAGACCAGATTAGAGTTTGCCAAACTACATCTAAAAAGCCATTCCAGTTCTGGAACAACATCCTATGGACAGATGAGACAAAGATCAACTTGTACTAGAGTGATGGGAAGAGAAGAGTATGGAGAACGAAAGGAACTGCTCATGATCCAAATCATACCACCTCATCAGTGAAGCATGGTGTTGGTAGTGTCATGGCGTGGGCATGTATGGCTGCCAATGGAACTGGTTCCCTTGTATTTATTGATGATGTGACTGCTGACAAAAGCAGCAGAATGAATTCTGAAGTGTTTCGGGCAATATTATATGCTCATATTCAGTCAAATGCTTCAAAACTCATTGGACGGTGCTTCACAGTACAGATGGACAGTGACCCGAAGCATACTGCAAAGCAACCAAAGAGTTTTTTAAGGCTAAAAAGTGGAATGTTATGCAATGGCCATGTCAATCCCCTGACCTGAATCCGATTGAGCATGCATTTCACTTGATGAAGGCAAAACTAAAGGGAAAATGCCCCAAGAACAAGCAGGAACTGAAGACATTTGCAGTAGAGGCCTGGCAGAGCATCACCAGGGATGAAACCCAGCGTCTGGTGATGTCTATGCATTCCAGACTTCAGGCTGTAATTGCCTGCAAGGGATTTGCAACAAAGTATTAAAAAGTGAAAGTTAGATTTAGGATTGTTTAGTTTGTCCCATTACTTTTGGCCCCTTAAAAAGTGGGAGGCACATATAGAAACCATTGTAATTCCTACACCGTTCACCTGATTTGGATGTAATTACCCTCAAATTAAATCTGAAAGTCTGCAGTTAAAGCACATCTTGTTTGTTTCATTTCAAAGCCATTGTGGTGGTGAATAGAGGCCAAAATATGATAATTCTGTCAATGTCCCAATATTTATGCACCTGACTGTAGTACTAGCAAGTGCCACACTTCGTGTTATTTTTTACTCTATGACACACTGTTACTCTGTAGCATATTTGAATGTTGGCCTGAGTGTATTCTACTGTGATTTCATATGTTCCCATTGTTGAGGGGGAGGGGTTGGGTATTTTAGATTTGCATTTTGCCTTTTATCTTGGATTTGCATATTTTAGTTATACATACTGTTCTTTTTATGTAACTGATATTAATGGAGTGATGTAGTTTGCATTTAGAATCCTGTGAGGCACCAGAAAACTGTATATATTTAATACAGATAATGGTAAAAATAATGTTTCCATATACTGTATTTGCACAAATGTAAAATTGGAATTTTCTGTAAGGATCCTTCTATATATGCTGAGACAAATAGTGATCATACACGTTTGAAGCAAAATCATTACATTACTTTTTAATAATGTTTAGTGAATATGTTAGAATTGTTTGAGGTATTAATGTCAATCTATCACAACCCTGAGTGTAGCCTACAAGTTCAGTGGTCTGACCTGTACCAGACTATATCACAAGAACATGCCCATTTATTTTGACTTTGTCATCTTGACACTGAGCTGTAATTCATATTTATTCTATGTGACCTACTGTGTAATTTGTTTAGGTGATCTCTGGGTTGTTTCAAAGACTTTAAACTTCGATCCACTGGATACATTCATTGCAAGCAGTGTTTTCTTTGGTCCATCCTCTAACAATGATATAGAGATTTCTCCTTTGAACGGATATAGCCCTTCTAATTGGCCATCAAATAGTAAGTGATTGCCAAACCTATACAGATAACAAAAATGTTTGTCATTTGGATACAATCATTGTTAAATATTAGTATAGATTTGTTCTTTGTTAAGGTGGAAATATGAATAGCATTGTATATTTGCACAACTAATGAACCTGTCTGTCCTTATGCACTCATTGAGTAGACTGCACCAACTTGCACAGCATCAATCAGTAAATGTGTGCTATGACAAAGTAAGGTACAGAATAATACAATGTAAAACATATACACATATTAGGAAGATCTATAGAATATATCCAATTAGTATAAAGATCATACAATATTTAAAGGTTCAGGGATTTCGCCTCTGAAGATCCATCATTGGAGCTTTAAAGGTGGATGAAGTTTCACAATGTGGATATGACTAACTGCACAGGATCAGGAATTTGTAGGATATTGACACTGTACAAGGCTTACTAACATTTTCATTGAAGATGTCTTATACTACTGATGGCCTCCTCTCCATCACAGATCATGTCTCAAGTTACGTGGGACCTCTAGGTAATCCTGAGGGGTTGGAGTGGTGTGCCAGTATGGGCTTACTTTGCCACCCTATTGAGGGGGTAGGGGAGGTCATTTTACAGATATGCTTGCCTTCCAGGATCTCTGTTCCAGGGTCTTGCTACAGCCCAGACCAAAATGGTTTCTAGAGGGGTGGTAGCTAAGCCTTGGGAATCACAGGAGACAGTGGTCATCTGAAATCATTTTCATCCAGGATGCGTGGTTAGAAGCCGATCTGATGTCACTGCTCTGTAATTGATTAAACATATGCATTTTAAAATGTACATGATTATACATATCAACACATATCACAGAGGAAAAATACTGCAAAACTCTTCCTGCAGCACCAGCAAGATGTGGGAGCCCCTAGTTGTTTTGTGAGTGCCTGTAACATGAGAATACCTGGAACGTTGAGATGTATGTGCATTAAACGTCTGCCAGCCTATTGTTTTTTCATTAGTTTTTATTTCCATCTTGTGATGGGAAAAGCTCAAATAACAGGAATCTATATATTTCAAAGCGATGGTACTCCATTGGCTGTTGCTCATTGTGGTCAAGTACATTAAAATAAATAAATATATTTCCCTGTCCTAAATTATGTCCCATACCCCACCACACTAGTGTATTGCAATTTACAGATAATCACAGCATTGAAGTGAAATTGTCATGAAAATGTACAATCTGTTTTTGCAGTGATTGTCCATGCACTGCTAGTGTGTAATGCAAGCACAGAGCTGACATCTTGGAGAAATATACAGGAGCACTTTAACCCATCCACACTACCTCTCATGCCTCATCTCCTTGCAATGTAAGTATTGTGGTGCAGTTATGGCACTGCATGCTCAACTAGTTGTGAAAAGCTGCCTTCCCCTGACAGACAGAAGTAGCTTCGAAAGGAACCACTATTTCTGCATTGTTATGCTACAACTTACACCTATGGAATCGGTATGGGATGCCGGCAGTCAGGATCCCGGCTGTCAGGGCTAGCATACCGACAATTGTTGTTCGGTATGCTAACCCTCCCCCTCTCCCTACCCTAACCCTCTCTCTTCAGTGCCTAACCCTAACCTCTTCCCCTAGTGCCTGAACCTAATGTCCCCCTCCTCGCACTCTAAAGCTAACCCACCCCCTTAGTGTCTAACCCTCCCTGTAGTGCCTAACCCCCACCTACTTACCATCGGTATGCCGGAGGACGGGATGCCGGCACCAGGATTGTGATAGGTGCCGGTAATATCAGCGCCGGCATCACAGCTGCTGGGATACTGACTGTATCTTATACCTACACATGTTATGATGCATTAAGTATTTAACTATTTAAAATTATTTTTATTTCTTTTGTGTTTTGTTTCATTATGCTATATAGTAACACCCGTTCATCACCTTATTTATAAGAGTGGTCAGTGTTTGTTTGTGAGATTTAGATGCCCAGATGTATTTCCCTCGCTCCAGGTCCTCTGATACTGAGAACATTAATAAGATTTCTAGAGGAAAGTTCAAATCACCTGCCATTACTGCCAAAGTGTCCTGCAAATGTGAGATTCCTGATTATACCTATGTGCTGAGTTTAGCAATGGGGATGATTAAACAATTCTGTTTGAATGAAGACCAAGGAAAAGCCTTAATGCAAATAGCACATATGGTAGCTGGCTGTGATGGACACCAGAGGCAACAGACTTCCCCCATCACAATCATACATGGTAAGAGAACATGCTCGGTTTAGGCAGAAGTGTGTGTAACCCTGCCTCTTATCAGTAATAACCCTGTCATATTTTCACTTGTATATGGACAGACTTAATGATATATTGCTCACACTAATAAGAAAGTATGTAACTCTTGATTTCAATATTCTTAAAACACATTGACTCATTTGTAGAAGTATTGATGTACTGATTTTCTGTATTGTTTCATTAGATATACTGAATATAATTTAGAAATGTATATTTCATAATGGTGATATATGAATTCCATACAATTTATACATAAATGCTTTGTCTGTAGCATCCATTTTTGCAAAAGGCAGTAAGTAACGGAGTTCCCTAGTTGAAGTGTGCATCACTCATTACTAGTCTGCATTTAATTGTTTGGCATCATTATGGTTATATGCATAGGAGAATCACATTTAAAATGCAAATCAGGCTCATAATAAAGCAATCTAACATATTAATGCAAGTCTGCCTGTAAAAGACACTGGCATCTTGTACTTGAATGGTCTGCAATAGAGCCTCTGAATATGAATGCTATACTTGTGTATTTCAGGAGTTTTTGGTTCTGGAAAGAGTTACCTGCTGGCGGTGGTAGTTTTGTTCTTAGTTCAGCTATTTGAAAGCCATGATCCTGCCAAAGACCCTGGTTCATCTCACTGGAAACTTCTCATCTCATCATCCACCAATGTTGCAGTTGATCGAGTTCTTCTGGGGTATGTTTAGTATTATGAATAAAATGCATTATAAATACATATGCAATGTATCATTATATAACCTAATCAACTGGTTTATTCTTAATATCTCAAAAATACAAAACGAGAGAGGTTTTTGTCCTTTGGGTGACGCACACAAAAGTTATCTTTACTTATGTAGTAAAAAACGTAACATTTATTAGGTATACTTTAAAAATGTCCTTTTCTAAGGACAGCAAAATAGAGGTTAAAAATAGGAAAGTAGGGATGACAAGTGTATTAAAGAATGTGTAATAAAATAAAATGAACCCTGCTGTGTGTCTGTATTGCTACGTGGTATATAGTTAAATATTTAAGTTAGACTCTGGGTCATACAGATAATGAGAAGGTGAGAATTTTATTATATTCTATTGAAGTTGATCATATGGAAGCTAGTGAATATATAATATCCAATCATAGCAGATAAAGTAAAGCCTAATATATAAGACTGAGTACAGATATCCTGACTACTCCAGTCAGTATGTTGGTCACATATCTTTCACTTATTCCAGTATAGTGTAATATTTGTCATAATAAGTCTGGATATATACTCCACTTATTGATTTTATTATTGCTATTATTATTGCTATTTATATTAGCATTTGTTAAGATTCAGTGGATTTATTGGTCTCTTTCCCCTGACCATATATTATTATTATATATAATTCAGACTTTTCAATTCTGTTCAGAATCTCCTATCTTGCTTTAACCTTTAATGATGTGTATGTCTATTACATTCACGGTCCGAGATCAACTTGAATTAGTTATTTCCAACTTAGTGTGCATCAATGTTATTTCTCCCTACAAACTGTTCACTCTCTCCCATTGCCACATTGCCACTATCAAAACATTGAGAAGAGATACATTGTTGTACTACTACCTGAAATTATTCATTTGGAACTATGGCCATGATTCAGAGCCGGACGCTCTGACAGAGTGCTCGCTCTGAATCAGGGCAGTCCTTCTGAATTTTATAGTGGCCTCCTGGCCGCTCGTATAGCCGTGGGTGACCACCCACAGCTATAACGAGCGGCCAGGAAGATGGTCGCGATGGTCAAGACCATCACGACCATCGGGCTTGCGACGAGACCCTTGTGGTAGGGTCTCGTTGCCGCAAGCCCTGGAGTGCTTTTGGCTCTATCAGAGCCGAAAGCACTCCCACTGACATCACTTGTGATGTCAGTGGGGCCGGCCCCAGACGGTAGGCGTTCCCATGGGAACGCCTCCGTCTGGCCAGCCACGCCGCCGGCACGCCCACCAAAGGGGGCCTGCTATCACTTACCATCGACAGCACGCCCCCTTTCTAGCGAGACCCATAGCGACGGCTTGCCCGTCACCATCCGGGTCTCGCGCATGCGCATGACGGAGCCAGGTCCGTCGTGCGCATGCGCACTGGGCCAACATCGACCCACTTGCGAGCGCTCAGCGCTCGCGAGCGGGTCTGAATCAGGCCCTATGTTGTTAAATGGCTCATTTACATCAAAGTCCCTTTAATTAGAATAATTTCCACCAAGTTATTTTATATTATCCCTTTAAAATATTTAGAGGTTTCTCATTGTAGTCTGCATGTGCTTCCTCTAATAACTGTTATCAGGGTAGGAATGGGAGTACCTGATGATCTGCAATTTGCTCCTAAATGCCAGAAAACAGATGAAAATGGTCGTCAGACAAGTTTGTTAAATTTTTGATCTAAACAATTTGTCCAAACAACAGTTTTGGTCCATTTTCCAGCGTTTGGGAGCAAATTGCTGATTGTCATTTGCTTTCATACCTTACCAGATTTTCATTCCAACCAATCAACTAGTTGGATGGTTGGACAAAAAATCTTTACATGTGTATCCAGCTTTATACTAACAAAGAATGTGGAGATACCAAAATGCTATGTGGGAAATTGTCCTAGTTACAGGGACATGTTTGACAATCGAATCTCTGAGTCATATAAACTTGGACGGAATAGAATGTTGATTTGCTGCTGTAATTGGTGATGTTTAGGTTGTTTGGGAGTGCACAAGTTTATTTTTATGTACAAATGTGTCCTTATACACCTAGCATCTATATGCCAAGTGGCGCGAGATGCCTGGCACAACTGTGCCGCTCCGAGAAGTGTCGCGTACTTTCTTTTTAAAAAAAAATAATTTGTGTCTTATGCACATTGCAGACGCAGCAAAATACCAGTCATCGTATAATAGAGACGGTGGGCTGTTAGTTTAACCACTCAGGAAATAGTATGAAGCACATACAAAATTACAGATGAAGCACAGCGGAACTTGGCGTAAGATAAAACTGCGGCTGCTGCATCGCGGCACTTCATATACAGATTCAGACACATTCGCACACACATGTAGAAATGCTGCACATCAAACTGATCAGTGTAAACTAGGAGAGCAGTTTTGTCGCTTAGTTATTTATGCAAATAAGATGCACACAGTTTGCGCATGTGGCGTGCTGAGATGGGGATGCTTGGTGCGACTGAAACCTCAATGTATGAAGACACATCTGTACTCTAAAATACGTTCGTTATTGGAATCTGTAGATTAGATTGTCTGTCTCAAATAAAACAAATTACTGTTTTCTAAGCTCAGTATTACTATATTGAGGCCATTATACTGAAGTGTTCTTGTCTGCCACATGTCGCAGATAATCTCCTCCTGCCTGTATTTTATGTGTGCATTGCCTGCAGGCCTCAGCCAGCATGCCTCCCACACATCTGTTCTCTCAATCCGCTCTCACCTACCTGCGGAGATGGGTTTTTTATAGTAATAATAAATACTGGCTAATTTAGGTCAATTACTGCAGTAATACAATAACACCTCCCAAGTAAGCTATAGAAGTCTCCAGGATAAGTGTGTCTTTTATTTTAAACATACGGCGGACATTAGAGCGTGTCATGGTGTGAATGTGCTAAGCAGATACAGTTGGTAAGGCATTTCGGTTGCTGTGTTTGTTATAGCTAGACATAAAAATAGTGTTAAAATGTAAATATACTCAATACATTATCTCTGAGAAAATTAGTTGTATTTATCCTGTGTATTACTCTGTCATATCTTTTCAAAATGGTGGCAATTGCGAGCATGAAAAATTTAGCTAATGTTACATTTTAATGTAAATAAATATAGCATTACTAATCCATAAAGTACTGTACATTACAGGCTTGTACTAGATAATGATGCTAAAATTAGATTAGTAATTAAGATTTTAGTTGGTAGTACATAAGCAATAGCAGTGTGCTCCCCAGAAAATTTTTCCAGCCAGGTGGCATCAAGAAGTAGCCGGGTGGGGGCCTTCGCAATAATAAAATATTTTAAATCCTGACCTTTATAATGATTTAAACTTGAAATAACAATTTATATATTAATTATCTTCTTAGAGGCCCAGATACTGTCCCCACTTGCAGGCTACACAGAATATATTTTTTATACAGCTCTACAGATACTGGCCCCACTTGCAGGCTCTCTTTAATCAGTTCAGGTGATTGTTCCCGTCTGAACTTTTATACAGGAGGAGGAATCTTTGCTCTCCAGCCTGACACCGCCCCTGCACTGTGATGGACAACTACCCCCCCGCCCCAATGCCACATTGCCTGCTCGGCACTCACCCCTGCCCCATTGCTGTGTTCCCTGCCCGAACCTGCCCCAATGCCGCATACCCTGCCTGGCACCTCCCCCCGCCGCAATGCGCCGTGTCCCGTTACCTGGCACCTTCACTTACATGTCCTTATTGCCGGTGGACACGGAGCCTTCATTGTGAAGAACGTGACGTCAGTGCAGCTTGGCGTCGCATCCGTGTCCGTGGCAACAAGGACACATTGATGGTGACCAGGACTGCGGTGCATTGGGGCATGGAGAAGTGCCGGGCGGTAGGCTGTTTCTGCCAGGCGATGCGCCCGCAGAAAACAGCCTGGGGAGACCACTGCATCACCCATGTTTTTGGAATTGACCCAAACGTTACTAACCACTGGTTTAAAGAATAGATTGTTTATAGATGTGATGAATCTTTTGATCTGTGTGTTTAACATTTATATGCAGTTTAATAAAACAAATGGAACTGTACATCCACTAAACGATTAAGTTGAGCGATTGAAAGTTATTGTTCATTCGTTCATAAATCGTTTGCAAAAATATCCCGCTCCCGCTGGCCGTTTAGACCTCTATCATCGGGCAAACATGCTGGACAATCTGCTGATAACGTCAGGTTCAGCATGTGTGCATATGATTGATGTGCCTACACTGAACGACTGCTCATTCAGTGTAGGCACATCACAGACTGACAAATGACTGCACGATTGCAATGTCATAATCGTGCAGTCGTTTTGAGGTCTGCTAGTGGATGGGCAGCATTAGAGTAGAGCACTTATCTTCTGGATCAATCCTTGAACATGTTCATCGGGGAATGTGTGACGAAATGTCACTTAGGACGTGCGGAGTGGTCCAGATTAAAATTCTTCAATCCCCCGCTAATGGTTCTCAGTTTCCTCCATGGTGTAAATCACAGAGGGAAAAACAAATAACAAAACAACCAATGTGTAGATCTGTTTTGTTCACAGAGGAGTTCTAAGATGATAAGAATCCACTATATCCCACACATACAACTCGCTAGTGGAGTGTGAGTCATATATCTTGGAAAATGAATTCTCCTCTGTATGTGCACCATTCTTTTAAGTTTCCCCCAGCCAAGATAGAGAAGTGGAAAAAAGAAGAATCACAGGGGGCTTACCCCACTCACTCTGCAGTAGATATAATCAAGTGTATCAAGGTTTCTTTATGTATATGCATATAGGAAGGTGATATAATCGTATCAAGATATCTTTGATGTATCAAGTCTCCCATACCAAAGGAAAGATGGATGTCCACCAAAGTTCTTAATCTTAAAAATGTATTTATTCCATAACAAGCAATGGCTACTGAGTCCAGACAGTACAAGGTAACAGCAGATCTTATACACTCTTTAGCTTTCCGGATAAGAAAAAAAAAATGTGCATGTACCTTAGTTGGGTTTCAGTATAGTTGCCAATCCTAATTCCATAAAGGTAAAAACACACAAACTGACGTGTTTCGACCCTGAGGGTCTTTATCAAGGTTAGTCACAGTAAGTCTCCCCAGTGTATCTTAAATACCCACAGGAAGGCTGTCATTGGTGAAGGCGGAACATACACAATTAGCTAAAATCAACTAAAGACTTAATGCCTCATAGTCTAGCCTGCGTTAAAAACAATCCTCAAGTCTACTGTATGCCTCTACAAACAAATGTGAAGGGTACAAAGTTGGAAAATAAGCCTTTACCTGCATTTATCGGCATTGCGTTCCAGCTCCTGGAACGCAGCCGTTTCCGGCAGTACTGCCCGGCAATTCCCCACAGACGGGGAAATTGGGCTCTAGTGTCTGGAGGGTGACAGGCTGCGTTCCAGCTATTGGAACGCAGCTATATCCATCAAAACTCCCTGACAGGGGAAATCTGGCTCTAGTGTCCGGATCGGTGGTATAGGTGAACTCTATATAGAGTAAAATAGCCCTATTTACTACTTTATGTAAGAAGAGTCCCAGATCACTTGGATCGGGCTATAAAATAAAACACTATGCCTCATATAAAATATTCTGCTATAGAAGGATATTATTGTGAAAGATATCAATACCATTTCTCATATTCATAATAAACAGCAACAAATGTAAATCATTTGGTAAAATAAAAAATCGGGTAAAATAGTAGCCTCTATATCTCAAACAGTGGTTCAAGACAACATGAATCCGTATTGGACCACACTTACTTTCACATAACAGTTGAATCCTTTGGTCAAATGTAAAATAATATTCATTTTAAACTATATGACTAAGAATTTCAAAAAGGTCCTACATATAACATAGCATAAATAAAGTAAAATTCATCATAATAAACATGGAATATACACACTAAAGTGGGAGATAGTTTGTATGCAGTTAACTACTATAGTTTTTTACAGTATATTTATATAATAAAATCAACCGCTGATGGAAAGGATGTCATCACGATGGCACATGTGTACGATGCACACCTCCCATTGAGTTTAATTAAAAAAACTTTGACACACTGATCAGGGACTGCTACCCTGGTAAGAGCTGGCAGCCAGTAGCTAACTGGGGAGTGGTGGCAGCCACCAAAGGCAGTGAGGGGGCCTGGTAGCCACCTCCTAGGATGCTGCGTTGAGTGAGAGGGGGCGCTGATCCCAGGTGCACCTGGTACAGGGAAGATTTCTCATAATGGAAATAAAAATGTTGTAAATTGTATATAATTTTACCAGTTACTTACTGGTAATATTAAAGTTACTTACTTACCCTTACTGCTGGTTATGGTCTTCATTAGGACTGGTACAAACAGGCACTGAAAAAAAAAACATCTAGTTCAGTGGTTCCCAAACTTTTTTAAATCACGGCGCCCTAGAGTATCAGCATTGTTTTCAAGGGAGCCCTAAGCCAAAAGTTTGTTTTACTGAGAAAAAAATTATTAAATAAATTGTGCTTACCTGTCATCCTCAGGTTCAGTTAAGTGGTGATGAACAGGTCTGCGCTTCTGTTTGTCCACATATTTACATTACATTGACTATAAATAATTTGATTTTGGTACTGGACCACCAACCTGAGGCACCCCTGCAAGTGTCCCGAGGCACCCCAGGGTGCCACGGCACACAGTTTGGGAACCACTGCTCTAGTTATAAGTGTAGACAAAGCCTTGCACTAAAAGCATATTCACAAAGTTTCTCAGCAGCAATAATGTACCATGTACTTAGCGTTTCTATATCACTACAAAGTTTTTTTTATTGAGCATTAACCGTTCTGAAAGCTGCTTGTCAGCAAGTGTGTGTGTGTGGTCAGGTCCATTTGCTTACATTATTTTATAGGCGATCTGTGTTAGTGTGCTTTGTAGGCTTTAATAACACATGTTAAAATAATCATGAAGAAAGCCTTTATATTGCTATTTTGACTGTTCACCACCAATCAGTTCTCAAGTGCTAATGCATGAAATCATTACACATTGGGGTATATTTACTAATGTGCAGGTTTTTAGAAGTGGAGATGTTCCCCATAGCAATCAATAATATTCTAGCTATTATCTGCTATAAAATGCTAGATAAATGATAAGTAGAATGATAAGTAGAATCTGATTTTTCTATGGGCAACATCTCCACTTCTAAAAACCCACACTTTAGTAAATATACCCCATTGTGTAAAAACATGTGGAACTCAAATGTATTTTATGTTTAGCAACTGTGTCTAATGCAGCATATTGTCCTCTCTATGAAACAGATTACTTGATCTAGGATTTGACCAGTTTATTAGAGTCGGAAGCATTCGGAAAATTGCAAAGCCCATCCTGCCCCATAGGTAAATATAGGTCTCTGTGTTTTGTATAGTGTTGTCAATAGTGGATTTAGGGCCTGATTTGGCAGACATCGCTACTGCGATTACAGCTGTGAAAATATTCTAATGCTTGCAAAACCGCCGACATAAAGATGCCCACTTCACATCCATCCACTGTCTCTTTTCTGTGTAAACATCGGTACCCACGACCACTCACGAAGCATTTGCACCAGGTCTGACCTGCCGCAGACCCTGCAAGTCTCTGCGCACTAAGGGCTCACAAGCTGCGTATGCAATCGCAGTGGCTAATTTATGCACACCCAAGCAACTGTGTTCAAACAAACAGGCACTCCTGCGTTTTTCCTACCACTCCCGCGTCACCACTCCCAAACACTCACAGCCTGTCACTCACTCTGCAGTGGATTCCTCTGTGCATGCGTAATTGCAGTGCTAACGTAGCGCACGCGCAGTGCGACCTATAAACATGTCCAGGGCCGCAACTAGGGGGGGCTGGAGGTGCACGTGCACTGTGTGAGCCGCTGTACCTGGTGCCAGTGACCTCCAGCCCGGCGCTGCAGAGAGGCTCCAAGCCGGACGTCCGCTGGTAATATTACCAGCGGGCGCCCGGCTCCTTCTCTGCAGCGACGCGGTGTAGCCGGAGCCGGAGGCTGGAGTTTTCTCCCGAACTCCAGCTTCCAGCTCTCCCCACGAGCACTATGGGGGAGACGTCATGACATCTCCCCCATAGTTCCAAGGAGCAGCCGGCGGACCGGACGCGACGCTGGATGCAGGAGCGGGGTTCAAGGTAAGTATTTTTTTTTTTTAATAAGCTGCACTACAGGGGCATTATTATGGGGGCAGGGGAATTACCACAGGGGCATAGGCAATAAGGGGCATTACTATTGGGGCATGGGCACTACAGGGGCATTACTATTGGGGCATGGGCACTACAGGGGCATTACCACAAGGGCATTACTGTGGGGGCATGAGCACTACAGGGGCATTACTGTAAGGGCACTACAGGGATATTACTATGGGGGCATGGGCAATACAGGGGCATTACTATGAGAGCATGGGCACTACCGGGGCATTACTATGAAAGCATGTGCACTACAGGGGCATTAATATGGGAGCATGGGCACTACAGGGGCATTACTGTATGGTGGGCACTACAGGGGCATTACTACATTACTATGGGGGTATTAACATATGGGCATTACTATGGGGGCATTACAATATGGGCACTACTGCAGGGGGAATTACATGGGGGGCGCCAAATTACTGTCTTGCCCCTGGTGACAAAAATCCTAGTTTCGGCCCTGACATGTCCAATGGCTAACAATCGCTCAATCTGCGTAGTTAGTTGCATTTGCGATCACTGCTGAATCAGATCCTTAGTACAAATTATACTTTAGATGAAATGGTTCTGTTTGTCTGTGTTTCTCACATTTGTTTATTAGAAAAAAATAGGAAAAAGTCCCATTTTACTGAGCGGTTAACAACCCATGGAAGAAATAATTTGATAGAGGAAAAAAAAAGAAAAGAAAACCAGCACGCTATCATGTAGCAGCTGGTAGTGGGTTGTCAACCCCACAAAATAGTAAATAGGAGAAAATATATAAACAACCAGCACTTGTATATAAATATAAAGTTAAATGAGAAAAATATGTATTATTTCATAAGCAATAATTATTATTATTATTATTATTATTACATTTTATTTATAGGGCGCCACAAGTGGTCCGCAGCGCCGTGCATACAGTAAAGGTTACACAGAATATTACATTACAATACAGTAACCAAATATAAACAGAACACAAGGAGCAATTAGCAACACAATTCTCCATACACAATACAGCTGGGAAGGTGAAGGCTGTCATAGAAATGCTAGAGAAGAAGGCTGTGAGACAGTGGGGAGGAGGACCTTGCTCCTAGGAGGGTCAATAATCACATTTAATACAAGAATATTATTATAAAAGACAATTTAAAAATAAAAATTCAATTGTTTGTATAAAAAAAGACCAGATAACTATTTTCATATATAGCCATAATATAAACAAGGCAGACTCCCATAGGACTAGAATAAAGTGCACTGCAGGAGGAGTGTGGACTGTACAAGTGCGCCTCTGAACCTATTTACTCTGGAGCCCTGCCGTGGAACATAAACCCACCACTCTCTGGTTCTGATTACGCCACTGACAAGAGGTTCTGGAACTTCAGCCTTACAAACTACAGGTGGATTACAATTACAGCCCCATAAATTGCGGAATATACGCTAAGAGGACTGTTTATACCATCTAACACTTGCTAATTATCAGCTGCTTATATTACTGGGCTTCATGAGAACTGGTCCATATGGACATTTTGACAAATCGACTGCACTTTATTCTAGTCCTATGGGAGTCTGCCTTGTTGATATTACTGCTATATATGAAAATAGTTATCTGGTCCTTTTTATACAAACAATTGAATTTTTATTTTTAAATTGTCTTTTATAATGATATTCGTGTATTAAATGTGATTATTGCTTCTGAAATAATACATCAGTTTCTCATTTAATTGCTTTATATTTATATACAAGCGCTGGTTCTTTTATATAAGAAATAATTTGAGTCTGAATTCATTACACATTTTTACCCCATGCAAAACTTTACCCTTACCTTACAGGGCTATAATGCACAAAGCTGGATGTGGTATATTTTGTCGATATTCATTATGTCGACAATGAACATTTTGACATGTTCATAATGTCAACATTAACCACATTGACACTGATGTAATGTCGACATTGTTAAAGTATCGACTTGCTTTTGGTCTGTTGCTATGAATAACCCTAATGGAAATGTCAACATTTTGCAGCTGTCGTAATTCATCGATGCTGACATTTTGATGTCGACCTTGTAATTGGAGACATTGTATTGTATTTCTAATGCCTTTTCACTTTTTATATAATAAATTGTGTGACATAAATGCTTCATGCTCAGGCCAAGGAAACTGTTATACACTGTAATTCCTATAGCATTCTGAGTTTGTAAGGTGAAAGATAATAGAACGGTTTTGTAAAAATAAGAATAAAAATGATTTTGTGGTTGTGTTTCTATAATAATATAAACTCACGAGTGACACTTTTTTTTCAACAAGTATTTTTATTGAAAAATGTTTTCAATAACAAAGCATCAAAACAATAAAATAGAAAAAATAAATATAAAGTACATGAGCATAATATCCTATCAAAATGTAAGTGGTACGTATACATTCACGGATATCAAATATGGTATACAATCAAAGCAACAAAATTCAACTAGGAAATAGAATACAATCTAAAGCCATTAATACACTAGTATCCGTCATACACTTGCTAAGTCTATGCACAGCAATACAAAAACTGTTGTTTGTACCCCTACTTATCTGTCACTGTGGACCTGCATTATCCTTAATAACCTCTAGTATTCTGTGTCATTGTACAGCCTTCATGCTGCTGGTTCAGAGAACGAAAGTGAGCAACTCAAAGAGCTTCTAGCACTTTTAAAGGGAGATGACCTAACTCCTGGAGAAAAGGCTTATGTTCGAAAAAGTGTTGAACTACATAAACTGGGTACCAATAAGACACTGCTGGGCCAGGTAGTAATTATGTGCATGACTTTTCATTTAGCTTTGTTTTCAGTAGTATTAAGGCCCCATACATCAGCAATTGATTGCAGCAATTGTGCAATTTGCAATCGATTGTGTATAAAAATCTTCCCCTTTTTCAATCGATGCAGATTGCAGAATTGCCACAATCGATTGTGTATAAAAATCTTTCCCTTTTTCAATCGATTGCAAATTGCAGAGTTGCTGAATTGCTGATGTATGGGGGCCCTTACCCTTCCTTCCAGTGTACTGTATAGTATGAAGTTGTTTAATGTACCAAAAAAAAATTAATTTCTCATTCATCTGATCTGGGGGACACTGGTATGTGTACCTTGGGTGTAGAGGGCACCGTACCAGGAGCAGGCACATAACTCATATTGAACTTGTTTGAAAATCTGATTCACCCCCAGCATCCAGTTATGCCTTTTGATCCACAGGAAATCAGTTTTCACTTTTGTGCCTCGCAGGAGCAGCTGAGGGGAGCAGAAAGGAAGACCCAGGGGGTTCCAGGTTACACACCTGTGACCTCCGGGCACTGCACACAATCTCCAGCAACAGAGACTGAAACTTTTCTGCAGCCATCTTCTTTCATGCGATTGGCAAGTTTGGGTACTGACTTCCAAGGTTCTCATGATATACCCGGTTACTCTCTCTCCTTGTCTAGATTGAGTACTGACTTCCTGGCTTCTATGTTCTGCAATTGGTTATCTCAGTATCATTTACATGGAGAGGCGAGCTCATGTGTTATGTTTCCTTCTTTTATAAGGGTTTCTACTATATAAGCTATGGCCTTGCGTTGCGCTGCTTTTTACACTTTGTATTGATGCAGACTTGCAATCTGTTTGTTATTCTCAATCATCTTTCCATCATCGTACTGTATTCACTGAGTACATTTTCCTTACGCAAAGTGGTGTCTGCTGTTTCAGCTAAAGGGTTTATGTGTCTGTACTCTCTCCACTATAATTGTGGCGTGCTGACCCTTTCGTCAGCTAATGTATCCCGTCCATTTTACTTGGTTGAGTCCAGCTCCTGCGCTGTCTCAATACAATATTCTCCCTATTTTACTTTTTTGTGTACTGCCTTCTAGCTCACGTGTTGTTACGGTACTCCCTCATTTTTATAATTATCTAAATAAATATACTGTATATAGTCAATATGTAACATTATATGTAATATATTGGCCACAAACCGAACATTATCACCAAAGCTATCTATACAGCAATGGAATATCCTTGTGCAGATATGCACTTAATAAATGGAAAACATAAAATACTGTAAATCATCACATTAGCAGATGCTCCAGTTACAGCAATTCTCTCCTCTTGACTTTCTCTATACAATCTGCTACTGATGACAAGCTTGTCCTATGTGCTGAGAATAGTTTTAAGTAGTTACAGGCCACATAAAGGATTAGCATGCCTGTGAACTCGCACACGATTGTGTTGAGGGCAGAGGCGGGCTGGGCCGGGGGGCAGGGTGCCATGTGCCCCCCGGGCAGGTAAAATTTTAGTGGTCCAGGGCCGCCCGCAGCCGTGCTCTGCATATACATAGCACGCTGTGGATGGCCGTCGGCTGGGGCTGGTCCTCTGCTCCATCGGATGTCCTACCTCTTGCTCCGCCTCCTGATCCCCGTGCTGAGTGAACGTCATCACCCTGGGCACCCTCGCAGCGGATCCCCCGGCCATTGATAATTGCAGTCACAGTGCAGTGCAGTTCGAAGGTGGCTAACATGGAGGCGGAGTCGGGGCAGGGGGCGGGGCTACACGGCAGTCAGAGGCCAGGCCAGCATCATGAAGGGAGAGAGGAGGTGATGGAGGAGACAGTAAAGTGAGTATATTGGCTGTAAGGTGATAGAGAGGAAGGGGGGGGGGGGGGGGAGTTTCTGTGACTGTGTATGTATTTGTGTGTATAAGTGTGTATGTCTCTGTATGCATGTATCTGTGTGTATATATGTGTATCTGTGTTTGTGTAACTGTGTGTATGTCTGTGTAAGTGTGTGTATGTATGTCTGTGACTGTGTGTGTCTGACTCTATTTATGAATGTGTGTGTATGTGATTATATATGGACTGTGTATGTGTATTAATTTGTAACCATGTATGTGTGTATTAGTGTGTGACTGAATGTGTGTGTATTATTGTGTAACTATGTATGTGTGTATTGGTGTGTGACTGTGAATAAGTGTGTCTGTATGTATGTGTGTAACTATGTATGTGTGTGTATGTGACTATGTATGACTGTGTGTGACTGTGAATAAGTGTGTCTATGTATGTGTGTAACTATGTATGTGTGTGTATGTGACTATGTATGACTGTGTGTGTGTGTATTGGTGTGTGACTGTGAATAAGTGTGTCTGTATGTATGTGTGTAACTATGTATGTATGTGTGTGTATGTGACTATGTATGACTGTGTGTGTGTGTATTAATTTGTGACTAAGTGTGTATTAGTGTGTGACTGTATGAATGTGTGTGACTGTGAATAAGTGTGTCTGTATGTACAGTATGTATGTGACCGATGGCTTCCTGACTACATCCCGTGCTGTACATACTTAATTTTTATGTTTCTGGGTGATTATAAAGATGCAGTCATAGTAATTTGTTTTTTAAAAAACTTTTCTTCATTTTATCCTGATTGTTTTGGGCTGTGCAATAGAGTAAATCTGCCTCTAGTTTTAAGGTGGCCATACACGGTGCGATGTACCGTGTAGTGCGACTGCTGATCTGCCAGCAGACGGATCGTGCTGTCACTGCCGGCAATCGTACAGTCCCCGCAGACCGCACGATATGCCGGCTCCCCCCTCCTCTATTTGCATGGGATCGTACATTGCATCCCAGATCAGATGGTTCTGCAGGAAGACCTGGGGATGCGATGTACGACCCCGCGGAACCGCACAGCCCTTCCTGGTTGTCCCTTCACTGGTTTTCTCCACACTCCTTCCAAAAAACTGGTCAGTGTGTGCTTTGGGCAGGTCACCAGTTCTGGTTGGTGTTTACATGTTCCTGGTAAGGTTATGACTTTCTCCTCAATGCGATAGCATCCATGACAGGATGAATTTCTGTACCACTCAGGCTCAACTTTTCTCCTTTTGCTCCATTCTGTTGCTGGAGGAACTGCTGGCACATGAGATCCTGCATCATCCATGCCTAGTGCCACATTACAGGTTCTCCTCTTCGACACTTGCTTTTATAGGCTTTTGTCTTAGAGAAGACTATTCTTGAGTACAGGCTGCTTTACTATTTTGCTCTTAGATATCTGCTCTTTATTGCAATCTATGAGGGGGACAATGTTATCCTGTTTTGCTGATGTGCAGAGCACTTTTCCATTCCCTGGCTTCCGGATCCAGTTGGTCTTCTGGTAGTTATGGGCAAATTCCACTTTGGTGTCCCATTGACAACCTTCTCTCCTATGACTTGTGGGTAACTTGGTGATGGCTGTAATGATGCATTTTCAGCCAAGGTTCCTTCCCATTCAGTTGTGGCTTATCCATCTTCAGTGTTCTCCCCAGAATTTTTTTCCAGCCGGGTGGCATCAAGAAGTAGCTGGGTGGGGGCCTTCGCAATAATAAAATGTTTTAAATCCTGACCTTTATAATGATTTAAGCTTGGGGCACTCTCCCTGGCCCCTGTACGCTGCAATGCTAAATGATGGGCACTCGCGCCCTGCGGCACAAACAAGTGAATCGTTCCTGGCCACTTTAGACTAATTGAATTCTCCCTCAAATAGTTTTTTTTAGTAGAGTATTTGAACTATTTGAATGTCCTTTGCATATCCTGTCCTAGCTAATTCAGTAGGTGGAGTAGGTCCAATCTGCAGCAGCTGACCAGTCCCTGTGGGTCTGTGGCGTGACAGGCATAGAATGTGTTATCCATGTGCTAATGCTTGTTTAGCTCTTCACTTAGAAGCAGATAGTTGCTGCACCTCTTGGAAATGCACAAATGCATTGACTCCATTACTGGCTGCTCCTCCCATTATATGCAGATTACAGTATATTGGGGTAGAGAGGGTTTATCAGATGTTCTATTACTGGAGAAAGAACTGGCTCAGTAATCTACCTATTAATGAACCAATGCAACTCCCTCCCGCCGACAATGCGCCGCATCCCGTGGTCCAAAACCCTCACTAATGTTTCCTTATTGTCGGAGGACACAGATTCCCGACAGACTGTGATGTCGGCGCAGCTCGGTGTCACATCCGTTTCCGTGGCAACAAGGACACTTTAAGGGTGACCGGGCAACAGGATGCAGCACATTGGGGTGAGAAGTATTGCCGGGCAGTAAGTTGTACAAGGACACGGCGCATTGGGGCGAGTAGGTGCCGGGCGGTAGGCTGTTTCTGCCGGGCGATGCGCCTGCAAAATGCAGCCTGGGGAGAACACTGATCTGGACCATGGATCATGGTTGTGGATTCATCTTCTGGTAATTAGATCCAAGTCTCATCACATTGGGGACATTTTATTTCACTGTATTTTTATATGGTGCTTTCATGTAGCACCTTATTAATAAATACATGTTTTTATGGTAATGCGCTATTGTATTAGTGTATTTTTTGTTTTATGTACTCTGGAGACTTAAGTCCATATTGGAAATAAAAACACTTTATATGAGTCTATTACTTCCAGACCTTTTTTTGTCTGGAATACTGCACTATGATTTGTCTCGTTTCTTATATGTCTAAGGCAGAGCTTGACAAATTTTTCTAAAACCTAGGAGCCAGGATGAAAGTGTAGGAGCCAGACCCCCCCTTCCCCCAGGGCAGCATTACTGAGCACCTACGCCCCAGGCAACCAACCCCCATGGCCACACCACTAACGGGGTACCCCAGGTAAACCACCCTTCCACAGCCACATTATTGAGCAGCTAACCCGCCTCTCCAGGTAACCAACCCCCAGAAAACAACCTCTCAGCAGCAAAAAAAACCCGGGCAACTAAAGCCACCACCGCCAGTGGGCGAACTAGAGAATGGTGGGCCCAGATGCAAGAATATGCTTTGGGCACCCCTATGCAGTGCCCCCAGTAGTGGTCCCCCCTATGCAATGCCCCCAGTAGTGGTCCCCCCTCTGCAGTGCCACCAGTAGTAGTCCCCCTTCTGAAGTGCCCCCAGTAGTAGTCCCCCTATGCAGTGGCCCCAGTAGTAGTCCCCACTATGCATTGTCCTTAGTAGCGCCCCCCTATACAGTGCCCTAGAAACCCCCCCCCTTATACAGTGCCCCAGTAGCGGCCACCCCCCCTATGCAGTTCCCCCAGTAGCGACCACACCCCCTATGCATTGCACCCAGTAGTGGTCCCCATATATAGTGCCCCCAGTAGTGGTCCCTCTATGTAGTGCCCCCAGAAGTGGTCCCCCCTATGCATCGCCCCCAGTAGTAGTCCCCGCCTTGTAGTGCCCCCAGTAGTAGTCCCCCCCTTGTTGTGCCCAGTAGTGCTCTCCCCCTTGTTGTGCCCAGTAGTGCTCTCCCCCTTTTAGTGCCCCCAGTAGTGCTCTCCCCCCAGTAGTGCTCTCCCCCTTGTAGTGCCCCCAGTAGTGCTCTCCCCCTTGTAGTGCCACACGTAATAAAAAAAAATCACTTACCTGAAACCCCACCATCCGCTCCTCCGTTCGTCCTCCCGGGCCGGGCCGCTCTGCATTATGGGAGAGACGTCATGACGTCTCTCCTATTACCCACTGCAGGAGCCGGAAGATGGAGCGGCTCTTGCAGTGGGCGCAGCGGCAGTCAGTGAGAGTCTAACAGACTCTCATTGCCTGCCACTCAAAACAAACACACTGCTGCCGGCGGCTGTGTGTTTGTCAGTCACTGTCACTCCATCTGGTCAGCGCTACACGCGCGGTGCAGTCTGTGTCACAGAAACACAGACTGCCCGCGGCCTGCATGGCGCTGCGGCCCGGGGGGCACATGGCACCCCGGCCCACCCCTCCACTGACTACAGGGCCCGGGGGTTGCTGAAAATCTGGTCGCCAGGCAACCAAATCTGGTCGCCATGGCGACCTGGCCCCCATGTTTTGTCGAGCCCTGGTCTAAGGAAAATTGGGGATCTATATTTGGGAATGAGATACCAGTGATTTGTACCTTAACCTCAAGGAGACTTCACGTTCCATTGAGGAAAATAAACTTTTAGATGTACACTCATGGCGCGTACAGACTAGACGATAAAAGTGAATGATAATGATATCGTTCAGCAATATATCATTCATATTGTCAAGTGTGTATGGGTCGAACGACCAACGATGTGTGCTCCCGTTGATCGTTAACGATATTCCCAGTCGGCTGTACATGCAGCCGAATCTGGGGATGTTGTGAGCGATGCCATGTTGCTGAATGCAGCATGGCCCTGCTACCCCCCTGCTGTCGTTTGTCGTTGGTCGGCACTTGCCGATGCCCGGTGGGCCCGCCACTGACTAGTGTGTATGCAGCTTTACCATTTACAGGGTGAGTGCAACCAATTGAGGGTATTTCTCCTTCATCCACTAGGGGACACTGGAGGCTTCAAGACAGTATAGATGGTGCTAAGTGGGAGCTGGCACTTCAAAAAAGTTTTAAGTGTGACTAGCTCCTCCCCCCTCTATACCCACCTACAAGCCCAGTCTTAGTTTGTGCCCGAGGGGAGCTGGACGTGTATTACACTCTTCCTCAGGGTTTAGTATTTCAAGAGCACTGCTGCGCCGAAGACATTGAGGACAGACAGGCAGTAGCTGCACTGCCTGTCTGCAAGGAGCTGCCGAGGAGACCTGCTTACAAGTGCACGCACTTCGCCTGGAATCCCTGACTACAGAGACCTCTGTCTCCATATAGGGGATGCTGCTGCTTGCAGCACGCATAGCGGACCCCCAGCAGTCATTACCGGAAGCGGGCAGCTCCGTGAGTACTACCTGGCTCCCCGACTAGTGGGGTAGCCAGGTTAACCCTACATAGGCGGTTCATAATGCAGAAGAGCTGCCACGATTAACGGGGCAGCCAAGTGTATAAGTGCGCATATTTTAAAATAGGCGCCATAGCGGGGGGGCAGAACTTAGCTCAGTAGCCCTGCTCCTTCCTCCCAGCGGCCCCAGCGCTTCTCTGGAAGTGTGCTGGCGGCCATTACAGGGAAAATCAGCATCTGCTGCATATCAAATACACTGCGGCACAAAACTGGTAGCCTAACCTGGACTGTAAGAAAACAGTGGGGTTTAGGCTGGTCAGGAGAGCATTTAAGGCAGGTTAGTAACTACTTATCAGTGGTTATTTCCTTCTATGCCTAACGTTTTCTGGTACTGTGAGGAGCACTGTTAGGCAAGTGTGAGTCTGTCCTGCCTCTCTGTAGTTAAAAAGGTCAAAAGAAGAAACTGGGATACACTTTACTGTTGTTTGTGTGGGTCTGTATGTAGCATGACTGGCAGATCTAAAGCTCCTCAAAAGTTATTTACCTGCAAAAAGTGTGCAGATGAGTTTACACAGGGGCAGTCATCTACCTCCCGATTGTGTGACAATGGCAATACTGAACAACAATCTGCAGGGATGTCAGAACCACCGTCTCAGACACAGATTATTTCAGTTATGTCCTCTCTCTCTACTGAGCTGGAGGCTTCCCGCAAAGAAAGAGAGGTTTACAGGTTAGCGGCTCTAGAGGATCCAGCATGGGAGAGGTCCTTAGCAATATCCATGGAGGGGATTTCAAAAGCCATGACTCTTTCCCGTACCACAACGAGATCCTGTCCTCAGGTCTCAGAAAAGAGACTGTTACCCTCAGTCCTCCAATCGGAGGAGGAGGATTTACCAGATTTAGAAGAAGGCGAATATGCTCCAAATTCGCCTAAAGAACTCCAGGAGGAGTCTGAGCCGGTATCCGAGGGGATAGAGGCTTTGATTTCTGCAGTCCGACCGGTATTGCAGATACAAGAGGAGAACACAGGTCCTGCTCAACAGTCTTTCTTTCTAAAGAAACAAAGACAGACTATTGCTTTTCCAGTCTCGGAGGAGCTGGATTCTCTTCTAACGTCAGCTTGGGAACATCCGCATAAAAGATTTCGGATGTCCTGGCGGTTATTATCCTTGTCCGGCAGATAACGACTCCCCCCTACAGTAGATCCATCAGTATCGCGGCTGTCTAAGAAGACTACGCTACCAGTTCCTGGGACCACGTCTTTGAAAGACACATCTGACAGGAGATTGGAAAACACTCTCAAGTCCATTTACACAGCTGCAGGGGTGACTCTGCGTCCTGTGATTGTAAGCTGCTGGACTAACAAAAAAAAACCGACCTTCTCTGGTAGTTGAACTCGGTACACCTACTGAAGGGAAAGAGATTCGGAGTGTGGGATTGGACTCTTCTCACCACAGACGCGAGTCTGAGAGAAGGGGGGCTGAGATTCAGGAACATCACTTCCATGGCCGCTGGACAGCACAGGAAGCGAGTCTGCCGATTAAACATATTGGAATTGCGGGCAGTGTTATACGTGATTCAGACAGCAGATCACCTCTTGCGGGGCCGAGAAGTCAGGGTCCAGTCGGACAACGCCACAATAGTGGCGTACATAAACAGACAAGGCAGCACCAGAAGTCGAGCGGCTATGAAAGAAGTAAGCAGGATACTAACCTGGGCAGAAAGGTTCACAATGGCAATCTCAGCAATCTTCATTCCAGGCATAGAAAATTAGGAGGCAGACTACCTCAGCCGGCAGGATGTGCATCCAGGGGAAGGCGCACTACATCCGCAGGTTTTTCAACAGCTGGTCCAACAGTGGGGTCTTCCACAGGTCGACCTCATGGTATCCAGGCAAAATCATCAACTGTCCTCTCTACTGCTATCGGAAGATAGACCCAGTGGCAGTGGGCACACTGTTAACTCTGTGGCAGTTCCAATTTGTTTATCTGTTTCCTCCGTTTCCTCTTCTCCCTCGGATTCTACAACGCATCAAAATAGAGAAGGTACTATTGGTAGCTCCGGATTGGCCTCGCTGAGCTTGGTATTCCAATCTTCAACTTCTACTGATCGACAATCCATGGCTCCTTCCTCTGAGAGTAGATATCTTACTACAAGGTCCTTTAGTCTATCCAGACTTAAATCGGCTACGTTTGACGGTGTGGTTGTTGAAAGGGCCATCCTGAAACGTAAAGGGATCCCATTCAGGCCAATCCCTACTATGCTTAGAGCTCGGAAGGAAGTTACTTCTAAACATTACCACCGTATTTGGAAGACTTATGTTTCATGGTGTGAACATAGAAAGGCTCCTCCTACAGTATTCAACCTAGCCAGACTTCTGCTTTTTCTGCAAGCAGGTTTCCCATCCGGTCTGCGGTTGGGTTCTCTGAAAGTTCACATTTTCCACATCAACCGACCTTTTGTGGTACCGGTTCTTCCACAGGATTCACCTTCTTCAAGATCCTTGGATATTGTCAGGGCTCTCATATTTATGTGGAGAGGACTGCAGCCATACGTAAAACAGACACACTATTTATTTTGTATGATGCAGCTCATCCTGGTTGGCCAGCAGTTGCTGGCCAGCTGGATTCGTCTGACCATCAGACAGGCGTATATGGCCTCATCTAAGGAGCCTCCGCATACAATTAAAGCACATTCCACTCGCTCTGTGTTCCTCGTGGGCGGCTGCTCACGGGGTTTCCATGAAGTCACTTTGCCGAGTGGCTACTTGGTCTGGCCGACATACCTTTGTTCGGTTTTATAGATTTGACACGTTTGCGGCCTCTGCAGCGCAGTATGGCCGGTCTGTTTTGCAGGGTTCTCAGTGCTCTCCCACCCGTGTTGGGAGCTCTGGGACGTCCCCACTGTCTTGAAGCCTCCAGTGTCCCCTAGTTGATGAAGGAGAAAACAGGATTTTGGTACTTACCGATAAATACCTTTCTCCGATTCCATACAGGACATTGGACGCCCTCCTTGCGCTGTTCCTTCCTGCCAGGGTTGTGGTCGTGTTATGTTACGACTGTTAGAGAACTGTTTGATGTCTCTGGTTGTGTTACTGTTATCTCAACCTTTTCATATGTTCTGTGTACTTGCTTCGCCTCCTCCTCTTCCGTTTGTCTTTTTCTCAGCTCCCCACGGGCACAATTTCCTAAGACTGGGCTTATAGGGGGATATAGAGGGGGGAGGAGCTAGTCACAATTTAAAAAAAAATTAAAGTGCCAGCTCCCACTTAGCACCGTCTGTACCCCACTGTCTAGAAGCCTCCAGTGTCCCCTAAATCGGAGAAAGGGATTTATTGGTAAGTACCAATGTCCTGTGTTTTGTCCAGAATTCATTTGAGTATTATATTATGATCATTTGTTTGTTTACACATATGTGAAAGTGAGACCCACATGAACAATTGAAGACCTATTTGGACGGGGAAAAATAGCTAATAGCTGTATGTCACAGTGTGTGAAGCTGCTGTCTTTTACACCTCATTCCATATCACCAACAGTATTTCAATCCTAGGGTGTTACATTCTTTATTTGCTCGCTGGCTTATCTTTGAAATCTCAAAATTACATATTGCTGCATTTGTTATTGTGTATATATGAAATTAAATGTATGTATGTGCATATGTATATAATGATATGGCTGCACTAGCACTGTGTATATTACTTTTTAGCTTTATCTTTTTGGGAACCAACAGACTCCCTTACAAAGCTACAGTGCTGTATTAATGGTAGACGCCTTAAGGCACTTTCTTACTCCCCTTTCTTTAATTCTGCTCTGGTCACTCTTGTGTAGTGTGGTTTTGGTTAGGGGTCCTCTTTTATCGCTAATATAGGCTTATTAAATTGCTAATTATTTCCTATGGATCTAGACCTCATGGGATGTAAAGGGGAAAAAAAACAACCTTTGTAACAAGTTTACTATTAATTTTGTGCCTTTTCCTGGTATGGCGCCCACTACGCCACAAGGTATACTAGTGTCCCCCAGATGGATTTAAAGAAATTAATTTAAATGGGAGTACCAAAAATCCTCTTATGGGCCACAAACTAGAAATAGCTCTTTGAATAATTATAATAGAAATAATTTATACTCTAATTCTGCTTAATTTAAGGTGCGTGTGGTTGGTGCTACATGTGCATCATGTCCTTTTGCTTGCTTAAGCAACCTGAAATTCCCAGTTGTGATTCTCGATGAATGCAGCCAGATGACTGAGCCAGCCTCTTTGCTTCCAATTGCCAGGTAATGTTTTATTCTTACATAGAATTTTGACGGCAGAAAAGAACCATTTGGCCCATCTGGTCCGCCCCCTTAATATTGTACTATTGTTTATTTTATGCCTCTCATCAGATTTTTAGACTTGAGCACAATACTGTAAAGTAGTATGCATATGTTATTAATGGATCTGTAACTTGTTGCCCTCCACTTCTAACCATATTACACCTTGAGTGTATGATGCTTAATTATTATTTAACATTTACTTATGACACACCACAAATAATGGGATGCGGTCAGGATACCGGCGGGCGCTATCCCGCCCACCGATATCCCGACATGGGATTAAAGATAGGTGTCGAAATCCCAACGCCTATCATTAGCCCCACTACTAAATCCTGACACCCGGCATACCGGTGTGAAGGTAAGCCGGGTGTCTTGGCGTGTAGCCGCGGGGGGGAGGGTTAGATTTAGGGACCTTCGAGGGGGACTTAGGGTTAGGCACCCCCCCGGGAGCGTTAGGGTTAGAGTAGGGAAAGGGAGGGTTAGGGTTAGGCACCCCTAGGCGGGGTTAGGTTTAGGGTGCGGGTAGGGGGGTTAGGTTTAGGCACCACTAAGGGAGGGTTAGGGTAGCGAGAGGGGAGGGTTAGAGTACTTACTGGCTGTAGGATTTCGACCGGTCGGGCTGCCGCTGTCGGTATTTGATCCGACAGCTAAACAGCCGCCGGCATTATATACCGATTCCCATCTTTTAAAATGTGTCAGTAAGTAATGAATACACCTGTGAGATCTAGAAATCTTGCCCTGTTAAGCACTGGAGTTGGCAAACACTGACTTATACATTCAAGGGGAAATCTCTGGAATGGTCTGCAAAACCAACCTTTACATTATGGTGTGATATTTACTTAAACAGCATCTTACCATACATTGTCATCAGCTTTAATTGTTTTAAAATAGCTGTATTTCTATTTTGTGTATTCTTGGGTATTCTCCTCCATAAGCTCTGTTTCATTATTTGTAACACTTTAATGTGTTTTGATAGGCTTTGAAATATCGGAATAGAAATAATTGTTGACAACGTTTTGCAGATAATTTCACTCATTCAAATTAAAAGTATATATGAATTATATCAGGGGTGGGGAATCTTTTTTTCTGCCGAGGGCTATTTTGATATATATAACATTATTTGCGGGCCTGGTGCAGACCTCACCCCCTATATGTGACGTCACACGGGGCGGGGCCACAATCGCCAGTGATTACAGCAATGCCCGGAGCTTAGGGCAGCGGTGTGACCGTCTGAAGCGTCCTAAGGACGCTCCAGGCGGCACTGCTGCATAGATTCTGGCTGCATGGTGCCATTCTAGTCAGGCTAGCAGAAAAAAGCTCAGAGGGCCAGACCAAATTATTCCACGGGCTGAGGTTCCCCATCCCTGAATTATATAATGCATTGATGATGATCTGTTTTATATTAATCCTCTCTGACATTTGCAGATTTCAGTGTGAAAAGCTGATCTTGGTTGGGGATCCAAAGCAGCTGTCTCCCACTATCCAGGGCTCTGAGTTTGCACATGAATATGGATTAGAACAAACTCTTTTTAGTCGGCTTTGCTTAATGGTATAATCATTATGTTTATTATTTAGGAATTGTCTGTCTGTTGTGCTTCACATTTTATTCTCTCTGCATAGAACATACGAGGTGGAGGAAGAAAAGGTTGAGGATAATGACTGGAGCTGTAAAAGTGACAGGACAAAGGATAGGGAAAAAATAACAAGGCGCAGCCTAGAATTAACCCTGATCCTTCCCTTTAGGACCAGAAAGTGACAATGTGAATAGGTGATTGGTTAAAAGCTGGCGCTGGGAACAATGTACAAACAATAGGAATAAATGGTGTATCAAATTAAATATAACTTCCCTTGAGTATAGATCTTGTGTTGAACCAGAAGATGAAATCTGGGATAGCAATGATTCTGTATAAAAATTGTAGTGTAATACCATACAAAAAGGATGTAGTAAACCCAGCACAATGGCACCTTCTGTACATAAATAGTATTACAAGGATAGAGTATAATATCATTGAAGAGGGTATAGAAACCTGGTTTTACTACAACCTTATTGATTGATATTACACTATAATTTGGTTGATGTCCCATCACTGCTCCGACCCCCTTCTGTCTCATCCCACCCCCTCTCTGCCCACAGCGCTGTCCCGCTCCCTCTATGCACAATCCAGTACCATTTAACACTGCGCTATCCGCTGCTCTGTTCCCCATCTGTCCATTTTGCCCTCTCTCTTTCTCCTGCGGCTGCATATTTACCTCCCGGCTGGTCTTCCTCTCTTGCTAGTGTCTGTCCCATCTCTCTAGCAGTGGAGGGGCCTAGTGCACCCCGATTCCCACCGTTCATGTATATATCAGACGGGACAGACATTAGCGGATTATATAAATTAAAATTCTGTGTGTTCTAAAATTCTTTACTTTATATCTATGATATCCAGGGCCATCAAGCAGTTATGCTAAGGACTCAGTATCGCTGTCATCCTGCTATCAGCTCTGTAGCTAATGAACTGTTTTATGAAGGGCATCTTTTAAATGGAGTGACTGAAGAAGACCGGAAACCTCTTTTAGACTGGTTACCCACGTTATGCTTTTATAATGCCAATGGTACAGAACAGGTGCGTTCTTAAATAGTTTTATTTTGTAATTCCGTTTTCTTTCTAATCCTTATGTTTTGTACATATTCAATCTTCTCTTTCAATGCATAAATTATAAGTACAAGAGCAGATATATTGTTGTATTTCATCTATACATTGCACACATACCAGGAACATACATTTTCATGGGTGTGTATAGACAGACAGTCAATGGGTCAATACCAGATGGTCAACAGGGTCAAATGTCCGACATGAACTAGGATCAACAAAGAAAAGGTTTACACTTTTTTTTTTTTCAATTATTATGAGCCTAATCTTTCCCCTGGGGCCTAACCCTAACTGTCCCCTTCTGCAACCTAACCCTCAGCCAAGTGCCTAACCCTCATCCTAACCTTAAAAATGAAAAACCATGTGCAGACCATTTGTGTGTCGGCCATTTGACTCTGTCAACCATCTGGTGTCAACCTATTGACTCTATTTAGACACTGTAGATCTTCCATCCGGATACCCATTTTGATCAGATGACCGAATTATAATTAGGGTACAATACATTCAGTAACTTTGTAAAATGATTGATCAGTGACAGTATGCTAAATTAGAAGATGGAATAAAGCTTCTGTTTTACCAGAGTAGTAACACATATTATTTTATTATATATTCCATATATATTGAAGTTTAAAACGCTTTTGTAGGATCCACTTAGAAAATGTAACATTATAAATGGTGGCCCTACTTTATAAATTGGGGCATATACAGGGAATCTGTATGAATGAACGCCAGCAGGCCGAACAGCGCAGATCCCGATTGAGGTAAGTAAAGTACCTAACCCTCTCCCCCCCCCCCCCTAACCCTCCTTTAGTGGTGCCTAACACCTCCCCCCCTAGTGCCTAAACCTAATCTCCCCCCCCCAGGGGTGCCTAACCCCCCCTTCCCCTAGCCTAACCCTCCCCAGGGGGGGGTGCCTAATCCTAAATCTCCCCGGGGGTCCATAAACCTAACCCCCCTCATTCCCGGCTTCATGGATACTTACCCCCGACGTTGGACAATTGGTCCGGCGTTCTGTCGGGGTCCCCGCGTTGGGATTAACATAGGCGTCACTAACTGAAGTCAGTTCAGGCCTACAGCGCTGAGCTCACTAAGATGGCGCCTGACGCGGCTCTAGTTGAGGTAACTTATATAATTAAGGGCGGAACTGCGCGCCCTGCTGTAAAATGGCGGCCTGACTCCGCAGCACAGCCACCTCTGAAGCTGCATTTACTGTTATGGCGGCTCTACTAAGCGTCGCTGTCCACTTGTAAAGTGACAACACTTATGCAGCCTCAGACCGCGGGAAGCCCGTAGACCGAAAGACCGGTTCCTTGACCCCATAGAGGCGAAGGTGGGAGTGGGCTATTCTAACTAACTCCCACACCCTAGTGCACCTAGTCTCCTGCTAGCAGGGACTGAAGCGCTTACAAAGAAAATTATTATAAATAAAAGCTAACTAAAAAGTCAGAGAGAAATAAAAACGTGCCTTACTCCTGTGGCACTAAACTTAAAACTGAGGTTATGTGCAGGAGGGAGAGGTTATAGGGGGTGGGGTTTCAGTTTCTGGGTTTTTTTTTAACTAGTTCAGTGCCAATCTCCTATACCTAGACCTCAAACCCACATGTAATGGCTAACCGCAGTGTTCCCCAGATGGATGATAGAGGAAGGGATTTTACGGTGAGTACAAAAATCCAATTTCTGTTCAGTTTTATTAGTTTCTAATAATACATTTTCCTTCTTGACTTGTGCATAGGTGCACGGAAATAACAGCTTCCATAATGTAGAAGAAGCCAACTTTACAGTGAAGCTTATCCAGTCTCTGATAGCAAGCGGGATACAGGGATCCATGATTGGAGTAATAACCCTCTACAAATCTCAGATGAATAAGGTTTGTTTCTAGACATATGGTACAGAGTCTGAAATGAGGAATACTTATAAAGGGAATTCCAACTTCAATCATTTTAATTTTGTAGTCTAATTTTCTATTAATTGTCCTTGTGGAGAGTCATCAACAGCATGGAACAAGGCAAGTTCACGATGATCAAGGACTTACAGTATACTTACATGTTCTTATCTTGGAGTGTACCAATGTCTTCTCACATCATCTTCAGTTTCAGGCCCTACCTTTCAGTCTAGCCAAAGCACAGATGATTTTCACCAAGATTATGGCTGTGATGGCTCACTTACCTGATAACCAGCATTATTCCAGCACAGACCTTGGAGACTCGCATGTGGATTATCAAATTTTCAACCTGACTCCTTCCTAACGGATGATCTTCCTGCCTTATGTTCTACGCCCTTCACCAGGTGTTCTTACCAGAAGAGAAAATCCTCTCGCTGCAGGGTCTCACGAGGCCCCTGTTGGTTTGCAGGCAGATGACTGTTCACCTTTTATATGCAGGCTCGGGTGAAGATGGTGTCCACCTTTGAAGCAATGACATTTGCACAGTTTTATTAACAGGCATTCCAGATTGACCTGATTTTGAATTGGAACAAGTCTGACCAGAGCTTTATCAGTCAGCTATCCAGGGATGGAAGGGACTGTTAAAGCTCAGCTAGTAGGTTCAGGTCTCTGCATATTGGTTTTCTTTCAGAAAGGTATAGGCCTCCTTTCAGAGAGTAATGCATGTTGCGCCTCCATACGTCCCTCCTGGAGCTCCATTTGATATCAAAGTATTGCTGACAGCTCTGCAGCACTCTCCCTTCAAACCGTTGAATTAGATGGATTTGAAATTCCTTATCTGGAAAATTGCTTCCTATTAGCTGTCTCCTCTACTCAGAGAGTTTTGGACTTGCCGTTGTCAGGGCTTTTTTACATCTATATGGCACATGATTTTTGCAGGTTAGACGACCGGTTTGTCCTTTTTTCGATGTCCACAAACATGCTGGCCAAATGCTGAGCCATTGTCCGGTGAATTACTATGAATTCTCCAGGCTTACCTTGGGGCATGTAGCCTATTCCTGATCCTGTGAGGGTGTATTCCATGAGTAAATGGATTCTGGGCAGGGCAACACAGCGCAGCATGGGGCGTTTGCTGAGCAGTTGTTCAAACCGGCAACACCTGCAATGAATTTGATAGATTTCATACTTTGGGCGGAATTCAATTCTCTCCAGCCCCTATCGCGCCCAACGTAGCTATTCTATTCTTGCTCCTGTCGGGCGCGATCAGCTGCCAAGCGCTACACTTCAGCTTGCAGCCCCTGGGGGATGAGAGCTGAAATGTGCGAAAAGTGACATGTTTGGGCGCCCAAACATCACTTTTCGCGATCGCGCCCAGCACTTTGGTCGGGTTTAGCTGCTTTACGCGGCTAAACCTGACCTCTATGGGCGCGATCAGCATGAAATTCTGGCACAATTGAATAGCGGCCCGCGATCTCCTGTCACTTTAGACGGGAGATGCGGGCCGCAAAATCAATTGAATTCCGCCCTGTGTGTCCAAAGATGCCAGCTTTGTTTGTATTGTGACGTCCCTATGTTTTTCTCCTGTGTTCCCAAATGTCTGTGTGAGAAAACACTGTCCTCGATTTAAAAAAAAAATAAGTGTTTGTTTTGTTTTGTTTTTTATCTTTTTTTATCTATCCTCATTAGGATTGTTCTCATTGAAAATTATATACATTATTTCTCCCACTTGTTCTGGACTCCTGGCCTGTATTGGAGTTTTTTTGTTTAGACAAAATGGAGGCTCCGAGGCAGCCACTGTTATATGGAGGGGGAGGATTTTTTAAGTTCTTTAAGTGTCCAAGCTCTGTGTACTACTTCTGCACCCATGGCCTTTTCCAGGACTATGAGAAAAGGATTTAACGCAAGTACAATAATCCCATTTGTTCATCTCTGTATGTTATCTTACCCCACACAATTTCTGGTGTGGGGTAAGATGCTTTATTTTGTACCCATGGTGCTGCACTGACCACTACTTGCTACAGGCTCTGCACTGTATGAATCCTGGATTTAAGCCACTACACATCCACTGCACAACTCTGAAATTTCCTACATTAAATCCCTATGTCCTCCAGATTTCACCTTCAAAGCAATCAACCCCAAGCCTTCATACATCTCAAGTCTCTTAATATATTTTCCTTCACATCCTTGGATGTCCTTTGTGACCCATGTCTCACCTATCCACTGATAATGGCCTTTCCTTTATACCTACAGTATTTATCTAATGCCACTACCCATGTCTGGAGTTCCTAATGCCCAAACTGCCTATGCTCCCACCTATACTACACACAACTGTCCCATTCTCCACTCCAGGGTAATCATAGTAGGTTACATTACAGACACTTCTCAAATCAGTGCAGTAAAGTCAGTGCTACAGTCATGGTTACAAGATTAGTAATGGTACTCTAATAATATAGTCTCCCTAGGGGAAGTAACAGACAAAATAAATAAAGGGTTTTGTAGAGAACCAATGTAACCCTAAACCTAGTTAATGATAGATATGCCTCTTTTTTTCAGCATGTCTTGTTAACATTGTATCTTGGAGTGTTTATAGCGTTGCCAATGCTATTTTATTGTTAACAAAATAATAATCTCTGTGTGCAGATTTCCTGTATGCTTGCCTGTGCTGCTCAGTGCAACCCAGTAGAGGTGAAAACAGTCCAGGTGTCCACTGTGGATGCTTTCCAGGGAGCTGAGAAAGAAGTCATTATCCTGTCCTGTGTCAGGACAAGGCAGGTCGGATTCATAGACTCAGAAAAGAGGATGAATGTGGCACTAAGCAGGGCAAAGAAGCATTTATTGATTGTCGGCAGTCTTGCCTGCTTGAGAAAGAACAAGCTATGGGAGCAGGTGATCCATCACTGTGAAAGTACGTTGAAAGCATGTTAGGAAGCATCAGTCGAAAAATCAAGTTTGGAGTTTTGAGTTCCAAGTTTTAACAGAAGTCAAAACATGTTGATGTCGATTTGAGTGGAGATGATTGATAAGATTTTACATGCTTTGCAAAAAACTTTTTTGCACAAAGCAAGAGGAGACTCTTATTCACAGTAAATATTCTAAATATACATCCGAGGTCTAATTTCATATTTTCGCCGTAATTTTGCAGAATCACCACCTTTTTATTTATTTTAAAGATTTTACATTCACAAAAAAAATAGTTTTGATAGCACCATTTATCAGGTGGTATAACTGAATTTTTGAGGCTACTATACATAAACTAGAAGAATAGGTCCTCTGGTTCTATAGCATACTGTAAATTTACCAATTAATACTGTCAAATATACCAATTAATTTGTAATATAATGTGATTAAAAACTCTTAATATACTCAAAAAAGACAGCATGACACAAAAAGTGTGAAGGACAGTTCTTTTTTAGCCTTAATATACACGGAGTGGCCAAGCTATTATGACCACCAGGCGATTTATGCAAAGTAGCCATTCTGCAGGATATGACGTAGGATATCTGTATAAGAACAGGAAGACGAAGGTATGCAAAGGCTAATGAAGTGTATCACTCATGAAATAATGACTAATTGATGCAATCTGATGGACTTTGAATGTGGAATGATTGTTGGCATTCGCAGCAGTGAACATTCGCAAATCAACTGCATGGGTAAATTGTTTGAGGGTGGCAGTGTACACAGAGTGGAGTAGCAAACAAAAATGTTAAGTAACACAGGGATTGGACAGTAAATTAATGAAATGGGTCACGTGACCAGACGAATCACATTTTTAATTACACCATGCACATTGTGGGGGTCAGGATATGGAGAGAACAGCATGAAAGCATGAATCCTTCTTACATTGTAATGACTCTTCAGGCTGGCAGAGGCAATGTCATGGTATGGGACATGTTTTTATGGGAGTATTTGGGCCCTTTGACTCGAGTGGACAGTTAGTAGAATCCATATCTAAATGAATTGAAGCCGTGTTAAAGGCTAAATCTGGCCTAACAAAGTACTAATCCGGTGGTCATAATAATTTGGCTACTCAGGGTCTCTATCCCAAAATCCCTTATCATTTTACAGGGCTTCCGTCCTGCTTATGTAACATTGCCAGGCGATAGCATAGAGAAGCTCATCTATTACTTGGCAGCCTACAGCTGCATAATATTTTTATATGGGAGCAAGTGGATTATATCACGTTTTTCACTCAAAACTGATTGCTAATGACAAAAAATAAAAATAACAAATGTACAGGTTAAGCTTAGCTGATCAGGCTTCTCTAGTAATGATTATGTCATGAGAGACATGTGCAGGCACTTTGCATCTATGAACAACCCCTGCTATGTATTAACTGCTTCTTTCTGGATCCAGCCAGTGGGGGAGTTAACCTAAGTGATTGGATCCCAGGTGACCTGGTGCATAAATGTTTGACACCAGTGAGGATACCCAAATGAACTGTTTCAAGATTATATCAATATCTTTAGCCCTTCTACTCCATTGAACGTTTCTGTCCTACTTGAGCTCACTAAATATATCAAGTTGAAGGTTCTACAGTGGTTATGTTTGAATATGCCAAATTTACAAATATGTAAATGTTTTTGTATCCAGGGCATAAGAATGGATTAAAACATGTGAGTCAGAGTGATGACAAGCTAAACGCTATACTTGAGCTTTACCAAGAAAAGAAAGAAGAGGAAGTTTCAAGTATGCAAAAGAAACCTGTCAAAGCAACAGTTGGGAAGGTAACAGTAATAATGGTTTTGTAATATTAGATGTTGCTGATGTGCCTTTTTTATGAACTTTGATGTTATCTTTATCATGCAACCTTTAGTATGTGTGTGTGTATATATATATATATATATATATATATATATACACACAGTCAGGTCCATAAATATTGGGACATTGACAGAATTTTCATTTTTTGGCCTCTATTCACCACCACAATGGCTTTGAAATGAAGCAAACAAGATGTGCTTTAACTGCAGACTTTCAGATTTCATTTGAGGGTAATTACATCCAAATCAGGTGAACGGTGTAGGAATTACAACGGTTTCTATATGTGCCTCCCACTTTTTAAGGGGCCAAAAGTAATGGGACAAACTAAACAATCCTAAATCTAACTTTCACTTTTTAATACTTTGTTACAAATCCTTTGCAGGCAATTACAGCCTGAAGTCTGGAACGCATAGACATCACCAGTTGCTGGGTTTCATCCCTGGTGATGCTCTACCAGGCATCTACTGCAAATGTCTTCAGTTCCTGCTTGTTCTTGGGGCATTTTCCCTTCAGTTTTGTCTTCATCAAGTGATATGCATGCTCAATCGGATTCAGGTCAGGGGATTGACTTGCCATTGCATAAAATTCCACTTTTTAGCCTTAAAAAACTCTTTGGTTGCTTTTGCAGTATGCTTCGGGTCATTGTCCATCTGCACTGTGAAGCGCCGTCCAATGATTTCTGAAGCATTTGACTGAATATGAGCATATAATATTGCCCGAAACACTTCAGAATTCATTCTGCTGCTTTTGTCAGCAGTCACATCATCAATAAATACAAGGGAACCAGTTCCATTGGCAGCCATACATGCCCACGCCATGACACTACCACCACCATGCTTCAATGATGAGGTGGTATGTTTTGGATCATGAGCAGTTCCTTTCCTTCTGCATACTCTTCTCTTCTCATCACTCTGGTACAAGTTGATCTTTGTCTCATCTGTCCATAGGATGTTGTTCCAGAACTGTAATGGCTTTTTTAGATGTTGTTTGGCAAACTCTAATCTGGTCTTCCTGTTTTTGTGGCTCACCAATGGTTTGCATCTTGTGGTGAACCCTCTATATTCACTCTTGTGAAGTCTTCTCTTGATTGTTGACTTTGACACATACACACCTACCTCCTGGAGAGTGTTCTTGATTTGGCCAACTGTTGTGAAGGGGTTTTTCTTCACCAGGGAAATAATTCTTCTGTCATCCAACACAGTTGTTTTCCGTGGTCTTCCGGGTCTTTTGGTGTTGCTGAACTCTCCGGTGCGTTCTTTCTTTTTAAGAATGTTCCAAACAGTTGATTTGGCCACACCTAATGTTTTTGCTATCTCTCTGATGGGTTTGTTTTGATTTTTCAGCCTAATGATGGCTTGCTTCACTGATAGTGACAGCTCTTTGGATCTCATATTGAGAGTTGACAGCAACTGATTCCAAATGCAAATGTCACTGCTAGAATCAACTCCAGACCTTTTACCTGCTTAATTGATAATGAAATAATGAGGGAATAGCCCACACCTGTCCATGAAATAGCTTTTCAGTTGATAGTCCCATTACTTTTGGCCCCTTAAAAAGTGGGAGGCACATATTGAAACTGTTGTAATTCCTACACCGTTCACCCAATTTGGATGTAATTACCCTAAAATTAAATCTGAAAGTCTGCAGTTAAAGCACATCTTGTTTGTTTCATTTGAAAACCATTGTGGTGGTGAATAGAGGCTAAAATCTGAAAATTCTGTCAATGTCCCAATATTTATGGACCTGACTGTATATATATATATATATCTATATACACTGTGTAAATGTGTGTGTGTGTGTATATATATATATATATATATATATATATATTATACTGTATGTGTGTGTGTGTATATTTAAATATATTTAGATTTATTGGTGGCATGGTGGAGGTTTTGCCGACACTGTTTCTAAGCTAAGCTATGGGGCTAAATATAATAGGTTGCCATCTTCTGATGCAGTTACAGGCTCTGTATTGCATGAATATAAACTGTAGTCTCCCCATATTTTTAAAGTGAATACTTTTAAAGGCTAAGATAAGCTGGTGTAACCTTTAAAATGATTGTCACTTTAAAAATACGGGGAGACCCAAATAAATCCCCCCCCCCCCCTTCCCCGACATCGGAAGATCACAACCTATTACATTTAGCCCATGGTATGCACTATGGCAAAATTATGATTTTTCTTTTTTTTTCCCGTGGAATCTAAAGCAGTACATTTTTTAAAGGTATAATCAGGTTGGTATTGCCTTTATAAAAAAAAATCTTTAATTCCCGCAGCAGTATTGATGACTTTTACCATATAGCAGCCTATTACATTTTTCCTCTAGAGCAGGGGGTTCTCAAACTCGGTCCTCAGGACCCCACACAGGTCACGTTTTCCAGGTCTCCTGGCAGGTGCACAGGTGTAGTCATTACTTACTAACACATTCTCAAAGTTACACTGGTGGAGCTATTTATTTCACTTGTGATTCTGTAAGGAGACCTGCAAAACATGAACTGTTCGGGGTCCTGAGGACCGAGTTTGAACCTGTGCTCTACAGGGATCTTATTCCCTGAAGCGCAGACACCTCCCTGTCCTAACAATTAGGTTCCTAGAGAATGTATGTGTTGATTTGTGCTGCATTTTTCCTGGAGTGATGAGGATGGGGTCATAGACAATTTGGTAGCCCCTCTAGAATCTGATGAGTCACTTCTTGCAAGTGATTCTGTCGAAAGTTTTATCAAAGTGGTATTTTGTCATTGAACATTCAGGATTCACAGACCCAACACAAAATTGTCACTTCACTGTGTACTTGGGACCTTCAGAAGTGTTTCTCCCTCAGGACAAAATGCGCTCTCTTAAGGAAAGAAAATGCTGCAGGCATGAAATCTATATTAGGCTGGAAGTCCTACTATGCGTGGTATGAGGAACAAAACATTTCCAACTAAGATTTTTCCAATTTTTGGTTTATTACTTTTTTCCTCCAGAGGAACCTAAAGATGCAGCGTTTTTATACAAAGGAGGCCACATTAGGCTGCCTAATCTTTTTCTGTGGGACCAGACCCTAGTTCTGAAGTTCTTGTTTTCCAATACCATTCCTCCTAGGGGTGGGTCATACCCTGTATACATGCCCCCCTGCAGTCTTGGAGAAAAGGTTTGTATCAGGAAATACAACAATCCCTCTTTTTCTCACTTGCTGAAAGGATTGTAAAAATGTCCTTTTCCGGAATGTAAGTAACTATAGAACAGAAACGGATCAATTTCTTAACTATTACACAGCAGTTATATCAGATTACCAACAACTGCCCCCACCTGCTAATTGGTTCATCCAGTGGGGAATGGTCTCAATAGGTTCTTAATCAATCATTATTGAAGTTATAGGTACTCATGGGCCCAGACAGAGTCTGTGTTCATTGAACCTTGGTACCTAATTCAACACAAATGACTGCCCCACTATGGACTGTCAGCATGGGAATGATATACCATAATGTAATGGTCTCACATCAGGTATAATTAATTGTCTTGCCAACCTTTTAATTATTCTTTTGCAATAGACATTTACAGTATATATTGCCTTCTGCTAGACTAGGGATGGGAAACCCCCTGCCCGGGGGCCTTATAAGGCCCTCGGTATGATTTGGTCTGGCCCTCAGAGCTTTCTTCTGCTAGCCTCATTTGGCTAGCTGGGTGCCTAGAATGGCACACTGCAGCCAGAATCTATGCAGCAGTGCCACCTGAAGCATCCTTAGGATGTTTCCGACGGTCACACCGCTGACCTTACATCATTGCTGTAATCACCGGGGATTGTGATATCACGCGGAGGGGGCAGGCCTCCAAATAATGTTATATATATCAAAATGGCCCTCTGCAGAAAAAAGGTTCCCCACCCCTGTGCTAGACCATTGTAGAATTTGTTTGTCAAACCACCACTAGGGGGAGCCCAATGAAAATTTCATTAGGTGCATTTACTGTATGAAAAGCACATTAAGCAATACTGACATTTAATTGTAGTTCTCAGAGATGAAAAGTTTGACATTTATTGCTTGTGAATCTCTCTTACAGACCCGAAATGATGAAACACAGTAGAAGAATTATGTTCAACTTCAATTATGAGAGAGAGAAGACTTCCAGCATTATTCCTACCATTCTTTTCATTGTGACTTTCATCAGAACATCTTTATACAAACTGGCACTGCCAGGCATTTTGCTATGTGCTAACTCTAAGAGCTGAAACTATAAAATGAGCATCTTATTTCTACAATTGTTTTGAGTGCTGTGTATACTGTATGTGTTTTTCTTGCTGATACTGTAAATTACTCATGATGTAATATCAGCATTGTCACACGTTTCTCACCTTTATGAAGGGAAAATTCACAGATTTATTTATTTTGTATGAATTCAGACATTTCCAAAAATCTGCTGTTTTGCAGAGTACAGTAATATATTTGTTTTAAAGGTTATTCGTCTATGTAAGTATTTTTCTATGTATATATGGAACATTGAAAACAATGACTAATAAATGAATTGTATAATTTACACTAGGTGGCACTATAGTACTTTGTATGTTAATTAAAATCTACAGTGTTGCTGTTATTTTTATGTTGTGCATAGTGCATGTGCTGTGTAACTACATGTGCTGTGTAACTACATGTGCTGTGTAACTACATGTGCTGTGTAACTACATGTGCTGTGTAACTACGTTATCGCTACAGTTTTACCACATGCTAGACAGCCACTGATTATAAATGTGAACTGCATATCCAAAATGGAAATGTAATTTAATGGAATACTACTTCCGTTTTGCTTATTTAATAGAAAAATGAAACATCCTAATATGTAGAACTATCATATTGCCATTTAGTTTTTCGCCGCTAATTTATATATGCAAAGTTCTATGTATTTATTAACATGGTTCAATTATATTAAAGCAAGGAGCTTAGAAATTAATAAAAGCCAGATCTAGGGTGCCTTGAATTATCTCATTTAAATTACTGCTGACATCTCTGGATAGTTCCTTAAAATCTCAATCAACAATCCATTACAGCTCAACAGGAGTAAAACTAAATCCTCGTTTAAGTGTATTTATCCAATTCATTTTCACTCTTTCAAATGCTAAATCCATTTTAGCATATGCCCCTTCTTTCTCTCGCCTTTTTCTAAAGCCTAGCAGCTTCTATTACCCTTGTAAATATGAAAGATGCTAATCATATGACATATCACGTCTCAGTCGGAGCTTGGAATAAAGCCTTGAGATGTGGGATCATTGCTTCCAGACAACAGCTTCATCAGCTGGAAAGTTGTTTTTTTTTTTTTTTTGTCTCTTTGCCTTCAACTCTCAATCCCCTCTTTGTCTGTGGGAAAATGTAGGCAGTACCAGCTTCCCTGGCCATATGCTTCACACTGTATTCTGCTAGCATGCTTTCTGCGTGTGAGAGTGTGGCTATACAGGGGATCCCTCAGCTTGTGTTGGCATTACTTACAGATAATGTTGCCAATTGCTGGCTTTGCTGCTTAGATTTGTGTTTTTGTAAGGCCTGCTCCCAAATGCATAATCTTTAAGAGTTTATAGCAGTGATGGGGAACCTCAAGCCCGCAAAATCATTTGGTCTGGCCCTTGGAGCTTTTCTCTGCTAGCTTCATCTGGGTAGAATGGCACCCTGCAGTCAGAATCTATGCAGCAGTGCAGCCTGATGGGTACTTTGGAAGCTTCAGTCACACCACTGCCCTTACAACTCCCATGAGTATCCTCAGGATGCTCCGGGCATTGCTGTAATCACCAGCGATTGTGCCCCCGCGCAGGGGCATTTTAAGAGAGGAGGGGGCCCGTGTGCACTCGTGCGGGGCCCCCTCCTCTCTCCCTGGTGGCTGGCAGCTAACTTGCGCAGCTGGCCAGCCACCGGAGCATTAGTAGACTTCGGGCACACTCTAGTGCCCGGAGTCTACTGCGCATGCGCAGAACACCGGAAAATGGCTGCGGTGGTCATTTTTCCAGTGTTCTGAGCAGCAGTGACACCCGACGTGGGACCTTGGACAGGTAAGTTTAAAAAAAATATGGGTGCAGTACGGGGCCCCGCTGGAGCCGGGGGCCTGTGTGCCCCGCACACACTGCACCCATTATAGATACGCCACAGCCCCTGCGTGACATCACATGGAGGGGGCATGGCCAGTATCGGGCCCGCAAATAATGTTATATAAATGAAAAAGGCCCTCCGCAGAAAAAAAAACTTTCCCCACCCCTGGTTTATAGTCTGTGACAGAATTGCTATGAACTAGTTATAAAGGTCATTTCTTATTTAGTGCTGGAAAATGATATATAAAGATATATGGTTTCCACATTATTTATGGTTGTTAATTTTCCCTGTTCTATACCAGAGTTGCTATTAGCTGTTGTCCTGTGTGAGTAATACTGTGACTGCCACAAACATAGTCAGGACCTGGTACATTTAACATTTTCGTCTGTAATAGTGGAATTAGATGGAAGTGTGCACATATGAAGGCATTGGGGTCAATCCTGTTTGGTGCGATGTGCCGTTGAAATGTAGTTTAAACGCCGGCAACAGCCCTGCATCCCACACCCTTCGCTATCCGAGCCTGGATTCGCATCATTTTGCTCACAGCCCTATGGGGCTCCAAGAGATATTAGGCCAATCCGGGCTGCCGTAAAGTGCGGCCACTGCCGCGATGACTCGCACTGGCGACATCATAGCGGCTAATAGGATTGACCCCATTGTATGATAAATGTTGAAAGACAGTGATCCTTGGGAAGTTTTTATAGACAGATGGTTTCTTACTAAATCCTTTAGATGTTACAGATCACTTGAGAAAGTTAGAGAAAAGCTATTCTATACAGCAACACAGAGTATGTGTCAGGGAAGAAGTAGTTTAGTGTTGGGAAACAAACTTACACCCAAAATGTGGTAATTCCCATACATTTCATATGCCTAGCAAGACTGCTAGGTGAGCTCAAAGCCTTTACTTCTAAACAGGATTAAAAGGGAAAGTGAAAATATTATTCACCTGTGACCACTGCCCTGTTTACCAGACCCCTGATTACAATAAAAATCTCTTAGTGGAATGTACAGTGCTTTGCAGATATGTATTTAGATTACCACAACGAATATGTTTTTATTTGTAAAATGGCATAGCCTAACTTGGATAGCTGCCTGTAAAATCCCCTCCCTCCCTTCTTTTTTATTCCTAGTTCAAACCCCAAAAGGCTTTCAGCCAAATCATTAAATTCAACAGAGGTGGCCAAGCTAGCACAGCTTTTTAGTGATGCCGTGAAAAGAAAGGCATCCTTGAAGTTTAGAAGATGCCCAAGGAAAACTCCCTGAAAGACATGAAAAGATTGAGTTTCCATAGCTGTTGGAGCACGAGAGCAGTGTAACAGCACAAAGGGGGATTGGAGCACAGCCACTGGCCCATTGCTCCATCTCAGCACAATTGGGTCACTGAAATGGGGAATTAATTACCATTGGTGAGTGGGCAGTCCATTCACCACTGGCTGAGTTTTATTAAACGCCAATATAAATAACAAAACAACTCTTGTGGCTGCACTATTCCTACACGCCAAAGGAAGGATTATGCTGAGGATTAACATCTTAAAGTCTATGAGACTTTCTGACTCAGGGCTCCGAGCTCGTAATCGTATTTGTCTGCTGTATCAGCGATTAGTGCTCTTATTCTCCCACTTTTGCCTGGATGGCCAATGTCCCTTTTTGCTGGCAAGAGCTTCAACACAATAGGCTGTTCTTTTCTATGCATCTTTGTAGTATGAGAGGAATATAATAAAGCACAGTCTGACTGGTCTTAATCTTACCAATTGCACTAGGAGGGTTAACCTTTGTTGTTGTGTTAGAAGAGGGTATGTGGTCAGCAGGAGGTAGGCTCAAAATGTAGTGGATTTCTGTATATTTATTGCTCTATGGAACATGATAAACCTATACATACAAAGTTTGTATATATAATTTATATATCATCTGCATATATCCATCTTTTGAGCCCTGCACTGTGTTTTTGCATAGCTTTTGGCTATGTATTATAAATTCTAATTCATTATGACAGTCTATGTCACATTGGCAGTTATATGATAGGGTGCCCGTTGGCTATAAGAAATAAAACTAACCAGGTTGTAATGAAATACACTGGCTTCACATGAGACATGTGTTTCACAGCCAAAAACAGGATTATTTACAATACACAGCTTAGTATAACCACAACTTATTCTACTGTGTAGCTTACTATTTACTCTGCATGTGTCCCATACTGAGTCCTCTAGGATAGGAGGGTAAAATAAATGGGTTGGTTTCTTTAAGACAGGTGAATATAGTGTCTTACTATTAGATCCATTACAGAAGAAGTAGCAGTGACTTAGTGAGTCATGAACAGTATATGAAAGTGCCTTAAGTATTAAAGTTTCAGAACCACATATAAGGTAACTGAGCAACTATGGCATGGACATTATACATCAGTTGTAGCTTTCTATATATATCTTCACATGGCTGCTCATACCTGAAACATTCTTTTATCTGAGAGCCTAGAATATATGATGACTATTTATAAATGACAATTCAATGTATTTTTCTTAGTTTTTTTTTTTTTTTTTTGGGGGGGGGGGTTATTTGTTGTCTCTGTGTCTCTCTCTCTCTCTCTCTCTCTCTATATATATATATATATAAAGCCCCCTATAGTTCTTTCCAGTTGACCTATAAAATGGTAAAAGAAAGACTTGTTGCTATCCTGGTAATGCTACTTGTGGGGTCTATTTCTTTCAATGACTATATAAACACCTAGACTTCTGTGGTTATATTTCAACCCTTCAGACAAACAAAGAGATTCCTGTAAAACTTGGAGAGATCCCTTTCTTGCAGAATTGCTGATGGCACAAGCTGAAACCATTGTTTGTGAATTCTTGATCCTTGCCTGGTTTTGTGCCTTTGTTGATGTAAAGTAGGATTTCCCTACAAAGGGATGGAATTGAACAGTTTGACCCTCAGGACCAGTTCATGTCCTGGACAGTGGAGATGTGACTTTTCTTTATCACGTTAGGCATGGCTTTTTGTTTACATTTTATGGCCAATTATTATTGTACTCGTGATGAGCTATCTCATTGGAGCAAGTTCATCAACAACAAGATACATTTCTATAATTGAGAGCATGAGTTTGTTGTCTGCACATTACCATGATTACCTGTGGTTTAGAGATGTGTTCATAGTGGGAAGAAACCTGATTAGAAGGAGGAATTTGGTGTTGCCCATAGCCATATGTCTTGTACTGCGCAGAAATAAATGCAAACATTTGATTGGTGGCTACAGGTAACATCAACTGTGCAACAATTGCATAAATGTTTTGATATCTACAACACCAGCTGCAACTTATTAAAATTCACTTGTAGCTCGTGTAAGTGAGCAAAGTTATATGTAACTTGAATATATTTGTAGTCTACCATAAAATGCGGAATATACCTACACCATTTTCTGTACCAACATACTTTCACCTTCATCCATCTGAGGTACACTGCTGACCATGCGATAAAGTGAGCTTTTCTAGTATAATTCTCCCCTCCAACCCCTTCCTTAGTTTTAAATTAAGTGTTGAATGAGTAGGTAAGCACTAGATTAGTTAGCTAGCTTTTTTTGTTACTTTTAGCTGTCCTGCACCCATTTTCTTCCCCTCCTTACCTGCAGCTCGAGCAGCAGTATGGCAGCCAGGGGGTTGGTTCAGCTCGTGATGGCAGACAGTCTCTGGTGTAGATCTAGAAAGGAGCTTTCCATCTTCCAGTTGCAGGCTGCAGAGAGGTGATTGGTGCAGAGGCCATGTTTGATAAACTGGGAGCGGTGCACATTTGGGAACCACTACCAAGACACGTTCAGAGAGCAGCGCCAGAATTGATTGGATGCCCTCTCTATGATGCAGGGCTGCTATCCATTATCGATGACAGTAGTTCAGCAGCAGGAAGTACATCCGGACCAGGTCACCCTGCCTGCAGAAAGGAGGGGTGGCTGGATCTACGTCAACTATTGCTCCTCTTTGACCCAATTGAAAGTGTCAGAGTAGTAGGCAGATTTGCCCAGGGCCTATCCTTAATCAAAAATGTTACACACTGTGGTTAGACTGACCATCACGCAGACTGGAGGAGGTGCAGCAGATGGTACAATCCAACACCTGAAAGGAGGATTTATTGATGGCTGAAGCTCCTCTCTTCTCATTTCTCTCAGAGACATCCCAAACTCCAGATGCATGGAGTCAGTAAAGTTATTTACTCTGTGTGTGTGTGTATATATATATATATATATATATTCCTATTCAGATATGTTATGTATTTTTCTGCGTATGCTGTGTAGTTTTAAACTCAGTATAGTACTTGTGTAGATGGAATATATTCATTGTTGCAATTTTATAAAAATGACAGAAAAAGGGAACCATTCCAAGACTAAATCTGGAGGAGGGAAGACTAGGGGCCGGATGTAATAGGGTGCAAGTGTTCAGTAAAAATCCAACTCGCACCTTCCTGCTACATTGTAGCCTTTGATGGTAACCGCAAGGTTAATTGAGGTGAACCTTGTGGTTAACTTCATAGGCTACAATGGAGTTTTCACACCACTGAAGTCTATGGGGGAAAGGCTGCCCACACACAGCCAATCAGCGGGCAGCTCCTACGGAGGCGCCCGCTGATTGGTGGGCGGCTCCTGCAATGACAGGAGACACCTTGGTCCTGTCATTGGCACGGGGGAAGGGTATGTGTAAACACATACCCTTCCACATGTCTGTAAGGGTATCCCCATGGATGCCTACATGGACCGAAGAGGACGTGACCTACGCAAGGTATAGGTGAGTATTGTTTTTTTGTTTACAGGTGTCACGGATTTCTACATGGACAAGTGGATGTGTGCATGTATGCTCTAATAAAACTTTAATGTCAAGATTTGTGTCTCCTGTGTTTATTTTAATATTCTTTTGCAGGTGAACTACAGGTACCAGCAGGCCCGTAATGGCCCACATGCTGGTACTTGTGGCTTTCCAAGTACCAGCATGCAGGGGAGGCTTACTGGAACCTGTAGTTCGCCAGCAAAAGACAATATTAGTTCCTCTATTTTTTACAATATACTATACAGAAACAACCCAGCATCCACTGCCCAGGACTGGGGCCACTTTATTGGAGAGGGTCCCCACCTTCCCAGAGATCCCCATCCTGTTCTGACTAGCGGTAAGGGGTAATGCTTTGGCCGGGGGACCTGGTGAAAGGGTTTCCCTGGCTGTAACATTACTCCCCCGCTAGAAAGAGCCCGATGCTGGTTATGGAAAATACAGGGGACCCCTACTCATTTTGTCCCCTGTCTTTCCACAACCAGGACCAGCTCAGCAAAGCCTTGTGCTGGTTCTTAATACAGGGGACCCCTATGCATTTTTTCCCTGTATTTTAAGAACCAGGACAGGCTGTACAGATCCTGGGGCTCGTTATGCTTCCATTTTTTTTTTAATTAAACCGTTTTTTTTTAAACACACAGAAACATGCACGTGTCTCATGGATATGTGCATGTTTCTGTGGTATTTTGACCTACTCAGGCTAGACTCGCTAGCCTGAAGCTGGCCTATTCTGGAGATTTTTGGTAAAGTTTTGTGTGTGATGTGTAAAATTGCACCCTATTACATATGCATTCTTTATTGCTTTCTATTGGAAAACATCTGGATGCTATTTTACCCATGTGATTTTTAGTAGAGGCTGAAAACTTGCTATTTGCATGATACTCGCACCCTATTACATTTGAGAGTTATACAAACTGTGCGAATTTGCCTCAGAAATCGCATTTTTGACAATCACACACTATTACATCTGGCCCTAGTTCTCATCATTTTTGCACACATTGTCAGGCAAAATTGCTTAGTGAGCACCTACATGCTCTCTGTGCTGCCTGCAAGGAGGTCTGTGATTTGTGACTGGTTGCGGAGGTCTTTTCTCCTGGATTATCAGTAGGATCTTTTACGCAAATCTGTTTTTAGTTCAAAAGCCAGACAGTCACAGACTTATCTTAAATCTAAAAGATTGAAATACAAGACTAAATGTAGACAGATTCAGGATGGAATCATTGTAACCAGTTATAAACACATTTTTGGCATGTATAGGCATCAAGGATGCCTACCTCCTCGTGTCCAGTTGGAAAGGGCTTCAATGTATTTTAAGGTTTGCAGTCAAAGGAAGACATCAATTCGGGGCTCTCCCTTTCAGCTTAGCCACAGCCCCTTGTATCTAAGGTCATGGCAGGCCTTCTAAGATATATGGGAGTAAGGATTGTTGCTTAAAGCAAATTCAGGACAAACTCTGAAATTTGCTCTTCTAAGGGCTTGGAAATGCTACAGTCCCACGGCTGAATTATCAATTAGCAAAAGTCCAACATGATTCCCAGTCAATACATGAGGTTATTAGTTCTTGTTTTCAATATAAAGTTAGGAAGGGTCTTTCTGTCCACAGAAAAGATCATAGACATCCAAAAGTTGGTTTGAAAGACCGTGAAAGTTAAAAGTCCATTGGAAACTACTCGGAAAGATGGTGTTCTCGTATGCAAGACTGCATTCTTGGATTTTTCAGTTCCATCCATTGACTATCGACACTTCATCAATCTTTCACCAGAGAACCAGGTAAGAAAACATGAACAAGGGCAGGAGTTTCTTCAATCAGGACTTAACGGTAATCCCTATGGATGCTAGTCTCTAGGGACTTTGGTCCAGAAAGGAAATAAAGCTCCAATCAATGGCTTGGAACTAAGGGCCTGATTCAGAGCTGAACGCTCTGACCAGAGCGCTCGCTCTGAATCAGGGCCCTCCTACCTTTTTTTGGAGCGTCCTCATGGACGCTCGCATAGCTGTGGGTTACCACCCATAGCTATAGCGAGCGTCCATGATGATGGTCGCGATGGTCTTGACCATCGCGACCATCGGGCTTGCGACGGAGACCCTGCGGTAGGGTCTCGCTGCCGCAAGCCCTGGAGTGATTTTGGCTCTATCAGAGCCAAAATCACTCCCACTGACATCACTAGTGGGGCCGGCTTCAGACGGTAGGCGTTCCCATGGGAACGCCTCCGTCTGGTAGGCACGCCCCCGGTTCGCCCACCAAAGGGGGCGTGCTGTCAATCAACATCGACAGCACGCCCCCTTTGGTGCGAGACCCGGAGCGACAGCTTGGCTGTCGCAGTCAGGGTCTCGCGCATGCGCACGACGGAGCTCCCTCCGTCGTGCGCATGCGCAGTGGGGAACATCGACCCGCTTGCGAGCGTACTGCCGCTCGCGAGCGGGTCTGAATGACCCCCTAAGAGCAGTTCTGAAGACATTGAAGAAAGTGCAGTAGGTACAGTTAATACATGTAAGAACACTGCAGAGCAACTCCAATGTGCATTTTGCTTAAGTAGCTTTATCAAGGCTTTAGGCCAGAGGTTCCCAAACTCTGTCCTCAAGGCACCCTAACAGTCCAGGTTTAAAGTATATCCATACTTGACCACAGGTGACTTAATTAGTACCTCAGTAAATTTGATTTAACCGCCTGTGCTCAACTCTCTAAAACCTGAACTGTCGGGGTGCCTTGAAGACTGTGCTTGGGAACCTCTGCTATAGGCCTTAATAATAAAGGATTCAGCTGGTGTATTGCCACTTTTGGTCAGTAGATGTCCTTGAAATAGATATTTTACCCACATCTGCAAAGATGTAAAGAATGGATGCCTGTGTGTTAAATGGTATTTAATGTTTGATCTGCTATTTAATTATTCTGTAACAATTAAAAATACACATCTACTAATACCCCTTTCAGACATACGACCTGTGAAATTTACTGCTCAGACCCGGGAATTTCTCCTGTGCAAATTCCCGGGTATTTGGTCAAGACCCCCCTTTCACACTACAGAGTCTACCTGGAAATTTCCAGGTAGACCCCTTTCAGACATAAGCCGGGTTTTTTAGTTTCCAATATTACCTGCCTCTCCTCTGCCCTTCCTAGCCTATCCCCTCTCCAGCTGCCGCCGATTAGGTCATCATCACGCAGCAGGCAGCCGACCAAACACTGCAGCCAATTTTATTTTATTATTAAATTATTTATATCTGCCCTGGTGGTCTAGCGGGAGTGCGGGCGGCCCGCTGTGACAGAGACTCGACGGTGCTGTACACAGCCACCGGCGCGGGGGGTGGTGAGCAGCAGCGCTGAGCATCCTATAGGACGCTCTGCACTGCCAACGAAATGTAAAAGCTGCTTGATGCAGCCTGGGAGTAAATTCCCGGGAAGCACCATTCAGACATAAGCAGGGTAATTTCCGGGGACTTAAGTCCTGGGAAATTCCCTGGTCGATTGAAGAGTCGTCTACCCGGGAACGTGTTCCCGGATAGGTACCTTTCAGACACACACGGCAATCCAGGAATTTGGCCTGCTTGGCTGAGGCAGGCCAAATTCCCGGGATCTCGGTATGTCTGAAAGGGGTATTAGTTATAGCACTCTAACTTGCAGGTGGCTGTTGTTCTAAGAGCCAGGACCAGTAGGAGATTGTGCATTACTGTATATCCCACTGAGCTATACAGAGGTAACCACAACGACTTATAGTTCCAGTACACTTGCAAGGCAGTAAAATGCTAATAACAAATTACAGATTGAGTATCCCATATCCAAAATGTTTGGGACCAGGGGTATTTTGGATATTGGAATATTCCGTAATTTGGAATATATGTATACCATAATTAAATATCTTGGGAATAGGGCCCAAATATAAACACAGAATGCATTTATGTATTATATACACCTTATACACACAGCCTGCAGGTTATTTTATACAATATTTCCAATAATTTGTGGCTCACACAAAGTTTGTGTACACATACATGAAATTAATTTATGTTTCATATACACCTTATACACATAGCCTATAAGTCATTTTATATAGTATTTTTTATAATTTTGTGCCTTAAACAAAGTTTGTTTACATTGGACCATCAAGAAACAAATGTTTCACTATCTCAGTCATGATAAAAACATTCCGTATTTCGGAATACTTGGATATGGGAGACTCACCCTGTATTCCCAGCGCTGTCTAAAACCCTAACAATGACAAATCTCAGATTTACAGATCACAGTCCACTTCATCAGGCAGTAGACACTATTGCTTGAGAAAGAAGACTACGATCCATAAAATGTGTTGCTTTTGGACTCCGCACAGATTATTATGGATTTTAAAAATACTATTTTTAATATTATACTGTAAAGTTTTTAGTGTATGCCATTTTGCTCTTCCGATACTGATTTTTGCACTAATTACGTGTGAGTGAATTATAGGAACACTTTACTCCAGAACCCACCAGTTTATATATTTTATGATTAGATCATTTTTAAACATATTAGTTGTGTTTGTTATTGATGCTGTCTGTCTGTTTTTCCACCCTTAATTGCGAAGGGTGAACATTTATTTATACTATAGCTCATGATAGTATGTAAAATAACGCTCCAGAGTTGGTCCAAGATTTTCCATTTAATTGTTTTATACAGCGCTGGGAAAAATATATTTGCATATTCCCTGAGGAGTTATTTTGGGAGCTCTTTCTCTCCCCCAAGGCTACAGTCCTATTTACCCGCATGTACCCTTAAGGTGGCCAATATATATCCTTTGATCACTTAGGGAAATGCTAATGTCATTTACTGGGCTTGTCATTACGAGATATTTCAATCACAGCAAGTAGGCACTTCTCAAAGCACATAGGACCTCATTCAGAGGCGGACGGAGGATGCAAACGGTCGCTCAGAAACTGGGCGGCCACTTGCATCCTGACCGCCCGCCTCTGTTTCGGGCGTTAGGCTGTGGGTTTACACCCACAGCTCTAACGACCGCTCGGGTGATGGTCGCGATGGTCAGAGACCATCGCGACCATCAGGGCTTACGACGAGACCCTAGGGTAGGGTCTCACTTGTCGTAAGCCCCGGAGAGTTTCTGGCTCTGTCAGAGCCAGAAGCTCTCCACTGACATCACTAGTGATGTCAGTGGAGCCTCCCCCAAACGGTAGCCGTCACCATGGGAACGCCTCCGTTTGGGCTGCCACCCCCACGGCCCGCCTTCCAAACGGGGCGAGCTGTCAATCAACATCGACAGCTCGCCCTCTTTGGATCGAGACCCGCTACGACCGGCGCTGTCGGTCGTAGCGGGTCTCACGCATGCGCACGCCGGCGCAGGCGTGCGCATGCTCTGTGGGGGCCATCGACCCGGTCCCAGCGCATCGGCGCTAACGACCGGGTCTGAATGACCCCCATACTCCCCACACTCCAATTGAATGGTTGACAACCATGAATAGGCCAGTCCAAGGGGGGGGGGGTGAGGAATGTGCCTAATTCCTATGGATCCCCATAAGTGATTGGTTGCTGTGAATATAATCTATCAATTCTTGTTGCCTATTTTTTAAGGAAGCTCTAAAGCAGCCACTAATAGAGCATTTTATCTGATCTAATCTTATGCAAGAAAATATTAAGGATGAAGAAATTAAAATATATATATATAAATAATGTTTTCAACTAACTAGCAATATTTTCAGCCATAACAATCTTAACATGAAAATTGTCACTTAATTTTGTCAGACTTGTTTTTTTCAAATTCTTTGGAAAAATATAAAATTATTTGTATGTGTGTGTATATATATATATATATATATATATATATATTTTAGTGTGTGTGTGAGAATGATTTCAGCGCCAAATAGATTAAGATTATAGTTGAGACCTATGTTCTGGTAATATTTATCAATAAATACCTAATATGGTGCACTCCCCAATTTATACTATCTTCTTAATATTTAACTGTATTTATTCATTTACAAAGCACTATTGGTGCTCACTATCAACTTCATTGTCTTAAGTATGTATGTATATATATATATATATATATATATATATATATATATATATATACGGCAATGTGTACAACATTATTTTCTGGATATTGGTGATTAAATAGGAAAACACTATCTATTAGAGGAGAGGTGTCAATTACTGAGACCTCCAGCATGTGCCTGTAATCTGGAGGTTTCGGGGGATGTCCTGCATTGTGTACAGCTCTATTCAATTTACAACTAAGACACATCGAGCAGCATACATCAGGATTCTGAAAACATTTCCAAGGTCATTGTAATACCTAGCAGTCACTTATCCCAAATTTGTCACCTTTTATCAAGGTTATATTTGCACCACTTAGTTTTGAATGCTGAACTTCTAGGATTTCTGCTACTTTGTAAAAGTCATTGTAAACTGCCACTGTTTCCTACTGTCTTTTATCCACATTACCCTATGTTAAAAAGATTCTGTGCATTACTTCATAGGTGTTAATGCTCCATAGAATCCTGTGTAAACCCTGCATTCAGCATACAAAGGTCAAAACCATATAGATGAAACAACACTTCTGGGGGAAGATGTTTCAAGCAGTGTAAAGACTGGACAAGTTGCTCATATACTTTGTTTACCGGATACGGATATAATTTAATCTCTCTCTCTCTATGAAGTGTGTGGGTCTGTAAAGCCCTACTATAAACTAATTTCTACACATACCAGCATAGTACTAAATACATGTGAAATATTGACAGCCTCTTTGAACAATACACCTGTTCAGTGCAGACATACAAAAAAAAAGCATAGGGCACTTGCAGGGGTGCCATGGGTCGATAGACCACAACTAATTTGATTTGGTTCTGGACTGTGTGATAGACAAAACCAGTGCTAGTGGCAGCCAATGATAACATATGTGGACAAACAGAAGCACAACCCTGTCCACCCCACATAACTGAACCTAAGGTCAGGTCAGCACAATTTACATAATTTCATTGTTTTATTTCCCAATAATAAAATTATGGCCTAGTGGTGCTGTGAAAAAATAAAATGCTGATACTCTGGGGCACCGTGATTCAGGAAAGTTTGGGAAACGCTAATATAATGTAATACAATTGAAATACTACACTAGATCACTAGATGGCGCTTTTTCTCACCCTTTTTTAGTACACAGTTTCTCTTTAGACTGGATAACGACAGTCTCCAAGGAGAAAGAGCAGCAGCGATCCGAATTGATAGGAGTGTATTTCAGCGTGGGAGAACATAAAAGGACTTTTTAATTACACACTGACTTTTATAGGTGTAGCACTATTTCAGTACACTATATCAATACATTATGTATGTATTTAAGACAAGCAGTTATTTATCTGGTTGCACTCACATAGTAATCATATCAATCCTCCAGCGTGCGGCACTCCAAGCATGAATAATGACACTAGACTCCAGCGGCTGAAATAGTCAACATTTCAATGCATATCAAACAGCATTTTCATCAGGACAAACGTATAAAACAACATATTACCTTAAATAAGAACATACACCTTGTACAAAACTGTGCGGCATGACTGGGACGGGACCACACACCCGGCCAGCTTAGCGAGTCCAGTGACGTCATGGCGCACTGTTGCACCTTAGATCATTCACACTGTGTACCATCACCATAGTAATTCTAATCACAATACAATGATTCACATAAATGCACAAACTGGTATAAAGTCACAGCAAAGCAATCGAGGCTTTAATCTTAACTAAAGTAATTATTGAGAACCCAGACTTATTGTTCATTAAGACACCTAGGAGCTAGGGTGCCTAGTCAATGTATCCATTGAGTTTCACATTTAAGTAAACGTAAAGATCTATTACCGCCTCTGACTGATAAAGGAATATGGTCTATCATGCGGTATTTCAGTGAAGATAAAGAATGTCTAGCAGCAATGAAATGCCTGGCGACACAGACAACTGAGACTCAAGGAATATTTTTCAAAAAATTCACCACTCCCTGAGAGCGGGATGTACTAAAGGAAAAATGCGGTAAAAACCCTCAGGGTTTTGCCGCATTTTCCGTATGTATCAAAGGCTGGCCGCCATGGCTTCGATGCAGAGGGTAACGCCAGCTTTTGCTGGCGTTAACCTATAGAAGCCTAAGGGCTTATACTGCATTCGCGCTGCTATGTGGGATCCAATCGGTTCCCTCCCAGCATGCCCTGCTGCCGCCGCGTCACTCTGCGTGTGTGCAGATGGACTCCCGTGTCATAAACCTGGAAGTTCACTGTGCAGTGCTGATTGCAAAGGACAGCACTTATTGGAAGAGCTGCCCTTTGCAGTACTGATCGCATATGTTAGTACATATGCGATCAGTAGGAATGCGGTGACTGGCGGTATGTAGCTCCAATGTTAGTACATCCCGACCTAATAGTGATGTTAACAGACTTCCTCCGAAGTTACTCAAGCTGCAACTACAGTCTACTTTTGACCCCCTTTCATCCAATCCATCTATAAAGACTTTTAAGTGGCTGCTTAACTTTGAGGTGAACGCTGTTATTCCCAAAATACCTCAATATCGCTTTAAGTTGACAAAGGAAGAACATACAGCACAATTGAACTTGTCAAATGATGATAGCTTGATGTTTCGCCCAGCAAAGGCGTTGCATTAGTGACATCTTAATGATGTTAAAACCTACAGAATGCTTCCCTATGATCCATCTAAAACGGTCCTTGAGGAATTGGTTACAATCTTGCACAATGCCTTTGAACGTATCGATGTATTGACATAGAAGGCATTTATCCCACAATACCTGATGGTACCCATTATGTATACTACACCAAAAATCCATAAAAATTTGGTTGCTCCGCCGGGACTTTTGTAACCTGCATTCGCCATCACCCCTATTGTTTACTTGATACTTCTACATTATTGCGTAAACTTAATGAATTACCCATACTTCAGGGCAAAATATGACTATGCAGTAAAGATGTGAGCAGCTTTTATATAAAGTCATTCCGCATGCTGAGGGTCTTGCTGCCATAAGAAAGTTTTTGCTCGTTCAATACCTGCATGTGGGTCCTGATCTGGATGTTGTACTGGAGTTATTAAATCTTTCTCTCACTAGGAACTTCTTTCTGTATGGCAATAAGTTCTATCTACAGCTGATTGGGTGTGCGATGGGGTCCAGTGTGGCCCCATCATATGCAAATATTTATATGTTCAAAGATTAGAAGGCTTTGTTTTTTTGGATAATTCTGTGATATCTGGTAGAATCGCGTTTTATAAGCGCTATATTGATGACCTACTCTTTTTCTGGAGGGGCCCCAAAAATGGGAATCGGTATGATTTACCGACAGCGGCTGCCCGACATGGGTGAAAATCCCGATCGTCCCTAAGGTAAGTATTGACTAACCTAATTCCCTCCCCTAACCCTAACCCTCCCATAGGTGTGCCTAACCCTAACCCCCCCTCTAAGTGCCTAAATTTAACCCCCCATCCCCGCCACATAATCCTAAATCCCCCATGGGGGGCCTAACCCCCCCTTCCCCTAGCCTAAACCTAATCTGCCGGGGGGGTGCCTAACCCATAATCCCCCCCAGGAACCCTAAACCTAACCCCCGCGGCTATCCGCGCTCGGCGCCCGGCGTCCCATCGATCGGGATGCCGGGCGCCGGTTTCCCGGCGATGGTAAAATGACAGGTGTCTAGATTTAGACGCCTGTCATTTAACCCTCGCCGGGATTAAGCAGTCGGGAAGCTGGCTGTCGGGATTAGGTCCGCCGGCTTCCCGACTGCATACCCCAAAAATGATCTCATAGATGTCATTAATACACATAATAACAGCCCCAGCCCAGTGAAATTATCATGTAATATCAGCAAAGAGCATGTGAATTTCCTTGATGTTTGTATCTCTATTACTCAAGGGTTTCCGTTGATTAATACAAGTTTGTACTCTAAAGACACTGACAAAAATAATTTACTCTAACATGATAGTTGTCACCCTAAATCATTGATCTCCCATACTCTCAGCTAATAAGGGTTAAACGGATCAACTCTGACCCAGTGCTCGCTGAAGCACAAATAGATGAGATGATCAGCAAATTTGTTATGAGAGGTTATGATCTTAAACATCTCAATAATACCAAGAATTAAGTAATTAATCTAGATAGGGAATTAATACTGCAAGAAGGTATGCCTAAAAGTAATCCACAAGTTACACCATGGGTAAATCATTACTCACAAGCTAGTGGGCATACTAGTCGTATTTCCAAAAACCTATGGCCAGTAGTGCAGACAGACCCCGATCTCAGTCTGAACAATACGAAATTGATGTCCTGCTACAGATGTGGACGCAGCATTCATGACATCCTAGTCAAATCTGACATATCTGACATATCGAGTCTCGGTCCCGAGACAGATATTCGTGACCTTGGTAGGATGGGATGCTTCAAATTAGGGATGTGCAGGCTCGGTTCTACTCGGTTCCGTTCGGTTCTTTTTACCGAATCTTATTGGCTATCCAAAACTCGTGACAGCTGAAACCCAATAAGATCCGGTAAAAAGAACCGAACGGAACCGAGTAGAACCGAGCCTGCACATCCCTACTTCAAATGCACGTGGAAGACAGAAAGAACAATTAAAGAGCGTATAGCGGTCCATCACTCTGGTATAAGGCCGGCTATTCAGGCAATAGCGAGCAGCCTGTCGCCAGGCATGTCACTACTGCTAGATATTCTTTATCTTCCCTCTAATGGTGCATACACACGGTCAGATTTTTCTTCAGATCTGAACGATAACGATTTAAAAAATCGTTCATATCTGAAGGAAAATCTGACATGTCTGAATGATGAACGATGCGCGTTCCCGATGGTCAGATAACGATATCTGACATCTGATGTGTTTGCAGTCAGATTTGGACGATTCCATTCATTTTAATGCAGTTCAAAACGTTAGTCAAATCACTCATCAAATCGTTCAATCGTTCATCTGACACATCTGACAAATCTGACCGTGTGTATGCTCCATTATGGAGCATGAGAGACCATATTCCTTTATTAGTCAGAGAAAGTAATAGATCTGGATTGCCTACTTTGGAACGAAGAGGACCTGATCCATGCATAGGAGGAGGTGAGTATGGATTTTTTTATTACAGAAACACCATTGGATCATCTACATGGAGAAGAGGACCGATGGGCTACAGGTGAGTATGGGGCCCATTTATTAATGATAGCATTTTGCAATGCGATCAGGGCATGCAGTACCGCCCATGATCGCATTGCAAAATGCGATCATAGCGGCCGAATGTATGATCCGGCACATGCAGGGTGACGGGCTCCAAAAGGAGCCCGTTCCTGCGATGTGGCCGGAGGCTGCTGCTCATGTGCAGTCCCGCTGACTGCACATGAGCGGCGCCCATTGCCGGCGGAGAGATCTGCGCTGACTTGCGGTAAGTCCCCATAGGCTACAGCGGCAAACGCTATCTTCAGATGGAGTTAGCTGCTGGGGCCAATATCGGGAATGCTTCACATTCCCGATATTGATACATTTGGCAGCATCGCATCCCCCATAGAAACCTATGGGGGAGGCGGCTGCCAGCGGTAATACCTGCTGCAGTCCCTCCTTCATACATCTGGGGGATACTTAGTATTTGAGGTAAACCCCCGAAAACAGGTGTTTTTGGGGAATTTACCTCAAATTCCCTTTGATAAATGGGCCCCTATGCAGGGGCGGATTGGGATCGAAAACCAGCCCGGGAAATTTTTTTGAAAGCAGCCCTGATGGGGGCGGGCTCTGTTGAGAGGACGAGGTCCTGCTGAGGGAATGGGATACTCCCTCCTTATAGGGCCTGATTTGTACGCAGTCGCGGTGCTACTACTAACCCCTTGCAAGGTGCACACTCGTGTGTGTATGTGTGTGTATATATATATATATATACACAGTATATATACGGAAGGAAATGGCAGCGGCACTTGGAGACTGTCAACAAATATTTTAATGTGATCCCTCACATAGCTCCAACGTTTCGGGGCTCACATGCCCCTTTGTCAAGGTATATACTGTAAGCCCTGAAACGTTGGAGCTATGTGAGGGATCACATTAAAATATTTGTAAACAGTCTCCAAGTGCCGCTGCCATTTCCTTACGCATTCTATTCATCAGAAGGCACAGGATCACCTAATCGTTTGTTCAGCAGAGTGCCGGCGCATCCACCATGTACAGTGTGTATGTACGTATATATATATATATATATATATATACACACACACACACACACAGTATATGTATATATATATATATATATATATACACACACCCACACAGGGTATAAGTATAGCAAGTGGAGATGGGCGCCACTTTAGATGTACTGTATCTGTGTGTGTGTGTGTATATATATATGTATATATATATATATATATATATATATATACAGTCCCAGCAGGCGGCACTCTGAAAAAATGTAGGCAGCACAGGTACAAAGTGAAAAACCACCGACATTTCGGGGCCTCTTTATTGCCCCTTCATCAAGGTGGTTTTTCACTTTGTACCTGTGCTGCCTACATTTTTTCAGAGTGCCGCCTGCTGGGACAATATGCATGAAGCCTTATTGGGCTTTTTTGGAGGGCACCTGCACTTTTATTTATTCTATTGGAGTGCCACCCTAAGGGACCTTCTATATATATATATATATATATATATATATATATACGACTTTGTAAGGTGTGGCACTCCACGCAATAAACACACAGGAAACGGCTTGTAGAAAACGGTTAACGTTTCAATGCATCAGCATTTTCGTCAGAACAAATTCACAGTGCAAAAAACATACCTTATATACATAAGCATAATCACCCAGTGATAGTAAGCATGCTTGCTAAGGCGCGACTGCACGCCCGGGCTCAGGCAGCTCCCTGATGACGTCATCACGTCGCTCCATGAGTGACACATTCCCATCACCATAGCAACCCAGTAACAAAATACACGAGCTAACATCCAAAGAAACCAAACGGCGCTGCACCATACATATTACAATGATGATATCAACATTAAATACATTAGCACTCAACAAAGTGTCAAAGCACTACATATATTCCACCTACTCATAACTAGAACGGCACATATCATGCCCGCTATGATTCCCAAAATGCTGGCTATACTAATCGATATAGAGACCTAAGGCATAGATCTAGCACACTCACATGTACCTATTACATCAATTCTACAGAAATGAACTTAAGCCAAGTTGCTCATTAATCCCTCTAGGTGCCATGGTACCCAGGCGATGTATCCACCTAGTCTCACGCTGCATTAGCAATCTACTTCTATTGCCACCCCTAGATAGGGGGGGAACGTGATCAATCATACGGTACTTAAGCACAGACAAAGCATGCCTAGCACTGGCAAAATGCCTTGCAACAGGCTGATCACTTCTTCCTCCATTGATTGCCGTTCTAATGGCACTTCTATGTGCAGCCATGCGTTCCTTAAATGCCCGCTCGGTCTTGCCAATATAGGAAAGACCGCACGGGCATACAATTTGATAAACTACATATTGCGAATTACACGTGAGTTTATGCCTGATAGTATACCTAAAGCCCGAATGGGGATGGTAAAAACTGTCTCCAGGAATCATGTATCTACAGGTGGTACACGTACATCTAAAACATCCTAATTTACCATCAGATCTACTATCTGCCATGGGAACAGGGCTCGATATATCTGCTTTAACAAGGATATCCTTAAGACTACGTCCACGTCTATAACATGACATAATACGCGTGTCATGTAGTTTCAAATGCAGACAGCGTTCATTCCTGCCCATGCACGCTGGTCCTGGAGGCGGGCCGCAGCCAGCTTGTAGACGGAGCCGTCAGTAACGACTGACAGGCTCCGCAAAGGCTTATGGGGGATATCCCCCGTCGGCCATTTTTGTTAAGGTCACAATACTGCCCGATCGGAGCTGAGCTGATCTCCGATCGCGGCAGAGAGCAGGCCCTGGGTAAGTTGAGGAGTGGGTGAGGGAAGGGCGGCTGCCGGCTCCTAAAAGCTGTAAAAATGGGCCGGCCCAGCGGGAAATGGCCCGGCGGCCCAATCCGCCCCTGCCCCTATGTGAGATAGTGTGTGTGCATGTATGTTTCAATAAAATTTTACTTTCTATGGCGTGTGTGTTCTGTGTTTTTTTAATATTGATTTTGCTGTGGAACTACAGGTACCAGCAGGGCCGGAATGCCCCACGTGCTGGTACTTGTGGTTCTCCAAGTACTAGCATACGGGGGAGACTGTAGTTCCACAACAAAAGCCAATATTTTAACTCTTTACTTGCACCACACTTTACATAATCAACCCGGCACCCACCGGCCAGTGGTGCCAGGGATAGCCCCGGGCCATCAACATGGACCTGGGGTGCCCTTTATTGGGGGGCTCCTGGCAAAAGGGCTCCCCGGCTTTGGCATTACCCCCCCCCCCGCTAGAAAGGGTCCGGGTGCTGGTTCTGGTAAATACAGGGGGACTGTACGCATTTCCCCCCTGTATTTCCAGAAAGAGGACCGGCTCAGAGCCCAGTGCTGGTTGCGCTGAATATGGGGGACTCCTACGTCACTTCTCCCCTGTATTTTTGCAACCAGGACTGGTTCTGAAAAGCCTGGTGCTAGTTGTGCTTAATACAGGGGACCCCTACGTCGTTTGTCCCCTGTATTTAGCACAACCAGTACTGGGTCTCCAAAGCTCGGTGCTGGTTGTTGTTTTTTGTTTGTTTTTTTTACACAGGTTTTTTTTTTTTTTAAATAGAAGCACAGACGGGTCGCACTGATCCCGTCCCTGCTTCTGCGTTTGTTTATTTATACACAGATGCAGGTATCATGGATTTTTCAGGCATCTGTCTCCTGCTACCTCCCTCAGGTCCTGCCGCCTGCACCACCTCCATCTGCACTATCGCTGCTGATAACGCCCGCTACCGTCCCCTGGTCCCAGCCGCAGCTATCAGCCACTACCTCTCCCCCTAATGAAAGCTAATGACTGATTTCTTCCCCCGAGCCCACCACCGCTGCCGCCCGCACTGGGCAGCCATCTTGGTGCACCCAAGTGAAGCCACAGTGAGTACACCTGCTGGAGGCTCCTACTGAGGCTGCGCAAGGAATTGAATCTTCCTATCTCTATAATGGCGCAATTGTGAGGTAATAGTTTCAAAACTGTAACTTTCTCAATTACCTGAACCAGAAAAAGGCCCTACCCTGGAACAATAGCTACCTAATAAAACAAGCCCCAAGTTTAAATTCGCCCCCTACCCTGAGTTATGCCTTCCCAAAATCCCCGATAGAGAACAGCAGAAAAGTGGTCCTAACTGAGAGTGTCAGAAAAAAATTACAGTTGGAACTTTAGATTACTCCCAAATCCTAATTTTTTTTGTTTTTGTGCTGAAATTTCGCATGAGGTGAGGTGTAGCCCTTTAAACACCATGCCCCCTCCCCCCCCTCCGGAATTCTCTATGGAGATTTCCATTTTTTTTCAGTTCAGCCTTAATATAAGGACACGACTGTGATATTTTATATATATATATACAGTCAGGTCCATAAATATTGGGACATTGACAGAATTTTCAGATTTTAGCCTCTATTCACCACCACAATGGTTTTGAAATGAAACAAACAAGATGTGCTTTAACTGCAGACTTTCAGATTTAATTTGAGGGTAATTACATCCAAATCGGGTGAACGGTGTAGGAATTACAACAGTTTCAATATGTGCCTCCCACTTTTTAAGGGGCCAAAAGTAATGGGACTATCAACTCAAAAGCTATTTCATGGACAGGTGTGGGCTATTCCCTCACTATTTCATTATCAATTGAGCAGGTAAAAGGTCTGGAGTTGATTCTAGGTGTGACTTTTGCATTTGGAATCAGTTGCTGTCAACTCTCAATATGAGATCCAAAGAGCTGTCACTATCAGTGAAGCAAGCCATCATTAGACTGAAAAATCAAAAAAACCCATCAGAGAGATAGCAAAAACATTAGGTGTGGCCAAATCAACTGTTTGGAACATTCTTAAAAAGAAAGAACACACCGGAGAACTCAGCAACACTAAAAGACCCGGAAGACCACGGAAAACAACTGTGGTGGATGGCAAAATAATTATTTCCCTGGTGAAGAAAAACCCCTTCACAACAGTTGGCCAAATCAAGAACACTCTCCAGGTTGTAGATGTATATGTGTCAAAGTCAACAATCAAGAGAAGACTTCACAAGAGTGAATATAGAGGGTTCACCACAAGATGCAAACCATTGGTGAGCCACAAAAACAGGAAGACCAGATTAGAGTTTGCCAAACAACATCTAAAAAAGCCATTACAGTTCTGGAACAACATCCTATGGACAGATGAGACAAAGATCAACTTGTACCAGAGTGATGGGAAGAGAAGAGTACTGAGAAGGAAAGGAACTGCTCATGATCCAAAACATACCACCTCATCATTGAAGCATGGTGGTGGTAGTGTCATGGCGTGGGCATGTATGGCTGCCAATGGAACTGGTTACCTTGTATTTATTGATGATGTGACTGCTGACAAAAGCAGCAGAATTAATTCTGAAGTGTTTTGGGCAATAGTATATGCTCATATTCAGTCAAATGCTTCAGAACTCATTGGACGGCGCTTCACAGTGCAGATGGACAATGACCCGACGCATACTGCAAAAGTAACCAAAGAGTTTTTTAAGGCTAAAAAGTGGAATGTTGTGCAATGGCCAAGTCAATCCCCTTACCTGAATCCGATTGAGCATGCATTTCACTTGATGAAGACAAAAGTGAAGGGAAAATGCCCCAAGAACAAGCAGGAACTGAAGACATTTGCAGTAGAGGCCTGGCAGAGCATCACCAGGGATGAAACCCAGCGTCTGGTGATGTCTATGCGTTCCAGACTTCAGGCTGTAATTGCCTGCAAAGGATTTGCAACAAAGTATTAAAAAGTGAAAGTTAGATTTAGGATTGTTTAGTTTGTCCCATTACTTTTGGCCCCTTAAAAAGTGGGAGGCACATATAGAAACCGTTGTAATTCCTACACCGTTCACCTAATTTGGATGTAATTACCCTCAAATTAAATCTGAAAGTCTGCAGTTAAATCACATCTTGTGTGTTTCATTTCAAAGCCATTGTGGTGGTGAATAGAGGCCAAAATATGAAAATTCTGTCAATGTCCCAATATTTATGGACCTGACTGTATATATATATATATATATATATATATATATATATATATATACAGGGCCGGCTCCAGGGTTCTGAGCACCCTGTGCCAGCTCTTGAGAGAACGCCCTAACCTCTCGGAGAGACCGAATTTGGGGGCATGGCCTAATTACCATAGGCCACTGTTGAGTTCAAAAACTCTCCATTTGCAAGTATGGATAGGTCTGGAAAAAAGCCCTTTCGGGTACCAGTAATTCGACCAGTGACACCGTATTGTAGAGGATATGAGTGCCAGTTAAAGAAGTATATATATATATATATATATATATATTTCCAGAAAGATCAGCTTTCCCAAGAAATGGGATGTGAGCTGCTTTTTCAATGCTATGTGGTATCCAGACAGCCACTAGAAGGAAAGGTGCGCAACTATGTATTACCGTTTTTTATTATTCTTTATTAAAAAAAACAACATAAAATATACTAACAATAGTGTATAGAAATATCAGCTTATCTGAATCGAGTCACGCGATTTGGTAATTATATACTAGTGTTACTTATGTTTCGATGAAGCGCTGCAATTAGGATAGGGATGGATAATGTCATAATGATGTTTTTTTTTCTATGCAAAAAAAAAAGAACTGGTACTCACCTACAATTGCAAGTCGATATAAGATTTACAGTATAGCAGCATCAATGCTTATTTTATTTGTCTCTGAAATAATTTCTTCCTATTTCTAGAGCAAGTTCTAAGAATTAAAAATTATACAAAAAAGTGCCGTACTGTAGAGTACCATAAGGACAAAGATAAGATAGGTAGGAACTGTAGGTGATACTGTAGGTAGGTAGGTGATATTAATCAGATAAAAGATGACTTTTATCCCTAACTAAAGTTGATAAAAGAAACTTTGATAGACGCCCTAATGTAGGATATACTGTACACAGATGTAAAAGAAAAGAACTGTAATATCAGGACTCAGGGCTAGTACCGAGTATACAGAATTGCAGACTTTGTTGATATATTTTCAAAAGGACAAATGACTGAAAAAAGTAAATAGGAAAACGCGTTTTATTTAGAATTATTGTACAAACGAACTTTCCTCATTTTAAAAACAAAACAAAAAAATACATATTGTCATTGTATACTGTACGACTTTGTGTTGCCATAGCATAGAGTGTGTATGTGTGTGGTGACTATTGTATACAGTATCACTGTGACTGTGTTGCCATGTACAATGGAGAGTGTGTGTATATATGTGTTGTGACTAATGTATACAGTATGACTGTGTTGCCATGTGCAGTAGAGTGCGTGTGTATATGTATGTGGTGACTATTGTATACAGTATGACTTTGTGTTGCCATGTGCAGTAGAGTGTGTGTGTATATGTGTGTGTGGTGACTAATGTATATAGTATGACTTTGTGTTGCCATATGCAGTAGAGTGTATGTGTGTATATATGTGTGTGTGGTGACTATTGTATACAGTATGACTTTGTGTTGCCATGCGCAGTAGAGTGTGTGTATATGTGTGTGTGGTGACTATTGTATACAGTATGACTTTGTGTTGCCATATGCTGTAGAGTGTGTGTATATGTGTGTGTGGTGACTATTGTATACAGTATGACTTTGTGTTGCCATGTGCAGTAGAGTGTGTGTGTATATGTGAGGGTGGTGACTCTACCCCCAGCTGCCTCCCCTCCATCCCATCATCATCAGCTGTGGTCACACACATGGTGCTGCAGGCGCGCGTGGCGAGGGCCCCCCTGGCCCGGGACCCGGCTCCTATCATTGGCTGCCACAGACCCACCTATTCATTAATGAAATTAGCGGCACGCTTCAGCCGAGCGGGAGCCACCAATGGCCGTGCAGGAAGCCGGGGAGCGGGCGGCTAGCAGCGGCCAGGAGTAGGGTAGGAGGAGGGGCAGTGAGGAAAACAAGGGGGGACGTGGGGAAAATGAGTGATGATAATGAAAAGAATAACCCTGAGAGGGGGCACTGTGCCCCGGGGTAGCTGTCATTGTGTTGCTGGCTGTATATAAGGGGGTTTAGAGGGTCGTGTGCCAGACGCGCAGCCACTCAGCCACAGGCAGCTCAGCAACTTGCGCTCGGAGGGCAGGACGCGTGCCAGCCCAGGGCGCACCACCAGCGCTGCCAGAAGCACACCCGGGGACACTCTCACCAGCCGGCAGCAGCGCTAGCTAAGCAGGTAAGGAACAGCTCTATGCTAGTAATAGTGCTATTACTATTTATTCCGCAGAGACTTCTACACAGTAGTATATAAATCGTGCGCTGAGGTGACCCCTGTGCCAAGAACTCAATGTTTGTATATGGAAGAGAGATGTATAGTAAGATGTCAGTGTAGAAGGTGTGGGGAGGATGCCTGGCAGCAGTACTGTATAGTAAGATGTCAGTGTATAAGGTGTGGGGAGGATGCCTGGCAGCAGTACTGTATAGTAAGATGTCAGTGTAGAAGGGGTGGTGAGGATGCCTGGCAGCAGTACTGTATAGTAACATCATGTCTGTCCCTTCTTGTCACAGGAGAATGATGATACACCAGAAAGAGTACAGAGAGGAGGAGGAGCTGCTGTCCTCTCCCTGCTCCGTGTCCTCCTCCAGCAGCCCGCCCTCACCCCAGCAACAGCCCTCCGCCGCCGCCTGCAGTAGTTCCGACGACGAGCAGCTCCTCATCCCTACCGCTTCCCTGCACCTGCACCCACAGCCGGAGGAGGAGGAAGGCAGCAGCAGCAGCAGCAACAAGAAGCCGAGGCGGCACCGGGCTCGCAAGAGCGGGGAAGTGGTGACCAAGATCAAGAAGGGCCGGCGCCTGAAAGCTAACAACCGGGAGCGGAACCGCATGCACCACCTGAACTCTGCGCTGGACGAGCTGAGGGAGGTGCTGCCCACCTTCCCGGAGGATGCCAAGCTCACCAAGATAGAGACTCTGCGCTTTGCGCACAACTACATCTGGGCGCTCTCTGAGACTCTGAGGCTGGCGGAGCAGCTTCACCCCGGGCCCCCCACCGTCCTGCTCACCGACTCTCCTCCATCTCCCAGCTCCTCTACCTCCTCCTCATGGAGCTGCACGTCCCCTTCTTCCTCCTGCGGGTCACTGTCCCCGGCCAGCCCGGCAGTCTCGGATGCCCTAGACTATTGGCACCGTTTACACTGTGCCCAGGGCAGCCTGGCATACAGCTGAGCAATGCCCCGGTGAAGGACCACATAGTGGGGGTATGCTTCCTATAGAGGGTTAGATGGTGACAGTCATAGTATGTACCACATCGCTCTTATCAGTCCTGGCTCTGCGCCACAGTGACCATACAGGTTACATGCCAGCTACAACTTTCCCATGCATCAGCTGAATGGAGGAAGCACAAGTCAGACGGGAGGATTATTATCCGGTGACTGTAATGATGGCTGGTCATTTTGCCAGTGGGAAAGTTAGTGAGGTATAAACAGGCCTCATGTTACTGTATGTTGTCATTTATATCGTTGGCCACCCAGTCATGAGACATGTAATGGTTTGTGTAACTGTCACTTATGTTAGAATATGATCATGAGATTCTGTTCCTAAAGATAAGGGTATGATAATCTGTCACATCTTATTTTCCTTCTGCCTGTGTTTGGCTGTGCTGGATTAACAGGGTGGCCAGGGATGTCGCACAGGGGCCCCCAAATATCAGAGCTCCCCCCCACATAGCTATATCATCAGTGTGGGGGCATTGTGTCGTAATGTCAACTGGAGCCTCTAAAGTGTGTCCAACACATTTGTGGTGCTGGGAGTGTTTATACATTATACTTCTTAATAACATTGCCACTATATCATTTTGACAATTTTAATGGTTGGGTCCCTACAAACCTTAATCCAGCCCTGGTGATTGGTGTGGGAATTCCACCTGTCAGACCAAACTCTCCCTCTGACTCGCACTTGGTCCACTTTGCCAGATTTGATCACAATACCTTTTTGTTGTGCTATTCTCCATCCCCATTTCCATCTGTCCTGTATGATTTATTTGGGGGAAAAAAAGTTGTTCTCCAGAAGGCCAGGTTAGAAGTCATCGTATAATTTGTAGGCTTTTGTTCTCCCTGAATGGAAGCGTGAAAATGTAGGCTGAACTCACTATCAAAAGGAGAAAATGTGGAAAAAAAGGGAGAAATAAAAAGGGAGGTTTCCTTCATACATTATTTATCTTAGCTCACAGAGGATGAGAAACCCCCTATTCTTTTAGGAGATTATATGAAAGCAGCAGAACAGTAGCATGACTGTGATCAGATACATGTGTTCACTTTTATTTATTACAGATGACAATTTCACGGAGTATATGTATTTTTTTGTATATTTTTGAAAGAGTTTATTCTAGAATGTATTTACAGCAAGAAAAACAAATCTTGTGCTAATAATTATTAAATAAAATTTATAATTTTCTTAATATTTGCCTATTTCACTTTTTTCTGTGTTTGCAATATATATATATATATATATATATATATATATATATATATATATATATATATATATATATATATAATTTTATTTCTAGCAGAATGAAAACTTTCCTCATACAGTTTAAGCTTGCATAATTGTCTTAGGATCTAATTAACCATATATTAATAATAAATGGAAAAAAAATATATCTAAAAGCAAGTTAACAGTGTTAGCCACCAACCTTCTTTGGCACAGGGGTTACGTCAGTACACAGTTTATTTTTCCAAATAATGTAAAGACGTACAGGGGAAATATATAATAACAGCACATAGTTGGTGTAAAAAAAGACATTCATTACAAATACCCCAATGCGTGTCATCTCTATAAACGTTATACTATCCTGCACATCAGCATGTTCCACATTAAAGGTCTCACCTCTAATTTTCAGGAAATAGATGCATTTGTTATTACAGTACACTCTATAACCTAGAACATGCCAGCCTGCAGTCAGTATCAATTCTATTGTGTACCATGTAAACAGTAACCATATTCTAATATTGTGCCCATGAGATATCTAACATAATAATAATTATAAGAAGAATAAAATGAAATCATGGGTCTCCAGGATGATCCCATACAAGGCTATCAGAATCAAAATAGTTTAGTACTAGTCTAAAGTGTTAACTGTACAATCAAGTTGCAACAAATATTGGCACTGATTTTTTTTTTTTACAAATGTCTTGGATCTTTAAAATGATAATCCCACACTTTAATATAGTGATTATATGTACCTATTATTCTACAGCACAACCTTCATTGCATTATTCAGTGGAATCTATTTAGTCTGCCTACAAGAATTTAGTGCACATTGCATCAAGTGTAAATGTTCTGCTTTCTCTGATAACTCAAGCTTTTTTTTGTAAATTTGTGAAAAAAAAATCAGTATATAATTCAAATATTAAAAATAATTAGATTTATATAGATCTTTTGTGATAGGAAACACTAGAGGAAGAGAAAATTAATAGATGGGGAAAAAAAAGCTTTCATACAAAAGAAACAGAAAAGTGATAATTTGGAGAGCGTTTACATAATACAGTAACATAACATTATATAGGAAAGAAGGAACCCGGAATGATGGGATTATATGTTAATTTTGGGGGAAGCTAATTCTAAAGAAAACTGGAAGAGTTTGAAAACATAAAAGTGGTGATATAAAGATGATGATGGTGGTGATACTCCTAGTGAAACAAAACTGAGTTTAAAGAACTGTACAGTGTAATGACAGATGATGAACACATATTTTAATAAGCCACAGGCGTTGGCTCACGTATGTCCTTTGGGGGTGACATTTTTTTATATCTAAATCTTAGTTTCCATGCATAATTTATACATTTGTGGAATAAAAAGAAATTCATAGTTTAGACATAATTTATTCATGTAAAATAGCAATAATTTGTCCCCAAAGTCATGTAACAGGCCCACTATGTGGAGAATTAGTATGCTAAATAAAGATGCAAATATAGTTAAAGCTTAAATATGGCTAATTAGCCGGAGGCATTCCTGTATGGGAAAGCACATGTGTTACGAGCTACCTGCCTCCTACTGAGTCTTCTTTAAACACTTGTCAGTCCTCAGGCTTGTGAATATAGATTGTCTACAGGCATTGCCCTGCCTGACAGGCTCAATACCCCTGGCAGAACCCAAGCACAAAGGCATTAAATCCTCTATGAATAAACATCCCTCCCACAGCAATTATAGGCTGCAGAACGCAGTGATATCATATACTGAACTTCGTTACCAGTAATTGGGGTAATGCTAAAAAGGGCAAAAAAGCTGTGCTTCTATTCAGTAAACTCACAATTATAAATGTTCAATAAAGGGTGAGCAGATCTGACCATTATAATCGTATTCTCTCATTTACTCTGCAGTGCTGCCAAAGCCAAAACTTTCACTATTCACATTATCCAACCTGTTCCAGGCCCTACAATAATTTCATTGAATCACTTTTCACATGAAGTGACATTAATAATGTTGAGACACAAGTCAGTTATATTTACATGTATATACATTATCCTCCTGTATAATGTATATTTGCGTTCTTTAGCCTGTCTTCAGACTCCCTCAACAGGGCATGTTTTCCACATCTAATCAGGGCACATTTTTATTAATTGGTTACTGAGTTATTCCTTTAGATGCATATGGTACTAATTTCACCTCTGAATCTGTAAGGGGGATCTAGATTTGGGAAACATAAACTGTAGGGTTGCCTGAGGACAGGGATTAGTACACTGATGCCAGAAGTTTATGAGCAGCCCAAATAATGCCAGCCTGTGCCCAGTGTGCTGATATGGTAACTATTAGCCTTATTGGTGCCATGATAGCAAGAGACCTGTAAATGCTGCTTGACAGTTCCACATCCCATCAGGACAGAATATCATTTACCTCTGCTTCTACTATAGGACACAGGAGCACACACAGCGCTCAGTAGCACCAGCCCGTGGAGAAGATAGAAAATATATAAAACAGGAACATTCAGGGTAGACAAAATAAAATATATATTTCATTGGCATATAGAGTTTTGCAGAGGTTACACCCTGTAGTACAGGAAATTGAGATGTGTGGTAATGTAGCTTATTGACGCTCAAGACCTTGTGCACGTAGGGGCTGATTCAGAAATGTACGCTAATTACACATCCGCTGCGTCTTGTGGTGCCATGTAAATAAAGGATAATTTGCAGTGACTGTGCACAGAACTCGCCTGGCTGACTATTATAGCTATTGCCAATGTGTTTAAGCAAAACTTTAATACAACTCTGATAAAGAGAATATATGATTTGTTGATATTCTCACATCGATATCCAGAGAGAAATAATGATAATGTAGTAGGACAGGGCTTGACAAATGTTTCTAAAATCTAGGAGCCAGGATGAAAGTGTAGGAGCCAGACCACTGTCCCCCCAAAAAAATTACAGGAGTGAGCACAGCTCTGTGTGTTATGCAACTGTTATACACACTATACTAGTCCACAAAATGGATGCAGTTGAATGGATATAGTAAAATGGAGGCCCCCTCACTGCTCTGCACAGCTCCACCAGGGCAACATTCATGAGCACCTACCCCCCAGACAACCAATCTCACTACTGAGAGGGTACCCCCAGGCAAACCACCATTCTGCAGCGACATTGCTGTGCAGATTCCCCTGGGCAAACAACACCCCCTTCCCCATGGTCACATTACTGAGCAGCCAGCCCCCCCAATAGCCGCACAACTAGGGGGGTACCCGCCGACAAACCACTCCTCCGCAGCCATGCCACCCCCCTCGTGGTCACACCACTATCAATCTGAAGCCGCTCCGCAATCCCTGGCCACACATAGACCCTCTTACCAGAGAGCTCTATGCAGCCGGAGTTAGGATACAGCAGACAGCCGGGACGTACAGGAGGATAAGCACAGACTGGGACAGACAGCAGGAGTCACAGCAGGCCCGGGATGGAGAGGATGAGTCAGTGCAGGATGGGACGTACAGGAGAAGCCAGCGCAAGCCAGGACGGACAGACACAGCAGTCACCGCAGGCGACTCTCAGCACACGCACTCCTGTGCATTAAATGACCACTGCAATACTACAGACACTAATCTGCACTGGGGCTGATGAGGATCTGCTCCCGCCCTCCCTGCAAAATCTAGTAGCCAGGCAGCAAAATCTGGTCGCCATGGCGACCTGGCCCCCAGGATTTGTCAAGCCCTGTAGTAGGACATTCTTATAACTAATGCTAGGGACACATCCATCCAGCTGTCCGCCACGATTTGTTATGTGGTATGCACAAACGATATTGTGCATACACACTTGCCAATATGCCGTCCGAAATGTCTGGCCACAGAAACCAGTGGTGATGTCTTTATCGGCAGATCCTGGGCCAGCATATGGGTTTGTCAACGGGTCGGCTGAACAGCCAGCCAGATGTACCGATATATCTGCAAGGTATATCACCATCGGCTGTTTTGCAGGGCCGACGAGATATGTCTGTGAACGACAATGCTCACGGACATATCTTTTGTACACAGAAACAGATGCACATGCGATATGTCATTCATCAGCTGATTGAACGACATATCGCAGAGTGTGTACCCAGCATAGCATTGCAACTGAATCAGTCTTTGACTTAAACATCTGAATACAATGTAACAAGAGTGCTTAAGGGGCATATGTGTATCAAGCCCTTCTTTACTTAAAGCATGGCGAAACTGCAGTTTACCCATGATTTTAGGTATCGGGGCCAGATAGCAATAGTCTGAGCAGGCGATATCACAAAGCAAAAGTTAATTAGCGTGACAGACCACAGTCTACATTATTCTCAATCGGGCCTGCAGTTTGATTCCTACATAGCTTTCTGGAGTTTGACTCCAAAGGCTGATACCACCTTCAGATGGCACTGACGGCAGGCGGCGCCTTAGCAGTTCTACAGTCGTCACCTGAATTTAGTACAACAAGAATGTCTCTCTCACAGACATCCTAAAGCTGCACACACACCTAAAGATTTTCTGTCCAACCATCCAACTAGTTGATTGGTTGGAATGAAAATCTTGTAATGTATGGGAGTAAATGATGATCAGCAATTTGCTCCTAAATGCCAGAAAACAGATGAAAATGGACGTTCAGACAAGTTTGTTAAATGTTTGATCTAAACAATTTGTTCAAACAACAGTTTTTGTCCATTTTCCGGCATTTGGAAGCAAATTGCTGATTGTCATTTGCTTTCATAATTTACCAGATTTTCATTTCAACCAATCAACTAGTTGGATGGTTGGACAGAAAATCTTTATGTGTGTATGCAGCTTTAATATTGTGATAGGCAGACTCTTTGGCGCCCCCCAGACCCCAGCTCCCTAGGCAGCTGCATAAAGCTGCCTAATGGTAGAGCCGGCCCTGAATCAACTGCACTTCACTTTACTGTCAATTCACCTGATTCAGATTTGAGAATAGAGTAAGATGGAGCAATTAACTGTGAACCTGGACAAACCATGTTACACTGCAAGGGGGCAAATACATACTTTTTTTGTCATGCAGGTTAAATACTGGCTGCTTTTGCATGTAGGCCACAAATGCTGGCAAGCTTTATTCTTACACTGCAATTTAGATTTTAGTTTGGACCCGCTTCCCAAATCTAAATCTCTCTGCACATTTTACATCTGCCCCACCTGCAGTGCAACATGGTTTTACCAAGATGCAAAATCACTTGTTATATCTTAAGCTGGTCATACACCAGACCAACTTTCCAACATGATTTTATTTAAAAATATATATATATATTTTTAAACACAGTATATCATAAAAATAGCCATTTATGGTATGCTGTGCATGAACTTCAACTTTAAACACTTTTAAACTATCTAACCATCCCTAATCATTGGCCCTATATCAATATTCTTGATCAATAATGGATGTCTGTAATCAAAAGGACACATGAAATCAGGTATTCAATTAATATAATCATTTATAAATATAGATTTTTCAGGTATATCGGTAAAAACAATATATCTGTGATTGCGAAGCAGGGAGGGGGGCAGAGGATTTGCTATATTTATATGGGGGGTTGAGGGCTGCTGCATTTACATTTCAGTGATCGGTTCCACAGCACACACTAGGGTAGGATGCAGAGGGGCAGGGAGGTCCCTCTGAGATTGGCGGCAGCTGGAAGATTATCTTCCAGCTGTCGCCCAGTGGGTGTTTCTGACTGGTCGTATCTGATACCAGGCAAGTGGTTAATGGTGGGTACACACCTGACAGATATATCTGAAGATGATGGTTGTTCATACACACTGAACGGCCATCATCTATTTGTGCTCCCGGGTCCCGGCAGACGGGGTGTGACCCGGTGGGCGGGTCGGGGGCATGTCCCGCCCCCATCCCCACGGCTACCGCTGTGTGTGCACGGGCGGTCTGGAGACATATCTGTCCATCGGCTGTGCAGCACAGCCAATGCGATATGTCTGTGAACGATGCAGTTCACAGACATATCACGGGTACACATTGGCCAACGGGCAGCAGATATATTGGGCAATAAATTTCTGATTTGACAAGAAATGGTTAATTTTGTGATTTGTTGAGTGAAGAGGTAAGAATCCTCTAGATTGGACATATTAAAAGTTAAGTTTTACTTATCCATAGCAAATATTTATTTACTTTTGAAGTTTGTGCCCCCACACATGGTTTTTTCTTTCTTGATACTCCTGCAGACCATTATTTGACATATAACACACAACTTGTCCTTATCCATTACAAGAGAGTGTGGGTATATAAATCTAATTATACATACATTTTCTAATATATATATAATATTATATATCAAAGCATTATTTAAACTGATTATTGTAATTAGCAAAATATTACATTGTTTCCTCGCTCCATTTCCTGTCTGACCTCACTCTCCACCACTATTCCCAACTGACTTGTAAGCATGGAGTGTTCAGCCTAGCATTAGGAAATGACATGGCGCTCAGTCACGAGAGCCCTTGTCTTGGCACACGAGTGCTCTGTGTGTAGCCTATAGTCTAGTTCTCAGCCTGATGCAGACTCCCCAGAGACCAGCTCTCAGGGCTTTTAATTATTCAACACCAACTCTGCCTGTCTCAAGAAAACAGTATACTCTGGTTGGCGTCTGTTTCCTTGACAATAAACCCCATAGTAGATTTTCTAGTAATGTCCTATTTATTACAGGCTAATAATGACACTGCCACATGCATAAAAAACATATATACACATACTGTACATTATAGTGTTATTATAAATACTGCTGCGTTTCACTGGTGAAGTCACAGACAACAACACGTTATATAAGGCATGGAACTCAACTTGCCAAATTCTTAGTACCGGCACCGTTGCTTTGGTCAAACTTTTAATTTCTATAACTAGTTCTAGCAACAGGAAGAAAGTGGTGGAATCATATCAGAAATGAATAAAATAAACACCTGCACCTAATCCAGAGTATGGAAACTATTATAAATCTTATATCAACTTTAGGAGAACAAGCACCTTTTTTTTATAGAGAAAAAAACACTGAGTGTAACAGAAATTGTTTATGACTGGTCAGGTGCCTTCTAGAGGGGAATGACTGGTCTACTGCTGGGTACACACTTGTATACAGGTGTGCATACACCCTTAAGGTGGGTACACACTATACAGATATATCTACAGATCAAGTGATCTGCAGATATATCTGCAGATGATGGTTGTTCGTACACACTGAACAACCATCATCTGTGGCTGCCCGCAGGTCCCAGCGACCAGGGGGCGTGTTGGGGGCGTGTCCCGGTGACCAGGGGGCGTGTCCCACCCTCCTCGTGGCTGCCGCTGTGTGTGTACGGCTGCCAACCACCCGTACACACTTGCCGATGGACAGATATGCCTGCAGACATATCTGTCCATCGGCTGTGCAGCACAGCCAATGCAATATGTTGGTGAACGCCGGTGTTCACCGACATATCGCTGGTACACACTGCCTGACGGGCAGCAGATACATTGGCCGATCAATTGATCAGCCAATGTATCTTTCAGTGTGTACCCAGCTTTATGACTGATAAGTCTGGCCAAAGGAGCTGGCAGTGACGTCATTATTGGCAGTTCCTGCGACTGGCATGTGGGTCGGTCTGTCCATCATCCATGTACACAGGCAGATGTGCACAATATATTTGAAAGATATATCGCATCTGCACAGCTGACATTATATAACTGTGAACAACATTGTTCACAGATATATTGGGTGTACACGCTGTTCGATGGTCAGGACAATATATAGTTTGTCTGCTGTACGCACGATATATCAGCCAGTGTATACCCAGTATTAAACCGCTGCCTATGGGAGATGAAGGAACTTCCTAAAGTTCTCCAGAGGACATAGAAATCCTGGTGCTGTCTCAGACACAAATAATATATAGCGGTAATATAGTTAAAATAAATATGGAACAATTTTGTTGCTCACTCACTAGGAAATGAACTGATTGCCAGCAATAAATCCTCCCTAGTGTTTAGTTAGTTTGAAAAAAAGATTTTATTTTTATTTTACATCTACTTTTGTACTTAGGTTTCCAATAAAGCACATAGGCCTACAGAGCAAGATAGCAGATTTTGTGTAGTAGCCATGTTCATCCAAGCCGAAGGGTAGATTAGTGACACTGATGTCCTCAGTTTTACTGCAGAGAAAAAAATAGATTTTTGCAAAGAAAAAAAAAGAAAGGAAAATTGAAAACAGAGTAATACCACTTTTCCACCAAAAACCCGGGTCCGACCTGGGTTTTTGGACATGGTTCTGACCCAGGTCAGACACCATTTACACTGCACCTTTGATCTGGCTTACTCCCAGGACAACCCTATTCACACTGAACCCAGGTCTGCCCTGCTAAACCTGTGATGTCATAAAAAGTGGGAGGTGACTGCTCCGCAACCACCAATCAGCTCATTTTTGCCATGACCCAGGTCGGATAACCGAGGTCGCGCCATTTACACTGCACCATTACCCGGGTCCATCGTTGGTCCGACCCTGGTAGCAACCTGGGTAGGATTGCTCGGTTACTTGACCTGGGTTACTTTTCAGGGAACCTTTTACACTGAGCTGCGACCCAGGTAGACCCAGCGAAAACCCAGGTTTTTGCTCTGGTGTAAAAGGGGTATATCAGAGCCATGAATGAGGTTTTATGGAGCAGTGTTGTTCCCCCCAAAAAATGAAAACTTTTATTTAATGACAGTGGTGGTTCTAAAGAAGGGGTGCTCAATATGCGGCCTCCAGCTATTGCTGAACTATACATCCCAGGATGCCCTGCACAAGTTTTGCTATTAGGGCTTGCTAAAACTGTCACAGGGTATGCTGGGATGTGTAGTTCCACGACAGCTGGAAGGTGGCATGTTGAACACCCCTGTAAAAGAATTAGGAGGATGTACTTTTGATGTACTGCACATTACACCCTTTCCTGCCTCCTCCACGCACACTTAGGTGCACTTCCTGTATATGGTGGTGTAGGACAGGAGTGGAGAATAGTTGGACAACTTGATGTGCAGGGTGTATCATGTAGGCACACTGGGCATGAGATGGACACAGGAATGATCTGTGCTGCGTCTTCAGAAGTTATGTTAATGTAGCAGGAAAAAAAAAGACACCCATTGCTGGTTTCTCAGTTGCTACTCTGTCTGTGTCCGAAGACACAACATCGATCACCATTACAACCATCAAAACCCTATGGTTTGCTCAGAATGTTCAGCTGCTGAGGCCAGTGAAGCTGTGTTCAATGGTGCAATCACTGTCTTTGGCACGCCCCTAAAAAACTGGCGACGCCTACATATTAGACACTCCGCCGCGTTGCGGCTTACCCCACACTACGACTGGAGCCACAGCATTACTGCGGCACATGCGTGTTCCCAAAACATCGGTCAATGGTGATCAGGGCTGATTCAGCCCTACTGTTCCAAAACAAAGGCATTTTGTGCTGCACACGGCGTACGTGTGGTAAATGCAGTCCAGTATCTTTTCATTACGTGTGCATGCCTAAAACTATAATGACATGTAAAATTTCATCGGCCATGAGAATAGGAAAGGCTATAAGATTGCTGGGGGCCAGGATAAAAACCTTAAAACAAACACTTGGTAACAAAAGCTTCTTCTAATAAATGGTGAGGGTAAATTGCTGTGTCCACTGGCTTTGTTGCACTATTCAAATAAAACTAGAGCTCGTCCTTTTATTCACTTTCTCTTTTTCTCCAGATCTGTAAGCCACCAGCACCAGGCACCTGGAAATCATTCTGAGGTGCAAAATCCACTTTGCTCAAGTGAATGCATTAATTAAATAAAATCCTCTGACCATGAATCTTCTAAATGTGGTGGGATCTTCAGAGCGTGAAGCTCAGCTAGCAAAACACTGACTAATAAAATAACGTGTGATAATAGAATTAGTGAAATTAGGTTAGGCTAATAAATTGTGAGGAGCTCTTGTTTTTTTTCTACCAGCCCTGGGCTAGAAGTGCTAGCTTGCCTGATCTATTGTTTCCTATCTAAGCAGGGGGTTTATTGTGTGATCAATAATTCCTTTAAAAAAGTGAATATTTGCATAATCAGTTCTTTGAAGTGTCTAACATTCTGAAGATTGGTCCCCAGATCTGCAATAGGCCCTGAGTCACAAAAAGACTCCAATCTTTCACCGCAGTGACAGTGTGCAGCAGCTTGTCATAAACAGCTTCACCCTTCCTCTTTTTTCCAATGCCCTTTAATGACTAAACTTTAGGAATGCCACAAAATAGAGGTTGTGTTTTTTCTTTAAGTCAGGCGTGATGGATCTGATTGTTCTTCTTAACCTCTTTCCAAAGTCTACATTGAAGACTACACTGTCGGTACAGCAATTGCTTAAACAGAAACTTCCAGCATAATATCCACCCACTGGCTAAGAATATTCAGTTATCTTGATCCTCTTATAGAGAAGACTGCAGCAATCAGTAGGTCAAATTAGATTCAGCTAATGATCATTATCAATGTGAACATTGCTCTTTGTTAAGACAGTTAAATTGTAAAATATTTTCTAATCAGATAATACACTTTATGGACATTCTTATTACACACACAACGATTTTTTGAACGATTATCGTTAAATGATATCGTTTAACGATAATCGTTTGAAAAAAATCGTTCACTTTATGAGTCAAACGATGAACGATTTTTGTTCATGTGCGTTCACGTTTGTAGTTTGTAGTTTGTAGTTCAGTCAGACTTGTCAACTCAATGATTTTCATTAAGTTAATATGCAAAAATCGTTTGTAGTTCATAAAAATCGTTCATTACATTTAAATGAACATAGTAAATGAACAACTTTAGTAAAAGATTTTAGTTCATTTTTTCAAGGTTGAAAATCTTTTACTAAAATCGTTCATTAACTAAATCGTTGTGTGTGTATGCACCGTTAGTTTAAAGTGCCAGTAAAGCTGCTGCGATGGGGACTGTGATTGCAGAGGCTTCGCAGACCCATCGCAGAGTGATTGACAGGAAGCACCGTTTGTGGGTGGTGACTGGGGGGTTGGTCGGGGAAACGCAGGCGTGCCAGTGCGTTCACACGACGTTGCAGGTGCGTGCATAAATTATCCACTGTGATACCATACACAGTGTGAGGTCTTATAGCGTGCGTGGTTGTTAGCAATTTCTGAGTAAGGTCAGAGCTTGTGCAAGTGTGCGTGAGGCTGCGATGGTACTTGATTGTCCCGATGGTTACGCTATTCTGCTAGGTGTTACAGATGTGTGCAATATAAAGTGGGCGTCCTTATGTAGTGCTGAGTTTGCATTGCGATCGCAATGGATTAGTATACTATCGCAGTTGAACTGCATGCATATACAATATTGCGATCTGTAATGAATCAGGCCTGTAGTGTGGACTGTAGGCAATAATCATAATTTCTGTCCCCAATATCCTCTTCTGTATTGAAGAATAATTTTGATTAATCAATTGATTGTTATCAATATTATATTATATAAAGTATTTTAATAATGTTAATTTGAGATTTCTCTGTAAGTGAACTATTCACATTCAATTAATAATTAACAAAGTCTATGCACACTGACGCACAACACTGCAAAATAGAAATTAAGTACAGTACAGTAAATAAGGGTACAGTATGCAGCCCCAGATAAAAAAAATACGGTATGCAAATGTCGCAGCTGCATACAAATGACTGCGACAGTCGCATACTGTATTTTATATTTTCATTGGTGTTCTGCGTAAAAGTCACAAACTTCACTGCTGATACTGTATGTCGCATATGCGGTCTTTAATAAAATTAGATATTTTCATAATGATACTTGAACTCTAGTTTAATGCTGAAATATCCTCTAGTCTAGCAGCTTACACTACAGTATATTATTGCTTGCAATAATGTCTCAGACAGCGGCCTTATTCAAAGTACAAGCTTCTCATCCTGCTCAGGCCCCTAGTGCAATAACAGTGAGAATAATCAGGGGCTTGGGAGGTGTACCTGAGCAGTTGGCTTCTGTGGCTTAGTGGTTTGTTGAATGCGTAAAGCTGGCCATAATACACTAGACCATCTTTCATCCAACTAGTTGATTGTTTGGAATGAAAATCTGGTAACGTATGGGGGTAACTGATGATCAGTAATTTGCTCCTAAATGGCAGAAAACAGATGAAAATGGCCATCAGACAAGTTTGTTAAATGTTTGATCCAAACAGTTTGTTTAAACAACAGTTTTTGTCCATTTTCTGGCGTTTGGGAGCAAATTGCTCATACCTTACCAGATTTTCATTCCAACCAATCAACTACTGTAGTTGGTTGGATGTAAGTTGGTTTAGTGTGTGGCCAGCTTTACATAACCTTAAACATGGGTTTGATTCCTGTAGATACGGTACAGTGGTACATGGGCTCCGGGTAACTTTTTTTTTTCCCCGAAGACCGGATGCCTGCTTGACAGTGTCCATGTCTTGTCGTTTTCTTTTATATTTTTTCACAGTGGGGTTACCAGTGCCAGTGACAAAGGACAGGCAAGCTGATACCTGTAGTTCAGCTGTGAAAAACAATATTAACCATTTATTTAAACCATTACTTCGGTATCCACCACCTCCAGGGATGCAGGAAAGAGCCCTGGGCTGTTTAATGCATGGGAGGGGGGACTCCATTTTTGTGGGAGGGGTCACACTTTTCAAGGATTGATAACCCTGGGCTGACCAGTTTGGGGCTAGTTTACATTAGGGCAGGGGGACCCCAGGCTGTGTGTCTTCCTGCTGTAGTGTAAACCACCCAGCTGGTTCAGCTCGGTGCTGGTTAAACGAAAATAGGAGGATCCCCACGTCGGGTTTTTCTCCAATTTTCTTCTACCAGACCGGGCTCAGGGCTGGTTATGCTTTTGGGTCAGGGACCACATGCAATTTGTTTATTTTAACTAGGGGTGAGCGGGTTCGGATTTCTGAAATCCGAACCCCCCCGAGCCCCCCCGATCCGAGGCCGATCCGAGTCAGGCTCGACTTTTCCCGCCTGACTCGGATCTGAAATCGAGGCAAAACGTCATCATCCCGCCTTCCGGGTCTCGCGGGTTTTGGATCCTATATAAGGTACCCGCGTCGGCGCCATTTTCTCACTCGGCTGTGGACAGTGAAGAGGGAGGGTGGGAGTTAGGGCTGGCTGGGCTGTGTAGTGTAGTGTAGTGCAGAGTAGTGTTGTGCTGTGCTGTGCTGCGCTGTGCTGCTGTTGTCCATAGGGGCTGTGTCCACTACTTCAAAGTCCATAGGGGCTGGCTGTGTTGTGCTGTGCTGCTGTTGTCCATAGGGGCTGTGTCCACTACTTCAAAGTCCATAGGGGCTGGCTGTGTTGTGCTGTGCTGCTGTTGTCCATAGGGGCAGTGTCCACTACTTCAAAGTCCATAGGGGCTGGCTGGACTGTGTTGTGCAGTCAGTTGTCCTAGTTGTCCACTCCAAAGTCCTGTGCAGTGTCCCAGTCCTAAAGGGGTGCTGTAGTGTTGTCCAGGGGGTGCTCTGTCCGTCAGGGGTGCTCCCCCCAAGTGCTAAAAAAAAATATATTTTTTCTGTGTTTGTGAATTGTGTGCGCAGTAGCCGCACGTGCATCAACAAAGTAGTGCCAAGCGTGCGCCTGTGTCATAAGTAAAGGGCCGGCTGGCTTGACCGTTAAAGGGTGCTGTAACCCCCAAAGTACACTCCAAACCAAATAAAAAAATATTTTCTGTGTTTGTGAATTGTGTGCGCAGTAGCCGCACGTGCATCAACAAAGTAGTGCCAAGCGTGCGTCTGTGTCATAAGTAAAGGGCCAGCTGGCTTGACCGTTAAAGGGTACTGTAACCCCCAAAGTACACTCCAAACCAAATAAAAAAATATTTTCTGTTTGTGAATTGTGTGCGCAGTAGCCGCACGTGCATCAACAAAGTAGTGCCAAGCGTGCGCCTGTGTCATAAGTAAAGGGCCAGCTGGCTTGACCGTTAAAGGGTGCTGTAACCCCAAAAGTACACTCCAAACCAAATAAAAAAAATATTTTCTGTGTTTGTGAATTGTGTGCGCAGTAGCCGCACGTGCATCAACAAAGTAGTGCCAAGCGTGCGCCTGTGTCCCATAAATAAAGTGCCGGCTGGATTGACCGCTAAAGGGTGCTGTAACCCCCAAAGGGCACTCCAAACCAAATAAAAAAATATTTTCTGTGTTTGTGAATTGTGTGCGCAGTAGCCGCACGTGCATCAACAAAGTAGTGCCAAGCGTGCGCCTGTGTCCCATAAAAAAAGTGCCGGCTGGATTGACCGCTAAAGGGTGCTGTAACCCCCAAAGGGCACTCCAAACAAAATAAAAGAATATTTTCTGTGTTTGTGAATTGTGTGTACGCAGTAGCCGCACATGCATCAACAAAGTAGTGCCAATCGTGCGCCTGTGTCATAAGTAAAGGGCCAGCTGGCTTGACCGTTAAAGGGTGCTGTAACCCCAAAAGTACACTCCAAACCAAATAAAAAAAATATTTTCTGTGTTTGTGAATTGTGTGCGCAGTAGCCGCACGTGCATCAACAAAGTAGTGCCAAGCGTGCGCCTGTGTCCCATAAATAAAGTGCCGGCTGGATTGACCGCTAAAGGGTGCTGTAACCCCCAAAGGGCACTCCAAACCAAATAAAAAAATATTTTCTGTGTTTGTGAATTGTGTGCGCAGTAGCCGCACGTGCATCAACAAAGTAGTGCCAAGCGCGCGCCTGTGTCCCATAAAAAAAGTGCCGGCTGGATTGACCGCTAAAGGGTGCTGTAACCCCCAAAGGGCACTCCAAACAAAATAAAAGAATATTTTCTGTGTTTGTGAATTGTGTGTACGCAGTAGCCGCACATGCATCAACAAAGTAGTGCCAATCGTGCGCCTGTGTCCCATAAATAAAGTGCCAGCTGGATTGACCGCTAAAGGGTGCTGTAACCCCCAAAGGGCACTCCAAACAAAATAAAAGAATATTTTCTGTGTTTGTGAATTGTGTGTACGCAGTAGCCGCACGTGCATCAACAAAGTAGTGCCAAGCGTGCGCCTGTGTCCCATAAATAAAGGGCCGGCTGGATTGACCGCTAAAGGGTGCTGTAACCCCCAAAGGGCACTCCAAACAAAATAAAAAAATATTTTCTGTGTTTGTGAATTGTGTGCACTGTGGCCGCACGTGCATCAACAAAGTAGTGCCAAGCGTGCGCCTGTGTCCCATAAATAAAGGGCCGGCTGGATTGACCACTAAAGGGTGCTGTAACTCCCAAAGGGCACTCCAAACAAAATAAAAGAATATTTTCTGTGTTTGTGAATTGCGTGCACTGTGGCTGCACGTACATCAACAAAGGAGCAGCGCCAAGCGTGCGCCTGTGTCCCATAAGTAAAGGGCCGGCTGGCTCATTTCTTAAAGGGTGGTGTAACCCACAAAGTGCACTAGTCTCCACCAAAAAGAAAAAATAATTTTCTGTGTTTGTGTGCGCCTTAGCCGCACGTATATATCAATATAACATAAATGGAGGACCAAACTTTCTCCGATAAAAATAAAATAGGGAAAGATCAAGAACCACTTCCTCCTAGTGCTGAAGCTGCTGCCACTAGTCATGACATAGACGATAACATGCCATCAACGTCGTCTGCCAAGGCCGATGCCCAATGTCATAGTAGAGGGCACATATAATCCCAAATGACAAAGTTCAGGAAAATGACCTTGAAAAAAACATTTAAATCATCTGAAGAGAAACGTAAACTTGCCAATATGCCATTTACGACACGGAGTGGCAAGGAACGGCTAAGGTCGATCCCTATGTTCATGACTAGTGGTTCAGCTTCACATGACGATGGAAGCCCTCCTCCCACTAAAAAAATCAAAAGAGTTAAGCTGGCAAAAGCACAGCGAAGAACTGTGCTTTCTAAGAAGATATCACAAATCCCCAAGGAGAGTCCAAGTGTGGTGGTGGTTACGATGCCTGACCTTCCCAGCACTGGACGGGAAGAGGTGGTTCTTTCCACCATTTGCACGCCCCCTGCAAGTGCTGAAAGGAGCACACACAGTCCACTTGCTGATATGCAAATTGAAGATGTCACTGTTGAAGTACAACAGGATGAGGATACTGGTGTAGCTGGCGCTGAGGAGGAAGTTGGCGAGGAGGATTCTGATGGTGATGTGGTTTGTTTAAATCAGGCTCCGGGGGAGACAGTTGTTCTCCGTGGGATGAAAAAACCCATCACGGTCATCCCTGGGCAGAAGACCAAACATTCCACTTCTTTGGTCTGGCAATATTTCTATCCGGACAACAACTGTCTTGCCATATGTACCTTATGTAAAGGTGAAATAAGTAGGGGTAGGGACGTTAACCACCTAGGAACATCCTCCCTTATACGGCACCTGCAGCGCGTTCATAAAAAGTTACTGTCAAGTTCAGAAATTTTGGCTAAGACCGTAAGCAGTCCAGGGACACCTAAATCCCGTTGTCCTGTTGTATCCAAGCACCTGCAAACCACACCGTCAACTCCCTCCTCGTCAATTTCCCCCTTAGTCAGGATCGGAAGTAGTCCTGCAGGCCATGTCACTGGCATGACTGACTCTCCTATCCGGGATTCTTCCGGTGGATCCTGCATTGCTACGCCCTCTGCTGCCGCTGCTGCTGTTGCTGCGCTGGGAGTCGTTCATCATCCCAGAGAGGAAGTAGGAACACCACTACTTTTACTAAACAATTGACCCTCCAACAGTCCTTAGCGAGGAGGATGAAGTACGACAGCAGTCATCCTGAAGCAAAACGTATAACTGAGGCCTTGACTGCTATGTTGGTGTTAGACGTGCGTCCGGTATCCGCCATTAGTGCAGTGGGATTTAGACAATTGATGGAGGTAGTGTGTCCCCGGTTCCAAATCCCATCTAGATTCCACTTCACTAGGCAGGCGATACCGAGACTGTACAGAAACGTCAGAAAAAGTGTCCTCAGTGTCCTGAAAAATGCTGTTGTACCCAATGTCCACTTAACCACAGACATGTGGACAAGTGGAACAGGGCAGACTGAGGACTATATGACTGTGACAGCCCACTGGGTAGATGTATCACCTTACGCAGCAACAGCAGCAGCGTCACCAGTAGCAGCATCTCAGAAACGCCAGCTCGTTCCAAGGCAGGCTACGCTGTGTATCACCGGTTTCAGTAAGAGGCACACCGCCGACAACCTCTTAGAGAAACTGAGGGAAATCATCGCCCAGTGGCTTACCCCACTTAGACGCTCCTGGGGATTTGTGATATCTGACAACGCCACCAATATTGTGCGGGCATTACATCTGGGCAAATTCCAGCACGTCCCATGTTTCGCTCACACAATAAACTTGGTGGTGCAGAATTTTCTGAAAAGCGACAGGGGCGTGCAGGAGACGCTTTGGGTGGCCCGAAAAATTTCTGGCCACTTCGCCATTCAGCGACTGCGTGCCGAAGACTGGAGCGCCAGCAAACACTCTTGAACCTGCCCCGCCATCACCTGAAGCAAGAGGTTGTGACGCGGTGGAACTCAACCCTCTATATGCTTCAGAGGATGGAGGAGCAGCAAAAGGCCATTCAAGCCTATACATCCACCTATGACATAGGCAAAGGAGGGGGTATGCACCTGACTCAAGCGCAGTGGAGAATGATTTCCGTGTTGTGCAAGGTTCTCCAGCCCTTCGAACTTGCCACACGTGAAGTCAGTTCAGACACTGCCAGCTTGAGTCAGGTCATTCCCCTCATCAGGCTTTTGCAGAAGCAGCTGGAGAAAGTGAAGGAGGCGCTAAGACGGAGCGATTCCGCTTGGCATGTGGGACTTGTGGATGAAGCCCTTCATTCGCTTTGTCAGGATTCCAGGGTGGTCAATCTGTTGAAATCAGACCACTACATTTTGGCCACCGTGCTCAATCCTAGGTTTAAAGCCTATGTGGTGTCTCTCTTTCCGTCCGACACAAGCCTGCAGAGGTGCAAAGACCTGCTGGTGAAAACACTGTCAGCTGAAGCAGAACGTGACACGTCAACAGCTCCTTCTTCATTTTCTCCCGCAACTGGGGCTGCCAGGAAAAAACTTAGGTATCCTAAGCAACCCGCTGGCGGTGATGCAGGGCAGGCAGGACCAAGTTTGGACATCTGGTCCGGACTGAAGGACCTGGCAACAATTTCTGACATGTCTACTGTCACTGCATATGATACTGTCACCATTGACAGAATGGTGGAGGATTACATTGGTGACAACATCCAAGTAGGCATGTCAGACAGTCCATACCTGTACTGGCAGGAAAAAGAGGCAATTTGGAGGCCCCTGTACAAACTGGCTCTATTTTACCTGAGTTGCCCCCCCTCCAGTGTGTACTCCGAAAGAGTGTTTAGTGCAGCCGGGAACCTTGTCAGCGAAAGGCGTAGGAGGTTCATCAAAATGAATTATCAGCTCTTCCAGGGAGACCAGCCTCCAGAACGTACAGAGGGACCTGTGGTGGTGGATTCCAGTGGGGACGAGTTAATACTCTGTGGGGATGAGGATGCACACAACACTGAAGAGGGTGAGGAATCGGTGGATGAGGAGGATGAGGATGACATCTTGCCTCCGTAGAGCCAGTTTGTGCAGGGACAGATTAATTGCCAGCTTGTTTTGTGGGGGCCCAAACGAACCAATCATTTCAGCCACAGTTGTGTGGCAGACCCTGGCGCTGAAATGATTGGTTTGTTAAAGTGTGCATGTCCTGTTTATACAACATAAGGGTGGGTGGGAGGGCCCAAGGACAATTCCATCTTGCACCTCTTTTTTTTCTTTGCATTATGTACAGTTTGGGGCCTAGTTTTTCAAACTGCCATCCTGTCTGCCACTGCAGTATCACGCCTAGATGGGTCACGTGTTTGTGCCGCCCACTCGTGTCGCTTAGCATAGTCATCCAGCTACCTCGGTGCAACCTTTTGGACATAAAAACACTATTGTGAGGTGTGAGGTGTTCAGAATAGACTGGAAATTAAGGTTATTTAGGTTAATAATAGCATAGGAGCAGAAAAACCTACAAATTCTGTGATTTTAGCTGTTTTTATGCTTTTTTTCAAAAAAATACAGATCCAAAACACAAAACCCAGAACCCAAAACATGGAAGGGTGGTTTTGGCAAAACCAATCCAGATCCAAAACACGAAGAAAGATCCAGATCCAAAACCAAAACACAAAACACGAAAAGTGGCCGGTGCACACCCCTAATTTTAACCCATTTGTCACAGTACTGTATATAATATAATATTGATAAGAAAATCAAATGTAAAAATTATTATTCTATACCCCTGTCCTCAACAGGAATCAAACCAGTTGAGGCCATATTAAGCATTCAACTTACCACCAAGCCACAGGAGCCAGCTACTCAGGTACTGCTCCCCTTCCTTTCTGATGGCCCTTATTATTCTTACTGTTATTGCATAGATGCCTGGGTAGTATGAGAAGCTTGCACTTTAAATAAGGCTGCTGTCTTTGCAACATATTAGCAGTCAAATTTGCAACTTTTACACAAAACCCAGTAAAAAAATAAAAATACCGTATGCGACTGTCGCAGTCACAGGCACATGTATACAGTAGCGACATTTGCATACTGTATTTTTATTTTAGAACTGCCGCTGCATACTGCTACTACAGTAATTTACTGTAATGTACTTAGGGCCTGATTCAGACCCAGTCGCTATCTGTGTACGCTCGCTAGATGCGTATGCAAATTTTTCAAAGTGATGCCACGAGAAGCGATCGCTCGCCAAGGTATAAGCACGCCCACCATGTCTCAGCGAGCGGTCACTTTGTGTGAGCATATGCCCAATCGCAAAAGCAGAGCCGCCCACCAGCACACGTCATCTCCTGGAATTGTATTAAAACATTGGTACATCGAGCACCATCGTATGCTAAAGCAGTGCTTGCGGGAGCTTTACCCTAACGCAAGCATTGCAAGGAAATCAGGGTAAAAAAATGGCAAGTGACGTGTCCTATGACGCTGCCTGTTAATTATGCATGCCTCTGAAAACGGCGTTGAAACACTCTGGCACGCCTGCGTTCGCATCTCCAACCCCCCGTTATTAGTGTCCTGCCCCTGTTACCACCCACAAATGGCCTCTCCTGTCACTCATTACCTTAAGCTGCCTTAGCTGAGCGAGCGAGAGGGTTGCGAACGCAGTGTGCAGTTCGCGCACGCGCAGAATGAATCGTGCGCATGCTTGTATGCAGAACATCGGCCAGCTTGCGAGCGCACAGCGCGAGCGAGTGGCTCTGAATTAGGCCCTTAATTTCTATTTTGCAGTGATGTGCATCAGAGTGCATAGACTTTGTTATAATTACTTATTAAATGTCAATAGTTCACTTGCAGAGCAATCTAAAATTAACATTTTAAAAATATACTGTATATAATATAATATTGATAACAAAATCAAAATTATTCTTCAACACCTCTATCCTCAACAGGAATTAAACCCCTGTTTAAGCATTCAACATACCACTAAGCCACAGAAGCCAACTATTAAGGCGCTGCACACCTCCCTTTCTGAAGGCCCTGATTATTCTCACTGTTATTGCATAGGGCCTTATGCTCACGCTTATGCCCGGTGAGGAGACATAACTGGACACTTCGGTGGGGAGGACCGAGTTCTTATATCATTAGGCCCCACCCATCACGGAAAAAACCGTAATGAATCGTGGGACCGCAAGGAGGGGGCGGGGCCAAATTATGCATTTTTGCCCCCTCCATATGGAGCTGCGATTCCTGGCAATTATCTCTCCATCCTGCCTACTTCACTAGGAAGTGGACGGGATGCGGGAGATCTGGATACTCTTCCGGGGGTGCTGGGGGCTACTCCTCGTGAGCCTCCCGCAACAACCGGGAGAGTAGGCAAGTATGACTGTAAGCTGTTAGAGGATATGTCAGAATTTAACTAGAGTACAAGTCTCATCATAAAAACAACTAATTCTATTAAAGACTGCACGTGCGACACATTTGCAGTCAAGTTTGTGACTTTTACAGAGAAAAATCTCCTTGTGCACAGCTGGTGGTTTTCCATACCTTACATCTACAAATTTATAGCGTCTTCTTCCATGAGCAGCAGATCTGTCTACACTGTATAGTAGGTAATTGGCCTGCCTGTCAGTTGTTGCTGTACTGTAGTGATTTCACGCATGCGAAAATCACTTTACAGTGATTTAGCAAAGGCAACATCTGGTGGACATAAATCGGTATTACACTCTTCTGCATCTAAGGGCCTGATTCAGACCCGGTTGCAAGCGCTAAGCACTCGCAACCGGGTCGATGGTGGCCCAGAGCGCATATGCACGACGGAGCCGGCTCTGTCGTGCGCATGCGCGAGACCCGGATAGCGACGGGCAAACCGTCGCTCCGGGTCTCGCACCAAAGGGGGCATGCTGTCGATGTTGAGTGACAGCACGCCCCCTTTGGTGGGCGGGCCGGGGGTGGCTGCCCAAACGGAGGCGTTCCCATGTGTACGCCTACCGTTTGGGGCCGGCCCCACTGACATCACAAGTGATGTCAGTGGAGAGATTCCGGCTCTGTTAGAGCCGAAATCTCTCTGGGGCTTGTGGCAACGAGACCCTACCACAAGGGTCTAGTCGCAAGCCCGATGGTCGCGATGGTCTTGACCATCGCGACCATCTTCCTGGCCGCTCGCTATAGCTGTGGGTGGTCACCCATAGCTATGCGAGCAGCCAGGAGGCCGTTCTAAAAAAAAAAAAGACCGGCCCTGATTCAGAGCGAGCGCTCTGTCAGAGCGTCCGGCTCTGAATCAGGGCCTAAGTACACTGTGCTGTGACTGAATACATTACAATGCATCCTGATACGTGGATATGAGACGTGACTAGCTAGTTGTGCTACATGTCGTATGGATGCTAGATGAGCGAGGAGACATTTGTACATAGGCACCTTATCCCTGCGATGGATAATAGATGGGACAGCCGTGCTGGCACCACCAGGGTGTGACCAAATCTAACTAGAGCTCTTAGAGGCTCTAAACTTGTTTAACCAAAGCACTTTCCTTTGACTGTTCTCAAACTGTTATAGCTATACTATGAAAGGAAGAAGGGAACATTTATTGCCTCATGATATAAATCTGCCTCAGAACCCAGCAATTGTTGCTTATCCTTCCCAAGATACCCACCTTAGTTTGGTGAACTAGATTGTAAGCTTTGGAAGGCCCTACGGCTTTCATGCACCCTGGTGATCTTTGTGAGAGGATAACATACAAAGCTGTGGCTATGGACATCTAATTTTTTTAGCTATTTCAGCCCTAAGCATTCAGAGGATATCTCACAGGAAACATTTCAGTGACTTAGTACTGCAGGTCTCCATAGAGAGATTATCTTCTATTCTGACAGAGCCGCAATGTTATCACATGAAAAGGCAGTCATCTTAATAAATCGTGTACTGATTTCACCTGCTAACTTACTAAGATTTTAGAGAGAGTCACTAAAAATAATTAAATTTATATGCTCTAATGGTGCATATCCACTAGCAGATAAGGGAACGACAGTACGATTACAACATTGTAATTGTATAGTCGTTACTCTTCCCCTGCAGTGCCTACACTGAACGATATGTCATTCAGTGTAGGCACCAGCGGCGGCTCCTACCCTCTTAGATGAGGGGGGCTGCCGCTGCGAAAATGAGACGGAGGGAGGGTGCAATTACTCACCCACTGCTCCCGTCCTGGCCATGTCCTGGCGCATGTGCAATCGATCTGTCAGGCGCCGGGACCGGCGCATGCGCACTAGCGGTGGGGAGCCTTGCATGCGCATGCCACCAGCATCCAAAGGGCTGCATCGTCTGTAGGAGCCGGTTAGGGCTTGCGGAAAGGCAGAGTAGTGGCTCCTCCTGGAAGCTGCTTTCTGCTAATAGCAGCCTGGACTGGCAGTCTGAGACTGCTTGTATATGGGACTGGCAGGTAGCGCTTCCAGTAGGAAGCCACTGCCAGTCATACAGTGTAGCCAGTGCAGTCACGGACTGCACGGACTACACTGAGGTGGTGGATTTTACTGGGGGGGCTTGCAGTCTCGCAGCCCCTAGGCAAAATCCGCCAATGGTAGGCACCCTCCTTCATCTCTGAACATGGTCAATCTGTCGTTATCTGTCGATGTCAGAAACGACCAGCGGGAGCGCACATCGCTGGTCTTTTCCGACATTTTCATGCCCGATTTGTGCACGATTAATGAGCGATTATCATTCAAACACTCATTTTAATCAGCAAGTGGATACCTGCCTTAACACAAAGCAAGGTTGGTGTTGGGACAAGTTACAGACCAATTTAGTATGCAGGTACTTAATTAATTTTATAATTTCTCTTATGCTTGATCTGCAGTATAACCACAATGCAATCTCATTGCAAGCTTTCCCTATAAAAAGCCACCACAGTCCACCAGTGAAGTTAAAACTTCCAGACTTGAGAGTGCACATACTGTACATGTTATGAAGGAGGCTTTTTTGCAATTTAAATAACCCCAATTTGTCATTTTTTTACTTTATAATGTAACCCCTCCATTCTCTTAATTAAATTGCCTTCTCCTACGTTTTCTAGTAGACAGGTGAATATGTCATATCCAATGCGTGTCAGTGGCATATCAGTTGATCTTGTTATATGTTGTTTAAGATCTTTATACTGTGCACTGTGGGCGACCTGCAAGGGTTCCACCACATCGACGACCTCGATGCCAGCCTCTAGGCATGTTTTGTGTAAACAATATGAGATGAAGTGAATAATGGAATAACGCAGCAGTCGGTGATTAAGGTCCCCACAAGACGCGCTGATATATATAGCTGCAAATAACTGTCACAGTTTCCAGATAACCCAGCAGGTCACATGTTTCAGGTCACCCAGCAGGTGCACAGGGAGAGTTCAGTAGCTGACATACAGTGCAGAGCGGCTCCCCAGTCCCCTTATCAGCGTCATGTGACATATCAGATCTGTGACGCTGCTCACTGATTTGGGGTCTCAAGAGCCACTCTGCACTATATGCAGCAGTGCTGACTGTACTGACTGCTGAATACAGAGCCAGAATCACGAGACTCAAGGTGAGTAATCAGGGGGCTTGATATGCTCTATGTGGCTTGGAGGGGGCCCCCACAACTTAGTTGCCCCAGGGCCCCCACAAGCCTTAATCCTGTCCTGCAGACCACCCAGCAGGTGCATAGCGAGAGTTCATCAATTGTCACATTTTCCAGAGCACAATGGAGATGCATTGTAAATGGCCAGTGGACATTTTGCCACATAACAACCAATTACAATGCCAAAAGTCTTCTGCAAATATTCGGAACAATTACTTTAATTTGGTATATGATGTGCCCTGCTCAGACAACGGTATCATAGAAATATGTCACTCATAAAAGTTGTGCTTCTGCTATTAATATATAGATAGCTAGTCAGATACAGCCCTATCTAACCAGTATTCAATATAGAGATTGTTCTAGTGACTTTTGTTTAATACAGACAGCATTACAGTGACACTGTACAAAACAAAGTGCATTCTGGTTATTACTATTTGATACAATGTGAGAGTTGGTGTAACTTATACAACAGACAAGTAACATAGCTTACTAGTGACAACTGTACAGCTTCAATCCAATTCTGGAAATCAATATACAGTGCAAACCCACAAATGTCTGGTGATATAGAATGCAGACCAGCCCAAAACAATCTCTGTTGGCTTTAGACTGCAGACACTTCAAATATTAAGTAATTTTACAACGCAGACCCTCAATCTATGCTAGCGCAATTACAGAGACACAAATAGATTACTTACTAGAGAGGATGCTTAGCTGGGAGGGAGGGGGGACCAATGTACCCAGCAGATGGCTCCTAGTGCGGGTTGGGTATGATATCCCGGCTGTCGAGATGCCGCTAGTCAGAATACCGACAGTGCCATCCCGACAGCCAGAATCCCGGCAGCTATCGAAGTCAACGGGAAGTATTTTGCTACCCCCCTCCCTTAACCCACCTTTCCCGGGGCCTAACCCTAACCCAACCTCCCTAGTGCCTAAACCTAACCTCCCCCTCCCCATACCCTAAACCTAACAGCCCCTCCCTGGTGCCTAAACCTAAACTTCCCCCCTAATGCCTAAACCTAACCTCCCACTGCCCACACCCGAATCCTATCCCTCCCCAGTGCCTAACCCTAACCCCGCTACCTAACGCTACTTACCATCAGGGATGCAGACGATCGGGATACTGGTGCTGGGTTCCAGACTACATCCCCCTAGTGCTCCATTGCTTGGAACCATCTATTAGGTGTGATAGACATTGTCACACATAGTAGGCAAAGGCTGAAAACATAGTAAATGCATTAAAAAAGACGGAAACCATGTAAAGTGTATTGAAAAAGCCAGAAATCATAATAAATGCATTGAAAAAGCTGGAAATCATAGACAATGCTTTGAAAACTACACAAAAGTCAGATACACATACACACACACACAAACGCACACATTGCCATATACACACTGACTTGACACAAAACCCCCAGATCTACATTAAATTTCCTGCTTTTTTTTAAAATAAACTTTACATGGTTTACATCTTTTTTAATGCATTTATTATGGTTTACGACTTTTTCAATGCATTTACAGTACTACGGTTTCCGGCTTTTTCAATGCATTTAATATGATTTCCGGCTTTTTCAATACACTTTGCATGGTTTCCAGATGTTTCAATGCATTTACTATGTTTCCATTTTTTTCAATGCATTTAATAGGCTTCCGGCTTTTACAATGCATTTACTTTGATTTCTGTCTTCTTTAATATACTTTATATGGTTTCTGGCTTTTTCAATACACTTTACATGGTTTCTGGCTTTTTCAATGCATTTACCATGTTTCCAGCTTTACCCTCTTCCTTTGGAGGAGACAGCTCTAACTGACAAGGAGAGACCATACTTGGTGTAAAATGTGCCCATTCCACCCTTGCCACCCCGCCTCTACACATCTGTTTTGCAGAAACATGGACTCTGAAATTGTTTTTTACCACTGCCAGTTATTTTGCAAAGCTGTGCTTCCTGGACGCTTGCGGACGGTCACATGCACTTTATACACTCGCTGCTCTAGAGGCTTGTCTAGTTCGGTGCGGTGATTGACGCTAGATGCTCTAAATAGCAGCTTTCAGTGGGAGATCCTCGCCAGTTATGTGCTTATATTCCCGTGCTCTTCCTGTCTGCTATTGTGGTTTTATTTTGAACTCTGCTTGTGACTCTGACTCTGCAATGCCTCCAGTACTGATCTTTGCTTTCTATCTTGACTCTGCTATTAAAAGGTGCCTGATCCTATATTTGCTTCTTTCCATTCTCTTCTTTTGCTATTACTTACACAGCTTTTACAGGGGCTCTGTCATACTGCTCTCTACTGCTGAACTCTGCCCGCTGGTAACTTTTTGTTCTATATTCTACATTCCTCATCTGATACAGTGCATCCGGAAAGTATTCACAGCACTTAACTTTTTCCACATTTTGTTATGTTACAGCCTTATTCCAAAATGGAATAAATTCATTTTTGTCCTCAAAATTCTACACACAATACCTCATAATGAGAACGTGTATAAAGTTTTTTTTTTTTAGATTTTTGCACATTTAATAAAAAACCCCCCCCAAAAAATCACATGTACATAAGTATTCACAGCCTATGCTCAATACTCTGTTGATGCACCTTTGGCAGCAATTACAGCCTCAAGTCTTTTTGAATATGATGCCACAAGCTTGGCACACCTATCTTTGTGCAGTTTAGCCGATTCCTCTTTGCAGCACCGCTCAAGCTCCATCAGGTTGGATGGGAAGCGTCGGTGTACAGCCATTTTCAGATCTCTCCAGAGATGTTCAATCGGATTCAAGTCTGGGCTCTGGCTGGGCCACTCAAGGACATTCACAGAGTTGTCCTGAAGTCACTCCTTTGATATCTTGGCTGTGTGCTTAGGGTCGTTGTCCTGCTGAAAGATGAACCGTCGCCCCAGTCTGAGGTCAAGAGCACCCTGGAGCAGGTTTTCATCCAGGATGTCTCTGTACATTGCTTCATTCATCTTTCCCTCTATCCTGACTAGTAATCAGACCAGAGAATTTTGTTTCTCATGGTCTGAGATTCCTTCAGGTGCATTTTGGCAAACTCCAGGCGGGCTGCCATGTGCTTTTTACTAAGGAGTGGCTCCCGTCTGGCCACTCTACCATACAGGCCTGATTGGTGGATTGCTGCAGAGATGTTTGTCCTTCTGGAAGGTTCTCCTCTCTCCACAGAGGAATGCTGTAGCTCCGACAGAGTGACCATTGGGTTCTTGGTCACTTCCCTGACTAGGGCCCTTCTCCTGCGATTGCTCAGTATAGACGGCCGGCCAACTCTAGGAAGAGTCCTGGTGGTTCCGAACTTCTTTCATTTACGGATGATGGAGGCCACTGTGCTCATTGGGACCTTCAAAGCAGCAAATATTTTTTTTCCCCAGATTTGTGCCTTGAGACAATCCTGTCTCGGAGGTCTACAGACAATTCCTTGGACTTCATGCTTGGTTTGTGCTCAGACGTGCACTGTCAAGTGTGGGACCTTATATAGACAGGTGTATGCCTTTCAAAATCATGTCCAGACAACTGAAGTTACCACAAGTAGACATCAATTAAGCATAGGAAGATCTCAAGGATGATCAGTGGAAACAGAAAGCACCTGAGCTCAATTTTGAGCTTCATGGCAAAGGCAGTGAATAATGTACATGTGATTTTTTGGTGTGTTTTTTTTATTATTATATTTGCAAAAATCTCAAAAAAACTTTTTACACGTTCTCATTATGGGGTATTGTGTGTAGAATTTTGAGGACAAAAATGAATTTATTCCATTTTGGAATAAAGCTGTAACGTAACAAAATGTGGAAAAAGTGAAGTGCTGTGAAAGCTTTCCGGATGTACTGTACGGATAAGTTGACACTAATCAAACATATTAGAGAATATCAATAAACAATCACCTGTAAGAAAACAGTTCCTTTCAAATGAGAATAAGGCAGCAAACAGTAGGCCAGCTCAGCTTTTCCGTACAGTGGAGATGCTTTGCAAACCAGCATGCCTGCAGCTTGATGAAACCCTCTCCCAGTCCAGATGCAATGAATTTGCAAAATTCTTTGCAGATAAAGTATCCTCCATCCTCTATTCTGGAGTAAACTCTTCATCACCAGTGCCACTTCCATGCAGTGTCCCACAGGGTTCTATACTATCTCCCATGCTTTTTGCAGTATACATGCTACCATTGGGTGAAATAATCAGACGTCATGGCCTGGTGTACTACTGCTATGCAGATGATACACAACTGTACCTGTCCTTTGCTCCAGGTACAAAGGACCCCATAACAACCCTAAATGGCTGCCTAGCTGAGCTCCAGGAGTTGATGAGTGCCAGTTGGCTGCTACTGAACCCTGAAAAAACAGAGGTCCTTATGATAGGTCACAGGTCAGGGCTACAGCATAGCCAACCAACAGGACTTACGCTTGGGGGATCAGAATTATAAAACACTGAACATGTGCAGAATCTTGGTGTTATCCTGGATAGTGGCTTGACACTTAAAAATCAGGTATCAGCCACAATCAAATCCTCATTTTTTCATCTGAGGAATATTGCCAGAATCAAGCACTTAATTCCCTCAGAAGATCTGCCTAAAGTCATACATGCATTTATATCATCACGCCTAGACTACTGCAACGCCCTCTACCTTGGACTCCCAGCAAAAGAATTGCACCGCTTGCAGATGGTACAAAACGCAGCTGCCAGGCTATTAGCCAACCAGCCCCATTCCAGCCACATAACACCCACTCTCTACTCCCTTCACTGGCTGCCTGTCAAATGGCGAAGTGCTTTCAAGATTGGATTACTAACTTACAAAGCCCTACATGACCATGGCCCAAGGTACCTAAAGCAGCTTATGATTCCGTACCGTCCCACACAAGTACTGCGATCCGTTGACAAAGGGCTATTAACAGTACCTAGAATCTCCCGGAATTCGTCTGGGGGTCGAGTTTTCAGTTTTGGGGCTCCAGCCTTATGGAACTCACTTCCCTGCACAGTTCGAGAGGCCTCCACTCTAGAATCCTTCAAAAATAGACACAAGACTTACCTCATCACCCAAGCATTTCACTAATGTCCCTTGTTTAAGCTTACTTTGTGTTTTGCACTGTAAAGGCAAATGTAAAGCACTTTGAGTCCTTTAGGAGAAAAGCGCTATATAAATAAAATTATTATTATTATTATTATTACGTTAAAGTGGAACTTGCAGGTTAGTCACTTGAACCATCCAGTCTTCCATCTCCAGTGAAACTGGAACTGCTAATATTTTTACTTTGTGTTTAAGTTCTGGGAACCACCAAGTGCAAGCAAACACATAGCTTTCCATAGGAAATTGGCTTGCTATAGGTGATAGTCTCGCCAAGATTGGTTTTGATAATTTATCAATTGCGTGAGTTTCAAAACATTAGATAGTTCTTAGAAAATCTGGTTCTCAGCTCAAAAATTTTAAATGTGCCCCCGGTCATCCATATATAAAAAATCGGAGGTGTTTTATGTGCTGCATACCAAGTTTACTTTAAGGATTGTGTTGGTGGAAAATAGTGAAAATATATATAAGATCAGAAGGCACTCCCCAGACTTGTATGCAGTGTAATGTAGAATATAAATGATAAAATGCAAATGTCACAACTCACGGATGGATAGTGGATGTTAAACCATACTTAGGGATTGACTAGCCCCAGTACTGAGGTGTGGCGTGTAACGTACCAGCGGTATTCAACAGAGACACCTGCAAGGAGGTTTGCACTTAGCTGCGTCTGACACGCAGGTCACGGCCATCAGACTTTCCTTGTACAGCTGCTGGTGTTCTTTGGATCGAGCAGAATACAATACAGGCGTATAAAGTAGTCGACAAGCCAGGTCAGAACCAAACAGACAAGGCTGTACCAAGAGGCAGATGAAAGCAGGTTGCGGAGGATAGCCAAGGTCAAAACTGTAATACAAGTGCAGTACCAGGAAGAAGACAGAATCAGGTCTTGAACAAGCCAAGGTCAGGAACGATCAGGCAGTAATCACTAGGAATCCTGGAGTACAGTTTGGGAGCCTATACTCCAGAGTGTCCCCAGGAACCTCCTTATATAGGAGGAGACTTGAATTTGGCACCCATTTGTCATCACCAATGGCACGTCTAGCCCTTTAAAACTTTCTCTGAGTGGCCTCCACAGCCCTATGTGAGCCGCAGCCACCGACCCGAAGAAGGGGGAACAAGCCACCAGGATCGCACACAGCATGCTCCGAGCGGCTGCATAGCAGGAGAGCTGGCCTAACCTCGCAGCCCGCCACACAGCAGCACCATCAGGGAAGGGGAATAAAGAGCAAAAAAAAAAAACAGGCTTGTGCAAATACACAAGCCGCAGTCAGTATAGTGGAAGAAAGAAAATAAAAAAACCTGGCGCACTGGCTTCTAGGGACTGGCTTCTATGGCTTCTATGGACCGAGATGTCGACCCCTGAAGCTTAAATAAAAACTAAAACTTTTTATCTGCAAATATGATCTTTTTCTGAAGGTGTTTAGCCTTGTATCAATACTTGAAGTCTGCCCCAGCAATTATACCATCAGAACAATCGTTTTTTTCTTCTCTCTCTCTGGGGTATGTTTACTAAATATCGATTTTAATCAATTTTGATTGATTTTAAATTGATCTAAATTTATCCAAATCAATCTAAATTGATGTTATGTTTCTGGGGCTAAATCACACATTTACTAACACCACTTAACTGATGATTTTTCCAGCAAAACCGTCCAGAAATTGCCAGGTCTGCAGGAGAGTCCGGGAGTCCGATGAGATCCATTCTGTACATGTGTAGAACAAATTTCCTATTCAAAAACAAAGCTGGGAGGTGCATTCGCATCTTGTTAGTAGACGCACAGCTAGCTGCGTTTGCATCCCATATGACCACGTCAGTTAAGGCGTTAAAAAAAAATTGTCTGTCAGTAAATGCGATTTAGCCCCAGAAACACAACATTGATTTAGATTGGTTTAGATCAATTTAAAAAAAAGATCAAAATTGACCTTTAGTAAATAAACATCTCTCTCTGTCACTCTCTCAAAGTTTTTACATATTCCAACATGAAAATAAATGGAGGTGGGATACAGAAAAAGAACAGGAATAAAGGGGAAGGTACAAATACAGGTGTGAACAGATGACATACCAGTAAAGTAATCAACCTTACAGAATGAGCATGTAACTTCCACAATATAACAGCAAAAAAGAGAAAAAAAAACAATAAAAAAATAACAAATAGCACACAACAAACAGAAGGTTAATGGAGATTTGAAGATATTTCAGTAGAGGCAGTATTAGGATTAGGATTAAGGTTGGCAAGGTTCCTATGCACCCTAGGCAAAGCTACACAACCATATGCCCCCAATACCATCCAGTCAGCCCCTCACATACAGTACAAAGTTGACTTTTTAAAATATTATTAGATTTATTATCTGATTTATTAACAACATAAATTATAAAAATAATAACACTATAACATAACTAGGACATTAATTTTTACAGAACATGTACTTGAAGAAATGCTCATGAGAAATTAGAGAATTAGTTGGAACCTTTCTAGAGAAGCATGTAATTGATCTTCAACTGATCATTGCATACACACCAGAGCAGAATGATGTAAGTGAGTGTGCAAATCATACCATAGTGGAAAAAGCTTGATCTATGCTGAAAGATGCTATCCGGAACCAGAGTTTTGGCCAGAGGCAGTATTTACAGTGGTGTATCTGAAGAATTGTGCTCCCACAGTTGCTCTAAAAGACAAAATACAGATAGAGGTGTGGTCTGGAAGAAAGCCAAATATCAATAATCTCAGAGGCTTTGGATGCATTGCATATGTAGACGTCCCCAAGGAGTAGAGAGGCATTTCATGGATTTGGTATCTAGCTTAGATCATTCTTGGATACTGCCAAGAGAGCAAAGGATATAGACTTTGGGACTCCAAAAGGAGGATGCTTATAAAATCAAGATATGTTAAATTCCAAGAAACAGCAACACTTAAAACAAAGCTGAAATTGGCGTTACAGAGCAACTATGTCTTACTGGATATGCCAGCAGCTGGAGACATGCTTGAAAAAGAAACTACAAGTGTGGACATCCAACTACAGATAAGAACTTCTGCAAGCTCAAATAGTGGAAAACCACTCAAAAAATATTACAAGGAGTTTGCAAATATCACATTCTGTGAACTCCAAAATATCCAAGAGGCAAAATCAAGCAACGACTGGTGTCAGTGGAAATCAGTAATAAAGAAGGAGATGGCATCACTCAATGACAACAATACATGGACTATAGTTGAGAGATCAAAAGGGATATTTACTCAAGTGTTGCTTTTTAGAAGTTAAGATATTGCCCATAGCAACCAATCAGATTCTACTTAACATTTATCTAGCACCTTCTAGAAGATAATAGCTAAAATCTGATTGGTTGCTATGGGCAACATCTCTACTTCTAAAAACTCACACTTTAGTAAATATACCCCCAAGTCATCACAAAACAGTCAAGAGTAAGTGAATCTTCTGTAGAAAGATAAAAGCAGATGAGACAATCATGCATTACAAAGCACATTTTGTTGCAAAAGGCTATCTATACGCAGAAATCTGGTGTTGAGTACGATGAAACTTGCTCTCCAGTAGCAAGATAAAGTTCATTATGGTTGGTCATTGCTCTGTCTGCCTTGTACAACATGCTGTTATACCACTTAGACTCTGACTAAGCTTTATTAAATGGAGAATTATCAGATAATATAGCTATGGAACCTACAGAGCATTACTGAAAAAAAAAAAAGGGCTGGCTCTTCCAAAAGCTTTATACAGTCTAAAATATAGTGTTCAATGTGGGTACATCAAACTAGATGCTGTACTACAAGAAATGGACTTTGTCCGTTTGAGGACTGATTATTGTCTCTATCACAAATACATAGTAGAGAAACTACAGTATTATCGTTGTGTATGTGGACGATTTGTTACAAGCAGGCCAAGAACAGCACATCACAGATGTCTGGCAGCTGTTAGGACTAAAGTTCAAGATGAAAGATGTAGGTCTTGAAAACTACGTGCTAGGTCTGACAAAAAATCAAGATCTAGAGAAAGGGATCATATCTTTTGATTAGGAAACCTACATTCAGAATATACTCACAAAGTATGTACTGTCATACTAAGCCAATAAGCACTCCCATTGAGAAAGGTGTGAAACTAACTAAAGCCATGTTACCAATGAGCAAAGAGGAAACAGAAAGCATGAAGAAAGTTCCTTATCAGAACGCAAATGGCTATTTACCATGCGCAAGTGTTGGAACTCGCCCTGACATCACACATGCAGTAAGCAAAGTAAGCCAATTTGCAATTAATCCTGGGAAAAGGCACTGAAAGCAGTTATAAGAGCCTTAACCACTTGCCTGGCATGGGTGTATCAGTTACCCCCACAGCAGGCTTATATTCAACTGACATGGTCATCATGGTGACGACCAGTCAGAAACGCCCACTAGGCAGCTTCAGGAAGCTTCTTCCCGCAGCCGCCTCTGTCAAAGGGACCTGCTGGTCCCTCTAAACCCTCAGATTCCCCTCCACTGTGTCCCAATCACTTAAAGAGACAGGACCACACCCGTGAATTAAGCCTGTCATTTATTTAAATTTTGTGGTCACACTTGCTAGGGCATCCTGTTTTTCAAATGTAAGACAAACTTTTTTTGTCTATCTCCAGGTGCCTATTAACTGATATCCCTGGGTGTGGTCCTGTCTCTTTAAGCCAGGACCCATATTAATGTTTAAAACGTATGCAAACTTGAGCCAAAGGTGGCAGACCAAGATCATTTATCTGAGAATCAGTGTAGGGACTGGCCAGATGGGAATGACTGTGAAGTGGTGGTCAGCTTAACAAATTATTGCAATATTTTGGAACCAACATTCCCTGTATTCAAAGGAGTTGCAGTTTGAAAAGCAAGTGAGTGCAGAGTTTGTATGATATTTTTTATGTAGATGGTGTGGTCACATACCAAGGGCACCCCAGATGGTTGAGTCCTGTGGATTAAGGCTGTTATATATATATATATATATATATATATATCTCAGTCCCAATGGAGGCACTCACCAGATGTAGCCAAAATTATTTATTCCAGTGTTATATCAGAGGCCAAATTGGCAGACCTTTTCAAGCCAACAGCATATATCAACAGTAGCAACAATCAAAGGTATACACAATGTTCAGCCACAGCTCCAAGAACTGTCTTACCTTGCCATTAGAGCACCATAAATACATTTTAGAGAGAAATAAATTCCATATCCTCAATATGTAAGTCTTTCAGATATAGTTTGTGTTAAAATCACCAAATGGGTGTTTCTATGGATACAATCCTCCAGCAGTACAGGATGAGATGAGAGTCTCCAAATAGAAATGAAATGATTAAATGTATTGTCATTAATGAAAATGGAATCCGGATTAATGTCCAGCTCTGAATATAATTACCAGCCTCTATTGGATCTTCACGTCCTGCGAATAAAGCAATTGCTGCAGTCGGCGTGGTTCCAAATGGCAAAGAGTCCGCTGGATAGTAGTTATAGATGCCGGTCCGGAAGGGGTGATGATAAATCCAAATTGGAGCACAATCAGTAGAGGAAAACGCCAAACGCGTTTCGATGTGGAATCACCCACACCTTCGTCAGTGGCAGTATCCCCTTAGTGAAAAATGGTGACCTTATATACCATAATTGGATGAGGATAGAAAACATCTGAGAAGTATTTGATTAGCAATCAACCAAGCCGCAATAAAAATCACAAATTCAATCATTAAAAAACAACACACATATATAAATCACCTTAATTGTTATAATACAGAAAGAAATTTACACAAATTGCAAACCGGTATATTAGAAAGTGCCGATTGTATTGCGTCTGAATAGCCGGTCACATGATGTAAACACTGGGCACATGTATTAATTGGACCAATAGTGCGTGTTTCCTTGCAGGGTTCCGATCATGTGTCTAGACCATACCACGTGATACACGGAAACCAAAGTCAACTAGGGGCGGTGTTTTCTATTGTCAGAGGTGTGCACTATGCAAATAGATGGCATCGATCACATGATGTAAATAAAAATTATCTAAACGTAATTTGCAATCCGCAGGTTATAGGAGAACTTCATAAGTAGCCGGTCACATGGTGTAAACATTAGGCACATGCGTTGGTTTAGCCATTAGTGCGTGTTTCTTTACAGAGATCTGATCATGTATCTACACCATACCACGTGATATACAAAAACCAATGTAAACCGGGGGCGGTGTTTTCTATTGTTAAAAATGTGCACTAGGTAAATGAGTGACATCGATCACATAATGTGAATGAAAAATATCCGATCGTAATAGACAATCGGCATGTTACAAAAGAGCTTAATGAAAAGCAAGTCACATATTGTAAACATTGGGCACATACGTTAATTTAGCCAATAATGTGTATTTCTTTACAGGGTTCTGATCATGTATCTATATCATACCACGTGATACACGGATACCCATGTAGACAGGGGGCAGTGTTTTCTATTGTCAAAAGTATGTACTATGCAAGTAAGTGGCATCAATCACATGATATAAATAGCCGATCATAATTAACAATCCGCATGTTGTAGGAGAACTTAATCTCCAAAGAATTATTAAATTAATATAATACAGATAATAGATATACATAATAGTGCTTATACAGCCTAATCTCATAATTCTTTCTATAGAATCTACAATACATGTATAGACACTGTCATCTAGTATAGGAAGTGATTAAAGTCAATGCTACATTGCTCTAATTGTAATAACACATATTCTAGGTATACATACAGAATACATCAAAAATAAAATATAAAAAATAATAATAATAATAATAATAATAATAATAATAATAATAATAATAATAATAATAAATAACTAATAAATAAAAAAATAATAAATACAATTTAGGATTAGATATTGATCACATGATCCAAATCCAGTAAGTATTTGGGATGGAAGTTCAGATCATACTTAAAATTAGGTGTTCGCTTCACCATGACTGTCTCTAATAGAATAGATATACATCTGAAAATGACACATAGATCTGCACGTGTAAATAATTATACATTTAAACTACAAACAAAAACCTTGTTTAAACGGATGTCATATATCTCTTGATGGAGAACTTGATCGCATTGATACATAATGCTATAGATTCTTGACGACCAATAAAGATAAAAAATAAGCACTGGTCTACCATGTGGCCTAACTTGTCAATGATCTATTTTTTCTTCTTTCTTATCCCCCTTTTTATAGTAAATCAATCAACCCACCAAAGAACTTCTATAAGATGGTTATATAATCAATCAAATATATATCTGATTACAGGAAACATAATGCATAGTCACTTAAATCTAAATCATCCATCAGATTGTATTAACCAGAATTGTCATGGAGGAAAAGCGGTGATGGGGATCCTATCTACCTACAAACCTACATGGCAATCTAAATAATGGAATTAAGTTCAACAGTTTCATTGAGGCCCTCTGGATGTAAAGAATTAAGCTTAAACATCCAGAAGACCTCTTGGCGACAGAGAGTCTCGAATCTGTCGCCTCCTCTAGAGGTGATCTGAATTTGTTCCAGTGCTACAATCGTAAGAGATCTATGGTCACTATTATGTGTCTTCAAATAATGAGATGATAAGCTATGCGTGGAAACCTTGTTTATAATATTACGACGATGTTCCATAAAGCGTCTTTTTAGCGGTCTTGTGGTACGGCCCACATAATGTAGGCCACATCCACATGTTATCAGATAAATGATATATGTGGAATCACAATTGATGAAATTGGTTATGGTGTGAATTTCTTTTCCAGAGTCTAGGGGGATTGATGTAGTTTTTTTTTTGCCACATCGGTGAAAACCGGGTGGTCGATATTGTATCCAATTTTCAGAGTTTGTTACTATATTTAGATCTTTTTTCATTTTCGTTTTGAGATGACTAGGTGCCAGAATCGTTTTTAATGATTTCTTTTTTCTATAAATTGTCGAAGCTGAATAATTGGCTGAGACAAGTTCAGTTTAAAATTTAATCGCGGCGACGCCATCTTGCGAATGGCCGCAAGACTCCATTTTGGAAATGAGATCGCAAGACACCATTTTTGTGGTCAGCGTCAATTCAAGTTATAACTCAGGAGCTAAGAACAGATGGCAATGTTTTTGTTAACATACCAAGGGCAACTGGAAAAACAAGCTTTCTGAGTAAAAGTAAATAAGAAGAGACAATGGGTATTTTTACATACAAATTGGGAATCCCTGGATGCAGATAAAGTATAGTTGTGGCAATTGTAATATAATATCTACACAATTGGATTTGTCTGAATCCTAGACAGAATGGCCCCAAATTCCACAGCTTGAGGTGGTAATACATTTGCATTTCACACAAGAGTCTGTGAGAACAAAAGAGGTTTTGTTTTCCTTTGAACACACAACAGGTGGGGGCCTGCTGACAGAGGGCATGTAGAACTACAACCCTCAGCCATCCACACTGCTGGATGTTCACTTCGTGTATGAGAAATTATGCACTGAAATCTCACCCATTAATAACTAGCGTCCTTATATCAAACCCCGAATACTCACACACTACATATTCGCACACAAGGTTCCATTAGCATCAAATTGTATGATTCAAGTTGGTTAAGTTAGTTTAAATGCTAAGAAATAGAGGTTTTTGATATCTAAGGTATTATACATGATAAGCAAGGTGTGTTTGGTTTCGTTCTGATGCGTACGCTTTTTACAGAATCCGGTGTTATCGGTGGAGAGATCGCATCATGCAAACTCAAGTTACGGATCGCAGAACTTACAAGCAACAAAATGTTTAGTTGATGGAATGTTACAGGAGGCGTTACCAGAAAGACTCCGGCTGTTAGAGGCAGGGAAAGTCTATTTGAAACAACCTGTTAAATGTGTCGTTACATATGCTTCTCCTCTGGGAACCAATGAGATCAGCAGGAAGTTCCCCCTTTGTCCTGTTTCAGTCTGGGGGGGAATAAATACATGTGTCCGAACACTGGTTTGCCAGTTCATGCTGAATTTTGGGTGAACTGAGGATATCTAGTCAGAAGTCTATCTCTGGGTCCAGAGGCGCAGCGTATGTATAACCGTACTTGGGTCTGTATTATTTCCTTTTACGCCTAACTTGTGTATGTATAGATTGCGTGTAACTGACTGTACTTTTACCTGAATAATACTTGTGCGTTGGAAACACAGATTCCACTCCTGTCTTTATTTGCGGTTAAACTGCGTACGCAATTAGCGTTCTGTTTAGAGGTTTTAGGCAGGGTTTTGTCTTAGAGGTTCTAGGCAGGTGAATCTTAGAGGTTTATAGGAAGGAATATATTAAAAGGTTTATTGATGAATTCAACAGTGGGGGCTCATCGGTTTATCACACTATCTGATACACGATAACACTCGGTCAGTCCTCTCTCAGCAAAAGGGTGGAGGCGCCTTTTGGGAGACGCATTAGTCTTTCATTACCACAGTGTTGCTGAGAGCGTACTGCCGGTTATTGTGTAGAGGAAGCGCTGATTAGAATCCAGGGACAACAGAGGATAAAAAAGTTTGTTTTTCCTCTGTTGATAGAACCTTGTGTATAGAGGGGTGCTGCAGTATTTGCGTACGCAGCTAAAACGCATTTTTGCGTATGCAGTTAAAAAAAAAAGTAATTATACACTTGTGTGGTAGTCGCATAATTGTGTATGCGGACGATCGCACAATAGCGTATACGCACTTCCGGTTCTGCTGCCACGTGTTTGAACAAAGCCATTGAGGTTTACATTTTTTTCTATCTACCAATATCTGGGTTAAACGTTTATTTTCTGCGCAGAGAAAAAGTGTGTAACAGTGTGTGTATTGTTGGTAGGGGTAATTTATTCCCTAAAGTTAAGGGTACCGTATGATCCTTAAGGGCTAGGTGCAAGGGTTAGCCTAGTCGCTCGGTAAGCAGCTTTACCGTTCTAAACACAGTAGCAGGTGTACATGTTGTCTTTGTTGTATAGAGGTGCGTGAGAGTGGCCGACATACAAACTCTCATAGGTTTGGAAGTTACCTTACTAAAGCTTATCCGGGTCTGGAAGTTGCCTGTTTCAAAACTTATCTAGGTGTGGAAGTGGCCTTACGAAATCTTATCCAGGTGTGTGGGCGCCGCCGACTTAAATTGTTCACAGGTAAGTGAAAGTATCTTGATTGTCTTTCACCAGTTAAAATTTTTATTGAAAAGCGTAGGAGTTGTCTCAAAATGGGAGCCACGCAAACGGTAGAAATGTTAAGCAATGATGTGCTGCTAATGGAGGCTCCGATTGGATCAGCCCGTCGTATTATGCATACTAAGTACGGTACTTATGCAATAAGGTACTGTGATATATGGTTTAATATGACGAGAAAGAGTGTTAGACCGTTTCCCAGAATTGGTAGTTTTGACAAAAATGTGTTAGATAATGTCCAGGATCACATCAGTATGGTGCGATCCCGAGAGAAAAAGTTTAAGTATTTTGAATGTTTAAAAATATGGCAGCATGAAGGGGATGCTTGGCTTAAAAATGTGCAAACGACGCAAACTAGCGTTGCGAACGCATTGCCAGAAAATACATCCGCGACGCTGAGTTGCAATACGGGCGAGCCGCAAATTGGCGCGCACTGGCGGCAACGTAGCGTCGTGGAGAGTATTTCCAGCAGTTCACGCTCACCTCCCCCACCTTATGTGGATGGAGGTGCAAGTACGGTTACCAAAAATACCAATAAAAATGTAACAAGTAATTTGTACCCCCTCTTAAGTAACCATAAAGAAAATGTTTATGATGTAGAAGATGAGCCTATTGTAATGTCTGCTATTTCCCATGCTGTACAAATGATAGATGCTGCTTCACCACAATCACGGGTGGTGCCGCCATCTCCATTGGTAACAGCAAGGGAAGTGTTAATACACTCGGCACCCATTGAGGAAGTTGTTAATACCATACGTAGCAGCAGCAGATTAAACCCCCAGCCAGGTAACCAGGTCAGAGGTAGCAACGCTGCCGGTCTGCATCCCATTCGGACAATAACTGTTCTGAATGGAAATGCAGATGCAAACGGTGTAGTGCCCACGAGGAAAGTAGTAATGCATTGTCCATGGACAAGAGCAGAACTGAATTCCATCATAAATGATTTCCCCAATCCCAAAAAGGAACTAGCCAAATGTCAAAGATTTTTGAGAAATTTGGGTAGTTCTCATGAGCCCACTAATAAAGATTGGCGTGTGGTGTTAAGGGCCTGCCTGCCACACAATACCGACGTGACAAAATTTATCACGGACTGTGTATTGGATGGCGACGTTCCCTTAACAGACCAAGTAAACCAAGGTAACATTTCCCGCATTGTGACTCAATTGGGTGAATATTTTCCAGTAGTAGTTAACTGGAACAAAATCTTCACAATCAAACAAAAAGAGAGTGAAACTGCAGAAGAATATTGCGACTGGGCTCTGCAGGCTATCACCCAGTACACTGGGATAGAAGAGATTAAAGATAGCATTCACCACAGGGGAATGATAGTCACGATATTAATGGATGGGTTAAAAGAGAATTTAAAAACTCGGGTTCACACCTCACAGCCTGGCTGGCGGGGACTTACAATAGATAACCTCATAGAGTCTGCCATAGAACATGACAAAAACATCTCAAAAAAGAGGGAGACCCAGAGCGAAAAATTAATGGCTGTCAGTATACAAGCTCTGGAGAGAATGACGTTAACATCACAGCCAACAGACACGCTTGCACTTGCACACACACTCATGCCAGAACAAGTTGCTCTCACTAACCCCACTCAACAACAAACACAACTCTATCCCACTAACCCAATGCAACCACAGGTCCCAGGATATCCACCCACTTCTTTTCCCCCACAATACCCTTATCCTCCCTATCCTTACCCATATCCACCACCTTTGCCCTCTGCTCAAACTTCACAACAACACATGCTTTCACCTGAATCACGGACATGTTTTAATTGCAAACAAACAGGACACTTAAGTAGAAACTGCACAGTAAAAAGAGTATGGACCCCACACCAAGGGAAACCTGGATATCCCCATAAGGGATATGCACAGAGATCAGCAAATATTCAGCAAGCACCAGCTCCAATTGTAGCCGTAAATGCTTTATTGGAGAATGGTAGCCAACGCTAGGGGTCAGGTCATACCTGTAGTCTACAGATAGTCAGGTTAACGGGAAGTACTAGGGAAGAACCGGTCTTGATGGTTGATGTAGCTGGTACTGAATATCCTTTTCTTGTAGACACAGGGGCGACCAAGTCAGTGATGAAATCTCCCGTTAATTTACAGGTGCCCAACGAGACAATACCAACAATGGGTGTGGCAGGTAAAGTGGAACGTTATCCTTTAACCAGACCCGCAGCAGTTAGTATTGGGCCGTTGCATACCAGACATTCTTTTCTTCTGGCTGCCGTGGATCCTACTAACCTGCTGGGCAGAGACTTGTTATGTAAAATGGGATGTGTCATATATTGCACCCTGATGGTGTATATTTAGATATCCCAGAGAGAATGGTATACGAGGTGCGGGATATGTTAGACACCCCACAAAGGATAATGTACCACTCTACAGTTTTAAAAGAAAATCCATCACAAGTAGATGAAATGTTGTCCCAAATTCCAGATTCCCTTTGGACAAAAGATGGACAGGACACTGGATTAATGGCAGACGTAAGCCCGGTAATGATACACTTAAAAAGCGGTAGGCAAGCTCCAAAAATTCCCCAGTACCCACTAAAACAGGAAGTAGAACTAGGGGTGTTTCCAATAATCGAGCGATTATTGCAACAGGGAATTTTAGTTCGTACAGCTAGTGTAGCCAACAGTCCCATCTTTCCAGTAAAGAAGAGTGGTGGGAGGGGTTATAGGCTGGTGCAAGACCTTAGAGGTGTTAATAAGGTAGTAGAGAGCCAATTCCCTGTAGTGCCGAATCCAGCTGTCATCCTGATGCAGATCCCACCAAATGAAACCCATTTCACTGTCATTGACCTCTGTTCTGCTTTCTTCTCTGTGCCTCTCCACCCTGACTGTCAGTACCTATTCGCATTTACATACAGAGGTGTGCAATATACATGGACACGATTGCCCCAAGGTTTCATAGACAGCCCCAGTATTTTCTCCCAGGCATTGCATGACTGTTTACAAGCTTTTCAACCTGCCAATGGATCAGTTCTAATTCAATATGTGGACGATTTATTGCTATGTTCTGACTCATTAATGTCGTTTGTGAATGATACTAAACTTTTTTTACTTCATCTCTCGCAAACAGGACACAAAGTGGCTAAGGACAAGTTACAGCCGTGCCAGCCCAGAGTAAAATATTTGGGACATTGCCTAACCCAGGGGTTACGACATCTCACAAATGATAGAATCCAGGCCATACAAAACATGACACTGCCGCAGAATCAACAGCAAATTCGTACCTTCTTGGGAATGTGTGGATATTGCCGAATGTGGATCCCAGGTTTTTCTATTTTGGCCTTGCCTTTACAGGAACTAGTCTCTTCCTCAAAGCCCGATCGCGTCACACGCACTGAGGAATCAGAACAGGCTTTTCTTAATCTTAAGGATAGCCTGACAAAAGCTCCTGCATTGGGAATACCCGATTATGAAAAACCTTTTGATTTATATTGTACGGAAGCCGATGGTTGTGCTGCAGGTGTCCTTACACAAAAACATGGTGATGCCAGTAGGCCTGTAGCATACTACAGTGCCCAATTGGACACGGTAGCAAGATCACTCCCCACCTGTTTGAGAAGTGTAGCAGCTACCGCTTTATTGGTGAGTAAAAGTGATGACTTAGTATTGGGCCATGATATGATTGTCTACACTCCCCATGCTGTATCTGCTCTGTTGAACTCAGCTCAAACCAGACACGTCTCCTCGGCTAGGTTCACCAAATGGGAACTAGCCCTAATCGCTCCTGCAAATATTACAGTTAAACGTTGCAGTACGCTGAATCCAGCAACATACCTGCCATATGTACAACATGATGTACAAAGGGTGGAAGGAGAGGAGTTGCTGGCGGGAGGTGAGTTCAGCAGACATGATGACACCCACGATTGTATGACATATCTGAATCAGACCTTTACTGCTAGACCTGACATACATGACACACCTTTAGAGAATGTGGATGTGACTTTCTATATGGATGGGAGTTGTCATAGACAAACAGACACAGGTGAATTATGTACAGGTTATGCTGTTGTAAATGACACAGACATCATGGAAGCTAACCTCTCGGTCCTCCTCACTCAGCCCAGGTGGCAGAGTTAGTAGCACTGACTAGAGCATGTGAACTGGCAGCAGGCAAATCTGCTAACATTTACACTGACTCGAGGTACGCGTTCGGGGTGGTGCATGATTTTGGGGCTCTATGGCGTCTGAGAAATTTTATGACAGCAGCAGGCACACCAGTTGCACACTCCCGACACATAAAACATCTCTTAGAAGCAATCCAACTGCCCAAAGCAGTGGCAGTAATTAAATGCAAAGCCCACACATGTGAGGATGACCCAGTGTCACTGGGCAACAACAGAGCTGACGAAGCTGCAAAATGGGCAGCGGGGTTAAAAATGCCTTCTCCAATTGAAACAATTATGTAATTCCAAACCATTGATATGCTGAAATTAATTGAGATGCAAAATTTGTGTTCAATTCAGGAAAAATCCATATGGAAGTCCAAGGGGTGTGGGCAAGAGTCCTCCGGGCTCTGGAGGGACGGACATGGTAAGCCAGTAGCCCCCAAGGCATATTACCCCAGCCTGGTTGAAGCAGCACACGGTCTGACTCATCTGGGTAAACAGGGCATGTGGTGCGCACCAGGGTTTTCTTCACAAGCAGAGAAGATAGCAATGTCCTGTCTGACCTGCTTGAGAAAGAACATAGGGAAAGCGATCCCTACCGAACCGTCCCACATTCCACCGACTGATGGACCTTTCCAGGTGATACAAATTGATTTCATCCAATTACCACCCTGCAGGAACCTTAAGTATGTATTAGTGTGCACAGACGTATTCTCTAACTGGGTTGAGGCCTACCCAGCAGCCACTAATACTGCTGCGTTTACTGCCAAGAAAATCGTTCAGGAATTTGTATGCAGGTACGGTATCCCTAGAATCATCGAAAGTGATAGGGGCACCCATTTAACAGGTGATGTTTTCCAAAATATGTGTAAGCTGATGGGTATTAATAGCCAACTTCACACCCCCTACCGACCGCAAGCCAGTGCCAAGGTAGAGAGGATGAACGGGACTATTAAAAATAAGCTAAGTAAAATCATGGCGGAGACTGGACTAGGATGGCCAGAAGCTTTACCTTTGGTCCTACATAGTATAAGGACCACTCCTAGATTTCCTCTGAATCTGTCCCCATTTGAAATATTGTTTGGTAGACAACCTCATTTGATTATAAGTCCACAGGAAGATCTAAAGGGTAACAACGAGGTAACTGTGAAGTATCTTATATCAATGAGTAAGCAGTTAAAGCAACAGCAGCAGAAACTGAAATTGTTGTCCCATGATATGCCTGAAATGAACTGCCATGATGTTGAACCAGGAGAATATGTAATGATCCGAAATTTCTTACGTTCAGGTTGTTTGACTGATCGGTGGGAAGGTCCGTACCAGGTGCTGCTGACAAGTACTACATCTTTGAAGGTGGCCGAGAGAGATACCTGGGTCCATTCCACTCACTGTAAAAAGGTCAATCAACCGGTGGAGAAACAGGTCGGAGACAAAGCTGATAGTGTGGATCTGTCACTCGCGAGCTTGTTCCGGCAGGATTGAAAAGGTTGTAGTGAGATACCTGAACTGAGAGAAATTTGCAGGTCTTGTTGTGACAATGGACGGGCCTGCTGTGTTCATTTTCATATTCTCTTTTAGAGTGTTCACCATCCTGGTCAGTTCGGGAATACCCAGTGTCTGTGATGGGGGACCTATTGAGGAAACAGGAGCTGATGGCAGTGCTGATGGAGTGGAGAAAGGGGAGTGCAATGCCAATCAGGGGAGTGTCTGACCAATCTAAATACTGTTATTGTTGAGAGAGCTGTCATTCCGGATACTCGGGGAAGGTGTGAAGGGTTATCCTCTGAAGATTATTGTATTTGTGAGTTTTGTGGGTCCCTAGTTGATGAGAACTGTATTCAAAGGTGCCAACCTAAATATAACCCATACTGGGGAGGGTATCCTTTAGAGGATTATCACAGCATGGTAGGCAAAGTGTTAAATCAAACCGATTGCTGGGTGTGTTCACATGTGCCACAGGGACAGCATAATGTAGGGTTGGTGCTATTTCCGCTGAATATCACGAAAATTTTAGAATTACAAAAGGGGAAAACATTGGATGGAAAATTCCTCTCATCCAAACCGCCTCATTTCAAACTCTATCAATTTCAAGTAGATAAATCACTTTTGTGTTTAAACATAACCAACCCCAATAAACCCGGAGGTTGGGAAGTGACGGGGAATAATCAGACGATGACCTTCTCACAAAGAGCTGATAATGAGTCCATAAACTATGATCTGCTACGCTCAATTAAATCAAGTGGGAAATATTTTAGGTACTGGTATACATTGAGTTCCACCAAAGAAATGATTGGTAAAGTACCAGATGGTTATTGTGCTAAAATAATACAACCAGAAACTTGCATATACCAGATGGAAGAGCCTGAGATAGGATTGTTTGCAAGAGAAATGTGTTTAATGATAATGATGCATACCATTCCTTATATTCTCCCTGATAATGTATATTTTATATGTGGAAGAAAAGCGTATAAATGGCTCTCCCCGAGTTCCGAAGGTTTGTGTTATCTGGGAAGAGTTGTCCCAGAAGTTATGACCCTCACACATGTTGAAATGTTGGGAATACATAAAAACACATCATCACCATATCTTCACACACAATATGAACACAGAGGCAAGAGAAATATGATACCTGGTGATATGCATAAAGCCGCTCAGTTAATCAGTGAGACAACTGGCTTCCAAGTTTTAGTCGCCCTGGATCCCACCAGAATTGCTAGGGGTACATTAAATTTTAGATATATCCAGGAACTTACTAAATTAATAGATAATATCACCGAGATGTACGATGACACATTCAGGTACACAGGGAGAGAATTGCAAGCGTACAAGAAAGAACTAGTGCAACACAGGCTAGTGTTGAATTATTTAACTGCTGTTACTGGAGGGTATTGCGTAATGTTAGCCACCCAATTTGGAGTAAAGTGTTGCACTTATGTCACCAATGATACCAGCGACCCTAAGGAGGTGATAGACCAGAAGATGGATGAGATTCTGCAGCTAAAGTGGTTATTTCGTAAGAACAATAATGCATCAGTGGCTGAAGCAGGGGAAAAGATAGTAGGATGGGTGTCATGGCTGAACCCAGTGAAATGGTTCTCGGGTCTAGGAGAGTGGGTCCAGGAATTGGTCGCCAGCGTAGGCAAATTCTTGATCCTTATACTGATTGTCATCATAGTAATTGGCATATGTGTCCAGTGTGCTCCTATTGTGTTGAAGTGTGGAAAATGTGAAAACAGAGTGAAACGAAGGGATGAAACTATGATGGTGGTCAGAAATGATAATATGTATACCGAGGTAGATACAGAACTGCACTACAACCCTGAGCTAGGAAGTACCATCATTTAAATGTATAATATTTAGACATGCATAGAAGATATTATTGAAATGTTATTTAGAGAAAACACCCAGACAATGTAAAGTCTCAAATTCCCCTTCAAAACTACTGTTATAAGACTGGTGCATCCCCACATCTGTCACATGATCTCCCAAGATCCGCGGTGTGCATATAATAGTAGTTTTATGCCCCCGCCTAGAGACACATTGTTGATGGATTAAGAACCACCTTGTGCCATCCCATGATAACACTAAATAATATGTTAATGTAAGCCAAAAATAAATTTTTATAGCAGATTGTGATAGCATGTTGTTTGCTATCAAAGGGTGGACTGTCGAAGCTGAATAATTGGCTGAGACAAGTTCAGTTTAAAATTTAATCGCGGCAACGCCATCTTGCGAATGGCCGCAAGACTCCATTTTGGAAATGAGATCGCAAGACACCATTTTTGTGGTCAGCGTCAATTCAAGTTATAACTCAGGAGCTAAGAACAGATGGCAATGTTTTTGTTAACCTACCAAGGGCAACTGGAAAAACAAGCTTTCTGAGTAAAAGTAAATAAGACAATGGGTTTTTTTACATACAAATTGGGAATCCCTGGATGCAGATAAAGTATAGTTGTGGCAATTGTAATATAATATCTACACAATTGGATTTGTCTGAATCCTAGACAGAATGGCCCCAAATTCTACAGCTTGAGGTGGTAATACATTTGCATTTCACACAAGAGTCTGTGAGAACAAAAGAGGTTTTGTTTTCCTTTGTACACAAAACAAGTGGGGGACTGCTGACAGAGGGCATGTAGAACTACAACCCTCAGCCATCCACACTGCTGGATGTTCACTTTGTGTATGAGAAATTATGCACTGAAATCTCACCCATTAATAACTAGCGTCCTTATATCAAACCCCGAATACTCACACACTACATATTCGCACACAAGGTTCCATTAGCATCAAATTGTATGATTCAAGTTGGTTAAGTTAGTTTAAATGCTAAGAAATAGAGGTTTTGATATCTAAGGTATTATACATGATAAGCAAGGTGTGTTTGGTTTCGTTCTGATGCATACGCTTTTTACAGAATCCCGGTGTTATCGGTGGAGAGATTGCATCATGCAAACTCAAGTTACGGATCGCAGAACTTACAAGCAACAAAATGTTTAGTTGATGGAATGTTACAGGAGGCGTTACCAGAAAGACTCCGGCTGTTAGAGACAGGGAAAGTCTATTTGAAACAACCTGTTAAATGTGTCGTTACATATGCTTCTCCTCTGGGAACCAATGAGATCAGCAGGAAGTTCCCCCTTTGTCCTGTTTCAGTCTGGGGGGGAATAAATACATGTGTCCGAACACTGGTTTGCCAGTTCATGCTGAATTTTGGGTGAACTGAGGATATCTAGTCAGAAGTCTATCTCTGGGTCCAGAGGCGCAGCGTATGTATAACCGTACTTGGGTCTGTATTATTTCCTTTTACACCTAACTTGTGTATGTATAGATTGCGTGTAACTGACTGTACTTTTACCTGAATAATACTTGTGCATTGGAAACACAGATTCCTCTCCTGTCTTTATTTGCGGTTAAACTGCGTACGCAATTAGCGTTCTGTTTAGAGGTTTTAGGCAGGGTTTTGTCTTAGAGGTTCTAGGCAGGTGAATCTTAGAGGTTTATAGGAAGGAATATATTAAAAGGTTTATTGACGAATTCAACAAAATAATAGTTGGTTTTGGTGGTAGATATTCTCTTAGAATATTATCATGCCGAAGAATTCGATAATTTTTGTGGTTAATTTCTCTAATTTCCTTATAACAAGAATTGTATTTACAAATGAAAGGGGTGACTTTATTAAGTTTTTGATCATTCACACCATCAATAGTGGTATCTGACGATCTCTCTATCTTTTTATTTTGAAATAATACAGATCTATCCATTGAAATAACTTCCTCAAAGGCTTTTCTTAGGATATATTCCGGATAACCTCTATTGTTAAATGCACTCAACATATCTTTTGCTTGTGTTTTGAAAGTCTCCAAAGAAGAACAATTTCTGCATAATCGCATTAGTTGACCTTTTGGAATGTTAGTCTTCCATGGAAGATGGTGTGCACTTTTAAAATGTAGATAGGAATGGGTGCTCACAGATTTGTTATAATTAGAGGAGAGTATTTTGCAATCTCTAGCTTCCAGAGTAACATCTAGGAAGTCTACACGGTCACAGCTAAATTGGTGGGTAAAGGAAAGATTAAATGAGTTGTGATTGAGTGAAGAGACAAAACATGATGCAGAGGACAGATCCCCATCCCAAATAAAAAATAGATCGTCAATGTAGCGGCCATAGAAAACCAGACTCGCCCCGAACTCGCTCCCCCACACATGTCGATCTTCAAACTCGCCCATGTATAGGTTCGCGTAGCTCGGAGCAAATCTAGTTCCCATGGCCGTCCCCATGACTTGGAGATAAAATGTTTCAGAAAACAAAAAATAATTGTGAGTAAGAATAAAGGAAATACAGTCGAGAAGAAAGGATCTATGTCCCTGGCTCAGATCACTGTCGCGGGCAAGAACAGATGTGATGCTCTGGATACCAAGCGAGTGAGGAATGTTTGTATACTGAGAGGAAACATCCAATGTAAGAAAGGCATAGGATGACTTCCACTCTATAGATTAAATTTTTTGTAGGAAATCAGTAGTGTCTCTGAGGTATGATCTGAGTCTAGGGACATATGGTTGAAGAAAAGTGTCTATGAAGTGTGAAAGATTGGATGTGAGGGAACAGATACCAGAAATAATAGGACACCCAGGTGGTGAGGTGAGAGATTTGTGAATTTTGGGGAGGTGATAGTAGATAGGTGTGACTGGGTAGGGATTATATAGGAATCGCCAAGTCTCTCTTGATAAAAGCCCTCCTGCTAGAGCTATATCTAGTATGTTTTTCAGTTCAATGAGGAAAACTTGGGTTGGGTCTGATGGTAATCTATGATAGAAGGAATAATCATTGAGTTGTCTAAATGCTTCTTTTATATAGTCACTTATATCTTGAACCACCAGACATCCGCCCTTGTCTGCCTCCTTGATAATAATTGAAGTGTCTTGAGTGAGAGCCTTGAGTGCTTTCTTTTCTTTCTTAGAGAGATTTGAAATGGAATAATTGGATTTTTTGGGGCGTTGACAGAGAGATTTGAAATCCTCGAGTGTGATTCTATAGAAGGACTCTATTGTAGTACTTTTGGCAGATATTGGATAGAATTCTTATTTACATTTCAATTTACTCACCAGACTATGAGAGTCGGTATCGAAGATACGTATATTTGTTGGAGGTTGGGTAGATGAAGTACTACCTTCCTCCCATAACTCTTCAAGAATGGATAGAGGAATTAAATCAGTAGAATCAAGTAAAATTGGAAAAGAATCATCCTTAACTGTTCTAAGGGATTTGTTCGCAAAGTATCTCTGATGGCATAGGTTGCGAACGTATTTATTTAAGTCCACAAAAAGCTCAAAGATGTTGGGGTCTGATGTAGGTGAAAATTTTAAACCTTTGTTTAATAAAGATAATTGATCAGAATTTAATTGTTTGGTTGAAAGATTAAATACACTCGGTGATGTAATTGTATCTAGAAAATCAGTATTAAAATGGTTGTTAGCCTGATCTGAACTTAAAATCTTTTTAAATTTTTTCTTGGAGTGTAATCCTCCCCTTCTACCTCAGGGCTTTTGTCTCTTTGTCTTTTGTGGATTGGAGCATGAGTGTAGGGCCTGGAGTTCCACTCCCAATGATTTGGTTGGGGGTGGATCTTCTGAAAATCCTCTGATGGTAAACTACGTCTCCTCACCGGTTCTCTTGTAAATGGTTTGATTTTGGAACGGGCTCCTAAAGAATTGTAGTTGGGAGATGTTTTATTTCTAATCTCAGAACTTTTCAACTTCTGTTTCGTGGAATACCTGTCAGTATGTGTAGAATTTTGTGTGAATGGATCCGAGGTCTTAGTGTCTCCTCTGGATCTACTCACATGAAAATTCTTAAATCGAGTTGTGGAGGGATCTTGTTTCTTTCTTTCTTGTTGTCTCTATAATCCTCCAAATCTCTTTTGAATTTCTTTTGTTTATTATCAAATATTTGTTTCTCATACCTTTCGATTCTTTCACATGTGATGTGATCCCTTTCTATATATTCAGAAGTGGTGCTATGTGGATCTAATTCTTTCTTCAAATCATCTATTTGTTTTTCACATTCATAAATCTTAGTAGACCTAAATTTAATCACTACTTTCATTAAAGAAAAAGAACAGGCATCCAAAATTTTGTTCCATTGCAATTGAAACTCAGAATCCTCCGGGAAAATGGAAGGTTTAAACATTCTCAGTCCCCGTGGGATCATGTTTTTTTCTATATATTTTTCCAATTGGATACTGTCTAGCCAGTGTTTGGATTCTGTCCGTAATAAATCTTCTAATAAATAGAATTTTTTCTGTAATTCAGTGTCATTCGACTCTCTAATGGGATCTATATGAGTGTCCCATTTAGACAGATAGGATTGTCTCCTATTAGCTCTGTTTGAGAAGCTAGTCATGACTGCAGCCACTGATAAAATAAACTACTGTCTTGAACAAGCAAAAAAAATTGGTAATTCAGTACGGCGCTGTCACTACGCTGCTGGTTCAAAGGAGGTAGTCAGCCTCCTATAGAGATAGATAATACAAGGAAATAAGGTAGAACCGCGCTGAGTGTCACTATTAGTGAGAATATACTTTTCAATAAAAATTAATGAGTGTTATACATATTAAAATACCTACATAAATGCTAACACATTTGTTGTTAATGAGATTAATTGCAGCTTGGTTGAAATAATCAAAATAGTTTATTTATAAAAACATATAATAAAAGACATTTTAGAGAGAAATAAATTCCATATCCTCAATATGTAAGTCTTTCAGATATAGTTTGTGTTAAAATCACCAAATGGGTGTTTCTATGGATACAATCCTCCAGCAGTACAGGATGAGATGAGAGTCTCCAAATAGAAATGAAATGATTAAATGTATTGTCATTAATGAAAATGGAATCCGGATTAATGTCCAGCTCTGAATATAATTACCAGCCTCTATTGGATCTTCACATCCTGCGAATAAAGCAATTGCTGCAGTCGGCGTGGTTCCAAATGGCAAAGAGTCCGCTGGATAGTAGTTATAGATGCCGGTCCGGAAAGGGTGATGAAAGATCCAAATTGGAGCACAATCAGTAGAGGAAAACGCCAAACGCGTTTCGATGTGGAATCACCCACATCTTCATCAGTGGCAGTATCCCCTTAGTGAAAAATGGTGACCTTATATACCCATAATTGGATGAGGATAGAAAACATTTTGAGAAGTATTTGATTAGCAATCAACCAAGCCGCAATAAAAATCACAAATTCAATCATTAAAAAACAACACACATATATAAATCACCTTAATTGTGATAATACAGAAAGAAATGTATACAAATTGCAAACCGGTATATTAGAAAGTGCCGATCGTATTGCGTCTGAATAGCCGGTCACATGATGTAAACACTGGGCACATGTATTAATTGGACCAATAGTGCGTGTTTCCTTGCAGGGTTCCGATCATGTGTCTAGACCATACCACGTGATACACGGAAACCAAAGTCAACTAGGGGCGGTGTTTTCTATTGTCAGAGGTGTGCACTATGCAAATAGATGGCATCGATCACATGATGTAAATAAAAAATATCTATAACCTGCGTATTGCAAATTACGTTTAGATATTTTTTATTTACATCATGTGATCGATGCCATCTATTTGCATAGTGCACACCTCTGACAATAGAAAATACCGCCCCTAGTTGACTTTGGTTTCCGTGTATCACGTGGTATGGTCTAGACACATGATCGGAACCCTGCAAGGAAACACGCACTATTGGTCCAATTAATACATGTGCCCAGTGTTTACATCATGTGACCGGCTATTCAGATGCAATACGATCGGCACTTTCTAATATACCGGTTTGCAATTTGTATAAATTTCTTTCTGTATTATCACAATTAAGGTGATTTATATATGTGTGTTGATTTTTAATGATTGAATTTGTGATTCTTATTGCGGCTTGGTTGATTGCTAATCAAATACTTCTCAGATGTTTTCTATCCTCATCCAATTATGGGTATATAAGGTCACCATTTTTCACTAAGGGGATACTGCCACTGACGAAGGTGTGGGTGATTCCACATCGAAACGCGTTTGGCATTTTCCTCTACTGATTGTGCTCCAATTTGGATTTATCATCACCCTTTCCGGACCGGCATCTATAACTACTATCCAGCGGACTCTTTGCCATTTGGAACCACGCCGACTGCAGCAATTGCTTTATTCGCAGGACGTGAAGATCCAATAGAGGCTGGTAATTATATTCAGAGCTGGACATTAATCCGGATTACATTTTCATTAATGACAATACATTTAATAATTTAATTTCTATTTGGAGACTCTCATCTCATCCTGTACTGCTGGAGGATTGTATCCATAGAAACACCCATTTGGTGATTTTAACACAAACTATATCTGAAAGACTTACATATTGAGGATATGGAATTTATTTCTCTCTAAAATGTCTTTTATTATATGTTTTTATAAATAAACTATTTTGATTATTTCAATCAAGCCGCAATTAATCTCATTAACAACAAATGTGTTAGCATTTATGTAGGTATTTTAATATGTATAACACTCATTAATTTTTATTGAAAAGTATATTCTCACTAATAGTGACACGCAGCGCGGTTCTACCTTATTTCCTTGTATCATTCTGTGATTCTGATTGGGGAACAGATGAGGACGACCGTCATTCCTATACGGGATATTAACTTCTACTTCTAGTTAAGTTGGTCAAGTAGAAAACAACCCACTGTAGCTTTATCTACCACCAAGGTGGAATATATGGTACTAACAGAATTAGCCAAGGAAGCTTCACACCTAGAAAGAGTCTTTATGTGAATTGGGTCTTGTGATCAAGGATAACACCATCAACATGGAATGTGACAATATAGGTGCAATTGATCTGTCCTATAGCATTAAGCACTATGGAGAATCCAAGCACACTGAAATCAAACTTCATTTGATCTGTGCGCTTATAGAGAATGGATTTGTTGCTGTGGTCCATATAGCAAGTACTGCTGATGTGCTCACAAAAGGTGTTAGGACAGAGTCATTAGTTTTCTTTCTAAAGAGATGTAGACTTGAATATACTTGAAATGTTAAGATATTATTATTTTATTTTTAACCCTTATTTCATTTCAGGTTTCTGCTAGGAACCAATAATTATATGTTTTTGTAACATGGAGAGAGCTTGGGGTTGCATAGGTATATGGAGTGTGCTACTGATTTTCCTCCATGATGCTCCTTTACATGAAGCATATGATCCTTTACCAAGATGGTCGTCATTCTTTAGTCTGCACATGCGTAGCACTATCTTAACTTTCTGTGTTTGGGCACCACAGTAGTACTTGGTTGTGTACTACTAAGCTCCGTGGGTGACCCTGCGTAACCCTATGCTACTGTCTACATACATGACCGGCTGGTCTACTGTATGCTCTGTCCTATCTCCGCTGCCTGTATACATAACTGTACTGACACTGTGCACTACAATAAATACAAGCTCCAGGTTAAATGTATCCGGCTGGTGTGCCTACCAAACTTCTTTCCGAGGAAGTCTACTATTTAATAACAATGTACAGAACAATATAGTTGACACATATCAACACAAGTATGAGATTTTATTGAACAACATGCATTGTATGAAATGACTGTTGCCATTACACATTATACTTGCCTAGTCTCCGGAGGCTCAGAAATGTATCACCCTGAATAGACAAGCTTCCCAAATCCAGTTCCCCAGTAAAGAGGGCAAGCAATTTGCAATAATCTGAAAAGAAATACGGGTCCCTGCGCTCAGCCCTCAAGGGCTCACATCCCAAATTTCATCAGGAAAAATACAAATAATAAAACAAATGTTGGGTCTTTTTTATGACACCTTGAAAAAGGCCCAGTGTGGGTCAAAACGCGTTGGTGGACTTCAGAGGCAGAAGTACCATTGGCTGGAGAGAAGGAGGTATAGCTTAGTAGGGGGAGCTTACATAAATGACCCCCATGCTTTTGACTGTACTTTTTCTGAAAAAGGATATATATGGTACGCAGCCATTTTATGTGTGTATTTTTAAGTGAAATAAATTGTTTGATGGTTTTACACTATGAATGTGTTTCTCCCACTGTTTTATATATCTTCATGAGGAAACACATATCAGTATTGGACCCATGGTATTGAAAACTCACATATGTTGAAGGAATCAGGATTGGGCTAATTTTTACTTTTATCTGGACTTAAAATGGAATTACAGCATTGAGAGGTAAAAAATGTGACTATATGAAAAACATTTGTTTTATTATTCCTGACGAAATTTGGGATATGATTATACCCTTGAGGGCTGAGCGCTTGGACCCATATGTCTTTTCAGTATACTTTCTAATTTATGATCCGGTGTTTGTCATTGGGGGATAAGCAGCCAGCTCACTAACGTGTGTGTGCACAAGTGAAATTGTTTTCTCCTTTCAATTTGCAATAATCGTTGCCTTGCATTCAGTGTGCAATGGCACACGCAGGGGTGTGGCGTGGACAGAGCAAGTGGAGTTTGTCCTCCGTGCACCAGCGGAAAGAGGTAGTGCTGCCAGGTATGGACTGCACTTGGTTTTATTTTCTGTCAGTGCAGATCATTATGAAATCAATATGTTAGATCAGGGGTAGCCAACCTCGATCCTCGAGAGCTATCAACAGCTCACGTTTTCCAGACCACCTAGCTGGTGCACAGGTGTATTCATTACCCACTAATACATTTGAAAAGATCCACAGGTGGAGCTAATTATTTAACTTGTGATTCTGTGAGGAAACCTGGAAAACATGCACTGTTGGTAGCTCTCGAGGACCAGAGCTATACTTACCACCCCTGTCAGGATCTTCAGTTATCGGGATGCCACTGTTGGTATTTGACCCGGCGGCTATTGAGCCGCCGGTATTTCATACCAATTCTGTTTTATGTGCTGTCTTGTACTAATACCTCTTATCCACTTATTGTTTTTTTATTTATTGGTATTATTTAAAAAAAACAAAAACCACATAAGCTTTATACTCCAGCTCTCCCCCTTGTTCTTTATACTGCTATGTCTTTTTGGGGTCCAGCACCCCCATTTTTAAGTGAGCAGCAGGACCAGTGAGTGTGGTATTTATGGATATTAATTGATATCTTCAACCACTTAACTGGCTAATATCTTTTCCAAAAACCGCTCAGAAATTGTTTTTTTTTTATGATTAAATTAGGTCAAAAACATCAATTTACAAGTTATCAAACACGATTTTATTAAAAATATATATTTTTTTGTGGGAAACAGTATACCATTAAAATTAGCAATTTTTATGGTATACTGAAGAGATGGTCATATATGACTGTACTATCAATGGTTGATGGTTTAAAACCATCATTAGAAAATCATCGATGGTTTAGCTGCCAATGGATGAGTTCTGTACAGGCCACAGTCACCGATGTTACTTTAACATTGGGTGCTGCAATCGATGAGGTGGCATCAGTGCTGGCAAAACCACTTGCCATAGTTCATAGATCGATGGTTGCAAACTGATGATGAGAATAATGCTGCAGCAGGGAACAGTAGCAGCCGAGCGGGGGTGCTGCCGGGCTTCCCAATCACTGTGACTAGCAGTGATCGGCAGACTCTGGAGGAGGGTCTAAAGGTGTAGAGGGGCCGGTAGGTCCCTCTGATATATATAGTGGAAGTTTATCTTCTAGCAGCCGCCCAGTGGGCGTTTCTGACTGGTCGTATCAGATGCGAACATGTCAGGAAAAGCTCATTCTGGCGTGGTAGCATCTGATGCGACTATTCTAGGCAAGTGGTTAAAGGGAACCATATATTTGGACACAAACACTTTAGGACCTGGTATTTTGTTTCCTGTATCAAAATAAATCTCTCCCCAGGCCATAGAGAAATTGCATGCCACCCACTACTCAGGGACTGAAAGGATGATATTTCTGTCCTGAACGGAGCTTTGCCTTGTACCAAAATGATATAAGTGGCAAAAGTGTCTGTTCTAGAAAATACTTGGGGACCCATTTATCAAAGTGTATTTGAGGTATAATCTCCGAAAACCCCCGGGGGTTTACCTCAAATATTAAGTATCCCCTGTATGTATTAAGAAGGGAATTGCAGCAGGTGTCTCCGATACCTGCTGTGATCCCTCCATTACCGCTGGCCGCCACCTCCCCCATAGGTTTCTATGGGTGATGCGATGCTGCCAAATTTACCAATATCTGGAATGCGATGCATTCCCGATATTGGCCCTCTCAGCTAACGCCATCTGAAGATGGCGTTAGCCGCTGTAGCCTGTGGGCTACACCGCAAATAATTAGCCGGTGGAGGGATCCGCCAGAACCCTCCCCGGCTTTAGCGGCTGTGAATGTGCAGTCTGTGCATGCGCAGCACCCCCTGCACTGGCCGGCAGCTCTCCGGAGGCATCGCAGGGACAGGCTCCTTTCAGAGCCCGTGTAGCCCATGTCCCTGCATGTCCCAGATGATACTTGCGGCCCTTATGATCGTATTTTGCAGTGCAATTATGGGCGTTACTGGCCCCATAGAGTTATGATCCCAGAAAGAAAGAGAGAACACAATAATGTGATGCAATTTTAGAGATGTGCGGAGCAAGGGAGGAATGCTTTTGGTCTCAATAACTGCCCAGTTTTTAGGGATGAAGTGTTCCATTGTATACAGCCACGTATTATTTTTTTTAAATTTGCATTGCTAAGGTCCCCTCTTTGCTGGGAATGCTTTAACAATCAAAGTTTTATGTGGGTGTCTTTCTGTCTATATAAAAAGTGAGGTATAGTGCTGGAGGAATTTGAATGCACTGGGAGTAACCTGGACAAACAGTGGGCCTGATTCAGAGCCGGTCGCTCTGACAGAGTGCTCGCTCTGAATCAGGGCCGGTCTTTTTTTTTTTTAAGAACGGCCTCCTGGCCGCTCGCATTGCTGTGGGTGACCACCCACAGCTATAGCGTGCGGCCATGATGATGGTCGCGATGGTCAAGACCATCGCGACCATCGGGCTTGCGACGAGACCCTTGTGGTAGAATCTCGTTGCCGCAAGCCCCAGAGAGATTTCGGCTCTAACAGAGCCAGAATCTCTCCACTGACATCACTTGTGATGTCAGTGGGGCCGGCCCCAAACGTTAGGCGTTCCCATGGGAACGTCTCCGTCTGGACAGCCACCCCCCCGACCCGCCCACCAAAGGGGGCATGCTGTCACTCAACATCAACAGCACACCCCCTTTGGTGCGAGACCCGGAGCGACGGATTGCCCGTCGCTATCCGGGTCTCGCGCATGCGCACGACGGAGCCGGCTCCGTCGTGCGCATGCGCTCTTGGCCACCATCGACCCGTTTGCGAGCGCTCAGCGCTTGTGACCAGTCCTGAAACAGGCCCAGTGTCTAAAGCAAATAGAGAAGTCTACACTAGATATTCATTTTAATAGAATCCATCCAACCAATCCAGAAGATCAGTTTGTTTGTTTCAGGAGCTGAGCTCTGCTTTTATTTGTAGTTAATAGGGAGGGAAAGTTAGTTTGAAAAAGTTGATGGTGGCATGTATGCTCAGATATTTATATTTCAAGGACAAATTCACAAAATATTTTGGGCATCCACCACCTTAGGGCCTGATTCAGACCCGCTCGCAAGCGCATTTTTGGTCGCAAGTGGGTCGATGGTGGCCCAGTGCACACGCTCGAGTCCCGTAGCGAGTGAGACCTTCACTCGCTTCGGAGCTCGCAGCAAAACGGGGTGGCTGTCGATGTTGATCGACAGCTCGCCTCGTTTTGTAGACGGGTAGGGCGGGTGGCTGAACAAACGGAGGCATTCCCGAAGAAACGCCTGCTATTTGTGGGTATCCCTACTGACATCACTCGTGATGTCAGTAGTGGACTTCCGGCTCTATTAGAGTAGGAAGTCCACTCGGCATTGCGAGTGCTGAGACCCTACCTTAGGCACCCACAGCTTAGCGAGTGGACAGGAAAAAAAATACTCCTGTTTGTGTAGCAACAAAGCCAATGTCCTCAACATGCAACAGAGGTTTTACCAGATAATACATAGTAACAGAAGTTTTGGGGCAGGGCAAAATGGGAGTTTCCTATATCAATCAATTTTATATTAAGAAAATATATTTGCTCAATTGGTACCATTTGCATCAGTGATATGGTTTCATTAGAATTGTTATCTTACTGAAGATTACTGTGCCCCAGTGTTTTCTTCTAATAGTACAAGCAGTCCTACCGTCCTATATGTGTGTCTCCAGCACCATGGCCTTGGTGTGTCTCCACTCTCCAGCCTATCCCCCCTTATGTTTTTCTTCAGCAATATCCCCCTGCGCCTCTCCAGTGCCACCTCCAATTCTCTCCAGCACCATCCTCCTGTGTCTACCCCCAGGCTGTGAAGTTAAACTGGGGAGGGGACAGAGTGAAAGGCTGGCAGGCATGGCAGCCCCCCCTGTGACTTACCTGCTCCCGCTGGCCGTGGACCCACTCCTCCACCGTAGTGCCTGGCGTGAAGCAGCATGCAGCACCCTGGGTGGGGACTTAAAACTAGGAAATCTTCAATAGAGGTGGGCCACTTTACTAGCTGTGAGAGGCAGCCAACAGGCTGCCTGTCATACAAACACAAAGCAGGGACAGCCTGTGATGCAGAGCCACAGATAACAAGCAACCCCACAGTCCAATCGCCCCCACTGGGATTTATCCTGCTAAAGATAACGGCCAATACGCCCCTGGTAACAGCTGGCAGCACTGCAGCCTCCAGCACAGAGCCTGCTGCCGCTGGAGGAAATATCACAGACAACTCCTCCTACAGTGGTGGCAATGGGGACTGTGCGGGAGGCTCCATTTGGCTCTGCAGCTGTCACACTGGCACAGCACCAGCTGCTGCTGTGTAAAAAGGCGGGAAGAACATTTGGGGGTGGTCTCTGTTAGTTCAGTCAGAAGCAGGCAGTTAGTAAGCCAGCGAACGAATGAGCAAGCATTGTACAGTTTAAAATGTGTAAATGTGTGATTTAGCCCCTGAATCACAACATCGATTGATTTAGATCGATTTTTAATCAAATAATATTGACCTTTATTAACTTTACCGCTAGGTGTTAAATTAGTTCTGAACAAGGTAACTGATATATTCTGAAGCAGTTTAGTTATGCCATATGTTCTGAATTTGAATCTATAAATGTACCCCACCCCGCATAATTCAGGCCATTGCTCAAAATCATTTCATAAAAGCTTTGATTAAAGTTTTCATTTAATTAATAACATAAAACAGTATTGGTTAATATTAGTAATTGGATTAACATTTTTATTTAATTTGTAACAGAAAAGCAATTTACATTTTTCAAAAAACTATTTTAGTAAAATATGGTACTTGATTTATTGAATATTTTTAATGAGATGAATGGGCTTGAAGAAACAATACCATGCACTTGCATTCAATTATCTTCTGTTATGAGAGAAGAAAAATAGACAAAGAAACAGAAGATATCTGTGTATAATTAACTGTGCTATATGCCTGCTCTCACTGCACACAACATATTTTGCAGGTTGCCATACTGATAAAATTATTATTTCAAATAAATTTGCTGGCTCATTTCTTTCTCTGGTCCAGGTTTGGGTCACTCACTCATATCTATGTTTCAACCTTTATTCAGACTTGGCCTGTATTGTACTAACTTTTCATATGACGCTCCACTATTTATTTACGTTGTTGACTTATCCACACAATGTGTATATTTTCTCTCTTCTTGGTTGTTCACACCACTCTAATATGTTTTTCACTTCAAAAAATATTATCTATGTTGTTGACTAAAAAATTATTCAACCTTCTGTGATAACACAGGGGTAATTATCCGGTAGATGGGTCAGTGGTACAGGGTTAGGTGCTCGAATCAGGGTCCACACATAGCATTTCAGGTTATATATAAAAGAAAAGTGCTTTACTGTCAGCATAAATCTGGAAACAAAAATAACAAATGCCTAGCCCCATTCTGGCACTGACTCACTTCTTTGCCCCTGACTAACCTTGGGCAGCTAGTCTGCAAACAAAAGTCCAAAGTCAGCTTAGTCCTGCTTCCTGTAGGTTTATACAGGCTCCGGCCTTGTCTTTCACACAAAGTTTCTCTTGTGGTCCTCCCTGCCTCCTGCAGGTATGGACACTGGATTCCTTAACCTGCAGCTTAGCTGTTTTAACATCACACAGTCTGAGAGGTTTGTGGTCCTTCCTGCCTTCTACAGGTCTGGACTCACTGGGCTCTCTGGCTGCCACAGTCCCACTTAGACTGTCTCCAATGGCAGCCTGACTTTCTGCCTTCTCATCAGCCCACACCTGAGCTCTCTCCACAAGGCAGCCCCTAGTTGTGGCAAAACTTATGCTGGGTACACACAGAATGAACTGTACCACCACTTGAAAGATATCTTTGAAAGATATCTTTCAGTGAAGTCATCCTGCCACATCTCTGAACAGGCAAAGTTGACGATATTGTCCAGATTGGCCTGCATATACGAACGATCATATATATCGTTATCGTTCATGCAGGAATGTGCATCGTTGGTCATTCACTGCATAAAAATGAATGATATGAACAATATATCGTTGAACGATATCGTTATCGTTCATAGATATTGTACCGTTTGTATGCACCTTAAGTTTAACTATCCTGTGTGGTCGGATCCCTCCAGCCCCACACAGAATCCATGGCTCACTATCGCCATCTCTGGTGATCCTGTCACACTTTTAAAAAGTCAATGGATTTGTAAATTACATTTACACACAATGTTCCACATTTTTTTTTATTGCAAAACATTTAGTTCTTAAAGTAAATTTGTTTCTTTGTTCTTTTTTAAAATAATAAAAACTGAAAACGCTGCTTGCATAAGTATTCAACCCTTGTGCTGTGGAAGCTCTAAGATTACACCGATGTATGTACAACATAGTATTAAACTAGGAGCTGCGAGGTTGTGGTATCTCTATACACCACCAAGAGCAGCTGCAAATGGGTAGTCAACCCAATATTAAAAAACAAAGAATATAAGCACCACTCAGGTGTTAACCATCAAATTTACTATGGAGCATATATAAGTGCATCTCAGAGGATACCCAGCATGCACCTATTTTCTTTGAAAAAATCTGTTTTGTCGGAAGAAACGCGTCAAAAGGTGTGCTTGGGAAATTCAACATCCCTACCTGCTGCTCTCCGCGGCAATATACGCACTGGTGTGCCGTTATCCAGGAGCATATTATTTGCATGTTGTCACACCGCTGAGGTTACACTACATCTTGCTCAATACAGATCCAGTGGTGGTCTTAGTCGCATTGGAGCTACATTTGGCAGGTCGCAAGCCAGCTCTGCCGACACCCTCATTACAACATATCACAATATCTGGAGACGGGCAAGATTGTATACTGGAGGTATCATGGGATACAATTACATGGGAGCGTCATCCGGCAAGTCGCAAGCCAGCTCCATTTGCCCCTTTAATACACCATACTGGTTGGACACCGGTGGTGAGTGACTGTATTGGAGCGCACGGCAGGTTGCAAGCTGGCTCCATTAATCATTTGCTTACATATTCACTAGCAAAGACTGCTTTCTGACTTTTACTCATGTTACTCTGGACTGAACTTAACAATCATTGAGCTAACTATAAATAGATTCTTTATATTTGCACACAGATTGCTATGCATATTGGTTAATGTCATTTGTACGTACACTGCATGTTTGCAAATAGGTATTTTTGCACAGGATGCTTATGATTACAGGTTGATTATATATTATATATTTTTTAATAAATAAGGTTTTTTACCTATATGTATTTGTGAATAATTATCACCACTATAGCGCTGCTTATATTCTCTTTGGAGATTACACTGATGACAGATATTGCCCTGACAATTGATTTTCAAAATAGCCTCTACCTGTGAATCAGTAAAAGAGATCAACTTTAAAACTAAAAAAAATACTAATTCAAATAACATTGGCCATACTATGAATCTGAAGGAAAGCTGTGAAAAAGCTAAGAATACCTATTTCAGTCGGGCTTTTGTCCTCTCCACTCCACAGAAACTGCTCTCACTAAAGTCAGCAATGACCTCCTTTCTGCCAAATCCAAGGGCCACTACTCCATCCTCACTCTCCTTGATCTCTCTACTGATTTTGACACTGTGGACCACCCCTCCTCCTGCAAATCCTTCACTCCCTCTGTCTGTGTGATACCGCCCTTTCCTGACTGTCCTCTTACCTCTCTGACCAAACTTTCTCTGTCTCCTCGCATGACTCCACTTCTCCTCCACTTTCTTTACCATTAGTTGTTCCCCAAGGTTCTGTTCCTGGTCCTCTCCTATTATCTCTACATCCTCTTTAGGTGAGCTCATCAGCTCTTTTGACCTCCATTATCATATCTATGCTAATGACACTCAGATCTACCTCTCCTCCTCTGACTTTTATCCTGTTGTCCTCACTCATATCTCCAACTGCCATTTCCTCTTGGATGTTCCAGCGCTCTCTTACATTTAACATGTCTAATGGCTCATACACACTCAACGATATGCTCCATGAGCAATATCGTTTTGTGTTTCCCTTGCATTGACGAGCTCAATGTCGTTAATGAAATTGAGCATACACACTGAATGATATAGTTAACGATATCGTTCAATGACAGCACCCTCCCTCATCCCCGTATTTGCAGAACCTGACGATATTGTCAGGTTGCCCTGCATGTACGGGTCATGAAACACATTGTTAATGATGCAATGCGTGGACGGGGCATCTTGCTAAAATTGAAGGACTGATGGATGGTGTAACATACAAAGAGATACAGCAAGACAATCTGCTTCAATGTATATAAAATTAGAAGCTTGGCATACAGTTCATCGTTCAGCAGGACAATGATCCCAAGCATAATACCAAAGCAACACTGAGGGGGTTGAACAATGAAAAGATGAATACTCTACAAGGGCCAATCAAAGTCCAGATCTGAACCCAGTTGAGAATCTACGGCACTATTTGAAAATTGCCACACACAAGCGTCATCCAACAACCTGAACAGCCTGGAGCAAATCTGGAAGGAAGAATAGGCAAAACAGTGGACTAACCATTTACTGCATTCCATGCTGTATTTATGCTTACATCTAATGGAGTGTTTTATGACTTTCCTTTGTTAATAGACTATTGGTCAAAACGTTATCAGTTTATTCACAATTAAATATATATACACTGGGGTGGATTTATAGTTGCACGTAAGTCCGTCTTGCGAACAGATCCTAATATCTTTTGCACCACACATGCTTCATAGCTGAGCATATGTAACTTTGAGCAAATACAGGTGATTCAGAGTTGTACCCATCTGTTACATGTCCGCTTGCATCTGATAAGGATAAACTGGGCAGCAATTGAGTGTTTATACATAAGTGGTGTGTTGGTGTCGTGCGCGTGTAAATGGGCCAGTGGCATCACAAGAGAGGTGCAGGTCGCATCCGGGTGTTACCTGCCGAGGGATGACACCAAAGTGCAGACTCCTCCTCAGTTACAGGAGCCGGGGGCTGCACTGTAGCACAGTGATGTGCGGTGATGTCAATGGCTGGGGAGGCACACATGGAGACTCACTGTAACTCTCCCCTCACTACACTAAGCTTCAGTGTCCATTGATTCTCCTACCCGCATCACTGTCTTCTCTTGCTGCTGCTGGCTGAGCTTCGATCTCTAAACACTGCATTGCACTTCCTGGTCACATGATACATCCAAGTTGTCCATCAGTGCTCAAGGCACGCCCCCCATACTCAGAGGCATGCCTCTATTAGCTCTCTGTGCAGCTTACTGCCCGTAGTGTGGCCCTGCCCCCAGCTCCGCAAGCAGTATCTGACTATACAGAAGCGAGGCTGAGCTGTTGCTGCCTCATCTCTCATCTCCCTGCAGTCCCAGGGAGCTCCACAAAGCTGGTGAGTGTTAACTATAAAAATGATTACAATAAACAAAGTAGATGTTTATAAGTTATATATATCATCTCTGTATTATTGTAATAATTTTTATATCAAATCTCAGGAGTATAACGGCCTCCCCTGCCTACCCTGATTGCACATCCCTGTGGTAACATTATGTGCAGCACTCGGCTCCTGACACAGTGAGGAAGCCAGCACTGCCCACAGACTGGTCCCCGGGGCAGTCCGCATGTCTAGTACCCCTGGAGTGACTAAAACGTGGGTTCAGGACACAAGTCCATGGCCCCTACATGTGAGGCCACGTCCATTTTCCCCGTACGCAACTACTACAATACTATCCACACCAGGTGTCACCACGGGGAGGGAAACCACTGAAATGGGCTATTCAGTGGTGATAGTATGCACAAATCTGACCGATTTCAAACAAAGTAGTTTCTGGTGAAAATGTTATGACGGCTACTTTCATAAGCAGAAGAATGAAGGCGATTTAGCTGCATAGTTGTAGCCAAGATCTGAATACAGACGAAAATCCACAATTTTATGTGATTACACAATGCGGCTGTATCTGCGGCCAAATTGTGTCCAACTTTGAATTAATTATGTCTCACTTCCGTTAAACATTATGTAAAAAAAAAACATGTAATGCGGTAAGATAAGTATGTCTGTCCTTGAGTTCTCATCCCTTTATAAATAGAGGCAGTGAACATAACCACTAAATCAACCTGCTTCTATTTCAGCCCAAAACAGAAAGTTAGGAAAAGTCAGAAGTCACTTTCCTGCAACATTATATAAAACACCTGTCACAGCCGGCTTCCTGGTCCCTGAGCACTAATTATTCAAGTGTAAAGCTGTCTGTGATTGTCTAGTTGTGGCTCTAATCTTGTGGCACAGAGAAAAGAGCCAGGGGAGAGGATATGATCCGACCCTGTTGGTGTTCATTACATTTGGTTAACATACCTCTTCTGTAGATGCTACAATGTTAGCAATCAGAAACCGATGTTTAGTCACTTAGCTCACATTCCCTAATCACCCACCCGTTCATACTGTGAAAGAAAATGTCTACTTTGTGTTGACAGTAAACACAAAATGTAGAGGGTTCCCTGATGGATGAGAGCTGAACCAGCACTGTCTCTCCTAGCTCAGGAAATAACAACAAACACTTCAATGGGCACTTTCCTAAACTTTCTTCTTAGCTGAACTGTAAATAGAAAGCAACCATATTGGGTTTCTTTTCTTGTAAAGCAACCATCCATTCATTTAATTTAATTTAGTTATATATACATATGTATATATAGAGCGTGAAAGAGACTCTGCTGAATTATGATATAACAATGTAATAGTGCATTATAAAGAGTAATAGCACTTATTATATATGCTGAGTAACATGTGGGAGGGTTTTGGAGTATATGTGATATCTAACGGTATGTAGAGAGTCATTTATAGCATTTGGGGGTCTGAGTGCTCTGTGGGGCATTTTGTATCTAGGAGTCTGAATGGCATGCGGTGGCATTATTGGAGCAATGTGTGGGCATATTGGAATGAGCGATGTTGGTTGTTTATAACTCTTGACATTAAGGTTAATGTGCGACACTTTAGAAGGTGGCACATGCAGCCTTTGAAGCGTTATGTTGCCCATCATTGAGCTCTAGTACACAGAATGACTTCAGACAATATAGATCTTCAGTAGGAAGAAACCTTTTTCTATAGGGAACATCCTGTAAATGTATGCGATTTCAGCAACCTCAATTATCAGAACCATATTTAAAATTTCTGCCTTTCTTCTGGAAGTTTGATGTGTGACTTTGTATTCTTTTCATATAAATATTGGGATTGAGGTTTCTGAGTAATGCCTTTTGATGTGTGATTTGGACTTTAGTGACTCCCATAAGCTTATCTATTGTACTTCTGCCCTGGTTTGTTATTGCCAATAGCGAACGTAACCAAACTGAGGTGAATCACAATACGACTTGCCGAATCCCCTTGACTACTGCTCGCTGCTCCGCTATACAGCACCTGCAAGACACCTAACAGTGCCCTCCCACAGAATAACTATCCTAAACGCCAGGTATTGTATTCCACTCACACTAGAAAGCATTAAGCGAATTACAATAATTAACAATTAACTTAATGCTGTGCAACAACACTATGGCTAGGTGCAGTACTTAACTGGCTAATATTTTTTATTTATTTTTTATTATCAAATTATATATATAAGAGCTATTTAAACCTGATTCAGTATAATATTATAAAGAAATACGTAGATCTGTTAAAAACAAATCATACTCGGATAAGCTTTTATTTACATAATTTGATCATTAAAAAAAATCAACAATTTTGGAGACATTTTTGGAAAAAATTGTTTTATAAAGTTAAAAAAACACTGTAATTATATATTATAAGGGCACCGTCGTGCCCTTATATTAAGGCTGAATCGAAAAAAATGGAAATCTCCTTAGAGAATTCCGAAGGGTGGGGGGAGGGGTGTTTAAGGGGCTACACCTCAAAAGCTATTGAAGGTACCGGGCTGAAATTTGGCATGGGCGGGTAGAACTGTTGCTCGATGCTGCATGCCAAATTTCAGGGCAAAAAAAAAAATTAAAACTGAGGATTTGGGAGTAGTTTAAAGCTGCAACTGTCAGTTTTTTTCTGACGCTCTCAATTAGGACCACTTTTCTGCTGTTCTCTGTAGGGGATTTTTGGGAAGGCATAACTCAAGGTAGGGGGCAAATTTAGACTTGGGGTTTGTTTTATTAGTTAGCTATTGTTCCAGAATAGGGCCTTTTGGGGTTCAGGTAGTTGAGAAAGTTAAAGTTTTATTACCTCAAGAATGCGCCATTGAATAGATAGAAAGTTTCAATTCTATGTGCAGCCTCAGTAGGAGCCTTCAGCAGGTGTACTCACTGTGGCTTCACTTGGGTGCAGCAAGATGGCCGTCATTTGCGGGCAGTAGCAGGGGCCAGGACCGAGGGGAAAGTCGGCGTTTCCTGTGTCGGGATGTGGGGTGGGGGGGTAGGGGTTAGCAGGTGTTAGCTGGGAACCGGGGATGGTAGCGGCATTAGCGGTGGTGGTGTGGATGGCTGTGGTGCAGGCATTAGGACCCACGGGAGGTAGCAGCACACAGATGCAGTCTTGGATCTGGAAGATCCGTGATACCTGCATCTGTGTTTAAATAAACAAACACAGAAGCAAAGACAGGATCAGTGAGACCCATCTGTGCTTCTGTGTTTAATAAAAGACCCAGAGCTGGTTGTGCTAAATACAGGGGACAAATGACATAGGGGTCCCCTGTATTAAGCAAAACCAGCACCAGGCTTTTCAGAACCAGTCCTGGTTGCCAAAATACGGGGTACAAATGACGTATGGGTCCCCTGTATTCTACCCAACAAGCACTGGCCTCTGAGCCAGTCCTGGTTCTGCAAATACAGGGGGAAAAATGTGTAGGGTCCCCCTGTATTTACTAGAACCAGCACCGGACCCTTTCTAGCGGCGGGGGTGATGCCACAGCCATGGGAGCCCTTTCACCAGGCCCCCCCAGTCACAGCATCATCCCTGACCGCTAGTCAGCCCAGGACGGGGATCCCTGGGGTGCTGGGGACCCCACTAATAAAGTAGTCCCCCTCTCCAGGGCTCCCCAGGCCCAGGCTGATAGCGCGGTGCTATCCCAGCACCCCTGGAGCAGTGGGTGCCAGGTTGATTATGTAAAATGTGGTGCAATTAAAGTTAAAATATTGGCTTTTGCTGTGGAACTACAGTTCCCAGCAAGCCTCCCCCACATGCTGGTACTTGGAGAACCACAAGTATCAGCATGTGGGGCGTTGCGGGCTTGCTGGTACCTGTAGTTCCACAGCAAAAGCAATATTAAAAAACCACAGAACACATTCACACCGTAGTAAAGTAAAATTTTATTAAAACATGCACACACACATGCACGCGCTATCTCACATACTCATCTATGTATCCCTGTTGCCAATCTGTCCTCTTCTCCAGTAGATTATCCATAGCATACCTGTAATAAAATATCCATACTCACCTCCTCCTATGCATGGATCTGTCCGCTTCGTTCCAAAGTCTTGGCAAAAAAAAACGTAAATACCCAGACCCTCGTACATTAGTAGTGTCCTCTAAGGACACTACAACCTGAATGACCGCTCTGCCGCAGGATTTCAGTACAACCAATGAGCTGTTCTCACCATTGACTTCAATGGTGAGAACCGAGTGTGCCCGTTTCTAGAATGGCGCCTTAGTGCCATGTTTGAAATTCAAAGATGGCCACCACGAGTCAATCACGGCTTGCGATGTCATCTCCCCACCACCTCGGCTGGCTTATATAAAGCCAGCTCCAGGCACCGTCCAGGCAGTCCATCGGCCAGGTAGCAGCAGACAAGAGCTGCTAAAGAAAGACGACACCAGGAAGTCCTGGATGAGTGGCGGCCATGGAAAAGAGCTTAAAGGCCTCCGCCTTCCAGGTGAAGGTGCAGAGAAATAAAATATTTAAAAAAATGTTGTCTTTGTTTTATTTTAGTATTTCTTATGCTGGGGTACTATAGGTACCAGCAGGCCCTTATTGTCCCGTCTGCTGGTGCTTGTAGTTCTCCAAGTACCAGTATGTGGGGATACCTGCTGGGACTTTTAGTACTACTGCAAAAGACAATATTTATATTTTCATGTGCACCACTCTACACAATCACCTCAGGCCCTGGGCTATCAGCCTGGGCCTGAGGTGCCCTGGAGAGGGGGATGCTCCTGGAGGCTCCCTAGCCTGGGCTGCCTAGCAGTCAGGGGTGATGCTTTGGCTGGGAGGCCCAGTAAAAGGGGCTCCCCTGGCTGTGGCATCATCTCCTCTGCTAGAAAGGGTGCGGTGCTGGTCCTGGTAAATACAGGGGGACCCTACGCATTTTTTCCCCACTGTATTTCAAGAACCAGGCCCGGCTCAGAGCCCAGTGCTGGTTGCGCTGAATACAGGGAACCCCTACATCATTTGTCTTCCAGATTTTGGCAACCAGGACTGGTTCTGAAAAGTCTGGTGCTGGTTGTGCTTATTCCGGGGGACCCCCTATGTCATTTGTCCCCTGTATTTAGCACAACCAGTACTGGGTCTCCAAAGCCCACTGCTGGTTGGTGGTGTTTTTGAGGGGGGCTCACACCATTTTTTTTATTATTTTTACACAGATTTATTTTAATTAAACTCAATCACAGACGGGTCTCACTGATCCCGTCTCTGCTTCTGTATTTATTTATACACAGATTTTTACACAGATGGATCTTTCAGATGTCTGCTGCTACCTCCCCTGGGTTCTGCAGATCACACCACACCACAACCACCCGCACCACCGCCACTAACCCCCCCTCTATTGGGTCCTGGCCACAGCTGATGGCTACTTCCTTCCCCAGCACCTACCAATGCTACTGCCCAGCCATCTTGGTGCACCCAAGTGAAGCCACAGTGAGTACACCTGCTGGAGGCTCCTACTGAGGCTGCGCAACAAGTTGAAACTTCCTACCTCTATAATGGCAGATTTGTGAGGTAATAAAACATTCTCAATTACCTAAACCCCAACAGTACAAACCCTGGAACAATAGCTACCTAATGAAACAAACCCCAAGTCTCATTTTGCCTCCTACCCAGAGTTATGCCTTCCGAAAAATCTCCCATAGATTATAGCAGAATAGTGGTCCTAATTGAGAGTGTCAGGAAAAACTGATAGTTGGAACTTTAGATTACTCCCAAATCCTAATTTTTTCTGTCTTTGCCCTGAAATTTGGCAGCACCGAGCGATAGTTCTACCCGCCGATACCAAAGTTCAGCTCTGTACCTCTAATAGCTTTTGAGGTGTAGCCCTTTAAACACCATGCCCCCCTTGGGAGTTCTCTATGGGAGAATTAAGTTTTTGTTTATAGGGACCCCTATGTCGTTTGTCCCCTGTATTTAGCACAACCAGCACTGGGGCTCCAAAGCCCGATACTGGTTGTGCTGTGGGGGCACCTCTTTTTTTTATATTACACATTCATTTTTTAACTCCCTGATACATCCATGCATCTGTGTTTTATTTATTAGATTTTCTCAGGTGCATGCCATGCCCAGCACCAGTGAGTCCATCTGTCACCCGCTGATGCTTCTTTGCACTGCCCCGCTGCTGTCACTACCCCATGCACCTCCATCCCACCCCTGCAGCCGACACATTGCACCTCAAAACTACCTCCTGTGTGCCGGCTCCTCTCCCACCTGCGCTAGTGTACAATTTTGATACGCTTCTCCCCTGCTTTCACATTTCCCACTAAGGCTTCTTAGACATGATCTGAAATTTCACAACACCTACTGAATTTCTGCCACTCAAACTAAGAAAAGCAATGAAATTATGATAATTAAGGCTGATGCCTTAATGGATGTGTTCCTTGCACAATACAGATATGGTATGCCATCACTTCATGTGGTTAACTGCAGATTCAGCACTCTCACAGAATTAGATTTCTGTCACTCATGGTGAGCTGCAAATTCACAGAATTGTGTGCTCATTTGAATACACACATACAGTCTATGCAAATGAGGTCTGAGCAGAAGATAGAACTGTGCAGATGGGATTAAGAGTGGTGTGGATGGGGGGAGGAGACAGCGTTGTAGATGGGTGAGACAGAAAGGCATGTACCAAAGCGAAGATTAAGCAGTACAGAGGGGGGTAGTGAAAGTAATGCAGATGGGTGAAAAACAGTGGTGCGGATAGGGGGGAAACAAAGTGGCACGGTTTGGCGGGACAGCGACGTGGATGGGGGGTAGACAGTGGCATGAAAATGGGAAGACAGAACAGTACAGATGGGTAAAGACAGATTGGTGCAGATGAGGGAATACAGACTAGCACAAATGGGAGAACACACAACAGTAAGGATTTGGGAAGACAAATTGGTCTGGATGGGGAGGAAGACAGAGTGGTGCGGGTGGGGGAGGACACAGAGTTGCATGGTTAGAGGGGACAGAGTGGTGCAGATGGAGGAAGAATGAGTGCCACAGAGGAGAGGAAGACAGAGCGGCATGGCTTGGGGGAAGGCAGTGGTGTAGAAGGAAACAGAGTGGCACGGATGCAGGGCAGTGCAGATGGGGAAGGACAGATTGGTGCAGATGAGAGAACACAGACAAGCACAGTTGGGAGACCACACAGTAGTAGAGATTGGGGAAGACAGATTCGTGTGGATGGGGAAGAAGACAGAGTGGTGTGGGTGGGAGGGGAGACAGAGTTGCACGGTTGGGGGGACAGAGTGGTGCAAATGGAGGAAGAAAGAGTGCCACAGATGAAAGGAAGACAGGAGTATGCCTGTGGGGAAGGCATGGATGCAGGGTGGTGTGGCTGGGGAAAGACAGATTGGTGGGATGAGGGAGCACAGACTAGCACATTTGGGAGACCACACAGCAGTAGGGATTGGGGAATATATAGCAGTATGGAGGCATATAGGGGAAGAAGGTGTACATGCATAGACAGAGTATGATAGTTTTAAAAATAAGGGAGTGTATTCTAAATGAGATAAATGTATGGAGTGAGAAGGATGTTGAAAACCAGTAAGATTGTTGTGGTGATCGAATGAGAAGATTGTGGGCACTGAGTGGGATGTGGGAGCCACATAACTGCTCAGACCTCAGTTGCATAGACTGCATGTGTGTTTTCCAATGAGCACACAATTCTGTGAACTAGCAGCTCCACCATTTTGTGAGTGACAGCAATCTCATTCTGTGAGAGTACTGAATCTGCAGTTAACCACGGGGTGTGATGGCATACCATATCTGTATTGCGCAAGGAACACGTCCATTAAGGCGTCAGCCTTAATGATCGTAATTTCATTGCTTTTTTTGGTGTGAGTGGCAGAAATTCAGTAGCTTTTGTGAAATTTCAGATCATGTCCAAGAAGTCTTAATGGGACATATGAAACCGTAAGGTTTTATGTCTATGGTATATATATATATATATCTCACAGTGCAGTCCGCAAACCAGTCTGGTGGGTGATCTTATTGGGGTTCTTAGTACATGTTTGGCCAAAGATGTTTGCCTACCTACCACGTCATAGTGAACCTCATGAGGTATGCCCCTTACATTGACACATTAAATACATTTATCTAATACTTACCTTTAAGAGACCCCATTTGAATATGTGTGCTGCAATGTAAATATCTTAGGCCAAACATGTACTAAAAACCTTACTTATAAAAACATGTTAATTGTTGGAGTTTATTATAAATATTTTGATCATCAGAATTGTTAGTGCTTCAAGTGTGCACCTGCATTTTCCTATTTTTCTGCATTACCTTCCACTAATGTCAGTTTCTTCTGTTTGACATGTTTTTTTCTGGCCTCATCTGGCCAATGGCGCCTTCTTCTCTTGTGATGCCAGGTCTTCTCTTAATTGCTGTGCCTCTTCTGCTTTGATTCTGCCATCTTCTTTAATTGAAAAGGCTGGCTTGATTTGCTAACCACTCTGCCCTCTGCACTCTGCCCTCGGGCTTGCGACGAGACCCTTGTGGTAGGGTCTCGTTGCCGCAAGCCCCAGAGAGCTTTCGGCTCAAACAGAGCTGAAATCTCTCCCACTGACATCACTTGTGATGTCAGTGGGGCCGCCCCCAGTCTGGGCAGCCACCCCCCCGGCCCGCCCACCAAAGGGGGCGTGCTGTCACTCAACATCGACAGCATGCCCCCTTTGGTGCGAGACCGGGAGCGATGGATTGCCCGTCACTATCCGGGTCTCACGCATGCGCACGACGGAGCCGGCTCCATCGTGCGCATGCGCTCTGGGCCACCATCGACCCGGTTGCAAGCGCTCAGCGTTTGCGACCGGGTCTGAATCAGGCCCAAAGTCCTTTATAATGCCATTTTGAAACTTCCACATACAAACTTCCCAGTGAGATAATAGCCCGGGAACCCCCAGCAGGAGGGACACAACATAGGAAACCTATTTTGCATTGTGTAAAAATAACAATAAAAATAAATAAATAACAAAGTTAGTTCTAGGAACTTTATTTTATATAGAGGTGCTTTTGATGCCACAATCTTCCTGCATTGATTTGACATCTCTACTGTGTGCTGTTGGGACACTAACTGCATATAACTTTGTCCAAGGTCACCCATTTCCATCCATTCCCTTCCTCACATCTTCTTTGTTCCCTGTCACAACAGTCCTGTCCGCACTAACATAATCACACTAGTACAGGTCACTGCCTCAGACAAGATCAGCACACGCATAGAATGTAATTAGTTTGAAGGATTTTAAAGGGATTAATATTGGAGCAATTGAACTTAAATTGTCTCTCTTTGCAGATGACATGCTCCTTTTTGTGTCCGACCCTGCCACCTCCATCCCTGCTATATTGTCATTGCTTGCCTGTTATGGTGCTTTTGCAGGTTATAACATTAAACTACATAATTCAGAATTAATGCCCCTGGGAACTGGTGGGAACACTACCATACATGACTCTGCATTTAGTCATTTCTGCATTGCTGCTCAACAATTTAAATATTTAGAGATTAATATACCCTTGGCATTGTTCTCCTTATACCGTCTTAATTTCTCCCCATTACTTCAGCGGATTGCCCACCTGCTGTAAGCCTGGAAATTGCTGATGTTCTCGCTCTTAGGATGTGTGGCTTTAATTATAATTGTTACTTTTCCTAAATTGTCCTACCCCATCCACATGCTCCCTATCCACCTGTCTTTAAAGGGTGTTGATGCCCCGGGGTGTTTTTTTGGCTGGGCTGGTTTGGGGGCACCCTGTGCCCCAGATGTAAACCCTAAAGTGTTAGGGACTTGCCTGACAAGAGGTGACCTGGACGGTGGTGGGCATGCCCAAATATATGCTAACAACCTCTTATATGAAATTCAATTGTAATATATATTTACATTTTGAGTAGTAATGATTGCATAGTGCATCTGAATCAATGTTTTCTATGTGTAGTACTATAAATCTCAACAAGATAGCAACTCTCATTACATTAGGGTGTGCAGTCTAGAGTCACTCCCTTTGTATATTCAAAGGATGTTGTGCAATGCATTAAGATATTTACCACATTTTTGTGGAGTGGGGGCCAAACTTGTATTGTGGTGTCTAAATTGCAATTGTCTATGTCCATAGGCAGATTAGGCTTGCCAAACATTGGGGTCTATTTACTAAGCCTTGGATGGATATAAAGTAGCAGCCAACCAGCTCCTGTCATTTTTGAAACACAGCCTGTGACATGGCAGTTAGGAGCTTATTGGCTGGTACTTCATCTCTGCAGCAATAAGGAAATCTTGGCAGGGGAATCACCTACGCGTTTCAACGCTGTTCTGGCATTGACAAAGACGCCAGAACAGCGTTGAAACCCGTAGGTGACTCCCCTGCCAAGATTTCCTTATTGCTGCAGAGATCTACTTTAAAGGACACCTTGCCATTTATAGCCACTTTCAAGCATGGATGCTTTTAGGGTATTATCCCTTGATTAAACCCACAGGTTTATTTCCACCTGCCGCTTCACTGAAAAGCCGGTTACACCATTTGCTGACTAGCCCACGTGATTCTCCTCCTGCATTTGGACATCCTTACCAGCGCTTTATTACTCCTGCTCACTTCGGGATCTCTACTGGGTGAATTCCACCTCTTACCTCACAGAGACCCGTTATTCCTGCGGAAACTACACGGAGATCCAGGCTCCCGCAATAAGGTTGAGCCCTGCTAGCGACACCGTGAACCCCGCTGTTCCAACTGAGGACATTTACAAATAACGGCATATCTACATATCCTCCCCTGCCACCAACAGGGGCGGCTGCCGGACGAGGAGTTCAGTGTCCCTTATCAGGACAAATTCTGCTGGTTCCGGAGATTCACGGAGATCCAGGCTCCCTTTAATTAGGATTGAGCCTTCAGTGACATCGGGACTAATACTTTTCGCTCCTAAGGACTCTGGCTGTCAGTGCTATTCAAACCTTTTTTTATAGAAGTATACTTCAATTTTCCGATTGGCTGGCAAGTATATCTATATACCTTTTGAACTTGTTTTTAATTACACCAGAAACCACACAGACTCCAAGTGAGTCGCAAGACTGTATACTCTGCAACAATTTGTGTTTTTAATGTTTATTTTAAAACATGTACTAATAGAGGCATAATATATGTTTTGATACATTTTTGACAATAAATATCACATAAAACTAATGAACCTGTTACATTGTTTACACAACTCCAGCTGCTTTTTCTATTTTATGTTCTTTGATTATTGGGATTGACTAACCCTATCAGCTGTGATTTTTAGGTTGTGACATCCACTCATTAAGCGCCCAGGTGCTTTTTCTATTTCAATGTTATCTCCTTATACTGCTGCCGCACTCCTCCACTCCCCCAAGAAATATACCCCATCTCACATACTCAATAATATACTCTTCCATGATACATATATTTCCTAGTGTGCCCTTTGCTGTAAATTTCATAATAAATAGTATATTTATTCTAAATATGTCCCCTTCGGGGCTAATCCCCTCTTTCCCTGCTAGAAAACTCACTGTTTCTCAATTGGAGAGTAAAAGGCAAAGCTCGGGTGAAGGATGTTTTTGATAGGGACGGACTATCCTTCCCTTTAGCTTCTTGCATGACACAGATGTCATCCCCCACAACCAGCTTTATATGGATACCAAGCTACACATTTTACCCTTTGATCATGAATCAGAGGCCAACGTCGGACTCTCCTGACTCCATTCACACGTTCTGTTTTTTTGTTACAATACATCCATATAAAACCAAATATTTGTGGTTAGACCCTGTAGGTACTGCACATAATTGACTATGGAACAAGACAGTAGCTGCTTGGAGTCACAATACTTCCTCTGTTTCCACGATAAATTACATTCTCCTCCATTATCACTCAACTATGCAACACTTGAGATGTTCCTGGCTGCAAGAAGTGCATATTAAGCACATTAACAGGGAATACACTGTATATCTCAGGTCCGTAGGAAACACATGGTACGGGAGGAGCTGTCTTAAATGTAAACGCCCAAATCCATCCTTTTTTTCACAATTTTTGGTCCTGTACTAAGATTTGTAAATTTTGGGAGAAAACTATGAATTTTATCAATTCCATTTTCCACCTCAGACTTGACTCCTTAGCTCTCCTTTATTAAAAAACTTTTCTGGTGGGATTTCAGTTTAGAGCTAAAAAGTAATATGCGGTTGGACGTCCTCTGCTCCCACATTTTTGGGGTCAGTTAATTCCCTCTTGCTTAAAATCCTGACAGAGAAGCTGTCCTTTCAGCTCTTGACACTGGGGATGCCCTCTTTGCCGTGATGAGGGTGGGGCAACTGGTGCATGTGCCCTTGGCACAAGCACAGAGGGAGCACAAGTACAGAGGCTTGTGGTCAGGGACAGGCCGGACCTGGCCCTGCTGTCATTCTCTTGCATAGGGTCGGATCACCCCCTGCCATTTCCCGGTGCATATCTCACTGTCTACACCAGCATTCAGCAGAGCAGTCATGTGACCAGACTGTCACTGCAGCAGCTGCATCCATGACTTACTCCTGGGAGCATCACGCAGAGGAAGTGCTGATGACTCATGCTGCCTGTCAGAGACAAGATTAGGGTCACTATAGGGAAAATACAGACAAGGAGGGTCACTATAGGAAATATACAGACAAGGGGGGGTCACTATAAGGAATAAGCAGACATGGGCACCACTATATGGAAAATGCAGACAAGGAGGGTGACTGTAAAGATAATATAGACAAGGAGGGTCACTGTAAAGACAATATAGACAAGGAGGGTCATTGTAAAGAAAATACAAGCAAAGGGGGTTCACTATAAGGAAAATACATACAAAGAATGTGATATACAGAAAATAAAAGGGGAACACAACACAAAACACAGAGTTTTCCAGAGGCGCCATTTTTTTTATCTGCCCGGGCGCCATTGACCCTAGTTAGAGGTTGCCCTCTTCTATAAAAAATGGGGTATTTACATTGAGTCCTCCACACAATCCTAAATTGTTAAGGTCTTTGAGACGACTTCCTGGTGTCTGTACCGACAATTTTCCTACTTCCGTATGCACCCTCCTCAACATATAGTTTGTTTTTTTATCACTGGTATGCTATACTCTGTACAATACATGTGAACTCATATTTGGATGAAATCCTGAGAAGGTTCGGCATGATCTACTACCCCTGCATTGTTATTCTCGAAGCACTCTATTATTTGTTTTTCTTTTGTGTGTTTTGTGTTAATAATTATGATTACCTCCCCCATCCCCTTCCCCCTTTTCTTATGATTTGCCTCACATTGGTGTTTTGGATTTTATTACCCATTTCTATATGTTTATTTTGTGCCACTTCAGTGTAGTACGCTGTTAAATGTTTTGCAAATCTGATTAATTGTTGTATGTATTAAACAAATGTCTGTCTTCTGTTCTCTGTGTACTGTGGGCCTGATTCAGAGCCGGATGCTATTTGCGCTCGCTCGTTCAGAAAAAGGGGCCGGCTATTTAAATTGATCGCTCGCTCTTTGCGGTCTGTTGACGCCTCTATGTCTGAGCGAGCGAACGAAACATGCGCTCGCTATTTTGTAAAGACGCCCCCTGGCCGCTCGCATCCTACGTCATCTCCGCTATTTATTTGATTAATCGAGTACATCGAAAGGCGTCTGAACTGCTCGCAGTGCTTGTGGTAGGATTTTCCTACCGCAATCATGCGAACAGTTCAGGCTAAGAAACAACCAAGTGACGTGGTCGATGACGCTGCTTTGTTAATTATGCACACCCTTAAAACGCTCGTTTTGACCATTTGGCACGCCTGCGTTCGGATCACCACTCCCCGTTTTCAAGCACCTTCCCCTGTTACCACCCACAAACGCCTCATCCTGTCACTCAAATTAGCAGGCACTCGATATTTTGCGAGCGCTCGATTTCCGACCGCAATGACTGGTTGGCGCATGCGCATTACGACCCATATGCATGTGCAGATGTGCGAACATCGCTCGGAGCGAATCAGTGGTCACTTACGAGCGGCTCTGAATCAGGCCCTGTGCGCCATATTGTGTTAGTACAAATACCCCTTTAGCATTTCTTATCTACTGTAACTCTTTATTGCACTTAATAAAATAAACAGATTTTCAAAAAAAGAATGCAATGCATGTATGTATATTTATGGAGTTGTAGACAACTAAAAACAAAATAAAACACAAACAACTGTGTAATGGCACATTTTTTATTTTTTTACATTTAAATCCTAATGTATGTGGAAGTCCATGATAGTTCCTCAGGAGAAAAAGATCACAAAAATTGCTTGGAAAGGACAACCTGTGAGAGTGGATGTAGAGGTTCAGGTGGCCAGGGGCGGATTGGCCATATACTCTACCGGGTCTTCTAGCAGTGGTCTAATGGGCTGCTGATGTCTTGGATCTCTAATTGGCTGGCTTGACACTGGTGACTAGCTTCCTATTTTTATGCCACGGGTCAACCCTTAGCTGATCCGTTACCTCTCTCTTCCACCTCCCCAGATGCCCTGTCTGTTCCAGTTTCCTCAGCGTCTGGGAGACTTGTTGGTTTACTGACAGAAGGGAATTTATCTGGCCTCTGCACCACAACGGTTTCTGTTACAGTGTGCATGCTGCTCATGCCAGGCACTCACCCTGTGCTGCTTGATGTCTATGAGAAGGGCACCCAGATTGATTAGGCTTAACTATAATCTAGCTAATAGTAGCACCATTAGAGTCAATTTAACCTGACATGAAGGAATAAGATGGATGGAGAAGCCACTGCACCTCACTTCCCCACAATTTTCCTCCACTCCTGTCTCCAGTTACACTGCAGAACAGGCAGAGCTTGGTCCTCAGCTCGGGCATTGTGATTGAGGATATATATCACTTCCAAGAGCCCTCTGTACAATCCCTGGCAAAAGACATCATCCTCTCGTCCTGGAGGCCTCACCCTCTGTCAAGAGCTACCTAGGCATAGATGCGTTTCATGAACTCTGAGATAGGATGCAGGTATGGGAGAATCATCATGGTCTCTCAGAGCTAGATTAAGACTTTAATATTAACCTTTATATTCACCATAGCCATTGCCTGCAGCATTGTTCTTGTATATGGCATGAAACTCTTCAATAACTACTAAGATTTTTATATTGAATCTATTTGGCCCACTATCCTTCTTACGGTGAGGTTGCATTGCTCACCATGCAGAGTGGTAGGTGCTCAATGCCTGCAAATGGTACAACAGCATTAACTGCAGGTAGTGCAGTGTTTTCCAATCTGGGCACACAGGCTGGAAGGGGGCATGGACACCACTCACCTAGAAACGGGCAAATTCTTCAAACAATTAATTTAGCTGTAGGATTCCTGACAACGTCACTGCCCTAGAGCCACCATGTATCTTAGTGAAGCCTGGTAAGAAATACATTATACAATCCAAGATCCAGAAGCGCCAACATGCCCCCGATTTCTGGAAATGCAGGCAGCGCCATCCCATCTCCAAACAGGTGTAACATGTTAATGATGCTACGGCTTAGGGGCACTGTGTGCAACAACACAGGACCCGTTCTGCACTTGCACAGAACGGGTCATGTGCAGTTCCCCGCCATCAAAGATATACACAAACCATCGGATTTGTGTACATCTCCGGAGTCTACTTTATTTAAGACAAGTTCCAATCAAGTCCCATTTGAGTGCCTGCTTTTTTTCCTTTGTTGTGTTCAAGCTGTGCAAATGGGCCATTAATAGAGGCAGGTTTATGTGCTGCTATATATAGCATTAATTCACTGAACTCACCACTCCTAGATCTGGGGAGCAGGGGAGCATGTTATATGTGACCAAACTGTTTAACTAAAAATCACAGAGTCTCTGCACTCAACGTAATAAAAATGAGCTAACATCATCTCATGCACCCCAGTGTTTGCTTGGTGGAAGTCTTACCTTTAAAAGCCTGTGTGCAGATGAGTTTCAAATCAGAAAGCATATGTTACGTTTAATTCTAATGTGATAGCAATTGCCAAGTTTATAATTCTGAATGGTAGAGTAGGACTTGCGGAACATTGTTATCCCTTGATGACGGGTTGCAAGCTTAAATGTTTTGTTCAAAATATGAACTATATTAGATAAATAGTGGCAATATCAGTGTAAGAGTGTTGTCTCTTGGGGTAAACGGTTGCACTTGTCATGCAGCAGTAATAATATTGCACCAGTCCAGGGGCTTTTGTACAAGTAGCCTCAGATAGTTTTATTAGCAGCACAAATATAAACAAAACATACAAGTAAATCCTGGCCTGCCTGAGTGAAAGGACCTAAGTCCTTCTTACAAAACAGAAGTATTTAGCACAGCACTAACATTCAGTAATCACAGTGGCTCTCCCAGGGAGTGAGAGTCTGACTACAGAGACTGACACACCCTTTATCCTTTATCAGCCTCTCACAAGTGGTTTGACATTCAAGGCTGACATGCTAAAAACCTAAAAAAACAGTGTTTTTGTCACCACACACACACACACACGTGTGGTGTGTGGTTTGGCATTCAAGGCTGACAGAAGACAAAGATCTAAAAAAAAACAGTGTTTTTGTCACAATACACACACAACACACACAGGGCCGTTAACTAGGGTAGTGCGACCTGTGCCATGGCACAGGGCACTGCACGGCAGGGGGCGCTATTTGGGCCTGTCAATTTTCCTGTTTATTATCATTTTCACTTGTAGCTTCCTCTTCTTTTATCCCCAGCATCTCCTGGCCTCCCCTATCTCTTCCCTGGCCCTTCCTGATGAGGCCATGGTCCTTTTTCAGGTGCACTATCTTATGTCCCTATTTAAAAAATGAGGTGGGAGGGCGACAATGCTATCTCTGGCACAGGGCACCAAAAAGTCTAGTTATTGCTCTACACACACACACACACGGGTGGAACTACCTGCGGTGCAGCCGGTAAATTGCACCGGGGCCTGCTGTAGTGCAGGGGCCCATAGCCACCCCTGCACCACCGCTAGGCCCCACAAGTGTAGGGCAGACCGCAGTGAGAGCGCTCTGCCATACACAGTTTACAAACACACAGCTGCCAGCGGCGGGTGTGTGTTTGTAATAGCAGCCGATGAGAGTCAGACAGACTCTCATTGGCTTCTGCGTCGTCCATGGAGGGAGCCGGCTGGAGCTCACTCATGAGCACCGTCTTCCGGCTCCCTCTGCAGCGGGTGATGGGAGAGACGTCACGTCATGACGTCTCTCCCATCCCATGGTGCAGAGTGAGAGCGAGCTGTGAGGAGCGGTCGGACAGCGGCGGTTGTCGGCTGGAGCGGGGATCAGGTAAATTGTGTGTTTTTTTGTTTGCTTGTGTGTGAATGGGGGCACTGGCACAGCATATGGGGGGGCACTACTATGGGGGCACTGGAACAACATATGAGCTATTTGGGGCACTTTATAGGCAGAGGGGCGCTACTATGGCCACTGTATATGGTGGGACCGCTACTGGGGCACTGTATGGGGGGACTGGCCACTACTAGGGTCACTGCATAGGGGGACTACTACTGGGGGCACTGCATAGGGGGGGCTACTACTGGGGGCACTGCATAGGGGGGCTACTACTGGGGGCACTGCATAGGGTGGCTACTACTGGGGGCACTGCATAGGGGGGCTACTACTGGGGGCACTGCATAGGGGGGCCCAAAGCATATTCTTGCACCTCGGCCCACCACTCTCTAGGTCCGCCACTGTGTGTGTAAATAAACTATATGCAGGTCTAGCACTCCAAGATACTAGACAGTAACTTTGCACGGTGCCTTCACAGCCACTTAGAAAATCCACGTTTCACTGTCATCAAGCCAATAAATAAACAATCAAAGAATCTTACTGCATATTAACTGTGTGCTTTACCACATGAATTCAGTGTGGAAGAGATCCTGAGTGTCAAGTTTAGCCCTGAGTGCTAAACCTTTTGTTGAGAATATACACTACCGTTCAAAAGTTTGGGGTCACTTAGAAATGTCCTTATTTTTTAAAGAAAAGCACTGTTTTTTTCAATGAAGATAACATTAAATTAATCAGAAATACACTCTATACATTGTTGTTAATGTGGTAAATTACTATACTAGCTGCAAACATCTGGTTTTTAAAGGAATATCTACATGTAAGAGGCCCATTTCCAGCAACCATCACTCCAGTGTTCTAATGTTACATTGTATTTGTTAAGCGCGTTAGAAGACTAATAGATGATTAAAAAACCCTTGTGCAATTATGTTAGCACAACTGAAAACGGGTTTGCTCGTTAGAGAAGCTATAAAATGGCCTTTCTTTCGAGCTAGTTGAGTATCTGGAGCATCACATTTGTGGGTTCGATTATACTCTCCAAATGGCCAGAAAAAGAGAACTTTCATGTGAAACTCGACAGTCTATTCTTGTTCTTAAAAATGTAGACTATTCCATGTGAGAAATGCCAAGAAACTGAACATTTCCTACAACGGTGTGTACTACTCCCTTCAGAGAACAGCACAAACAGGCTCTAACCAGAGTAGAAAGAGAAGTGGGAGGCCCCGATGCACAACTGTGCAAAAAGACAAGTACATTAGAGTCTCTAGTTTGAGAAATATATGCCTCACAAGTCCTCAACTGGCAGCTTCATTAAATGGTACCTGCAAAACGCCAGTGTCAACGTCCACAGTGAAGAGGCGACTCCGGGATGCTGACCTTCTAGGCAGAGTGGCTAAGAAAAAGCTATATCTGAGATTGGCCAATAAAAGGAAAAGATTAATATGGGCAAAATAACACAGACATTGGATAGAGGAAGACTGGAAAATTTTTTATGGACAGACAAATCGAAGTTTGAGGTGTTTGGATCACACAGAAGAACATTTGTGAGATGCAGAACAAGTGAAAAGATGCTGGAAGAGTGCCTGACGCCATCTGTCAAGCATGGTAGAGGTAATGTGAGAGTCTGGGGCTGCTTTTGTGCTGGTATAGTGGGAGATTTGTATAAGGTAAAAGGGAATTTGAATAAGGAAGACTATCACTCTATTTTGCAACACCATGCCATACCCTGTGGGCAGCGCTTGATTGGAGCCAATTTCCACCTTCAACACGACAATGACCTAAAGCACACCTCCAAATTATGCAAGAACTATTTAGGGAAGAAGCATGCAGCTGGTATTCTGTCTGTAATGGAGTGGCCAGCGCAGTCAGCAGATCTCAAAGCCATTGAGCTGTTGTGGGAGCAGCTTGACCGTATGGTACGCAAGAAGTGCCCATCAAGACAATCCAACTTGTGGGAGGTGCTTCAGGAAGCGTGGGGTGACATTTCTTCAGATTACCTCAACAAATTAACAGCTAGAATACCAAAGGTCTGCAATGCTGTAATTGCTGCAAAAGGAGCATTCTTTGACAAAAGCAAAGTTTGAAGGACAAAATTATTATTTCAAATAAAATCATTATTTCTAACCTTGCAAATGTCTTGACTATATGTTCTATTCATTTTGCAACTCATTTGATACATAAAAGTCAGTTTTCATGTAAAACACGAAATTGTCTGGGTGACCCCAAACCTTTGAACGGTAGTGTATATATATATATATGGGCAGGAATGATTTACAATGGGTCCAATGACAGGTAGGACAATTTCACTTAAACAATGAAAATGTTACAAAATTTTCTTTGGCGTTATCTTTTTTGTCAGATTTTAGAAAGGGTTTTGGTGTGTCAGTCATGGGGTCAGGGCATGATAGTGCGATATATGATTCACCACTAGAGGTGACTACTATTGGCCCTCCAAAATAGGAAGATGTGTTATGGTTCTGCTAGCACTGTTCCATTGGTTGCCATGGAGACTGATATCAGATGCAGTTGCCCTGCAGTAGGGGACACACTGATGATTACTAACACATTTATCTAACTTAAGTGTATCTACTCTCTGGATCATACTAAGAAGGTGAAATCTGGCTCACCAGCTGTTGTACAACTTTAAGCATCAATATGCCCTATCAGTCAGACACTGCATAGAGAATGAGGGGAAGAGTCAACAGAGGAGCTATGGGTCATGCACTGGACCAGTATGCAGCATGGCCCCAGCCTGTGCCTTTATTCACATCAGCTGCGGGGGAGGGGGGATTGCACAGATGACCCATCACTGTGTCCAGGGTCCCCATGTGCAGCAGGTGCCTCTTGCCCCTCCTAAATCTTGTGTCTCCCAGCAGCGTTTGGTCAGCAGCATGAGCTAGATGCAGGGCAAGCAAAGGCGATCTGTGCCCCACAGCAAAGACCCCATCTGAACCCGCTGCAGTTATGCCACTGGTTCACCATTTACAGACCTTCTAAACCATTTTGAGAAACTTTCCAATGTTTTATAAAATAGACTTGTAGAGGAATACATTTGTTTTTGTTGTCTGTCCAGAGTAGACCTTCTCATATGAGTGGTAAAAATTCCTGTCCTCCAAATCAATCTACACCACTTCCTTCCCAAGGAAGGAAGCAAAAGAGACACTGAGACCACTCATGACTGCCTTCTGTGTATTAACAAATGTACTGTTTCCTGTCTTTAACCAAAGATAGAACATAAATGGGTCTATTCATGTACAACATGAACTGGCTACTAAAAGATATCACTATATTTCGCATCACATCGATGCGATATACTGTATATAGTGATGTTTAGTAACCATTCATGTATACTTACCTCTGCGGTGTCTTCGGGTGCAGTCCAGCCCATCCGCGATCCCTGTACGCAGTGAGAAGACAGACATATCAGGAGCCCGATATGCCTGCTCCTCACTGTGCATGTCCCGGCGTCCGAGAGCAGCAGGTCAGGTCAGACCTGCTGCAAAGGATGCTGAGAAAAGGGGGCAGAGCCAACGCTATGTGCTGGGCAGAGAGCAGGGAAGTATACAGCTTCCCTGCTCTGTATGGCTTGCGGTAACAGATAACGCCATCCTCAGATGGCGAATCTGTACTGCAGGAGGGGACGGAAAGCTGAGCTTTCTGTTCTTTCATGAATCGCACTCACCATATAATAATATGGTGATGTGATGCAGGCATGGAGCGGGGGTTCTGCTGGAGAAGGAATACACTTCTCCACGGAAAACTAGCTCCATCAATAGCACGAAGCAGAGAAGAGCCTTCATTTAAACTAAACATGGCTCTTCCACAGACCCCTGAAATAGACAATATTTTAACATAGGGACAGATGTACTAAGCTCTGGAACATGATAAATTGGAGAGTGATAAACTACCAAACAATCAGCTCCTAACTGTAATTTTTCAAACACAACAGCCTGTAACATGACAGTTAGGAGCTGAGTGGCTGATAGTTTATCACTTTCCAGAGCTTAGTACATCTCCCCCAAAAGGAGACTAAATGCAACAAGTTTCTCTTTTTTTTATACTATATAAAAAGGGGTCCTTGGTCACATATGAGAGAACCACATGTCAAAGATTTTCCAAAAAGCATACTCTTATGTAAAAAGATACAGGATACATTCTGTATAATATAGTTTAGACAACCAATGACTTTTCATCATCTTTTACCTGACAGCATACCATGCAAGCTGTCAAGGCTGCACAGAATCTGCAGTGAAATGTTAATCACTAGAAGTGATATAGATGTTGGCTGTTGGCTCCACATTGTATGATATTATCGTAGTTAATAAGCTGACAAACAGTAGACTTCTTTAGAAGTTAATGTGGTGGGTAAAAAAGTAGCTTAACAGTATAAAAACTGATTAGGCAGCTTATGTCAATTACTTTTGCACCTTTTTACACAGACTCTTTGATCTACTTGAATTCCATTCAAAATAAAGAATCTGATTAATAGATGGACGCAGTTAACATATTTGAGTGATGTTTTGCTACTGCGCATGTGTGAAAAGTCTAGAAAACCTTTACAGCGCATAACAGAACCAACGTGTGCGGTACTATTTGCAATTGCATTCAGAATTGCTATCACTTGTGAAGGGGTTTGCGATCCCTGGGAGTATCGGGGTGGAGATTGGGAGGTGACCTAAAGTGGTCGCAAAAAGGGGCCATTTCATGGACGTATTATGGGAGTGTCACAGGCGTGTCTATCGCAAATCCAATGCTTCAGAGGCCATGTTTAGTTGGATTTGAGGAGAGTAGCTAGAGTAGACCCTAAGCTATCGGAAATGTCGATGGTGCAAACGATGTTGGAGTGTTTACAATCTCCATTACAAATGCACAGACCACAGAGCCTGAAAGTGGGTGTCTCACCGCACGTCGCACCGCCCCGCACAAAAGGAACGCTGAGATTAGCATATTCCCGCAAACGCACTAGCGACCATGGCTGCATTACCAGCCATCTCTGAATCTGGCCCAAAGTCTACAAATAGAGATGGAAATTTAAACTTAGACTGCTACTTGTTGGATAACTTCCTGCTGTGTTATCCACTATTCCTCCAATAGGCTTATATTATAGTGCAAAATAGGAAGTAATAGTAATAGAAATATCATTCCAAATAATCTTTATGTATTTACAGTTATTACATATCTGAATAGACGCACAAGTTGGCACTGCAAAGAACAAATATACGTTTGAGATTTTTAAATGGGTTGAAACAGTTTCGTGTTGTACATTTTGTATTACAATCATGTCCTCCTGTTTATAATACAGAAGATATGATGGGTGTTCTTGTCACAATGATGTGTCCTGCACCCAAAGCCTACAACTTAACTTTCAGTTTTGTACTAGGGAAAAATTCAAGAATTCAATAAGGGAGAACAGAAGCAAGAAATAGGGGAGAAAAATCAAAGGTTCAGCCTTGCGAAGCCATTCGCATAAAAGCTTAATCCCTTGTCACACAAAGGTCATCTTTCCTTTAAAATGTGTTTATGATCCTTTTGTGTATTGTATTTTGCCACAAAAGCTCCACTGCAGGCTCAAGGATGAAGGGGCAGTTCTATGGCTCTCATGGGGGTTTATTGCCCTCACTGGCATAAGAATAGTGACAACAGACCAAGCTAGTGCCAATGTGACAAAAGCTGAACCCCAAGGGCTCGCATGAGCTGGCTTTCATGTAGCACATAAATCTTGCAGAGTTAGAATAATCAAAAAGGCTTCTCCTGGGGGCTACATCATTTGCTTTTACAATTCCCTGGGCCTCTTCATTTCCACATCCAGTGGTCCAACAGTGAGGTACCAAGAAGATGAAATAAGTGCAGTTGTCTATACTTATTAATGGATGTCTTCTTGTGCGAATACTTTTATTATTAGAGTACTTAATGTACGTGTGAGTGTATATATAAATATATATATTTTTCTTTTCTTCAGCCTTATACTATATAATAGATTTTTGTCAGTTTGTAATGTCAATGTGGAATCTCATAGTCATTGTATCAACAATTTTCCATATTCTTTTAATGAATTATTGTTTATTGATAATATTAAAAACTCTGTTGTACTCTCTGTAGCAGAAAAGTAAAAGCTAGAATGCACTCTGGTATTACACAATTGCCTACAGTCTGCAGAAATAACCCTGTTTCCTCCAACTTTGATCTACAGCTAGGAGCTAGACTAGTGGGAAACTGGCATGTGCACACTGACACAGCTGACATAGGCTGTCAATCAAGGTCCTCAGTACCATGGGTGCAGCCAGGAAGGGTTATATATGAGGCTGCACTTTCATGTCCTGGAGCTACATCTCCAGCTTCCCAAGAAATAAATATTCCCTTCATCTAACTATAGAAACGTCACCAGGAGCTGCTTACATGGTGGGGAGAAAATGGCCTAGGTAAATTAGCTAGATGAAATATTCTCCCACTGGACCAAATCATACAGAAACAATAAAAGATCAGTTACTTATCAGTTTCCCACACTGATGGCTGTCTCAGTCTTTGGAGACTCTAGCTCGGGAGGAAGCACAAAGACTCAGTAGGATATTCTGTTACATTAACATTTAGCTCTAGGTGGTAATTCATGTACAGTAAGCAGCCTCCTAGTGTGTCAATAGTAAGCAAAGTGCAGCTTCCTAGTGTGTAGCAAACTTGTCTCTAGGAAAAATGCAATAAGCAATAGATCATGGGGCTGTTTGGAAGTCTGAATGCATGAATGGCTAACTTTTTATTTATGATGTACAGTAAATACAAGTTTTCTTTCAGTTTAAAATTCAGACTGGAAGAAAGATACTTAATGAATTTTGGTGGCAGAAACTGAATAGCTTCTCAGCCTTCACTGGCAAGCACGGTAAGGGATCATGGGGTAGATGTATGAAAGTGGCACGTTAAGTGCCGCTGTAACGCTTCCTGCTTCGCCTCTTTATCGAGGTAAAGCAGGAAGCACTACCGATGAGATGTAAGAACATCTCATCGGCCGGAGAGGGGGAGCGTTAACTCCCCCCTCCGGCGCTACCCGATAGAGTCCCAGCCGACTCCACTGAGCATGCGCGGGATCTCGCAAGTATCGCGAGATCCCCGCGTGCAGCCTGGAGCCAGCAGCCGCCGCAGCAGGGACAGCGCTGTCCCTGCTGTTGGGATAGGCTAGCGCCAGGCTGTAGCTGTCGATAACGACAGCCACAGCTGGCCGAACGGTCATGCGGTATGACCGTTTGTACATGGGCCTGCCGCTTGGCGCCGCTATCTTGTAGATAGCAGCGCCGATAATGAGAGGGGCGCATAGCTTCCCAAAAAACAATGTGCCGGATTCAGCTTGGATTGTAACTGCTAATACGCACACAATCGTCCGATTGCTGTGTTTTGCGCATGCATCGCAGTTAGCGAGCCGGCCACTTATCGGTGACTACGCAGACCCAGCGCAGAGTAATTGAGAGGAAGTGCCATCTGTGGGTGGTGACGGGAGGTGTGTGTGGGGGGGAGGTGAAACACAGGCGTGCCAGTGCATTTGAACGCTGTTGCAGGGGCGTGCATAAATTATCCACTGCGATGCCTTATGCAACTTGAGGACTCATAGTGTGCGCTGAAGTTAGCAATTTCTGAGTAAGGACTGACCTTGTGCAAGTGAGCGTGAGGCTGCGATGGTACTCGATTGTACCGACAGTTTTGCAGTCTTGCTAAACATTACGGATGTGTGTAAGGTAAAGGGTGCGTTGTGCTGTGGCGGCATAGCAATCGCAAAGGATGAGCATACTACCGCAGGTGAACTGCATGCATAATCGCTATTGCAATCGGTAGTGAATCAGGACCAATGTTCACAATAACCACAAACGATTCCAGGACAACAACAATGTAACATTTCCCTGAAACTCTACACAGATATTGCAGCAGTAATCGGAGAATTACAATGAATTACGTAAATATAAAATTAAATAATTCTAGCTAATGTCAGAGGGCCTGATTCAGAGATGTACACTAACCCTATGGTTACCGCACATCTCCAATGTTTGGGAGTCTGCGCTTGTGCAGGACCTGAGAATGGATCCTGTGATCTGGCACACAGTTCCCCCAAGTCTCTGACTGATTGACAGGCAGAAGCGTCTAGGGGACGATGCAGGGGTGGGGTCAGCCTACGTTCTTGAAAACGGGGGCGTGTTGATGTTTTCTTGGAATGCTGTGGCAAGAGTCTGCGTCCAGGAGCCGGCCAGCCTGCTTAAGCTGTGGCTTACTCAGCTGGCCGATGTCAGGGAACATTGCGACATTGGTTGCAGCGCTGAGGAGTCTCTTCTCTTCAGATGCCTCCTGCAGCATTAGCATTTTAGATCTCTGAATCAGGCCCAGATTGCAGGTTACTATAATGATGAAAGTGCACACGTAGAGTTGGATGTATGCCCAAAATCACAATGCAGGATGAGATTATAGGATGTATTACATAGCACGTGCATGGATAGGGGTTTAGAAAGGATCCCATCCCTGTGATGTGCTAAGAGTGAAGTGACCGTATAAGCAGTTTCTTCACTTCACTACCTGGACCCCTGCGCATACACAGTCTACTGACCACTCATTCGCGGCTTCCATTGCTGGGAAGGGTTTCGGAGAAACCCTCTCCCAGTAAATTTTATGAAGTGTAGACTATAGGCTACAGTGCTAATGCCATCTACAGCGCTAAATCTGACAGCATCGCATCCCCCATAGAAAGCTATGGGGGCTGCGGCTGCTGTCGGAAATGGAGGGACTGCAGCAAATATTGGAGATATCTTAAATTGGATTGTTTAATTGCATCCTTGGAAACACTTGTATGTCCAGAACAAACTTACATTACAATATACATTGTAGACCAGGGGTAGGCAACCTGTGGCACTCCATCTACTGTGGAACTGCACATCTCGACATGCCCTGCAACAGTTTCACCATTCCCTAACAAAACTATGGTGAGACATGTTGGGAGGTTTAGTTCCACAGCAGTTGGAGTTCCTCAGGTTGCCTGTCCCTGTTATAATCAGTCATTCAGGCACGTGTTGGAGTAACCAACAGGGCAGCTAATGCCCGGAACACAAACTGTACATCCATAGCTCACACTACGTCCCTTTGAGCTACAGAACCTGCCTTGACCTCAGCCTGGATATTGAACAATGGGCCTGATTCAGAGCCGCTCGTAAGCGGCCGCTCGTTCGCTCCGAGCGATGTTCGCACATCTGCGCATGTGTATGGGTCATAATGCGCATGCGCCAACCAGTCATTGCGGTCGGAAATTGTGAGCTCGCAAAATAGCTAGTGCCTGCTAATTTGAGTGACAGGATGAGGCGATTGTGGGTGGTAACAGGGGAAGGTGCGTGAAAACGGGGAGTGGAGATCCGAACGCAGGCGTGCCAAACGGTCAAAACGGGTGTTTTAAGGGTGTGCATAATTAACAAAGCAGCGTCATCGGCCACGTCACTTGGTTGTCTCTTAGCCTGAACTGTTCGCATGATTGCGGTAGGAAAATCCAACCACAAGCACTGCGAGCAGTTCAGACGCCTTTCAATGTACTTGATTAATCTAATAAATAGCGGAGATGACGTTTGATGCGAACGGCCAGGGGGCGTCTTTACAAACTAGCGAGCACATGTTTCATTCGCTCGCTCAGACATAGAGGCGTCAACAGACCGCAAAGAGCGAGCGAACAATTTAAATAGCCGGCCCCTTTTTCTGAACGACCGTTCACAAATAGCGTCCGGCTCTGAATCAGGCGTGTTGACTGTCATGCCATTTGATTCCACCATCTACCTCTGGAACAGCTCGTAAATTCCTTTACAGATGCTACTGAAATTGTGCGGGTGAGGCTAAATCAGGCCATACACTAGAATAATTGTTGGTCAGTGTGTGGGAACAAACGATAATCATCCATTTGCGCTCACACGCCGAAAAATGGCAAAAAATGCTACTGCACTTCAGTTAGTTGATCGCGGCCCCCCTGGCTCCATGATTGCAGCATCCCCCCTCCCGGTACAGATGCCTGCACCTCTGATTTACCCCCCCTGCTACAGATGGCTCTCTCAACAACAACTCTACCCCCCCCCCCCGGGTACAGATGGCTCCTGCATCTTCAATCTCTCAACCCGGTGCCCCACCTCCCCAGTACAGGCGGCAACTGCACCAACGATCCCCCCCACACTGTTGAAAACTTGTATAGTGTGCCATTTTAGATTTTGTGAACCTTACACAGTAAAGAGGAATTACAAAGGTATCATTTATATTACTATTTTACCTGCAATTGGTTCAAGATCTCCACGTTTATTCCTATGATCCAGCCACAAAGGATCTTCAGTAAGGCACTTGTAAACCATCAGATCATGCCAAGTGCACCAGCCGTAGCAGTGATGCCTAATACAATGCTAAAGCAGTATCCATAATGTGGCAATGGTAATGTCCAGTAATAAGCCACCATTAGAAATGTTAAATGCCAAGGTTCATTACCAAGCCACTGGTACCTATTGCCCACTAGTAACAGTAGTTACCATTATCATGCCTGATACAGGTGGCACTAATATTCGTTCCCAGTAACATGCCAATAGGAACAGTAATGCTCCTTATCATGTTGTGATGATATACCAGAAGTACCCAGCAGTAATATGGCAAGTACAGTAGCACACCCCCCTGCTGTCATTTACTTGAAATTGGCAGGTTGCCATGCTTATCGGTAACCGATGAGGGCATCACACGCGGCTTACAGCTGCTCAGGTGACAGAAATACGCACCTCCCTCCTGCCAAGTCCCCTGGCCATAACATTGAGTAATCCATCCGCTTTAACTGACGGCAATCCTGATTTTTTTTTTGTCCTGGTATGATATGGATTCCGAATAGGCAGCAAATTGTATTAAACATTTTTATTGTTGGGAAAAGTAATTCCCCTGCATGTTTAATATATGGAAATTTATGGCCTGAGTCGGACACAGTCGTGGCTCCTTACGTCTTTTACTGATGTCGCGCCTACAACTTTATGCTAATGCCACTGCAATGCCCTTCCCTGGTGTACATCTGTGCATCTGAATGTGCCCCCCCTCCCCGTTAACCTCCCAGCCACTGTTAGAGATCGTGCGTCGAAATCTGTACTGCGTATCTGTACGAACACAATCAGGACTCGTGCACAGTGCAAATCAGAACTTGGAGCCTGATTCAGAGCCGGACGCAAGTGGCTGTTCGTTCGCTCCGAGCGATGTTTGCCCAACTGCGCATGCGTACGGATCATAATACGCATGCGCGAACCAGTCAGTGCGGCCGAAAATCGTTTGTTCGCTAAGTTGCGAATGCCTGCTATTTTGAGTGACAGAATGAGGCGTTTGTGGGTGGTAACAGGGGAAGGTGCTTGAAAATGGGGAGTGGAGATCCGAACGCAGGCGTGCTTAAAGGTCAAAACGGGCGTTTTATGGGTGTGCATAATTATTACAGCAGCGTCATTGACCACGTCACTGGGTTATTTTATAGCCAGAACTGCTCGCAAAATTGTGGTAGCAAAAACCAACCACAAGAATAGCGAGCAGTTCATACCCTGGTCGATGTACTCGATTAATCTAATAAATAGCGGACATGACGTAGGATGCGAGCGGCCAGGGGGCGTAGTTTCCCAAAAAACGACCGCAAGTTTTGTACGCTCGTTCAGACCTAGAGGCGTGAACAGACCGCAAACAGCGAACGGTTCATTTGAATAGCCACCCCTATTTTCTTGACGAGCGAGCGCAAATAGCGTCCGGCTCTGAATCAGGCCCTTGGTCCTTACTGTGGGACTGAGCATAGGAATTCTCCAGTGAGTAGGAGAGAGCGCTATTCCTATGTTTCTTAGGTGTTTATATAAGAACTTTGTATATTGTGAAATCAGTATAGCAGATTCATTTTTAGCCAAAGCTATGGACAATCTGACACTGTCTGTTCCAACAGCTTTTCAGAGGGTTTATTAACACTTTTCCAAAAAGGAATTATCAAAGGACAGGACCACCAAATATGAAGTGGAGTGATCAGAGTTAGCTCCAACAATTACTTGAGACCCCATTCTGAATGTTTTTCATAGAAAACTTGAGCAATGATATCAATGAGAAGACTTTAAATCGGGTTTTCTATACTAAGGGTGGAATTTAATTAGCCAATGTAATCTACTGCAGGCTAATTGACCTCTTCCCCCCCGGGACTATCCAAATAGTCCCGAAGCGCGGCCACCTGCAGCCAGAGCCATCAGGGGTGGACTGCCGGGACTCCAGTCCTGTGCCCGGAGAGAGTGGCGGCCCGGGTGGCAGCAGGGTGGAATGCACCGTGCGGCAGCCAGGGAGAAAGAGCATCAGCAGCATTAGAAACATGGAGCCAATCAGGAGCGGCTGCAGCCTCAGCTGTATTTGTATAGTTTCATATATAATATGATAGATTAACATGTTATAATAACAACCGCTCCCACAGGCCACATTTTGAGAATCTTTAAAATGCTGAATAATTGGAGAACTTGAGGGTGAAATATGTTTAAATTCTCAAAGGATTTTCCAACAGTGGTGGGTGCTACCCATTATTGGGTATGCAATGTAAGGTATTGTAACGAATTATGGTATCTTTATTACTGACATTACCAGAGAATGTACTGCAACTCATTGTTTATCCAAGATTAGTCTGGCTCATTATAACTGTTTCTGTCATTACATATCATAAATAACATTTGCTAGCTGCTATCCCTCTCTAATGTGGTCATTTTGCTTTGCAAACCTATTTGACCCAATGGAAATTTAAACACATGTGCAAACATTAGGCAGGCAGTGTATCTAAAGCTGTATTTGTGTGGCGGAGGGTCCTTTTATTATTATTTTTTTAATCCTTTCTCCCAATAAAAATTCAGACATATTTTATATATGTATTTAAATGGCTATATGAATGAATTTATGAAATAAAAATGTCATGTCAAAGTTGAACTGAGCCTTTGAAAAATGTAAGGGGTAAATTTACTAAGGTGAGAGTTTTTAGAAGTGGAGATGTTGCCCATAACAACCAATCAGATTCTACTTAACATTTAACTAGCACCTTCTAGAATATAATATCTAGAATCTGAATGGTTGCTATGGGCATCAGCTACACTTCTAAAAACTCTCACTTTAGTAAATATACCTCGTAGAGTTATAATCACCAGATATTTTATTATTGGTAAACAGTAACATAACATTACTCACAAAGCAGCTAATCCTGTGAGGGACTACAGAATCACAGTCTGGATGGATGGGCCCTGTGACACTTCTAACCATTGTTTCAGATATCAATTGTTTTTTTCTTGGTTTTTTTATAGATTTATTTATTTAAGATGTGTTTTGCTAAAAGAGAGAGAGTGCATGGTAGAGTTCCTCATATCAAAGTTGACAATGCCGCCCACGCCATTCATTCACCAATGATATTTATGGTCTTATGATAGTCATCTACATACCTCACAACATTTGGCCACGGAGAGTCGCGTGCCTGAAAAGTGGGCATGGCATGATAGTAAAGAGATGTGGCCCACGGGTGGAACAGCAGGACAGTCCCAGAAAAAAGGGACTGTCCCACTGAATGCGGGACAGTTGGGAGGTATGCATCTATATGGCTAAAAGTATACAACTTTAAATGTACAGTATATTGAAATGTCCTTTTCCTCCTTTGACTAGGAAGTTCATAAACAGTAACTAAAAAAATTATGTTCACGTAGCACATTCTATTGGAATCTAAACTGGTTGCTGAAAACCATGTATGATGGTAATAGTCTATTTACTAAGACTTGGATGGAGACAAAGTGAACAAAGATCAAGTACCAACCAATCAGCTCTTAACTGCCATATCACAGGCTGTGTTTGAAAAAATGACAGTTAGGAGCTGATTGGTTGGTACTTTATTTAAATTCACTTTACCTCCAGTCAAGGCTTAGTAAATGTACCTAAGTAGCTACACATGCTACAGAAAGAATAGGCATGTCTTCTTAGGGTTTGGATTACAAGGTACAGGATTAAAATGCTTGTCAGTTGATGGGATATTCAGATCAGTCTTCTTGTTTGGTACCATATACAATGAATTGTCACGTTCTTCATAGAAATGTACTAAGGTGAAGTTTAAGCTCTTATTTATTTAAGTTGTCACTTGCACCGTTAATTCCAATTCACATTTAAATTTTACAATTGCATCACGTATTGTTCTGTGATCTGTATGTCAGAAGAGAAGGGGCTATAGAGACTGCAGAGTTGCCACCACTCACTGGACAGTTCTCTAATCAGTTCTAGCATCCCGAATAGCAATCACTGATTTTTTTTCTTTTCCTGTCTTATGACAAAGGCAAAGGGATGGCCCAGTGGCTTTGGATTATTTACCTTAGTGAGTTAAAAAATTAATTACTGCTTGGAGCAAACTAGCATAGAAAGCCAGGACAGTGTTTTATTAACAAACCCCTTCATTAATTTCCATCAGCAGATTTGTTGTTAATGGTTGCTTAGTCCCAGTCAGCTAAAGAGCAGCATCTGTGCCATTGAGTAGGGAAGCAGAGGCTAAGGGGAGGGGTAAGGATAGAGGGGGAGACCGAGGAGGTACTGTTAACAAATCACCCCTTATTAACATGATGGCTTAGTCTAGGGGGACCACACAGTTTGCATTATAAATGGTGTTCATGTCACACCTGATGTGCACTTGACCTTAAATAAAATATTATAAACATAATACCATTTACCTTTAGAAAATTACCCCCAAAAAGTACTAAATTACTTTGTAGAAAATCTTAGTTTGGTCTTTGTGTTTAGATTAGACAAGCTAAAAATTCTAGATCATGTATCTAAATGTAATTTCAACCAAAAAGGAGTTTTGTGCCATTTCTATACAAACTAACATAAAACACAGCACACTGTAAATAAAACAAACACCAGTGAAATGCACAATATGTAAGATTGTACAGTGATGTTGAATCAATAAACCTGGCAGGAAATTTCCATTAAAGATATATTTAATAGATCCCAAAGAGAGGCCATAAAGAGTAATGGAGACATTTGGGTGTAAACTATAGATCGATCCACAAAAGAGGAAATATGCCATATGTGACCAATTCTGTGTCAGCTCTATGCCGCATTGTAGTAGGAGTCAAGTGAAAACATCAGTCAAGAAGATTGGCCTGATAGGTATGTACAACACGTGTTATTGCTTCACATAGTTAAAAGACATAAAGCATTTAACTCATTAAATATATATTACTTTAGAGATAGTCACACATGCTGTTAAAGGGTCTGATATTGCCAAGTGTGTCAACCACAAATGATCAGATCAGGTTGATAAAATAAGTCTTAGATTTTATCAGACAGATAGAAAAATAGGTCAACTGTGGAAGCTGCCATAAAAGATGGGACCGTAACATTAGTGGACAACCAATCACAATCTGTAGTGGTTCTCGACCTCAACCCCCGTTTTCCCAACAGGTCATGTTTTGAGGATTTCTGTAAGTGGAGGCAGGTGGGATAATTACTGATCCAGCAAAACAGATTATCTCACCTGTGTATGATTAAAGAAATCCACAAAACATGACCACTTGGTGGTACTTGCGGACTGGAGTTGAGAACCCCGAACAATCTGCATCCATGCATTGAAACGTGTCTATAAATCCATATTACATTTTCGTGGCCCTTATTTTTTTAAGGTTAACTAAAAAGGTGGCCTTAAACAGAATCTTAACTCATTAAGTACTTTTATTTTCAATATTCAGGCACCTATGCAAAAGATGGGTCAATATTGCTTATGTCATTATAATAGCTCGCACTGATAGAACATGGTCTTTTTGAAAGGAATTATCTATTCGCTACTCACATTATATTTTTCTTTAGAAAATACAATTAAAACAGAAATGCTCTGGCTGGCTCTGCAGCAATACTACTGGCTGCAAGGTGCAAACCACATGCAACTATGCAGATGACGGGAGTTCCTGCACCGCACGCACAGCTCTAGTTATGGCACTGACCTCTTATAGTGCCGGTGCACCGACAGCACTTTGCAAACATCCAGAAAGAATTGAACCTTTTAAACCTAATATGAAAGTCTACTTCCATCGCTCCATGTATTGTACCCAGAAAAAATAGTTTTCACACTTGTAAGACAGATGAAGTGGATAACTGTTGTCTATGGGGTATATTTCCGAAAGTGCAGATTTATAGAAGTGAATTTGTGGCCCATAGCAACCAATCAGATTAGTTTGATCATTTATCTAGAATCTGCCACTTCTACAATCCTGCACTTTAGTAAATATAAGCCTTTAGGTCTATCATTGCTCCTGCTTTAATTGTTGGCACCACAACCACTAACATCTGCAACAGCATACATACAAAATAATAAAAGAACAAAAATAAATAAAAATTAAAACAAGCTTCTACTGAGGGCTGAATTGTGATACACTGCTCTATTAATTTTTACATGATCATTAAAAAACCCTTTTTGCCCTGACATCAGTCTGAGATGTGCAAAAGTTAAACAATATTAATACCAATGGCTTATGAATGAATATTAAAAGACAAGCATCCCATTGATATTTATGACTTTTCATGGAATAATATGAAGTTTTTGGTACATTTTTGTCCCTAAAGCCATCAAATACTGTAGCTCTCTGGACTTCCCCAGGCATTTTAGCATATTCCAGATTATCCATTAAGTGAATGAACCTATAATCCAATACCTGGACTTTAACAGAATGTCACATACACACTGACAGTTCACGTAAGACGCAAATGCTATATTTTCCGGTTTTGTCACTTTTTTTACAATGGTGCTGCTATCATTAAAGTAATAAAACCATGGGACTGATGTACAGAACAATATAAAGTAGCTCAGCAAGGATTTTATTTGGCATTAAATGGGCTGTAAATGGTAAGCACCATGCTGTGTTATGTATATGACTTGTCTGTGACCCCCTTCATTACATTCTGGGACAAGTGAGAGGGACGGGGAATCTAATCAGTACAATATACAAATTAGATTTACGACATATTGCTCCCCCCACGTGTCTATCTTCCTGTCATTTACACTTCTCCAGATCACTTGGCTACTTTATGTGTTTATATAAAAACATGAATCACCTCTTTCCAAGTGATGACAAAACAAATTTTTACTATTATATCCAGGCCTTGAATTAAAACTTGTATTGCTATGGAGGATTGCATTGGTGCCCAGTCTGAGTATAATTGAAGGTAAAATACAGACGCATTCCAAATTTGAGACGGCAGATTGTAAATACTCCTCTTCAGCATCGTCCCCTCTCGTGAGATGGTTTGGATGGTGTGAATACAGGGAACATGGAGGTTGCTGTTCTAGACAAGGTCAGGTAACTAATCTTTGTCTGCTGGATTCTCCTAACTCTAGACCTCATGATGAGGGTATTGATGGTACTTGATTCTGTTTAAAAATAATCCGTTTATTATTTATTCCATGCATATATGTTCAGCTTTCTGGAAAGTATACAGTCAGGTCCATAAATATTGGGACATTGACAGAATTTTCATATTTTGACCTCTATTCACCACCACAATGGCTTTGAAATGAAACAAACAAGATGTGCTTTAACTGCAGACTTTCAGATTTAATTTGAGGGTAATTACATCCAAATCAGGTGAACAGTGTAGGAATTACAACAGTTTCTATATGTGCCTCCAACTTTTTAAGGGGCCAAAAGTAATGGGACAAACTAAACAATCTGTGATAGGATCACTGGTAAAGTGGTCTGTGGCAGGTACATTTGTCCCAGATTCCTGTCTTATGTGTTTTAAACCCCCAGGAGAAAGTCTGCAGTGTAGCAGGCTTGAGTTTCGGCTTTTTGAAAAGCCGGTTTGGGACCTGGGGGTTGTGGGTGAGAGGAGAGGGAGGGCTCCACCCACGGCCACTCCAGGTTTTGGTTCTCGCAGCCTGGTAACAGGCTTGTTAGGGTTCCCACCTGAGAGTGGCCAATATAAGCCTTGTGTGTTTAGGGCTGAGTGTCTCACCTGGGAGAGCAGGCAGGGAGTTTGCTCAGAGACACTTGAAAACCTATTTGTAAGTGCTGTGCTGTGCCTTTGTTGTTGGCGAGGGCATTAGGCCCTGCCAGGTTCTTGTAGTGAGGGAAGTCACTTGTGAAGTTAGTGCCCCGACAGGGCTAGGATTTATGTTTGTTTTCTTTATGTTATTTCTGACATTGTACAATAAAGACTGGCGCCGACCAGCTTGTACTCGAATCCAGTCTGGCGTACTGTTTCCCAGCTGCTGTGTGTGAAAGGAAGGAGTCCTCTACCCAGGAGAGGGACCCCGTAACCTGACTGTGTCACAATATGGTGGAGAATGCAGGCACCCACACACACTGAAGTTGCAGCGAGAGGAAAACTTTCCGTTTAAAAATTAAAGGGACAGACACCCAATTTGTGAGTGTGGAAATAACGCTGTGTCCTTGGAGTCCCATAGAGGAGGCGTCAGCCAATGCTCAGAGAGGCAAGGTTCAGCTTCCAACCTACACCCCAGGACAAAATGGAGGAAATTATTAAGGCCTTGCTCCAAGCTACAGGAGCTCAGCAGGAGACGAACAAACTTCAGCAGGAGATGAACCAACTTCAGCAGGAATCTACCAGGGCTCAGCAGGAATCCACCAAGGTGCAACTGTTGGCCTTGGAGACAGCCCAGAGGCAACAACAGGTCGCCATCGCGGAAAACAGCCAGGCCATAAAAGAGGTGGTACAGCACCTGGTCGCCCGGCCCAGAGACTTCGGCCATATTGCCGCTAATTGTTCACTTACAACTGAACCTATACAATGTGATACTGCTCATGTCTACAGCAGGGCGTCTTTCTTTGCACAGACAGCCTGTACGGCTGACTGGCAGGCTGAGACTGATAAGCACATGTGTGTACTCACTGTAGATGGCAACCGAGTAGAGGCACTGTTAGACTCTGGTAGCTTGGTGACACTTATAAAAGCTGAGCTGGTGAACCCCTTGGGGCGTAAGGGGAAAACTGTTGGTGTAACCTGCATACATGGGGATACTCGATATTATGTTACTGCCGAGGTGAACATCGAGACACCATGTGGTTCTGCTATAGTTTCTGTGGGTTTGGTGCATGGTCTGATGTACGATGCAATATTGGGGAGAGACTTTGCTCACTTCTGGAAGTTGTGGGAAAGCCGTTTTGTTCCAGAAGTGAACAACCCCGATCCATTTGAGAAGGTTGTCGATGTAGTGGAGGAGGGAGTTTCTTCTGAGTCAGAGTTATTCCCTTTTTCTACTATGATTGGCGAACTAGAGAATGCGGAGCGTGACGGTGGCCCGCCAACTGATGTGCCTCCCATTGAGGTGGGAAGTCTTGTTGGGCCAGTTGATCATCTGCCTGATTTAGAGGTCAGAAGAGAGGTCTTTGCCGTGGAGCAATTGAATGACCCTACTTTGGTAAATCCAGGGCCCTTAGTTCCCGAAGTGACAGTGGCAAAAACTCTGTCGGCAATTCAAGAACAAGAGGTCAAGGAGTTTCTGATCAGAAATAGGGTGCTGTTCTCTGACGTACCTGGGAAAACCTTGGTCATTAAACACGACATAATCACTGACCCAGGGGTTAAAGTTAATCTAAAGCCCTATAGGTTACCAGAACCACAAAGAGAGTTGGTGTCTAAAGAAATTAAAAAATATGCTAGAGTTAGGGGTTATTGAAGAATCACATAGTGAATGGTCAAGTCCCATTGTGTTGATTCCAAAGCCCGACGGGAGTGTGCGTTTCTGCAATGACTTCCGAAAGTTGAATAGTGTTTCAAAATTCGATGCCTACCCGATGCCAAGAGTGGATGAACTGATTGAGAGACTAGGGACGGCAAGGTATTTAACCACTCTTGACCTAACCAAAGGGTATTGGCAAGTACCGTTAACCGAGAGCGCCAAACAAAAGACAGCTTTTTCAGCGCCAGAGGGCTTGATTCAGTACAAGATGTTGCCCTTCGGGCTACATGGGGCACCTGCTACCTTCCAAAGAATGATGGACAGGATTCTAAGGCCCCATAGACGGTATGCGGCTGCTTATCTGGATGACGTGGTCATTCATAGTCCTGATTGGCAGTCTCACTTACCCAGGGTACAAGCAGTGTTGGACTCCATCTATAAGGCAGGTTTGACAGCCAACCCAAAAAAGTGTTGTCTAGGCATGGAGGAAGTAAAATATCTGGGATACACCATTGGCAGAGGCCTCAGCTCAATAAGGTTGATGCCATACAAAACTGGCCACGGCCTCTGAATAAGAAGCAGGTGAGAGCCTTCTTGGGAATTACAGGGTACTACAGGAGGTTTATACCCAACTTTGCCACCATGGCAGTCCCACTGACTGACCTGACCAAAGGCAAACAAAAAGTCATGGTAGAATGGAGTCCTGAGGCAGAAAAAGCTTTTCAGGAGTTGAAAGTAGCGTTGTGCTCCCAACCAGTCCTGATGACTCCTAATTTTGACAGGGAATTCATAGTACAAACCGATGCATCAGAAGTAGGTATAGGAGCGGTCCTGTCCCAGAACAAGGAGGGTGAGGAACACCCTATTTTCTATCTAAGCAGAAAGTTGAATATACATGAGAGAAACTATGCCACAGTGGAGAAGGAGGCGTTGGCCATAAATTGGGCGTTAGAGGTTCTCAGGTACTACTTGGTTGGAAGAAAGTTCAAATTGATCACTGACCATGCCCCTTTGAAGTGGATGTCCGAAAATAAGGACAGTAATGCGAGAATTACGATATGGTTCTTGGTGTTACAAACTTTTACATTTTCAGTGGAACACAGGCCAGGAAGCCAGCTGGCCAATGCAGATGCGTTGTCACGCGTTCATTGTTTGGGGGCTTCAGTTGTTCCGCCCCACAGGTCGAAACAAAGGGGGGGGATATGTGATAGGATCACTGGTAAAGTGGTCTGTGGCAGGTACATTTGTCCCAGATTCCTGTCTTATGTGTTTTAAACCCCCAGGAGAAAGTCTGCAGTGTAGCAGGCTTGAGTTTCGGCTTTTTGAAAAGCCGGTTTGGGACCTGGGGGTTGTGGGTGAGAGGAGAGGGAGGGCTCCACCCACGGCCACTCCAGGTTTTGGTTCTCGCAGCCTGGTAACAAGCTTGTTAGGGTTCCCACCTGAGAGTGGCCAATATAAGCCTTGTGTGTTTAGGGCTGAGTGTCTCACCTGGGAGAGCAGGCAGGGAGTTTGCTCAGAGACACTTGAAAACCTATTTGTAAGTGCTGTGCTGTGCCTTTGTTGCTGGCGAGGGCATTAGGCCCTGCCAGGTTCTTGTAGTGAGGGAAGTCACTTGTAAAGTTAGTGCCCCGACAGGGCTAGGATTTATGTTTGTTTTCTTTATGTTATTTCTGACATTGTACAATAAAGACTGGCGCCGACCAGCTTGTACTCGAATCCAGTCTGGCGTACTGTTTCCCAGCTGCTGTGTGTGAAAGGAAGGAGTCCTCTACCCAGGAGAGGGACCCCGTAACCTGACTGTGTCACAAATCCTAAATCTAACTTTCACTTTTTAATACTTTGTTGCAAAACCTTTGCAGGCAATTACAGCCTGAAGTCTGGAACGCATAGACATCACCAGACGCTGGGTTTCATCCCTGGTGATGCTTTGCCAGGCCTCTACTGCAAATGTCTTCAGTTCCTGCTTGTTCTTGGGGCATTTTCCCTTCAGTTTTGTCTTCATCAAGTGAAATGCATGCTCAATCGGATTCAGGTCAGGGGATTGACTTGGCCATTGCATAACATTCCACTTTTTAGCCTTAAAAAACTCTTTGGTTGCTCTTGCAGTATGCTTTGGGTCATTGTCCATCTGCACTGTGAAGCACCGTCCAATGAGTTCTGAAGCATTTGACTGAATATGAGCATATAATATTGCCTGAAACACTTCAGAATTCATTCTGCTGCTTTTGTCAGTAGTCACATCATCAATAAATACAAGGGAACCAGTTCCATTGGCAGCCATACATGCCCACGCCATGACACTACCACCACCATGCTTCACTGATGAGGTGGTATGTTTTGGATCATGAGCAGTTCCTTTCCTTCTCCATACTCTTCTCTTCCCATCACTCTGGTACAAGTTGATCTTTGTCTCATCTGTCCATAGAATGTTGTTCCAGAACTGTAATGGCTTTTTTAGATGTTGTTTGGCAAACTCTACTCTGGTCTTCCTGTTTTTGTGGCTCACCAATGGTTTACATCTTGTGGTGAACCCTCTATAATCACTCTTGTGAGTCTTCTCTTGATTGTTGACTTTGACACATATACACCTACCTCCTGGAGAGTGTTCTTGATTTGGCCAACTGTTGTGAAGGGGTTTTTCTTCACCAGGGAAATAATTCTTCTGTCATCCACCACAGTTGTTTTCCATGGTCTACGGGGTCTTTTGGTGTTGCTGAGCTCTCCGATGCGTTTTAAGAATGTTCCAAATAGTTGATTTGGCCACACCTAATGTTTTTGCTATCTCTCTGATGGGTTTGTTTTGATTTTTCAGCCTAATGATGACTTGCTTCACTGATAGTGACAGCTCTTTGGATCTCATATTGAGAGTCGACAGCAACTGATTCAAAATGCAAATGTCACACCTATAATCAACTCCAGACCTTTTACCTGCTTAATTGATAATCAAATAACGAGGGAATAGCCCACACCTGTCCATGAAATAGCTTTTGAGTTGATAGTCCCATTACTTTTGGCCCCTTAAAAAGTGGGAGGCACATATAGAAACCGTTGTAATTCCTACACCGTTCACCTGATTTGGATGTAATTACCCTCAAATTAAATCTGAAAGTCTGCAGTTAAAGCACATCTTGTTTGTTTCATTTCAAAGCCATTGTGGTGGTGAATAGAGGCCAAAATATGAAAATTCTGTCAATGTCCCAATATTTATGGACCTGACTGTATGTTAAATCATAATGTATGTTATGTTGGCTTCACTTTTTTCTTGTTAGCCTTTATATGTGCCCTGTGTTCCCTCCTCCTGGGCATTGCCCGCAACTTTTATTTTCCCCAGGTTTCCCTTGTATTTTCTGTACAGTTTTTTATGTGTTAGAAAAATTAGTGTTTAAAAAAAATAAATGTATTGTTTTGTTTTCAATTATGGCTGCCTTTGCTGTAATGCACACACCCTTGTCTGCAGAAATGAATGTCCCTAACCAACTACCATAAACCAAGCAGTGTACAAGTAAAACATGAATTATGCCAGTGACTATAACTCTAACAAAATGATCACTGACATAAATACGGAATCGGTATGAGATGCCGGCAGCTGAATAGCAAATACCGATGGCGGAGGCCGAAAGGTGCAGGTAAGGACCCTAACCCTCCCCTCTTCCCCCCTAATCCTCCCTTAGTGGTGCCTAATCCTAACCTACCCCCGGTGTTGTCTAACCCCCCCTTCCCACACCCTAAACCTAACCCTCCCAGGGGGGTGCCTAACCCCAACCCCTCTCTGGGGGGTGCCTAACCCTAATCTCCCCTCCGGGGGTGCCTAATCCTAACTCCTCCCCCCCATCCCCAGTTAACTGTGCATACTTACAGCCTTCCGGACCTGTGGCATTCCAGCGGATGGGATTTCGACTGCCAGCATCCCATCTGCCGTCATATAACCTGCATCCCCATAAATACACACGAGAGCTGATTAAGCTGTACTACATGTGGACTAACCATCACCAGCACCAAACAACTGCACAAACACATCTAACATCACATATACTCTGGCCAAGTGTATTTCATCCTGGTTGGCAATATGTCTGGATAATAAATATTTCTAGCATCAGTCTGTTGCACTCCACATTGCAAAGCTACTCTGCCAATAGGTTACGGGACCAGGACGCAGTCCAGTAGCCTTAAGTTAATAGGTATGTTCCCAATACACCGACTCTGCTAACATTACAAATGCCAAAAAAGTTCAGTTTTTAGAGTTTGCTGAATACTAGACGGCCCCATCTAACCCCTAATAACGAATGCATTTGGAAACTAGCTTTTATGTATGTGTAACAGGCCCATCAAGGCCTCATAATGATAATGTCAGGTTGCGGCCTAGGATCGGCCGTTACTCACGTCAGTGCCGGCTTCCCCTGACCTCCCGTGCGGTCAGATGCCAGGTGCGGTGGCGAATGATGCGCTGAGGATTATTCCTGGGGTCTGCTAGAACATCCATGTGTTGCTCTGTGATTTGGTTCCTGCGGTTACCATCATGGACGCAGCCATGAGGGGTTGCGATCTTGGGGTTAGAAGAATTTGGGGTGAGAGGCCTGGATATCATAACTCCGCATCCACAAATCTTGGACGTTGGCGATACCTGGTCAATGGTGCGGAGTATAACCTGCAAGGAGGTGTTCACCAGTGACCCCTCCAAGCGGGATATGGGTTTAGCTGCACCCTGCAGACAGGTCGTGGTCCTTTGACCAGGTAACCAAGATCTGTGTGAATAGAGACTCAAGATATCAGTGTCCCAGGGGGAGTGACTAACAAAGGCACTGTTACACAAGGAGTTTCACCAGAAGATGATACTTGAGGAGTACTCCAGGAATAGCATACTGATGCACTTTTGCACAACTGGATTGCACTTGAGAGGTACTTTGGAATTGACACTAGAGAAATGCACTGAGAGTAGCGTGCTAATGCACTTTTGCACCATGGAGTGGCACTCGAGGAATTCACAGGTAATGGCGTGCGGACGCACTTTTGCACCACGGGGTGACACTCGAGGAATTCACAGGAAGTAGCGTGTGGACGGACTTTTGCACCACGGGGTGGCACTCAAGGGATGCCCCGGGAGTGGTGTGCTAACGCACTTTTGCACCAAGGAATTTTCACATATAACGCACACAGGCAGAGATGTAATAGCACTGTCGCTGGAAGTGAAGCACTCAGGCAAAGATATTAGTCGCACTGCTGCTCCGGAAGACACTAGTACTTTGCATACAGGCAGGGATGTTGGTCGCACTGTTGTTCCAGGAAACACTGGAAAGTGAGAAAACCAAGGGAACCTGGACTACTAGCACACTAGGAGTGACAATTGTTTATCAGGCAACTTCCTGGAGTTCTGGAGCCGGATATATATCCATGGGTAGCAGATGATTGGAGCACAGCGTCAGCTGACCTAGACCATGCTACCATTGGTTGGGATACTGTCATATAAGAGGAACTGTCATGGCGGCGCCCATGATGGGAACTCCGATCCCCGACATACACAGCCGACCATCGAAGTCCGCAAATACCTTAGGCAGAATGCTCAGCACCTCACCCATCACTACACCAGACATTTGACCGCATGAAAAGTCAGGGGAAGCTGGCACGGAGGTAAGAGATGGCTGATCCTAGACTGAACCCTCACAGACTATATCACCTGATTAACCCTTTACCCAATGGTAGCATTGGTTGCTGTCAGCTGACACCATCATCCAATGGATCACTACTTTAGGGTATTTAGCCGGGCTCTGGGCAACAGGAAGTGGCCTGAACAACTTTGCTACCTCCAGTGATTACTTGCTGTTGCAGTGTTCCAGGTTCCACGCTCCTTTCTTCTAGTGTATTATTCCAAGTGTTATTCAACAGTGTGTGTACTCAGTACGTCACCGTACTGACTCCTAGTGCCATTCTCCTGTACCAGTCCTGCGTCTGGATCAACAATGAGAGTACTCAGTACGTCACCCGAGTAATGATTCCTAGTGCCAATCTTATTTACCAGTCCTGCGTCTGGATCAACTGTTTGTGTACTCAGTATGTCACCCAAGTATTGACTCCTAGTACCTTTTTCCTGTGCTTTCCCTGTGTTTGTGTTATTCCGTTCCCCACTTGTACCGGATACCTGACGAAAGGGCCGCGACCTGCCTGCTGGGTGCAGCTTAAACCTATATCCCGATTGGAGGAGTCACTGGTGAACACCTCCCAGTAGGTTAGACTCCGCGTATTTGGTCAGGTCTAGCCAACATCCGGTATTCGTGGAAGAGGAAGACATATATCCAGGCCCCCCGCCTCCGGTTCTTTCCACAACCTAGCACCCGACGTCTAAACCATCTGTGGAAGATCTTCTGAGTCCAAACGTGACAGTTAATGACCACAGACATCTTTCCAAAGCAGTTGTCATTAAAGGAACAGGGTGAAGAATGTTTTATATGTGGCTAAGACATTCCATGCACAATACACCGTCTCATCATAGAAATCTATTATCTCTATGTGAATTTCCATCTATCCACCTGTCAAAAACGAGGAACGGATATGGAGCTACCTGAAGCTCATGTGCGCATAACATTATGGGGTCTATGTACTAAGCCTCGGAGAGAGATAAAGTACCAACTAATCAGCTCCTGTCACATTACAGACTGTTTGAAAAATGACAGGTAGGAGCTGATTGGTTGGTACTTTATCTCCATCCACTTTATCTCTCTCCAAGGCTTAGTACATAGACCTTTATAAAACTTTCAGCAGCCACATCATGTCATCAGTCTCTTGCAAGTGTTTTCTACTGTAAACTACTCTGCCACTGTACTGCACTCCCTGAAGCCCCAGCTTAAGGCAGAAATAAGGAAAGGAGATACAGCAGAGCTAATTGGAAATGAATCCGAAAACTGTAATGTCTTCAGACATTTCTATAGTACTTGGTTCACAAATTTGAATTTACTTACAAACCTAGCCAATTATACTTCACAGGTATATATGTATCATCTGGATTTGATTTTCCCTTATGTAGAGACATGTATAGTGATTGTCAGTGACTGCATCATTTTAAATAAAATTATTTCTCGATACATATCAAAGAGCAGAGATATAAATGTTTCCTACATATATTTATGAGACTTATACAAGTACTATCTGTGAGTATGCACAAGAGAGTCTATTATAGAGCAAAAAATACAGCCTGTGATACATGAAATAAGAAGTTCCACCTTACTTCTTTTGGTGTAATAATCTGTAAGTAAAGGTTGTTCCACATTGGCACCTCCACTGCTTACATGTAACCTTGCTGGTAGGGGCTGGCTGGTAACTTTTAGCCTTGGGGGCAGACACAAGTAAGTGGCCTGGTTGTTCCACCAGCACATTGCAATGGAGAAAGACACATGATAATAGCGGGTTGGGTATGGGATGCTGGTGCTCGGGATCCCGGCTGTCACAATCCTGATGCCGGCATCCCGAAAAACCCTACCGTAGCCCTAACCTCCCCCCCCCCCCCCCCGGTGCCTAACCCTAACCTCCCCCCTTAGTGCCCAACTCTAACCCTAAACCTAACCTCCTGATACTTACATTCGGGACGCCGGGGGTCAGTTTTCTGGGGCCGGGATCCCGACCGTCGGCATCCCGTGTGATGGGATGCTGACTACACCCCGATAATAGCCTCTGTAAAATTTGTCTAATGTGGGTGTGCTTTAAATAGCCAATGAAATATATGAAAAATTGTTATGTCAAAGAGCTATAAACAAATACAATGACCAGCCCCATCCCAAACCAGAAACCATTCTAGTGACCCCTACATAATGCACACAGCACTCAAGTGACAGATATACAATGCATAAACCTTTCTACTTACCATTATACAATACAGGGACCATTCCTGTGACCATTATACAATACATGGATTATTCTCCTGACCAATATACAATACAGGGACAATTCTTGTGACGGGAAGCAATCGGGAAGCTGACGGACGGAATCCCGACAGCTGGCTTCCCAACTGTCTAATCGCGGCAAGTGTCTAATGCCAGGCTTCGAAATCCCGATGTCTGTCATTAGACCTACGGCGAGAGCCCGACACCCGGATTACCGAGCCGAAAGTAATCCGGGCACCGGGCACGGACAGCCGCGGTGGGGGGGGGAGGGTTAGGGGTGCCCGGGGGGGACTTAGGCACCCCACCGGGAGGATTAGGCTAGGGGAAGGGGGGGGTTAGGCACCCCCGGAGGGAGGTTATGGTTAGTCACCCCCACGAGACTTAGGGTTAGGCTGCTGGGAAGGTGGGGTTAGGTTTAGGCACTTAGAGGGGGGTTAGGCACTCGGGGGGAAGGTTAGGCACCCCTAAGAGAGGGTTAGGGGGGGAATTAGGTTAGCATACTTACCTTAATGGACGATCGGGATTTCCACCTCTGTCGGGCTGTCGCTGTCGGGATTTGAACCCCTTGTGACAGATATACTGTATAATACAGGCACAATTTTAGTAACAGATACAGGTTGAGTCTCCCATATCCAAAATGCTTGGGACCAGGGGTAATTTGGATAACGAAATATTCTGTATTTTGGTATATTTGCATATCATAATGAAATATCTTGGGAATGGGACCCAAATATACACACAGAATGCATTTATGTGTTATATACACCTTATACACACCACCTGCAGGTAATTTTATACAATATTTTCAATAATTTTGTGGCTCAAGCAAAGTTTGTGTATAGAAATTACATTTATGTTTCATATACACCTTATACACAGAGCCTGCAGGTCATTTTATACAATATTTTTAATAATTTGTGCCTTAAACAAAGTTTGTATACATTGAACCATCAAAAATCAAAGGTTGCATTATCTCAGTCATGCCAAAATAATTCCGTATTTCGGAATATTTGGATATGGGAGACTCAACCTGTATATAATATAGGGACTATTGCAGTGACTGGTAATGATAATTTATAAAAAAGTATGGTTAATAAATTCCCATTCTATAAGTAAAAAATAAATAAAAACATTACAAATGTGGCTTAATAATAATATATTCTACTACTTGTTAGTGAACAATAAGCAAACAGCCCAGTTAGAATATCAGCATTATGCTCATAGGCTATGAAGCTGCAACACATGTACTGTTTTTATTGAGAAGTTCAAAAGCGATAGATCGGCAAATATCAATTAAGTAAAAACCTCATATGGGGACTTATAGGCAACAGTCAAGCTAGAGTTCAGCGCAGCTAACAATGGCAGTAGCAGTGAAAGTGTGAAATACATGTTTTACTCATTCACTGACTTAAAATAGTTTAGCAAAAAATTGTAAATATGAGCAGCCTACCCAAGATCTTGCAATTTGGTCTGGCTCTATAACAGATCAATGTCCTTAATCTAGTCGCACTGTCACACACATAGCCGCACCTAGACATTTTTGCACCCTGGGGACCTTGTCCTTAAGAATTCTTCTTTAATTTCACGTAACATTTATTTTTCTAGTATAAGGACTCCTTAGATGATTCACACAGTATATAATATACAGAGAGCGTTTCAGTGACCACTATTGTAATGTAGAGAATATTACGACGACCGCCATATAAAGCAGTGAACATCACAGTGACCACTAGATCAGGGAGCGTCACAGTGATGTGCCGTATAATGCACAGAGGTTCACAGTGACCATCAGATCAGGGAGCGTCACAGTGATGTGCCGTATAATGCACAGAGGTTCACAGTGACCATCAGATCAGGGAGCGTCACAGTGATGTGCCGTATAATGCACAGAGGTTCACAGTGACCGTCAGATCAGGGAGCGTCACATTGATGTGCCATATAATGCAGAGAGGTTCTCAGTGACAGTCAGATCATGCAGCATCGCAGTGATTTGCAGTATAATGGTTTGCAGTGATCGCCAGATAAGGAAGCGTCGCAGTGACTGCAATATAATGCAAAGAGGTTCGCAGTGACTGTCAGATCAGGGAGCATTGCAGTGGCTGTCAGATAAGGGAGCATTGCAGTGGCTGTATATAATGCAGAGAGGTTTGCAGAGACCGCCACATCAGGGAGCATTGCAGTGGCTACCAGATAATACCAGGTAATGCAGAGCATCATAGTAATTGCCAGATAATGACCCACATATAACAGATATTATGAATATACCCCCCCACATACACACATTATTACACCATCCCCTGCACCGACGGTATTAAAACACCCTCACCCCCCCAAGATAAAAACCATTACACCACTCCCCATTGCATAAGTATTCTACCTCCACTAGCACTTACCTGTCTGGAAGGGGGATGTGTCTCTGGTCCCTACGGAGCTCCAGGGTACAGGAAAAGAAGAGACAGGATAGATTAGAGAAGGAGCGGAGACACAGGTGAGGGGACGGGTCTTTGGCAGGGACAGGAGGTAGAATAAAATAGGCAGACAGGGTGAGAGGGGGCAGGGCCTCCTGGTGAGGGGGCGGGACCTTGGCTGGGGACAGGAAGGAGTTTAGAACAGTCAGGGTGGGTAGAGGGGGCGGGGTCTTGACCAGGACCAGGAGGGAGTGAAGCGTCAGATCTAGAGTAGTGACAGACAGGGGATAGCAGGGGCAGAGACTCAGAGATCTCGGGGAGGGCCAGTGGGGAAGGTAATGTCTAAATCCCCTTCACGGGGAGGACCCTGCCGTCATCAGCCAGCACCATTCCCTACCATCCAAGTGGGCATAGAGGGGGAATACAACCTTGTAGCAAGCCATCGAGCCCGAAGCGTGGCGAGCGGGCGAAGGGACAACTTTCATCATGGGGGGGGACAACTTTCTTCTTTAGGTGGCCTGAATGGGCATGAAACTGCACTTCCGCCCTCATTCATGTCACTTCCAGGTCCCTAGCATGAAGGGGAAATAAGCTCTACCCTGAGGGGAAGGACAGACTCAGACAGGAAGCTACCAGTGCACACTGCACACAGCCCTGCCCTGCTTCGGAGTGGGCTCGGAAGGAGTGCTCAGTCACAAACTGCATGGGTGTGACAGACACCCCGTTAACAGACAAAGAATGCTGCCCAGCCGCTCTGACTGTGTTATAGTCAGAGCGACTGCTGGGCACTTTCTGCCTGTCACCCAGCCGTCAGTCATGCATGTGCAGTGTGTGACTGCGGCCCTCACTGAAGGAAAAGTGGGCATATGGCACCCTGCCCACCTGCTGGGAATAGGTCATATATACATGAATACAAATTCACATAGCATAAGACTGTTGATATATATAGCGACCATCCAAAGTGAGCACTCAGAAGAAACAGTGATCCCTCATACTTCGTATTAAAGATGGTATATCCCTTTTAAGTGTTTCCACTTCAGAATAGCTTCTGATGAAGGACCCAATGGTTTGAAATGCATTAAGTGTGGTTTAACAATATCGGTGGACGCTGCCTTTGCACCTACCTGAAGCAAACTGATTTGATGGGCCTTCATCATCTTGGCATTTGGTAACCATAGGCTGCTGATCCAGTAGACTTTTTATGTGGTTTTATTATGCAGATGATTTTTTATGTTATTCGAGTGCTTTGTATCATTAAAATACTGATTAGTGCTAGAAGGTGTTTTTTTGTCCTTCCATTCGTACTTCATGCTGAGTGAGAGGAATCACCTTACTGAGAGGAATGTGGATTTTGAGACAGATATTGCTTTGTGCTGAGCTACAAGAAACGTTCTAGTAAGAAACAACCCTTAGGGGTATATTTACTGGATTGGGTATGAAATCCTGGCTGTCGGGATGCCACTGGTCAGAATACAGACAGCGCCATTCCGACGGCCAGAATCCCTATACTCATAGGGAAGACCTGCGAGTGTTTTTCTAATCCCTACCATAACCTTCCTTTCCCAGTACCTAACCCAAACCTCCCCCTCCCCGCACCCTAAACCTACACCCCCTCCCCGATGCCTAACCCTATACCTTAACACCCCAATACTTACCTTTGGGATGCCGGCAGTCGGGATACTAGTGCCGGGATCAGCACCGGTATTCAGACTGTCGGCATCCCGCATGCCGACTACATCCCATATTCACTAAAGTGAGTTTTCAGAAATGGAAATGTTGCCCATAGCAACCAATCAAATTCTACTTAACATGTAACTAGCACCATCCAGAAAATAATAGCTAGAATCTGATTGGTTGCTATGGGCAACTTCTCCACTTCTAAAAACTCTCACTTTAGTAAATATACCCCTAAAAATTATATTCCATCTTTTATACGGAGCACAAGGGTTTCTTCAGTGTGGTCACTTTTGGTGGTCATTATATGAATGAACAGTGTTATGCTTAGTGTATTCTTCTTTTTATTATATATATATTAAGGCTGCATCTAAAAAAACGAAAATCTCCATAGAGAATTCCGGACGGGGGGGAGGGGGTCAGGGGCTGGTGTTTAAGGGGCTACACCTCAAAAGCTGTTGGAGGTACGGAGCTGAGATTTGACATGACTGGGTAGAACTGTCGCTAGGTGCTGCATGCAAAATTTCAGGGCAAAAGTATAAAAAAATGAGGATTTGAAGTAATCTTAATTTCCAACTGTCACTTTTTTCTGACACTCTCAATTAGGACCACTTTTCTGCTGTTCTCTATGGGGGATTTTTGGGAAGGCATAACTCAGGGTAGGGGGGCAAATTTAGACTTGGGGTTTGTTTTATTAGGTAGTTATTGTTCCAGGCTAGGGGATTTTGGGATTCAGGTAATTGAGAAAGTTACAGTTTTATTACCTCAAGAAAGCGCATTTGAATAGATAGGAAATTTCAACTTGCTGTGCAGCCTCAGCAGGAGCCTCCAGCAGGTGTACTCACTATGGCTTCATTTGGGTGTACAAAGACGGTCATCGTTTGCGGGCTTTAGCGGTGGTGGGCTCGGGGGAAGGAAACTGGCGTTAGCTGCAGCGGGACCCGGGGGAAAGGCGCGGGAGGGGTAGCGTGTGTTAGCTGCAGCCAAGACCGGGGACGGTAGCGGGACTTAGCGGCAGCGGTGCGGGCGGCAGCGCGATCAGCTGTGGGGAAGGCATTAGGACCCGGGGGAGGTAGCAGCACACAGATGCAGGCTCGGATCTGGAAGATCTGTGATACCTGCTTCTGTGTTAAAAAAAAAAAAAAGAGGCGTGGCCCCATCCCCCAACAACCAGCACCGGGCTTTGGAGACCCAGTACTGTTTGTGCTAAATACAGGGGACAAATGACGTAACCGTCCCCCGTAGTAAGCACAACCAGCACCAGGCTTTTCCTGGTAGCCAAAATACGTGGGGACAAATGACGTACCAGCACCGGACTCTTTCTAGTGGGGGTGGGGTGATGCCACAGCCAGAGGAGCCCCCCACCCGAAGCATCACCCCTGACCGCTAGTCAGCCCAGGCCAGGAATCCCTGGGGACCCCCCAATAAAGGGGCCCCACTCTCCAGGGCACCTCAGGCCCAGGCTGATAGCCCAGGGCTATCCCCAGCACCCCTGGGTGGCAAGTTGATTGTGTGAAGTGTGGTGCAAATAAAGAGTTAAAATATTAGCTTTTGCTGTGGAACTACAGTTCCCAGCAAGCCTCCCCCGCATGCTGGTACTTGGAGAACCACAAGTATCAGCATGCGGGGCATTACAGGCCTGCTGGTACCTGTAGTTCCATAGCAAAAGCAATATTAAAAAACACACACACCGTAGAAAAGTTACATTATATTAAAACATACATGCACACACACACACACACATGTACTCACACATGCACACACTATCTCACATACTCACCTAGTATCCCTGTAGCCAATCTGTCCTCTTCTCCAGTAGATAATCCTATGGAGTACCTGTAATAAAAATCCCACCTTTTTTTATTTTACACATTCAATTTTTAACATAGATGCGTAGATGGATCTCACTGCTGCGTTCGTGCATCTGTGACTTATTGATTTTATTTTCTCAGGGGCATGTGCACTACCAGTGAGTCCTCTGTCACCCGCTGATGCCCCCTTTGGACTGCACCGCTGCCACTGCTCTGCACCACCGCTGCTGCCGCTACCTTGCACTCCTTCAGCTGTCTCGCTCTCTGCACCTCCAAAACCACCTCCTGTTTGCTATCCCCTCTTCCCCCTGCGTTAGTGTACCAATTTGTTGCCCTTCTCCCCTGCAGGTGGCTCGGTTTGCTCATCCAAAACCCTGATAGTTAATACATTTTAAAAAAAGCTATGAAATTCCATAGACAAAAAACCTTATGGTTTCACATGTCCCATTAAGGCTGCTTAGACATGATCTGAAAATTCACAAAACCCTTTGAATTTCTGCCACTCAACTCCAAAAAGCAATAAAATTACGATCATTAAGGCTGACACCTTAATGGACGTGTTCCTTGCGTAATACAGATATGGTATGCCATGACACCCTGTGGTTAACTGCAGATTCAGCACTCTCACAGAGTGAGATTGCTGTCACTCACAAAATGGTGGAGCTGCTAATTCACAAAGTGTGCTCATTGGAATACACACATGCAGTCTATGCAACTGAGGTCTGAGCAGAATATAGAGCTGTGCAGATGAGATAAGAGTATGCTGGATGGGGCAGACAGAAAGGCGTGCAGAGGTGAAGATTAAGCAGTACAGATGGGGGTGAGCCAAAGTGATGCAGATGGGTTGAAAACAGTGGTGCACATGGGGGGGGGGGCGGAGACAGAGTGGCACAGTTTGGGGGAACAGAGCAACATGAATGGGGAATACAGAGAGGCATGGATGTGGGAAGATAGAGTAGCACAGATGTGTAAAGACAGATTGGTGTGGATGAGGAATACAGACTAGCACAATGGGAGAACACACAACATTAGGGATTGGGGGAAGACAGATTGGTGCGGATGGGAGGGGAAAGACAGAGTGGCACAGTTGAGGGGGACAGAGTGTTGCAGATGGTAGAAGAAAGAGTGGCGGAGATGAGGGGAAGACAGAGTGACGTGGCTGGGGGCAAGGAAGTGGTGCAGATGGAAGGAAACAGTGGTATGGATACAGGAAGACAGGGTGGTGCACATGGGGTAAGACATATTGGTGTGGATGAAGGTATGCAGACTAGCATAGTTGGGAGAACACACAGCTGTAGGGATTGGGGAAGTTATAGCAGCATGGAGGTGAAGTTAGTGTACATGCATAGACAGAGTATGATAGTTTTAGCAATTAGAAAGCTGAGTGTGTATAATAAATGAGATAGATGTATTGAGTTAGAAGGATGTTGGAACCCAGTGGGATTATTGTGGTGACTGAAGGGGAAGATTGTGGGCACTGAATGAGATGTATGTGCCACATAACTGCTCAGACCTCAGTTGCATAGACTGCATGTGTGTATTCCAATGAGCATACAATTCCGTGAATTAGCAGCTCCACCATTTTGTGAGTGACAGCAATCTCACTCTGTGAGAGTGCTGAATCTGCAGTTAACCACAGGGTATCATGACATACCATATCTGTATTCCGCAAAGAACACGTCCATTAAGGCGTCAGCCTTAATGATCGTAATTTCATTGCTTTTTGAGTTTGAGTGGCAGAAATTCAATAGGTTTTGTGAATTTTCAGATCATGTATAAGCAGTCTTAATGGGACATGTGAAACCGTAAGGTTGTCTATGGAATATTATCATATATATATATATATATATATATTAGGGGTGTGCACCGGCCACTTTTCGTGTTTTGTGTTTTGGTTTTGGATCTGGATCTTTCTTCGTGTTTTGGATCTGGATTGGTTTTGCCAAAACCACCCTTCCGTGTTTTGGGTTCTGGGTTTTGTGTTTTGGATCTGTATTTTTTTTTAAAAAAGCATAAAAACAGCTAAAATCACAGAATTTGTTGGTTTCTCTGCTCCTATGCTATTATTAACCTCAATAACCTTAATTTCCACTCATTTCCAGTCTATTCTGAACACCTCACAATAGTGTTTTTATGTCCAAAAGGTTGCACGGAGGTAGCTGGATGACTATGCTAAGCGACACGAGTGGGCGGCACAAACACGTGACCCATCTAGGAGTGACACTGCAGTGGCAGACAGGATGGCAGTTAGAAAAACTAGGCCCCAAACTGTACATAATGCAAAGAAAAAAAAGAAGTGCAAGATGGAATTGTCCTTGGGCCCTCCCACCCACCCTTATTTTGTATAAACAGGACATGCACACTTTAACAAATAAATCATTTCAGCGCCAGGGTCTGCCACACAACTGTGGCTGAAATGATTGGTTCGTTTGGGCCCCCACAAAACAAGCTGGCAATTAATGTGTCCCTGCACAAACTGGCTCTACGGAGGCAAGATGTCATCCTCATCCTCCTCATCCACCGATTCCTCACCCTCTTCAGTGTGTACATCCTCACAATGTATTAACTCGTCCCCACTTGAATCCACCACCACAGGTCCCTCTGTACCTTCTGGAGGCTGGTCTCCCTGGAAGAGCTGATAATTCATTTTGATGAACATCATCTTCTCCACATTCTGTGGAAGCAACCTCCTACGCCTTTCGCTGACAAGGTTCCCGGCTGCACTAAACACTCTTTCGGAGTACACACTGGAGGGGGGGCAACTCAGGTAAAATAGAGCCAGCTTGTACAGGGGCCTCCAAATTGCCTCTTTTTCCTGCCAGTACAGGTATGGACTGTCTGACATGCCTACTTGGATGCTGTCACCGATGTAATCCTCCACCATTCTGTCAATGGTGACAGTATCATATGCAGTGACAGTAGACATGTCAGAAATTGTTGCCAGGTCCTTCAGTCCGGACCAGATGTCCAAACTTGGTCCTGCCTGCCCTGCATCACCGCCAGCGGGTTGCTTAGGATACCTAAGTTTTTTCCTGGCAGCCCCAGTTGCGGGAGAAAATGAAGAAGGAGCCGTTGACGTGTCACATTCCGCTTCAGCTGACAGTGTGTTCACCAGCAGGTCTTTGCAACTCTGTAGGCTTGTGTCGGCCGGAAAGAGAGACACCACATAGGCTTTAAACCTAGGATCAAGCACGGTGGCCAAAATGTAGTGGTCTGATTTCAACAGATTGACCACCCTGGAATCCTGGCAAAGCGAATGAAGGGCTTCATCCACAAGTCCCACATGCCGAGCAGAATCGCTCCGTCTTAGCTCCTCCTTCACTTTCTCCAGCTGCTTCTGCAAAAGCCTGATGAGGGGAATGACCTGACTCAAGCTGGCTGTGTTTGAACTGACTTTACGTGTGGCAAGTTCGAAGGGCTGGAGAACCTTGCACAACACGGAAATCATTCTCCACTGCGCTTGAGTCAGGTGCATACCCCCTCCTTTGCCTATGTCATAGGTGGATGTATAGGCTTGTATGGCCTTTTGCTGCTCCTCCATCCTCTGAAGCATATAGAGGGTTGAGTTCCACCGCGTCACAACCTCTTGCTTCAGGTGATGGCGGGGCAGGTTCAAGAGTGTTTGCTGGCGCTCCAGTCTTCGGCACGCAGTCGCTGAATGGCGAAAGTGGCCAGAAATTTTTCGGGCCACCCAAAGCGTCTCCTGCACGCCCCTGTCGCTTTTCAGAAAATTCTGCACCACCAAGTTTATTGTGTGAGCAAAACATGGGACGTGCTGGAATTTGCCCAGATGTAATGCCCGCACAATATTGGTGGCGTTGTCAGATATCACAAATCCCCAGGAGAGTCTAAGTGGGGTAAGCCACTGGGCGATGATTTCCCTCAGTTTCTCTAAGAGGTTGTCGGCGGTGTGCCTCTTACTGAAACCGGTGATACACAGCGTAGCCTGCCTTGTAACGAGCTGGCGTTTCTGAGATGCTGCTACTGGTGACGCTGCTGCTGTTGCTGCGTAAGGTGATACATCTACCCAGTGGGCTGTCACAGTCATATAGTCCTTAGTCTGCCCTGTTCCACTTGTCCACATGTCCGTGGTTAAGTGGACATTGTGTACAACGGCATTTTTCAGGACACTGAGGACACTTTTTCTGACGTTTCTGTACAGTCTCGGTATCGCCTGCCTAGTGAAGTGGAATCTAGACGGGATTTGGAACCGGGGACACACTACCTCCATCAATTGTCTAAATCCCACTGCACTAATGGCGGATACCGGACGCACGTCTAACACCAACATAGCAGTCAAGGCCTCAGTTATACGTTTTGCTTCAGGATGACTGCTGTCGTACTTCATCCTCCTCGCTAAGGACTGTTGGAGGGTCAATTGTTTAGTAAAAGTAGTGGTGTTCCTACTTCCTCTCTGGGATGATGAACGACTCCCAGCAGCAGCAACAGTGGCAGCAGTAGGCGTAGCAATGCAGGATCCTCCAGAGGAATCCCGGATAGGAGAGTCAGTCATGCCAGTGACATGGCCTGCAGGACTACTTCCGATCCTGACTAAGGAGGAAATTGACGAGGAGGGAGTTGACGGTGTGGTTTGCAGGCGCTTGGATACAACAGGACAACGGGATTTAGGTGTCCCTGGACTGCTTACGGTCTTAGCCAAAGTTTCTGAACTTGACAGTAACTTTTTATGAACGCGCTGCAGGTGCCGTATAAGGGAGGTTGTTCCTAGGTGGTTGACGTCCCTACCCCTACTTATTTCACCTTTACATATGGTACATATGGCAAGACAGTTGTTGTCCGGATTTGGATAGAAATATTGCCAGACCAAAGAGGTGGAATGTTTGGTCTTCTGCCCAGGCATGACCGTGATGGGCTTTTTCATCCCACGGACAACAACTGTCTCCCCCGGAGCCTGATTTAAACAAACCACATCACCATCAGAATCCTCCTCGCCAACTTCCTCCTCAGCGCCAGCTACACCAGTATCCTCATCCTGTTGTACTTCAACAGTGACATCTTCAATTTGCATATCAGCAAGTGGACTGTGGGTGCTCCTTTCAGCACTTGCAGGGGGTGTGCAAATGGTGGAAAGAGCCACCTCTTCCCGTCCAGTGCTGGGAAGGTCAGGCATCGCAACCACCACCACACTTGGACTCTCCTTGGGGATTTGTGATATCTTCTTAGAAAGCACAGTTCTTCGCTGTGCTTTTGCCAGCTTAACTCTTTTGATTTTTTTAGTGGGAGGAGGGCTTCCATCGTCATGTGAAGCTGAACCACTAGTCATGAACATACTAGGGATCGACCTTAGCCGTTCCTTGCCACTCCGTGTCGTAAATGGCATATTGGCAAGTTTACGTTTCTCTTCAGCTGATTTAAATGTCTTTTTCAAGGTCATTTTCCTGAACTTTGCCATTTGGGATTGTATGTGCCCTCTACTATGACATTGGGCATCGGCCTTGGCAGACGACGTTGATGGCATGTTATCGTCTATGTCATGACTAGTGGCAGCAGCTTCAGCACTAGGAGGAAGTGGTTCTTGATCTTTCTCTATTTTATTTTTATCGGAGAAAGTTTGGTCCTCCATTTATGTTATATCGATTTGATATATACGTGCGGCTAAACACAGAAAATAATTTTTTTTTTGGTTTGGACTGGAGTGTACTTTCGGGGGTTACAGCACCCTTAACGGTCAAGCCAGCCGGCCCTTTACTTATGACACAGGCGCACGCTTGGCACTACTTTGTTGATGCACGTGCGGCTACTGCGCACACAATTCACAAACACAGAAAATAATTTTTTTTTTGGTTTGGATTGGAGTGTACTTTCGGGGGTTACAGCACCCTTTAACGGTCAAGCCAGCCGGCCCTTTACTTATGACACAGGCGCACGCTTGGCACTACTTTGTTGATGCACGTGCGGCTACTGCGCACACAATTCACAAACACAGAAAATAATTTTTTTTTGGTTTGGATTGGAGTGTACTTTCGGAGGTTACAGCACCCTTTAACGGTCAAGCCAGCCGTCCCTTTACTTATGACACAGGCGCACGCTTGGCACTACTTTGTTGATGCACGTGCGGCTACTGCGCACACAATTCACAAACACAGAAAATAATTTTTTTTTTGGTTTGGACTGGAGTGTACTTTGGGGGTTACAGCACCCTTTAACGGTCAAGCCAGCCGGCCCTTTACTTATGACACAGGCGCACGCTTGGCACTACTTTGTTGATGCACGTGCGGCTACTGCGCACACAATTCACAAACACAGAAAATAATTTTTTTTTTGGTTTTGACTGGAATGTACTTTCGGGGGTTACAGCACCCTTAACGGTCAAGCCAGCCGGCCCTTTACTTATGACACAGGCGCACGCTTGGCACTACTTTGTTGATGCACGTGCGGCTACTGCGCACACAATTCACAAACACAGAAAATAATTTTTTTTTTGGTTTGGACTGGAGTGTACTTTCGGGGGTTACAGCACCCTTAACAGTCAAGCCAGCCGGCCCTTTACTTATGACACAGGCGCACGCTTGGCACTACTTTGTTGATGCACGTGCGGCTACTGCGCACACAATTCACAAACACAGAAAATAATTTTTTTTTGGTTTGGACTGGAGTGTACTTTCGGGGGTTACAGCACCCTTTAACGGTCAAGCCAGCCGTCCCTTTACTTATGACACAGGCGCACGCTTGGCACTACTTTGTTGATGCACGTGCGGCTACTGCGCACACAATTCACAAACACAGAAAATATTTTTTTTTTGGTTTGGACTGGAGTGTACTTTCGGGGGTTACAGCACCCTTTAACGGTCAAGCCAGCCGGCCCTTTACTTATGACACAGGCGCACGCTTGGCACTACTTTGTTGATGCACGTGCGGCTACTGCGCACACAATTCACAAACACAGAAAATAATTTTTTTTTTGGTTTGGACTGGAGTGTACTTTCGGGGGTTACAGCACCCTTAACGGTCAAGCCAGCCGGCCCTTTACTTATGACACAGGCGCACGCTTGGCACTACTTTGTTGATGCACGTGCGGCTACTGCGCACACAATTCACAAACACAGAAAATAATTTTTTTTTTGGTTTGGACTGGAGTGTACTTTCGGGGGTTACAGCACCCTTAACGGTCAAGCCAGCCGGCCCTTTACTTATGACACAGGCGCACGCTTGGCACTACTTTGTTGATGCACGTGCGGCTACTGCGCACACAATTCACAAACACAGAAAATATATTATTTTTTTAGCACTTGGGGGGAGCACCCCTGATGGACAGAGCACCCCCTGGACAACACTACAGCACCCCTTTAGGACTGGGACACTGCACAGGACTTTGGAGTGGACACAGCCCCTATGGAGAACTGACTGCACAACACAGTCCAGCCAGCCCCTATGGACTTTGAAGTAGTGGACACAGCCCCTATTAACAACAGCAGTACAGCACAACACAGCCAGCCCCTATGGACTTTGAAGTAGTGGACAACAGCAGCACTACACTACACTACACTACACAGCCCTAACTCCCACCTTCCCTCTTCACTGTCCACAGCCGAGTGAGAAAATGGCGCCGACGCGGGTACCTTATATAGGATCCAAAACCCGCGAGACTCGGAAGGCGGGATGATGACGTTTTGCCTCGATTTCAGATCCGAGTCAGGCGGGAAAAGTCGAGCCTGATTCGGATCGGACTTGGATCGGGGGGGCTCGGGGGGGTTCGGATTTCAGAAATCCGAACCCGCTCACCCCTAATATATATATATATATCTAGCTGGGATACCTGGGTTGAGAACTGGACCCTTAAGTACACCTGCATCCTTTATTTGTTTCCATTGTCCTCGCCTATAACCCCATTCCATTGATCCTGCAAAGGTCCCCATTGTTTGCTAACCTCTGTGGCCCACCGCTCCCCCTGCACCCAGCAGTGATCGTAAAATACTCGCTATAGCGCATTTTTACGCACTACAGGCATTGGAGTTTTTAAAATTGAACGGGTCCCATAGGATGCACTGTGAGTCACTGACCTGTGTGCGCCACAGCAGCCAATAACAATCCTCATCATCTCCAAAACCAATCACAGCAGGCAGCGTCTCCTTGTCCAATTGCCACCGAGCCCTGCCGATCACCCCCCACTGTCTCCTACCCCCTAGGATATTATCGCCCGCTGCCTCTCTCCAGTGACAGTTCTATGAGGGGACTCTCAGCCTGTGTGACCCGCCACTGATGTGTCTGGTCGTACAGAGCACACTCCAGGGCCATACCAGTGAACCCGCCACTGGGCTCTTGACCTGCGCTGACCCCCAACAGCAGCACCGGGGTTTTGGCGCAGGTGACATTACTGTCAGGTGCGTCACTGGCCAGCTCACTCTGCTCCTCTGCCTCCGGTCTGCTCTGCAGCTTCAAGTTCCTCTGTCTGGCCAACGGCATTTGTGCTTCTCCTCCCATCATGTGCTGACTCCTGGGCCACAGAAATTCCAGCATGACGGCCTCTCCACATAGTCCATGAGACATCACTCAGAGGTAAGCAGGCTAATGGGGATATACAAGTGAGGGGATGCCATCTGTAACTTAAAGTCCACCTGTGGCTGACCACGCAGGAGGCCAGAGAAGTTGACACTGCCCAGTTACAGGAGGGAGCTGGAGATCTACACCTGGCTGCTGAGGGACAAGTTAGGATTGCAGCTCAAGCTAGAGACGGACAACAGTGACCCGGCCGGGGGCTCCCAGCAGGAGGAAGGAAGTAACCACTGCCCCAGCTGCTATCTATCCTTGCCTCCCTACCACCAGTACTGCCCCAGCTGCTATCCCTACCCCAAGCACTGCTCCTAACCCCCTCCTTGCCCTCCAGTACTACCCTAGCTGCTATCTACCCTTACCCCCTCCCTACCCCCAGTATTGCCTGCCCCTAACACCCTCCTTGCCCCCCGGCACTGTCCCAACTGCTGTCTGCAACTACCCCTTCCTACCTCCAGCTCTAACCCAACTTCTCCCTGCCTCTAACCCCAGCTCTTCCACAACTGCTGCTTGCCCTTAACCCCCTCTACCCCAAATGCTACCTAACCTCAGCACTGCCCAAGCTACCACCTGACCCCAGCACTGTCCCAACTGCTGCCTGCACTCATCCCCCATAACATGTGATGGGACCCAGAAACTGTGGAGTAGGACCCCAATTTTTTGAAAGTGAGGGGTCCAAATTTTTTGCTCAGCGCGATCACTGACCCAGTCATGCACACAAGGTAGGCCGGCTCAGTCAGGGCCGTAACGCGTAGCCCTGTGTCAGTGATATAGATTTGGTGCAGGCAGGCCAACTGATTACAGCTGGCACACTGGTAGGCAACCATGTTGAATAGCGCCACCGGTCACAAGGCAATCAGAGCTTGTGGACCAGCAGCATATCAGCAGTGGCAGCTCCTGATTCGGCTGCTGGTCCATGAGCTCCGATTGGCTCACGACTAGCGTCAGATTCAAATCAGGCCTGCACTGTCTGCCCATGTCTGGTGCTGCCTGTCAGTGTGCTGGGTGTAATTTGCTGGCAGCCTGGCCCCCAAATCAACACCTGTGACTGCTGATGGCACATTTGAGAGGCTGCTGGAGGGACACGGGATTGTGAGTAGTTGCTGGGGGGGAGCATAATGTGTAAGGGGCACTACTATTGTGTGGAATAATGTGGTATATGGGGCACTACTATGTGGCATAATCTGTAAAGGGTATAATGTGTAAGAGGCATTACTGTGTAGTGTAAGGGGAATAATGTTTACAAGGGGTACTACTGTGTAGCATTACACGAATGGGCTCTGGCCCTGATTCAGAGCCGGACGCTCTGACAGAGCGCTCGCTCTGAATCAGGGCCGTCCCTCCTCTTTTTTGGAGCGGCCTCCAGGCCACTCGCATAGCTGTGGGTGACCACCCACAGCTATAGCGAGCAGCCAAAATGATGGTCGCGATGGTCAAGACCATCGCGACCATCGGGCTTGCGACGAGGCCCTGCGGTAGGGTCTCGCTGCCGCAAGCCCTGGAGCCCTCTATCAGAGCCAAAAGCACTCCCACTGACATCACTAGTGATGTCAGTGGGGCCGTCCCCAGACGGTAGGCGTTCCCATGGGAACGCCTCCGTCTGGGCAGCCACTCCCTCAGCACGCCCACCAAAGGGGGCGTGCTGTCAATCACCATCGACAGCACGCCCCCTTTGGTTGAGAGATCCATAACGACGGCTTGGGAACATCGACCCGCTTGCGAGCGTTCAGCGCTCGAGAGTGGGTCTGAATCAGGCCCTCTGTGTGGGGGCAAATGTATGTGTTCTTTTTTTACCTCTGGGGGCTCTTTTAAGATCTTGATATGTGGCCCACTAAGTTCTAGTTACGCCCTTGCATGCAAACACTGAGGCTCTGAACTTTCATGAGTCATCAAGTTTGCTCAGACTGAGGTTAAAAGGATACTTTTGTCAGTCTGCCAAAAACCTGAGAAAAAATTACAATTTCCACTGGAGCTCGCCCTGGAACCTGTGTAATTTAAGAGTGTCCCGATTTTTAGCGATTGTGTGACAGTATGTTGCCCTGACGAAGTTCAAACCAAGGCAAAATCCTAATTCTGGTCAAACTACGCCACCATGCCAAATTTGGTGGATCTAGGCCCAAAACTCTGGCCGTGCATAAAGGACAAATAGATGGAGAGACAGACATGCTTTCTTGCTTATTATATAGATGTGTGTAAATTTAGTGTCCAAACCAGACAGACAAATAATAGGAAACAGATTACAGGTCTGTAAAACTAATAAATAGGCACCTAAAAATAAAGTTAAACTATTTACTTCAGAATATTAACATTCTAGTGCATGAGAACCTGTAAGAACTTTTAGTGATAAATATTGTGAGCAAATTATACAGCATATTTTGGAATTATTAAACTCAATAAAGCCAAATGTACATATCATAAATGGCTAATATTTGAATTATGCAAAGTGTGTGAGTAACATTGCTGAAAATGCAACCAGAGGGAATTCAGGGAAATCAAAAGAATGGGAAAGCTAACACTACTGAGGCACCCTCCAGGCACGCAGCAAAATAAAGCTAAAAAAGAAGAAACAAGACCAAAGTGATTTTAAAACAACAAATGAAGAACCAGCTCACTCTTCACCAAATTCCTCAGTAAATCTACTCTTGTAAAATAAACATAGCAAGTACAAAGCAGCAAGTGAACAAGGTTATATCTACAATCCAGTGTTTTTATATTCACAATTCGTCTTTTGGAATTGTTTTGGCATTCTGAAATTGTAGAGGACTCACATCGCTTACCAGCAACACCTTAAACTGATATTGTTGGCAGTATACGCAAGGTGCAGTGGCAAATTCTCCAGGGTTGTAAAATGCACATTGTCACAGCATGCCGGGTTCCCTCTTACTGGGTCCAGCGGCGACGGCTCCTTGAGGTGTTGATGATCCCGCGGTGGAAGACCTTGTAGGTTCTCTCGGCTCAGCCACAACGTCAGCATTCCGTATCACCTTGTGGAAGGGTATTCCAGTGGTATTATCTTGCTACCAGCTCTCCTGCTTCTCCTACGGCTCCTTAGCTGTACCAGCAGCTTCCGTGCTGGCACCGGCACTCCAGCCTCTCCTACAGCTCCCTAACTGCACCAGCAGCTTCCGTGCTGCCACTGGCTCTCCAGCATCCCCAACAGCTCTGTAGCCGCATCAGCAGCGTCCGTGCTGCCACTGTCTCTCCTGCCTCTCCAATGGCTCCCTAGTCGCATCAGCAGCGTCCGTGCTGCCACTGGCTCTCCTGCCTCTCCAATGGCTCCCTAGTCGCATCAGCAGCGTCCGTGCTGCCACCGGCTTTCCTGCCTCTCCAACAGCTCCCTATCCACACCAGCAGCTTCCGTGCTGCCACCGGCTCTCGTGCCCCTCCAACGGCTCCCTAGCCACATCAGCAACATTCGTGCTGCCACTGGCTCTCAAAGCTGAAACCATTGAACACAGACTTGTATACCAGCTCTCTAAGCCGCAGTACACTAACTAGTACACAAACTTATGTCCCAACTCTCATGGACGCAGTACACTAATTAGTACACAAACTTGTACACCAACTTGTGTACCAACTCTTATGGATGCAGTACTCAAACTTGTGTACTGGCTCTCAAAGCCGCATCAATTGTTTACTCTCTTTTACAACTGGCTCCATCGGCTTACTAAACAACATCAACTGTGTACCTTCTTCTGTTACCGGCTCCAAGCCACATAACCGGCTCACAAAGCCGCATCAATTGTGTACAATCTTCTGTAACCGGCTTCAAGCCGCACCATCGGCTCTTAAAGCCGCATCGATTGTTACTCGCTTCTGCAAGCGGCTCCAAGCCGCACCATTGGCTTCAAAGCCACACCATCGGTTCACTAAGCCATATGATCGACTCCCAAGTCTACCTGACCTGTTTCTGTTCCTGTCGATCCTCTCACCACTGAATCCCATTGTACCTTGTGTGAATGTCTACTACCCCGAGTTATAAGCCCAGACGGCTGCCTAAGTACTGGTGAACATATCCTTGTTCTAAGGGAACAATGGGCGGTTGTTATTGGCAGAAGACCTCACTAGCCTAGGGGGTTCACACGGAGCAGGCCTTGGGAATTATAACACTCATCTAGCTCTCTTAGTGCATTCTGATACTCGTTTTTGACCTCGGCTATCTCCATCTCCTCCCTGGCACTGAGTTTGGTGATTTCTGGTTTGAACTTGGCTAATTCTGAATTGAATCCGTCTAATCCCTGGTACCGAGCTGTCCGTCTGGTTCTGACCTGGCCTGTTGACTATGCTGCTATACTGCTATATACTGTGTGTGTTTTGTTGGTCTCCCTTCCATGTTAATTGGTTTATTTTTTGCACATCCCACGTTTTTATTAACAAATCTTATGCACTTACACTCACTTTATTTATCATATAACATCAATATTCAATTTTCAAATGTACACACTAACTTTATAATCATCATCCATTAACAATGGATGTCTTTCCACTCATAAATATATTTTATTTATTTTTGTTTTCACTTCACACTCACTGATACACTATATGGCACAGTGCAATAATAGTTGTCAACAATTATATTGTTACTGTTCTAATAAGATTTAGACCCCTTCATATAGACAACAACTCTCCTAGGTTTCCTAATTTATTATTAGGTAATATAGATACCAAATGGTATTATATTTGTAACATGTATCCATATATGCACTATAATCGGGTCTGTCTGACATAACTATGATCCCTTCTTCTTTAACAACTAATAGTTTACATAAATTAATTCACAATACAATTTACGATAATAATCAATATTTATTGATAAATATTTATCAATAAATCATGTCAATATGACCGATACTTACCTTATACTATATCTGTAGTATGTAATGCCATTTAAATTCGCTGCTTTATATTATGTATTAATATTAGATCGATACAGGGATATCTCTAACATTCAGGGTAATTTGATTGGCTAGAAATGACACACCTTTGTTTAGGACTTCAGTACTTAGTATCTCATTGGAGGAATCACGGAGCTTACTGCATAAGTGTAAACCATTGCGTGATTGGTCCCAGTCGTCACATGTCCAAATGTAGTGATTTCATTGGCTCTTACATACCAATATACTTTGTGGCAATACACACAATCGGCTTGCCTTGAAAAAGCACACAGCGAAATGCGCGTCGGCACGCCCGCTGTGCACTCTTCCAATCTGTTTATACTAAAATGTTGTAAATATGTTGTAAATTAAGTAGAATGTCTGATACAATATACTAAGGAGAGTCCTACTGAGAAATACAGCGCTGCAGCCTTCTAACGCTCATTCATGAGCTAACTTGTGAATGGCAACATAGTTGCATCTTATATATTTGTAATGCCAACACTGGATAGATTTAGCTGTGATATATGACGCTGCAGTAGGAAAGAGCTCACTCCTGTTATATTTCAATAGCAATCTAGTAGCACAAGATGCAGGAAGAATATTAACATTGTAGTGAATTGTCAACCACTGCACTCAGTCTTGGGGGACTTTTCATTGCAATTTGAACTTGTCATTATAATATACTGTCAAGTATGGGGGATTAGGCATATTTTAAAAATTATACTCATAACTCCTAATACTGCCCCTTCACCAACTGTGTTAACCACTCAATTTAATAAACCACACTGGGTTATATTTACATCATGACTATTAGATTCTGATTGTATTACCAATCTTAGGTGTTTGAGTAACACACACAACTGGTGTCTAATGACAGACGGAGATTATTTTGACACCTCTGCTACGTATAACTAGGAGTTCAAATGAGGAAATACTACTACTTGACCATTTTAGAAATATGTTTATAGTATCTTTATACAACAAGATTACTGAATAGAAGGGTTCCCCCATCATTCAAATGAGATCTTGTATTGATATTAGATATCTTCCGTAATAATGGATCAATAATATCACTTCTTTGAGCTCTTTTCTCCTCTCACTTAGAGTATCAATTAATAGTGTTATGAATACTGAAGTCTACAACTATCATAATTGAATAAATGAAGATACACAGCGGGATTCCAAAGCAATTTTATTAAAAATTGAAAACCATTAAAAAACTCTATTCTTTCACAGATATTCACTACACTTTCACTTTTCGTCACTTCTTTCTTGATTTTAACCTTTATTTCGCTGATATTGGTATTACCCTCTTTTTTAATGTATACCCAATAAAGATTTATTAATTTTTAATATTCATGCAATAACTTTATGTGCGCCATATATTTAGACAAATACCTTTTTCTCCTTCTAGTAACTTAGTAAACATTTATTTTTGTCAAAATGGCAGCACCCCCAATTGAAACATTGATAGTAATTTATTAAATATGGGTCATCTTATTAATTATATGTTAAGTGTGCAGATGTATTTTTGTCCTTTGTTTTCTTCTGTCCCGAGAACTGCCAATGTTCTTGGACGACCTAATATTCCTGTGAATCCAGGTAGACCTTCGCCATAGAGCTAAAGAACAGGAAAAGCAACAGTCGTAATGCTTCAGCTTTAAGCTCGCTCCTCGTTTCACAGCCCCTGTTGATCCTCCTGAAGAACCCATCCAGATCGGGAAGTCACGTCTCCCTGCCGCAGAAAGGGAGAGGAGGTTCAAGAAAAGGCTATGCCTGTACTGTGGTGAACCAGGTCCCCATCTTACTGGCTGTCCCAAGTGCCTGGGAAACGTGAAGTCCTAACTGATCAAGGTGTGGTCAGATTAGGTGCATTTCAGCATACCTCAAAAGGAAATATTTCTAGCCATATCTCAATTGATGTGATCCTGCTAATAGAGAAGGCCACGGAAACCCCCAAGGCCTTTTTGGATTCTGGTGCTGATGGTAACTTAATCACAGTCAAGAAAGTGGAGGAGTTAGGAATGCCTAGTGTGCCTCTGCAGACTTCACTTTGCATCATTGGAATAGATGGGAATAAACTTCCTACGGCTACTATCTGCTCTCGGGCTACAGAAGTTGCCATGCAAGTTGGCGCTCTTCATAGGAAGTTAATTTCCTTCAATATACTCCCATAAGCGAAAGTCCAATTATCATGGGTCTTCCATGGTTATAGAAGAACGCTCCCACATTAGACTGAAGCGAACCAAAATCTTGTCATGGGAGTCTTAGTGCCATCTCAGGTGTTTGCCAATGATCAGACCTCAGCATCGAGTCATTAAAAATTCAACTATCTCTCCAGATGACTCTCTGCCAGCCCAGTATCGGTCCTTCAGGGATGTTTTCAGCAAGAAAGCCGCTGAGACATTACCCCTTCATTGGGAATGCGACTGCTCTATCAACCTATTACCTGGGAAAATGCCATTTTATGGAATAGTATTTCCTCTCTTGATTCCAGAAACTCAGGCAGTGTCTGAATACATCAAGGAGAACCTTGAACTTGGATTCATTAGAGCTGGTCTCTTGGATTAAAAGAGGGATGGAGGTTTCAGACCGTGTATTGATTACCGGGGTCTGAATGCCATCACCAAAGACCAGTATCCTCTACCCGTGAGCTCAGAATTCTTTGATCGAATAAAAGAGGCATCGATTTTTTCAAAGCTAGAACTTTGCGGGGCCTACTACGTAGATAGATTCTGGCCTGGGGACAAGTGGAAGACGGCCTTCAACACTCGTCATGGTCACTATGAGTCATGCCTTTTGGATTAAGCACCTGCTTTTTTCCAAAAAAACATGAATAACATCTACCAAGACCTGTTATATAGGAACATGTTGGTGAATTTGGATAACATCCTGATATTTTACAACTATGTAGTGAGTCATTGCAAGCACATACTGTATATGAGGTGCTGTCCCAACTCTGTGCTAACCAGCTCTTCTGAAAATTAGAGAAATGCACCTTCGAGCTAAAGGAGCTGGCTCTAGCCTCCAGATGAACCCAGAGAAATTTAGGTTGAAGGAAGGTGATACAATGCTTCCTTAGTGTCTGTAACTTCTACCGATAGTTCATCAGGAACTATTCATCTGTTGCAGCTCCTATCACCGCTCTTACCCAGAAGGTTCAAGATACCAGGGAATGGCCTCCAGAGGAAGAAGAAGCACTCACCTTTCTAAAGCAGTGTTTCATCTCAGCACCAATTTGAAGACAACAGCGATACCTGTGATGGTTCACACCAACCAGGTAGAAGAAACATCAAAGCTGACGTCTTGTGCTGGGATTTAGTTTCACTGAGATGGAAGAAGTTTGGGAGTATAAGCCTGTTCTGAACCCTGCTTGCTTTGTGGCGGTAGCCAACAAGGTCAATATTCCTCTGGGGAAGACGTCTGTAGCACCCAAACTCTGGGCAAAGTTACTTCAGTGGGCACATTTGTCATGTTGCACTGGTCATGCTGGTATAAAAGGAGCATGGAGCTAATCCTCAGGCAATATTGGTGGGCTACTATCCATCGAGTTGTCAAAAACTTTGTAGCAGCCTGGTCTACCTGCGCTCAGCACAAGGTTCCACCGCATTCTCCCTCAGGTTTCCTGCTTCCACTACCAGTGGCTGATTGTCCTTGGGCCCATATCTGCATAGACTTTGTTACAGATCTGCATTCTTACAAAAGTTTTAATACTATCTGGGTGGTGGTCGACAGATTGTCCAAGGCCACTCACTTCACTCCGCGGCACATGCACAGTGCGGCTCAGATGCATGTGTAGTAGACAAAACTTCATGCATTTACGGGAAAAAAAATTGAAAACTGCGTGTACCTCTGGACCAGGGGGTAAATCAGATGGAGAGGCCGGGATTTATTGGGGGTGGGGGCAGTTTATTTTTTATTTGCGGTTGCTATTGAACGTCAGGGCAGACTGGAGTGGGAGTAGAGAGTTACCTCATTGACCAACTTTACAGGAGCTGATAAGCCAGCATAGTCAGCCAAGTGTCCTGATTCTGGAAGGACAGTACCAGTGGGGCTCCATAAGGATAAAGTCATTGTCTATGGGTTGTTTTTTTGCCAAGCTATAGTTGCCTACATTGATTGAGGATGATACTAGGATATAGATGAACAATAAATTGGAGAATGAGGGTTTGTGAGGTTAAGTGTTTATTTTGGAAATTGTCACTTGTGGCATAAGAAGCCTCCAACAGAACTTCAGATTTTTAGTTCCCCCAGATGCACAGGAGAGCAGTCTTTCTCTCAGAACCGATCTACTTTATCCATATGATGATGCATAGGATGAAGAAAAATGAAGCACAAACAGTACAGAAAGCCATGAATTTTGCTATTTATTGCAGAAATAAATAGTATTTTGTTAAATATTAGAATATACAGTAGTGTTTATATGTACTAATGTTTTTTTGCAATAACTCAAAATACAATAACATGGAAGATATGTCCATTGATACATTTATTGAAACAGCAGAGCCAATAAAAACATGATCCATTGGATACATATACATAAGGATTATTTGTACAATGTTATTCAAAGTCCCAGATGCCACCAAGTGTAATTTCTGATAAGCAATCTGTATAGGTATAGAATGGGCCAATAATAAGTCATATTTACATTTTAATTGGTGGGTTACCCTCCAACAATCTAAGCTAGAACCACATGGCTGATTTGAAAGAGTTATGAATTTGGGTTTGAATGTTCCTTATATAGTCTCCATTTTAGGGGTCTGTGTGTTCGTTTGGGCTAATCTCTTGAACCACTGGACGGATTTTGATGTGGATTACACTATTCTATACAGCATTGGTCAAGGACGGTTTAGGTGTATGAACCATTCATCTATGACAAAAAGGAGCCGAGCAGTCACGATTTTAGTGAAGTCACAGAAAAAAATCTTGCACCAAGCTACTGTATAGGAGCTGGTCAGTGTGCTGAAACAGCAAGAGAGCATCTGAAGCTAAGCGATCAGAGATAGCAGTGTGCCCTGTTGCTTAGTAACAGCCTTGAGAGGGGAGGGAGTCAGGGACTGAGCAGAGTCATGTCTGAGAGTGAGAGACAGCCTCCAGCGAACAAACAAAACAGCTGCCATTTTTTATTTGTTGTCATGAGTTGCATGAAGGAGCTAGCATTAGGAGGGCATGCTGGTTCTAGTAGTGCTAGTTGGAGTTCCCAGGGGTGACTCCCAGGTAAGCTGGCTCTCAATTTGGATGCATTTATGTATGTGCCTTTATCATGAGGCCTTACATTTGACAAAATATTTATGTGCCTTTATTATGAGACCTTATAATTGGTATATTTTTGGGGTGAGCGTTTGGGCGTAAGGGCCCCCGAGGCTACTCTGGCTGGGCCACCTCAGGGCATCACCACTTAATACACATAGTTACTTTTCACATCACCTTTTATGTATGTTTTTTATTCATGTAATTTTTCACATATATTTTAACCCCTTTTTCAACACTTATTAACTACTCGCACACATCTATACTTTACACTGCACTGTCACCCTTTTTTCCAGTTTTCGTGTGATGCCCTGGGGGGGGGTCCTGGGCTGGACATTTTTTTGCCCTGCACTCCGGACGTGAACCCCTTAGTGTTAGGAACTGCTAGTGACAGAGAAGCCGTGACGTGGCCTAGCAGCTTCTCATGTATTTGCAAATGCATGCAACTAATATCTCTGAATTTCTATTACCATATAGTATTCATATAATGTTGCAAGTATAATTTAGTGTGCTGAGGAACAATAGGGGGTTAAACCCCCCCCCTTTTTAATTTTTGTACATATATTTTTCCCTGAAAGGATCTCTGGGGGAACTATTATTGAGTTACCAATTTGTATCCGCCATTTGGATACTTAATTACTACCTGAATACAGTAACTCTGGCTACAGTAACTCTGGTATGCAATCGGGAAGCCGACTGCCTAAATACCGGCAGCCGGCTTCCCGACTGTCACATCCCGGCAAGGGTGAAATGCCAGGCGTCTAGATATAGAGGCCCGGCATTTCTCTGACGCCGGGAGACCGGCGCCCGGCATCCCGATTGTAGTGATGTCGGGCGCCGCGAGCGGACAGCCGCGCGGGGGGGGGGGTTAGGTTTAGGGCTCCCGGGGGGGACTTAGGGTTAGGCACCCCCCCGGGAGGGTTAGGCTAGGGGGAGGGAGGGTTAGGCACCCCCGGAGGGGACTTAGGTTTAGGCAGCGGGGAAGGGGGTGGTTAGGGTTATACTTCAAGTCATGTCATCATCATCATTTAGTGTGGACTGAAATGACGGCATATGTCTTTTGGCAGGTCTAAGGGGATTTTCACCCTGCATCATAGCCTGGAGGGCAGTAGAGGTGGAGGAGGCACAGGGGGGACCTGCATGGGTGCAACCTGTTGAGGCAGTCCCTGTGAGGGAAAAACCGACTGCTTTGGGAACCCCATCGGGGGAAACACAGGTGGTACTGCCCTGCAATGGATGTCAATGCCTGAGCAAAGAACGCCCAAGGAGGTTCCTGCATGGTGGCTGAGACAACAAAGGGGCCTTTAGCATTATAACACCTCACACATAATCCCTCTTGCACCATGTCTCCCTCACCTAAACCTGCAGCACATGACTTGCATGACAGCAGGGAGGGTGCAGAAATGTGCACATTATCATCACTCTCAGACATAATGGCAGAGAATGATGTGAACACTGTATATGACAAACCACACAGATAAACAGGGAAAGCTGCCTTACCCTGGTCTGGCTAGCACAGACCCCGGGGTCCCGCCGAGATCCCCAGATCAGTACTGGCGTCACGCCGCCGGCGGGTGACTGAGCAGGAGGGTGGACGTCCAATGGACTGTCCGACGTTGGCCGCTCTAAAGAAGAAAACTGAAAACTTATTTTGGGGCTGTAAACAGCCCCTGCTGCGTCAACAGTGACCCGACTCTGGCCGGACACCAAATGAAACTAAGGTGTCTCTGGCTCGGGGGCTGGGGTATAGGGGGAGGCCCAGTGCATCCTGGAAGTTGAAAAAATTAACTGCGTGATGCCCGGATGTCCTAGCCATCGCTTAAACCCCAAGGTCTCCATGAGTAGCCTATGGACCCTGAAGAAGAAAAATCCTTTTTTACTGCATTTCTAAAAATTCTGGTGAGTGCCTCCATCTCTGTGCCCTATGTATTTGGACTCCCATCTGCACTGGAGTATAAACCAATTAAAAATATTTATTTAATCATACATATCCCATAGAAAAAATTATGTAGAAGAATAAAATTAAATATAAAAATATATATATAATTATAAAAAAACAACTTCGTAAAAGTCACAGTTTCAGTAACATAAAAGTTGAATTGTATCATGATGATAAATGCATCATTTCAAATTGTAACATAAAAATAATCTAGTATCCATATAGCACAAATGTAAGTTTCCTTGGTACTGTGGAACATGATCTTATGATTTACAAATTAAAATCCAATGTAATGACTGTGCTGGAATTGAAAAGCCTCTTAGTTTTCAGCTTGAAAAGAGGTTTACTTGCATTAGCCGTGCAATAAAACCACCTCCAGTATATAACTGCTAATTTAGCCCAATTAAGGCTGATTCCAATACAAGTGAATTAAAAAACAGGTTTAAAGTCAAATACAAATGCACTACCCGTGCTCAAAATTATAACTCTCGCTGGGCGATAAATATAATGATTCCCTCCAGTAAAAAACTTTAATTGGCCCAATATATACTTTGCAGTTACTTTGTATAAGAAAAGTTCCACACTTACAGTGGTGTGAATAACAAAAGCCCACTATTTTTCATGACTTATTGAGACATTTTTAAAGGTGAAAAATATTAAAGTGATTACATTTCATGTGGATTGGTGAGTGCCCTGTTTTTGAAACAGACTATTGTGGTTTCAGTAATTTGTGTTGGGACAGTACAAGGCACCCATATTGATGGACTTAAAGGAGGAGTGTATACATTACACATATATATATATAATTCCCAGATTACAAAGAGTAGCTATATGAACAACTAATGTATAGTCTGAATGACTAGCAGCTGACTGTAAACCATGTAATTGCCTTGTGACAACAACACAATACTTGCCATCCAGTAACTCATAGTTCATATTCTACAATGCATCCTCTTTACATTTTTTTTAATGGTATCATGATATCAGCATACATGTATCATGCAAATGTATGGGCAACCATGGGAATCCTTCCAAATAACATGAATATGTGTCTAAAGAATTGTATTTGGACTATATTTTTATTGAAAGCTAAAAACACTACATGCAATTATCCTTTAAAATATACTCAGATACATTAATGATTCTAATTTTATTTATTACAATATTTTAAAATTTCTCTGTCACACTAATAAAGTTTGGGAGCTATCGGCATTTACTTTACTAACCTCTCCGAAGATATGCATATCATAGGCACTTTTCCTTACTCTATATTTGCAGAACGTGTCATAATTACAATCCAGGATTATCCCCCAAACTAGATTTATTTTGACCCCCTAACTTTATGAACATCTGCACTTAGGAAAAAGTGTCCCTGAAAAAAATTGTTTATGTTGATTCAATTAAACCCAAAAAAATTTTTTCTGAACATTTATAGAAAAATAATCTAAAAATAAGTATTATAAAATGAATATATTTATATTACCACACTTTTTAGATATTAAATAAACCAGAATTTATAAAATAAGAAACAAAGGAAGATATGTCAGCGGTCATTGATTGGCCTCCATGTCCATATTAATGCCCAAGATATATTGATATCCCTTCCTCTATAAGTATTCATTAAGTTTACAGTTTATACAAGCAAAATAAAAAGATTGCAAATAGGGGGTATAAAAATATTATAAAAATATGAATATTTCATCATGAGATGTGCTGAACTGGTCTGCAATGGGGGTACTGTAGTCTTTGATTATCATGTACCTTTTGAATTCTTAAAATGTTGTCGACGGCCTTTACTAGACTTTTGTAATGCTTTTAGGTTAGGTCTGGTAAGAGAAAGACTATGACAAATTTCATTGCACTCTTTATGTTGCAGGCTGAAGAACATGTATATCCCGTAATTTCCAAAATTCAGGCATTTGGCTCCTGATGTATCCTTAACTGAATGGATCTGTGGGTCTGTGAGGTAAATGAGTGCTTCTCCTTTGTCACTTCCTGTTACCCAACCTGAAAAAAATACATAAAGTTGTATTATTTGGGGATTGTTCTTTGGCACAACACATTGACAGCTATCTACTTAAGTGCAAATCTGGAAGCCTGTAATTCAAATGCTGTTGTGTGACAGCCAGCGCCTAATTGTACACTTTGTTTATATGAAGAAATGCACATGTGCAAAATATTGTATCTTCTAATTGGAGCAAATCGACAGAGTCTATTCTGATAGTGGGCCAAGAACATGAATGCTTCAAGTTATGTACCCACAAACAAAAACAAGATTTCCTCTTGTGGGACAACATTATTCGAGGGGCATGTATCAAGCCCCTTTCTACTAAAATCATGTGGAAAGTGCAGTTTCTGCATGATTTTATGTATCCCGGCTATGTAACAATAGCCCAATACAGGAGATATCAAAGAAATCTCCTGCAAAAGGCTAATTAGTGCCTTAGACAGCAGACCCCATTATTCTCAACTGTTTTCCTAATATACTGCATTTTGTTTCCCTCAATGAGTAGTACAGTATATAAGTTCTCCTTTAAAATAACTTTTTCCAATCTCAAAAGATATTTGATTCTACCTATTAGGCCTACTTACTATGCCCCAGTGATGACCTAAATTTTCTGCAAGAAATCTATCTTCACCTCTGTTTATCGAGGATAGTACATTGGGGCAGATGAGCGATAATGGCTATCAGAGGTAAGCACAGCTTTACCACTTCGCCAGTCAGTCTTTAGTGCCTGAGAACGAGCATGTGCCATGGAACTAGTAAATAAGGGAAAATGCTTTATGTGAGTAATAAAGTATCTTATGTTACGATACTGCACCGCAGCTATTGCCATTCTGAGATGTCCACAGAGGCGGTATTCATGATAAATCGGTTTCCCTGTGCTTGACCATAGCTTTCACCAGAAGTATAGCCTTGATAAATAGGTTGGGTTATCTTCCTATAATAAATATGCTAGGACGTATTTTAAATTAAGAACCTATATATTCAAAATTGTAAGTGAAAATTGCATGCAACACCAAGAGTAACCTAATATATGTGCAGTCCTAAATGTATAGTAACACATGCCTCATAATAAATATAAGAGATAATAATGACTAGTTGAACTTACTGTATTAAAAATATGAAGATCACACTGGATTTAATCCTTCTTTGATAAATACAAATAGAAAATACAAGCAAAGAAGTTCCATAACTTACCTTGTAAATCCACCACTATATCAGAGAAATTAGAAAATTCATAGGCAAAATGCCCGAAAGCCAAACCATACTTTGTAGCTTCGTACTGCATTCTCACAGTTTCTGTGTTATTTGTAAGTTTTACAAACTCTCCAAGAATATAAGGCTCCACACTCACACATCCCTTAATGCTGTCGCCTTCTGTAATCTGAAGCAGTAAAAGGGACAATAAGGACACATGGCCATACCACAAATGCAAGACTTCTCATCCAAAACATAATATATCACATCTGAGCCATACGTGCATACTAAACTACTCTATGTGTCTTATAATGGAGAATCACAATGACTATACAGTGATTTGTAGGTGAGTGCTATTTACCCTTAATACCAGAACTGTGAGCTACATGTCACTATTAGTATAGTTGAATTACAGTAAAAAAAAAAGTATATATATATACAGTATAATATATATATATATATATATATATATATATATTCTGTTTATTCAAGGCATTAAGAAAAGAACGTTGCAGATACATATTCCAATAAACACATAGGTTAATAATTGTCTATAGCCGTTACATATCTTGTGTATCGCTACTACAGCCAAAGTCTGCCAGGAGAAGAACATGCAAAAGATTCTAACTTTATTCACATAATTAGGATAAAAGAGGAGTAAATGGGAAGGATGGGATGGAAAATTGATGTGGAGAGAGATAGACCATTTTGGTGGTTTGAGAAAGAAAAAGTCCAAATGAGTGAATGTGTGGAGGGAGATTACCATTGGCAAGGACACTACTGTAGATTATACATTGAACAAGAGCTGGTTATAAAAGAATGCCACGGAGCCCAAAGTTCCATTACGGTAACAGAGGAGGCCCTAAGGATGCTAGTTATATGCTCCAACTGGTATGTTCGACAAAATAATATTAGCCAGATTGTTAAAGTAGGAGGGTGAAACTTCAAAGATGCAGCTGACGTGACTGCACAAATAATATAACTAATCACTTTTCACGTGTGTTTGGAAATCTGCAATGAGCAGTATTTTCCCTTTCCTGGGACTAATATTGGTGGTAGTAGGGATCAGCTTTATGATATCTGTAAACAGTGTTTGAAGAAAACCTAATTTGCCCGCAATTTATCCAGTGTCAGGTGCATTTGAAAAATACAGTTTTATCTTCATGTGCTAGTGGAACTGTCCCATAGGAGATCTGCAGGATTCCCGGAGGTCAGAAGATTGAGAAGTACACTTGGCTTTGAGGGGTCATTTATAACTTATATACCCTTTTTAGATCATAAGAGGAATATATGAAATAAGTAACACTGGGGAAAGGTCAGGTTACAATATAATGGAGAGGAAAATAGGACTAGGTTTCTAGTCTTGTAACAACAGGACCAGATAACTAAGGATAGCTGGATTATTTTGTGAGAGCATGCTGTGGGGGTCAATTCAAGAGATGCAGACATACTGTAAATATTAAATACATTGTTATCAGCTGGCATTGTTATATTGGGGTCAGCATAGGACTGTTTATCAAGAGCTTTATAGATGGGATTTCCATGATTGAGTATTACTACACAAGCTTCAGATCACCATGTGCAATGCCAGATGTCAGCTGAGGTGGTGTAAAGCACCCTGCCATTGCATTTTGGAGCAGTGGAAATGTGTTCTATGGAGTGATAACACAGGCATCAATATGTAGCAGTCAGACGGAAAAATGTGGGTGTGGTGGATGCCAGGAGCATGCTTCCTGACTGCATGATATTGGCAACTGTGAAGATTGGTGAAAGAGGAATGACAGTGTTGGTCTGTTTTTCAATGTTTGGACCTGGGCTTCTTAGTTCTAGTGAAGGGAAAGGTTAACACTACAGCATGCAGTTACATTCTTGAGAACTGAATTTTTCCAACTTTGTGTCAACAGTTTGGAGAAGGCCCTTTCCTATTTCAGCAGGAGCATACCCCTGTGCACAATGCATGATCCATCAAAAACGGGTTTGGTGTAGAAGAATTTGACTGGCCTGCACAGGGCAGTAACTCCATCAACCACCTTTGGAAGTCAGATGTTTCAAAGCTTTGAGAGAGATAAAGTACCAGCCAATCAGTTTCTGTCATTTTTCAAACACAGCCTGTAAAATGACAGTTAGAAGCTGATTGGTTGGTACTTTATCTCCAAGCTTTGATACATCTCCCTATTGGGATGAAATTAACTGCCAACTGTCAGCCAGGCCTTACCTCCTAGCACCAGTGCCTGGACCTCACAACTGCTCTTGCTAAATGGATGGAAATTGAATGTAAAGCCTTCCCAAACTAGTAGAGGCTATTATAGCAGCAAAGGGGGTCCAGGTCTATATTATTGTTCCATGGTCTGGGGATGAGATGCTCACACCCATTTGTGCTCTCTGATATTCGGGTGTACTTCCTGTCCATATTCTGACAGCACAGCCAGACTGCAGGACCATAATAGTGCACTTCATGTTTCACTTCCTTAGTGTTTGAGGAACATGGTGACCGTATTCTCCTCTCACAGACAACATACAGACAACCCAGTGTCAGAAATGCTTCTTCTGTGCCATTTGCTATTATATTCTGCCCATTATTTCCAGTGTCATGCTCTTTATTGAACAAATGTGTCCACATACATCTATCCTCCATGGGCTACAAATCTCGTTACACATAACAGGTAAGAGCCGTGTGACTCGGTAGCATCGGTCATCTTTTTGTGGGACTTTTCCCCTTCAAATGCATCTTATTCGCACAGCGATGTGAATAGGACGCACAAAAAGCTTCTGTTGAGTAAAATGATATATGCTGTGTGTGACTGCGGCTGTATCTGCATACGAAATGCTACGTTACAGTGTCAGCGTTTTTGACACAGTAATGTAGCATTCACATGCAGTTACAGCCGCAGTCGCACACAGAATAACATGCCGCATAAATGGCAGAAGCGGCTTGTGTGTCATATTCGCATCGCTGTATGAATAAGACGCATTTGTAGGGAAAAACGTCTCACGAAAAGACGCTCTGCGCTACCGAGCCACACCATGTGCGACTAGAAGTGCTGTTTAACGTGCAAGGAGGGAAGATGTATGTGGACATATATGTACTATAGAGATTTTCCAGAAAGGGTAAGTTATATCCATTGCTTACTGTGATACTCTTACCAAAAGAACAGCAGAGGGGATATAAAATATCTGAGTGGGTATGTTCAGCTCATACAGCCTTTTGTTGAATTCTGTCACATAATACTGAGCAGTCATCTGACGCTCAACATCGACGAAATGATACAGCAGCTCCTTGTGCTTCTTGTAGGCTTTCCCAACGTACCTACAACAAGAACACATACAGGTCAGACAGACATGTTGATAAATTGATTCTAGCGTCGAGTGTCACAAGTAATTCACTATCACATTCCCCATAATTAAAATATATTTGTAGCGTAAACAAAATCATAATGTGTGTTACTACTTTGATCCCACAACACAGTTAATATAAAAATATGTTCAGTGGTGGATATGATCTTGTGGGATACAGATTTATAAATTTTCCTAGAGTGCATCATATATGATGGAAATGTGTCCTGACGTAGTACTCAAATGTTGTTATCATCAAATGAGAGGAAAAAGTACCTTCCCAGAGTCTCATCCTGGTGCAGAAAGTGGACCCAGAAAGCTTTTCTTTGCTTTCCCTCTCTTTTAACATCCACATCATCCCCAAAGTGCACGACTGTTTCCTGCGCAGTCCACAACTCAGATTTTTTGGAAAATTTCAGAAGCAGAGCGTCTGCATACAATATACAGATATAACTTCAGATACAGTATATACTATAAGTCTGGGCACAATAGTCACGTGACAAATATCAGCTGTCAGCTATGACGTTTATTAAAATACACAACGTAAAATTAACTTCATTTGTTTTATTTTTTAAATTCAAGTCTATTAATTAGCAAACAGTTACACTCTCCTTTCCTATGGCAATAAAGGAAAGAATCAGATGTGTTAAATATGGTGAAGCTATATTTAACACACCTGCTTACTAGGAAGATAAACTAATTGCTATGAATAAAGTGGTTGTAAATGGAGCAATAAAAAGCATATTTCTCCTAGGCTGGCTCCCTCCAGAACTGTGATGTATACAGCATAACATCCCATGAGCAAGCATAGGACCCGATTTACAGATGGATGCTAATGCCATTGCAGCTGCAATTTGGTACACAACGCAGCTGCGAAAATATGCTAATGGTTCCAAAGATCACCTTAGCATAAGGATTCCCACCGCTGCCTTCTTACATGCGTACGACATTGCATAACTGCGTAAATGTTGGTAACATCAACGCACATCGAGTGGGCAACTTGCCCTTGTGGAAGGTCTGACCAGCTGCAGACTCAGCAGCTCTCCTGACATGCAGAGGGCTCTCATGCTGCATAGGAGATTGCAAGGGATAATTTATGCACGCCCATGTAACCGCGTTTAAACGGTCAGACACACCTGCGTTTTTCTGACCATCCCCCTGTTACCACCCCCAAATGCTGACTACCTGTCACTCACTTTGCAATGGGATCCTCTGTCCGTCCATAATCGCAATGCGATTGGTGCACACGTGCAATGCGGCTTATGTGCATGCGCAATAGCAAACAATTGCTCGATCTAGCTTCCATGTCTGAATCAGGCCCATAGTGTAGTCTGATGGCTTACGCATACTTGCCTATTCTCACTGGATTTCAGGTAGACTCCCGAATTCTCTGGTAAAATGGGTTGGGCAGTGGTGAGATGACGCAATGCTCTATGAAATGCACAATTGTCTCTGCCTCATCATGGGGACGGGGCTAGAATCATGTGATTCGCAGCTCCACGCCCTCACTTAGCACACCTGGATCTCCCTCTCCACAGATCTCCCACATCCCAGCATTATAAAGTTGGCAAGTATGAGATTACATAGGAGCTGAAGTTGGGCAATCTCTCAGATCACCTTCCTCTATATTACACTTCTCTTCTGTGCAAACAGATTAGTGCATGAGTGAGCTGGATTTAATACTAGAGGGATGATGTATCAAGCCTTGGAGAGAAAAAGTAGAGAGAAATAAAGTTCCAACCAAGCTACTCCTAACTGTCATTTTTCAATCAGACCCTGTAAAATTACAGTTCGAAGCTGATTGGTTGGTAGGCAGAGTCTGTTTGCAGCTCCATAGGCTGCGAGCTGAACCTGACTTCTGCAGGTAACATGCGGAAACTGTTGCAGCTTCCACGCATGATTGAATTTGACCCAAAGTGTCCAAGAATAACAGTTGGTTGAATGTGTTGTGCATTTTTCCTCCATAGGGTGCAAGCAGAATCAGCATTCAGACGGCTTCAGTGGCTAATTGAATCTGCCCAAATAGATTTCTGATATTGCCAGAATGTTGGAAACAAAATGATTAAACCAAAGGTAATTAGTGGAAGATCAAAATGTCACAGATTTCAGGCACAGGACTTCACCATGCTTTAAGCCGGCCTCCACAGACTCAGTGAACATGGCCTCTGTGGCTGCACCTCTGCGTTTGAAAATGCAGCTGTGTTCACTGACACGCCTGTGACACTCCCACAACACGCATATGAGACGGGCTTTTTTTTAGCTTACTTCAAACCTCCTTGCAGTCTCCTCCCAGGAACGCTGATCCGCTGTCTGCCACCAGTTCTTATAAGTGACTCTGGGCCTGATTCCGCATGGATAGCTATTGTGATTGCAGCTCCGTAATCAAACGGATGTCTGCGGCAAAAATATGCTAATGAATGCAATCGCAAAGCCGTTGCACAACCAGCATAGAGATGCCCATTACCTTTATCTCACATCCGTAAGACCTTGCAGTCCTGCGTATACATCGGTAACATCGGCCCCTCACGCAGATTTACAGCAGGTCTGACCTTGTTGAACGGCTGCGTATGCCGTTTCAGTGGCTACTTTATGCACGCCCAGGAAATGGCGTTCAAATGGAAAGACACGCCTGCGTTCCTCTGAACACTCCCCCGTCACCACCCCCCAATGCTCACAGCCTGTCACACTATGTGATGGCTTTTATTCTGCTAGAGTGATCGCAAAGAGATCGCAATGCTTACTCACGCACGCGCACTGCGCTGCATACGCATGTGCAGTACGTACCATCGATCGATCCATGCTGAATAAGGCCGCCTCAGTTCGCAACAGCAGTCTCTGCGTAAACTCAGTGGTTTGCATGCACCATAGGGGTTTCTCTGACTTTTTGCACAATGCGCAGTAGCAAATAATCGCTCAGCTGTGCAAACATCGACACTGCATCCACCTCTGAATCAGGCTCTAGGTCACCAATTAGGTGGTCAGCGTTATTATGATTATGGGTGTCGGCCCTGGAGAAAAGGAGGTATATTGGCCTTGCTGGAGCTACAAACGTGTGAAATGATGCTACAGACCTTAGATTCTACCCTTGTGGCATGCTAACAAAAATGTTGGCCCCCAAAATCTTGAAACTAGGAGCTATGGGTCTCATTCAGACCCTCTCGCGAGCGCTGTCCGCTCGCAAGCGGGTCGATGGTGCCCAAGTGCGTCGCTCGGGGTCTCGCACCAAAGGGGGCGTGCTGTCGATGGTGGGTGATAGCACGCCCCCTTTGGTGGGCGTGCCGGGGGCGTGGCTGCCCAGACGGAGGCGTTCCCATGGGAACGCCTACCGTCTGGGTCCGGCCCCACTGACATCACTAGTGATGTCAGTGGGAGTAATTTTGGCTCTGATAGAGCCAAAATCACTCCAGGGCTTGCGGCAACAAGACCCTACTGCAGGGTCTCGTCGCAAGCCCGATGGTCACGATGGTCTTGACCATCGCAATCATCATGGACGCTCGCATAAGCTGTGGGTGGTAACCCACAGCTATGCGAGCGTCCAAGAGGCCGCTCCAAGTTTAGGTAGGAGGGCCCTGATTCAGAGCGGGCGCTCAGGTCAGAGCGTCCGGCTCTGAATCAGGCCCTATGTTTGCAGTGTTTCTGTAGTAACAATAGAAGCAGGAGTCTTTCTATATGTTATGTAGTGTTTGCTAACATGCTGCATTACTGATGCATGGCTACTAGGGCAGTGACCCCGGCTGGACTACTTCAGATAATCATTAATGTATTACTACCCAGGGGTTTTAAGTGTGAAATTTGTCTTTTCAGTATTTCTCCAGACAATAGTGAAAGCAGCTGTTACTTATATAAATGTATGTAGCAGATAAAAGGAGTCCTTTTTTTCTACATTTCATAGAGTACTAAGGACAAGATTTTCACAAACCTAATTTGACAAATATTTAATCCACAATTGATCAATGTACAAACTAACTTTTGTTGGTTATAATGAGAAAAGCAAAATAATTTATGCTGTACAAAAATGACATCAATATTCAGCTACTATTTTCTGCAGTACCTTATTATGGACAGCTTTTGGTTTTAGCAAAGCTATTCAGAGATAGCAACTACAACAATGACACCTGTTTAGTGTATAAATGGATTCAAGCCTTAATATTCAGAGGACACAGTTCTGAAATGTGACTGCTTACACATCCATAAAGCTGATATTTACCATGAACTCACATCACAATAGGATTATAACAACAGTTGGAAGGCTGAGGATGCAAAATGGATTTGGCATCCTAAGTATGGATCTATGCAGGGGATCGGTATGGAATACCCGGACGCATGTCGAATGGGATCGGTATGCTGAAAGAACTACTAAGATGCTGGGAATCGGTACGGACGCATGGGACGAATCCCGACGCTGGAAGACCGGCAGTGAAGATCCTGACAGGTGAGTATTTTCTATATTCACTAACCTAACCCCTCCCTAACCCTCCCTTAGGGGTGCCTAACCCTAAACCCCCCCAAGTGTCTAACCCTAACCCCCCCTGTAAGTGCTAAACCTAATTCCCCTTCCCCGCAGCCTAAACCTAAGTCTCCCGGGGGGTGCCTAACCCTAACCTCCCCACGGGGGTGCCTAACCCTAATCTCCCCGTCCCCTAGCCTAACCCTAACCCTCCCGGCGATGCCTAACACTAAGCCCCCCCCGGGAGCCCCTAACCTATTTCTCCCCCCCCACATGGCTGTCCGCGCCCACCTTCGATTGGTATGCCTGGCGTCGGGCTCCCGGCGTAGGTAAAATGACATGCATCGGGATTTTGATGCCTGTCATTAGACACCTGCCGAGATTAGACAGTCGGGAAGCCGGCGGTCGGCATTTCGACCAGCAGCTTCCTGACTGCATCCCCTATGCTGCCTGCTTGCACTTTTTACCAAATGTAATCTAGTGCAAGAGCCAACAATAAAGCTGGAAAGCCTCCACAGTGCCTAATAAAGATAATAATGTAAGTATGTATCAGTAAAACTTTAAAACAAAAAAATGATAGCTAAATTCCACATGGGAGGTGCTCTAACATAACAGCACACTCAGAAATAGGGCAACGTTCAGAAATCTTATATGAAAGAACTGTAATAAGAAATATATTTCAGTTAAACTACAGATCTTTAAACACATGCTTACCACACATATAGGTAGCTTCTACTTTCCAAACAAAATACACTAATTCACACACAGATCCCATAACACACACATAGTTTATATATGCACAATGTATGTTTTTATACTTACTGTATGTTGTATGTGACTGATTGAAGCTAAATAATCCTGTATGCTTCAGTCTCTTCAGTAGCCATTCATGACTTACGCCTGAAAGAAGTTTTTCATAATCGCTGACATCTAGTGAACAAGCTTTTTGTATCTGCTCACTACTTTCTGGTTGTAGAAAAACAAAGGAATTTACACTTGAATTTAGTGAATTTGATTTAGAAAAACTACTTGAATATTGACTTAATTTGCTCCAAGAACTGGATCCATTGCTGCTACTCAAACCCAGACTCCATTTATCATCTCCTTCCTCTGTGGTTTCACATGGCTCATCACTGCTTCCTGCCATTGCCTTGCTATTTCCAGAAGAAGTTAATGAATTTGCCCTACTATTCTGCTTATTTAGAGAGATTTTGTCAGTTGAACTTTCAATAGACCATTGTTGGTTAAGGAACTGCTTTTCATATCTGTCTTCTGTTGCAAGTGACTTGTCTTCAGAAAAGGAGGCCGGATTATTATGGCTGATCACAGATACAGAGGGAGCTCCTGATACGGAAGAAAGAATTTCAATAAGTGCATCATTTGTAGTATCTTTGGTTTCACCTTCTACATCAATGCCATAATATAACCTTTGTCCAGCAATACCACTTGATGGACCTGGAGGTATCAGCATGTTCCTATGTACTTCCATGTCTAAATCATCTGTAGTATCTTTGGTTTCACCTTCTACATCAATGCCATGATATAATCTTTGTCCAGCAATACCATCTGATGGACCTGGAGGTATCAGCATGTTCCTAGGTACTTCAATGTCTAAATCATCTGTAGTATCTTTGGTTTCACCTTCTACATCAATGCCATGATATAACCTTTGTCCAGCAATACCACCTGATGGACCTGGAGGTATCAGCATGTTCCTAGGTACTTCAATGTCTACATCATCTGTAGTATCTTTGGTTTCACCTTCTACATCAATGCCATGATATAACCTTTGTCCAGCAATACCACCTGATGAACCTGGAGGTATCGGCATGTTCCTATGTACTTCAATGTCTACATCATCTGTAGTATCTTTGGTTTCACCTTCTACATCAATGCCATGATATAACCTTTGTCCTACAATATCACCTGGATGACCTGAGGGTATTGGCAAATTCTCATGTATGCCAATGAATACTTCATCTGTAGTATCTAGTGTTTCAACTTCTACGTTAATTTCATAACTTTTTGTAAAATCACCCTTAAAAGCATTTAGTTTTTCTAATAAACTACTCGGTTTATTCTCAGTGACAGATTCAGTCTCGGCCAAAGGGTCAACAATGACAAATGACTCATAATCTGAACAGTGATTTCTCCCCACATCACATGGCACAGTAGACACCAAGTTATTAGTAGCTGATTTTTCTGACACTTTATTTAAATTATTCCCAGTAATAGATATTGACTGGTTTGCATCATTTGACAAGAGTTCTCCAGTTTGTTTCTTAATACATGATGGACTATTAGATTGGTTATCAGAGATCTTGCCTTCTTGAACAGAGAGACCCTGAAAAGGTATTTCTATTCCGTCATTTGTTTCTAAACAGTCAATCTCACTTATGTTACCTATAGAGCAAGGATTCTCCACTTTACTACTGTCTTCATGGTGTATGTGAGGCTCTCTTTCATTATGTTCTGGAATACATTCCCAGCTAAAAGAGGAATTTGACAAGCTGGAGCTGTGACTGTTTTTAAGTAACCTTCTAACATTTTTGTCTTCCTCAACAGAGTGGCTCATTGCATCAGAACGTATAAGCCTTCTTCTCCTGGCTGATTTGTCACTTGATCGATTAGTATCTCCAGCTGTTTGGATGGGTGAGTTGTCTACTGTACTGACAGTATCGCTAGTCTTTAATGCAGTGATACAAGCCCCTGATTTTACTTCAACGTCCAGTGCAACATGGTTTCTGCAATTCCTATCAAACACTTCACACACAGAGTTGTGGTGCTGAGAATACATATCCAGCAGATTATTAAAACTGAGTTTTCCGATAACAATATTTTTGTTCACACAATCTCTGTAGCTGTCGGGCACGTAAGAACTGTCATCTGAGGTTTGGAATGGCTGTACTTTAAAAAGTTCTTTTATGGAGCTTACAAGAGACATAATATAATTGGCCAAGTCTGCTTTATCATGTTTGTCTGGTAACATGTTATACTTTGCCAGTTTCTCCATGGCTTTGCTATAAATCACATTCACATCTTCATTTTGGGCAGTCTCACCGTTAAGCCATTTGTGCACATTTGCAAGACAAAAGGCTGCCTTGACAAAGCTGTAAAGCTCCTGCTTACTGGTCACGCAGTCTTCTCTTTTCTTGGTAAGGAGCCCAATCTCAAATGATTCCTTAGCTTGAGAAAGATAGTAAGATCTCTTTTCCGCTGGACAGGCTTTTGACAAACTATACGACAACAAACATGTGCCACGGATGTTCTGCAGAATTGGTAAATTAAACAAAATACATGTTAATATTTATTGAATTTCAGAAGGGCCATTTTAATACATTAGTTGGCCCAAGGCAAGGATCCCACTAGTGAGCCCAACACAGAACACAAGAGGTAATACAACTATATGAAGACAAAAAACTTGCACAAATTATGCTGTATGAGGGTTTCATACATTTGAAATGTAGTAAGGAAAGATATGTACCAGATTTGTTTTAATGAAAACAAGAAATCAGTTATCCACAAATAAAATGTGTTGCAAAGAGGATGTTATAGAGAAGGTGACATAGGGGTTATTATATTCCGCGCGCTGTTAGGGCAACTAAATTATTTCTTCTCGCACCCTCCTGAGGGTACGAACAGAAATCCTACTAAAGTGCCGGCTGCGAGGCTTTTTCCCTGGCGTAACGCATCGCTAACAACCTCGTGGCCGGCACTTTAGTCGGAGAATGCAGGTTCTCGCGACTAAAAACCCAGGTTAAGTCGTGAGAACCAAAAATTCTCTGACTTAAGTGATTGTAGTCTGACTACAGTGCGAGGTGAATTGAATAGCTCCGGGACCAACGTCCCAACACTATCCACCTCGCTCCGAACTGAATCGCCCCCATAGAGTGAGTTGCTTTAATTTAATACACAATTGTTGAGATAAATATGCCCGGTGGTAACTATAGGAGTGGCAGCAGCTATAAAACTGTAACTTAAAAAGTAGCAAGATAGGGGAAAAAAATAATTTTAAATAGTCAACAAATCAGCAAAGTATGGCTGGACAAAATATAGCACATGTAAAAGCCTACTAAATATACATAGTTTGTACTGTGTGTGAGGTGTAATATGCTGTTTAAATATTACAGATTTTGAAATATGTAATGGCATCATAAATCTATGGACTGTTGCATAACAAGGGTATCACATATCTATGGACTTTTGCATTATAAGGGTATCATAAATCTATGAACTGTTGCATAATAAGGGTATTAGAAGTCTATGAACTGTTTAGTTAATTAGAGATACTATATATACCAGTTTCCATAGGACATTCCAGGTCTTTATCTGTAAATCCATAGATTGGATTCCTTAATTTCCTAAAGGTGCCCATCCACTAGGCGATTAAATTGAGCGATTGAACGATAACGATATCATTCGAAAATAGTTTGAAAATCGTTTGCAGATTGTTTAAAAAATGTCTAAAACGACCAGCGATGCGCGCTCCCGCTGGTTATTTAGACATCTATCGGGCAAACATGCTGGACAACCTGATGATAATGTCAGGTTCAGCATGTTTGCAGATGATTGATGAGCCTACACTGAACGACTGCTCGTTCAGTGCAGGCACAACACAGACTGACAAACGAATGCACGATTACAATGTCAGAATCGTGCAGTCATTTTGAGGTCTGCTAGTGGATGGGCACTTTTACTTTCAGCAACCTAATGCCTTAAGAGAATAGAGCTCAGGATTACTTTTTCAGGCGGTTTTACGGTAGCTGGCGCCAAACAAATGCATGGGGCTTTTACAGAGTGAAAAAAACATCACGCTACATAGTTGTCCAAGATTTCTGCCTCAGAGATATTCAATTAATGCTCCTAATATAACTAACAAACCCATAGAATGCATATACAACACAGGTTTCTTTCAAACTTAGGGCAAGATGTATCAAGCTTTCCAAAGAGCAGAGAAGTTGCCCATAGCAATGAATCAGCTTCTACCTATCATTTCATTATTATTATTATAATTTATTGATATGGCGCCACAAGTGTTCCGCAGCGCCTTACAAAGTACATAAACAAATAGGTAACCAGTAACTTATAGTACAATACAATACAGGACGAGGACATACATTGCTACATTAGCGACCATAGCACCCATATAAGCAACAGAGCATAAGCAACCAAGTGTTAGGTGCCCTAGTGGGGAGTAAGAAGTAGATAAAAGTAAAGTAAGGAGAAGCATAAGAGGGTAGAGGGCCCTGCTCGTAAGAGCTTTGATAGAATGTACTTGATAAATGCTAGCTAGAAGCTGGTTGGTCGCTATGGGCCCTCTCCCCCTTAGAAAAAGGAATATTTACACAACTTATTTTTATAAAAAGTAACATAAAATTGTTTATTGAAACATATAACCAGGTCCAGGATAAATACCAAATTGGTGAGTACAAAGAGGGGTGTGTACAGGCTGAAGGTGGCTGCAAGTTTACAGGCTTCTGCTGCTGACAGTAATCTGTGGTCAAACTCTTCCAATAAGGTCTGTTAATAAAAACACAATTTCATTGTTAGATCCGCACAACATCTTGGTCGCACAAAATGATAGAAAATGTATAGTAGGATGTAAAGCATACATATATTAGGACAGCTTATCTATAAAATTGTGTAAGGTTGTTCCGTCTCCACAATGTGCGTTCTGTGGAAAGCTTGGGTGCGCGGCCCAAGGGCTCCCACTGCGAGCAAGAGAGATGGAACAGAGCTGGAAGAGGAGGCTGGCTGCTGGGGTAAGAGCGCGAGCGGTGGAGGGGAGTTATGATAAATCCGCTATTGGGGGGTAGGACGGAGCCGCTGGGAGGGACTGTGAGGTGAGGTGGGACACAGCCGCGAGAGAGGGGACAGCAAAAAAGGGCTAGTGTTGGGGAGGTTAAAACTGAGGTGACCCATCATATGCTGGCGCTGTTACAGTAGTATGAAATAATATATGGGGACTATTCTTTAAATGATAATTATTGGATATTTGCCCCATCTATATGATCGTTTTGCACATTCTTTATCATTAAAACATTATTAGCAGTAGGAAAATATCTGAAGAGAAGGATTTTGATTACTTTTATTTCCTTATGAAAGCACAAAAAAACATTTTTACATCCTAAAAATACTCCTTAATAGAGGTTTTTGAAATGTTATCACCAAATACATTTTTTACACAAATTTACAGATTCCTCCATTGTTAAAGACTAGGGGGCCCATTTATCATTGAATATTTGAGGTAAAATCCCCGAAAACTCCCATTTTCGGGGGTTTACCTCAAATATTAAGTATGCCCCTGACAGGCAGCCGCATCCCCCATAGGTTACTATGGGGGATGTGATGCTGCCAGATGTACCAATATTGGTAAACTAGCCGCGTTAGCAGCTGTAGCCCTCCCTCGGCAATGGCTGCCAGTCACCAGGACTGCGCATGCGCAGCAGCCCCGGCACTGGCTGACAGCTCTCCGGAGACATCGCAGGGACGGGCTCTTTTCGAAATCCGTGTCCCTGTATGTCCCGGGCGATATGATCGCATATTGCAATGCGATCATGGGCGGTACTGACATGCCCTGATTGCATTGCAAATGTGATTATTAATAAATGGGGGCCTATCTTCTTGTGTGTAACTGAAAATGAATATCTTGTCGGAAAACGATTTGGGAAAACAGTATAGATATAGGATAGCGAATTATCCCCTGGAACTAATCCCGTTTCACCCATTTCCTTAGGATATAATGTAGCACATACTCCACAGAAAAGAGTGGCATACATTTTTTTACCTATATGGCTTAAATTTTAGTTAGACAAAATAAATGTTATCAACAACAAAAACAATCAATCAAGCGGAACTAAATCGTCAAAATGTTTTAGTGTTTAACTGCAAACTCTGCATACTTGAAGCATAATTGCCTACTTTTAAAAAATAATTTCAAAGAGACTGCGCAATTAACAACTAGGCATTGTGTGCACAGCATGCATATCCTTTTCCACTCAAGGGGCTGTGTCTTGCACCAGTGGGGAGTGTCTAGTACTAGTCATGGGCATGTACACCACCACCAAGTGACCTATAGTTTGGGGCACAACATGCCACAGAGGGGCTTTATGCATGGGTGGCACTCAGCCAGAGGATGTATACATGGTGTGGCAGAACAGTGTAGGAAAGATAGCAATGTTACATTAAATTGATAACATTGTACAAGCACAAGCTGACCGCTCAGGAACCACAGCGATGATCCAGGAGGTTAGCCTACATTCCCTGGAGTCCAGGAGGTCTCACAATATTTCAGGACTCTCCTGGACATTCTGAAAAAGTAGGAAACTAAGATTAGGATTTGGCCCTACACGAGAATGATCCAACCCATAATGTATACGGTGACATTAATGAGGAAGGGCCTAAATGGTAAAGTCTTAGTTTCATTGTAGCTCCTGGAAGTAATAACATTTAAATCAAAGTGAAATCAGAATTCAGTCCTTTGGGTTTATCTAACCACAACTCTTGGTAAAAACCTTTTCCATTGCAGTAAGTAAATATTGTAGAATGCTGATAAAAATATAGTTTCATTTAGTATCAAGATTATAGAAAAAAAAAAAAGAATAAAGTACAATATGTGATCAGATGTAGCAAAGTGCACATTTTGGGGCATACTATAATTTGCACGGGTATATTTTTTTGTTCTCATATGAAACTAGCATTGGAATAGAATGGGAAATATTCAAGAGGGCACACAAAAAGAAAAAAAAAGTTGTTTAAAATGTATAGTAATGGTGTTTAATGACCTACCAAGCCCACGTGGCTGCATTGTTTGAACCTCTGGTAGTCTTCCTCACTCATGGATATGAAGATGTCAGCTAAAACACCAAGGGAAGTTGATATTCCCTTATAAAAGTATACAAAATCAAAGACAAAGTTGTTAAAAACAATGGACAGTAGTAAATTGGAACCATTATCACTTTATATGGCATAATACGTCCCATTGTGCCAATTCTAATGTTGTTATTTGTAATGTACTGTATGTGTTCATAATGAATACCCTCTTCTGTCTTCTGCTGCAATATTCCTTGGGCTGGGTTTGTGCATTAATACTGCTTGAGACAAAATATAGCCTCAAGAAGTACACTTACTTTCATCACGACTAAAAGGAACATTCTCAGGCCCTGTTGCTGGTGATTGTGAAGTCATGTGCAACAATTCCCACATTCTGTGCATCTGGATGATCTGTTATTGAATAGAAATGTCTTCCCAGCCAGTGACCAGCATGTCCAGCTGCTTAGGCCGTGTGAAGACACTATCTGGTGTCCTGATGACACAGTGTGTGGAAACATGCAGTCAAAGCAGCTGTAGTTGTTGTACAATCCAACCCAACTCCCTAAACATAATGTGAAGCCATTTATATTTATGCTGGGAGATCTAGAACAAATATTGTAATATTCTATTCAGTAAACTGAACCCTAGTCCTTACAGATCAGAGAATGATACCTATAAATATGTGACGACCACTTAAGATAAATGGCAAATGCTTTATAGAAAATTAGGTACTAATGAACATTTGCAAATATACAGGTGTTTATCAATAATTCATATAGATGAGGTTTCAAATTGAAAGGCGTTTTTCCTATATAGGCTAGACGTTCTGCCAGTTGCAATACTGAAAGAAACATATTGGGATACAGAATGGTAGAGAACAGTGGAATTATCTGCAGTGAGGAAGCCACAAGGTTACATACAATGCCATATCTTTGCTCCTATCCTGGTACTCATTATATATATATTTGTTTTCTACATTATGGTACTGTATGTCATGCAGAATCCATTTGCAATTGTAGTATGGTCTCTTTAAGATGACATTTTTGGTGTCCATTTACTAAGAAATGTGAAGTGTTGCATCCAATCCTATAGGTTTATTACATTTTCACTGCACAATGTCTGCATGCAATGTAAAGGAAAGTTAATATTTACCAGATTGTTTAGATATTTAAGAGGATTCTTGTCATTTGAATTAATGAGAGATTAAGAATTTAGCAGGAAAAGGCTGATAATCTTTATAACGAAGGTAATGGCATCAAGCACATTATATGCAAAGCTTATTTCCTGCTGGACTGTTGATCTTATGTTGATTAGACCAAAGTTCCCCGAATATGAATGACTGGTTAATTCTATCTTATACAATTGCCTCCAATGATTCTGGAAAATTGTTTTTATTGCCTTCGGTGTTAATGACAGCAATGTTTTGTGCAGAGATGACAGGTGATAGACCAAGAATGCTTGGTGCTAGCTAGTTGTTTTTAGCATATGTCTATTGTTTAAGATACCTCTTTTATACAAACAGATCTAGTGGCAATGAGAAAAATTATCTATTTCTGCTGGGCAAATTGCTTAGAGCAAGGGATGGGTTTTACACTGTGACTGCAAAGGGAAGGATTATTTGTTCCTTGTTTCACTACTGCATCTTTTCCCGACTATAATAATTGATCAATTACTTAAAACAGTAATTAGTGACCAAGATTACTCAGCAAGCTAAAACTTCCTCATTGCATCTCATTATCAGAGAGAAGAGCAAAGAGCCGTATGATTGCACAAGGGACTGGCCTGTCATTAAATCCTTTGCTTTAATGCCTCACTGGTAAGCTATCACTTAGCTCTTAAAAATAAAAGATTACAGAGGTGGAGGGAACACACCAAACTACTCCCATCTCTCTGATGTTGTACCATGAATGAAAGTCTACAAAGCAGCAATCATAGTACCACTAGTAGAGGTGCAGTATGATCTACCTTTTTGTCAGGTATGGGGAGTTCAAAAAAGCCAACAAGAGAGGTCCAGATCAGCTCAGCTGCCTCGTACCACATGCCTGCAATCATAGGAGAACAATGTCACAGACAAGGAATACATAGTTGGTCACATTTTAGAGTAATTTCCTGGGAGCTGGGAGAGTACATCTACACTGGTCCTGAACAATACTGACATGTTTACTGTACTTAGTTTTAGGGTAATTTTTTTTTCTATTTGCTTATTTTAACTGATAAATTCCAAAAAATATTTCCCGGGTAAGCCCATAAAACAGCCCCTGAAAAGTAGAATATACACATTTTCATGTGTGCAAATACAAATTAGTGGAAACTTGGCTTTGTTTGTGAAAATGAAACATAACACTTTTAATACATATACTGTCCTCAGGATTGTGAACACATTCATAAAAAGTGATTATTAGTTAAACTGTAATCCTAAATTCTTACCCCCAACTAGTACAAACGGGATGTAGTTAAGTGACCAGCAGACAATCCCGATGGCAGAATGCTGGGTAGGGATGTATGATAAGCGTCAAGATACTGATGCCTATCATAATCCCGCCGCTGGAATCCAGAACGACGCGGGCCGAACAAGGAAAGTCCGGAGCGTGCGTCTTCTTAGCCGCGAGGAGAGGGTTAGGTTGGGGGGCTCCTGGGGATCTTAGGTAGCCCCCCGGGAGGGTTAGGGATAGGCTAGGGGAAGGGGGGTTAGGGCTAGGCACCCCCCCAGGGGGAGGTTAGGTTCAGGCACCCCCTCAGGAGAGTTAGGTTTAGCTAGCGGGGAAGGAGTGTTAGGTTTAGGCACCCCTGGGGAGAGGTTAGGGTTAGGCGGGGAGAGGGGAGGGATAGCTTTACCTACCTCCGCCGTCAGACTCACATTGTCGGTATTTGAACTGGCGGCTGTTTAGCATTACCATCCCATTCCAGCATAGGAGTCCATATACAGGGATTCTACCATTCAGGTAATACTAACCACCCATATGTTACATTTGATTCTACAGATGTGCCAAACTTCTGGATTTTATATACAAGCCAAGTTATCAGAGACACAATTATTTGCACCCATATGTTACATTTGATTCTACAGATGTGCCAAACTTCTGGATTTTATATACAAGCCAAGTTATCAGAGACACAATTATTTGACAAAATTGGACAGAGCCAAGGCTACTGCTAGGAGGAAGAGCTACTGTGATTACTGTGTCAGGAAACAACATGACTCCAATTGGCTGCCAGAGAACACCATAGAAATAGCTTCCACATCATCACAATAAACAGAGTGCTACACATAGCAAAGTGCATAAAGCAGAGAGGGAACGGGTAGGTACATCATAGGGGTGGATATGGAAGGTCTTTTGTAACCACTAGCTACCAGATAGTAGGTTTGCGTTACACGCTAGCTACAAGATTGGAAGGTGATTTTAAAAACCCAGATTCGAGATCTACTTTATATACTAGCTACAATAGAGTGCTATGATTTCTAAATTTTCATGATACATTTGCCAAAAAATGGTCTCTGCCTTTCATACTATTCATCAGGATGAACTTCGTTTCTTGTTATACTAGCCACCAGAATGGGCGCTGTATTATTATGCACTGAAGCTATGGGCACGTGGGAGCTATGTTTATCAGAGTGAAGAGGCCTAAGTGTTTCTAACGATGACCTAACATAGCACCAAATTTTAGTTGTTGATAAATTTGGTGCCTAAAGTTAGTTTCTAAATGTGTGATATTCATGTTTTTAACTAGTGGCTGTTGGATTCATGCCCCTTATTTTTGTGGACACCCTAATATTACTAATTCTACAACTATCGATTGTATAACACAAGCACCCCACCATTTATATCCCAATCTTGGATAAGATGGAGACTATTGCACACCATATTCTGTAAGCTCACTTAATGTTGCAAAATTTCAGCAAATGTCTATCCCACATGTCAAGGCACTGATTTAGGCAGACTATACTTCCTATTCTTACTAAGTAAAGAGAGAACATAATTGTAGCTGCTGATCAGCCAAGATGCAGCAGTTAGAACTGGACTTTGTAATTACTTACAATGCCTAATGTCACGGAATCTGTAGGTAATGCCGCCGGATCTATTACCAGCAGACCAAATACACACGCCGGAAGCCCGAACAGTGAAGATCCCAACTAGGGCTGGTAAGTACCCTAACCCTCCCTTTCCTAACCTTAACCCTCCCTTAGTGGTGCCTAACCGTAACCTTCCCTAACCTCCCCCCATGTGATAATCACTACATCCCCTGCAGTGCAGGTTTGTATTATAGCAGCCGTAACAGAATGAAGTCGGATTCCATTGGCTGGAGCAGAATACATTATGAGATAGGTCCATATATAGGACAGGGGCTCTGAACGGTGACATGCAACGTTCTCGAAAGATAGGCTTTTGTAATTATTTACCAACAGTGTACCATGGGGAATCTAACTTCTTCCATTACAATAAACCTTTCAGTGCCCATAAAGGAATGATATAGTGGATGTGTTCCGTTTGATGGAAAGATTATGAGTTGCCAGCCAGAGGATTCCCATAATGAAAGAAATTTGGCATGAAGCTATCAAACAAAAGTGTCTTGTTTAAAAACCACCTGGTTTAATGTCCATTTGCAGATAACTTACTGACCCCAGAAGACAGAAAAGATCTATCAATAGTTTCTATATCAACAGGAACTTGGTTACAAGTTGGTTGTGGCACTGAAGGTGATGCCCCTAAAGTAACAGCAACATATTATAGCATGACTGAGTTGGTCATCTGAAGAGACCCAGAAGAAACTATTATTGGGAGGACAAAATGGGATTATTAAACTATTTTTTTTTTTTTTTAATCTCAGCGGGAAAAATTACTGTCATATAGTTCATTTGTTTGTGTACCTCAGATAGCACTTGTTTTATACCTGGTATCTCCATGGTTCTATGATTTATTTCGGCAGCTAGAGCCATAGTGCTCTGGACAATCACAAATAAAAAAATAAGCTTTTTAGCACAACAACTCGGTTTCTCCTCGATACTGGGAGTAATAATGTTGACTAGCAAGGGTCCAGGCAAAGCAGCGGAAGTATGGGGGAACTATAAAACAGGTGCACAGCTGACACTCCAAATCTTTTTCTCATTTCGAAAAATATTTATTATGAAGGACACATTTATCTTGCCTTTTTTTTTTTTTAAACGCAGGTAGCATTTGAAAACATTTACAGCACTGTTTGAGAATACCAAATACATTCAGAAATCCTTGACACATATGCAGTTTGTGCTGCAGCAGATTTCTGCAGTTTGTGCTGCAGCAGTTTGTGCTGCAGCAGATTTCTTAAATCATGCAGATGTTTCTGTATATCTATTATTTTCTCTTACAATACAGAGGGCAAGTTTCAGATTTGGGAATAGAGTAATGGTGCATACACACTGTTAGATTTTTCTTCAGATCTGAACGATAACGATTTAAAAAATCGTTCATATCTGAAGGGAAATCTGACATATCTGACATGCCTGAACGATGGGCGATAAACGATGCGCGTTCCCGATGGTCAGATAACGATATCTGACATCTGATGTGTTTGCAGTCAGACTTGGACAATTCCAATCATTTTAATGCAGTCAAAAATCGTTCAATCGTACGAATCTTTGGTAAAATCGTTGAAATCGTTCATCTGACAGATCTGAGAAATTTGACCGTGTGTATGCTCCATAATAAAGAGCAAGTAACTGTGCATCTTGGTAATAGCACGTTGCACTGCAGCTGGGGCAGATGTACAATGTGCAGAGAGATTTAGATTTGGGAGGGGAGTGTCCAAACTGACATAAATTGCAGTGTAATAATAAAGCTGCCCAGCATTTGTGGGCTACATGCAAAGCAGCAAGTATTTACCCCACATGCAAACAAATGTTACTATTTGCCCTCCTTGCATTGCAAAATGGTTAGTCCAGGTGTACAGTTACTTGGTTTATCTTACTCTGGGCCTGATTGATTACGGATCTCAAGTGCGCACGCAATAGCGATTACGCACACAGTTCAACTACGATAGTATGCTAATCCATTGCGATCGCTATGCTGTTGGAGCACAACATAAGGATGCCCACTTTACCTTACACACATCCGTAATGTTTAGCAAGACTGCGAAAACATCGGTACAATCGAGTACCATCGCAGCCTCACGCACACTTGCACAAGCTCTGACCATATTTAGGAATTGCTAATTTCATCACATGTTATGAGTCCTCAGGCTGTGTATGGCATCGCAGTGGCTGATTTATGCACGCGCTGATACCCACTGGCATGCCTGCGTTTTGCCGGCCACCCCCCTGTCACAATCCACAAACTGCACTTTCTGTCAATCACTCTGCGATGGGTCTGCGTAGTCACTGCGAATGCAGTGGCCAGTTCGCGCACACGCACTGCGATGCATACGCATGTGCAGAAAGCAACAATCGGACGATTGTGTGCTTATTAGCGATCCTTGCTGAATCAGGCCCTCTATTCCCAAATCTGAATCAGGCCGATATAGCAGTGGTTCCCAAACTCGGACCTCGAGGAACCCTAGTAGTCCATGTTTAAAGGATATCCATGATTCAGCACAGGTGACTTAATTAGTACCTCAGTCAGCTTGACTATATCATCTGTGCACAAGCATGGATATCTTTAAAATCTGGACTGTTAGGGTGCATTGAGGAGAGTTTGGGAAAGCATTTGTGCAGTGCTTTTCAAACTTAGTCCATTAGACATACTAACAGTCTGGGTTTTAAGGTTAGCCATGCTTAAACACACACGGTTACATCAAAATAACTGAGGTACAGTACTAATTAAGTCACCTGTGCTCAAGCATGAATATACTTTACACCTGGACTGTTATTGTGTCTTGAGGACAGAGATTGTGAAGCACTGACCTAGAGGAGTGGCTCCAGTGGACCATATTATTCTGTAATGACCTGAAGTCTTCAGGCATACAATTGGGATGGAGAACGGTAATATAAGAAAGAACATGTATACACACAGGATTACAGATACACATAGATTTCCCTTTAGCTAATTTATCAACTTGAACAGTTACAGTAATATGTAAAGAATCACTGGGACAAATATAGCTATTGTGAGCATTTACTGAGAAAAAAATCCAGAGCAATACAAATGACAAACCACTTAAAATAGAAAAAACAAGAACTAGTTACTATTACTGTAAATTCTATACAATATTGTCATCATCTGTAGGAAAACATACTGAAATCAAGTACACAGTAATTCTTTACCTAATTTTTGCAGGATTTGTCCTCGGATCTGTATGCACACAGACTGAACTAGAAGCCTATCACTTTCTTCACAATATTGCCATGTACCTGTTTATTGAGAGAATAAGTAAAGATAAAGGTAAAAATATAGCATAAATACCTCAGTATACACAATCCCCCAAATGACAATGGTGGAATGCTGTGAAAATGTTTACATGATCAACACTGGGAAAAACAAATAAACATATTTCCCAATCGGAGCTCGGATGACCTATGAATCAAATTTTCCATAAATTTGTGGTTGGAATGTTGCTCTACTGAATACTATTTTAACTAGGGATGTGCAGGCTCGGTTCTACTCGGTTCTGTTCGTTTTTTTTTACCGAATCTTATTGGCTATCCAAAACTCGTGACAGCTGAAACCCAATAAGATTCGGGAAAAAAGACCGAACGGAACCGAGTAGAACCGAGCCTGCACATCCCTAATTTTAACAGATTAGTATGAATCCAGGATCCAGCTGACCTGTATCTAAGAAGCAGATGGAGATGATAACAGCCAACCTCTTACAAACCAGCCTTGAAGTATTTCATACAACAAACCTTGGTAAACTGCCAGGCATCATTACTCTCACCTCTGCTTTCTCTAGTACAGAGATAATAATAGTAATCATAATAAATAATAATAATATTGTAATTAAGAGGTCTATGTACTAATAATCGCGGAACTGTCGCAATTATCTATCCATATTGCAGGGGGAATTTTCATTTTTAATGAAAATATCACCGCTATGTACAAAGGGGAACTCGCATGGACAGAGGTTGTGGGAACCGCTGTCCCTGCGAGTTATATCCCCGGCATTTAGTAGAAGTCTTTTGCGTTTGTGAAAGACACCACCTGTGGAAGCTGAAAACCCGAATGCGCACAGTGGAGCTCATTCAGACCCGCTTGCTAAGGCATGCTCGCTGCGATTTTCACACATCTGCGCATTCGTATAATTCGCAGTGCACAAGTCATTTGTTGCGATCTGATTTTGGTAGCTCGTAAGCCACTATCAGGTCGCTGCTTTGAGTGACAGATAGTGCAGTTTGTGGGTGGTAACAGGGCAAGGTGCTTGTGAACGGGGGAGTGGATGTGCGAACGCAGGCGTGTCTGAGTGTCAAAACGCTGTTTAAAAGGCATGCATAATTAACAAAGTAGCGTCATGGTACAAATCACCTGAATGTATTTCAGCCCGCACTGACCACAGTGCTTGCGGCAGGCTAAGGCAACCCCAAGGGCTGCGAGCAGCTCCGATGGCTCTCGATGGTCTCGATTAATCCTTCATTTCCCGGAGATGACGTGTGTTGCGAGTAGCAAGGGGGCGTCTTCAGACATTTGCGAGCGCACTTTGCCGTAGCTCGCCAAAACATAGTGGGCGTCCTTACGCGATGCAGTGTGAGCACTTCATTACAATATCCGGCCCCTTTTTGCCAGCAAGCGATTGCATCTTGCGAGCAAGTCTGAATAAGCTCCAGTGTCAGCTTCCAGAGTCGTCTGGGGGATGTGGCGGAGAGATCGAAAGATCTCTCTCCTGCACCTGGTGCCTCCATAGGCTTAAAGCTGTTTACACCATCTGTAGATGGTGTAAACTACTGGGGCTTTGCTTTTTGGAGTTTAGTACATACGGCTCAGATCGTAGTCCCCATTGATAATAATAGGGACTTCGATCTGAAGTTGTAATTAGCACTTTGCCTGAGATTTCTATGAAATCTCCTGCATTGTGCCATTAGTACATAGGATTGATACATAAAATTATGCAGAAACTGCAGTTTATGCATTATTTTATGTAACAAACAGCTCGATAAATAGGGCCCTATTTATGAGCATTAATTGGGGGTCGCGGTCGCACGCGCGCGTGGGGGGTATTTTGAGTCGTTCGGCACATGTGCGGGCACCTTGTCACTGAATTTTTCGCAAAAAATACAGTGAGAAAACTGCGGACGGGATTCACAGGGACAGAGATTTATCGCAATCCTTAAAATATGGCAATCCACGTCATACTGAATTGGGAAGTAAAAATAAAACTGAGTGGCTATTGCATGTAAGCCTAAATTCACACTTACAACAAACTCAGTTAACTTGACTATTATAAATATAATTTTGTAATGCTCCCAATTTTCTAACCTCACATTTCTTTTTTTTCCATCTAATGTTTTCCTTATTAAGAGGCTGGCAGGTTCTCGGAATTACTGTACTTAGAAATTCACAAAGCCTGTGAACTGAAATGTAAAGATACTATGGGCAAAATTTACTAAGCGGCGGTTTGAAGCCGGTTTCTATTCAATTCTAAACCCCGGAAATTTGGTGGCGGTTTCTATTCTATTCTAAACCCCGGGAGTTTGGTGGCGGTTTTGCAGCGGTTTCTAAATGACAGCTCTGTTCTATACTATTCTAAAATGTGTTTTGACTGTGGTTTTCCGGCGATTTTGCTTTCTGCAGATTTACTAAGGCCAAAACCGCTGCAAAACTGCCATCAAAACACATTTTAGAATAGAATAGAAACTGCCGTCAAACCGCCGCTTAGTAAATTTTACCATATAACTACATATTAAAATACAAATTTGCAGTGGAAACTCTTAGATGTAAATTTACTAAAGTGAGAGTTTTTAGAAGTGGAGATGTTGCCCATAGCAACCAATCAGATTCTAGCTATTATCTTCTAGAACAGGGGTTGCCAGACTTTTGGACTCGGTGATCTACTTTTAAAACTTAAAACCTTTTTGTGATCTACTGAGCCAAAAACGGGGGCGTGGTATGCAAAAAAAAGAGGACGTGACCTCACAGCAAGGAACGTGGGGGTATGTCCTGGCAAAATCACACATAGTATCCCCAATTCAAATTACTCCACACAACAGCACAATCTTATTCACATTACACCACATAGTAGTGTCCCTTATTCACGTTACGACACACAATAGTGCTCCTTAAACACAATGCCCACAGTAGTGCCCCTTATATAATGCCCACTGTAGTAGTGCCCCTTATGCAATGCCCACTTTATTAGTACCCCTTATGCAATGCCCACTGTATTAGTGCCCCTTATTCAATGCCCCCAGTAGTGCCCCTTATGTATTGCCCCCAGTAGTAGTGCCCTATATGCAATTCCCCCAGTAGTAGTGCCCTTTATGCAATGCCCCCAGTAGTTGTGCCCATTATGCAGTTCCCTTGTAGTTGTACCAATTATGCAATGCCCTCTTAGAGCCCCTTAAACAATGCCTCTGTAATGCCCTCATTAGAGCCCCTTAAACAATGCCTCTGTAGTTGTGAACATTATGCAATGCCCCCTGTATTAGAGCCCCTTATGCAGTGCCCCCCGTTGTGCCCTTTATGCAGTGCCCCAGTAATGCCCCTTATGCTGTTCCCCTCTAATGCCCCTTACGCTGTGCCCCCAGTACTGGTGCCCCCTCTCCTGTGCATTACTTACCTGGCCAGCACTCCAGTGTAGTCATCCACTGCCTGCCGCTGGCTGGATCTAATTAGATCCAGCAGGCACGCAGGCTCTTCACATCACGGGAGATGCAGGTGATGTCATGACGTCACTCATGCTCCCGCGCACTGCATCACTGGGAACGCTGGCCTCTGAAGCGATCAGAGGCTTCTTTAGTATCTGATCACTTCAGAGACCAGCATTCCCAGGAACTACAGCAGGTTGGTCGCGATCTACCGGCAGGAGCTCCGCGATCAACCCGGTAGATCGCGATCGACTTTTTGGCCGGCCCTGTTCTAGAAGGTGCTAGGTAAATGTTAATTTGAATCTGATTGGTTGGGCAACATCTCCACTTCTAAAAACTCTCACTTTAATAAATGTACCCCTTATTAGGTTCTAATATGGTGGGGGAATGATGGGGAAAGGAGACAGAAGGAGTAGAAGATAGGATGGGGAGGAAAGTCAGTCAGATGTAGGTCATACAGTAGCAAGAGGAGTCGATCAGTTAAGATGTAATTGGTAGATGTACCTTAAAGTGGCACAAGTATCCCATAAATTCTGGAAATACATTAATACATTCATATATTCTGCTTAGTACTACCACAAAGGTTGGAATCATTAGGGATTTCCAATCTGCCTCCAATTTTCAGGTGGATGCAGAAATAACTTGTCATATTAGCTTAGCCCCAAGAAATTTCTATTTTTTTTAATTTAAATAAATTAGCTGTTTTTAAAAGACAAAGAGATTTGCTGATATTCTTAATACACAACTGCTTTATCACTGGGACCCATGCATCCGTCTCACCTGTTGCTCCATTGTTGCTTATTAAACTGCTTAAAATATATTCTGCTTTCAAAAGCTTTCCTGTAGGAAAAAAATATGACGGTGAATGATGTTTACACAGTTGTTATTAAAAAACCCCCCATAAAGATGACCTTGTAAAACTATTCTATTATAATTTACTTGATGTTTGTGCATATACAGTATATATATGTAGGTATCGTTATGTTTTATGGCAGGCATGTCAAAGAGTGTGTGGGCCGCAACGAAAAAAAAAAAAGTCTTATATGCAATTTTGAAAGGTTTATTATTAATAAAAAACAATGCAGTGCCCTCTGTAGTGCCCCTTATGCAATGCCCCCTGAATTTGTGCCCATTATGCAATGCCCCTTATGCAGTGCCTTAGTAGTGCCCATTATGCAGTGACCCAGTAATGTCCTTAGTAGTGACCCTTATGCAGTGCCCCCAGTAATGCCCCTAGTAGTTCCCCTTATGCAGAGCCCCCAGTAATGCCCCTTATGCAGAGCCCCCAGTAATTACCCTAATGCAGAACCCCAGTAATGCCCCTTATGCAGAGCCCCCAGTAATGAACCTAATGCAGAACCCCAGTAATGCCCCTTATGCAGAGCCCCCAGTAATGTTCCTAGTAGTGCCCCTTATGCAGAGCACCCAGTAATGTCCCTAGTAGTGCCCATATGTTGTGCCCCAAGTAATGTCCCTAATGCAGAGCCCCCAGTAATGCTCCTTATGCAGAGCCCCCAGTAATGTCCTTAGTAGTGCCCCTTATGCAGAGCCCCCAGTAATGCCCCTTATGTTGTGCCCCCTTTAATGCCCCTTATGCTGTGCCCCCTCCCAGTATAGAACAGGCCCCACTCACCTGTGCAGTACTTACAGTACCTATCTTCACGATGGTCACTGGGTACCGCTCCAGTCCGCGCCGTCTTCACTCCCACCGCCCCGCATACACGCTGACGCTGACTGGATCTAATTAGATCTAATTAGATCCAGTGCAGCAGGCGCAAGCTCTTCTCGTTGTGGGAGACTCGGGTGACGTCATCCGCGCGCTGCATCACTGGGAACGCTGGCCTCTGAAGCGATCAGAGTCTTCTGAGACCAGCGTTGCCAGCTTTAACTAAAGTAAACACTGCCTTGAGATGAGCTACGATCGTGGCAGGGGTGCGGGTCGCATATTATATATATGTGGGCCCATACTGTCTGGCCTCATAAAATGTTTATTCGGGCCTCATGTTTGACATGCCAATTTTATGCTACGTTATTGTTTGGAAAAATGTGAATAAGGACACCGAAATGTTGACTTTAATGTGACTTTTTTTGCTACAAATACAAGCCTTTTTGCAATAAGACCGGGAGTGCCATACATGCACACATATGTACGCATACACACAAATCTTTATGTGTGTATGTGTTATGTACAAATAAATGTGTTTACAATTCTACACTATGAGAGTACTCTACTCTTCTCTCCCATTTTCTATTGTGATTGCTTGAGCTAAAATTCTGCATACTACATGTGATAGAGAAGGGGGTCTTCAACCTTTAAGGCAGTGTGGGCCACATTAAAAAATTAAACGAATCCGAGGGCCATTAAGCTATACTGCAGTATTTAAATGCTGCCCACTCCTCACACAATTATGACCCATAACTACCCCCTCCTACAATTTTAATTATGTCCAATAACTGCCCCCCTCTGCAGTGCCCCTTATACAGTGCCCCTAGTAGTGGTCCCCCTATGCAATGGCCCCAGTAGTGGTCCCAATTATGCAGTGCCCCCAGTAGTAGTCCCCCCCTGCTGTGCCCCTTACACAGTGCCCCCAGTAGTAGTCCCCCCTATGCAGTGCCCCCAGTAGTGGTCCCCCTTATGCAGGCCCCCAGTAGTGATGCCCCCTATGCAGTGCTTCTTATACAGTGCCCCCTGTAGTGGTCCCCCATGCAGTGCCCACAGTAGTAGTCCCTTCCTATGCAGTGCCCCCAGTAGTGCCTTTTATATAGTGCCCACAGTAGTAGTCCCCCCCCTATTCAGTGCCCCCAGTAGTGGTCCCCCAGTGCAGTGACCCCAGTAGTAGTCCCTCCCCAGTAATGCCCCGAGTAGTGGAAACACCCAGTAGTGCCCCCAGTAGTGGTCCCCCGATGCAGTGCCCCCGGTCAGTAGTGGTCCCCTCCCCAGTAGTGCTGCAAGCAGTAGTCAAACCCATCCCCACAATGCAGTGCCCCCAGTAGTGGTCCCCCCCCAGCAGTGCAAATAAAGACACACTTACAAAAATGAAAAAAAAAAAACACTTACCGGGCCGGCCCGCTCTGAATTATGGGAGAGACGTCATGACGTCTCTCCCATCACCCATTGCAGGAGCCGGAAGATGGAGCTCATGAGTGAGCTTTAGCCCGGTTCCTGTGTGGGGACTCACGATTTGGGCATTTTTTACACGATCTGTCGTTCCAATGCGTCGGAGTCGGCCAGATCATGTAATAAATCGGAATGTGTGTAGGCACCTTTAAAGATTTTTTAAACTTATTCATTAGAATTGTATTTCTTACTATAAAGGACACCTGCCTGATATATTTTGGTATATTCATAAGGAGAGGTAACTAGCAATATATTTTTTCATTACAAATAGAAATATTGGCAAATCTTATGACTGAACAATTGGAAATACAGATACTACTCTATTCTAACAACAACTCTGAAGCATAAATAGATTAATGGGAATCCTAAATTCCCATTGTTTGCGGTGGGACACATTTGCACGAATAAAAGGGAAAACATCTCCAAAACACAATATTTATTTACTTTAATGCCTGTCATTTCTGTTCATCCCCATGACCTCATCTTCGTACAAGAAAAGGTGTGACTTTACATGGCACAATTACTTTTGCCTATGTATTTCATTTTTTTGCCAATGAACTATTCCAGAGGTTCCCAAAGTCCGCCATTACAGTCCACGTTTTAGGGATATCCAAGCTTGAGTCCAGATGGTTAAATCAAATGGATTGAGGTACTAATTAAGTCACCTGTGCTCAAGCATGGATATCCCTAAAATGTGGACTATAATGGCAGACTTTGGGAACCTCTGCACTATTCATTTATCCGACATAATGACAGTGTTTGTAATTTACAACAGCGTACTTTCTTTGTCCTGGTAAAATGGGGAGTCAAGGGAAACATAGAATTTGATGGCAGATAAGAGCCACTTGGCCCATCTAGTCTGCCCCATTTTTAAACATATTGTTACCTCAGCCCTTATTGATCCTTACTTCTTCTGAAAGATATCCTTGTCTATCCCATGCATGTTTAAATTGCTCTACTGTCTTAGCCTCTACCACCTCTGATGGGAGGCTATTCCACTCGTCCACTACCCTTTCTGTGACGTAATTTTTCCTCAAATATCCCCTGAACCTACCACCCTCCAGTTTCAGAACATGTCCTCTTGTTCTAATACTTCTCTTTCTTTGAAGAATGTCTCCTTCCTTTACCTTGTTAAAACCCTTTATATATTTGAACGTTTCTATCATGTCCCCCCTTTCCCTTCTCTGTTCCAAACTATACATATTAAGATCTTTTAGTCCTTCCTGGTACGTTTTGTGGTGTAGACCTTGCACCATTTTAGTTGTCCTTCTTTGTACAGTCTATAATGTATTAATATCTTTCTGGAGATAGGGCCTCCAGAAATGAACACAGTATTCGAGATGAGGACGTACTAATGACCTATACAGTGGTATTATCACTTCTTTCTTTCTGCTACTGATTCCTTTCCCTATGCAACCAAGCATCTGACTTGCCTTCCTCATTGCTTTGTTACAATGTTTGCTTGCCTTTAAGTCACCTGAAATAGTGACTCCTAGATCCCTTTCCTCTTCAGTAGTTTCCAGTATAGTGCCATTAATACTATATTAAGCCTTTGGATTTTTTGAGACCTATGTGCAAGATCTAGCATTTTTTGGCATTAAACTGTAGGTAGTGCTGAAAATATACCAATAAGATATCAATATCCCCACTACGCTTCACTTACTACCTTGTTGTACTGCTAGTTTTTCCAAAAATAAATCATGCTTGAATTGAAAAATAATTCCATTTCCTAGGTAAAAGTAAGTCCCAAAAACATTGCTTTGCAAACAGACCACTGCTCATTTGCATCTGCACCCTCTAGCTGGCAAAGTGATGTAGGAGAACAACACTCTGTCTATATGAAAAAAGCCAGACATCACAGGACTTTCTTCCTTTTCCCAGACATGGAGTGTAGTGGCCACCAAAAACATGCTGCCAGCAAGAGTTAGTGGACCAGTGATGGGCACAAAACGTAAAGGGATCATTTGAATAACCATAATACCAGAACCTAGGTATTGTAACTATAAAAATATAAAAAATAAAATATATAAAATTACCAAAAAGAAACTAATAAGCAAAATACATGCACATTAGAGAGAAACGTGTGTTTGGTTAGTGGCACTGTTTGTTTAGTCAAGTGGTCCTACTGAACAGGATATAGGAAGAAGCCCTTAGAAAATGAATAGATTATGTTGTGTAGAGGCTGATATAGGAGGCTGTTGATCAAAAGTTATGCAGTTCAGATACCCTGTTTGAAAGCAGCAGGGAATATTTGTTAGGGACAAAAGCCCCAATTAGTATTTTCCACGCCCTTTCACAAATCTCTCTATCTCTTTTGGCTCAGAAACTCTTTATCTTTCCTCCTTTGTTAGAGGAAGGGGAGGTTGGCTCAAGATTTCAAAAGATGCCACTGGGTTCAGAAGAATGTCATCACTATAATGACACAGAGTGTCCTCTTGAAAGTCAAGTAGTTCCTAATTGGGACTAAGCTGAGAAAATAGAGTAAGATCAACTAAGAGTTACGTCACCTGAATTTACAGATACACGAGCTTGCCGTATAACCACCTGTGGCGCTATTGGTGCGGATGGCCACGTCTTGTGCAAAGCCTTGGCAACAGACAACAGTTTTCTGGATGCATCAGCCCAGTATAGAAACCGGTCAATCAGGAACACAATGGCAGCAGCAGTTCTACTGTCAGCAACCATGATAGAAGCCTTCAAAAACACCTATCATCAGAAATAATAACAACATCAATAAGGCATGCAATTTGTACATAACAGTCTCAGGGCCTGATTCAGCAGCGTACCCAAAAGTGATTACAGACACAGTTGACTGATTGTTTGCCATTGCGCATGCGTACAAGCCGCTCTGCATATGCACAGCGATCGCATTACAATTACGGACGCACAAAGAAATCTATCGCAGGCTGTCAGTGTTTGGGGGTGGTGACGGGGGAGTGGTCAGAAAAATGCAGGTATGCCTGTCTGTTTGAATGCCGTTGCATGGGCGTGCATAAATTAGCCACTGCGGTTGCATACACAGCTTGAGTACTCATTGCGTGCGACAAGTAATGCAGTGTCTGCAGCTGGTTAGACCTGCTGTAAATGCTGCATGACGGGCCGATGTGCGTTGATAATGCCGATGTTTACATAGAAAAGCGAGTTTGGACGGATATGAGAAAGCAGCAGTGGGCGTCCCTATGCAGACTGTGCTTTGGCAAGCATTTCCATATATTCGCAGCTACGTTTTCGTACGAAATCGCAGCTGCTTTCGCAATTGTGTACGCTGCTGAATCAGGCCCTCAATACTCTTTTCGGAACTGAACTTCTCAATGTCATTGTGTTGCTTAATATTTTAACTATTTGTTTCAACATGAAACTGAGGACATTGACACATGACGGTTTTAAACCAATAATAAAGATATTTTCTGAGACAAACAAATTTAACATGTTGAGAATGTCATCACAATGTTTTGCACAGTTTTAATAAACTGTTATTAGTAATCGTTATAATCCTTAAATGTAAAATAATTGTATGGCAATGAATAACACACCTCCTCCCACTAAGGTGCTGATTCAGAGCATCTGCCAATATCTGCCTACCTTATATAAAAAAATTAATTGGTGTGTTTGTTTGTCTGTCCGGTTATGCATTGGGACAGCCCTGCATCGACTGGGATGAATCCAATGCGAGGTGGTCCAGTTGGATCCTGGTCTGGTTTTAGGGGGGGTATGGGTACCGGTCGGGTCTCTCGGTGTACGTTGGGCAGAATTTTAGTAATATTATTAACAGTTTCATATATTCTTATATAGTGCAGAATAATCCGTTGCACTTTACAATTGGAAACAACATTAATAGAACAAACTGGGTAGTGAAAGACAGACATAAAGGTAAGAGGACCCTGCACGCAAGCTTACAATTTATACGGAAATAGGTGTTGATACAAAAGGAACGGTGCTATATATTGCAAATTGGTTCAGCAAAATTGCAGAGGTTTTTGGTGAGCTTTATGATCCAGTCAAACACGAAAGTTGGCCTAGGGTAAGGAGGGTGTGAAAGCGAAGAAAGTGAAAATAAGTGAGGTTACAGTATGTGTGGACTGTAAGAAGGGATGTAATTAGATAGGGAAGCTATGAAGGTTATGTGGCCGGTTCTGGATCTGATAAGCTTGTTTGAAGAGGTGAGTTTTCAGGGAACACTTGAATGTTTGGAGACTAGCAGAAAGTCTTATTGTGCGTGGGTGCAGCCCGAAAAAATTCCTGTAACCGTGTTTGGGAACAAGTAATTTGTGTGGATGAGAGACGCAGATCTTGTGCAGAGCGGAGATCGGGTTGGGAGATGTTTTGAGATAAGTGATGTATGTTGGTGGGGTTTGGTTAATAGCTTTATGTGTAAATAAAACTATTTTACAATGAATACGGTAGAAAACTGACAGAGCGGATCAGCAGACAATGAATGTTTGGCGAGGAAGATCAGCCTCACAGCTACATCAAAATGGATTGTAGCAGCAAGAGTCTGTTTTTGGGAAGACTATAAAGGAAACTATTGCAATAATCAATGCGGGAAATGATGAGTGCATGGATTAGAGTTTTTGCAGTGTCTTGTGTAAGAAATGGTTGAATTTTGGATATGTTTTTTAGATGTATGTAACATTCTTTTGAGACAAATTGAATGTGGGGAACAAAGGACAGTTCAGAGTCAAGGATGACACCTAGGTAACGGGCTTGTGGGGTGGTGTTGATTGTCGAGTTATCAACAGTGATAGAGATATCAGGTTGGTAACTACTGTTGGCTGGTGGAAATATAATTCATTCTGTTTTGGATATGTTAAGTTTGAGGTGGCGAGATGCCATTCAATATGAAGTGGCAGAAAGACATTCAATGACACGGTCTAGCACAGATGGCGACAAATCTGAGGAGGATAGGTAGATTTGCGTATCGTCTGCGTACAGATGATACTGAAAACCAAAAGAGCTAATTAGTTTGACGTGAGGTGGTATAGATTGAGAAAAGCAGGGGACCTAAGACGGAGTCTTACGGTACTTCAATTGACAGAGGTAGTGAAGAGGAGACAGAATCAGAAAAGCAAACAGTGAAAGAGCGATTAGATAGGTAGGATGAGAACCAAGAAAGGGCTGTATCCTGAAGACCCAGGGATGGTAGTGTTTGTTTGTGAATAGTGGGCAACAGGGAGCCTGTTCTGAGCCTTCCACTGGATGGATTTGTACGAAAACTTCACAGAGTGGAAACATTGGATCCCAGAAGACACACTAGGGAGTTGAAGTTCTGGTCAGATCTCCCGTTGGTGTACTCTGGGCAGAACTTTGACCCAGGGACGCAGGGCAGACGCGGGGAGCCTGTTCTTGGCCTTCCACTTGATGGATTTGGATGAAAACTTCACAGAGATGTGGCAATTGGTGTGGAATGCCTAATGGAGTGGTTGGAGTCCCGGTCGGACCTCACAGCAGAATGAGGCGGGTAGAACTTTAACCCAGGGAGCCTGTTCAGACCGGGGGAGCTTGTTCTGAGCCTATATATTATACACACACAAATCTTTTGTGCAAGAGAGTCATCATAAATCACTGGATCTTTGCGTACACTCATCTCTGAACAGACCATAATTCCACCTACATTCCTATAGCAGACTTATACTAAGTTTGAATACTCTGTTGCCACCCAGTAACACCCATTTTACCGCAAGTGGGTGCTACTTTGAATAGCCAACAGATCTGCAGAGATGCGTATGTTGGCATCAGATGGCCTTGAACGCTTGCACATATCTCTCAACATTCTTCACAGCATCTATTCACCTGCTGCTCTGCAGAGCAACAGTGAGTGCCCTCCCCCAACTTCCCCCCACTGTGGGTAGGACAGCAGGACAGTCCCTAAATAGTTGGACTTTCCCGCCGAAAGCATAGCGCAATAGATTGCAGATGTGGCCATTTGCGTGCAATTCTGAATCAGGCCTTAAATAATCAATGAATATGTAATCTACTCTTCCCAACTGGAACTCAGGTATGTGTGTAAAACAAGGAGATAAAACAAGGTGGTTGCAATATTAGAAATTTAGACTAACCATTACAGATGGAAAGAAACTATTTTGCAACCTGCTGGTATGACGTTTCAGGGCAGTAAGGAAAAAGGGACTGACATGGGTGACTAGGATCAGCAATGATCTTATTAGCTTTTGCTTTGCTTCTCCTAACAAAATATCCTTCAACTCTGACAGAGATTCAAATTTACAACATGTGGAATTCCCGTACCACACAGCTATAGAATTACACAGCTATAGAAGTTTATAAGACTATGCCTCGGTAAACCCACTCCCCACAGTCTTCTTAAGAAGAAAAGGTGTTGCTGAGCCTTCCCAACTACAGCTGAAATATGAGAAGACCAAAGAAAAATCATCAGTAATTTTAATGCCTAAGACCGTCAATCCACTGACTATCTCTACCGCCATACCATTCAAGAATAATGGCTGTGGGGCAGTTTTCCTAGCTCTCCTAAAATCTATCACTACCTACAGTACTTGGTTTTCTTGCCATTGAAAAGCAAACAATTATACTTCCCCCCACTTAACAAGTTGCTCTACCTCCTTCCTATAACTTTTTTTGTCCCCACCAGTAATCATGTCTACAACTGTACTGTAGTATCATCTGCAAATCACAATTATATTAGACACTGAGCTTGAAATGCAATCGAACGTATACAAAGAATATAAAAAGGGTCTTAAAATATACCCTTGAGGCACTCCTTTATTTAATATAAGCTCAGACGAAAGTGCATCACCCATCTTGACCGATAGCGGATAATCAGTCGAAAAATCTAACAGCCAATTACACATGGGGGCACAAATATTAATCTCGCAAATCATGCCAATTAGCACAGCAGGTAGCATGGTACTGAAAGCAGAACTATAATCCACAGACAACAACCTTGTGTATGAGTTTCTGTTTTCTAGATGACAGAGAACTTTGTGGATAACCATAAGAACAGAATCGGTAAACTGATGGTAGTCAAAACCTACCAGAACGCCATTCTTAAAGTGTCCCAAAATAACTCTCTCAAAACACTTAACTAATGATTTCAGAGCAGTGGGATGATAGTCATTTACACCAGATACTGATGAGCATTTAGGGACTGGAACCATCAAAGTAGTTTTAACATATCTCAAATAATACACTGAGCTCATGACAAAGCAAAAAAATCCTAATAAAAATACCCAAAACTGGTCAGCGCACTCACGAAAAGTCCTACCTGGAATACAATCTGGAACCAGGGTTTTCCCAGCAATCATTTTACATAAACATAGCCTAACATCGGACTCGTGTAAAGTAAAAAAAACCTTCAGAAGGGGACAAACAATATTTACACTACAGGGGTCAAATTAGTCTCTTCAAGCCTTGCATTACATTTATTAACATAATCTGCAGAAGAATAAATCGAGTGATCAGATAAACTGTTGGCGCTTCTATGTAAGCTGCAGCCCCTCCAAAACAATCTTCCCTAAAAGATCTAAATACATACTGGAGAAACAAAAAATTTAAGGATGGCGCTGCTTACTTTATCACAAGTTAACAGTAATAAGGAGGGTGGATACTTATCCGTAAATGTAGAACTAATAATGTCCCTCTTAAGATGGTTATTTTCTTTTTTTTCCTTCTTTTACCAAAGGCTCCTTTGATTATGGAGTGGCCACATTAGGTGCTGGATTCTAAGTCGCACACAAAGCCTCTATATGTGCGGGCCGCACATATAGAGGCTTTGTGTGCGACTTAGAATCCAGCACCTAATGTGGCCACTCCATAATCAAAGGAGCCTTTGGTAAAAGAAGGAAAAAAAAGAAAATAACCATCTTAAGAGGGACATTATTAGTTCTACATATACGGATAAGTATCCACCCTCCTTATTACTGATAATCTGCAGAAGGACTACCTACTTTATAAGTACAATGATTAACAGCTTTATAATCAGTTATCAGTGACGGTTCTAGGGTCGGGCTAACAGGGCCGTCGCCTGGATCGCCGGCTCCTAGAGGGCGCCGTTGAGTGCCCAGGAAAAAAATAATAAAAGGTGCCTAGAAAAAAAAATGGGACCGTCCCCGCACCCCCCCGTGGCCGTATAGTCATCAGATGTTGACTGACCCGGCGGCCGCATCCTGCGGGCGGTGGGTGGCAAGCAGCATGTGAGCAGTGATGTCATGTGGGGGGAGCTTAGCAATGCCGCTTCCAGGGTATTGCAGAGTGCTGCAGTCTCAGTCCCTCCACTGCGCGGGCACACGTGACATCACATAGGAGGCAGTTTTAAATGAGGGTTCCGATCTGCTCCTCTTTGCGGTAATGATCCTGACACAGGCGCCGGGCTGTCTGAAGAGGCGCTGGGTCCCAGCTTCCCGGCAGCAGCGCTTCTCTGCACTCCACAATGAACACCCTGCTGCCCTCTGTCACAGTAGCCCAGCCGACGGAGAAAGAAGACTGCCTATGGTAAGTTTACTACGGGGTGCTGCAGTAGATTGGGGGAGGGGGTTAAACACAACTGGGGCACTACTATAGGGGGCATTACCAATGGGGGCACTACTACAGGGGGGATTACTACTGGAGGCACTACTATAGGAGGCATTACTACCGGGGGCACTACTATAGAAGGCACTACTTTTATAGGGGACATTACCACTGGGGGCACTACTACAGGGGGGATTACTACTGGGGGCAATACTATAGGAGGCACTACTACTATAGGAGGATTACTACTGGGGGCACTACTATAGGAGGCACTACTTCTATAGTGGGGCATTACCAATGGGGGCACTACTACAGGTGGATTACTACTGGGGGCACAACTATAGGAGGCACTACTACTATAGGGGGCATTACCAATGGGGGCACTACAATTGGTTGCACAGTAGTGCACTACTATAGGGGACATTACCAATGGGGGCACTACTATAGGGGCATTGCCACTGGGGGGCACTACTATAGGGGGCATGGGCACTACTAATGGGGGCACTGGATGGGGGGCACCACTACCGGGACCATTGTATAAGGGGCACTACTACTGTGGGCATTGTATAAGGGGCACTACTACTGTGGGCCTTGTGTATAAGGGGCACTAATTTGGGCATTGTGTAAAAGGGGCACCACTGTGTGTCATAACATGAATAAGACTACTGTGTGGCGTAATTTGAATTGGAGATAATGTATTATAAAGGGCATTATTGTGTGTGACACAATGTATTACACAGGGCATTACTGCGTGTGGCATAATGTGTTATACAGGTTATTACTGCATGTGGCATAATTTGTTATAAAGGGCATTACTGAGTGTGGCATAATGTGTTATAAAGACAGACTGTGTAAGGCGCATTACTGCACATGGCAATTATTCGCCATGAGGGGAGAGCTGGGGGGAGACCAGCACCTCCGCAAGTGCTGCCCCACAGTGTGATGAATTGGGGGTGTTCCGCAAGGACACGCCTCCTCTCTAAAAACACGCACACGCAGAGGAGCGCGGTCTAAAAAAATGTTGTGTTTTTTATTTTTATTTTGGGGGAGGGAGCGCCAACTGGGAACTTTCGCCCTGAGCGCCACAATATCTAGAACCGGTCCTGTCAGTTATATGCTTATTTCCGGGTCACACTGGCCTCGAGTTACCAGATTCCCTAAAGTGGCTCTCAATTTTTTTAGACAGTTGGGAGGAATGGTTTATTTATATGAAATAGGTGTAAAAGGTGCACATTATTCGTACCTTGGCAACACCATGTTACAAGCAGATTCAGGGTAGGGGTGCGGCCTAGTGCAACTCTAAATAGCAGTGTTAAATAAAGCTGTACAGTATTTGTGTGCTACATGTAAAACCGAACTGAATGAGCTGACTCTATAAGAGCCCTAAATTAATGTACAAAAATCGAATAATCATGTTCATATATACATTTTTGTGAATACTAGATTCACTCCTGATACCGTGTGAAATGGAATGGTGGCCGGCAGGAGTGGACACGCGTAAGTTGGTAGAGTTAACGTGTGTAGAGATACAGTAACTGCGACATAACAGATGTGTCCACATACATCTATCCTCCGTGCCCTACATGTCACATTACACAACGCATGAGCGCAGTGCGTCTTATTCGCAAAGCGACTGCGTTTATCAGCAGCTGTGACACTGTAACGTAGCATTTCTCATGCAGATACACCTGCAGTCACACACAGAATATAAGTATGCCACATATCATTTTAATCAGCAGAAGCTGCATGTGCGTCCTATTCGCATCGCTGTGCGAATAAGACACATTGTAATGGAAAAAGTTGCACATAAAGATGCCCAGCGCTACAGAGTCACTCCAAGGGCCATTTAAAGCGCAAGGAGGCTAGGTGTATGTGGACACATCTGTATATATCCCTTCTAGGTGGCATATTATTTGCGGGTGCAATGATGACGACTATTATCAGCACTGTATAGGCAATTCTGATTGGCTGACTAAAATCATTGATGTTACAGTTGCAATTAACAACACGTATCATGTGCAGCAGCTTGAAATGAGATGCTTGTTGCCCTACCACCTTGCTCATTTATGCACTTGATTTCCTTTGAGAAAATCCGCTGTGGTCAAAAGAAACATGTGAGGAGCTTCTTATTTTTAAACACCACTGATTCTGGAATGACCTCCACATCGGTAATTGAACTACTATATTATGTTACATAATTGCTAAAGCTCTGCTACAAAGTTATCCATTAGCGAGTGTCATTGCTTTCCATCACTAATTTACTATAGCATGCTAACGATCAGTCTGTGACTGTTTGGAAAAATGACGTATGCGGCTACCAGTGAGGGCTCACGTATGTTTGAAGCGGTGTGTGCTATCGCCGGAGCATATGGCAGGTCACAAGCCAGCTCCATTAGCCCTCACAAACATCGGAAGTACTGCATTATCTCCATACAGTGGCAGAGGCTTGTTAAGATACTGTTATAAAGCTCACAACCTCAGCAGTCTATTTGAAGGCGAGGTCCGTTGCAGTTAATAAACTGTGCAGCAGTAAATAGACTTACAGGAGCTGATCAATATTAAATCTTGTGGTACTGGGATATTTTTAAACATCCGCTTGGTAAGCAGAGACCATCACATTATTACTGTGTACCGATAATGTGGTGCATTCTGTCTTTATTAACTGTATGCAGCCAGTACAACATTTCTATAAAGTGATTTCAGAATAAATGGGACATTGGAGAATCACCCCATTTAGGGATATTCTATGATGGAAACCAAGAGTTCCTATACAAGTGTTTGATATATCATATATATTTTGAATGGTGGTGTTTATACTGTATCTTTGGAACATATCAGTATATTGACTGTGCAATATAGTAGTAGTATAAGATTAATGATTTAGGGGCATATGTATCAAAGCTTGATGTGAGATAAAATTGTGAAATATATATCACCAATCACTCAGCTCCTATCATTTCTTAAACACAGCCTGCAAAATGTAAGTTAGAAGCTGACTGGTTGGTGATATATATCTCACAATTTTATCTCACATCAAGCTTTGATACATATGCCCCTAAATGTTTTAAAATATGTACAATAAATATTTGAATTTATATATTTTTATTAAAGATTTGTTAAGCCTTTTTATTTTACCCTATTAGCGCTGTGATTTTCTTGTCATTTATGCACCAGTGACAGGCTTATCTGGCTGATGGGACTATCTACTGGGCAGAACTAGCCTTCACTTTAGCAGTTTCCCAATCATTGCACGAGTCAGTATGCACACATCAGTAAACCAGCGGACCTCTTAACCAGATTGGCAGGTGGTATTCCATCACTGCATAACCAACTACTACACCTACCAGATCTGATGCTTATCTGAGTCCACTATACACTATATGGAGCCGTCCACTAGAGTATGCCTATTTCTATACCGACAAGCAGTCAAAAGGGACTCTGCAGGGCGACACCTTACTACGGCACTGGCCATGCCGTCTCTTACATTCATCAACTAAACAACTCCTGCACAACCCTACCTGTAGAGTTGATAAGTTGAGTCGACTCCACGAGAAGTATCAGAACTTCAGCACTTTTTAAATATGACCTAACTGTATTGATAGTATACTTACTAAACAATACGATTACTACAGACTACCACCTGACCTATTAACAACCTATCATCATAATCCTCCATTCTTACATCCAGTAATGACCTTGAAAAACGGATATACTATCAGTAGAACAACTGTGGAACATTCATCCTTCATAATAAACTTATCCTATATGGAGTAGTATTTGCATATAAATGGTCTTTGATACACTAATAATATTTTATGCATATCCACCTCAACAAATGCTGGTACCTGTATTTTGAACTTACTATTGAGGTATATCCCTATAGACATTTTCCTACTTTCCACCTAGAGGAGCTGAGGTGCTCAAGGTTTCCCTTTCACATTATACTAGCTGTTGCCCGCGGCTTCGCCCACGATGAAATTGCTTCTGCCAACATTTTTTTATTTGAGGTGTTCTAGGGGCCATGTGGCGGAAGGGACATACGTGACTAGCATCGCTATACAGACTGGTGGCAGCAGCACCTTCACCCACCAATAACACCAATGTCACTGTGTGCCCTGTGCACAGACAGCTATGTAGCCTATCCATTCAAGTGAACGCAGGCCCAAAGCACCACTCCCCCCACTCCTTACAGGCAGCACACATGGTTCCACACCTGTCTCTTTCATTGATGTCAATAAATGTTGTTTTTGTTATTGCTCAGCTTTAACTTTACGGATTAAAACGAAACAAAGTGCAGGTTATTTCTAGGAGTTTCCACTACAATTACGCAGTTTTCATGAAAATTGGTTCAGTAGTTTTTGTAACTTGGAACAAACAGACACTACATTCTTATAATATTAGAGTTGATAATGTTACAGACATCTACTTGCATTACTAAATTCACATTTCCATTTAGATTACTGCAGGAAAGAAGAATCCCATTTACTTTGTACAGGGAACCTTAACATTGTGTATATGGCACTTCATTACATTTTTGTACAAAAAAGGTAATGCAACTTTATAATTTACTACTGACACCATAAAGCCACATCTCTATACTTTATCTCCGCTATCACGGACATTAAGTATGCACACTTCAATGTTGTATGACACAAATGCTATTTATTGAGCTGGCCGCATCTAGACAGCATTTTTTCCATGTGTCATACTTACCTACTTTCACGGAAGACTCCTGAACTTTTGGGGAGCCATGCAGACTACTGGCAGAGTAGGTGAGCCTCCCGTATCCTGAAAACTTCCTATTGAAATGGGTCCATGAGGAGAAGGTTCCAATATGATGCAATTCTATGGGAATCGCATAATTTTGGCTTAGAATCTTCTTCATAGATCCCCAAGACCATGCCATGAGGGAAGGTGGGGCCTAATGTCAAGAAGCACCTTGCCCTGCCCCCATCAGCGAAGAGATTAATCCACCCTTCCTCCCGAGCACTGTTCTAGGAGGTGTAGAAAATTCTTGGCAAGTATGTGTAGGTTCTGAGCGGATGCAGTTATAATGTCAATGTTTACAATGTCGACATTTTACAGGGTCCGGAAGGTTAGGGTTAGGCTGCGCCAGTGGAGGGTTAGGTTGCAGTAGGGAGAGTTAGGGTTAGGCTGCAGTAGGGAGAGTTACGGATAAGCTATGGGAGTGTTAGGCACTAAAGGAGGTTTAGGGTTGGGCGCCACGTGATCCACCAGAAGTCATCAGGACGTCACCACTGGACCCAGAGGACAATGCTGGAGCCGTCAGACCAGGTAAGTCACCACTAGACCACCAGAGACGTTTAGTTGACATTCTAAGTACATGCAATATCTCTTTAATTTCTGAGCCCTCAGGTTACGTTTTACCTACCACGCCAGGTGATATTACTGTTATTGGGCAATTCTTGTTTAACCACATAACTGATCGTATGGAATATGAAAGCAGCCAGCTGTGCTTCAGCTGACAAGGTGAGACGGCACCCTCGCTGTGTTTTTGAAGAGCAAATTTGTTCTACACATGTGCAGAATGGATCTCCTCTGACTCCCTGTGGACCCGGCAATTTCTATCCGGTTTTTCCTGAAAAAATGTCAGTTAAGTGGTTAATGTAATTAATGGAATTTGCTTGATATGGTGGATCATGTTGGATGCTGGTTATCAGCAAAACAGCTTGTTTCTACACAAGCATGCAAATAAAGTCTATATTTTGTGACACAATATATTCTAAAGAAATGGAAGGGGTGGAGTCCTCTGCACCCTCATTTTATGGAGGATATAGATTTTTGCTGATATGATCTTTCATTTAAGAATAATGTTGGTATTTAAGTATCCCCTTTAAAGAGTGACTAAACACAAAACACAGCACATGAATGGTGTGGCGTCATGCATCCCCATCCATTGTATATATCAGAAAATAATAGTTACAAAATAGAAACATTAACCTACTGAATCTAGCACACACACTGTTGCCAGTATATTAGTGCTTTAAAATGGGCACTGAAGGAAAATGGAACATTGAGAATCGGAGCAAATATTCAGTAAGTGACTACAGACACTACATGAAGCTGCTGGGAGATAAACTACTACAGCAATGAAGCTATTAACTTTTTAGTTTAAACATATACAAAACACAAACTAAAGATAGTACAAGACATTAATAAATAGAGTTTTAGGGGTCTGCATTAATATATAGAAAACAAGACAAACAGATTTTATAGAATTATACTGTAAGTGTCAGGATCTGCAGCTTCCAGCCTGAGGCACTGCATTAGTCACTGCCAGTCTGTGTGCAGTGTCAGGTGCTCGGTAATTGATTCTCCTGTCTGTGCACAGCACAGCTGCACACTGGTCTATCATTAAGGGAGACTTGCTCTGGTTGGGCCTTGTTCCTGTTAAATTCCAGCCATCCCTTCACTCCATGCCGGTGATAAGAGTTTTTCGTACTTCCGGTTTCCAGTCTCCTGCTTGTCAGTCGAGTTCCTGAGTCAGTCTAGCTGTGTTTCGTGTGTGCCGTTTATTCCATCCAGGCGGCTCCACCTGCATCTCATCTACACGTGCTGCTTGTACCGTCTGTCACCATCCCGTGGCTTGTGTCAACCCGTTGACACCAGTCGCAGTTTAGCGTTCCAGGTACGCAATCTAGCACACCGTCGCCAGTGTCATCCCGGCGGCACTGGTAGCTACTCTGCGTTCCAAGTGTGCAACCTAGCACACCATCGCCAGTGTCATCCCGGCGTCACTGGTAGCAGCTCTGCATTCCAGGTGCGCTATTAAGCACACCGTCGCCAGTGTCATCCAGGCGGCACTGGTAGCAACTCTGCATTCTTGTTGCATACCTCACCTGAGTCTCATCAGCCCAAAGGCTGCAACAGTAATGGAGCCCCAGGTCACTATCAGCTCAAAGGCTGCTTCACACCATTAGTCCCTTGGCCATGACTATAAAGGCCACAATCAGCCCTCAAGTCTGCTCCAACAGCCCAAAGGCTGCTTCACACCTTCAGTCCCTTGGCCACGACTATAAAGGCCACAATCAGCCCCCAAGGCTGCTCCAACAGCCCACAGGCTGCATCATCTTGCCCTCGGCACAACTAGTCAAAACAAATCATCCCCAAAGCAGCATCAATAGCCCAACGGCTGCAACCAAATCCTTAACCCTTGGCCACGACTAGTACAATACATTACAGCCCTCCAGGCTGTCAACAGTTGGCTCTACATTAATACCGTAGATTCTCTCCAAGAATCATAACATTAAGATAATAGTTACATGGAGACAATAATTTGTAATAGCAGGGGGAGAGATGTGGAAGCATTTCAACAGGACAGCAACTTGGGAGGGGGAGTTATGATTAAACTAGGCTGAATGGGTTGATGTGTTTAAGAATCATTCTATTTAGAGTAGGCAAGGTAGAAATAAATTGTAAGACTACAATACTTTTAGGGTGGGTAACCAATTAGCCGCGGTAGTTTTCGGCGCCTAATTACCTCGCCCGAAGCTATCCAATTAGCCCCAAAGTCGGCCTGACACCGACACTTAAGAGGGGTTTTTTTTCGGGACCTGATGTCCCCCGAAAAAAATCCACGATAAGTGCAGTGTTTTCACATGAAAAAAGGCGAAAACACATAGGTCCGCGAGCTTTTCGCGCCACCTATGTGTTTCCGGGAGAACTATTCTATTATTTGGAGCGAAATAACAGGATAGGGTGAAAAAAAACATTGGCGAAAATCAGGGATAATCGGCAAAAAATGCAGATTCAATGGGGGTCAATTAGCACTCCGAACAATGTTTGGGGAATTTTGTCATTTACAGAAGAGTCCAGGCCTTGGTAAAGAGGTCTGGTCTTTCATGAAGGTAGTATGTAATCTTTTCACGCATACAACTTGCTAAACTGCTTGTTTGTATTGATATGTTAAAACCGATTTTGCTGCTGCTAATATATGGGGATCAATTGGTTAATTAAGTTCTGAGGAGTATAAGGAGTTTAAAAGGTTTTGCACTTTGTCCCAAAAGAGAGATATTCTGATGCAGGCCCACCATACATGCTGAAGAGTCCCCTGTGGCCACATCTTCTAGAATGAGCATGGTAAAGATGTAGGATAAACTTTGCTAAGCATAGCAGAAGTATAGTGCCATCTGTAAGGTAATACAATTTACATCCCATCTCCTTGGAGTTCATACTGAAAAGTAGGATATCCGGACTCTGATCTCCACCTAATACTCCTCACCAGAAGGAGACCAGAGGTCTGATTTTAATTAATGTATGTATAACTTCTCATTTATCTATTTGAATTCTAATGCTGGGCATACACTCTACAATTATCTGTCAGATATCTATCCAATCTGGCTGGTTGGAATGAAAATCTGATAATGTATGGGAGCAAATGACAGTCCATCATATGCTCTTAAACACTGGAAAATGGACAAAAATGATTGTTCAAATGGTTAAATTCATTTGATTTAACCAATTTGTCTGAATGGCAATTTTTGCCTGTTTTTCAGTGTTTGTGAGCAAATGGACGATTGTCATTTGCTCCCATACATTACCAGATTTTCATTGCAACCACCCAGATTGGGCAGATGTCTGACAGATAATTGTATACTGAATGCCCAGCATTAGGGTGTGCTATTACAAATGTGCTTTTACAAATGTAGTTTCAGTTTAAACACCCCCACCCCCACCTCGACCCTGTTGGCAGTTTTCAAATTTTAATTACTTACATCATGAAATAAAACTGTATTCATTTGAGAATCTTGCCTTACCCTTTTCTTACAAATAAAAAACCTGAAAAGAATAGATCACATAAGCTATCACAAGCCTCATTTAATACATGGTAGATGCACCTCTAGCTACAATTACAGCTGTCAGTTTATTTGGGTAAGTCTTTAATATCTTTCACATCTAGACTCTGCAATTTCATTCACTGTTCATTGAAAATCTCTGACAGAATTTCTGATACATCTTCCTTTAGTATATATAGAGTTGCGCTAGTAGAGTCACCCAGTTGTAATGGCCCCCCATGTATATAATGTATATTCCCCATATATATAAAGTATATTCCCAATGTACATAATGGGAAAAAAACAAAACACCCCTAAGCAGATACCTAAAAACTCTCTCAACTACTAATCTACAAATCTTCTTTTCCTATTTATACCTCCTCTCTGTTGTCAGCCACTTGTCCTCTGCGTGTCTGGCCTATGATCCCTACCTTTTTGTCTGGTCTTTATGCCTCTCAGCCCTGTGTTTTAAAGTGGTCCTCCTCCCCCTTAATTGAATTTGGTGCCTTGTTTTTTTGCTATGAATTTCCTCCTGGTTGTTTTCTGTATTCCTCTCTAGTTGTCCTGGTTTTTATCTGAGTCTCTCTCACATCCTACTAGTTCCCTGCACTCACTTTCTAGTCTTTGCACACCTCATGTCTGCTCATTTGTCTATTCATCCAGCTCATGGCTTAAGTCAGTATGCTATCTGGTTCATGGCTATTGTATGTGGGGATATGCAAATGACATCACAGATCTATAACATTGTCTCTCTGTCCTCTACGCTCCCTACCAAGAGAAGAGAGCTGCCCCAGACAGTGAGTTACCAATGTCTGAGTGAGTGTTAAGATGGGTAAACACTTGCCAATGTGTACCTAGACGATACGTCGGCCCGACTTTCGTACCGTGGGTACACATTGAGTGATATAAAGGATGACGGAACAAACCCTTGTGCCGTCCTTTATTACTTGCAGCGGTGTTGCATGCAATATCGTCAGCGGGAGCGCGTAGATAGAACGTACACACTATGCGATCCGCACGATCTTTCGTTCCGATCCATGATGGAACGATAGATCGTACAATAGATCACAAAGTGTTTACCCAGCTTAACAATGTTGGTGTTTGTACTATCCAGTATTTTTTCCTGACTTTTACCATCAGGTCAGTACACTGTACAGGGATGTTGGCGCTAGCGGAGATAGCCTTGGCACTGCCAAGGCTCTCTCCACTAACGCCAACATTGTGATAGTCCAATAGACTCTTTGCACTAGACATGACACCAAAGTACCCTGTAGTGGATTACAAATTTTAAACATGCCCCCTTGTACAGGTTTTATACTATGGGGACAGGTATGCCACTGCATCTGGGCCAAGAAGTTAGCCACAATTCAATGGCACAACATTTCCTCTCACTTTACTTAAGAGACATTAAAAATGTCAAAGTTTTTCTTCAGTGTACGCAGATGTGCTTTAGCTAATAATACATGCCCACCAGCTGAGTCAATGAAATCTGCACTATATATGGATGGAGAATCATTATGGGACATATTCATTAATGTGAATGTGCCCATTACACGTGTGTAAACACTATGTTACATTTGTTTCAACTAACAGGCCATTTATCATTAGAGGCCATATGTGGCTGCCGAATATTCATCTGTTTTTTGAGTTTCATTACGGGAACTAACACCATCTTCAGAGAGCGTTAATTCCCGGAGCCCTGCTGCTTTCATTTGGAAGGAGTTCTGGACTGTGGAGGAATTCATTCTGATTATTCTGCCTCCTCTGGATCTCTCAGCTCACCCATGAGCACTTACACTGCTAAACAACTAAAGCAGCTATGTGACATTAGCAATACAAACAACAAACACTGATTGATACATTTAAGTAATGAATTATTTGGAGTAAGAATACCAGCCCTTTAAATGGCAATTAGCTTAGAAAAATCATAGAAAATCACGTTTATGAGACTTTATTACTCAGATATGATGGAATGGTTTTCGTTGAAGCCTCTTTTTTTTCTCGTTTTATTGTAGGAAGAAATGTTCTTAAAATGATAGAACTGAAGGTGTTTTTCATGGCTTGTCACTTTTCCGTGTGTTGTAAAACATCTAGCTGTACTGTATTAACCAATATAAGCTAATAGTTCTGTACAAAGATTAAATCTCCTTGACTGAAAGGAGTAAATTATTTCACTATAGGGGAAGGAGGGGGGAGATATGTCAAACCTTTGAGAGTGATAAAGTGTAGAAGTTGCCCAAAGCAACCATTCAACTTCTAGCTGTGATTTATCCAGCACAGTCTATGAAATGACAGCTAGAAGCTGATTGGTTGCCACTTTATATCTCTGGAATGTTTGATACATTTTCCCAATGTGAGATGTAACTGTTGCACAAGGCTCTTAAAGAGATACAGTACATTGAATCTGCACATAAAGCCAATCTAAATGATTAAAGAAGGGAAAACATAAGTTCAAAAAACATTTACAATGTTGTAAAAAAGTGCTTAGAATGTAAAAATTATCAACAACCATTTCAAAAACACACAAACCAGTATGGTTTATTATATAGAAAAATAAAAAAAGAAACGTTTCAGTTGCCTCTCAAAGTTCTCTAAATGTATAAACATTGTCTAAGTTCATTAGATGACTCAGATTTCAAAGGGTCGAATAAGTAGGTAGTAGACCTCCCTTTCCTACTGCGAACAGTAGTGTGGTAACAAGGCCTATCACTGCCTATTGTGTTGAAAATATAGTACGCTGTCATTCTAAACACCTGGCTTGAACTGAATACCCGTTCTTAAACACATTAAAGGAATTTTTCCAAGCACCTGTAAGCAGCCAGCCCTTGCACTTTACATCTTAGATAACATACATTATACAACACATTTAAAGGCAGACTGCCCTGTATTCTATTTTTTCTCCACTTCTCCTCTTCTTAGATTAGAGCACAAAAGCCTAAAAGAGAGTGACCTGCCAAACAAAAGGGTTTTGAGTTGCTCGGAAAGGCAGACTTAGTAGAGGATGGATGGAATCCAAGTGGCCCTATTATTTCCACTTGCACTAATTAGACATTTTTCTGTCACCTATTGAAAGCTGCTGAGAGGCCAAACTCACTGAATTCATTCCTAAAGTGTTTACAGAAGTTTGCATCTGTTTGTGTTTCTTCAGGAGGAAAATAAGCACTTGAATAGCATTGTGGAAAATCTAAATAAAGCATCTCATCCTGAAGAGGCGGCAGGCTGCAGCTGCATCACGCCACAGAACCTATGGTGTCATCTCCAAACTAGAGAGCAATGAATGGAGGAAGGACAGGCTGACAACAGTCCCAGGGACAATGTTAACAAGCTAACCTCTTGCACACACAACTTTTCGGCTGCCCTTCTCTCACCAATCACCCTGCTACACACAGAATATTAACATTTACAGAATAGCAAAGCCTACACTGGATGAGAGGCTGAGTGATGCTGCAGGTCTGTAATAATGGTAGAATAAAATATAGATGATAAGATGATATTCAGGGGACCAAAAAGATCAGCAAGACCGAAGACTAAAAGATCTAATTACTTATGCTGCTTGTTATAAACACACTGACAAGGTTGCTGCATATAGCGCGCCAAATCAAACAGCCTATTCTTTCTTATAGTAATTCCCATGGTGGGAAAAGTCTGGATGCCATTGAGCTAGTGGCACAAAGGGCACATGTTTAGGATCCCGTGCCAGGTGTTAGTGGAATTAAAGCTGCATTATCTGGCTTACTCAATTGGACTAGTTTTCTAAGCGAATACTGATGCAGCCTCCTTTAAGGATCTTATACAACAGATGAGGATGCCAGGCGCACAGCACAGAATGGAGAATCACTATGCGTTTTTATGTCTTTTGCTTGGGTGCCCTGCCCTCTCTGCTCTTTACAGCTCATGTTTGGGTACTAGTGGTACATTTGGAGTAACAATGTTTTGTTAGTCCCACAAGATCAATGTTGCTCTTCAGAGATCATGAGAGTGAGCTGAACTCAGTTGCTTACCAAAGCAAATTACAAGCAACAGTGATGGAATGTTAACAAAGGCAGATTTACATTACATAGTTTAGCAGTAAACAAACAGGTTGATGTGATGTAAGAAGGGAAGGGGGGCTTTCATGCTGCAACCATTTGGGATCAATTTGTTTGTGCCTCATGCTCATTGGCGTATTTATAATTTGTGCAGGGTGTGCACACACCCTGCACCCATATGTTTTAATACTTACCCCATCCGAAGTCCCACGTCGGGCTGCAGCGCTGGACAAAACACCTGAAAAATGGCCGCTGTGGTCATTTTTCTGGCGTTGCGCGCATGCGCACTAGGGAAATCGCCGGGAAAATGGCGGCGGCACCATTTCCCCGGTGACCTGCGCCTACGCAGTAGACTCTGGGCACAATCTAGTGCCCAGAATTTACTGCTGTGGTGACGTGGCCTGCGTACAGGTAGAGAGGTGGGCGCCATGGATGGGGAATGCACACGGGCTCCCTCCTCTCATGCTGCTGACTTGTGATTGTATAATATTTATGCTTCTGAAGGTCAAGGCATGATTATAATTGCTGTTTATAGTAGAGATGTGCGGGTCCAGATTTTTGAAATCCGAACACACACGAATTTAGGGGTTCCAAATACAATCAGGTCAAGGTTTGATTCACTTTTGAGGCCCGGTTCGAAGAGAGTCCCGGTTCGGAACTCAAATTTAAAAACCGAACTCGGGTTTTGGATTCGGACATTTTAGCTGTTTTTATTCAAAACTAAAACTCTTGAGGGTGATTTTGCAAAACCAAAACATGAAGATGAATTCAGATCCGAAACCGAAACACGGGGATCTGCGTACATCTCTAGTTTATAGCAACACACATTTTTTTGATTTACTGGACCTGCCTGGGTCTATGAAGGGATCCAGTTCCACACCACATTCCACTCTCCTCTCATACAAGCCTAGAGGGGTGTATTAATGCCCCTTCCCCTGAATGATAACTTCTTGGGGAGGCATCAATCAACACACTCATCTTGCTACAAACAGGCCATGCAGGATAAGTCGAGTGCGGCAAGGAACAAATAGACCTGAAGGGGAACCATGCAGATTTGGTGAACAGAGCACAGCAGGTAAGCAAAAGTTAAACTATACTTGCCTACTTTTGAAAAAGCATTTCAGGGAGATTATGAAAGCAACGCCTATGAGCGCGGCAGTAAAGTGGAGGATTACTGCTCCGCCTGAGAGATGTACAGTATTAAAAAATGTACTTCTATCCAAATGTAAATGTATCCCGAAGCAGTTTATAAGATGTATTTGTTGATGAAAACACGCTGATACTTTTCAGAAAATGCATGTAGCCATAGGGATCATTGTTCCTTATTTGAATGTATATATCTCTGGGTTTCTTTTACATGACAGCTACATAATGGGGGTAAGGTGCAATCAGGGAGATTACTAGACTCTTCAAGGAGTCAGGGCGATTGCTACTATTTCAGGGAGTCTCCCTGACAATCAGTGAGAGCGGGAAGTATAAGTGGAATCATTCAAATCCCGACAGCGGCTGCTCCACACAGGAGGAAATCCAGATCTTCCTAAGGTAAGTACTAACTAACCTAATTCTACCCCCTAACCCTAACCCTCCCTTAGAGGTTCCTAACCCTAACCTCCCCCCCAAGTGCCTAACCCTAAACCCCCTCTAAGTGCCTAAACCTAACCTCCCATTCCCCGCAGCCTAAACCTAAGCCCCCCGAGGGGGTGCCTAACCCTAACCTCCCCCTGGGGGTGCCTAACCCTAACCCCCCCTTGCCCTAGCCTAAACCTAACCTCCCAGGGGGGTGCCTAGCCCTAAGTCCCCCCCGGGAGCCCTAAACCTAACCCTCCCCGCCCCCCCCGCAGCTGTCCGCGCCCGGCTTACCTTCGATTCGTAAGCCGGGTCTCGGGCTCCCAGCGTACGTCTAATGACAGGTGTCGGGGTTTTGACGCCTGTCATTAGTGCCTTGCCGGGATTAAGCAGTCGGGAAGCTGGCTGTCGGGATTAGGTCCGCCGGCTTCCCGACTGCATACCATATGAGTTATGGTGCATACACATGGTCAGATTTTGTGTTAAATCTGAACGATAACGATTTTTAAAAATCGTTCAGATCTGAAAGAAAATCTGACATGTGAGCCTGCAACGATGAACGATGCACGTTCCCGCATGTCAGATAACTATATCTGACATCTGATGTGTTTGCAGTCAGATTTGGACGATTTCATTCATTTTAAAACTGTCTGATATTGTTCAAATAGTTTGTAAAATCGCTGAAATCGTTGGTAAAAATCGTTCAATCGTTCATCTGACCGTGTGTATGCACCAATAAACCTCTGAACTAAAGAAGACTCAGAAAGTTTAACTTTATGGCATTTTTAGATTAAAAAAAGGTAAATGAATAGCCTTGGCATCAGAGATTCTGGGTTCACCTTTCCCGACTGGGCCAGATTTTTGGCTTTTATTGCACTCAGATATACCCATTTCTAAATATAAAAAGTCTTTACTCAAATAACTGAATAATGCAACCAGAGCGGTAATACCAGTCTGTTGGCGTTCTTCTGTACCTCCCTCACCCTGGGAATGGTTCCAACGCATAGATTTCTTTATGTCAATGGACAAAACTTTTCACTCGACCCCCGAAAAGCACTCTGAATATGTGACACTATGGTTTAGTTGTATGGACTTTAAAACTACCTCCTCCTACAAGGATCTGATACCCCGGGATCAAATATAAGTATCGGGTTTGATAGGCTATAATATGTAGCTTTGGTTATACATTTACCAACTAGATCTTGAATGGCCACATACTTTAACTTCTATTATATAGTGGACATCTTTACTCTACCCTATATCATCCCTAATGTCCCCCCCCCCATTGTGTCTGTCTTGTACTATGTTACTATGTTTTTGATTGTATTATTTTTCTGCAATTTAATGGATATATGCAATTTGGATGTCGTTTTGTATTTCCTCTTTTTATTCCCTGTTCTGATATTGTATATGTATATTGAAAAATTTATTTGAAAATAAAGAATTTATTAAAAAAAAAAAGCTAAACGAAACATACGACATTGGGATTAATTTAATAATAAAATACAATTGATAAAACAAAAATGAAAAAAGCCTCATTCTATTACATGCCTTATGTGTATATCACTACAGTGAGAAATGAAAAGTGTCAGAGGGAACATTAACATCAATACACTGAAGACACTGAAATTAATGGGGAGACCAAGGAGCCTATTCATCATCACTTAATTTTAACAAAAGCAGGTGAATATTCACATTGTAAAAATTAAGTTATCGGGCCATTCATCAAGAAGGTAAAGCAGGAGATATCACAGATATCTCCTATTTACCTTCCTCTCGTGGAATCGCCCGCTGTCCCCATACACTAGTATGGTTTCAGAATTCATCAAGCTCCGGGCTCGCAACCTGCTCCTTCCCTATGGGAAGGAGGTCCGGGTTGCGAAGAGGGATCCTTTCGGATCCCTCCGCCCCTGTCCGGCTCCTTCCGGTGGACGTTGGGGCTCTTGTGCGCATGCGTTACCTGTAGGTCGCGCATGCGCAGTCCCGTTACTACTCCGAAAGGAGCAGTGAAAAGATTCACTGCTCCGAAAAGGAGCAGTGAAGCCGCTCGCGGGGACAGCTGATTTCGCATCATCTGTCACTGTGCAGGAGCAATGATGAATTGCTCCAGCAGCCGTGGCGAGTTAGAATGTTAATTATAAGGGTCCGTTCGGACCCCGATAATTAACATCATGAATAGGCCCCCATATCAAAACTGTAAGTAAATAGTAATCCGTTTGAAGTATACAGTGTGAGTACTCACATGAAGCTTAGTAAGATATTGCAATTTTGTACCTATTCTACATTCTGTGCAAGAATTAGTTTGACCCTAGGGAGATGGGTACCCATGTGTATCGGCGATTCCCCCCACACCACAAACACACCCACCATGCAGCAGTGTCATCACCTATTCCTGTTCACAAAACTTGCACAGAAGAGAGCACAGTGCCAGCGTCTTGGCAGAATTGCTGGCGGCTGGGATGCTGGACCTAGGATTAAGACTGCTGTTAGATTCTGGCTCCGGCATACCGATCGCCGGGATGCAGACTACATACCTTACCAAAGATATTACCAGAATGATAATGCTGCAGGACATAAGTATAAGGGAGGGGGGGAATTGTGCATATAAGTTTATTAGTCCTATTTTGCAGAGTGCACCGTATTATGATTGTTAAATAATTGTTTACTTTGATTTTCAAAACAAAATTGTAACATGGCCAAAATGATGATCCCCCTGCTGCAGGGGATTCTCTTACAACCACAGGGATGGCTGGGGTGGGGTGGGGGGGGCGATATCAACATAGAAAATTTAGGCTAGTACCAGCAGCTTTTTTTCACAGAAAATAAAACCCTGTGTGTATGTATGTATGTATGTATATGATATATCTCCTAATATGAACAATAAATATGTTTGAAGTTACTCAAATGGTATATGAAATTCTATTCTATTTTATTCTTAAACGATGGAAGTGAAAACATGTTATAGGGCAATATAAAAGGTCATAGGCCAAGTTCATGGAGACTAAAACGACTTCCAATATCCCTAATGACCATGTACACTTTTCCTAAAGTCTTTCTGAAGCAGCAACTAAACCTAATAACCTCCATCAAAATAACTGCGTCCCTTTCTATCATATTCCAATGCAGCACCTTGTAGTCACTATCTGCTTTCTCTGTTGCTCTTGCAGCTACTGATCTTTGTGTAAGAGAAAACCACAGATGCAAATTATTTCCATGATCTGCTAACCAAATTATTATTGATAATGTATATAGCCCCACCATAATACATAGCGCTGCATAGGGAATATTTATCGGTATCAATTAATCACTTTATAGGTTTTTGCTGTTTAGAAACATGTATGTTAGTGTGGGATTAGTTCCTTTATCAACGGTATTGGGAATTTTTAGTTGTCGCTGTATTCATTATTTTGGACCAAATGATCAGTTTTGCGATTGTTTGGATTTGTATTGGTAACCAGACAGGGACTTTTTGGAGACAAAGGATTTATTTCTATAACATGATTTGAAACTGCTTTATTACTCCCAGAAAGCAGCTTTTAAACTCTAAACTTCAACTCAGAAATGCATGAAGTGCTGCCACCTTATGGAATATAATTCAAGTGCACAATGCAAAATACACTTACAGTTGCCTTCACATGGTTCTAAATCAGAGACCCTCTAATTGAGTTGAGTTGATGGAACTGAACTATGAAAAGTGTCTGTGGACAGCTGTGGAATACATATGACAATGTACACAAACTGAGGATATATGTAAGACGTGTAACTCTGTAAAGAAATATATAAGGACACCCATATGAGCCTCATTATCTCTTTTCTTACTTGGACCATAAGGGCTTATGCATGTTTAGAAGTTGATCTGACCTTGAAGACGTAGGAAGAAGCTTAAAAGTTGAAATGCAAGCTACATAAGTTAATGGGTAGGGTGCTGTGCTGATGTTACCAAGGTGATTAAACTCCACAGACTCAGCATGTTATTCTAGAGTAACAGAGAGGCAGGGGATCGTCTTAACATCACTTTGCAGAAACAGTGATTCAAATCTTTTTTTTTTTTTTTTTTAGTGAATTTCAGGTCACATTCCTTTCTGGATCTATTAAATGTAACCTCAAAATTACAAGGTTTTAAAACCTCCCACTAAAGAATTGACAGACATTGCTAAATCACCAATTCTCCATTGTGGGTATCTATGAAGATTCAGTTTAGTAAGTCACTACAGAAATCACAAATTGCCTGGTTTCAGACACTAAAGTTAAAACTAGATTATTTGTGTTTCTTATATTTCTACTTGATGTATTTAAAGCATTCAAATTCAATGCACTGATTACAAAAATATAAATATTTTGTTAAAATATTTTGCTTTGGCAAAAACATTGGCCTTCAAAGAAAACAAACAAACAAACAAACAAACAAACAAACAAACAAACATCATATGAGCTTTTGCTGGAAATAAAAACATTTCTGTTTTACGTTTTTCAGGCAAATCAGCAGAATGGTGTTAAATCTCATTTCCCCCGTCCTAGCTCTACACACGTGATCAAACTCAATTATATCAACCATGTTCAAACAGAATAGATTTTCCGTTGACATAACACAAATGGGGAAAGTCCCCAATTTCACAGGGGGAGTTGCCAGCTGGTGATAACAAGAGCAAACATCCCTTCTAACAACGTTTTTCCAAAAGGGGAAAGATCTACTCTACATTTACATAAAGTGTTCCATGTACCTTGCAAGAATGCATAAAAAAAAGAAGTTCATTTAAAAGTAACATAATAATTTGAAGTTGGTTTTGTAAGAAGTATTAGTCAATTCTCCATCTTTTGGGCTAAATTTATTAACTATCTAAATAATTTACGTCATTTTACATAATATTTACCAATAAATTAGCGAGTCCTTAACAATCTATTCTGATATATAAATAATGAAATATAGGGCCTGATTCAGAGTTGTACTCAATGTTTTCGCAGAAGGGCGATTATCGTCCGTCTGTGCATGTGTCTGAGTAGCGAGTATTTATTCCCAGTGTGATTGACAGTCAGGAAGCGTTTGGGGTGGTAATGGGGAGAGTCAGCTAAAAGAGCAACCATTTGTGTCGCAACCGTATCGGGGGCATGTCACATGCTGATTCTGGGATCTCATACGCAGTAAACATGGCTCCAGCATCTCGGTTCCCGCAGCCATAACTTCAGTGTGACCATAGGGTTACTCAGGATTGCTAACATCAAATGATCTGTGACCGATGCTGTGTCTTCGTACGCAGATGCTTGGATTTGCAAAGAGGGGCGTCTCAATACATATCCCGGCGGCTGTCACATTTGCATATTTTCGCACAGCAGCCCGCTATGTGATCGCAGTTGCAGTGGCAGTAGCATACAACTATGAATCATTCTCATAGTACATTGAAGGCTGCTATGAAAAACGTTTATCTCAAATAGCAAAATGGACAATACCAGAAAATATCTGGATTATTTTGTTATTTACAATGCCACATAATACATGTGTGCATGTTCTAAAAGACTAAGAAAGTATCTGCTACATCTACCCACTAGAAAACCTGTGCTTGTCAACACTCCAAACTGCAAGACATGGATTTGAAATGCAGCCACAGACATTTATTAACTTAATTTATCTATTGAAATAAATCATGTAATCATTGAAAACCCCATCTTCCACCCCCACCCAGCAGCAAAAAGCTATATTTGGAAGGGCGTGAGGGATGCCGACGGTCTAAATACCGATGCCGAAATCCCGACAGATTGGGATCCCGGCACCAGTATCCTGACCGTTGGCATCTCAAAGGTAAGTATCGGGGGGGTTAGAGGGAGGTTAGCGTTAGGTAGCGGGGTTAGGCACCGGGGAGGGAGTGTTAAGATCGGGGAAGGGGAGGTTAGGTTTAGGCACTAGGGGAGGAGGTTAGGTTTAGGCCCCTGGGAGGGAGTGTTAGGTTTAGGGAGCGGGGCGGGGGAGGTTAGGTTTAGGCAGTAGGGAGGGGGGGCTAGGTTTAGGCACCGGGGCGGGAGGGTTAGGGTAGGGGTAGGGAAAATACTTACCACCTGTTCTTTTGGGTGTAGGGATTCTGGCTGTCGGTATTCTGAACAGCGGCATCCCGACAGCCAGGATTTCATACCCAACCCATCTGGAAAGGTATTCCAAACACAATGTTATTTTGACTATGATAAGATAACCAAAACACTATTATTATTATTTTTAATAGCTGGGTTTACCAGCCAGCCAGCTTCTACTTTGACTATCCACAACAGAGATCATGGCTGCAATAGACATGCAACTACTCCAAATAGCCACCAACTTTTCCAAGGGATGATAAAATTATGAATGCCATCCATCTAGAACTTGCTCATTAAAACAATGTGCAAATAATACAAATATCATTCAGTCATATGTGTCTATTCGTGATATTCCCTTTGCTACTGACAAATCTAGACACATTTACTTTTACCATAGCTCTATACAGGGAACAATTTGTTACCACAGAAAAACAGTTCAACAGCAACATACACCTAGGGCCATGATTCAGAGGTGGACACAGTGTCAATGCCGGATGCAATCGGACGATTTTTTTTAGTCTGCATGGAGCACGTGTCCCGATGATTATCACAGGGGGAAGCAGGGTAGGGCAATTTCAATTGGACGTTCCTGGGTGGTAACAGGGGGGGTGGCTAGTCAGATACGGGCATGTCACGGTCAGCGGCTGCGACTTTTTGTGCAGTTGTACTGATTTCGGCGGCCATGTTCAGACAAATATTCTGCTCCTTTATTGGACTGGTGCAATGTCTGATGGTGCGACCAATGGTGAATCTTAATAAGCAAAACGGTGGAACTGTATAATAGAACTGTAGATGTTTCTGTCCTTAACAGACAATTATGTTTGAGGAATATGAAGAGATGAACGAGAACGTTTGGGAGCAATCAACTGTCTCCTGGCTCTAATGTACAGAATATGCTTATAATATGCTGTCAACTATACTCTTTTATATATTTACTTTAAACATTTGTTTATTAACTATATTAATCAAATTGCATCAGATTAAATGAGAATGTATACAAAAAATATTAATGTAGTGTTACTATGTGCCATTAAGACAACACAAGTTCAACCAGATATGTCAGATATTTCTTGCAAAGGCTGCTCTAGAGATGGTTCATTCCCTCACATCTGGTAATCTGTCCAAAGATCTCCATAGCATAACTTGATATCAAAAGGCACGAAATTACAAATAGGCATTCCTCTCTCTCCCAGGTTCTCCTCTTCCCAGTTAAAGTCCCAGCTACGTCCCATAATCAGAACACGTAATAAGGTATATTCTCTGGGCTGCTATCTGTCTGCTGATTGAAAATAGCCACAGTCCCATCTAGTCATGCTGTCTTTAAGGATTCTGCATACCCACTGAATAAAGTGTATGAGCATATGAGCAGCATACCTCATAATTCCTCCAAAAACTTTATTGAAACCTGGGTACCTTTCACATAAGGCTTTCTCATTTCATCTTATGCTTCTATTGACTTTCTAAACAGTGCTGAGGTATCCAGCCCATGGAACAGGTCACTCACCAATCAGCCACATCATGGCTTCTCCTAAATTAATAACCAAGATATCGATATCCTACTCTGCGTACATCAATTATATCTTTATCATGTGGTTAGCCAACGAACCCATTTCACTCTTGTCTAAGAGTGCTGAAAGCTTTTTATACAGAATAGTGCTGATATCATTTTTATGCGTTGGTACCCCTGAGCAGCAAGCAGTGCCCTGCCTGGTATACAATGACATAAGAGCACTCATGTTTAAGCAGAGCTACATACAGTAAAATATGTCCTGACCGAATATAATTCAATATATATCCCATTTGGAAAATGGACTCTAAGAGTCAAAGTATCAACATTTCTCCGGCATAAGTCATCTGGCTAGTAGGTGAGGTTGTTATTCCTTTTTGGCTAGTAGTGTTTTAAATTAATAACTGTGAACTATAAATTGCTTCAAAAGATTATATGATACTTCAAAGTGGATGAGAAGGAGAAGGCAGCTCCTTGTTGATAATGTATGACACATTTACACTTCCCAGGGTCCTGTGACCAAGGGGGAAGGGTGCAGAACACAGGGAGAGAGCTAGTGAATAGTCCCAAGCTAGCATGAGGCAAGGATTTCAGGTCCTTATAGTCTCTGACCCTGTGATGTGCTTTGTTTAACAGGGGCAGCTGCAGTTATCAACAGATGTTTCGGCAATAAATAATTGGTATCATCTCAGAAAAGGCCTGTCTACCTGTGGAGAGGGCATAATGCGTAAAACACTGCTTTGCTATTCTAGCCACATTAATCTCTCATCTATCCAGGTTTCTTGGGGCATTTCCTGCAGGTGCTCATTCTGTAAGAATCAGGACTGTACCCTTTTAAGTTAAGAAGCTTTGCAGGGGTCACAGAAAAGGTCAAAATACGCCATAAATTTCTGTCTAAGGTCACAAAAAAAGGCGAAATAAAATGACAATACAGAATTAGTCTAATGTTGCAACATAATCAGCCAAATGTAAGGGGCCGGTTTCCTTCTAAAGGCATGCCGTGCACACACACAAAAGATAAAAGTGCTCACGTTGAGCTCGGCTAGCCTTTGCTTAAAAATATATAACTAGAAAGCAATCTTCTGTAAAACATAATCATTTTTTAACAATTTAGTGCATGTTTTTATTAAGAACGTAAGCTCTTGTGAACAGTGCTTTCCACCCTTTGTATTCTTTATGTAATTATTTAATGTGAACACTGCAATTATGTATATCTGCAAAGTTATGTACTTATCTGTATTAGTCTGTACCCATGCAATTTAATCTCTATGTACGACACAATGTAACCCCGTGGCACCATATAAATAAAAGATGGTAATAATAATTATTAAATAATAATAATAATAATAATAATAATAATAAAGCAACATACCTAACTTTATACTCAATATTACACTCTAAAATAAAGATCATTCACAAATGGCAGAATAGTATAAGTATTCCACAACTGCCATTACGATGCCACAGGTGTTTGCAGGCTGAGAATGCTACATTAACAGCACAGCTTCTAAAAGTGCATAGCAAAATACCAAGTGATTACTTGTAGCCTCAGTTTCTCAGTATGAATATTAAGAAATTCCAAATATCATATTATCCTCTTGTATTAAATATCATAATATCCTAAGATTATCCCATTGTTCTTCACTTGAGAAGTATATTTTTAGATGCCGAATGTAAAAAAAGAGACTTTATTCAGAATACAGGCATTCTATACATAATAAAGATAATCTTATTGTCATTTAACGCTGATTTAATTAAGGCAAAAAAAAATCCCTAAAATGAAGTTGTTTATCAGAAAAAAAATTAAATTCAAAGAAAGGGCTATGGTAAAGTAGTAGGAGGTGGCATTTACATATTGGCACAGTGCACCATACTTGCCAACTTTCCATGATTGTCAGGGAGACTCCCTGAAATAGTAGCAATCTCCCCGTTTCCCTGAAGAATCTAGCAATCTCCCTGATTGTGCCTTACCCACATTATGTAGCTGTAATATACTTGAAAATAAAGAGATTATACACAATCAAATGGGATCTCTAGTATCATTTCCCTGCATTGGTTATAATGCACAATGATCCCTATGGCTACATGCATTTTCTGAAAAGTATCAGTGTGTATTCATCAACAAGAAGATTGTACTAACTGATTTGGGGCTCATTTACATTTGGATGTAAATCAATTTTATGGCACGCCCCTCAGATGTAGCAGTACACGCCGCCCACTTTATCGCCACACTCATAGGTGTTGCTTTCACAATCTTCCTGAAATGCTTTTTCAAAAGTAAGAAAGTATGCAGTGCAACCCATTAACTTTTTCTACCTCCCGCAATACAAGGAGCACTACTAGTTTACAGAGGAGTCTCCTAAGAGTGGAAAATAGACCTACACCTTTAAGTAAATTGATGACATCCAGGGGAGATATCAAGCCTTGGAGACAGTTAATGTGGAGAAGTTGTCCACAGCAACCAATCTGCTTCTGTCATTTCCCTAGCACAGACTTTAAAATGACAGTTAGAGAGTTTGGTTGCTTTGGTCAACTGCTCAACTATATTTCTCTCCAAGGCTTGATACAACTCCCCCAAGTTTTTTCTATTTACAAGGCTGACATAGACAGGAACCCATATGCGTTAATAATGTAAATAAGGAAACGACTCATAGTGAAAAAAAAAAACCTGATTACATGTATATAAGTTAGACACACCTCAAGTTCAAAAAGAGTAGGAGTTATACAAGATATATGTTAGGTGCAACAAGTGTGTATATGTACATCTCGTGATGTAGAGAAAACCTGGACATAGTGCAGAGATGTGGCTTGACAGTGTTACTAATAAATTATAAAGTTGTATTACCCTATTTGTACACAATATAAGAACGTAACAAAGTGCCATATATACGAGACAATACTGTTTTAACAGTTATTAATGAATGAGAAAGTCGCATGTTCCAAATAAAACAAGATTACATGCAGACAAAACACAAATAAAATCTAGTGCAAATATTGTTTTTGCCTATTTTTTAAATAAATGGTAATCTTCGTTCCAGCAGTAGTCCAAAGGTTAATATTTATTAGGTAATACGAATAGACGGCCAAAGTACTAACAGCTGGATGGATCAGTGCACAGTAAGCCAATCAGAACCAGCCCTTCTGCACCTGCAAGAGAAACGTTTTCTAAAAGAATCCATCCACGTCTAATTGTGTTGCAATTACATGTACACACCCCTTTACTGTACTTGGACTTTGTTGCCTGCTAGTTCCTGCCTTCTTTCACGATCTCCTTGCATACAGAGACGCAAGTCATCGATACACAAAAAGTATATATATATGGATGTATGCATGCTGTATGAGTGTTTGGTGCACAAGTGCAGTACAGAGATGCATATCTTATGCATAAAAAAGGCTCAGATGTACATCCAACTCTAAAGCTGGGTACACACTGGCAGATACATTGGGCGATTAATTGGTCGGCCAATATATCGGGTGCCCGTCGGCCAGTGCGTACTAGTGATATGTCTGTGAACGATGTTGTTCACAGACACATCGCGTCGGCTGTGCTGCACAGCCAATGGCAGATATATCTGCAGACATATCTGTCCATCGGGCAGTGTGTACGGGCGGTCTGCCGACTGCCCGTACACATGCAGAAGAGGCCGCGGGCAGGGGTACAGAACACGCCCCCCAGCCAGCAGGATCCGCGGCCAAAGACAGATGATAGTCATTTAGTGTGTATGAACAACCATCATCTGCAGATATATCTGTTCAGTGTGTACCCACCTTAAATATGAGCACATAGCAAATTGTGTAGTGAAATAGGCTATCTGCATCCATGGTTGACAAAATAATTGCAATAACTAAGAGGTCTACAGGATAATACTCAATCCTGAAAAGTATTGTTGAAACATTCTGAGCAGAACTAAAGATGACACAGTATAAGGATTCATTAACTGATCTGTCATATGTGCTGAGAAATTAAAATTTCATCAAAACCAGATTAATGTCTGTGAAGAACCACAGTTCCATTTAGGCTGCCTTTTTGTGCATATTTGGTTATTAATTTGGTCTTTTTTTATTATGTAAATCTACATCACAACTGCTGGAAGATTATTCCATGGTTCTGTCGGCCTCTTGTACCTTATAGTGCCGATACCCTTTGTTGTATATGGTATCATAGGGTTTTGCCTTGTCATGTGTTTTATGATGTTCCCTAATTGTTTTAACATTTCATGTATTTTGTTTTTTAAAATAAAAATAATACTGTGAATTTATAATAAAAAACACAGTTCATACCAGTAAGTCATGCAGCCGTGGATTGATCATATCCTGTAGGTTTGTTTTGTCTTCTGGGCCTACAGCCTGTTTGTATTGCCACCTTTCTGGCACAAAGGGCCACTTCATTTCCTTTGCCTCCTGAATCAGGGTCCTCAGATCGTCTGGGAGAGAAGCTGGAAAAGGTCAAAGTGCATGTTAGGATATCTCCGGTACATTAAGACACGATTCATCTGCCAGTTGTACTGTGCACGTCATATGAGAGCACCTTTCTTACTTACACACCTTTGTGCACTTGCTACACATTGCTGCCTTTTACCAAAACACTAGTAATAAGAGAATGTCTGTCAGCTGAGGACCTATACAGTTCTGCCCTCAAGCTAAACTAGAGCAATCGACCAGTAAATAGGTTTTTAGTGGGATGAAAAACATTGAGATAACTGTCAGTGAGAGGAGACAAGCCTGTCCTCTTATCAGGAAGTAAGCCCATCCACTCTGTAAACAAAAGGAGAAAAAAAAATCTATTTTCACCTACTAACAAGATTTTTTTTTCAATGTGAAGCACTTAACAATTTAGCTTGAGGCACGATATATGTGCCAGCATCTATGGTCCTTTACAAGTCTACAGCAACTCACCTGTCAACCCATAAGTTCTGCCTGCTGCCTGTTGTATTTCTTATTGATGATATGTGGTGGAAAAATGTATTGCATGCATTAAGCCAGTGCTTCTCAAATCCAGTCCTCGGGACAGCCTAAAGCGCTGCTTCTGTGTCATACACAGACGCGTCTTTTGCTGCAGCCGCATATGTATCTTATGTCAGTGCTGCTGCTGATATAATCTAAGCTGAGATGCAGAATCTTGCAGTGGTGCATTTTCGTCTGGACGTATCTTTAGACGGACCATTGAAACTTGCACCAGCCATATGGCAGGTGGTTTCACTGTCTGACTACAGATATGTCCAGCTACATTCTTGCAAACTCGACTAAACTCACCATCGGCCAAACTAGGAAGTACTTTACATGAAAAGATGCAACTCGCAAATTTACTAAGAATTGAGATTACAATCTCGAGTGAGATTGTAACAAACTCACTGATAAATTTAAGTTTCAAATAGACCACCTCCTGAGCTGGGAGTTTGCCAGAAACATACACAGATCAGTGTGTGTATGTTTCTGCCTGAATACCTAATCTAATGTGTTTTTTTTTTTTTTTTAAATTACATAGGGTCCCCACCCAAAAGCCTAACCAGCCCCGGACTTGCCAGCCAGTCCTGGTTCCTAAAATTACGGGGAACAAAATTAGTAGGGTTCCAACATAATTTATGAATCAGCACCAGGCTGCAGGGCCAGTCCTGGTTTTAATTATAGGTTGAAAAAAAATGCGTAGGGGTCTCCCTATAACTAAAACCAGCACCAGATCCAATCCGAGTGTAATGCCACAGCCCGACATTACCGGGTCTCCAGGGCCAAAGCATTCTCACTCTAAGCCGGTCAGGCCAAGCCGGGGATCTCAGGGGAGTTGGAAACCCCCCAAAAAAGGGGAACCCCCTATCCCGAAACCCCAGGCTTGGTCTGAAGCCCGTTGACACATTTATGTAATATTTGATCGTTCTATTTGTAGGTATGTTAAAAAAAATATCCAGTTTCAACAAATGGGGGCCACAGAGTGGTATTTGGCAAATGCTCACACACAGGCTGAAAGTAGTCATCTCTGACTATTAAATAAACTAAAGCTGGGTACACACTAGATGATATTTTGAACGATTTGCCGATTTCCGATGGATTGGAATGACAACTTGTTTATTTTTGAGAAATGTCATGATGAAATTTAAAATATATATTTATAACAGCCAAAAATCTTAGGTATAAGTAAACACAAGAATGATATGAAGTGTAAAAGAATGCGACAAAAATAGGTAATAAGAAAAATCACAAAATATGAAATTTGCAATGAGCCATTGCTTATGCTGGGCATACTCTATACAAATATCTGGTTGGAATGAAAACCTGGTAATGTATGGGAGCAAATTACATCCAACCATTTGGTCCAAACACTGGAAAACAGACATAAATGACTGTTCAAATTGGTTAAATTCGTTTGATTGAACCAGTTAGATTGAACGACCATTTTTGTCTTTGAGCAAGTGGTCGATTGTCCTTTGCTCCCATACATTACCAGGTTTTATTCCAACTAGCCAGATTGGCCAGATATCTTACACATAATTGTATAGTGTATGCCCAGCATTAAAAGCACCGAGTCCTGAACATACACTAATGTTGATTCTATATTCCTGTGCGATCAGCCTCTCATTAAATAACACTGTGTTTGTGCCCCCCTCCCCCAAGTTTCTATTATCAACACTATACTTTAGCACAAGCTGGAATCTCCAAGAGCTTGGACCCGTAAAAAAAAACAAAAAAACACCCCCCTGTGCTGATGGCAATAAGACTATTTCCCACACCCCTTGGGCAGTGGGCTGGTGTTAATAATGCATTGTAAAAACCGAAAACATGATATTGTAATTTACTGGAGCACTACAAGTTGGAGTTAACTCTGTCAAGTCGAATTTAAATGGCCACTTTTCATAGAATTGCAGCCGAGACTGAGTGGAAAGACACTGCACTCAATAGTCATTTAGAAATGGGTTATCACATCAGATCAAAGACAATCTTATTTAATATCCTGCTCCTCCTCAACTATACTTTAGGATAGACAGAATAAAAGGAACACGGTGCTCCTACGATGATAAATCAGTGTATGGATAGTGAGTCCATGCAAATTAGGTTTCCCAAATTATCTAGTAAAGTGAAAAAGTGAAGGAGATGAAAGTTTTATATTTGTATTCTAAAAAAAAAAAAGTATATACAGTACAGTGGCAAGAAATAGTATGTGAACCCTTTCAAATTAACTGGATTTCTGCATAAATTGGTCATAAAATGTGATCTAATGTTCATCTAAATCACAAGAATAAACTAACACAGTCTGCTTAAACTAATAACACACAATTATACTTTTTAATGTCTTCATTGAACACACCGTATATACATTCACAGTACAGGATGGAAAAAGTATGTGAACCCTTAGATTTTAATAATTTAATAACTGGTTGACATTCCTTTGATAACATCAACCAAAAGTTTTCTGTTGCACAACGATCAGGAGGAATTTTGGGCCATGGCTCTTTACAAAACAGAAATTAATTCCCAGTAGTTGATTCACTTTTGTGTTTGGCTCTCTCATTGTCCTCTTGCATCATGTTGAACTTCCGTTGGTGGACAGCTAGCCTTATATGCTCTTGTAAAACATCTTAATAAACTTTATATTGGACTCCAGGTAAGCTAACTCCAGACACCAAATTGTTTCTTTTTCTTAAGCTGGGTACATGCTGGGCAATATATCGGCTGTTCAATGGAGCGGCCGATATATATATCGCGAGAGTGTCAGCGGGTGTGTACCTCCCATAGGTCTGTGAACTTCGTCGTTCACAGACATATCACATGGACTGTGCAGCACAGCAGATGGCCGATATATCTGCATATATATTGGTGCATCTGCTGGTGTGTATGGGCAACCTACTGATCCCCCACACCCATGCTGCGGAACCCGGAGGTGACTGACAGCTCAACTATTGTGATGTCGGACCCGACACATCGGGCGGCTGAGTAGTACGTGTATGTGCACTTACCAGTCATCAGACAGGTTGACCTAGGGTGTACCCAGTGTTAGAAGTCATTAGCCTAGTGGTTCAGATGCTTTTTCCAATCTAAACTTTGAATGTTAAAAAGATGTATTTAACATGAACAAGAAAAGTACTGTAATTTGTGTGTTATTAGTTTAGCAGGCTGTGTGTGTCTATCCTTGTGACAACACTAATCAGAAATCTAGGTAATTCCAAAAGGGTTCACATAGTTTTTCTTGCCACTGTAGCTGAATTTTATTCTAACAATTTGGAAAATGACAGAACCTCATAAAAACATTAGTTCAGATATTTACACATTTACTATCTAAAAGCAGCCAATTGTCACATGGGAAAAAGCATCCAATAACCAATGCAAGGAAATGAATAATACTCAAGTACTACAGTATATATTGCAGTTTATTTTTTATATATCCATATTCATGGATATCTTGAACATTCTTAATATAATATCCTCTCAATTAGCACTAAATAATGATCACTTCCTTTATTATCCTAATAGCAGAACGTGAAAGATAATGGGGAGATTCCCTCTGGTGGCCTTGTTGAATGTTTATAAAACTCCCTGTTGATTCATGTTTTTTGGTTAATTAATAATGGTCCGTTCGATGTTACAACCTAAAGTAGTGAAGATGGTAATTTCATCGATAATAAAAAGGCCATTGAATGTCATCTGAAATGGCATTCCTGGAAACACCTGTGTCCACAGTGGTATCTAATAACATTCCACTCCATGTGTGCCTATTAAATCCATAGGAAACAAGTGAAATGAGTACTACAATGATGAGAAAACTAGGGATGTGCAGGCTCGGATAGGTTCGAGTTTGCACGTTGAGTTCGGATTTTTCCCTCCAAAAAAACGGAACTCAGAAAGAGGCTAAACGTCATCTTACATGGACGAACATCATCATTCCTGGACAAAAGTCCAGGAATGATGATGTTCGTCCATGTAAGATGACGTTTAGCCTCTTTCTGATTTCCGTTTTTTTGGAGGTAAAAATCCGAACTCAACGTGCAAACTCGAACCTATCCGAGCCTGCACATCCCTAGAGAAAACCAATGGTTTGCAAAACTTGAGAAATGCGAGTTTTAGATTAATGAGGATTCTGGGGTAGAGTTTTAGATTAATGAGGATTCTGGGGCAGAGTTTTAGATTAACGAGGATTCTGGGGTATTTGGTAACAAAGAAAAGGTAGAAGCTATACAAAACTTGTGTTATTCTCTGAAATCTTAAAAGCGCTGCAGAGTTTTTGGGATTTACCAATTATTACAGATGACTCACTGAGCCTTTTTCTGTAATAGTCAGACCCCTCACAGCCATGACAAAAAAGGGGTCTCATTAAATGGTCTGCCAAGACTTAAATAGCTTTTGACAAATGAAAACATTTAGACCCGGGTATAGGAAACTTAAGGCAGACGCATTGTTAAGAGGTAAGTTTCTACAGCAAGACTCACACCCTCCTCCAAACAATGCTATCACTCCTGCTGACAAAATAGTTATGGGTCTCTCTCATGATTTATCTGCAATACTGAAGGATGCTCAGTTAGGTAATTAAAACACAGTTGAAGATACATTTTTTTGTTCCAGAAAACCAAGAAGCCGCATTGAAGGAGACAAGCGGTTAAGATCTCTGGTCATCGTGGTATCAGTAAAACTTTACAGTTGGCCATACACCAGACCAACTCCAACCATCTAACTAGTTGTTTGGTTGGAATGAAAATCCAGTAGTGCATGGGAGCAAATGACAATGAGCAATTTGCTCCCAAACTCCAGAAGACACGAAAAAGGCCGTTTAGGCAAATTGCTTACGTCTGTTTGATTTAAACAACTTGTCTGAACAACAGCTATCGTCCATTTTCCAGTGTTTGGGAGCTAATGGCTGATTATCATTTACTCCCATGCATTACCGGATTTTCATTCCAACCAACCAACTAGTTGGATGATTGAAGGAAAGTCGGACTGTTGTATGGCCAGTTTTAGGATATTGTCCAGGTCTGTTTGGCGGCCATCTCTCATGTAGGAGAGTTTGTGAAAATAAACATGTCATGTGTATACTCGTAAGAGTTGTAGAGGCCATGGTCACACATTTGTATGGATGGCCTGAAAAGTCATGGTCACACATTTGTATGGATTTTATTGGAGAATTACAATTCTTGCAGGGTCGCAGTACCATATGGATGTCACAGCGCGCCGAACTCCGGCGCCCGCTTACCGGGTCCGACGGCGCTGTTATGCAGAGGAGCAGCGGGGGCTGCGTCACCGGCATCCCCCGCTAGTCTCTGTCTCTCCCTCCTCAGTCTGATGCAGGCGGCCACGGCTCCCTACGAGCGCGTGTGCCGACCTGTGCTAAATTTAAAGGGCCATGCACACTAAATAGGTGACGTCACTGTAGGCGCCAGATTCAAGCTCTGCCTATTTAAGGAAGTTCCTGGCAGTAGTTCTGTGCCAGAGTATAGGCTCATTTACCATATGCCAGCGTTCCTGTTTTGTTCCATTACCTGTTTCTGACCTTGGCTTCGTTTGTGACCCTGAATTCGCTTGACCCTTGGTACTGCATCTGATATCTGGTTTTGACTTCGGCCAATCCGTGACCTGTTTTCGCCTGCTCCCTGGTACAGTCTAGTCCGTTTGGTTCTGACCCGGCCTGTCGACTAAGCAATACGTCTTCTCCGCTTCATCCAGAGTTTGCCAGCACCTGCATAAGGAGACCTATCCTGAGGGCGGGGACCTGTGTGTCGGACGCAGCCAAGTCCATACCTTCTTGCGAGGGTCCCTGGTGAATACCGCCAGCACATTAGACTCCGCGCCTCAGGCATAGGTCTAGCCAACTCCCTAAATACGGGCCGAATCCATAATCTGTCCGAGACTTGTGACAATGGAATTTAGCAAGATAGCCCATTGTTATTCTTTTGCAAGGCATTCCCTTAGCCAAAAATTTTACCATTGTATCTTCAACACATCCTTAGACTACATGGAATATCATCCAATAGTGTATCTGAAGGGTTTCTCACTTAATTCTGCTTTCGTGAATTTAGGAGTTGGTTTCATTTTGTAAGTGGTATATTTACCCAAATTAATGATCAGACTGAAAGGGGCTAATCAATCTTTAGAGCAATACTTCAGAAGTTATATTTCCAGCTCACATAGCAATTGGAGTGAGTCACTGCCATAGGCATTGTGCGCTTATAACTATGCCCCACACTCAGCATTAGGTATTTCTAATTTTTTTCTGTATGTATGACCAACATTCCTAAGGGAAATTACACCTGAATTACAGAAATTAGGAGTGTGTTGTGCAGTTTAAAAAACATTATCAGGGAGACATGGCTGCAAGCCAACCAAACATTATGAGGGGTATTCAATATGAAACGTTAACTTCACTGCCGAAGTTAACGTTTCATATCGGAGTTTTTTTCTGCGTTAAGTCTGGTGCGCGCTCCCGCTTATCCCCGTATTCAATATCAAATTAACGAAAACAGGAAACTCCGAAGTTGGATTTGCGTAAAGTTACAAATTTTTCCTTAAAATAATTGTCAGACCCCCTAAAGTTGTAAAAACATGGGGGAACACTATGGGTACCCCCGTTTTAGCCTTTAATTGAAAGTCGGGGATTTAAATAACCGCAGCAGGTGTTTTTTTCCCGACATTGAAGAAGTGATGCAGAAGAGCACTTAGGTTATTTTTTTCGTTTTTTTAAGTGGTCCCATCAAATTTGGGGTACATGAAAATGGGTACTAGCATATTTTGATGTCCCTAAGGTAAGTTTTTAAAAATTCTGCATTTGTGCACCTGCCGCTATAATTTTATTCTTCAAAACACCTGCCACATACATGCAGAATAGCCCTGAACCTATTTCCCCACTGTTTAACAATTTTTTCCCATTTAATTTTTTTGCACCCCAATTTTTAAATCAATTTTTTGGGGTGTCCCTATTTTTTTTTTTTTTTACTTTTTTGGACACAGTTATTTTTTAAATGTCAATCTCAGGGGTGCAGGCTATTTTTTTTAAGCCTGCACCTCTAAACCCCAAATCTGCACTTTTTTTCGACACCTATTCAATGGTGAAAAGTTATCACCGTTTTTTATCAAAGACTTTTCAAAACTGCGATAAGTCTTTGAAATTGAATACGGTGTAAAACTAAAACCAGTGATATTAACGCAAAAAAGTTAAAAAGTGCGATATTAACGCAAAAAACGATGTTATCGCACCCATATTGAATACCCCTATATGTACATTTAAGTTTTCTGAGTCTGGCAGTTTACTCCTAATATCAGGCTGAAACTGCCATCAGTTCCATTTATTGGGCCCTTCAAAATTATCATGAAAGTCAATGATGTATGCTAACAAGTGGACTAGGCCAGGTCATTGAGAATCTCCAGGCCTGTTCACTGTTTGTTGTTGAAACCTGCCTCCTTTTCCAGTTGATTTCCTAGTAGACAAAGTCAGTTCCAGTAGAGACACAGCCCGAATTTGAACTAGAGAATATTTTGGATTCTAAAAATGTAAAGAGTAGATTTCACTATCTCATTAATTAGAAAGGATACGACCCGGAGGACTGGTCCTAGGTCGTATGCTACAAATGTCCATATGCAAAAACTGAGTGAAAGGTTCAACAACAGGACATTGGGGTCCATCCACCTCTTCTCAAAAGAGTGGTAATGTTAGAAAGTAGCATCTCATTCGCAATGAGCTTCAGCCAGTTGCTTAGTGACTGGAATGCTCTGAATTTAGTTGCAGCCATACATTCATTGCATACTCCAATGTGATAAGCACACTGGGCTAAATAGTCAGTGATAGCTTAAGTTTCAGTTCGGATTTCCTGCTTTAGGATACTTACTCTGCTCCGTTGTTTCTGGCTGCTGATTGATTTTTTACTAAGATTGTTTACTACCTCTCCTGACCTTAATTTGTTTACCTTTGAATTTTGCCTATTCCTTTTGTACTTTGCTATTACCCACTGGTATTATCAGATCAGTCTCAGTTTATGCATCTGGTTATTGTGTGTCATTGCCTGTCATTTTCACTGAATATTCCCAGTACGATTATTTACTATTGTTACCCACCATTCCGTTATCTCAAGTTACAGGTTGAGTCTCCCATATCCAAAATTCTTGGGACCAGGGGTAGTTTGGATATCGGAATATTCCGTATCTTGGAATATTTGCATACCATAATAAAATATCTTGGGAATGGGAACCGAATCAAAACACAGAATGCCTTTATGTTTTATATACACCTTATACAAACAGCCTGCAAGTAAATTTATACAATATTTTCAATAATTTTATAGCTCAAACAAAGTTTGTGTACATGAAATTAATTTCTGTTTCATATACACCTTATACACACAGCCTAAAGGTAATTTTATACAATATTTTTAATAATTATGTGCCTTAAACAAAGTTTGTTTACATTAAACCATCAAAAAGCAAAGGTTTCTCAATCTCAATCATGCTAAAAAAATTCTGTATTTCGGAATATTCTGTAATTCAGAATATTTGGATATGGGAAACTCAGGCTGTATTAGGTAATGTTTCCATTAGGTGTCCAGTTATACCAATTTAAATATAAATTCTTATTGTCCACTTTGAAGTCCTGGTGGCATCTAAGTGTTCATAGGATAGGCGGCTGTTATATGTGAAGTCAAAAGCTCTGATTCCATGAATGTATCATGTATTATTGTATGATTTATAACACCATCTGATATTAAGTACTATATTGTTAAAATACATTATAGTGCGATATCTTACCTTTGAAAAAAAAAATCACTGTTCTTGCTATGAAGCAGTGATTACAAAAATGCTAGAAACTTATTATTATCATTTCATTATGAGGCATCACAAATTTCCACAGTGCCATTCACATTAAAATAGTCAGAATAACATAATATTGTTACAAGTGTAAACATAATGATAGAATATACCAATGGGCCATATAATGGACCATAGGGAGGGATGAAACTAAAGGAAGGAGGGTCCTGCTCGTGAGATCTTACATTCTATTAGGAAAGGGGAAGGAGTAGGGGCACATGATCATAAACTTTGTATGTCAAGAAATTTAAGAAAGGGTTTCCCTACAAACAACATTTTTTTTTTCTATTTGGAAACCGAATGTATAAATAATTTCTTAACCAACCCTGGAAAGCATCACATTTAGGAGACCATGAGTGTAGTGGTTCTTGCGCAAGTCCATACTGGTGATTTGAAACTTTGTCCTGGTGACTTGTTTAATCTTAGTGCAAAGGCTAAACAAACAGAGAATTACAATCTTTTGAAATGAAGGGCAAATCAGCCAGTTAATATATTAACCTCTGCATTAGCCCGCGGTTAGTTACTGTGGCTAATTGAATCCGTCACACAATCTAGTTACATTACATAGTCTAAAAAGTATGATAGGGTATTAAATTTTAAGCATTGGATATTCCAATGAATTTAGAAATTCTGTGGGATAGTTAACAGCCTCATGTGGGTCCACAACACAATCTATCAATTTGTTTTTGCTTCAGGCAATATCTCAAGTGTATTAAAGAAAATTAAAAGAAATTTTATTTTTTGGGCTAAAATAGCATGCTCTAATAGCCACTCATGATCCCGGTAGATATGTGGTATAACTGGGGGAGTATTATTCCCGACAGGATGAAGATCCCGACTGGGGCAGGTAAGTACCCTAACCCCTGTCTCCCCCCTAACCCACCCTTAGTGGTGTCTAACCCTAACCTTTCCCAGGGGGTGCCTAACCCTAACCCATTTTACAGCTCCCTAAACCTATTTCGACGCCTATCTTAAATCCCTTGCCAAGATTCCGATGTCGGGATTGAGATCGGCATTCTCATAACTATATCCCATAACTGGGTATACCTGCAACCGCAAATCCTATACAGTGTTAAGACAATGACAGAAGTCTTTTAAGAGTAATTCTTCCCCCCTATCTTTAGATCCTAGATATTCTGCCCTCTACAATATCAGGCAACTCAGTAGCAAAGCTGCTGGTTTAAGTATCATTATGTAGATGGAACCTCATATTAGTTTTAAGCTTGTGTATGCATTTAACCCTTTTGTCTTTCAGGGACCAAAATAATACCTCAAGGTCAGGACGATGGAACATTATACATTCATCCCACACAAGCTTGCACTGCTGTAAACATTTTTCTTTTTCTTTTCTGATTAAACCCAGCGCATTTTCCCTTCTATTTAGATCAAGTGACAACTATTTAACAGACTGTGCAGAGCAGCCCCAGTAAGAAGAGTTTCTGTTATTCCAGTAGCTCCAACAGCAATTTTATTAAATAATCTTGTTTTAGCTAGCAGCATTTCTATTAATAAATACAGTAAATGTGGGGATGACTGTATGATTATGTAACCTAAAGATCTTTAATTGGTGCAGGCAAATTATCTAGTTATTGACTACCTTGAATGACAACAAGGAAATGTGAACAGACTACTACTATGTAAGCTCATAACGTATCTGTGCTTTAATAGGATGCCTACTGGAGCGCTAAGCATCGCTGTTAAAGGACCTTAACAGAGACTGTGGACCTCATTCAGAGTCGGTCGAAGTGGCCGCACGGTCGTACGGGAAAAGGGGCCGGATATGCAAATGATTCCCTCGCAAGTTGCGTCCCTAATTTCGGATCGGTAGCTGGCCGACCAAGGGGAGGAAGCGGCCGGAATACAAAAAAATACGCCCCCTTCTCTAACGCATTACACGTCATCTCCGGGCATATAAGGATTAATCGAGACCATCGGAACTGGTCGTAGAGCTTAAGGTTGACCATACCCTCTCTTAAGCTCTACGATCATGTCAGTGTAAAAACCTCCCATGTCACATGTGCCATGACGCTACTTTGTTAATTATGCACTCCCATAAACCGTATGCACTCACATAAAACGCCGTTCGCATAATTAGGCACGCCTGCGTTCGGATCTCCACTCCCCCGTTTTCAAGCACCTTCCCTTGTTACCAACCACAAACGCCTCAATCTGTCACTCAAACTACCGACCTGGCTGTGTTCAAGGAGAGAGAAATTTCTGATCGTAATAGCTAGTTTGCGCACGCGCATTGCAGACTTTACGCATGCGCAGTATAGCGAACATCGGTGGCGTATGACCGTGCGGCCACTTCGACCGACTCTGAATGAGGTCCTGAGTGCTTTAACAATTAGTACAGTTTCAAACATTGTTGCTTTCTACTTAGAAATCTAAACGGAGACATTGTGGCTGCCAGTGCTGCCTAAGGCTGTGTACACACTAGGCGATATATACTGTATCGCTCATTCCATCGACAAGCGATATATGGCTAGTGCCCTATTGTGTTTGCATTACACCTTCTATTTCTTTGAGGGTCCGATATAGTACCTTAACATGTTGATGTATTGTTGAACTTTTTGCTCTTTTGCTGATAGCACAATTGGCATTTTCCCAATTTAGGTGAAGTGGAAGTTATAGAACAGAGGGCCTGATTCAGACCCACTCGCGAGCGGCTGTCCGCTCGCAAGTGGGTCAATGTTGTGCACTGCGCATGCGCACGACGGCGGGAGCTCCGTCGTGCGCATGCGCCAGACGCGACGAGCAAAGGACTTTCCTTCGCTCGTTGTGTCTGATCAAAGGGGGCGTGCTGTCGATGTTGATTGACAGCACGCCCCCTTTGGTGGGCGTGCCTCCCTGATGGGGGCGTTCCCAAGGGAACGCCTACCGTCAGAAGCCGGCCCACTGACATCACTAGTGATGTCAGTGGGAGTGATTTTGGCTCTGATAGAGCCAAAATCACTCCGGGCCTTGCGGTTGAAAACCTCAACCGCAGGCTCCGGCTCGCAGTGGCGATGGTCGCGATGGTCAAGACCATCGCGGCCATCAAACTGCACGCTCGTATATGCTGTGGGTGGTGACCCACAGCTATACGAGCGTCCAGGAGGACGCTCCATAATTATGGAGGCCGGCCCTCATTCAGAGCGTGCGCTCTGCTCAGAGCGTACGGCTCTGAATGAGGGCCCCGAATTTTCATTGCGACACTCAGTAAGAAGAGATGCCACCGCAACAGCAATTTTTCAAAATAAGCTTGCTTTGGCTAGAAGTTAATTAATTATATTGGTTAATTGCAAAATTCTCAGGATTAACTGCAAAACCCACATTCCTATCACCCACAATAGCAATATGTTTCCGTTATATGAGGAATTGGGAAGCGACCAGCGAAACGCCTTACATCAGTGGAAACCCCCATTTTTATTATCTGCTCAAAAATTTGATATCAATAAAACATGAATATTCAACTTGCTATCTCCCATCTAAAGTGACTGGAGATCGCGACGCGCTAGTCAATTGTTGCTGTTTTTGCACTGATCGCGCCCAAAGTGGCCGGGTTTAGCAGCGTAAAATGGCTACCCCGACCAATCAGATACATACTTCTCACTTCAATATGCACCTGATCCTGGCATTAGGTGAAAAGAAGTAACCCACCTAGCAGTTGATGTTCTACCCTTTGCACATCACTTGCCAAAAGACCCCCATATCAATTTTTATGATAATAATAAAAATGATAAAAAAAAAAGACAAGGAGACGTATTTGGAAAAAGACATCACAGCTTTAATTATATCTTTTAGAATGGTTGCCAAGAAAGCACCAGCTAAAACAACAATAGATTATTGGGTGGGGTGTACTGCACCAGCTTGTGGCGAATCCACCCCTCCTCCCCTGGTTCACAACCACTAGGGTGACATCTTAACATTGAACAATTCCCCTGAACAACTGTTCAACAAATAAACATAATCCATCATCGGTAAGATGCACTCCATCAGGTCTGTACAAATGTTCATACCGAAACTGTATCATATGATGTCTCACTACATGGCCTCCATTAGCCATTAAAAATTTACTGACTGCTAAATTAATCTTTTTACGGCTCCTTTCCATGACTGAACTGTTACGTGCACATTTCCAAATCGCCTGGATAGAATTTCTGACCAAATAACCTGCGTGTTAGGTCACTGATCCATAATTGCAGTCAAATCTGCCTTAATAGTTAAAATCAACTCTATACTTTTTATCTGACATATGTCATTCCCACGTAAATGTATTACTAAAATGTCAGGAATACCAATCTTAGTAGCTGTCTCATCCAACATACCCCTCAAACTGCACCAAGACATGTCCTCGACACCAAACCATCTAATATTCTTTGCCGACTTGAAAATGGCTGTGTCTCTTGCAGTTGGAATCTTGGAGGAAAATTACACATAGAAGTTCCCCACAATCCAAACTTGATGGGAATCTGTGGATCCTCTTGTAAAGGATAGCTGAAATTGTTGATTATTGTATTAGTCAACCAACTCACTACACAACCAGAATTCAAAGTACTAAACAAAGTGCTGCCTAGCAAGGAAAAGGGGTGATGTAACCCTTATGAAAGGAGTCCTATAAAAATCCTCAGAGAACCACAAGCCAATCTGGTTCTCCATATGATTAAAGATTACGTAAATCCCCTACAAACAACAATGGTGAGAAGCATACACTTGGGTTAGTGCACGTAGGGAGCGCCAATGCTATTTGTTAGTAGTGCTTCTAGCCAATTTCTTTCTTTTTAACTGCTGACATAGCTGCCCCAACAAATGTGTCCCATAATCCCCAATGCTGAGCGTCAATCTAACTGTGCATCTTTAAATATCACCCAAAACAAGGTGGTTTAAGAGAGGACGGAGCCTGTGTGCAGTGTACCTGTGGGCCCCCTCCTTTCTCACTGCAGCATTCTCCGAGTAGACTCTTGCACTGTGTCAAAGTCTATTGCGCATGCGCAGATATCTGGGAACATGGCGCTCGCTCCATTTTCCTAGTCATACGGTATAGCACATGTGCAAATCTTTGGGAAAATAGTGCCTGCTCCATTTTCCCGAAGATACTGGCGTAGGAATCGATGGACAGGTAGAGTAGTAAATGGGTGCAGGGTGGGCTGTGTGGTCCCCAGTGGACCAAGGGGTCTGTATACACTGCAGACCCTGCACCCTTTCTAGATATGACCATGTCTCATACTGATATTTAATTAAAGGAGTAAAAATCTTGTGAATTAACAAAGTACTCACAGCCAAGTTTCTAATCTGCAAACACTTGTTGACCATTTGCACTGGATCTAATATGTCTATCTTCCTTAAATTTTTTTTTTACAGAGTATGGACTTATCCCCAACTACCACATTCTTTGAGGATGCAAAAAACTCACTAACCCTAAATGCCTCAAAGAAAGCTAAAACTTCAAATAAGTCTGATGCTATACCCTCGAAGCTAAATATTCCTATTAATAGGTCTTCTACAATCTTTCTTGAACTGTTCCACTTTTGACTTCAAAGCCTTGCTGATCAAAAAAATACTTGTTACATCAATCTGCCCATTCAGATTTGGGGCCTGATTCAGAGACGGACGCAAAGGCGATTACGCACGCAATTGAGCAATTGTTTGCCATCACGCATGCGTATAAACTGCACGTGCGCAGCAATTGCACTGCGATCACGGATGCACAGAGGAATCCATCACAGAGTGAGTGACATTGTGTCTGAATGGAATGGGTATGAAATACCGCCGGCCGCATGGCAGTCAGCTTCCCGATTGCATACCGTCTGAACCTCGAGGCACAATGACCTTGTGTCTGGAGGTTCAGAATAAAAAAGACCAGCGAAAGAGTATGCCATAGGACAGAGATAAAATAAAAAAAGCAGAAGAAAGGAGAGGACTATTGCAAGTGAACTCAGCCCAAGAAATCACTCTACAGAGTTAACTAGGGGACAGATAAACATGAGCATTAGAATGGGAATGATAAGTAGAAAACAGTGTAATTTTGATGCCAGAAAGGAATAAAAAGAACTCCAAAAATTGGGCTGCAAACATGTTGGATAAATAAACAAGCCAAGCATTTGGCTCTGGAAGCCTGGTTAAATGAACAAAAAGTGCCATCTTACTACACTTGTCGACTATGATCCAAATGGTAAAATATCCAGAAGATAACAGTATATTAGTAATAAAATCCTTTGAGATGTTGGTTCAAGCTTTGATGGGAACAGATAAAGGGATGAGTTGGCCTGTAGGTACAAGCTTAAGGATGTTATTCCTTTCACAAGCTTCACAGAAGAGTACAACCCGCTTAAACGACTGTAACTAAATATGCACAAAACAAACATAAGTGGCTTATATGTGCCAGGATGTCCAAAGATTTTGTGCCTGATTCAGAGAATTACGCTTCCGATATTTACGCAGTTGAGCAATTATCGCCATTGCGCATGTGTCAGGGTACATTACCACAGTCGCTTGCAGTTACTTTTTACTCGCAGTGTGATTGACAGTCATGGAGAGTTTGTGAAAGGTAACAGAGTGGCAGCAAAGATGCAGGTGTGTCGCAATTCTTTTTGGGGCGTATCACAGTCTGCATTTGCAATCCCATATGCATTGAAAGCCATAGGGTTATTCAGAACTGCGATAACCAAATGATCTGTGACTGATGCTGCGTCTTTGTACGCAGATGCTTGGATTTGCAAAGCTGCAGGTAGGCATCTCAATACAATACTCGCTGTCTCCGATATTTGCATATTTTCGCACAGCAGCTGCATACGGGTTTGAAGCTGCGATGGCATTAGCGTACATTTCTGAATCAGGCCTTTGATTTGCACAGAGTTTGGACAGGACTGTCTTATGTGATCAGTAGGAGCTTGTTCTTGAACTCGTAACATCCGAGAAGGGGATGTAGTCCGGAAGCCGACGGTCTAAATGCTGACCGTCGGCTTCCAGACACTATAATCCCGACTAGGGATGAATGACAGGTGTCCAAATCTGGATGCCTGTCATTTGACCGACGTCGGGAGACCGGTGCCCGGCATCCCGATCGAGCAGATGACGGGCGCCGCAGCGGACAGCCGTGGGGGGGAGGGTTAGGTTTAGGGCTCCCAGGTGGGACTTAGGGTTAGGCACCCCCGGTGGGAGGTTAGAGTTAGGCACCCCCGGTGGGAGGTTAGAGTTAGGCACCGCCCAGGGGACTTAGGTTTAGGCAGCGGGGAAGGGGGGGTTAGGTTTAGGCACAGGGGGGGAGGTTAGGGTTAGGCACCCTAAAGGAGGGTTAGGGTGTAGAATTAGATTAGTTTATACTTACCTTTAGGAAGATCGGGATTTCCTCCTTTGTCGGGCAGCCGCTGTCGGCTGGCGGTAATACATATCACACCCCCGAGAAGAGAGATCCTCTGTAAGGCCGGTCATGATGGCATTTCGTGATGAACCATGAGGAAACCTTTGGATAAAACTTCAGCCTTAAGGGTCTTAGAGCTGGATCAGTAGTGATGATAAAGTTAAATGGGATAAGAAAAGTGTCCTTCGAGCTTGACTAGAGTGTCACCTTTTGGCAAATTCAACATTTTATAAATGTTTGTGGTATGTGCATGTCTGTATCTATCAAAAGAATAGGAATATATTGTGCTACCCAACTCTCCCATGAAGAATTGAGGGACGCCTCTACTACCGAACATTTATTCATTAGTGGTGGTTATCCGTGGTGTTAGCATTTTAATTAATGTTTGTGTTTTCACCTTTAAGCTGCTATAATAATTTGTTTTATTATTTTGCCTTTTTCAATCAATTCAGAGTTGTTTTTCTGTGTATGTGTGTGTTTTTTAATTGCTGTGATGTGCTACTTACCTAATAGAATGTTCTACTGAGAAATGTGTGCAAAATGATGATTATATTTGCATTCAGGCTGATACAACTACTATAAATTACACTATTAGCAAACAAGTCTATGTTTGTTTGATAACTCATCATTGAGGAACATGTGCATATCGACAAGCACATTTATGTGTATGTCCATTATTATAAGTGAGAGGACTGTTCAACGGAACCATGAACATGAGTATATTTACTTAAAACTTATGGTTATGAATTTTGTACACAGGGATTGAGATTTATAAATATATGCTCATCAGGTATTCATTGAAATTTTGATTAATGTATTGTACCCAACTACATGTGTGGGGAATAATCCAGAAACTATGTTACCAATATTGCTTTTTCTACAACTCAGCTTGAATTTCTCTAACAAATACGTCCGATACCAAGGGACTCGAGGACACCTATATAGATTGCAAATTATACAGTATATGTGTGTGTATATTAATAGACTATATTTTGGGAAATATCTGAAGGCTAATTTCAACCTGAACTGAATTGCTTAATACATAGCCTGTCAAAAAAAAAAAAAAAAAAAAAACAATTATATATATATATATATATATATATATATATATATATATTTTTTTTTTACTAATTTTCTTAGGGATTTGAGAAATTATGTATAACTTATTTATAGGAATGTTTCAGTAGATCTCCAGCAATGGAGAATTGTGTCTCTTTACTATAGTATTCCACTAATTATAAATTTATATATTGTATATTCTGATAGGTGTGTATTAAGCCATTTTTTATATTTTAATGTATACTAATAAAGTTGACAGTTTTAAGAAGTACATATTACCAAGAAGTGTGCCCCACTTAGGAGTCTCTTTTTCTCTTCCCCCTTGTTTTGATACATTGAAATATTGTACAAGTACAGCAGTTTCAATTTCTGGAAGCTGTGGGAAGCGATTCAGAAGGCATGGGTCAACATACTGTATGTCCAAAGGTCGTCCGTCCACTTGTGGAATCGATTCCACGTCGAGTTGCTACACTGCACTGGTCTAGAGGGGATCCTACACAATACTAGGCATCTATCCCATGACTTTTGCCACTTCAGTGTATATAACCCAAAGTGAGAATGTAGCATAGGACCACCTGAACAGAGAGGCTTTGTCACAAGCATATGTAGGATGCATGTCTCTTTTGCTGGCATTTGTGTTTTTCCTAGTACAGGAGAACTACCATAAACAATGTACAGTAGCAATCAGGACTGTCGGCAGACTAGAAGTTTTCTGTAATGCAAACCAAAGGCGAAGGTGGGCAGTAGACAAGGTAGGTCCATAAACAGGCAAGAAGGTCAAGGTAGACTATGAGCAAGAAGAGTCCTTCTAGTCCGTAAACCTAAACCCTTTCTGTAAATATTCAGATTATGCCCTGTTAGGGTAGTGCTCTAACCATAAGCTCATCATTATCGTCTAGGAGATTCCGCCTTACTTTACATCACCTCATGATGCTTCTCTCTCCTCTGATATTCCTCCTATATTTCTGCCACAAGCTTTGGTGCCCCCCCCCCGCACTGAAATCTGTTATTTGGGCTCCGACACACATTCTGTTGTTGAATGAAAAGCTTTTCCCTCTTGTTTGGTTTTGCATACTAGGCCTCCCCTGGACAAGAAATATGCTGCCATGCTTACCTCTGTAAAAACCTTTCCATGGCTGCATGACCTCTAACTAAACTACAACATCGTACAGATACACTCCAATCCATCTTGCTCTCTCATCGTATGTTGTCTAAACTTTTTAGCATCCTCCATAACTGATACACTCATATGGGATCCTTTCTTAATATTTTTTTTTTTAACATGTAGTGCCCTAACGAATGCCTTATTAGCACACTGTACAATGTCTTCCCCATTCCTTGACCAACACTAAGGCTTACTTTGTCCTTACTAGCGGAACATTTGCCATTAGCCATCAAATGCCCTTTGTACTAGTCTATCTTCATCCATTTCGACCTTTTGTATGTCCACCTTTTGTACCTATCGACCTTTTGTCTCTGTCTACCTACTGACTGTCTACCATTTGGAGTCTATCTAGACCACAGGTTCTCAAACTCTGTCCTCAGGACCCCAAACAGTGCATGTTTTCCAGGTCTCTTCACAGAATCACAAGTTAAATAATTATCTCCACCAGTGGACCTTTTAAAATGTGTCAGTGAGTAATGAAAACACCTGTATACCTGTTATGTGACCTGTAAAACGTGAACTGTGTGGGGTCCTGAGGACTGAGTTTGAGAACCACTTATCTAGATCACCCAAATATTCTAGCTAATAGTTGATGCTCACCGGAATCAGCTCTGCTAATTTTGTCTACTGCATTCACTAGTTGGCCAAACCACAGAACCCTCCACTTTGTGTTGATGATTATCTAAATTTTCTGTACAGTGGCCATGATCATCCAGGAAAAAAAGAAAATTTAATAAAGTCTTGAGATAATGATGAACCAGCTGGCAATGGCTCTTGCAAATACGACGCTGAATGTTCACCTAGCCGACAACCATAGCAATTGGGGGGGGGGGGGGTTGGAGGGGTATTAGCAGGAAAATAAAATTGAGCAGGGAATACAGGCTTCTCAGGAAGTATAAGGAGGGTGGGAAGAAAAATACAGGGGTGGACTGAAGGGGCCCTAGAAGTTGTAGGGCGCAGAAATCTACCCCACCTTCAGTGCAGAACAGTTTTGCCAAGGTGCAAATCTGCTCATTTTTCTTTGCTTTTCTCTCAACTCTGAGTTAGTCGCCCCGCACTCTTTATAAGTTTAGTTATCTGTATATCTTGTGTTCAAAGGTATGTCATTGATGTGATATTGAGATGTGTATTCCAGTAATCTTAAACACATGGGACATTTAGTACAGAGATCTGATTTCCTGCTTTTTACTATAAAATGTGGCATGACCTCTTCAAAAGGTAAAACATGTTCTTTCACAAATAATTCACATAATAGCAGCTTTCATTGAATATTTATGGCAGTAATGACCTACAATAACTACACACAATTAAAAGGGAATAACCACTGTTTGTTATATAGGCTAACAAACAGACCACCCAAAAGGAACACTAATATGAGAAGGATGAAGGATATGTTTTCCAGAAAGACATTTTCACAAGGAAAAAGAATCGAAATTAAAATGCCTACAGCAAAGACAGACTACAAGTTGGCTTGTGGTCGAAAATATAAACAGAGGCATGACTCTTCATGTGCACACACCAGTATGAACTGTTCAGTCTGTGCATAGCAAGGCAGAAAGAATAAAAGGGATACGACACACAAGTGTCCATTATGCTTGGGATACAAGTGGACGATCAGTTGTAATTGCTCTTTTCCATTATAAAGAGATTTATAAAATTTCTTATGTAAATGCAATAAAGTTGGAATCTAGCATAAAACATTTCTGTGCAGATGGTAAACACAGCTTTTTGCCATTTGTACAAAGTTTTTGTCCATTTGTGGCAAAAATAATAAAACAAAATACATATTAAGACGTAACTGTAGCATACTCACAATGGAGGCAGCCATTTCATAGGCTGTAGCAATATTAAATCAGACTAGGAACTATGAAAGGAGAATCACGCTGGCTTTCAGTGTTTTACCAGATATCATCATTAAATTGTTCATAACAGCAATCATTGTAATGGTCAGCAACTGAGCCAAGAATTTGTGTTATTTTAGCACCATTCCCAATCTGTTCATTGTATTCAGCTATAGGTTTATAACCGTTGATCATTCTATGTTTCTTACAGAGAGAACATTCTCTGTTCCATCTGTATATGCAATACAAATATATATTACCAATCTTTGTCTCCAAATTGATAGTACTGGTAATTATCATAAACTATATCTCACATTATACAAATTTGAGTCCATTGCCACTAATCATTGATGACTACTTTTGAAAGACCCTTTGGTGAAGGATGAGATCCCAAAAAGGCCTAAGTTTATATACAGAAAAGCTGCTAACCTAAAATACAAACTGTTCAAGAGCAAAACAAAAAGCTCAACCCAGTTAAAACCACTGATTTTCATAGGTGTGGGAGCTGTGATGCATGTAAAAATGTAAAAAGTGATACCACTAAATACACCAGCTTCATGGTAAATGACAAGAATTAAAAACCACTATTGAAAATGTATTAATTGTGTAAGGTATATTTTGATGAGATAAGAATGTCGATATGGTCATTGTGTCGACATTTAATCAGTGACGACCATGATTAGAATGTCGACAAAAAGCTCCTGTTGGTCCTGTGCAATCATTTTATGTAAGCACATTACATTTGGGGCACAAAACCCAATAAGGTGTTCCCCCACATTTTATTTATTCTCTCCAACAATGGTATTCAACGTGCGGCCCTCCAGCTGCTGTGAAACTACACATCCCAGCATGCCCTGCTGCAGTTTTACTACTAGGGCATGCTACAACTGTGGCCGGGCATGCTGGGAGCTGTAAGTCTACAGCAGCTGGAGGGCTGCATGTTGAGTACACCTGGTCTACAACATTCCATCAAACGGTATTACATTATTGGGTTTTTTACGGTCTTTCATACCACTTTAACGAACCACTGGAGAGAGTAAAAATTTATGACAGAAAGACTATAGATGACACCAGAGAACTAAAGAAACCTTTGCATGCTGTATATTAGATTATAACGTAAGATCAATACCTAGAGGACTTTACCCAAAGAATAAGGATTGGGGTGACTAAGTCACTATAATGAATCTGTACATTTCTCACTTGAGGGTGTCATTGCATTCCTACTGCGTTACACTACTGTATGCATCTCTTTTCCTTCCATATACCTAACCAAGAATTCTGAATTGAGAAAGGATTTAACACACTCAGAGGGGAGTAATTTAGCACTTTTTGTTGTATGTGCAGCGTCCACTATACTAACCAATTACTATCTTTCTATACTTTGCTCCAGTAAGACATTTCTCGTTATACTCTCATAACAAGTTTGGGACAATTGAGGAGTCCCTGTAGGTAATAGTGATTGATATTCTGGATGAAACATGCTGCTTTTAAATTTGATGTTTTTAATTTACTGAACTGCCCATGGTATCTACACATTCATTATACATGATACTATGCTATCAGACAGCAAAATGCATTATTATTATTTATATTACTGAATATATTTTTGGCAGCAAACCAAAACACTTTCCATCATTTTATTAATTCAGAATAAAGTTTTATAATCTATAATGTACACTTTGGCTCACGTGTTTATGCATCATAATTATTACATTTATGCTGAGAAAATATCAATTAGCACTACTAATTTTTCTTATTATTTTGGTTTTATACAATAAAACCATTTATTGGTGTAACAGATAGAAGCTGCATGGTTTCAATTTGAAACCTATGCAGTTTGTTCAAACTAAGTGTGTGAAAATAAAGCTGGCATGTATCTGAATCTTGTGGGTACTAGGGCTATGCATGTTTGTCATCAGACATGCGGCTGTTTATCTGAGCAGAAGGCTGCACAAGGTGGTAACAAGACTTTAAACCTAGGTGTAGGGCTGTATGTCACGGACATGAGGCTAGTGGCCATGGGGCTGTTATGTTTGGCACAAAGCTATGATTTTGGGCATGGGAATGTTGTGAGTATATAGCTATTAATCTGGAAACAGAGCTGTGGCCACGATACTGGTGGGTATGAGCAGGGTCGAAACTAGGATATCTGTCAGCCCGGGCAAGGCAGTAATTTTACGCCCCCTCCCTTCCAGTAACTGTATTTTGTCCTTGCTCCTCCATAATGCAGTGCACTAGTCAGATGTCCCAGGTACATTATGCCACACACCATAATGTCCATTACACATTATGCCACACACTGTAATGCCTATTACCAAAGTGCCACTTATATATTTTCCCCTGCAACCATTTTATGCCTCACAGTAAGGCTTCTAAATACTTTTAAATGACCTGATTGTTGTCAGAGGGTTTATGCTCATTACCAGGGATGTCATGCTCGTTGCCAGGGGTTCCATGCTCGTTGCCAGGGGTTCCATGCTCGTTGCCAGGGGTTTTATGCTCTTTGTCAGAGGTTTCACAGGAGAAGATGCAGCTTTCTGCATCTTCTCCCGGCAGCGCCAGCGCTCCCGGGAATGCTATGTGCTGGCCTAACAGACACTAGAGGTACAGTAGGATCTCTAGCATCTGTCTACTCCTAGGCGGTGGCCATTTTTGGAGGGCCATTTTCAGCAGATTCCTTACGGACCGCTAGCCCGTATGGAATCTGCTACCCACAAGCCACCGCACCCAACAAGCCTCCGCACCCCCAAGCCACTGCGGGGGTGTCAGCCCTTCAGCACCCCGTCAAAACTGGCCCCCGGTGCACGTACACCTCTAGGTTCCCCTAGTTGCGGCCCTGGTATGAGGGTATAATGCAGATTACTGGGATCTAATGGAATGTATGTACTAGGCTTTATGTTTTATGTGGTAATAAGTTTTTCTACACCACTCACATTATTTATGTTTCTTGCTGTAACAGCACAAAATGTAAATATTTTTTTCACTATATCCACCACACTTAAGTATTTTGTATAGAGTCTAGGCTGTATCGCTGTAAGACAAATATAATCCCCCCCCCCCAAACTATACCACCTGTGCTGTCAAGCCCTTCATCATCCAGGTCCCAAAAAATGTGTTCCTATATACCAGAGAAGATAATCAGTGCTGCTGTTGTCTATTTAATTTTACATTTCTGAGTGTGTGACTTAATTCCATCTTTATTTCAAATATGCATAAAAGACTTTAACACTTGGCAGTGTTCGAGTTTATGAAATATATTAATCTCTCACAGATGGGTAGGGTTACCACCCTACCCATCCGGACTGTTCGGTAATAGCAAAAATGTTTCCGGAGGTAACCTAACCACGGGCTGGGCTAAGATGGATAAGTGTGGGTATATCAGAGAACCTGATGCCATAAAGCCATGGTTTAGTCATTATTCGAGTGGTAAAAAATGGCCTGAAATCTGACACTAAAAAGGTGGTGCAGAAGCCACACCCCTTGATCAGAAATTGGACAATGAAAACATTGGTAACCCTATATATGAGAGTTCTTTTGTTTTTTTAGCCCAACAGAACAGTTTTATAAGAACACAATGTTAATTTAAGGCATATGTACTTAATTTATTTCCGCTGAATCAGTTTTATGTCCTGTTATTCCGTTTTCAATTAATAACTTACCTTTATTAACTTTATTGTTGTTTACTTAAGTTTATTATCATGTATAAACAGAATGGTTATAAAATTGGACTATCCCGCTGAAATCGGGAATGGTTTGGAGGGGTGCGCCTTCTATGGGGTGGCGCCACTGTTCGGCAACACTGGTCGAACATGCCTCGAGCCGGCCCTGCGCTTTGTGTTCAACCCACGTTAGAACTGCTTTAAAGGGAAGATTGAGAAATATAGGCAACCTTTGCATTGTTTTAAAAAACAAAACTAAAAACTACTTTTCTTTTTTTTAAATCTTTGTTCTAAATATTTACCAGAAGGTTTAGTGGTAAATTATTTGGTTAGTAAATATGGTACAATAATTTTTCTCCAAAGCTATTCAGTTTTGTGTGTGTACAGAAAAAAATGAACGCTGAAACTCTTTTTAATCAATGTAGAAGTATGTTAATACATGATTTATGTATATTTATGGATCATATAATGAAAATTGTGGCATCTGAGGTCATAGTGGGGGAAGGTCTTGTGTAATATTGAAAACAAAACTGTTATGTTAATGATGTCAAGTTAAAAGTTGGTTTAAAAAATACAGGTCATTATTAAGTTAGTAAGAAATAAAAGGGATTAATGGTATGGAGTAAAACAAAAGCCTTTCAGCCTGTGTGTGACTGGGCACTAAAGCCAAAGTAGAACGTTGGTATTGCTATGGCAGGACACCTGCTTGTGGAGGAGGAACATAGATAGACTCAACTGCCTTAAATCAATCTCCTGAAGCGGAATACCCAATCTCCAGCTATTAATTCCTCCATCACCACTTCATCAACAAGCTTAATTGTTAATGTTTGATTATGTGCCTCAGTCAAACTTAAGTATCTACTGTTCTGCTGACACAGAAACCACGGCAGAAATCAGTCAGTTTACATGTCATATCATTCACCCAATACATTGTTTTGTATACTGTATGAAAACTCAGTGAGTTATTCACAATAATCAGTATTTTATTCTGACCCATCGGTCATTCATTGAAACACACTGTGGTGTTACTTTTCACTGACCTTAAATTAACATTTAACACCATGAAATAACATTGATAATAGTATATTTAAATAGTATCCAAATATAAATAGAAAACACGTGTTTATATTATGGTTATTAATGGTACGTTTTTATAATATAGGCCTATTTAACATAATAATTTTGCCTTATTTTTTCTAAAGATGGCAGCGCTGGCACTTCCTTCCTGTTTTGCAATGGACATTTAGGTACACATTTATGTGATGTTTAAAAGATATTGGGCTGGATTCAGAGACGGAAGTTCTTTGAATTGCTGCTGCGTCTTTCGACACAGCAGCGATGCCTAAGGTTACTCAGAATGGCCTTCTCATGTCCGTAGTCGAGGTCAGTAGATCTTCGTTGAAAGACCTAGACACTGGCCTCTGCACTCCAACAATGCACTCCCACAAAATGGAGGCACCATGGTCCCCACTTCCGTCCCCTCCCTGCCCCCAAACGGCTGCAGCTTGTCAATCAAGCTTGGACTTAGGGGGCACTACAACATCTGCACAAGCACAAAACAGATACAAAACATTGGACATGTATGCAAACCATCGGGTTTGCGTACATCTCTGAATCGGTACCATTGTTCTGCGAGGACAGATGGACCAGTTTAAGAAATGATACTATGGGCCTGATTTAGAGGTTGACGCAAACCGGGTTGGTGCTGCGTCTTCGGTATCAGCAGATCTGAGAAAATATGCAATGTCCGGCTTCTCAGATCTGCTGCATGCGTCCGAAGAAACAACATTTGGCAAACATCAGGAACATCATTCAGAGCATTGTGCCTCGGAACAATCGTATGGTTTCTCAGAATGTCCACTGCAACAAAGCTGTCGGGGTCAGTGAAACCGCGTCCGTAGACACAGTCGCTGGCTTTGACGCGACCCCAAAATGGTCTTCGACACGCCTGCGTTTTAAACGCCACACCCCGTCACTTCCCCCAAATGGTTGCAGTCTGTCATTCAAACTGCATTTAAAACCACACTGCCTGCAAAACATTGAGGCGCTTGCGCAGTGCGGCTAAGACGCATGTACAGAACACTAAAAATCGGCCATTTGGGACCTAATCGAAACAGCATCCACCTCTGAATCAGGCCCTGTACACCTTATAAACTGGCACATAAACAGTAAGTGCCAGACTTGTGTCTTAAGGAAGTGAAATGTACACAAAGGTCAATAAGATTCGAATGACCCTAAGCAGCTAAATATACTGGATCACACTGCTCCACAGCTTGCACCATCTAATTCACTTAGAACCCGACAACTTCTAAAACCGCTGGACCTCGCTCAACTAATTTGCTCAACTAAATCCAGTGCACATGGATTTAAAGGGACCAAAATGGTCACACCTGAGAAGAAATTGTCCCAGCTGATGGGAATAGTTGGGCAGAGGAGAACGTGTGCGCCTAAGTTTTGCATTAAAATGCAAACTCTAAATTTTACTGTTCAGGATCGGATAATTTAAATACAAAATGGGTAGAGAGGGCGTATTTACAGAGGAATTCTAAGGACCTGAATTCTTCTCCACCTTTGAGGCCACAAAAATCAGGTCTCGTCATTATACTTGTTATGGGATGCACTTTGTACCTTCTAATTGTACTTTGGCAGGAAAGCGCATTTCTGGGCACACTTTTGTGCACTACAATATGACGACTGCTCTCTTTATGCTCTATGTACTCTTCGAACAATTTCATAAAAAACCTAAAACACAAAAGTGACACCAATAGTTCCTTAAAATATTTTGAAAAACAATTGAAAACTCACAAAGTGGAAGATTACCCGTTAATGACATATTAATTGTACAGTAAAACCCCCACACACTGTGTAATTGGTATGTATCTTGAAATGTACTTCTCACGCAACATATACTGTATGTACATATAATGTAGCATACTTGGACTAATTTACTAATAACGCATATACGGTAGGTGGAAAATTTGCACTAAACTCTAGGACATCGGAGTGACTAATATTGCGGAGCAGAGCACAACAATGTTTTCAATTTGCTGATAGGTTATTGGAACCAGATAACAGGGTGCAGAGGTGACATTTAAGGGACATTACTTGCTGTTTAGAGAGCATAGTTGTTAACACTGCAAGCGCACCCCTACCGCTAATGGCACCCCCACTCTATTTGCATTACTCCTATTATGCATGTCGGGGGGAAAGGATGTTAGGGGACGAGAAAGACACTGGATAAAAAGGGCAGAGAGACACAGGGGGAAGAGGTGAAGGGAGATGAGAAAGGAGGGGGAGCAACGCCGGCACAACAACTACAGATACCTATGTGAATCATGATTTATCATGGATACTGCCCATGACATGGCTAATGATGGGTAGTTGATACATATTTGTTGTGAAATATGAGAATAAATTTTAGCAGACAATGAGATAAGCTTTTTTTTCATTAATTTGGTGGTTCTGTAGGGTTACAAGGCATTACTTTTGATGATGCAAAATGTAAAGTCTTGCATAATGTGTCTTTTTCGCTTTTGTTGCCTCTCCGCATACAAAGACGCACTTCTAGTTGGTTTAATATATGGCAGTTGTGTCACAGAAATCACCTGTTAAGTGCTATAATGGTTAATACTTTTTATTGGAACCATTATTACATTTATTATTGTCTTGAGGGCCAGTTGTTCCCAGCAGTTACCCTAAGGACACTTCTTTATACAGAATTCTTAATGTTTCCTTAGCTCAGATTACTCCTCATTTCCTGGAGCACTTTACTTGTAGCACTGTGTCTAATCTACTGATTATGGGGATGCAATTCACCTTATGTGGAACTAACATGTTTTGGTTATGGAGGACGGTAGCTCAATCACAGGTACTGTCTAAAGATACTAAATAAGGTGCTAACTGAGTGGTACAATAGACTACTCATTATATAGTAAAAACACGCTTTATCAGCTAAACTCATATTATGATGGTACTGTACTGTACTCCAGTAGACCCCACAAAAATAATAGGAAGTATCATTGATTTATTGAAGTTACCCAAAAAGCATTAATTTGTCACAACAATGGCTCTCTGAAACAATTCAGAATTGTAATTGCTTACTTTTTCTTATTAGAATTATTAAAATAAATACAAATAAGAACAAACATTAATGCTGGGTACACACTTAGTCGATGGGGTGACCTATCTAATGATTGGTAAGTGTATACACACAAACCAATCATTCGGGCGATGTGTCTGTGCAGTTAGCGCTGAGGATGTCACTCACTGCCAGGTCCCTGCAGTATGTGTACAGGCGATTGGTAAATGAAACGATATAACTGCTGTGCTGAACAGCAAAACAGATATGTCTGTGAACTACTTTGTTCACAGACATATCCGCTGTACACACTGCCATCTGTATCTGTATATCTATCAGTGTGTACTCTACTTAATGGAATCCTACATATAAGGTTATGGGCTTCAAAACAGTTAAGTTTAGTAAAACACTAAAAATAGTTTTTAGCATCCATAGGGCTCCATGACTAGAAGGCTAATTTTGCAGAGCACATGTTTTTTGTTTGTTTTTTATTAAGTAATAATGCATGAAACTGGCCCTTTGCTAAGTGCTGTGCTAGAATATGATTTTCAAACAAACAAGATCTTTGATAAAAAAAAGACTGATTTCTTCCAAATCATAATTTCGAAGTGTAAGTAGTTTGTACTGTACCATATCTCAACACCAATTTATGCAGTGCTAAACAGAGTGGAGTGTGGGTGGAAAACCAAGCACCCAGAGGAAACTCACACAAACACAAGGAGAACATACAGACACCACACAGATAGGCTCTGACCTTTAGGTTATAGATAAATTCACTCACTCCACAGAAAATAAAGCTGTATAAATAAGTATATATAAACTCTGCTTGTTGTAGCAAACTTCAGTTTTAGTACTCCTAAACAACCAACAGTCATTACCATCAACAGGATCGGAAAGTTATCTATAGACACAATATGATACACGTCACCAAATTGTCATAAACAGTGAACAATGAATTTCTGTTGATATAAGGCAGGATTTTTATTGTGCGTTAAGCTGGGTGCACACTGATAGATATATTGGACGATCAATTGATCGGCCAATATATCTGGTGCCCGTCAGCCAGTGTGTACCAGCGTTATGTCTGTGAATTACGTTGTTCACAGACATATCGCATTGGCTGTGCTGCACAGCCGATGGCAGATATATCTGCAGACATATCTGTCAATCAGCAAGTGTGTACGGGCGATCAGCCGATCGCTCATACACATACAGCGGCAGCCATGGTGAGGGACCCGCGGCTGCCTGGAAGATGATGGTCGTTTAGTGTATATGAACGACCATCATACAGATATATCTGCAGATCACTGGATCTGCAGATATATCTTTGCAGTGTGTACCCACCTTTAGACTTTTCTTTATGCCTTTCCCAGATTTATCTCGCAATCTTAAGATTTCCTGAAAATTTGAATGGTCTTTTTTTTTTTTTAAATGTAATCATCCAGTGCATCACATGAATTTTGTTTTTATTATGAATCATTCAAGTGTCTGCTTTGATTTTTATTCTGTTGACCAACACAAAATAAAATCAATACAACCTGTCGTACGGATTTTAGATCCAATAAAGATGTCAGTTATACTAATTCTATGCCATCATTAGCTGGAAAATACAACAGGCCAAAAGCTGTCACAAATATCATTAGGAAAAATTTTCTATGTATTACTGGTTTGTTTAATCCTCAGAATTAAAAAAAAAATGTTTTCATCGGCTCTCTTTAGAATAAATCATGCAAAACTAATTAGCAAGTTAAGTCATTAAATTCAATTCTCCAACCCATTCAACGCTAATACATTTGAGACACATGCGGCAATAGCTTGTCCTCCATCATTTTGTAATTTTCAAAAAAGTATGTCACCTGCCATCAAACTTTTGCTCATTGTTCTGTTTCCACACATAGATACAGCTCCGCCTGGGTTTAGTGGAGCCTGAAATTAGAAGTGACAGCAATTCTCTCAAACACAGTGAGCTCCCTTCTCTGCCTGCAGTCCACATCCCATTCATATCTCACAAACCCAACAGTCCAGCCAGTCTTGCCTGCCAAATAGAAGAAAAGTAGAGCAAGAGCGAGTACATGTAGCCGAGTTGCACAGAAGCAGGGTGGAACCTGCTGGCAGTCCTGTGCCGTCACATAAGGTCCTCACCTTCGCACCGCTGGTAGTCATTCTTCTCCTCCTCAGATGGCTCGAACACCTCTGAAGCGAGAACATCGAGCATTCGCTTGCACGCCTGTAGTACAGCCTCAAAATCCAGATTACTCATTATGACCGTTTCTCACTTGACTGTGAATTGAGTGTCCCTGGGTGCTCTATGATCAATGACCTGGAAGAGGACATATATTCTGAATAAAAGGGATCTTTCAAGGTTGAGGTGCCTGGCAAACAAAAGAGGAAAAGAGATGATTAACTAATGCATCATCAATTATAAGCAAGACTCAAGCTGCAGAAAGAAAATGGGAGAAAAATTACATGAAAACACAGGACAGAGTTTCATCGGTTTATATGAGAACCGTGTGAAATTACAAGAAGGGTGTCTGAGACATACGCGGAGAAAATGCATAGTTCAGATAGGAGATAGTAAGAGACACAAATGTTATCATTTATAAAAACTTGATACCGTTTTATTACCAACTTTTGTTGACATGTTGGACTATAAAACTACTTGTTACTGAAAGTGTAACCACTGTTACTTTCATAAGCACTTGCCCTATAGCTGTGCACATACACAGATGTTTATTTCCATTAAAATAAAACACCACCACAGTTTTTAAAATTGTACGTCAAATATTGTGTACAGTATAAAAATGAATATTCTTTATAAAGGTAGAATTGATAAACATTACACTTTTTAGTCCCATTAACCATCTCTTTATATGGACTGAGCAAACTTAGTTTTTGACTTCTGACTGTCTAGCCCTGTTCCCAATGATTACCTACCTATGTCTTACCACTGAGAGTTATAATAGTGGAGTTATTATATTGTAAGAAGATTATCACACATAAATAAAACTGACAGGAGGACCTTAGACAAGACAAAGGGATTGTGGAGAAGAAAATGACAAATAATTGTAACTCAGTAACTACTGAATGGAGATTTCTGCAACCTGGATTAATAACCAGACTACTAAAAGGTCTATGTCACGGGGATACAGAGTACTGGAAAGGTAGTGTAGTTGCACTGGAAATAGGCATGGCATGGCTGGATCAGGTCATGGATAAAGCTGAATGTGAGTGATTGGTTTAATTTCCTCCAATCTATCAATTGGGAAATTTGTGAGGTGTGTAACACATAATAAAAACAAATTGATAAGTAAGAATACACAAGGAAAGTAAAATTCCTTTATAAATATTAGGTCGCTGTGTTGGTGCTTACAAGAACATACATTGACGTTTTTGTAAGGTCACCTATGAAGTAGGGCACTTTAACACTTGCATACAGAAACTGACAAATCTTTTTCCTAATATAAATTTTAAATGACAAATATTATGAATCATTATTAAATTTCCCAAGAAGGAAAAAACATTTATTTTTAATTTTGTAACCAGGACCTGTACATGTTTTGTCAAATAATTTCATACACATTTGCAAATTCTGTTGGCTGTGACAGCTGCCCACTGTTTGCCTTGATGGAAGCCTCTGACTGTCAGGACTGATTTTGTGTTTTTAAGTACATGTACTTATTATGATCATTTTAGTTTGTTTATTATGATGATGTCAGTTACATAATACTGGAGGTAAATGTTGTATAAGTTCTATACATTATTTATTATAGTATACTGAATCAGGGGTTATGATAGGATAGTGCCTGTTCATGGCACTGTGATTGCACTTTCTCACCCTGAAAACTTTTATCAGGTCTGTGTATTCTTATTTCTACTTTGTACAGTGAGGACTGATAGCAGAAGACACAGCTGGTTCAGAATGCTGTCTTCCTTTATTATCCTTGCTGGATGGCCGGCAAACTATGGCTAGGACTGGCTGATGAGCTTCAGTTTGCTAGCAATAATAAATATTTGTTAGTTATTGATTTATTACTATATTATTAATACATGCACAACACGCAATTGCATGCATCTGGCTCTGTCATAACCTGTGCAGATATTTCAGCTATCTGTTAAATAAAGCTTAATAAAAGAATGTTTTATGCACACAGCTTGTTTACAATTAGAAGCAACATTGTGTCTGACAATCCTGTTTCATCTACTACCCTGGTCTATTTAATTGGATTTCCGTGGTTTTGACATTATACATGACCTTTATATGCTTCTGTAATTATGAACATTGACCTCAGCTTTTGCACTTCACTATTCTACCTGTTGTGCAGACTTTAACATCTGAATTTAAAAAGATTGTCTTTCCCTAATCGGACACTAATACTGCTTTTATACCAAAATTCCGGGTCTCACCCGGAGGTTGGAACAGGGTTCCAATCAGGATCAAACCCGGAATTTCCCCCAGCGTCGACCCAGGATATTTTTGAGTTGGCGACATTCACACGGGAGCCGGGTCTGCAGAGACCCGGCTTTCACGGTGTTGAAGTGAACGCATGGAGATGACTTCATCTCCAAGCGCCACTGAAGTCGGCCAATCGGCAGGCATGTGGCACGATCCAGGTCACCGTGACCCGGATCGCGTTGTTGACACTGCAGGGTTTCACGGGTTATTCCAATGTTAAACCCTGCAAGTTACCTGGGTTAGATTGCCGGGTCACTCGACCCAGATATCCAACCCTGTCCCCTTTTACACCAAGGAGCTACCCGGGTTAACCCTGCAATAACACGGGTTTTAGCTCTTGTGTAAGAGGGGTATAACCTGCAGTAGTTTTCATAGGTAAATTTTAGGATACATAGGGGTCATTTCAATTACACACAATCTAGCATTAAATCCTAGTTTCTGATCTGCAGCTTCAAAATCACTATTACTTGACTGCATCTCATTTATCATCACTACTAGACATACATATATTCATTTTAAGTCTAGGTTAGATAGATTATGTTATGGCAGGTTAAGGACTAGTTTCTAATCTGCATTTTAGGAATTAAAATCTAAACCTAATATAGCAATGTTTCTGGAGTGTCCTAACAATTTAAAAAGCCACTTATAACATGTTTCGTGAACTCCTGTTCACTGCCTCTGAAAAGTCACTCCAGAAACAACACTATATTGCTTGTAGTTTTTAATGATGAGACCTTGATTGCTGGAAATAGGGAGAATGGGAGATCATCAGATAAAAAGATTAAGTGTTTGGTACATACCTGGCCAATTTGTCTACCGACCCACAGATCAGTCAACCAAGCGGCCGAATGGCAAGCCAATACACACTTACCAATCTGCCGCTCGATATGTCTGGTCTGACATCACAACTGGGTGACCATTTAAATTTGCTCACCCAATTGAGATGTTAGTGTCATCGGTCCCTACAGCCAGTGTACGGGCGGTCGGCAGTACACACAGCCAGATGTACTTATATATCTGTAAAATATATTTGCATCAGCGGTGCTGCAGGGCCGATGTAATAGATCTGTGAACTACGTCGTTCACAGAAATATTTTCTGTATACATTTACAGATGCACTATGTGACATGTCGTTCATCGGCTGATTGAACAACATATCACAGTGTGTTCTAAGCATAAACTTTGCAGTGCACCTTGGCAAAACCATGTTGCACTGCAGGTGGGACAGCTTTACAATGTGCAGAGAAATTTAGAGAGGGTCGTGGCAAAACTCAAATCAAAATGCAGTATAAATATAAAGCTGCCCAGCATTTGTAGGGTACATGAAACAGTTAGCTCATCCTTGTTTGAGATGTCACAGGAGATGAAGAGACTCTACTAGTCGTACCCATAGAGCTCTCTAATAAATTAGATGTACAACTAAATAATACATCCAGGCTCGGCAACAGGGGGGGTACAAGGGGAACACTAGCACAGTAAGATTTTTCGTTTTTGCTCCCAGCGCACTGCGTGAGATATCATGATGATGTGTCTCTAGATGGCAGAGGAGCTGCAAAGTGGTGCAGGTAACTAAAGGTAACTGTGGGCTTGAGATTTGCAGAGAGGGAGCCTGAAGTTGCAGAGACTCAGGGGGATGAGGCTGAGAGACACAGGGGTGGCAAGTGAACAAGGTTTAGAGACACGGGTTGGGCAAGGCTGAGAGACACAGGGTGTGTGTGGATGGGGCTTAGAGAGACAGGGTTGGGTGGATGGTGCTGGAGAGACACGTGGTGGAGGATGGTGCTGCAAAGACACAGGGGCAAATGATGCTGTTGAGAGATAGGCAGGGGAAGGTGCTGGAGAGACACAGGCATGGGGAAGGTGCTGGAGAGACACAGGCGGGAGGAGGGAGTTGCTGGAGATACTAAGACAGTAGAGAAAACTCCTTTTTCATCCCTCTTTAGCTCAATAAGAGGGACTAATATTAAATAACATGATTGGTTCTCATTCTGCGTTGCTGTAGCTCACGCCAAAATAGTACAACTCTTAAGGCGGTTATCCTTTAGATGATATGCTCCATGAGTTATATTGTCTAGTGTTTGCCATGCAGTGCTGGGCTCAATGTCGTTAACGACATTGAGCATCCACACTAAACAATATCGCTCACGATGTCATTCAGTGATGTCACCCTCATCCCCGTACTTGCAGAACCTGACGATATCGTCAGGGTGCCCTGCAAGTACGGGTGATGAAAGATGTCATCAACGACCAGCGGGAGCATGCATCGCTGGTCGTTGACGGCATACACATTGAACGAGAACAATATCGTTATCGTTCAAATTGTCCAATTTATCGTCTAGTGGATACCCGCCTTAAGATGCAGCAACAATTTACTGCATGTAAGGCTAATTCAAATATTAATTTTGCCAGAACCTGTTGTTCTAAATTCAGCTCAACACTCATACATGGTGGGATTATGGCAGAAGCCCTTCTCTATGCACATCTGCCAACTACATTTCTGTCTATTGCAAAGTCCTATTTTATTCTAAACATTGAGCCAGATGGTCCATTTTTTATCATGGAAATAATATGAATGAATATTCTTTGTTTCAGAATTCCAGGGGCTGTTATAGTGCAACAAAATGTATGTAGAGATCTTCTTCATAATTACGAGCATTTTGGTCACAAGTTATTTACCTGTAAAAGTCAACCAAGAATCTTACCAATTTCTTTTGCAATTTAAGCACTATAGGCATTGTTTATAATTACATTTAGGATTGTAAACAAATGTATAAGCAAATATAGCAACTCCAATTTTACAGTGGCAAACACTAGAGACTATAGCCACACAAACTTGCCCAATTGAATTTAAAGTCTATGACTGCAGCCATAACAGGACTACAACAGTACATGCTCCATGGTCAGGGGCAGGGAAACTTGAATTGGTAACAGAGTCTAAGAAGTGTTCCAAAGTGAGTCATAGCTGTGCTTTAGGGCTGCTCCAAGTCAAAGTAATAATTGGAATTATATACACAATTAAAATTCTCTGGGCAGAATAACTCATGCCCATAAAAGCACGCGAATGCTAGAATAAGCATGAGAGGACATAAGCACCCTGTTTTTTATTGTGCTAATACTGGTTAGAACAGGTTTGGGGTTGCAGTCTCGTTATAGGTTAGGTTAGTGGATCAATCAGTAGTGAGAGCCTATCAGGGACCTGTTTGGGCGGGCTCTGTTTAGGAATATTAGGGTGCTGGGAGGAGTCAGCTTCCTCTTTTCCAGTTGTGATCTCCTCTGGATAAGTACCTCAGTGTCCTATTACTTATCAATTATTCTTGCCACTGTTTGCTTTTACCTTCAATTCCTATCCCATATATTCTGCCTCTCCTATATTGCATCTCCTCTATTATTTTCATCCCTCCGGTGTATCCCCCCCCCACATGCTCCTCACCTCCCTCTGCCTGCTCTTTCCCATCTGCATTTATTGATACCACCCCCCTACTGTCCCCCATCCTTTATGCCGCACCCGCGCCGCAATGCTCCCCCTACCCAGCGGCTGGCCGATGCAGCCAGGCCGCTTGCAGTGGCCGCAGCTTCCCCTTACAGCGCGGGCCTCGGCGTCCTCGCGCCCTCACCGTCGGGCCTCCAAGTCTGGCTGGCCCGCGGTGGGGGCCCTTCCCCTAGTGGCTCCCAAACACCAGGGGCTGGCGGCGGGAGCGTTGCCGCGGTAACCGCGGCTCCCGTCGTTGGCCCCGCTCAGCTTACAGCGGCGGCCATTTTAGGTGTGCAGGGCTTGCAGAGCCCTGCATTAAAGGCCGCTGGCTGCCGGGATTCAGATTACAGCGCGGGCCCTGGCGTCCTCGCGCCCTTACCGTCGGGCCTCCAAGTCTGGCTGGCCTGCGGTGGGGGCCCTTCCCCTCGTGCCTCCCAATCAACAGGGGCCGGCGGCGGGAGCGTTGCCGCGGTGACCGCGGCTCCAGTCGTTGGCCCTGCTCAGCTTACAGCGGCGGCCATTTTAGGTGTGCAGGGCCTGCAGAGCCCTGCATTAATGGCCGCTGGCTGCCAGGACTCGGGGAGGGCGGGATTGCTGACCCCAGTACCTGGCCCCACATTCATAAATAACCAGGCGCCTGCTGAACCCCAGCGTTTGCGGAGCCCTTATCCCAGTACCTCCACTGCTTCAGGGGCAGGGAGGGCGGGGCGCAACACCCCTATCCGCGTGCAAACCTCCTCTGGCATTTCTCTTTTCTCCAACCCGGCTGGGTTGCAAGCTTCCCCTATGAGGCGTAGTGCTGCTGCGCATGGACATGGCAGTGTCTCCGCTCGCAGCACCCCCATTACGCCGCAGTATGTGCTACCTGTCGCGGCGCCATTGCCGCAGGTGCCCAGCGTTGCGGTTTATGGTCCTGCACAGCCCTGCATTAGGAGCGCAGTGGTCCCCTTATTTTGCCCCGGGCTGCGCGCAGCGGTTGCGCCCAACCGTCCCTCCAGCGTTCCCGCAGCAGTGCTTTGACCCGCGGTTGTCTCAGGTGGCGGGTCAATTCGTGCATCAGGCGGGGGCCGCCCTATGTGGGCCAGCAATTTTATACCACTCCAACGCAAGTCAGGAGGCAGTTTCCGTGGTGCCAGCTACCCCGTCGACTTCCGGAGCAGGTGAGATAACATTGCACCACAGCAACATTGAATTGTCACACTCGGAGGATTCGTCCGACTCATCCAGTTCAGTAGATAAACCGCGTAAGCTAGTGCGCTATTTCGTTCAGCAATTGAAAGGGAAGCGTAAAAGCCCGAATAGATCGCGTAGTTCTGCTGGCAGCTCAGTTCCGGATGCGATGGGCGATGTGGTGCACTGCTCTAACACTGCCATTTTAACAGGCGTTAGGTCGAAAGTGAGGGAGCGTATTAGGAAAGGCAAATACGTAGACATGTTTGCTATTACGCATGACGCCAAAAAAGCTTTGGATACAGCTAAAACTGGGGGGGCAGCAGCAGAGGAGGCAGCTACGCGAATTGGCTTTGCGGGATGTATATTTTTGCGGCTTGCTACACTGAGACTAGGCCTGCCGAGTTTCTGAACATCCTGAAGTACTTACACCTCGTTCATAGCATGCAGTTGTCCGCTAGGCATAATGTCTGGCGGCAATATGACGAGGCTTTCCGTAAGAAGCAGGATGACCAGAAAATTCTTAGCTTCGGCTATAAGGACGTGGAGGTTTGGCTTGAGGTCACTCAGCAAAACAAACCCACCACTGAGGCACCAGTGGGCCGTAAACAGCCCTTTGTTGCCCGTCCAGGTTTCAACACGGCAGGAAAGGGAAAGTGCTTTGCCTTTAATAACGGGCAGTGTAGCAGAGGAGCCAGCTGCCGTTTTAAGCATGCCTGTCTGTCGTGTGGAGGTAATCACACAGTTAAAGAGTGCAAGCGTGCAGGCGGGCAAGCAGCTGGTCAGGGCGAGCGGAATGCTAAGTAGGGCTGTTTCACCAGCGCAATTGGATGTGCTTGAACGTTGGTTGGGCCGCTATCCGCTTAGGGCGGAAGCGGCCTTTTTGTTGCAGGGTTTTCGGGAAGGTTTTCGTTTGCCAATAGTTAGGTCAGTTGCGGTGTTAACAAAAAGGAACCTTAAATCGGCTAGGGATTATCCTGATATTGTAAGGGCCAAAGTGTTGGCGGAGGTGGAATTGGGCCGCATGGCCGGCGCTTTCTCGTCTCCTCCTTTAGCGGATTTGTGCATATCTCCTTTGGGCGTTGTCCCCAAGAAGGAGGTAGGTAAATTTCGGTTGATTCAGCACCTGTCCTACCCGGATGGAGGGTCAGTTAACGATGCTCTGGATCCGAAGGACTGCAGCGTCGCTTACCAATCTTTTGAGGACGCCCTCAGGATAGTGCAGGGGTTTGGTAGGGGAGCGCTATTGGCAAAAATAGACATAGAGTCGGCTTTCAGGTTACTTCCATTGCACCCCGAGTCTTTTAGGTTCATGGGTTTTAAGTTCGAGGGTTCATATTTCATTGATAAATGTTTGCCAATGGGTTGTTCCATTTCCTGTGCCTTTTTCGAATGTTTTAGCTCATTCTTGCAATGGTGCATTCGCGCAGGTTCGGGAAAGACGGGGATAGCCCATTATTTAGATGATTTCTTATTAGTGGGTCCAGCGGATAGCGAGGTCTGCAGCGAGCTGCTATTGTCAGTGCAGGCTCTTTTTTCGCGTTATGGGCGTGCCCATTGCGGTGAAGAAGACAGAAGGGCCCACCACAGTTTTATCCTATTTGGGTATCGAGGTTGATACCGTGATGGGTTTATGTCATTTGCCCCAAGATAAAGTCGCTAGGATGCGCGAGTATTTAGACCTCTGCCTCTCTGCAAAGAAAATTTCATTGAGGCAGTTGCAGTCGTTACTCGGCCTACTTAACTTCTCTTGCCGGGTGATCCCTATGAGTAGGGTCTTCTGCAGTAGGTTGGAGAGGGCCACGGCGGGCGTTAAAAAAGCGCACCATTTAATTCATTTGACTAAGGAGCTTAAGGAGGACGTGCGTTTGTGGTGCGCTTTTTTGCGGGATTTCAACGGTGTGAGGATTTGGTTACCCGAATTGGTGGCCAACTCTGAACTCCAGCTTTATACGGATGCGTCCGGTGCTTGCGGTTTTGGGGCCTTTTTCGAGGGGCAATGGTGCGCCGAACCATGGCCGAAAAGCTGGCACGACGCCGGTTTTACAACTAATATGCTCCTTTTGGAGCTTTTCCCATTTGTGGTGGCAGTAGAGATTTTTGCTGCGCAGCTCAGCAATCGTAGCATAAGTTTCTGGTGCGATAACTTGGGAGTAGTTCAGGCCATAAACAATCAGAGGTCAGTCTGTCCTCAGGCTCTCAGTTTACTTAGGAATCTGATACTTTTGTGTCTAAAGGGGAACATTGATTTCAGGGCTAGGCACGTCCTGGGCATTGAAAACGAGATAGCGGATGCTTTGTCTCGTTTTCAATGGCCTAGGTTTAGGTCATTGGCGTCCGCAGCCAGCGTCCATGGCTTACCTTGTCCCGCTCATGTCTGGCAAATCATCGGGCTGGCATCGATGGACTCGCGTTGAGAGCTTTGGCACCGAGCACCTTAAAGTCCTATACGGCTGCGTGGGATTCGTGGCTGGCTTTCTTAGCTGAAGTAGATCGGGGTAAGACTATTGAGGATAACATGTTGCAATTCGTTTGGATGTGGCACGAGCGGGGCCGGTCTAAGGCCGCAATGTCCGGTGCCTTAGCTTGTATCTCGGATTTTTCGCGCTTGCGTGGCTTGGTAGACCCAACCAAGTCGTTCCTTCTGGCCAAGACTTTAAAAGGTTGGGCTAGAGAGCAGGCGGGACCAGGTGACTCTCGGAGGCCGGTCGACACCGGTTTGTTGAGGAATCTCCTGGTGGCGGTAGCAGGAGTAGCCCTAGCCCAATATGAAGCCTTTTTGTTTCAATTAGCTTTTGTTTTGGCATTTTTCGGAGCATTGCGGGTTTTTCGAGCTGGCGGCTGCTAGCAAGAGGGCAACGAGCTTGGGGATTCTTTTGAATAACGTGATGGTTAAGTCGGATTTGATCTTGCTCAAAATTCAAAGATCAAAAACCGACCAATTGGGTAGGGGGCATTGGTTGTCGATCCCTGCGCATCCGGACCCGAGCATATGTCCAGTAAGCGTAGCTAAGCGTTACAATCTACAGTGTCCGCAGGGCGGTTTGCAATGGCTAGTTCATGAGGACCTTTCACCGCTGACACGTTTTCAATTTTCTGCAATTTCGGTGTTTGATAGCGCTTGATTTACCGGTTGAGCATTATGGCACACATTCGTTTAGGATTGGCGCGGCTACTTGTGCGGCAGCAGGGGGCTCTTCCAGTGACGCAATCAAACAGTTGGGTCGTTGGGAGGTCTTCCGCTTATAAAGGTTATGTGAGAGGCGACATGCTGCCTAATTAGACAGCGCTTCTGGCAAGTTTGTTTTTTGGGAAACCCAGTGCCTTAAGCTACCCGCCGCTAGGGGGGGTTGGAGTTCTTTTCACCTTTTGCCCTCAATTGAGGTTTTGGTGTTGTTCACCTCCATCTGGGTCACTCAAATAACTCAGTTTTTCCCCGCCCTCGTTGTTGGTTACTTTAAATTTGAATTGAACACTAACGCTCCTTTAAATAATTTCCCCTTACAGGTTGTGGTAGGGTGTTTGATAGGGTGTGGATTGTAGGCCATTCATATGTGTTTTGGGCTTGCAGGCACCCCCTTGCTCGTGATAGCCCCGGTAATGTACGTTGGATTGGGGTGCGAGGTTTTCGTTGGAGTGGTCTGTTGTCTCTTCTTTGGGAGTCAGAGAAGAAATGGGGTGCCCCGGATTGCTTGATCATCCATCTAGGCGGCAATGATTTGGGCACGTGTAAGGGTGTTGAGATTATCCTGGCCATGAAAAGGGATTTTCAAACAATAGCTGAGCGTTGGCCGCTGGTGCATTTGGTGTGGTCGGAGGTTATTCCTCGTAGGTTCTGGGGATGGGAGCAAGGTGGCGCGGCTTTGGATAGGGTGAAACTGAATGCCGCAGTGTCTCGTCATGTAGCAGGTCTGGGAGGGCGTGTCATCAAACACCCCCGTATCCGTTTCGAAGAGGTTGACTTCTACAGAGAGGATGGAGTGCATTTGGCAGGAGAAGGTTTGGCTTTGTTTGTTTCGGCTCTTTTGTCGGGCATTAGTGGCAGTTAGTGGTCCTGTTAGCTGGTGGCGGCACGTTGTCTATGGACCCCGTTTTGGCGGAAAGCAGTGCTCCTCGGCGGCTCAATTTAGTGCACCTGAACTTGGTTAGCATCCCCCCTTTGAGAGAGGCGAGTCGGTCGCTGCCTTAGGGGAGGATCAGGTCTCCATCTTATGGAGGGATCAGCACTGTGCTAGATTAAGGGGGGATGGTACTACTCAAGACAGCTCACATTGGGTGGTGGATTCTCCACCTCCTTCTTAGTAATATACTCTTAAATGGGCTGTAGCCGAGTTAGCACTGCTTTTTTCGCCACCATGCTCGATCATTACAATTCAATTCCTAATCTGATTTCAATAAATTTGGCTGCGACCTCTTTTTTGCAAATCTATATCGTTGTCAGTGTCTTTATTTTAGTTGGATAAGTTTAAGTTAAGTATGGTAGAGTAACAAAACTATGGGTGACTTAATGGAATAATAAACTAAAAAAAACAAATCACAAACAACATATCTATAATTTGGTGCATTTATAATAACAATTTGGGAAGATAGTAGGTATGCTGCTATTCATGCCAAATCCAAACTACAAATAAAACACAAACTACTGCATCACAATTGCAGTGTATGGCTCCTCAAGTGTGGAAGTAGATTACGCTACTTTTCCTGCCTTGACATCAGACCTTTTGGAGTGCCAGAGAGCTGTAATACCCACTGAATTGTTCCTGGGAATATGATTGGTGGATAATGCTGACCATTCATGAATCAGAATACTGGACACTGCAGCACTTGATTGCCAGGAGCCATCTAGTGCGTATATTAGCACCTTCTCTGCATTATTTGTCTGAGAGACAACAGAGGACTACATGAACAGTAGGAACTCTATTGGTGTCTAGTATGTATAACTTAATATAACATTAAATTAGGGCTGTATAGTGTATTTTTTAGATACAAATTAGTGGATCATACTGTTCATCATTCAATTGAAAGTAGCCTCTTCGCCGCTAAGCCTATTTTGGCACTTTTTGGGATGATCACATTCCAACAAAAATATTAGTAATCATTTATGCTGTATCCACAGAAGTTATACCATTTATCAGAATACAACCTATCCCAAAGTAAAAAATGCTACTTTTTTTAAATTGAAATTTCAATAAAGTGATTTAAAAGCAACTTAATGTTTTTTTTTTCTACCCACCAACAAGAAACACTTTGTGGTTCTTACATCAACATTTATCTAACTTTCCAAAACACAAAAAAGTCAGACTACATGTAGGTTTTCAGAATAAAATTGTCACTTGAAAATTAAAAATAATTTTTTTTGAGCGTTTGAATGAATCGCATAAGTTGCGTAAAAATAATATGGTAGTCTAACAAGGCATTCCATTTTTAGACAATCTACATTACAACATCAAATTCAGGGATCATTGGATTTATTGAAGCCAGTATATACGATCTGGGCATTAGAACCCCTACCATATCTGGACTTCTTAACACTTTCTATAATATTGGGCAATTTTGACTGGTGAAAACCAGACAATATCTACTAACATTGTTTGAAACTAAGGTGCCTCTCTCCTCTTTCAAATAAGGATGCTCCTGAGTTTTCTGATTCCCAGATGGGAGTGAGATTCCACCATCCCTAAACTAATAGTTTGTGCAGCGCTGATCACAAAACTTCTCAGGGGTCATGTCATTTGAAAGAGGGTTCTACCATCTTTCAAACAAGGGAACCATCGAGTATGTGGGTTAAAGGATGTGGGAGATAGAGCACTTTTAATTTTCTCTCCCATATTTCCTGACTAGCAAATTTTTTTGCAATGTTTATCCTGGAAGTGGCGGCTTCATGAAGTCATTGTGTGTCCAACACGATGATGTCATGAAGCACCATTTCCTCCTGGGACTAAGCGTGAGCAACTTTAAGTGGTGGTGGGACTTTTCGGTACCCCCTCCCATTTGAATAATTGCAGTGCTAAGGAGAATCATGGGCAGTGGCAGTTATATTCCTTTATAAAGTGATGCCGTGTTTACATCTCTATATACTAATCTGAAATGGCAGAGACCAATTTTACTCACAATACTTGTTGCTCACAGGACTGATCTACAGTATAGGCATAGTAAAAAAAAAATACATGTACAGGAATGTATTATATCATATGCACAACTTAAACATACATAACCATTATCCTGTTAATAGAAACCATTAAAAGTCAAGTGTTTACAGAATTGCTTTCTTTGCTACAGCAAAGTTTGAAAAAAAAATGTAATGGAGAATTTCCTGACTCCCTGTATCACAATGGTAAGAGAAACATTCCTGCTGTAACAACAATCATGAGAGAAATGAATATGCACTTCATGGACAAATGTACTCATGAATATAAAGTGGTGCTTAGTAAATCAACTTGAAGATGTTCATTTATTGTTTATTCTGTACCTGTTATCAAGTGAACACAGATGAAGGTGAAACCATACGACCTTTTATAAAGCATTCCACTTACGTAGTTACAGCATAAAAAAATCGTAGTTACAGCATAAAAAAAATGCAAATAACAGTTGTGAAAAGTAGAATATCCTCTGTATAAATCTGCTTTTTTCGGGGATGTTTGCATATAACAAAAATTGTGGGTGTGACAGATTACATATATTTGTTTTCCTTGTATAAGCTGTCCTAGGTTTATGGAGACAAAAGAGATGGACAACCGTTGCCATCTATTAAACTAGTATGGAGTTTAGCTAACATTAGTGCAGAGCGCGTGCTTCTAGTATACCACTAGAGAATCTTTATCTTGGGCAATTAAAAGTGTGTTGGGACACAGCATTGTCATTCTATTTCCCTGTCCCTGCTCCTATATTTTGTTGTACAATCTAGTTTTCTTTTCACAGAAAAGGAGCGCCATGAAATAATGAGAGCGCTCAATCAAAAAAGACTCTTAAGGCAAGCTTCACTTGTTAATATGCACAGACATGAAAAGGAGTGCCCTTTCTTCCTATACAACTACAGCGTGTGCAAATTGCAGGGGGTTTTTTGGCATCAATCTCTGTAGCGACTTCTGAGGGTAAACTGGATTTACATTACTTTCTGACAAGAATTAAATGGGGGCCTTGTGGATATATGAACAGTTTTTAGACGGCAACAGATGGGCATGAATATGCTCCCTAGGCACACTATGAGTGACATCTGTGTCCTCTGAATTCTGGTGGTCCCAGCCAATTAAAAAAGCAAAAGAATAAGTAGGCAAGCTCCCAAACAGCCGGCCAACCAGCATAAGCAACGCTTGTGTTTAGCAACAACACTGTCAGCAACTCTAAGCTGGAAACTTGCTATAAATGATGATGGCACATTTGTGGGTTTGGTTAAAAATCATTATATTTTCTTTACAGATGTCTGGTAGGTGGTTCGTATACTGCTCATTTCTATATACATACACACACACACAATCATTCTACTAATGTGTTTTGTAAAATGTGCCAGGTTGTGAAGCCTGCGTGATCCTTCAGTATATGTACCAATATTTATGGGGACCATAATTAATGAAAAGCATTTTGTTTTTTATGATATATTATTTTCCTCATGGTGATTGTGAATCCTTAACTTGGGTGTAAAGTTGAATAAGGCTGGCAATGCCTGAAGTAAAAGTGTTGTATGGTGTGGTAGGTTATGTTGACGAACATTATTAGGCACATTCAATTGGCCAAGTTAAAAATATTTTTCTAGCGTTGCAGGAAATTTTGGTCGGCTGCAGGGTTTTTGATATTGGCTGCGAGAATTTTAACCACAGTAATTTCTATAGGAAACACTGCCGTTTTATTCTCGCAGCCCCAAGTCAGGTGCAAAGTAGGGGAAAATCGTTAAGTTAAAAATGTCAGGACTTGGTTCAGAACACCCGGGACACCTCCCATAATTAGTCAAATAGAAGTTTTCAATTAGCTTAATTGTGCCAATAACGGGTTAAAAGAAGTGGGACAGGTGCTGGATGGTCGGGACAGGTGTTTTTATAATAGCAGGTGGGAGTTACAGGTGTTTATAAAATATTTTTTTTTTACAGTGGCTTCATATTACTCAAAAATCAACTTGTTGGTATTGTTATTCACCCCAAAAATAATTACAGCATTTATTTTAACAACAAATAATTGCTATCATTTTTTTTTCACTGCTATTAATAAATGCACAAATCAGCCATTTCACAAGTGTTAAAAGGGCAAAATATTTTTCTTTGGGACAGTATTATACATCTATATTGTTGTCCAAAAGGGGGGCATGCTAAGTCCTTGCCCTTACGTTTATTTAAGCTCATCCTATGTATCTTGGTATACTCCAAGATATCTAGTTTGCTAATAATGCTCCAGGTACACTGACAATAGTGGATTAGCCATCTCCCAGGTGGCCCCAAATATGGCTTTTTCTCTGCTTTGTAATAAAGTAGAGAATTAAGCTGTGTACACACTGTCTCAGGATCTGCTGACACAGCAGCCAATCAGGTAATCTATACAGACTTACCGATCCCTGACATCAAAACTGACCACAGCTAGTAAGTTAATATATAGAAAGGAGCTCTCCCAGCCACCAAAAAGATGGCCGCCGGTCCATTGAGGGGCTCACAGATAACGGGATAAGGCGCATGTGAACAGAAAGGCGCAACAGATGTATAGTTGAAGCTCTAGTGACATCTTCCACACAAGCGCATCTCGATTAGAGACATCTGTGTATGCGCATCATGAAGCACCCACAAACACTGACAGCTGATTACAACACTTAGCAATCAGTCACAAAGTATACTGTATAAACCCACACAGGCAATGGCTGGCATCCTTTCTAATTATATTGTAACTTTCCTGTCTATACTTTTAGATTGTGGCTTTTATCATCATGTAATTTGTAATGGTGCAGAAGTACAAATAAATATTAAACAATACCTGGCTATTAATTAATTTACCATCCTAACACCACACATACTGGCCACTCACCGTCACTCATACTGCAGCTACGGAGCAGAGGAGAGACCAGCATAGAAGTTTATCTGAAGGGCGAGTACTAACCCAGCTAAATCATTTCTATACATCATGGAGCCCTTTGATTAGCTGATAATGCTTTTATCCTGTTGAGGTGCTGTGTACATAACAAGTGGCCCTTTGGCTGAGTCGAAACAAATCTACTGGAAACGGTGTAGTTTATGATAAGTGTATGGAATTGTCCCGATTGAAACCGTACAAGAGACAATAAGCCGGAATCATTGTAAAAGGAACTATAACTGTAAAGGTTTAACTACTAGTACAGAAGATCAATAACCATTTATGGACAAATAGATATTAAGACATAAGGGCGGAAGTGTAATTTCCTAATATACAGCATCACTTCAAGTGGGACAACTCATACTGTAAATACTACTTAAAATAACTGGTGTTAATAAGCACATGATTACTGCATGACTGATTTAACCTGATACAACAAATATATTATTCCAAATGATCCCGGATTGCCTTCCGACTATAAGGTTTGCTGGTTTTTCTATGAGGACACCTCATACTGATATTAACTGCTAAGGATAATCTGTTAATCAATGAGCACTGTATGATTTTTTTATTCATTATGCTTTGTACCTGTATGCTCATCTTAGAATATATCCTGCATTCAAAATCTGATGGTTTTTCTTCTTTAATATTTGTCAAAACCCAAATATTCAGTAAACTTGGAAGACCACTGAGCGGTTTAACAGCATCTGAGCACCAACAACAAATGATCCACAGGTGGAGTAAAAGCATGTTAAGTTCCCTTCTACTAAGTAAGGAGAAATAAAATGACCTTGAAAGTGACAAGTTTTATTTTAAGGTGCCAAAATCAAGCAATGGCAAACAATAATAATAAACTTAGTAGCACCTAGGTAAATTGTTATATCGTAAAATAGTTTACAAATTTATAGCAATCTTCATTATTACATAATGTCATATTTGAAGCTATTGTTATGATAACAATACTGCATAAACTGGAGGGAGAATGATTACAGGGAGATTCTACTGTTTGCATAATTAAACAATTAAGATAAGCATTATAAATACTTTTATCAATATAAGAATAATGTTTGAACCTGCCAGTGGTTAATGTGTCACTGGTTCCCGGCTATGTCCATGTATCTTGATCTATAACTAGAAACCGACTCATAGGTTTGATTGCATTGACTTCTATATACATACAGTACACACACACATATAATAGATTTATAGCTTGCAAAAAAAAAAAAGAAGGACTGTTTAACAGTTTAATATTTGTACTTACAACACTCAGTCATTTGAAACCCAATAAATGGACAATTGCCAATTTAATATACTATACTGCTGCTCTCAGGGCCTGATTCATTACCTATCGCAACTGCGATTCCGCACTCAATCATCAGACCCCATGCAGTATGATTGACCGTTTGGGGGTGGTGATGGGGAGAAGGAGGGGGGGGGCAGGAAACGCAGGCGTGCCAGTGGTTTTTAATGCAGTTACAGGGGCATGCATAAATTACTGCAATGCCATACGCAGCTTGGGCTTTCACTGCGTGCGATGAGGTTAGCAATTTCTGAGTAAGGTCAGGCCTTGTGTATGTGTGCGAAGCTCCGATTGTACTCGATGTTACCTATGGTTTCACAGACTTGCAAAGTATTACGGATGTGTGTAAGGTAAGTGGGCGTTCTTGTGTTTGGCTGCGGAGGCATTGTGATAGCAATCATTAGCAAATTTTCACAGTTAGACTGCGTGCGTAAACGCAACTGTGATCGCAATAGTAATCCTTGCTGAATTAGGCCCTCAATCCAGAGGAATAAGTTAGTCACAGTACAAAGACATGGGACCATCCAACTTTTGAAAAAAGTTACCCTTCTATGAAGAAGCTGTGCATCTTTTTCATTGTTCAGTTCATTTACTCCATTATATCAAGTTCTTGATGGTAAAAAAAAAAAAAACTTTGCAAAAGCTTACATAATAGTGCAACAGAGCTTATGTCTGTATGACATACAGGTAGAATATATTGTAGTCCATTACATGAATGCATCTCAGTCTTTACATATCTCACTCATCAGATATTGATTGTAGCAATATCCAAAATTCTACATGCAGAATTACAACTGTACAACACAGCAAAGTCCAAAACCCTGGGATCCCTTAAAAAGAATCTACAAATCCAGGTATATTTCACAGCAACTAGGTTTTCAAACACCTGTCGATTGGTTCACAATACAACTAACTGTTATTTAGATAGCGCACACACATTCCACAGCACTTTATAGAGAACTAGCTGAAGTACCTGGCATTGCCCAGGTTTAAATCTTCATAATAAATCTTTAAAAAGTTTTATTAGGTGATGTCGTCCAGTGGAAGGCCCATAACAGGCTCAAAGTTCTGCCCGGGTACACCAACAGGAGGTCCAACCTGGACCTCAACCCCCTAGTATGTCTTCTGGGATGCAATGTTCTCACTCTAACGTTTTTGTTCAAATTATGTGATGTTGTCCAAATCCATCCAGTGAAAGGCCCAGAACAGGTTCCATGGATCAAAGTTGTGCCTGATGCACACTCTGCTGTGAGGTCAGACCGAGACCCCATCCAATTCTATTTAGGCATCGCAGACCAATTGCCACCCCTCTGTGAAGTTTTCATCTAAATCCATCTAGTGGAAGGCCCAGAACAGGCTGTCCATGTCAAAGTTCTGACCAACGTCCACGTGTCAATGTTCTGCCCAGTGTACACCAACGGGCGGTTCGACCGGAACCTCAACCCCCTATTTTTTGGGGGGGATCCAATGTTACCACTCTGTTCTGAGCCTTCCACTGGATGGATTTGGATGAAAACTTCACAGACTCCCCGGGTCAAAGTTCTGCCCAGCGTACACAACGGGAGGTCCAACTGGGACCCTATCCCCACTAAAACCTGGCCAGGATACAACTGGACCACCTCGCATCGGTTTCATCCCAATGGTGCAGGGGTATCCGCTTGGGGGCATGCCCAGTACTTACGGAGGTGCTGGGCTCCCCCCCCAAGGTTTTCTCCTCACAGCGTCGATAGGTCACCATAACTTTTCACACCCGTGGGACACTGCTAAAAGGTCAGGACACATTTTGCCCCTTTAAAATAATTTCGGGGGCGCGGTGCCCCGCTAAAATAGCCTAGCAAGAACGCTAGGTTCTACTCGGTTACGTTTGGATCTAATAAAACATCAGCTTATTGGCTCTCTCACTTGTTTTGGATAACCAATGAAATAAATTCGAACTTGTGCTAATTTGGTGAAAAGAACCAAACTGATCATCTCTATTATACACACGCACGTACGTACGTACATACATACACACACATTCATATTATATATACAGTCAGGTCCATAAATATTGGGACATTGACAGAATTTTCATATTTTGGCCTCTATTCACCACCACAATGGCTTTGAAATGAAACAAACAAGATGTGCTTTAACTGCAGACTTTCAGATTTAATTTGAGGGTAATTACATCCAAATCAGGTGAACGGTGTAGGAATTACAACGGTTTCTATATGTGCCTCCCACTTTTTAAGGGGCCAAAAGTAATGGGACAAACTAAACAATCCTAAACCTAAATTTCACTTTTTAATACTTTGTTGCAAATCCTTTGCAGGCAATTACAGCCTGAAGTCTGGAACACATAGACATCACCAGACGCTGGGTTTCATCCCTGGTGATGCTCTGCCAGGCCTCTACTGCAAATGTCTTCAGTTCCTGCTTGTTCTTGGGGCATTTTCCCTTCAGTTTTGTCTTCATCAAGTGAAATGCATGCTCAAACGGATTCAGGTCAGGGGATTGACTTGGCCATTGCATAACATTCCACTTTTTAGCCTTACAAAACTCTTTGGTTGCTTTTGCAGTATGCGTCGGGTCATTGTCCATCTGCACTGTGAAGCGCCATCCAATGAGTTCTGAAGCATTTGACTGAATATGAGCATATAATATTGCTCGAAACACTTCAGAATTCATTCTGCTGCTTTTGTCAGCAGTCACATCATCAATAAATACAAGGGAACCAGTTCCATTGGCAGCCATATATGCCCACGCCATGACACAACCACCACCATGCTTCACTGATGAGGTGGTATGTTTTGGATCATGAGCAATTCCTTTCCTTCTCTTCTCTTCCCATCACTCTGGTACAAGTTGATCTTTGTCTCATCTGTCCATAGGATGTTGTTCCAGAACTGTAATGGCTTTTTTAGATGTTGTTTGGCAAACTCTAATCTGGTCTTCCTGTTTTTGTGGCTCACCAATGGTTTGCATCTTGTGGTGAACCCTCTATATTCACTCTTGTGAAGTCTTCTCTTCATTGTTGACTTTGACACATATACATCTACCTCCTGGAGAGTGTTCTTGATTTGGCCAACTGTTGTGAAGGGGTTTTTCTTCACTAGGGAAATAATTATTTTGTCATCCACCACAGTTGTTTTCCGTGGTCTTCCGGGTCTTTTGGTGTTGCTGAGCTCTCCAGTGCGTTCTTTCTTTTTAAGAATGTTTCAAACAGTTGATTTGGCCACACCTAATGTTTTTGCTATCTCTCTGATGGATTTGTTTTGATTTTTCAGCCTAATGATAGCTTGCTTCACTGATAGTGACAGCTCTTTGGATCTCATATTGAGAGTTGACAGCAACTGATTCCAAATGCAAATGTCACACCTAGAATCAACTCCAGACCTTTTACCTGCTTAATTGATAATGAAATAACGAGGGAATAGCCCACACCTGTCCATGAAATAGCTTTTGAGTTGATAGTCCCATTACTTTTGGCCCCTTAAAAAGTGGGAGGCACATATTGAAACTGTTGTAATTCCTACACCGTTCACCTGATTTGGATGTAATTACCCTCAAATTAAATCTGAAAGTCTGCAGTTAAAGCACATCTTGCTTGTTTCATTTCAAAACCATTGTGGTGGTGAATAGAGGCCAAAATCTGAAAATTCTGTCAATATATATATATGTCTAAAGTGACCGACACACAGCAAGTGTAAAAATCAGGGTTAATGAAAAACAAGAGAACTGTCTTGGAGTGCTGCCAATTCAGTTCTGGCACTTCATACAATATATTGGACTGAGCCAGTTATTAGATATGATTACTTCCATTAAGAATCTGGGAGGTTCTGCAACATGGATGTTTAAGGACCAGTGCTGTTACGAATCAGAGTGCTGGGAGTGGAATACTGACAGCTCTTTTGCAGGCGGATCTACTCAGTTAACTCACCAGAAGTTTGAGTAACATGTATTATGTAAAATTGTATAAAGGTCGCTAGTATGTACTGTTTTGTATAGTGATCACTAGAATGCCATCTGTATTGTATATCCGTCACTAGTTTGATCTCTGTATTGTTTATTTTTCACTAGAATGCTTGCTATATACCCCTTTTCCATCAAAAACTCAGCTCCAACCCAGGACACTGAGCACGGGCCCGGAATTTACCCTTTCACGCCGACGGCAGGAGCCGGGTTATTTCCCTCATCTAGCCGTCCACGGGTCTCCCAGTGCTACTGTAGCTAGCAAATTCTCTGGTTGGAGGCATGACCCGGGTTATCATGACCAGGTCTTGCCGTTTACACTGCACAGTTGCCTATACACTGCTCTGCATCATTACAGAGGAGTAAGTTGTAAATGTATGGAAATTAGATTGTCCCAAATGTGAGGAAAAACTATTTGCACGTTTCCAGTTTTAACATATTGATTAGTTTTTTTAATTAGAAGTACAAGTAATTTTAGGTCATGTTAATGGGAGTGGTTATATGAGGTGGCAACGTAATTATTCCTTACTTGTGTCAGTGAATGTGGCATATAGCACAGCATTCTGGAAATCACCCAACTAAGAAGATAATAGGCTACTCACTGACCCCAAAGCGGGTGCAAACGTTAGCTCACAGCAACTCCAGTGCACATGCCCCCCCTCCCCCCACGGTTGTTTAAGACAATGGTTACTTTATTTTCCTAATATGACATGCTTCTCATTAGTAAGCCTGCCTGTCAGTTTGGAAGTATTTCAGCTATGTATTTGAGATTTGGGGCATTCATTGGTTACAATAAAACGGGCTGAAGCACCTGTTGTTTTCTACATACAGACACAATGACAGCAGGACTGTATTTTTCTGTGTGGAACCATTTCCATTATGCAAGAAAATTAAAATTATATATATCTACAGTGAAGAGATTAAAGCCTCTCCTTAAAAAAGTGACAGAGTGAATTTAGAACAGCACATCTCTCACACATCAAAGATATCTTTGAAGTGGCAAAATAAAAAACCCCAAACACCCCTTAATCCATAAACTGCTAAAGCACTTCCTCTCTGTCCACTGCAGCCTGTTGTCAAATAAAATGGAAGTTAAAGAAATTATCTTTATCTGCAAATGACCAAAAGAACTCATCACCTAATGACAGACTTGTCACAAATGACAATTGGACAAATTGTTAGGAAGGCGAGGCCTAACGACTTAAAAAAAAATAATCTATCCGAGTGCACTAATCTGGTCATGCAGCTCTACACTCAATACCAGTCAGATGGCGGCCTAAAAACAGCTAGGTCTTTGTCATTAGTAATCGAGCCTAGAAGGGCTTCTCTTTCATGAATATGTATTGCCAGCTCTGTGTCTTTATAGGCAAGGCCCTTGTGAAGCAAACACAGACACAGCTTAAGCTGACTGACCTAAACCCATGCCAACGTTTGGGAAAATAATGAGAACTCACGCTTCTGGAAATGAAACAGGGGAATCCTCCATAGCTCGGGGCTTTCTGCCTCTTTATTTAGTAAACATTCAGACCCCTAGGAAGTCTCACTGTGAGGGCAACGTAGCAAAGACAAAAACCTCAGGGTTGCTAAAATTTTATCTTGTCACTTTTTTTTTTTCTTCAGAATTACTATTTTTTTTTCACAGATGTTGGACACTTCTATAGTAGCAAATTAAGTTCTGAGATAAAACTTTGCCTCTCCGGCTTTAGGAACACAGGTGGTTTTCGCTGCATATTATTCAATAAACTGTTATTGCCGCATAGGTGATACTGTCCCAGAGTGGCCAATTTGATGAGACATGCCCTGATTTGGGCTTCCAGTCAAACTTGGTGGAAAAATATAAATAAAAAAAACATAGATTTAAAAATATATATATATATATTTTCAAAGTATCACCAGAAATGGTGATAACAGAAGAAGGATTGCGGTGGTACATGTGATGCTTGTTAAATATATGCCTATGCTTTGACAAGGTCCAGTAAATCTCACCGCCAGTGTTATTACACCCGTAACAGCTCTGCTATTACGGGCGGTGACCCCTGAATGAAAAGGGTAACGCCTTATTACTGTCGAAACAGGCCGTAGGGTTTTTCGCCATTTAATATACAGTACAGACCCCATAGAACGGTTTTGCTTTCTATTGCATATATATTACTTTGATATCAGTAGACTGTGTTCATAGACACACAAACATACAGTACAGCATCCTTTTGGATGAAAATCATAAAACACAATGTAGTATACACTGTAAAAAGCAACCAAATGCCAATGGACAGGGTCCCAATAAGATAATTTCTCACCTCAGTACTTTAGGGTAGCATGGCCAGCTATATGTATGTGTGTGGTGGGGTGTACACTCCATTGTATATCAGGTCACACCATCGTGTAGACATGGCTGCATCTTACTCAGTTTTTACTGTGTAATATGTGGTAACAAACAGGAGGTACAGTAGGAAGAGTTACGATAATCGTCTGTCCGATGTTACTATGTTAGTTTATTTTTATAGACTGCACTGTAACTGTTGCTGCAGCTGTTTTTCTGTTCACCAAACTAGTGTTTTTATGGTTTAATGTGAGCTACAGTAACAGCAGAGCAATTAAAAGTTGTCAAATCAAATTAAAGCAAGCTGTATATTAAATGAGAAAATCTCTGGTGGGAAGACCATAACCAAGATAGTAGGCTTCAATGTTGCAGAAATGCCTGAATTCTGTGCTTTTTTTGCAACATAAAAGTCCAGAATTGCAGTATTCAGTTACATGCTCAATGTATTGATGGTTAAATAACCTATCAAACTAGTTGTGATATATCTGCTGGAATGTAAAAGTTGCAGGCAGCAATATATTGGAACAAGAATTATACTATATGCAAGATTTCTAGGACATAGGCATAGTATTATATAACGACTACCTACACACAGTGTCTCCCAACAGTGTAATGGACTGGCAGATCCAGAAGCACTCATGTTCAGCTAAATAAATTTGACACTTTGGGATTAAAAGCGGTCAGGGGCATAAATGACATCTGCAGGAAAACCACTGATGGATTTCAGTCTACCAGTATAAGAACTATTAAGAATCAATTTTGCTGAACTATTATGGGCCGTACACATGGTAAAATCAGATCAAATATCGTTGTCTGATTGTCCTCCAGGTGCTGGATGTTCGATATCGAACATCCAGCTACATGCACCAACCCCCAAATGACGTAAGGACCAGCAATCAACGATCGAGGGTCCCTATAGTAACCAGGCTAACCTGGTAGATATCGACCAGGTTGGCCTGCATGCATGGGCGATGGTCGATATCGACCATCCATGCCCACGTATCGCTTGAGGCGGCAAAAAAAAGGTCGATTTAAACGATCAAACGATATCGTTATTGTTTAAATCGACCAAGAAATCTGACTGTGTGTATGCACCATAAGTTGGAGGGAGCATTTTCTTTTTACTACATATTGTGGACAGTTGGAATACATGGAATTTATAGTGGAGGAAAAATCTAGAGTTCAGATTGGCAAAAGTAGCTGAATAATGAATGTTCATCTTCTGCCCACAGTAAGAGGGTGCGTTGATGCCGGTAGCAAGCCAGAAAGACAAACTGGGTACACACTAGGTCGACAGGTCAAACTTACCAAGTCGTCTGCCCGATGTGCCAAGCTTGACAGCTGAAATGGGCGGGCATTTAAATTGCCCGCCCAGTTGGACTGTCAATCACCGCCGGGTCCCGCAGCATGTGTACGGGCAATCGGCGGGTTGCCCGTACACATCAGCAGACAGGCGATATATCAGTGTGTACCGAGCTTTACATTTTGGACTGATTATCCCATTATCGTGTATAGACATTTTTTGAATTAAAATTAATTTCTATAATACCATCGGCAACAACAGAGCCACTAAACTATCACTTTATAGATCTTTATCTATAATTTTAAGTACTTGCTACACTAAACAAGCTCAATTTTTTTTTTAAATCTTCAGTACTTAAAACCTGGCAAATTTCTGTACATTGCACATAAATAACACTAATATCTGAAATATAGTAAACAAAGTTTATAAACTTCACTTCTACGGATAAAGCCAATATCACCATCCCTACATAAAGGGACAATGTAGTTATATTGCAATTCTGCTCTGACAACAGCTAGTAATTGTAATGGAAGAAACAAACGTACAGAGGTCCAATGCTGCCACCTTATGGGCAAAAAGTAGAGCTACCTTATGTTTGTCTTTTTTTGTTTCAAAATAGTTTTTATTGAATGAATGAACGAATGAGCGATGGTCACACAGACAGTGGCAAATATACAATTGCTAGATCGCAGGACAAAAATAAAGGGAACAGATATTACAAGAATGTAGCCACAGTCAAATGTAATGTCTGTAGCAGGGTAATGTATATTTCTATAGGAAAAAAATATTTAATCATTTCAAATGGCAAGTTTTTATTAGAATTTTTTTTGTAAAATTGTAGTACGGTGTGCTTAAAAAGTAAGAAATGTAAGAGAAAAGTCATGTGTACATTTTCACAGTTTAGGTTCAGGTATTATTACATATGCCAGAGGAACTTGCATATGTAATAACGTCCTACCATTTGTAACTAGAGTTTAGACATTTAGGGGCATATTCAATTAGACGCAAAAAGTCCTGTACTTTTCGCATGCCGAACTTTTCGCCGTCATCGCTGGTTTTCCATTTCAAAAAGTATCGCGAGAGTCCCCGCTTATCCCCGTATTCAATTAGAAAGCGTCCAAAACAGCACCTGGCAAGACGCAAACAGGCGAAAAGTGCTGTCAGATTTGGGGAAATCAGCCTGACACCCCCCAAAACATGCACTAACATTGGGGATCATGGTAGATGCCCCCGAATAGCACTGCTGAAGCTATTTGGGGTACTTAAATGCTCTCATTAGCTGCTAATTAGCGTCTTTTCACAAGTGGTGAAGAATAGCATTTAGCAGTTTTGCTTTTTTTTGGGGTGAAAATAACAACTAGTCCCAACAAATTTGGGGTACATGAAAATGGGTGCAAGCATGGTTTAAATTGCAAAAGTGAGGTTTTAGAAAGCGTAAAAAACACACCTTCAGCAAGCACCTGCAATAAAAAAACCTCCCCCATACTTGCAGACTCCCCCCACCCCCAAAGTCTGTTTAGCTAGTTTTTAAGTTTGTACTTTTTTGCCCCCTTTTTCAAAGTAATTTTTTTGGGGTGCTCTTTCATTTTTTTTTAGGATTTTTTTGACGAAGTTTACCTTTGGGGCCTGTCCTAAGGGTGCAGGGTGGTTTCCCCACCTTTGCACCCCAAAACCGCAATTCTGCACTTTTTTCTGACAGCTATTCATAGCAAAACTTTTCCGCCGTGTACATTGCATTGCGTTTCCACACCAATGAAAAATCGCCACAATTGAAAACGGGGTCAAGTTTCCCCTGGCGAAATGACATCACCGGCGAAACGTTCTTGCTGAAAATGGCTTGAATATGGCACTTAGTCTTATGGCACTTAGGGGCCTATGTATTAATAATCGCAGCACTGCAAATAACATCCCGGCTATGTACTACCGGGAACCCACAGGGACAGGGGTTGCATGTAACTGCTGTCCCCACGAGTTATATCCCCGGCTTTTTGGAGAAGTCTTTCACAGAAGTGAAAGACTTCCCCGGGGGACACTGACACTGCGCATGCGCACAGCGTCAGCTGCATAGAGATCGAAAGATCTCTCTCCTGTCCTTGGAGCGCCCATAGGCAAACAGTAGTTTACACTATGAAGAGGGTGTAAACTACCGAGGATAAACTCCGAAAAGCTTTGCCTTTTGGAGTTTAGTACATAGCACTTCAGATCACAGTCCCCATTATTATTAATGGGGACTATGATCTGTCCCCTAATTAGCACTTTGCCAGAGATTTCTGTGAAATCTCCTGCAAAGTGCTATTCGTACATAGGATCGATAAATAAAATGATGCAGAAACTGCAGTTTCTGCATAATTTTATGTAAAAAATGACTTGATACATAGGCCCCTAAGTTCTCTATCTACTGTATGGTTACTAAACGTTAACACTGTACCTCCACCGAGGCCTGACTACTCTCTCTCCACCAAGGGGAAGCTTTGGGGTATTTCCTTTGTAGTTAGGTAAGTACTGGCAATTAGTATGCAAATAAGTATTTGTAACCCTATAGTTTGTCTATTGTTAACAATCATCCAATATTTGCATTCACGCACTCTCAGTTAAGTAGTCATTTCATCAAATGGATTATTATACTGCACCAGCATGATGTAATGTTGATGGATAAAAAGGTAAGATGTAACATTTCACTACTTTAGTTTACAAGTAAGGAACATAAATACACTAGAAAAACTTTTATGAACCCAGATACGTATACCTTATCTAATGGGGCAACCCTTCCCTTAGCCCTATTACTTCCTCAAAGTAAATATTGGTAACCATTACACAATCTGCAAATCAATAGTAAAATAGTAATGCCCTAACATGCAAAGAGTACATTTATAAATGGACATATAGCAGCAAATCTCTATATACGGTATATAAAATAAAGTCCCTGGTTTAGGGGTTCTCCTATTCAGGCTAATCTCTTGAACCACTGGACAGATTTTGATGGGGTTTTCACTATTCTATATGGCATTGGTCGAGGGAGGTTTAGGTGTATGAACCATTCATCTGTGACAAAGGGGAGCCGAACAGTGACGATTTTAGTGAAGGTAAGTCACAGAAAAAAATCTTACACCAAGCTGCTGTAAAGGGGTTAGCCAGGGTGCTGAAACAGTAACACAGTGAGAGCCAGAGATATCAATGTGCCTGTTGCTTAGCAGCAGCCTAGAGAGGGGGGGGGGGAGTCAGGGACTATGCAGGGTCACATCTGAGGCAGACAGAGTGAGAGACAGCCACCAACGAACCCAGGAAGATGCCCTGATGCAGACCAGTAGCCATGAAGGAGCCAGGGAGGCATAGCTATCAAAAAGAAAAACCCAACCATCGGAACACCATCAAATGATTTCCATTTGATGGTGGCAAACATCAGGCTGCCACCGTGAAATGGTAAGAGCTACCCGGGTAATGCACGATGCGATGAAAGACATATCGTGCAGTCGTTTGATACCGCACCAGCCGCCACCACAAGCATGGGGTCGTTCATCCAATTGATAGATTGGCAGATTGAGCCTACATGCTGCTCAATGTGATGAACGACCCCCGCAGGAGCGCGCATGGTTGCTCATAGTGGGCACACACTGGCTGATGGGGACGATGTCAGACCGATTTGCTGGATCCGGCGAAATAACCTCTAGTGCAGTGGTTCTCAAACTCGCTCCTCCGGACCCAAACAGTTCACGTTTTCCAGGTCACCCAAAAGGTGCACAGGTGTATTCATTACTCACTAAAGCATTTTAAAAGATCCACAGGTGGAGCTAATGATTTTCACTTGTGAATTAGTGAGGAGACATGGAAAACATGCACTGTTTGTGGTCCTGAGAACAGAGTTTGAGAACCTGTGGTCTAGTGTGTACCCAGCTTTAGGCTACTGTTTCTCCCTATATAGCAGGGGTGGGGAACCTTTTTTCTGCAGAGAGCCATTTTGATATATATAAAACATTATTTGCCATTCTAGGCATCCTGCTAGCCAGATGATGCCATCAGATGCCAGATGATGCCATCAGAAAAAAAGCTCTGAGGGCCAAACTGAATGATTACGGGGACCTTATACGGCCCCCGGGCCTGAGGTTTCCATCCCTGCTATATAGAATACTTTTTAGTTTTGCTTCTGGTAATTAGTGTTGGCTCCCTATTTTCCTCGTAGGGCAATACTGAATATTACTTCTGTAAGAAGGAGCAATGCTGATGCCCCTTGTTGTTAGGTATAAGATGTAATAATTCTCCAATCCTATTTCTAGTAAAGAAGAACTAATAAGGTATTGCTGCTCTGACCTGTGTCCGGGTGATCTCTCTCTCTCTGGAGTGACTAGCAGCTGTGGGTGGGAGACTGGTCATTCACGGTGACAATACTGCAGTATCCCATATGGCTCCTCCCCTATTAATTGAAAGCTTACTGTCTTATGAAGTGGTCACTGTATTATGCAGTAGCTGATGGAGTTCAGTCAGTAAACAATATCCAATCATTACTCAGGTCAGTTTAACACTGGGGGTAGTTATAGCTTAGTAACTTGGAGCAGCGGCACCCGGTTGTCATCAGTTATTTTATGCCAGGGAAATGCACAGTCCGACTGTGGGACTTTCTCTCTTGGTGAATCTCCTCACAGCTCCATTACCACTTCAAGGGGGGTAGAGCTCTCATCCACTCCCCCTAATTAACTGCTTTTTTCACCTTGCCCCCTCTATCTCCTTCTCTGGGCCAGCCTGCCTGCAAGACTTAACTCTGGTTGGCAACTGCTCTTCCCCACATTCTGTAAGAGCACAGGATCCCTCTCTCTCTCTCTCTCTACACTACAGGTCCCCGACAACTCCTCCCCTCCTCTGTAGGTTGTTACCTCAGGCCAAACCAGCTCTAACTGGCTCCTCCCTCCAACTGTCTCTTTTTTCAATGTCCGTGTGCACAGCCTTCAGCACCGACCCCAACCGGTTCTAGGCAGCCAGAACATTACGGCAGATTCTGGCCCACACCCCCAATTATGGGGTCAAACCAATTGTCTGTTAAGGGTGCGAGTTGTTGTCGTCACAGCGTTAAAACGCCGACAGCACCTGAACTCGCACCCCTCAGGACCCGCTTCAAGCAGGGATTCTCACAATTTTGCTTTGAGCCCTTTGGGTCTGCGAGCACTTTTGTGCAGGCTCGGGCTGCCGTAAAGTGCGGCTGTTTCCTCGATGATTCGCATCTGCAAGATCATCGCGGCTAACTGGATTGAGCCCTATGTACAAGTAAACATATCCAATACAGATTTGTTGTACATTATATATATCAACTATTAAGTATTGATAAATACAGAATACTTATATCTAAATTCTTACCACACAGTTCATATAGTCAAAACATATTATAGTCAGGCCATATATTGGCTGGGTTAAAACTAAATAGGGAATACACATTTATAACTAGAATAATATAAACATGTCTGTTTAAAACGCGTAGACGCGATCTCCGCGGCTCTGTTGGAGGCGGAGAACTGGAAACTGTGATTTGGACCTTCAAGAATTCTGGGAAATGTAGTTTTTTTTCTTGAATTTAAACCAAGAATGTTCCACAAATCACCGGCAGAGCTTTCATTTAGAACAAGATGGATTCTGGGAGATGTAGTTTTTTGACAGCGGTTTAGATTAATCTGTCAAACAGAGTTAAACATTAGTGAAAGGGAAAAACTAAATCTCCCAGAAACCCTGTGACCGGACTACAAACTTCCGGATAGGCACTTCCGGTGAAGCCGCGGAGATTATACTCCAGCGACCCGCGAGTACGCGGACCGTATGCATAGGACTGATCCACTTTATGGTGAAGAACACAGTGGGGATCAAGCTAAGTGTGGGGGGTCCACTATGGACCCGCGGAGCAGAGGAGGAAGGTAATTCCGTGCGGACCGGAAGTACCGATGTCGTCATCTTGTAAACTCTAGGGAGAGGGGTATAAAAGCAGGAACCTTAGCACTTACCTTCATGCCTTGAAAAAGAGACTCTGTCTCGAAACGCGTTGGCTAGAAGGGGACATTCTCACCTGGACTACTACTACTGTGAACATATTAGAGGTAGGTGCGGAGTGGTGTTTATTTATCCATTCATTTTACACTTGTTGGGGATCCGGACCTCATTACCTCCACACCCACATATACCTCAGTTGTTCACAGTGTAGTTTTCCCATCCCTTTGAGAATGCTCTGTATATTTTAAATAATCATTGTCTTAATTATTGTCACAATAAATTACAATTTTATGAAAAAAGAAAATATTTATTGTTGACTATGGAGGAATGAAAAGCTACCTTTACAAGCAGATGACCATCTGTAGCCTTGTGAGTACTGGTACGCTCCTTCACTCTCAAGTATTCCATGTAACATCAAAGATACCTTTACATGTTGTGCACCGCCTGATAGGACTGTAAGTTCTAGGTGTGTGCACATATTCTGTGTTGTATTAAAGATACCATGATAGGAGTATCCCCATCTCTTTAAGTAGTGAGTTGGGATACGCCTCATTTTTTTTCCATCTAATCTTGAAGAAATATTGTTTATCACCAATTTTAAACTACATCTCACACTGACGTCATATACAATCCCTTTTTCCCCATGCTCTCGAGACCTTGGGTAAAGACAAAGAAAGAACACTAGAATTAACGTTTATTACTGCATCTATACGGATAAGTATTATTTTCTTCATTTTAATAGCATTAAATACTAGCAGCGCCAATTTTTCAATCATTTTTGAATAACAGATATCTCTTTGGATCTTTGGGGAAAGATATTTATTGAAAAGGCTGCAGCTTAGTTTTGAAGCGCCCAAGATCTTTTTCCATCTTTGTTTTTATATTTACAATATAAACGTGTTTGTAAAGGAATGGGTATGAAGTCCCGGCGGCTAAATATCCCGACGCCGGCAGCCAGAAGGGAGAAGATCCCGACAGGGCAGGTAAGTACCCTATCCCTGCCCCTCTCCCCCCTAAGGCTCCATTAATGGTGCCTAACCCTACCCCCCCTCCCTTACTGTACCCTAAACCTAACCCTCCCGGGGCGGTTCCTAACCCTAATCCACCCCCCCTAAAACCTAACCCGGCTACGCTCCCTAAACCTAACCCTCCCGCCTCCGGGCGGCTATCGCTAAGGGCGCCCGTGGCTTACCTCGTTCGGTCTGGCATCCTTCTGTGTTCTGGCGTCATGATTAAGATAGACGTCGGTATTTCGACGCCTATCTTAAGTTCCTTGTCGGATGTCGGGATTGAGACCGGCGAAATCACGGCTGCCGGTCTCATAACCACATCCCGTTTGTATACTGTAATGTAGAAGCTCTTGGTCAAAGCAATTGGGACAGCTAAATTAAATACATTAAAGTGTGATATCTGGCAGAATATACCAATCATCCAAGTAGGAGATAAACCAGTTAAACATCCCTAAATGCATTACAGGTTTAACTAGCAATGATCTTTTTTGGGAAAAGTATTGCGATTTTTATGTCATCCAAATCATGGTGAATTTATTATACAATTCATGCTGCCCATGCTCAACATAAGACCTGTGTTTTGAGTACATTGAGGGTACATTGAGGTTCTTCAAAGAGTATTTTATATGTGACCCCTAGTCAATGTGTGACAAATCTGATGGCCAGCATAAAAAGCTGTTGGATACCAGCATAGAAAAATGTGCCCAATCAGGATACAAAGCACAGCCGCCATAATTGTAAGTTAAACATAGGTGTGATGGGGAAAACATAGGTTGGCACCCAGTGACAGATCTCACTCCAGTAGGCCAGTGCAACCCTGCTGTGCTGTGTGCATAATGCTATTCACATCAGTCTTCCTTGAAACATGAGACAAGAACCAAAATTGCACGCTCAGCCATGTATTTTAAGCACAATGGCTTTGTGGTTTGCAGAAACTTAGGAAATGAGGCATACTTCCTATTTTTAATATTATGACTAAGACAGAGTAAAGTCCTAAACTATGTCATTTTGAAAAAAAAAAACACAAAAGCTAAAATAAAAGTACAGTATTTATTATTTATAGCAGGTGTGATCACATTCATTAGTGTATTTAGTTATGAATTACTGTAGACTGTACACTAGACATAAAAAATTACTGAACCTGCTTGTCAAGATCTCTCAGTAACCACAGCCATTCCTCCCTTTAATAAGGTGTTCAAATACTAAAGACTCTTCAAGAGGCAGAGCTGTATTCTTTTCCACAAAATGCAGAGCATATGCAAGATTTAAAAGTATTATGGGGTGACAAGAGGAAGGTGGAGCGGGTACAAATTGTCTGGGTCCAGAAGTCCAGGGGAGACGTAACAAGGCCCCACTGCGATCATGCCACTCGGTGTGTACACACCATAGTTCTTTTATACAACGAGAGAGCATAGCCATGCCACCTCAAGCAGCCAGGCCTGCCTAAAGTTCTGCTTACACAGCTTTCAGCTAATCTGAATGAACTTTACAGAAAGGCAAAGAGTCCTGTGCAGAGTGGTAGTGGACCCTGACATTGGATGTCTTAAGTCAGGCAGGTTAGACTTGTTTATCTGGTTCAGGTTCATTACCAGAATTACCATTGTTGCAGAGGGTGAGGTGGCTATAGGGCAAAGTTGTTAGGAAGGCCCAGCAATGCCAATACAGCCCCTGTTCTGGTCTTCTCGGCTTGCACAGGAGTTTGTGCATGTGCAGTGGAGCTTTACTAAACATGTGCCAGTTCCCACACTGGTCCAAAGAGCAGAGTTGGGGTTTGTGGGCATCACCAGACTCCCACCCCCAAATTTGCTATGAGGACCGGTGATGAAGTGTTCTGGCCTTGTCAGGTAGGGCGCCATCAGAAATGCAGAGACCATGTTAGAATGAGCTGAACACTTTGGTGGTCATGACCACAACTCTTTTTAAGATTCAGCGAGGGCTGATTGATATTAGAAGAGCCAAACACTTGTATAGGCTGACTATGATACAGGCTGTTTCTCTTCTCCCCAGGTGCTGCTGGTTATTCATTAGTAGCCTGCTGGAATTCAGGGCCTGATTCAGAGCTGCTCATAAGCGGCCGCTCGTTCGCTCCGAGCGATGTTCGCACATCTGCGCATGCGTAATGGTCGTAATGCCCATGCGTCAACCAGTCATTGCAGTCGGAAATCGTGCGCTCGCAAAACAGCGGGGGCCTGCTAATTTGAGTGACAGAATGAGGCGTTTGTGGGTGGTAACAGGGGAAGGTGCCTGAAAACGGGCAGTGGAGATCTGAACGCAGGCGTGCCAAACGGTCAAAACGGGCGTTTAATGGGAGTGCATAATTAGTAAGGGAGTGTCATCGAACACGTCACTAGGTTGTCTTTTAGCCGGAACTGCTCGCAGTGATTGCGGGAAGTAAAACCTACCAAAAACACTGCGAGCAGTTCAGACGCCTTTCGATGTACTCGATTAATCTAATAAATAGCAGGAGATGACATATGATGCGAACGGCCAGGGGGCGTCTTTACAAAATAGCGAGCGCATGTTTCGGACGCTCGCTCAGACATAGAGGCGTCAACAAACCGCAAAGAGCGAGCACTCAATTTAAATAGCCGGCCCCTTTTTCTGAACGACCGTTCGCAAATAGCGTCCGGCTCTGAATCAGGTCCTCAGACTCCACTTCAATGGTTACGTTAACAGTTTTATTTGTGCCCACTAATTATTATCTGTGTATTTCAGTGGTTGTCCCCACATGACAGTGGTGGAGTTTCATTACCATAGTATTGTTATCATTTTTGTGTGTGTGAATCGCCCCCTTGAATTGTTAAGGTGCCCACACATATACCGATGTGCTCACGATACGATTTTATGGCCAATTTCCTCATGAACTTTCACGGGAGCTCCCTTGCCGTCGTGATCACGATTTTGGAAAAAAGACACCCAATCTGTCTTACGATCTCACGATCTATCGGATCGTACGTATTGTGAGATTGGCCATAACAAATCGTGAGTTGAAAAAAAAAATAAAACAGGCTCTTGACTATTGGAGGGAAATTTAAATAGCCATAACAATGGGAGGGGCTAGCTAGGGAGTATAAAAAGCAGGCACCCTTTAAACTCTGTGTACATTCTGCTCTGCTACTAGATGAGGCTAGGTGTATTCCTGCTGAATCCTGTACATTGCTACTGTGCTCTTTGTATTTGGCTTGCCTTATACAAAGTTTAATCTACCTGCAAGTGTGTGCTACCTACATGCATTCTATCCTGTTCCTGAATTCTGTACTGATGCGTCCCTATCAGTATAGAGTATTGGTCGCTGAAGCTGGGGTTCGGGAGATTAGGAAGAGGGCCCAGCGAAGAAGGACGAGAGCATGCTGGACCAAGGAGTGGCTGCTACAAAGGGATACCCGCTCTCACATGTCCCTGCTGATGGAGATCAAGGAGAACAACCCGGACGACTATCGGAAGTACCTGCGCATGGATGACGCCAGCTTCCAAGAATTGCTGCATCTGGTGACCCCCCACATCAAGAGACAGGACACAAGGTGGCGGAGGGCAATCCCTGCTGAAGACAGACTGGTGGTTACCCTAAGGTACCTGGCTACAGGAAGGTCACTGGAAGACCTGAAGTTTGGGACACTCATCTCACCTCAGTCCTTGGGCGTCATCATTCCGGAGACCTGCAAAGCCATCGTGAAAGTGCTACAGTACCAGTATTGCAAGGTAAGTTAAAAAAAAACACAACACTTTGTTTTCTTGTGTAAAGAAAAAAATGTATATTTTTATTTTTTTCTAAAACAAATAAAAAAATATCCTTCATTTACTACAATGTGCACTGACCTGCAGGCAACTGAAAGTGTGCACTAAACTGTGTGCAAAATACTTTGTTTATAACAACTTTACAAAAGATCATTAGCACCAAATTTTATGAATCCCAATAGGTAGCTGGCTGTATGTGATAGGGTGGGTCAGACGCCAGTTTGAACAGGCCAATACACACATGGCACAAGTACACATTGTGGCCCCGGCTTCCAGCAATGTGTACTTGTGCCATGTGCGTAGTGACCTTGTCCAAATGGCGTCATCACCACCCTATCCCATGCAGCAAGCACCTATTAGAATTCATAAAATTTGGTGATATTAAAATCAAGAAAAAATGTACATCTCTATATATTGGGGCATCCAGCAGAGCATTATACAAGGTGGTGCTGGTGCTTGGTGGGGGCGTAATATCTAACTGGGCAGGGGGGGGGGCGGACATACCTATTTGGGGCAGGGGAAAATAGCATTGGATCTGCAATGTATGTAGAATTTGAGATATTTTTGCTCATACAGCGACTCAAGAGGTCGTAGTTTTACCTTAAAAAATTTCTTTGGATATCTGCATCCAGATTTCTCAATGTGCTGTTCACATGAGCTGTGAAATCATCTATTGCATCTGGGGGTTTCTGCAGCAGCCGTTCTGCGTTTTGTAAAAAATGGTCCTCACGTTCTGTAAAATTCTCCTGCCTTTTTTTGGGGTTGTTGAGAAGATGAGGGTCCAGGTGGAACTTGAGTTTGCTATTCTCCAGGTCACTGACGCCACCGAGCAGACTGAGGTCCGGTGTGGATGTTAAATTAGGGTCTTGGGTGGGAGTCTATATGGGGAAAAAAGATATAAAAAATATTATTGTCATGTTTTAACATCTTTTTTTACTATTTTTACAGTTTCCTAACACCGTGGAGGAGTGGACCAGCATCGCGGAAGATTTTGAACAACGTTGGAATTTCCCTAACTGCGGAGGAGCCATCGATGGGAAACACATCCGCATCAACCCACCTGCCAACACCGGATCATATTACTACAACTACAAAGGATTCTTCAGCATCGTTCTCATGGCAGTGGTGAATGCCAACTACGAATTTCTGTTTGAGAATGTCGGCAAGAATGGTCGTGCTTCGGATGGTGGATCCTTCAAAAAGACGGCTTTCTACCAGAGACTCGCCAACAAAACCCTCAAACTGCCCTCACCGGACCAGACAAAGCACGGCCTAAATTACGTTTTCGTTGCAGACGAGGCTTTTGCATTACATGAACGTGTGATGAAGCCATTTGCACACAGGGGCCTGACCAGAGAGAAAAGGATATACAACTACCGTCTATCCCGGGCACGGCGCATTGTGGAAAATGCGTTTGGAATAATGAGCAACCGCTTCCGCATTTTCCACACCACCATCAATCTACATGTGAAGAAGATAGACTGAGTCGTGATGGCGTGCTGTGTGCTGCACAACTTTCTGCGAAGAAAATCTACTCAACGAGGACCAGTCCCTGCTAGACCAGAAGATGTAGGACCCCTGGAGGACATTGAACATTTGACATCTGTGTCTGCACCACCAACTACAACAACATCCACCACACGTGCCAAAGAAGTGAGGGAGGAGTAGATGACCTATTTCAATGGACCAGGTGCTGTACCATGGCAGGAGGACTGTCTGTGAACTACTGACTAAATTGGACATTTGGGATTTAACAACAAAAACATTAAGGATTTTGGTTTAAACTGTGTCACTACTTACCAAGACTTCTGCAACCTCATCATCTCCCTTACGCTGAGACATCAAGGTGATTGATTCCCTTTGAGGCTCTTGTTCACTGATGAATGACATAATTTGATAGTACCACAGCGCAGGAGTATATAATTCATCTGTAGCCGCTCCTGATTTTTTGGAGTCATCCACCTTCTTTTTTTGTTTGATGTACACTGTCCTGATATTTTGAATCTTTTGCCGTACAGTTTTCAGGTCTGCATCAGATATGTATTTTTTCGTATACGCCAACAGTTCCTCTAGTGTGGCCAACTTGTGCGACTTATTGTGGTACTTCCGAGAACTGATCATCCACAGACACTCTTTCGAGTGCAGGATTTCAATGAATCCTGTAACGAATTCACGTTCTGAATCCATGGACATAGTTTTGTTAAATGTAATGTTGTTATAGTTCACATTTTTAATGTTTTAATATTTTCTTTTTTACAGGTTTTTAAAGGTTTGTTATGTTATTCTAATCATGTATTCTTTTACAGGAATGTTATGTGTTTATTGCTTGGTAATATAATGTTTTTCTTTGTTTGACAGTATGGGTTTTCCACCTTTGGGCCTGTCGTTGTGGTAGAACTACAGATCCCAGGATGCCCTAAAAACAGTTTCAAAGGTGGGTGGCAGGTCATCCTGGGATCTGTAGTTCCACAACACCTGGAGACCGAAAGGTAGAAGACCCCCAGCTTTAAATAATGTGTGTTTTTAAATGTATTGTATGGTGATTTTTTTGTAAAATACGTGTTTATTTATTTATTTATTTGATGTATTACACACATTGGTGGGCAGTGGGAGCTTAATGTATGACCCAGCCACCTCCCGCCTCAATACGGCAGGCGGTGGCTGGGTCATGCATTTATTACCTGGGGGCACACATTGGTGGGCAGTGGGAGCTTAATGCATGACCCAGCCACCGCCCGCCTCAATACGGCGGGCGGTGGCTGGGTCATGCATTTATTACCTGGGGGCACACATTGGTGGGCAGTGGGGAGCACATATTGGTGGTCAGTGTGCTTGTATTTAAACTGTACCAATACTCACCAAAAATGATCAAAAACAAGAATCCAGTGTGCAGGCTCCTCAATGTGCGACTGTCTTGCTCCATACACGATGCTGCACAAGATGGCGATGGGGCGTGTCCAGGCTTCTGTCAGTCAAATTCCGCATTGTGTGATGAATCGTACGATTCATCGTGAGGAAAAAAACCCTCACGATCGGCTTCCATCGTGTTCATGGTTGGCTAATCTGCCCTACAGCACGGCAGATCAGAAGATGCGATGTACGACGAGCGGGGACACGCATCGTTATCGTGCTCGTGAGTATAAACTCACGATTTGTACTTTTTTTACCCGATTCGTCGAAATCGGCCAAATCGTGTAAAATGTCGCTATATGTGTGGGCACCTTTATTCTCTATTCACTTTAATTCTATTGAACCTTGCCATTTATTCTCTGTATGTATCAGTACGAGAATTGATTTGTGTCCCCCATATACGCATAATCCTATTGTAATCACACTAACCCTTCATAAGCCATTACTACTGATGCAAGACATGGCAGCATGCACATATATTCAGAAATAGGCTGCGCAATCCTATAATTATTACCCACAGACTAATCACTGTATAGTCAATTTTAATATTTGTTTCCACAAAATTATGGTAACTTTGTTAATATGAATTAGCTATATCTTGCAACAAAGTTATCAGTAATGGTCCACAATGGCAGGTTTGAATAGATGAATTTAATGCAGAGAAAGTCAAAGCCAATATCAGGGCATATGCTTTACTGTTTTAGGTGATATTACCGTCTTCAGTGGATTTCATATGATGAAAAAGCAGGTAAACACGCTGGTGGTTGCTCTTAGGGCCTCCAGACCCGCTCGCGAGCGGGTCGATGGCCGGCAAGTGCGCACGCGCGAGCCCCGTAGGAAGTGAATTTTCACTCGCTGCGGGACTCACTACAAGATGGGGCGGCTGGCGATTGACAGCTCGCCCCGTTTTGTAGGCATGCAGGGGGGGTGGCTGGACAAACAGAGGCGTTCCTGAAGGAATGCATGCCATTTGTGGGCAGCCCTACTGACATCACCAGTGATGTCAGTAGAGAACTTCCTGCTCTATTAGAACAGGAAGTTCAGTGGGACTTGCAGTGGACGAGACCCTACCACAAGGGTCTCGTCGCAAGCCTGATGGTCGTGATAATCGCGACCATCGCCAGGCCGCCAGCAAAAGCTGTGGGTGGTCACCCACAGCTTAGCGAGCGACCTGGAGGCCGGTGAAAAAAAAAAACCGTCCCGCCCTAATTCAGAGCCTTAGTCACCAGAGGAATGGAGCTCTGATAGTTGTCCTTAGTGCACGGATCAGATGCTGTTGATTATTCCCAGGCTTGTGTATTGATCTATACAAGGAGTCATGTAGAGTATAGGCTGCCATTGATAGTAACCTGCCACTGCTCCGGAGCTCCGATGGGGATGGCAGCATGCACACACCGGAAAGCATATCTGGTTTTAAGGGAAATATGGCAGTTATAAGTGAAGCATTTGGTTCTGGTTCTATCATGGTATTACCGGTGTGATTCATAACAGTGTGATGAACTCAGCGCTGTAGTGGGTAACTGGACGGACAAATATTGTAAAAGAGTAACAGGTTTAGGGGACTATGCAGCAATAATAACAACATCAGTGCCTCATCATGACCAGTATGATTGTTTTTAAACATAGTCATCACAATTATGCATTAAAACTGTATGTAGGGACAGCGGTTGTGAGAACCTTGCAGGATTCTTTGACATTTTCAAAATACTCCTCCAGACTTTGTGACACTGCATGCTCGCGCAGTTGGATTTACTGAAACACTTCATCTGAGGATGGATACTATGCCGGGGAGGGATCGCAAGAACCATCTTCTGCAAAAATATCTCCATAGTCACCTGAGGATGACAGCAGCCTTCAGGCCAAAACTAGGGTCAGCCTGCATTGAGAATAATGGGGACTGCGGTCTGTAGCCATAGTTAGACCTCTGCAGGATATTTCTATGATATATCCACTTACAGGATTACATTATTTTGTGTGTTTCTTCTCTGTCTTTCCTATCTTGAGAAATACTTATTATATAGATAAGTAATGGAGTATGAAAGTGTATGTCTGTCTGTTTATCCTTTATGCACGGTCAGAGTTTTGTACCTAACTCCAGCAAATGTGGCATGGTGGTGCAGTTTGAACAGAATTAGGATTTTGGCTATAACCCTGATTCATTTGCGTGCACTGCTAGTCGCAGATTCACGATTATCGGGAATCTGCGCATGCGCAGGACCTGTTCTGCACATGTGTAGAATGGGTCATGCGTGATCGCACGCAGGCCCCCATATGCCTCTGTCTAACTAACAGGCAGAGATGTTTATGGGGCAGGGGCGGCCTGCGTTCCCTAAAACGTGGAAGGTGTCGCCCCTAGTTTCTGGGAGTGGCAAGGTCAAAATATGCGTCCAAGGACGGAGATTCCTGGCCTCGCATGCTGGCCAGCCTGCGTAAACTGAGGCTTACTCAGTTGGCCAACTCCGTCCAACATTGCGACCAATGGTCACAGTGGTGATCTCAGGCTGCGACCTCGGTTGCAGTGCTAGCATCGCAGATGCAGCCGGAGGTGTAAGATACCTCCTGTTGCATTTGCAGTTTAGCAAAGACGGAATTGCAAAGCTGCTTGTGTCTGGCTTTGCAGTTCCGTCCTCTGCTCAATCAGACCCTATATTTGAAGTTAGCCAGGGCCTTGAATGTCTGCATGGTGCCCACCAAGTAGACCATAGAGTCTCTGATTTAAAAATTTTGGTATAAGCAAGTTCACTCAGGATGTCTTCCAGTACCTAAAACTGCACTGATCTGAAGGCACAGGCTGGTATGTACCAGTGGGCTCCAATGGAAGAGCAGTGAGTCGGAGGATCAACTGTCTCACTGCACCTGCACTGACAGTTACTAATTTCCACCAATCACATTTTGTTATGCCATGGTCTCCAATGTACAAAATGAAGGCTGCAGATGTACTTCAAGGTCCATTCTTCAACCCAGGCAACGCTGGTTATCCCAGCTAGTAAGCAAATAACACCTGAAAAGAAGTAAACTGTTTATTTTCACATTTGTGTCTCTCATCCCCCTTTCTTAGTGCCCAGGGTTCTATACAATCATTTTTCTTACTGTAGAAAAAAGCTTTGGTTTCTGGCAAACAGAACATTTTAATGACACTGTCCGATGACTCAAACTGCGCCATGAAATGAGGAAGAGCCATTGGATTTAAACCTTTGTCCAAATTTAGATAACATAGATTAGTCTGTTGATTTTAAGTGTTTGTTCGTATTGCTTGATCGCCTGACACAGAACTCCTCCTCTTTACATTTTTAAACTCCAGTTCTACTCCATTGTGAACATTCATTTTACGGTCTCATTAACAGTATCAATGCTATCCTGGAGTGTCTTATGCAGAGTTACAGAATTCAGTTCTATGAACAACACAGATATAATTTATATTTTCAGTTTGAAATACTCAGGTCTATGGACCTGATTCAGAGAGTTGAACACTATCGCCGCCGCAGCTGCAAATTTGTATGCAGCTGCCAAAAGTTTCAAATGTTGCAGCACCCGAGGTATGTATTGAGACGCCAACCTGCGACTTTGTGGTTCCAAGCATCTGCATAAAATGTTGCAGCAACTGCGTACAAAGACGCAGAATCGGTCACAGATCATTTGACCATTGCAGTTCTAAGTGAGTCTATGGTCGCACAGAACTGCCGTGGGAATTGAGACGCCGGAGCTAAATTTTTTCATATAAAATAGAGAAAATTATTAGTTTTTAACAATAATGAACACTGGACTGAACCAGTTGGTGGGATAATACCATAGCAGGGAGACAAAAAGCAGGGGTCAGCCTGCAATAACATTAACCAGCCCCAAACAGGTCAGCCCTGGGCTGGAATTCCTCAGAAAATAGGGTCCTTCTGCCCGAGTAACTACCAGCTCTGGGCTATTCCTCGCATCACTGGTGGATGTGGATGCGGGGTTAATGGTTAAATAATAGATAATAATGTTATTCATTACAAGTGAACTACTTGTACCAGCAAGCCGGCCCTGCCATGATGGCACTTGTGGAACAACAAGAGCCAGAATTCCAGGACATTAAGGGCCCTCTGGCATGGAATGGGATTGAAATACCGATGGCTCAACAGCCGCTGGTTCAAATCCTGACAGTGGAAGGCAGACAGTAGAAGATCCCGACACCTGGTGGTAAGTGTCCTAACCCTCCCTTAGGGGTGTCTAACCATAACCTCCCCCTTTAGTGCCTAACCCTAACCTCCCCACAGGGGGTGCCTAAGCCTAACCCCACTTCCCTGTACCCTAAACCAAACCCTCCTGGGGGGGTGCCTAACCCTTACCTCCCCCTCCCAGTGGTGCCTGACCCTAACCCTCCCTTCCCCTAGCCTAACCCTAACCTTCCCCAGGGAGGTGCCTAACTCTAAGTCTCCCCAGGGGGTCCCTAAACCTAACCCACCATCCCCGCACTAAGTTTTATACTTACCCGGCACATGACGATTGGGATGGCGGTAGTCGGTCTTCCCGGCGTCAGGATTAAGATAGGCGTTAGTATTTCAACGCTTATCTTAAGTCCTGTGTCGGGCAGGTAGTGTCGGGATTTAGACCGATGGCATTGCATCCGGCGGTCTATTAACTACATCCCCTTTGGCACCTGTAGTCTGTCTGTAAAGAAAATATTAAAATAACCATAGTACACACACCAAATGTTGTAATCCTTGGTCTATGTAGGCATCAATAGGTCTTAATAAAATGAAAAAAGAAAAATCTCACCGGTCATACACTCTACACAGTGCCTAACTCAAAATGAGCAGTCACTCGTGGTCACTGACATTGACATGTATGGAGAAGCACCGATTAGCTGAGAGTGGAACTCCCAGCCAATCAGCGCTTCCCCATTCATGTCAATGGCACTTACAGTGACTGGTGTCATTGCGTGCCTGTGGGGATCTGTGATTATATTTTTAATTTAGCAAAACCTATGGATGCCTACATGGACCAAAGTGGAGGCCACTCAAGGATTTGGCAAGTATGTAATTGGTATAATTTTTTTTTAGTAATAAAGGATTACAACCTTTGGTGTGAGAGTACTGTGGTTATTTTAATACCAGTATGCCGGGGCTGGCTTGAAGTCCACCTGTAACAACAATATTATATATTATCTACCCATTATTACCCCGCATCCACCACCACCAGGGATGCAGGGAAGAACCCAGGGCTGGTAGTTTCTTGTGAAGGTGAACGTCATTTTATTTTGGGGTCCCCACTTTCTGAAAAATACCAGCCCTGGATGTATGTCTTTTTTTTGTGCTCTATGTCTCTCTGCTATGACATTATTCACCCAGCTGTTTCAGTTTGGTGTTGGTTACTGGAAAGTTAGGGAAACCCACACCATTTTGCTCTCCTATTTTCCAATACCAGACTAGAGGTACAGGGCTGGGTATTGATTTATTTATTTTTTTTTGGGAAGGGAGGGACACCACTTTTTTTTTTTTTTAGCTTTAATTATCATGCTGCTAACAGCAGCATCTAAACTAGCAGCTTTGGAGAACTGTGTTGGTAATATATAAAATTTTCTACTAGGCTTTTAATTTTAGGTTATTAGTTCTTGAGTAATGAAAACATTCTATAGGGTCATATAGTTTATTAAATTGCCATTCTGTCTGCCCCTATGTTTCATAGATGTACTATAATCTTTTAAATGGTCATGTGTTTGTGCTGCTGCTCTGTTGCTTCGTGTAATTAATATTTATTATAATTAAATATCAAGCCTGTTACTCTGCTGCTACTCTGGCTTGAATAATCTGTATTGGCCTGAGACCAGTAATTTCTGATTTGCTGGTTGGAGAAGTGTGTTGGTAATAAATAATATTTTTTTCTACTAAGCTTTTACTTTTAGGCTATTTGTTCTTGATTACTGAAAACATTCTACAGGGTCAAACAGTTTGTAAAACTGCCCTCCTGTATGCCAATGCTGTGCCGCTATGTTTCATAGATGTTCTATATTCTTTTCAACTGCCATGTGTTTGTGCCACTGCTCTGTGGCTTAGTTTAGCCAGCCAGCTCCCTGCAGCATATGCCTAATATTGGTGAAAACAATATTGTGAGCTGGTCAAAATTTGACTGGAAATGAATGTTATTGATGTTAATAATACTGCCAAAACAAAAACAGGCTCTAATTACATTATTTTAGCACTTTTTTAAAGTAATCCAGATCCAAAACCAAAACATTTGAGGGTGGTCTTGCAAAAATCAAACCACAACGGAGATTTAGATTGTGCTTTCCTGGGAGGCGTCTATTCAGATGGTCCGTTTTATGGGTGCGTTACAGAAGTTTCTCGTGCGTGTCGCTGAAGTGGTTGCGTACACAGACGCTGAAATCGCTTACATCGGGGCCATACTCAGATAGGAAATCTGCACCTGCCATAGGGCTGGAGCAAGTTTCAAAGGAGAATGTAAAGACGCTACGAACGCCGACAGTGGGCATATCAGACCTTACACATTCGGAAGCACGTATGCACACCAGGGAAGGGCTTTGTAGTAGCATTTGCATAAAGTCGCAGACATGCGACCGGCAACAGACGCAGACACATCTGACTCAGAATCAAGCCAATTAACTTTAATGATGCTTTACATTAAACTGTATCTTCAGGACACAAACACTGGAGCACTATAGGCTTACCACCCTCTCAAAAACAGACATGCGACTCGTCCATTGTTGTCTCATGTACGGTGTCTCGTATATCTGCTATGAAAGATTGAAACTCAGAGTTGCCCATACTCCTCCTGCGTAGCCATCTTAACAAGCTAACGTCCAGCACAGATTCACATCAGGGGCATATCTATAATGGGTGCAGGGTGTGCGGTGTCCATGGGGGGCCCGCACCGCACACCCTGCACCCATATTATCTAAAACTTAGCTCTCTGAGGTGCCACGTCGGGTGTCTCAGCGCCGCGGCCATTTCTCCAGCGTTTTGCGCATTCGCAGTGAGGAAATCACTCTAGTGCCCAGAGTCTACTGATGTTGCGGTGGCCGGCCAGCCACATTAGTCAGCTGCCGGCCGCCGGGAAGAGAGGAGGGGGCCCCGGTCGGGGAATGCACACGGGCCCCCTCCTCTCTTAAGAGGCCCCTGATTCACAGTATTGTTGGATGCCCTATCTTGGACAAATTCATTATGGTAAAATATTCTCTCCAGTTCGCTATGATCGATATGACAGTGCTCTGGGAGTTATTTAAAGTGATTGAAATAATGTTGTAGTCGTCTTCTGATTTGTGCTTACAATAAGATTCTTATGATTTGCTTTGAATTTTCTTTGATCTCTCTAGTTATACTCATGCAGGACCGTTCACAGACTGATAAATTTATTTTTAAATCAATGAAAATACTTTTAATTGCACACAGGTGTACTCCCATTATGTGACCTCTGAAAACAAAAGATTTTTCCAGAGTTTTTTTAAGTGTATCTAGATTTGGCCTAACACCTTAAGATTATCCAACCTGTTGGAATGAAAACCTGGCAATGGTTAGGAGCTAATGACTATTGACCATTTGCTCCCAAACCCAGGAAAACAGACAAAAATGGATTTATCCAATTTGTCTGAACGACAGTTTTCATCCGGTTTCCATTGTTTAGGAGCAAATAGTCGATTGTCATTTGCTCGAATACACTACCAGATGTTCGTTCCAAACAGCCAACCAGTTGGCTGGTGGGAGTGATAATCTTTACATGTATGGCCATCTTAAGTAATATTAATTTAAACAATTAGTTATTACATATTTATGCAATCAATTAGTGTTTGATTCGAGAACACATTTGGAAGTGTCAATACATCTGAAGTAATTTTAATTGGAGAGAGGTAATGGCAGGGTACTAAAAGCATCAAGTTTATATATTTTCATGGGAAGAAAATCTAAGAAGATAAAATAGAGGACCAGAGACTGATATATGTAAATGAGGACTTAATTCTGATAGAGACGAAAGAGGTATAAATTGAGAGCGCAAAAAAAAAAAAGAGTTTGGTGATGGTTTAATTATGTGAAATGCAGCAGTCTTAATTTATTAGAATAGGGAAGTATAAGTTACATGTAACAGAGGATAAATTATTTCAGATTTTAGGAAGTGCAGTTTCCGGAGAATAAAGCAGACAAAAGCATTGTCATCTGCACTTCTCTTAAACTGCAATTCCACACACACATGACACTGTATCATTTACATTAGACCCTCATTTCTTGTAAAATTACTTTACACAGCTAGTATTATATAGCTACTTTATTTTATAATATAGATAACGTTACTTTGGATTATCATACATGGCAACTTCATTATATAAATATTATAGCCTGCAAGTTGTGGCCAATGTATAGCTTTTGGCGATTGAGTCACAAAATTAAAATAGTCAAATTTTTTTTTAAGGCAAAACCAACGTGATGTTACTTTAACAATACTGCAGCTTTGAATCTTGTGGCTACATTCCCAAAATATCTGCACTTGCTGTAACTAACAGAGCATTACACTTGGCCAATGATTTGTTTGTGAAAGCTGCATACGATTTACGGTGGTTTTAATATTGCTTTGTAAAACGATGAAGCAAACTTGTACACGATCCCTTCCACCACTGTCTTCACATAAACAATTGTCCAACTCATTGTTTTTCACTACAGAATGAGAAATCACATTATCATTCAGTTCAATCCTTTCCATCACTATGTACAGACTGCAGACTGATGGATTTACACGCTGGGGATTGCTAATGATATCACAGCAAACATAACAAGCGTGCAATGTTTTGTCAGTATCTATTAGAGATCGCTAGTGAGTGAGTGTCTCAACACACTGACTCGAATCATTCAGATGAGTGAATGATTCGAGTCACTCAGTGTTTGGTGTGTCCAGACACTCACCTCCCCTAGCCTCTCTGCCAGTGGGAGCTAGTGAATGGCAGCTCCGCCCCCTACACTGCTGATCCGACCTGATCATACTTCTGTGCACTGTGTCAGATCAGCAGTGTAGGGGGCGGAGCTGTCAGCGACTCACTGAGTCGTGCAGCTACTGCCAGGGCTCAGGGAGTTCACTGACTCAGGAGAGTCATTGAGAACCCTGAGCTGTAGTGCTGGGCTGCGGGGGGTGGAGCTGTCAGCGACTCACTCTGAGTCGCTGGCTCCCCTGCTGGCTCCAGCGCTGCTCTATCTAAAGAGCCGTGTCTCGAGACACTTCACTGAGTTGAGCCATGAGGCTCAACTCAGTGAGGTGAATTGATCTGCCCATCCCTAGTATCTATCAGTTTCAGCTCTACCAACACTGAACAATAACCTTAATGCTTCCTGTTAGAAAATTAGTTTGGGATAGTTACCCTTTAAACCTGCATGACTTTATATTTCCTTATCTATAATATTATGGATCAAAAAGTGTAATGAGAAAAGACAAACTGTCTATGCACCATATGATATTGTATGAATGATACACTAAAACCTGTAACATTCTACAACATGTTGTTCATGTGTGGGTAGCATGCTTACCATTTTCATTTATCAAAAAAACACAGCTGTATTGTTATCAGGTCTTATAAAGCAAGATGAGAAAAAAGCAAATGAGAAACTTCATGCATGTAATGTTAACACTCACCTTTCTTACACGTTGAAAGTGGATGATCGAAGTCTGTAATGTTACAGCTGCAGGGAAATGTGAAAACAAAACACGTTAAGTGTACAATGTTATGAAAAGCACAATGTTTATACAAGTGCAGTATGTGTTCTTGAAAATTCAGATTTTTTTTTTAGTCACTAGACCACTTTGTGGGTGAGCATCATGCAGATGAAATCCTGTGGGTTGAACACAGAGCCGGCGCTACCACTACATGAACTAAGGCTATTGCCTAGGTTGCCAAGTTTAGGTGGTGCCTAGAACACTGAATGACCTGCTGTCACACACTCTGTATTTCTCATTTACCTCTCAGTGCTCCCCACATTAGGTGCCGGGACGCTGACCTGTGAAGCTGCTCTTCCATGTCAGTGATGTCACAGGCCAGCGACACACTCCAAGTCTGCCAAACAGCCGCTTGCTCCACACAAGATACTGTGAAAGGAGGGAGGATAATGGTGCATCACTTAAGGAGAGGTGTCTGAGGTGACCGATGCCTAACGTGCTTATATCAGTCATTGACGTACATTGTTATTTCATTCTGCTACCTGACTACCCAAAGCTTCACACATTAGCATTCAACTTGTAGTAACTGCTGAGGAAGAGTAATACTGAAAAGACAAAATAGCTCTGCAACCAGCTCTATCAGCCTTAAGCTGGGTACACACCTAGCAAATATATCTGCAGATCAACTGATCTGTAGATATATCTGCTGATGATGGTTGTTCATTCACACTGAACAACCATCATCTGTCATCTGGCCGCGGCGCGACCCCCTCCCCACGGCCTTTGCTGCGAGTGTATGGGCGGCCAGATGACCGCCCATACACACAGCACGATGGACAGTTATATCTGCAGATATATCTGCCATCGGCTGTGCAAAACAGCCGACACGATATGTCTGAACAACTTTGTTCACAGACATAACGCTGGTACACACTGGCCGATGGGCACATGATATATTGGCCAATCAATTGATTGGCCAATATATCTGCCAGTGTGTACGCAGCATTAGGGGAATATGATAACAACCTGCACATCTGCCTGGACATGTGATCGACTTGTGAGTGAATTCAACTCTCACTGGAAGACAGTAGAGGTGTGAACGAGGAATGAGAGACAACATTGTTATTATGTGTTTGATGCAGTTTGCACAAATTGTGTTAGAGATGGTGTTAGAGAGAACCTTACCCAGTACGGATCATGCTATTTTGTATACAGTCAGGTGCATAAATATTGGGACATTGACAGAATTTTCATATTTTGGCCTCTATTCACCATCAGAATGGCTTTGAAATGAAACAAACAAGATGTGCTTTAACTGCAGACTTTCAGATTTAATTTGAGGGTAATTACATCCAAATCAGGTGAACGGTGTAGGAATTACAACGGTTTCTATATGTGCCTCACACTTTTTAAGGGGCCAAAAGTAATGGGACTATCAACTCAAAAGCTATTTCATGGACAGGTGTGGGCTATTCCCTCATTATTTCATTATCAATTAAGCAGGTAAAAGGTCTGGAGTTGATTTTAGGTGTGACATTTGCATTTGGAATCAATTGCTGTCGACTCTCAATATGAGATCCAAAGAGCTGTCACTATCAGTGAAGCAAGCCATCATTAGGCTGAAAAATCAAAACAAACCCATCAGAGAGATAGCAAAAATATTAGGTGTGGCCAAATCAACTGTTTGGAACATTCTTAAGAAGAAAGAACGCACCGGAGAGCTCAGCAACACCCAAAAACCCGGAAGACCATGGAAAACAACTGTAGTGGATGACAGAAGAATTATTTCCCTGGTGAAGAAAAACCCCTTCACTACAGTTGGCCAAATCAAGAACACTCTCCAGGAGGTAGGTGTATATGTGTCAAAGTCAACAATCAAGAGAAGACTTCACAAGAGTGAATATAGAGGGTTCACCACAAGATGTAAACCATTGGTGAGCCACAAAATCAGGAAGACCAGATTCGAGTTTGCCAAACAACATCTAAAAAAGCCATTACAGTTCTGGAACAACATCCTATGGACAGATGAGACAAAGATCAACTTGTACCAGAGTGATGAGAAGAGAAGAGTATGGAGAAGGAAAGGGACAGCTCATGATCCAAAACATACCACCTCATCAATGAAGCATGGTGGTGGTTGTGTCATGGCGTGGGCATGTATGGCTGCCAATGGAACTGGTTCCCTTGTATTTATTGATGATGTGACTGCTGATAAAAGCAACAGAATGAATTCTGAAGTGTTTCGGGCAATATTGTATGCTCATATTCAGTCAAATGCTTCAGAACTCATTGGACGGCGCTTCACAGTGCAGATGGACAATGACCCGAAGCATACTGCAAAAGCAACCAAAGAGTTTTTTAAGGCTAAAAAGTGGAATGTTATGCAATGGCCAAGTCAATCCCCTGACCTGAATCCGATTGAGCATGTATTTCACTCGATGAAGACAAAACTGAAGGGAAAATTCCCCAAGAAGAAGCAGGAACTGAAGACATTTGCAGTAGAGGCCTGGCAGAGCATCACCAGGGATGAAACCCAGCGTCTGGTGATGTCTATGCATTCCAGACTTCAGGCTGTAAATACCTGCAAAGGATTTGTAACAAAGTATTAAAAAGTGAACGTTAGATTTAGGATTGTTTAGTTTGTCCCATTACTTTTGGCCCCTTAAAAAGTGGGAGAAACATATAGAAATCGTTGTAATTCCTACACCGTTCACCTGATTTGGATGTAATTACTCTCAAATTAAATCTGAAAGTCTGAAGCTAAAGCACATCTTGTTTGTTTCATTTCAAAGCCATTGTGGTGGTGAATAAAGGCCAAAATATGAAAATTCTGTCAATGTCCCAATATTTATGCACCTGACTGTATATTTTTGAGTCTATGGAGCACTGTGTGCACAACTATTCTTAGCCCTTAGCGGTTTCTTAATTGGTTTAGCTTCTTTTTCTATGCATACAGAAATAAATTAGCACATGCACAATTCATAAAAAGCAATACCACTATTGTAAAGATTTCTATGCATAATGCAATACACATAAATGTGTATTAATTCAAACACTCGTAGAATTACAGAACAATACTCTCACTCCTTACCATGTCAATGTACCACAACCATCTAGGGTACACAAGTTAATAATATAGTTGACTAGACAAGTATTGTTATGTTCTGGGTTATTTGTGGACCCGGGGTGGTAGCAGGTGCGAACACAGAAGCGGGTTAGAATTAAAAACTAGGTTTTTTAATAAGTGCTTGAGTAGACATAAAATATGGCAGTAAATAAAAGTCCAGGAATATATAAATGTGCACAAGAGTTCTGTGGTGGGAGTAATGGGTTAATGTCCAAGTAGAAACAATTAGAGCTGTCCAGGTGTGCAGGTAGTGAGACTGAAAATAATCAAGCCAGGTATGCAGGTAGTGAACTGAAGCAAAATGAGCAGGATGTCAGCAGGCTCAGGCACTCAGGTATGGGCAAGGGTGATGGAGGAAGCAGGGTAGTCCAGTGGAAGCTAGGAGCTGACAGGCAGACTGGCAGACAGCGAATTCACAGGAACAGGATAAGCACAGAGAACTCCCTCTCAGCTAGGCTGAGATACACATTGCACTGGCCAAGAAGGAAGGCACTGACCCTTCCTAAATACCCCATGCCGTGCTGTTACTAGCCGGAGGGAACATGTGACTCGCCAGGATTGGCCAGCCGCATCATATGGCCAGAAGGCAAGATGGCGGCACCCATGCCAAACGGAATGGAGATGCCGCCAGGCCTTACCAGCGCAGAGTGACAACAGGCCCGCACAACAACGCGCGCAGCCAAAGCCCCCCGCCAGACACCAGCTCCACCACCAGACAGCCCGCGCCACAATGACCTCACAGGTAACACACGCCTAGCGCCATGCTGAAATACCCTGGCCGTGACAAGTATATTTTTCACATCCTCAAAAATTTACATTTTGTGGGTAGTCAAGGAGAGAGAGTCAAGAAACTATGGAATCATAAAATATACCAAATTCAGTGCATACAAGTACATACATTCTGGGGGAATTTCGACCAGATGACAGAGCCAGCAGCTGTGCGCTATTTATTGTGCTATCCATAAAAAGAACAAAATTACACTATGGGAGTGATTCAGCAGTGGAAAGAATTGCAAAGCTGCACACATGCAGCTTTGTAATTCCAACCTTGCAAATATGCAAATTCAGCAGGAGGTGTATGACACCCCCGACTGCATTTGCGATCTCAGCATTGTGACCGAGGTCGCAGGCTGGGATCACCATCCCATCCTCAGCTTACTTAGGCTGGCCGGATTGCAAGGCCAGGAGACTGCAGTCAACGTAGTCCCTGGCCTTGCAACTCCCGGAAAATGAGGCGGACTAGCCCCAGTTTCCGGAAATGCTGGTGGACCCTCCCCCGCACCACCCCTTAAATGCCTCTGCAGAGGCATCGAAGGGGCTGCATGCGATTATGCAGGACCCATTCTGCACGCTCGCAGAATGGGTCCTGCACATGCGCTGATTCCCGATAATTGGGAATCTGCGTTCAGCATTGCACTTGCAATACTGAATCAGCCCCTATACTCATTCGTTACAATACTGCACAATAAACATTTATATACAACCATTCCCAGATCTCTCACTCCTGTTATCAGGACTCCCCAATTCACAACACTGGACAAGCAAACTAACCTCTTACATTCAAACGGTCATAACACATCTCTTCAGGGATCCTTCAAAAACTAGATGGGAGAGGGTTTATACAGCAATATTTATAAGAAAAAGGAGATATGTATCAAACCTTCTAAAGAGGACAAATGGAGGAGTTGCCATTAGCTCCCAATCAGCTTCTAACTATGAATTATCAAGTACATTCTATAAAATGATAGCCAAAGGTTGATTGGGCAACTTCTCCACCTGACCTCTTTTAGAATTTTTGATAAATCTATCTCAAAGGGGTAAATTCACTAAAGTGAGAGTTTTTGGAAGTGGAGATGTTGCCCATAGCAACCAATCAGATTCTACTTAACATTTAACTAGTACCTTCTAGAAGATAATAGCTAGAATCTGAATAGTTGCTATGGGCAACATCTACACTTCTAAAAACTCTCACTTTAGTAAATTTACCCCAAAGTTTCTCTCTGTATAACGATCAACTGTTATGATTTTGAATTACAGGGGTCTGTCCAACTGTGCTGAAAGCCCTTACTTTGGCCTCAATTCAATAAGAATTGAATAGCTATTGAAAAGCCATTCAATCCAGCGCGCTGTTTTGTTGGAAAATGCCCGTTCTCGCGCCTTAAACATGTGTTTAGTCACAAGAACCGGCATTCTCAGACTTAAGTACCTGGCACGATGCTGTGTCCGCTGCACTAAGGGAAGAAAATGGCATAGCGCCAGCAGTTTTGTCGGATTTCTGCTCGCACCCCAGGAGGGATGCGATAAGAAATCCTTCAGGTCGGGCTTAACAGCGCACTTTGAATTATTGAGCCCATAGAGCCAACTGCTGGGAATAATGAGAGGGTGTGTGTGGAAATGAAGGGGCCTATTTAGGGGGAGGAAGGATAGAGATGACCTAGCGCTGCAGAAGTGCCAAGTATGACCTTAGGGGACGTAGCACATCCCAATATTGTGTGACCACTTCCAGCATGACACAACCACACCCTATTTTTTAGAAGCTTGTGCTTTCCTGATTCCCAAACCCAAATATTGGTAGGTAGGTCTGCACAGAATTTGCCTCACACCTATTTTTCTTTTAATAAACTAAAGAAACTGCATTGTGATCCTCTCTCAAATTGTGAACCAAGCTCTAGCGCTCATAGCCAGGGCTGCGAGCTGTACAATGTGGGCTCCTCACACAAAAGCCACAACCAGAATGGCACGATGACAGGCGGGGATGCTCAAACTATAGCAGGAAAACCTCAGCTTGGTGTTAAAGTTGGACACAGCCCCATCCTGTTCAGCACAGGTTTGACTTCCCCATGTTTCACCCTAGAGAAAATCCAGCTTTGTGCTGATAGCTTTGGGGCTGATCCCATCTCCACTGGATGGTTAGTATTTAAAATGCAAATAGAATTTCAATACTTGGCTCTACTGGTCCCAGCAAGTCCTGCCCACCATAAACTGCTTTGGTTTGCTGGCATTTATAGAACTGACAGCTTGCCCTGGTAGTCGGGGTCCGCCGAGATTTGCAGTGCCACATAGTAAAATACACCAACATCGTAGTAAAAGTCCTTTTTCAGCTGTCAGCACAGGGCTAGTTTTTCCAAGGGGAGTGGCTTGCATTATTTTTCTGAAGCAGATTCCCCTAGGGCAGGGGTTCCCAAACTATGCGCCGTGGCACCCTGGGGTGCCTCAGGATACTTGCAGGGGTGCCTCAGCTTGGTGGTCCAACACCAAATCAAATGATTTATTATCAATGTAATGTAAATATGTGGACAAACAGAAGCGCAGACCTGTTCCCCAACATATAACTGAACCTAAGGATTACAGGGAAGCACAATTCACTTAATCGTTTTTTTTCTGAATTTCTCATTAACAAACTTTTGGCCTAGGGGTGCCTTGCAAACAATACTGATACTCGAGGGCGCCGTGATTCAAAAAAGTTTGGGAACCACTGCCCTAGGAATGCCTGGTGCAGAAAAGGCTGGGGGCTTCAGCCCACTTTGACTGATGGACTCTATCCTGCAGGTTTTATCTTGGATCAGTCATGGCTTGTACTGCATTTTATAAGATAAAGGACCTCATTCAGACCCGGTCGCAAGCGCTGAGCGCTCGCAACCGGATCGATGTTAAGGCCCTGCGCACGCGCAGCACCCGTACTGCATGTGCGCAAGCCCCGAAGCAAGAGAGAAACTCTCTTGCTCTGGAGCTCACTACAAAAGGGCCGGCTGTCGATGTTGATCGACAGCTCGGCCCGTTTTGTAGGCGGGGCAGGGGGGTGGCTACACTAACGGAGGCGTTCCTGACGGAACGCTTGCCGTTTTGTGGGAGGCCGCACTGACATCAGCAGTGATGTCAGTGGGAAGCTTCCTGCTCGATCAGAGCAGGAAGCTCCCTGGGGCTTGCGGTTGCCGAGACCCAACCTTAGGGTCTCGTCGCAATCCCGGATGGTCGCGATGGTCTTGACCATCGCGACCATCACCCTGGTCGGTTGCTAAGCTGTGGGTGGTAAAAGAAGCGGCCGCCCTCATTCAGAGAGAGCGATCGCTTCTTGCGACCGCCTCTGAATGAGGGCCAAAGACTTGATACATGTTTTTCCTTGGAAAGAGGTCAGTAATGTGGCCAATCCAGCCTGGTGCTGGTTGTGACTTTGGAGGGAATGCTATTTATCCACCCACATTAGCGTTAACCAGTCCAGGCAATTATTTTTGGAGTGAGGCGTACCAAAGATCCATGTCAATGATCATCATCAGCATAGAGTTATGTTCCAAGGGTCGAGCACATACAAGTGATAAACCTCCTGACACGTCCTAACTGTACTCAGCAAATGCTTTCTCATCTCTTCCCCGCTCCGTTTATTCAGGCGTAATAAGACACAAAGGATACAAAAAAAAAAAATCCCCAAAAACTATAGATGGATGCATGTACACATTTTTGCGCAGTACAAGAATGTGTATTTCGCATACAAAAATGGCTTGCTTATAACTCTACTGACCCCCTGTATGATCAGTTTGAACTTTACTGGTCGCACATCACTGTGGAAAATATAAAAAGGATAATAATAATAATAATAAAATACTTCTTAGCACTACACACATTTACCAATACATTATAAACCACTAGTACAGTCTTCTGCAGCAAGAGCATTTTTGCACCTTGAAATTAATTTCCCACATTTTCCCCTCAGCTTGCCTTAGTTTAAACACTACACTTAGAACCAGTATGTACTGTAGATGATTTCTAAAGCTATATGCAATAAAATCTGTGTTCAGGATAACAAGACTGAAAACTAGACAAAATGGGCCTGATGCAGAATTAGTGTTCTTTCTAGCACCCTGCACCTGTCACAACCTGTGCAGTTCCTTGTTCCTGCCTGGGGTGTCGCTCTCTGCTCTAGTGCTTCTAGCACACTCAGCTGCTGCTTAAACTGCTGAGATAGAGACCAGAGTGTGCTAGAGGAACCAAAGCAGAGAGCGAGACCCCAGGTAGGAAAAAGGAACTGCACGAATTGTGTTAGGTGCAGGGTGCTAGAATGAACACTACAGAATGGAATGTACACCACTCTGTACATGCCACAGTGGAAGATAACTTAAAAGCAAAAACAAAGCCCTTATACAGTATAACCTATGACTCTTTCTGCTTGAAGATAACTGGAGATAACAGCAACTGAAACTACCTAGTACTTGTGCATCACTTTGATAAACTGCTGACCTCTTCCCATGGCAGAAACTTGTAAAGTCAATATAATTATATAAACGGCAGTATAATTTACAGGCAGCTGTAACATGAGAAATAAAATCAAGGTCCACAAGGCAAACTTCAGCACATCCTAATAAGATCACACAAATTACAGATTTTAGGTTATGATGTAGAAAGAGGTAAAGCTGGTTGGATAACTTGTCATATGAGAAACATGCGGTCTATTAGTAGCGGATGTCTGGCGATCACCAGACAATATTATCTTGCTCTTTGTAAAAATTACATTTTCCATAGATGAGGGGAGGATGTTTTAATTTATATATAACAAAAAGACTACTGGTATTTTCTGAAAATGTATTATATTTTGAAAAATTTATAATTTCTGTGGGTGCTGCATAAGAAAATAAGTGATATTAATGTTGAAATGAAAGTGGAAAATGCACTGAGGACATGACTGATGAAACCCTCAAAAGTGAAGGGGTTAATAAGTGTGTTTAGAATAGAATGTGCATTTTAATAGAGAAGCATTAGTTACAGAGCATCCGGAAAGTATTCACAACGCTTCACTTTGTCCACATTTTGTTATGTTACAGCCTTATTCCAAAACTAAATAAATTCATTTTTGTCTTCAAAATTCTACACACAGTACCCCATAATGACAACTTGTAAAAATGTTTTTGAGATTTTTGTAAATTTAATAAAAAAAACAAAAAAAACCCCAATAAGAAATCACATGTACATAAGTATTCACGGCCTTTGCCATGAAGCTCAAAATTGAGCTCAGGTGCATCCTGTTTCCACTGATCATCCTTGCGATGTTCCTACAGCTTAATTGGAGTCCACCTGTGGTAAATTCAGTTGATTGGACATGATTTTGAAAGGTATACACCTGTCTATATAAGGTCCCACACTTGACAGTGCATGTCTGAGCACAAACCAAGCATAAAGTCCAAGGAATTGTCTGTAGACCTCCTAGACAGGATTGTCTCGAGGCACAAATCTGGGGAAGGGTAGAGAAAAATATCTGCTGCTTTGAAGGTCCCAATGAGCACCGTGGCCTCCATCATCTGTAAATGATAGAAGTTCGGAACCACCAGGACTCTTCCTATAGTTGGCCGGCCGTCTAAACTGAGCAATCGGGGGAGAAGGGCCCTAGTCAGGGAGGTGACCAAGAGCCCGATAGTCACTCTGTCAAAGCTACAGCATTCCTCTGTGGAGAGAGGAGAACCTTCCAGAAGGACAACCATCTCTGCAGCAATCCACCAATCAGGCCTGTATGGTAGAGTGGCCAGACGGAAGCCACTCATTAGTAAAAAGCACATGGCAACCCGCCTGGAGTTTGCCAAAAGCACCTGAAGGACTCAGACCATGATGAGACAAAGATTGAACTCTGTGGCATGAATGCCAGGCGTTATGTTTGGAGGAAACCAGGCACCGCTCATCACCAGGCCAATACCATCCCTACAGTGAAGCATGGTGGTGGCAGCACCATGGGGATGTTTTTCAACAGCAGGAACTGGGAGACTAGTCAGGATAGAGGGAAAGATGAATGCAGCAATGTACAGAGACATCCTGGATGAAAACCTGCTCCAGAGCGCTCTTGACCTCAGACTGGGGCGACGGTTCATCTTTCAGCAGGACAACGACCCTGTGAACACAGCCAAGATATCAAAGGAGTGGCTTCAGGACAACTCTGTGAATGTCCTTGAGTGGCCCAGCCAGAGCCCAGACTTGAATCCAATTGAACATCTCTGGAGAGATCTGAAAATGGCTGTGCACCGACGCTTCCCATCCAACCTGATGGAGCTTGAGAGGTGCTGCAAAGAGGAATGGGCGAAACTGCCCAAAGATAGGTGTGCCAAGCTTGTGGCATCATATTCAAAAAGACTTGAGGCTGTAATTGCTGCCAAAGGTACATCAACAAAGTATTGAGCAAAGGTTGTAAATACTAATGTACCTGTGATTTCTTTTTTTTTTTTTTATTATTAAATTAGCAAAAATCTAAAAAAAAACTTTACACGTTGTCATTATGGGGTATTGTGTGTAGAATTTTGAGGACAAAAATTAATTTATTCCATTTTGGAATAAGGCTGTAACATAAAATGTGGAAAAAGTGAAGTGAATACTTTCCAGATGCACTGTATATTGGGTAAACATTCCTTTATTATAAATAATGTGCATCTGACAATGCACTGCAAGTTGCTGTCTAAATGACGTCATCAACAGCAATGGTGGATCGAGGGGGGGTGATCGCCTCCCGACCCCTAGCAGCCAGAGCAGCATAGACCCGGCTGCCGCAGGACAGCAATCCCTGTCCCCATAGCAACCAGCAGCCGGTCATGTGACACTGCTGCGGGAGTCAAGGGGTGGAGATCCAAGCACTAGAGTGTGATTGTAAGATAATGTCTAAATTCCCTTCACGGAGAGGACCCTGATGTCATCAGTTACTGTCCAACGTCATTCCCTACCATCAATAGAAGGGGAATATAACCTTGTGGCGAGCAGCGCGATCCCGAAGCATGGCGAGTGCAGCGAGCCCCCGAGGGGACAACTTTCTTCTTTAGGTGGCCTAAATGGAACTGCACTTCCGCCCTCACTCACGTCACTTCCAGGTCCCTAGCATAAAGCAGAAATAAGCTCAACTGTGACTGTACCAGTTGTATACAGTAGCCGGTGTCCCCTCTGTGTGCGAGAGACGAGGAGCAGCGGGCATTTCCTGAGGACAAGCCCCCATCAGGAGGAAACAGCATGGCAGCCTACCCTGTGTGATCTTTAGTATTCTGGCAGCAGCTATATTACCGATCACAGTGGTTACTGGCGCCACTGCTACCTCCAGTGTGACTCTGTCATCTGCCTGTAGAGTCTGGCAGGGAAGGAGTTACCCGGATCCGCCCCGCCCGCTCAATCTATGCTACTGTAGATGTTCAGGCCGGACGTGGCAGTGAGCTGTGTGTCCCACACTGCTGGGGCTCCAGGAAGTGATCGGGCAGAGTAGCGTGGGAAGGTAGAACAAAGCGTCATCACAGGGACACCAGATACATAGTAGATGGGAGTCTGTTGGTACAGGCTCTCAGGGTGCCATCAACACGGACATGTTACATATATGTGTGTGTGCTTCCTAGAACACCTGTCCTCATACATTATATATACATATGAAGCAGTGATCGGGCTGGGCGACAAAATATGTGGGTCCCAGGGACCCGCCACTGTAAAAAAATGGGGTCTTACCTGACCGTTTCTGGTATTCTTTAGAGCTCTCCATATGCCCCTCAGACCTCCCCATATGCTACCACACATCCACACATATCCCTAGAATGCCCATTTGATACCCCCAATAGCATCAGTTTTGTACATAGAGGTCAGACTGCAGTCCCCATTGACAATAATGGGGAATGCAGTCTGCTGTGGTAGTTAGCCTTCTGCAGGAGATTTCTGTGAAATCTTCTGCATTAGACTGTTCTTACATAGCGGTGATAAATAAAATTATGTAGAAACTGTGGTTTCTGCATAATTTTATGAAAAACCGCAAATCAATAAATACATTTTAAAAATATACCAAAAATATATATTTTTTTCTCTTACATTTGAACAAAAATGCTCAAGGAATTCTCTCTTGTACACTCTTCTGTCCATTTATTCTGTGTGAGCTGGATGGGGACGGCTTCGCTCATCCTGCAGGTCCTTATGGCTCCTCGTCTTCTCGATGTATGGAAGGTGGAGCTAGGGATAGGAGTGGGAATCCGGGGACAAGAGTAGGAGGTGGGGAGCAGGGAACAGGACTAGGTGGTGCGGAGCCGGGAATAAAGGTAGGAGGTGGGGAGCCAAGAACAGAAGTAGGTGGTGGGGAGCCAGGAACAGGAGTAGGAAATGGGGAGCCGGTGACAGGAGGATTTGGAGAGCCTGAGATTATAGGTGGAGGGCAGCTGGGGACAGGGGAAGGCAGGGACAGAAGAGGCTGGGTGCCAGCAGGTATTAGAGGGGGAGGGAAGCCACATACAGGAGGAGGTGGAGGGGTAGGCAGGGACAGGAGAAGGGGCTATTAGTGGAGGGAGTCACAGGAGGAGTTAGAGGGGAGTTAGGCACAGGAGGGGTAGGCAGGGACAGGGGAAGGGGCTAGATGCCAGGTAATAGATGTGGAGGGGAGCCACATACAGGAGGCGGTAGAGGGGAGCTAGGGATAAGAGAAGGGGCTGGGTGCCACCGGATATTAGTGTGGTTGGGGAGCCACATACAAGAGGCTGTGGAGGAGAGCTTGATACAAGAGTAGGCAGGGACAGGAGAAGGGGCTGGGTGCCAGGTATTAGATGTCGAGGGAAGCCACATACAGGAGGAGGGGGAGGGGAGCTGAGGACAGAAGAAGGGTCTGGGTGCCGGGTATTAGATGTGGAGGGGAGTTAGCGACAGGAGCAGGAGTTGAGTGCCACTGGCTATTAGGGGGGGGAGGTGAGCCACATACAGGAGGAGGTGGAGGGGAGCTAGGGACAGGAGAACGGACTGGGTGCCACTGGGTATTAGAGGGGGAGGGGGCCACATACAGGAGGAGGTGGAGGGGAGCTGGGGAAAGTAGGGGCTGGGTGCCACATAGTATTAAAAGTGGATGGGAGGCGGGGATTAGAGGCAGAAAGCCGGTGACTGCAGGGGCCAGTTGCGCTGCGGTACTCTCATCCTCATTCACGGCAGGAGCCCGGCTGGCTATTCAGATACTGAGGCTGACAGCCTGACGCTAGCGATGGCCGTCCCAGGGGAGAAGAGAGGCACAGAGAGGGGGCGTGGCTTCGCACCTGCACTGTACTTAACCGCCAACGGTTAATCTTTGACTCTGTCCCCGGACCAGACCCAGCGCACAGCCTTCTGCATCTCCCAGTGCGCTCGGTCTCCGCCTCCAAACAGTTGTGGGGCAGCGCCGCAGTTGACATTTCCTCCAGATTTTGAAGGCTTAGACAGGGCGGGTTCCTATTGGCCTTCCGGCACAGCATCTCAACTGACTCAGGAGCCCAGGGATTGGCAGGAGCAGAGCGCGTCCAGAGGACGCACCCTTTCTGTAAAAGAGAGTCTCAGGTCCTCAATAAAGGGTAAAATACGCGCTATAGCATGTATTTGCGATCACTGATGATGTCTGGTAGCTGTGCCACTAGAAAATTGGGGTATTTAGATAGAATCTGAGGGCTCACTGCAACGGGAACGCACACGCCCTGTCCAACTCCCAACAGTCCTGCTCCCGCCTCCTGGACCCTCCCTCCTCCATTCTCACCAACTGCCTATCTGCTTTTGTACCCCCTGCCAAGCTCCGTGCTGCAGATTGCAGAGATTCACAGATCCGTCCCTCCTCCTCCCAGCTCACCCCATTGGCTGGCAAGACAAGGCATTAATAAACATAGCTGGAGAGGGGAGGAGTCGGCACCAAATGCTAAACTGCCCCCCCCCCCCAAAAGAAAAGTCTAGATGCACCACTGCTTCACAAACATATCCGCTGTACACACCCGGCGATGCACTATAGAAATATTGCCCGTTCAATGGGATGGGCGATATATCCATCAGTGTGTACCCAGCTTTACTCATACTTGAAAACAGAAAATGGTGATCCTCATGTTTAGGAGAGTTTATCTTAACTGATATTTAATTGAGTAATAGCAGACAAAGTGATTGTGCCTGTTTCTTCAGTACGCACAGAGAGAATAGTCAAAAGTGTCAGGTCAGAACAGCGCAGGTCCTGGCAATCCCCTCTTACCTGTGAGAGTGACGGTCCTTCTCCAGCACAGGTGCCGGCGCACTCGCACCTCCCCGGCGGCAGCTTGCTACTCTTTTCAGAGCTTGCCTGCCCCATCTTGGTCAAAGTCAGCTGACCGCCAAACACCCAATAGTACAACAGGAATCCAGTCGGGTCTTTTTGCCCACCAATCCCAGCAAAGCCATAGGTATAAAAGGACTTCTAGGTACACTTCCAGGACAACATCAGTCCTACCTTGCGTTCTGTGGCTACAGACCTATAAGATTATTTTATTGGACTCTGAATCTGCACACTCTGGTTCTGAATTCTTTCTAGTTGTTGTTCTGTTGGACCTAGTATTCCTTACTTAGCTTCTGGGACACCTGCCTATTCCATCAGCACCGCTTACATCTCCAGTGGGTCTTTACTAGGAAACAGCGGCACCAGTACCAGATTAGCTGGTTCCAGTCCGGCATCCAGTGCAACACCGATACCAGCCCGCTCCTGAGCGTATTGGCCACCCCCAGCCCGGCATCCACTGCATTGCCGGTACCAACTCGGTCCTCAGCTTATTAGCAAGTCCCAGCCCGGCATTCAGTGCATTACCAGTACCAGCCCGGTCCTGACCTGAGCATATTAGTTGGTCCCAGCCCGGCAACAAGAGAGATACAACAGTGCTCGACAATAGCAACTAAACACATAAAAGATCAAAATGTAATCTCATAAATGCGGATGCACAAAAGCACAATATACAATAGCATATAAAGAGAGTATGTGATTAAATAAAAATCACGATTAAATAGGAATATATATATATATATATATATATATATATATATAATCACCCTATCCACACAATAAAAAGTGTATAGAAGCTCAGTCCCTAATATATAGCCAAGGAGTATAATTTCCTAGATAGATCCACATATGGCAAACTCTGGTGTAAAGAGAGAACTTAATTCAGCATAGTGTGTTAATTACCAGGTCCAATGTCCAAAACTGTAGGGATCCTTTTAGCAACACTGATAGAGCTTTTTTGCAGATTGTGTGGTCCCCTGGAACAAAGGTCCAGTCTGCTGATATGCGATGAATAGAACACCAGTAGACAGTTTGTAGAGTGGGCTTCCGTTGAGATTTGTAAGTGGTGGTGTGCGAAGTCACAGCTTTATCAAGAGGTAGTGGAATCCTTTTATGCTGGCTTTTCAAGATGGCTGCTAATTGGCAGCTGTTGTGCATTAGCAAATATTCATAAACCATACATAATGATAAACATCATCATAGAGACACCAAACATAACAAATATGGAGAGTGAGTTGAGGCAGACCCATCTAGAGAAGTATAATAAACTGATCCAATGACATGTATAAATAAATAAATAAATAAATAAAGGGAGATCATAGCGTGTCATTCACCCTCCGCGCCCTTCTCAGGTCCGCTCACGTGATGTAAACATAAACACGTGGGGCAGGGAGTGACGTAGCGGATACGCGTCTGTCAATTGGTCCATGTCCAACTGAAATGAGCCGCACGTCTCCAGTCCACTCACTTGATGAAAATAAACGTCACACGGGACTTGGAGGGATAGAAAGCCAAGCTGCTGTCACCTAATCGGTGCTTCATAATAATGTCAATCCTAGTCACATGATGTAAATAGAGCACTGATTGTGTCAGAGTTGTCGGCAATTATATATTTGAAAGGGAACAGTTCTTATATTCCTATCATAATGGACATGTACAATACTTTCTTTACATACCAGATTAAACCAGGTGAATTAAAATATTGCCATCAAAAAGATATTCGAGCCAGTAACATTTTGTTTTATGCTCATATATAGGTGGTTAACACATTAACTTAAAGAGACACATATATATATATATATATATATATATATACATACATACACACATACACACATACACGCACATACATACTATTAACCCTCTTCTTGAATTGTATCACCTGAGGGGTATTTAATATCTATGAGATGTTATAAAAAATAAATATTATATATATATAAATAGTAATAATAATAATAAAACTAATATCTTTCTTATGGTGAATACACACGGTCAGACTTCTGGTCGATCAGATAACGATAACGATATCGAACATCCAGCACATGCACCGACCCCCCAACGACTATAATGACCCGCGATTAACGATCGCGGGTCCCTATAGTGACCAGGCCAACCTGGTCGCTATGGACCAGGTTGGCCTGCATGCACAGACTATGGGCAATATTGATCATCCGTGCCTGAGCATCCACCATCATTTGGATGTTTGAAGGGGCCAGAAACTGGTCGATTTGAACAATATTGTTATCGTTCAAATCAACCAGGGAAATCTGACCGTGTGCATAAGTACTAAGGCAATCTGAGTCTAGAAGATACATATACATGATTCGTTAATAATTAATATTAAAAATGTACTACAAGGTTATTAGAAGTCGCCACTCTAAAGGAACAAAACAAGAAATATATATACTGCACACCTCAATGAGACATAAATTAGTGGACTCGGTGCTTCAAAAAAAAGGGGTAATTTACAATATTGAATTTAATTCTACAGCATCATTTAAGCCATTTGGATAAAGGGAATTCATCTTAAAAATCCAAAAAGTATTTTGTTTACAACAAAGTTTAAAACAATCGCCTCCTCGTGAGCTGACTGGGACCGTCTCAATACCAAGGAGTTTTAATGGGTGGGTGTCTCTATTATGATACTCTTTAGTGTGTCTAGACACACTATGTACAGGGGATCTATTCAGGAGGTTTCTACGATGTTCCATGAAACCAGTTTTTAGATTACGTACTGTTCTTCCCACATGTTTCAAATTACAACTACAGGAGATAACATACATTACAAACTTGCAGTTGCAATTAATAAAGTCTCTGGTGGTATATACTCCATCATTATCATTCTGTAGTGTAAGAGTTTTTGTACCATGAAGAGCAAGGCTCGACAACATTTTTGTAAAATCTAGGAGCCATCTTAAAAGTTTAGGAGCCAGACCATCGTCCATTACCAAAATATATGAAAGCTTGTATAGACCACCACACATGCCCTTTCAGTGCCCCTCAACCTCCCCACATGCCATCAAATCACCACACATGCTTCTTTAATGGTCATCAGATTCTGCAACATGCCCATACCAGCCCCTGCAATAGTGCCCCCAAAAGTAATGCTTCCTGTATTAGTGCCCCCAGTAGTAAAGGTCCTAGTAATAGTGCCCCCTCTAAAAGTGCCCCCAGTAGTAAGGCCCCTGTAAAATTGCCTCCAGTAGTAAGCCCCCTTTAAAAGTGCCCCCAGTAGTAAGCCCCTTGTAAAATTGCCTCCAGTAGTAAGCCCCCTGTAAAAGTGCCCCAGGTAGTAAGACCCCTGTAAAAGTGCCCCCAGTAGTAAGCCCCCTGTAGAAGTGACCCCAGTAGTAAGCCACCTGTAAAAGTACCCCCAGTAGTAAGCCCCCTGTAAAATTGCCCCTTGTAAAAGTGCCCCCAGTAGTAAGCCCCTTGTAGAAGTGCCCCCAGTAGTAAGCCCCCTGTAAAAGTGCCCCCAGTAGTAAGCCCCCTGTAAAAGTGCCCCCAGGAGTAAGCTCCCTGTAAAATTGCCCCTTATAAAAGTGCCCCAGTAAAATTGCCCCCAGTAGTAAGCCCCTTGTAATAGTGCCGCGCAAACACATACAAAAAAAACAGAATACTTACCTTAAGCCCCAATCCTGTGTCCGCTGCTCCTCGTAACTATGGTAGAGACGCCATGACGTCTCTCCCATAGTGCCCGTGGGGGGAGCTGGACGTCGGAGCTTAGGAGTGAGCTCCGGCTGCTGCTATGGGGAGTCGGCCAGCCACTGGTAAAATCTCAGTGGGCGCCCGGCAAAAGGAGCTTCCCTGCGGCGGCCGGGAAAGGAGTGTGGCAGCGGGGGGACCCTTGAAATTTTTTTTTTCGCCAGGACAAACACAGGCACGCGATGCATAGCGTGACCTGTGCTTTTTAAGTAATTGTTGTGTCTCCACAAATTATATGTGTTGAATTATTTATGTTTGAGCTATACACGCTCATACTGTGGTGAAGTGAATCTAGTATATGTACAGGCAGATGCTGCAGAATATCACAGCCTATTCAACAGACCCTATAAGTCAATCAGTGCGGGGATGTGTGACACAAGCCACTGTTTGTTATAAATGTATCACGAGGCTATGCCAATACACTGCTAGAAAAGGGAGCTCAGTAAACAGAGCGCAGTGAATATTGAATTAGGCAGGCAATACTAATAGAGATACACTGTTGCCAACTAGGCTGAATAAATACTGCCGGCACAATACACTTGCAGGAAAGTGAAATCACTTGATGGCACAGCAGATACATTTGCCGCATTTCTGAGTACACTAAAGAGACAAATAAACTAATGAATGCAATCATATAATGTCTAAACTCACTAAATATGTATGATTGTGATCACATTTTTCAGTAGTTTGCACAACGGTATTTATCAAATAGGAGAAAATGTATGGACCGCTGTCTGGCGTCATATTTTTCTCATGAAACCACACTGAGTGATCATAAATATAGTAGCTACTGGCAGATATTTGATCCATTATATTCCCAACTAATGAGACGCTGGCTAGGAGAGACCAAGAGGATAAGGGTGATCACTTTAAACAACAAAACTTCTGGTACACTGTGTATATATTGCCTCCAACTACTTATTATATGTGAGTGTAAATTTGATGAACACTCTTAGCACATATACCACATACTAATACTCAATATTCATGTGATATTATTTTCATTCAGAGTGAATATAGTTGCAATTGTAGGAGGGAGTATATTTAGTAAATAACCACAATATTTAGTGGTAGAGTATCATTTAAGATACTGAAAGGGTAATATACTGTATAGTAGAGTGGATCACTGAAATAAAAGTCAATTAATACAGTTGTACCTTTAATGTACCCAGGTGACACTTAGTATGGTAGAAGGATCACCACTATACGAGTAAAATTGTGGAGAACAGATATTATGTTAAACAATTCACACTTATTTGTTGTTTTTTCACATTATGATTTCAATTATATTTCGCTGATATGATTTTAAAGGATATAATAAAAGGTATATTTTATTAATTGTATGGCCACTAGAGGTTACGGTGCCTGACACTATTAATCCGTGAGTGCCCCGGTATAGGAATAGTTTTTCTTTCGTTTTTTGTTCTAAAATCTTAGTCGCCATAGTGACCGGAAGTTGTCGAGCCCTGATGTAAAACATGTTTACACTAGGGATGTGCAGGCTCGGATAGGTTCGAGTTTGCACGTGGAGTTCGGATTTTTCCCTCCAAAAAAACGGAACTCAGAACGAGGCAAAACGTCATCTTACATGGACGAACATCATCATTCCTGGTCTTTTGTCCAGGAATGATGATGTTCGTCCATGTAAGATGACGTTTTGCCTCGTTCTGAGTTCCGTTTTTTTGGAGGGAAAAATCCGAACTCCACGTGCAAACTCGAACCTATCCGAGCCTGCACATCCCTAGTTTACACATTGTGCATCTCCTACTTCCACATTCAAAAAAAACATTGGTTTGGAAGGAAACCATGAAATAACATTTTTATCCGACTTATTTACTCAGATGGCTTGGAGATAAAAATTTGCTAAGAGACTTATTTTTTCAAAAGATAAAAATGGGTTTGGGAGGGATTAGCTCGCACAGGATGTTATCTTGTTTCATCCTGCGCATAACCAATCCCAGCCCGGTATCTTCAGCGTAATAGCTGGTCCCAGTCTGGCATCCTATGCATAGCCGGTCCCAGCCCGGTAATTGAGCTTAGCCGGTCCAATCTGGCATCCAGTGCAAATCAGCTCCAGTTCTACATTCCAGTTCCAGTCCAGTCTTCCAGTTCTGAATTCTGGCCCAGTCTTTAGTCTGAAACGCAATCCATCACTCTAGTGTCACACTTCACTTCATGTGTAGAAGCTTCATATGCCCACCTAGCTGCCTGCACACTAACAGCGCTACAGAACCAGCCCTAGAATCATCTCCGGGAACACCAAAGACCAGAATACAATAGGGGGTATATTTACTAAAGTGTGGGTTTTTAGAAGTGGAGTTGCTGCCCATAGCAACCAATCAGATTCTACTTATTTTTCTAGCAGCTTCCAGAAGATAATAGCTAGAATCTGATTGAGTTGTTGCTCATGAGCAAACAATCTGATTGGTTACTCATGGGCAACAACTCCACTTCTAAAAACCTCACTTAGTAAACATAACCCTAGTTGTGAAAATAGTTTCCAGGGACACTTATCTGGAGAGGTTAAAATGTAAAATCTGTTCACGGTGTGTCTTGTAGCACTAGAATTCCTGTCATGTCATGTCGACCGAATTTGATTATAAGGTATTTCATGTATTCCACTGTAATAAAAGCGCATAAAGTCCAGGGGCTAAGAATACATGAAGAAAGAGAGGTACAGTATTAGTATGACGTGGTTAATGTCAAAACACCGGGATGGATCTTTAAAAACTGAAACTGTCATTTGGACATTAGAAACAGTTGGCAACTAGACAACATGCTTTTTTTTCCATTGTTAAATCATATCTGAAATATATCATACATTTTATTACACCAGAGCTCATCAGAGACACTGTGACACAGCATGGCTGTATTACTTATTAGGCAATCTCTCAAACCATTGTGTCTCTTTTAGGTTATTTTTAAAGAAGTTGACAGCTTTCATGTGCATAGAATAGCAGATTGCAAGGTATTGCATCACTGTGGAGTTTCCTGCTTAACTCCAGTTTCCCAACAAAACAAGCCTCCTATTGAGAAATTCACACTCAATAACACTATGGCCCTGATTCAGACCCACTCGCAAGTGGGCGTACGCACGTTCGGCGTACGTAAAAAAATATTTAAATTCAAGCACTCGCTCGTATTTTCGTACGCAGCTAAAAATCCGCCCCAAACTCAGGCGACCCCTCCTCTAACTAACGAGCGTGCCAAATAGCGAGCGTACATCCCCGAAATGGCTTGAAGGGAACGCACGCACAAGTACAAACCGGAAGTGGGACTGTCAGATTCCGATTACCTGCTCGTTTTTTATGCCTACCTCCCTCAATCGTATCATGCCAATCAATGTATCAATTAGCTTAATTGTTTGTTTTTTTTCAACACAATGCAATAAACTTTAATCTTGTCCGTGTTTGTATTTGCTCGCAGAATACGTACGGCTGAAACCTTCGCTTTTATTGTTCAAAAGACATGTTAGGCCCAATTAAACAATTGTTCTATTTGTTTGTCTCCCCACAATTTTTCTGTGGTTCATTTCTTTATTTAAATTTGCTTACGCATGTCACTGCATCAAGCCTATTATAACTCTCAAGAGATTTGTGGCCCTGTCAAACACATGACTCATACACTAACCAATAGAATTTGTCCTGTTAATTTCACAAATACATTAGCCAATCAAATTTTTTTGGGGTGCTTTATTAAAAATATTTTGCCAAAAAAACACCATTGCCATCATGAGATCCGCCGCATTCACCAGGCGCGAACTGCTGGTGCTGACGGAGGTGATGGACAGGCGGATCACCAGTCAGCCTCCACCCATCTCCAATAGGCGCAAGCGTTCCGCATATGCGGAGGTACATCGACGCCTGCGCTCCTTCGGGTCACGCCGACATATTGGCCAGCTGGAGCGCAGGTGGTCGGACCTGCACCGGCGGAACGCCCCGCTTGCTGGCATGCTTTCGCATGCAGATTGCGGAAAGTAAGTGTTCTGGACTGTGGTTTTCAAGTTTATCTTGTGGGCCCTAACTGCGTGTGCATGTTTTCATGTCTGTCCTATTGAGTCATTGTAGTCATATCTGCATGTGCATGTTTTCATGTCTGTCCTATTGAGTCATTGTAGTCATATCTGCATGTGCATGTTTTCATGTCTGTCCTATTGAGTCATTGTAGTCATATCTGCATGTGCATGTTTTCATGTCTGTCCTATTGAGTCATTGTAGTCATATCTGCATGTGCATGTTTTCATGTCTGACCTATTGAGTCATTGTAGTCATATCTGCATGTGCATGTTTTCATGTCTGTCCTATTGAGTCATTGTAGTCATATCTGCATGTGCATGTTTTCATGTCTGTCCTATTGAGTCATTGTAGTCATATCTGCATGTGCATGTTTTCATGTCTGTCCTATTGAGTTTTTTTATTTTTTTATTTTTGGATTCCTGTTGAAACTAACCACAATATATTTTTCATTTTTTAGGGGCACAGCAAACACTACGGCGGCATCGCCAGAGAAGACGCCGGTCCCGGCCCCTCTCTCCAACCCCCAATTCGTCTATTACCCCCTCCTCCCCAGACCCTGTGGCCGAAATTTCAGGCCTACTTCCCCTCCAGCCCAATTCCCCCTCTCCTCCATCCGTCCCTCCTCCAAATACCCCCTCCCAGAATTCCTCAAACACCTTGCCCGTAGGTTTGGGGAATGTAGCCACCTCCGAGGTGGTCCAGGGAGTGGCTTCTGGCTCTGGCGTTTTTGAGAACGGTATGTTTTTAAATTTTATTTTGGACACCACAAACTGTTTGTATGTAATCATGTGTCGTCCCCATTTTTTTTGCCTTTCTGTCGCCTTAGGGTATTTTTGGGGGTTGTCTTTACCTGTTCCTGCTGATGTCACCATACACATATCACACCTGTGTGCCTTTTTTTAGGGCCCTTGTATTTTTGGCCAACGACATTTTGGGGTGCTGGGTTTTATCCGTGTAATGTTTTTTTGGCCCACAAGCTTGTAAGTTTTGGTTTGCTTGTTTTTTTTTTTTTTTGAATGTTGCTTCATTATCGATTTATTAATCCCCAAACTTTTGTCACCCACAGAGGAACAGAGGCGTCGGGAAGAGATATTGAATTGTGTGGGCCGTATGAGGGAGCAGGTCACCGGGCTTATGCAGGGCCTTGACCATCTGTTGGTCCTCCTTAGGAATTAGTTTTTTTTTTATTTTATTTTCGAATTGTTTCATAATAAATCAGTTTTAAATCAAGCTCTGTCTCATGCGTTTGGAGTAAATCCAAGATTCTTTACACTGACATAAGTAGACTCTTCAAGCAAGGATTGCCACAGAATCTCACTACAGATTGTGTGTTGTATTTTGAATGCAAACAGGCACAAGAAACACCTCCCAGTACCAATGTCATTTTCCTTTTTTGTGGTGGTCAACATGATAGTTTACACCATTTTTCAGGTTCCTATTTGGTGGCCAAACTGCTTAGGACAATCTTACGAAGGCAACTGATTGTACAGGATTCCTTGTTGTGTTGGTTAGTACCCCGAAAACATATTACATTTTAGCTCCACTTGCTTCATTACTGGGTTACCCCTTAGGTAAAATTAACGTTTGGGAGTTTGTTTACACTTGCTCCTAACGTGCCCAAAAAGGAAACAAATTACACTCTCCAAATATTTATTCACAACAGAACTCAAAATACAAAGTGGTCACTCACAAACAAAACACACAATGATAATCAGAAATACACCACATACCAAAAACACACAACAAATCAAGAACTGGTTGACGAAGGTCCATGCCCACATGATTTCAAAAATATGGCGTTGCAATATTGGTGTCAGAATATATTCCCGAAGTTTCCACATAAAGGTTTTTGAAGGGTAGCAGGAAGTAGTCATCGTGGGAATGCCAAAGATTATGCAAACAAACAGAAGATGGTGCAAGAATTAATATAAAAAAAGATGAACGCTAAAAAACCGTAACACATTGGGTATACACACTGTTGTTTGGTCAATAATTACCTAAAATATCGGGCCACCACATCATCGCGTATGGCCCCCCCACATACTGACCTCCGACCAACCTCGGGGGGGCCATCCTCAGGTAAGGCATCCTCTGGCTGCATTGGAACACCACTCCTTATGGCGATGTTGTGAAAGATCCCACACAGGACCACAATTTTCGAAACCATATCCGGCAAATACATGAGCTCGCCACCAGAGCGGTGGAGGCATCTGAATCGGCCTTTTAAAAAGCCGATACAGCGCTCCACCACTTGCCTGGTGGCTGTAAGTGCGGTATTAAACTCACTTTGTGGACCTGGTGTGGGAGCCAAATAAGGAGTGAGCAGCCAGGGCATGCAAGGGTATCCACTGTCTCCTGTGAAAAAGAATAGACAAAATCAGGATCACTGTGTATCAAGCTTAACATTGTTATGTACTAAAGGTCTACACTTACCCAGAAGCCACGCATCACCAGCTTGTAGGTTGGTTAATTTGTGCCATATCCCTGATTGCCGGATGACGAAGGAGTCATGTGCACTTCCTGGTAATTTTGCATTCAAGGACAGGATCTGGAGGGAGGCATCACATACCACCATTTTGGGAGGAAGACGGTAGCGTCTTAAAACCTCATCATCGGGCATTCCAAAAAGGGTGACACGTCTTCGAAATATCTGGGGCCTTGCACGCCTACGATGCCTACGCCTGGGACGAGATTGAGGTTGGTCGGCTTCCGGGAGCATGGCCAGAACAATCCGCCCAAGATCAACCTGAAATGGCAAGATTGTAATGTAAGGCTTTGGACCCACCCCAAAAGAAAATTAAGAACAACTTAGCTTGATGATACCATCCATTGCTGCTTACATGCCGGGGTATTGTCATGATACGTCCAAACTGAAATTAATCACAAAAAAAATTTGTCAAATTTTACTCTGTGCATTTATGTTTCTAAATTTTGTGCTAGACAAAACTTAAAATATGCGAAACACACATTTGGCCAAAGATCAAAACGACGTTGCACACAGTACATCAAAATGGGTTGAAATGTAAGCCAAAAAAGCGAAAGGGCAACCACAAAAAATTTAACAGCATTAATAAGCATTTAAAAATGCGCTAATTAGTTCACAAATACAAGTTAATAAACAAACTGATAAAAATGCGCTAATTAGTTCGCAAATACAAGTCACAATAGTAAGTAGTAAAAATGCGCTAATTAGTTTGCAAATACAAGTCACAATAGTAAGTAGTAAAAATGCGCTTATTAGTTCGCAAATACAAGTCACAATAGTAAGTAGTAAAAATGCGCTAATTAGTTCGCAAATACAAGATAAAAAATGGACTTACCAAGAGCAAATATATAAGATTCCAAATCAAAAGGTCTTTGGGTCCGAAATTAATAAAAAGCTAAAAGATATGAAATTATGGATCCAAAAATTAAAAACAAGAAGAAACACAATGAGACACCAATTGAACCAAAGTTAGACTTCACAAAACTTACCAAATCAAGAAACGAGGCCAAAAAAAAATATACCAAAAAAGAGAACGGAAAATAAAAACGCAAATCTAGCAAACAAAATAAACTCCAAACGCCAACTCCTTTATCCGCAAACAAGAAACTCCAACCAAGGTAACCTCCAACAATCCAAAAACGCCACCTCGACTCGAGACACACCAAGCCATAAATAGTGTTTCGTTTCCCGCACAAATTAAGGAGGGATCATAGGAACGCACAATCAATGATGCGGCCGCAAAATAAGGACGCATGTATAAATACGTCACGAAAACACATTTAAATTCTGGTGTATTTCTTGTTTGGACCTCAGACATGGCGACAGACCAGGGAAACAATGCCCAAGAGTCAGGCGGTAAGTCTTTCATGCATTTTGTATCAATGATTAATTTGAAACATAAGATTGGGCAAGTTGTGAATTTGAGAAATCTGAATATTTACACAAATAGGTGAGGAGGATGACATGGAAGAGGCTGCTGGGCCCAGTATTCCGGCCAAAGCTGCAAAAAAAAAAAAGGCAGCCACATTTCACAAGAAAGGAGATGGAGGTTTTGATTCAGAAGTGTGTGGACATCCTGCCACAGGCAGACAGGAATAGGAGTCTAAGCCAGAAGTGGAGAATGTGGGAAGAGGTAGCCGTTGCTATCAATAGGGTGGGTGATTATGTCCGTCTAGCCCGGGATGTCAAACGGCGGTAAGTAAACACTTGCCCCCCCTAAAAACAAACACCATTTTAAACAAAAGGATAATGGCTTCCATTTTTTCCCACAGATGGGCCGACTTCAAATATCGCCTAAAGCAAAAACTCGCGGACAGGGCTAGGCATGCAAGGGGGACAGGTGGGGGTCCCACCCCTGTGTCATTGGAGTTGACGGATTTAGAAGAGCTGGCACAGGGGTGTGTGCAGCCTGTGGAGGTGTTTGGCATGTCCAACATGGATACGGACATGCCAGACTTTGCGGCTCCTCATGTTGTCCCAGGTAAATCTTTTGATGTCACCAACTCTGAAATGTTAGTGGGCCAATATGTAGATTCTAATGTGAGTCTTTTCTAATTTTTCCTAACAGAGACACAGGCGGATGAGTCTGCTCCAGAGGGGAGCCTTGGCCGCAGAATTTCTGCTGGCTCGGCAGGGGAGGAACCAGTACATCCGGCTGAGGACCCTGCAGAAGCCAGTCCAGGGCAATCCCCCTCGCAGGCAGTGTCCCTCCTCACAGAACTCAATTTCAAATCGGATTTCCATACGGAGATTCTGCAGAGGATGGACGCCAGTCTGCTACGGGTGGCTGAGGCCCTGGAGCAAAATGCTGCGGCCAACGTGACCATTGGTCAGACCCTGCCGGAAAATACCAGGGCCAACATCCGCATCGCCAATGCCCTGGAGCAGCTCGTTCGCCAGCACATGGTGGAGCCGACCTCCCTTCCTGCCGGAACATCAGGATCCTCCACCTCTGGCACAACATCAGCCAATCCTCCAAATGTGCCTAGCCCTGTGCCTAGTCCAGACACCACAACATCTGCCTCTGGACAGGCCAGCCCGATGACATCCCGGACCCGGTCTGGCGCCCTCCCTCCCCCATCCAAACGGGTGAAAAAACGGTGACAGCAATGGCGACTTTTCCCACACTCCTTCTGTGCTTGGCTCATATTCCTTTCTGGTCAAAACTTCCCTCTCCTTTCTTGTGAAATGTTTTTAATTTTTTGTTGTACGTTTATGTCTACAGTTATGTTGGGCCAATTTGTTTGATTTTGGGACTGATCTTTGGCAAAAAAAGATGTCCCCAAATTTTTAATTATTTTAGTTTTGGTTTGACCAATAAATTGACGCCAAAAATCTGACATTGTATTGAGACATTATTGTACAAATGGGTTACATTTAATCCTGGCCCAAAAGGCAAAAACTTGCAAAAAAAAATAAATTTTTTTTTTTTAAAAAAAGGGCTCTTTAAGGAACATTTAAAAATTCACATAACGAGGCAAATTCAACAGGCAAAAATAAAAAGGTGAGAAAATTAAAACATGATGACATTATTGTTACAATCGGCCCTAACCACCAAATTGAGGCCAAAATAAACCCCCACAAATGTACGCAAATTGATTGTGTCATCCTGACATTAGCAGCTCTGATTTCCACCTGCGTACGGTTTTGTGCTATCCCCAAAAACTGATTTCAAAACACATACCAAGCCGGTTTTCAATCCAACACTAATTGCTTTTCAGGCCACCCGCGATTAATCGCAACAACATCGTGGAGTCCCGGGACGGAGGAGAAGGCCATCGCCAATGTGGTCGAGTAATCCAGACCCTAAGCTGTGCGAGCATTTTGAAGGGAAAGAGGATCATCCAGTGACGTATGAGTCGGTCCGAACACATTTTACGCTCGCATCTGCTAATGTATGTACGCCCCAAAAACGCCTCGCCACGCCTGCGTTTTTCCATCTCCACCCCCGTCAACACCCAAAAACGCCCTGTTCTGTCAATCACATTTGACATGTCACTTCCTGTACGCTATTTGACGAACAAGACCAAAAAAACTCGCAATCTGCCGTACGCACATGCGCAGTGTTACACCGACACATGCGCGGTTAGTCAACATCGGAACGCAACGAGCGTACTGCTGTTTGCGAGTGGCTCTGAATGAGGGCCTATGCTCTTTTGGAAAGCACCTTTGTTGTGAACACTTGGGTGTATGTTCAATTGGATGCAATTTTTTTTTTTATTCTACCGTAGGCGCAAGGTTTTTGGTATTCAATTAGGCGCAAGGGTTTTTTTTTTGCACAGCTTCAGAGCAGACGCAGTTTTTAAAAATACCTATTTTAAGTAAAGAATGTCAGGACTTGCTTCAGAACCCCTTGGAAACCCCCATAATGAAAAATTCAAAGTTTCCAATTAGCTTACTTAATCCAATAATTACATGTCATTACGGGAGTGCGAGCTGAAATGCCGGCGCCGGCAGCTGATCGCACCCGACAGCAGTAACAATTGAATAGCTCCGTCGGGTGCGAAGGTGGCTGCAAACAATTGAATTCCGCCCCTAGACTACCTTAAACCTAACATAAATGATGAGATTGGGCACGTCAGAGAGAAGCAAAAAGAGAATGTTATTTTGTTACAGATCTCAGAAACTATTGGTCTCATTTTACATTTCTGAGAACCTACATAGTATTTTGCAGTAGTATTCTATAGATGCACTATGTATGCTAAATTGCCTCTTGTAATGATGTTACGGATAGCATGCAACTGTTCATAAGGCAGCAAGAATCATAGTCACAGAACACTTATGTCTGTGCAAAAAATGTATTGAATTTAATCTAAATGTTACATTATACTGAGCAAATGTCTGACAAATGTAGTTTGGTGTTAAGGTTAGTGCCATATTCACTGCTATTATGTTTTATACAAGTATTGTCATCTTTATGCAAAGGATCGCATTATATGGAGTGCACCCAGGATACACCCATCAGCCATAACATTAAAACCACCTGCCTAATATTGTGCAGGTACCCCTCGTGACACAAAAACAGCTCTGATCCATCAAGGCATGGACTCCACAATACCTCTGAAGGTATCTGGCACCAAGAGGATAGTAACAGCAGATCCTTTAAGTCCTGTAAGTTGTGAGGAGGGGCCTCCATGGGTCTGACCTTTTTTCCCAGCTTATTCCACACAGATGCTTGATCGGATTGAGAGCTGGGGAATTTGGAGGCTAAGTTAACACATTCAACTTTATCATTTTTCTCAAACCTTTCCTGAACAATTTTTGAAATGTGGCAGGGCGTATTATCCTGCTTAAAAAGGTCACTGCCATCAGGGAATATCGTTGCCATGAATGGGTGTGCCTGGTCTGCAGCAATGTATGTACGTGGTACGTGTCAAAGTAACATACACATGAATGCCAGCAACAAAGGTTTCCCAGCATAACACTGCCCAGAGCATCACACTGCTTTCACCGGCTTACTTTCTTTCCACAGTGCTTCCATGTGCCATTTCTTTCCCAGGGTAAAATGACACACAAGCACCAAAATGGCCACATGATGTAAAAGGAAACGTGATTCATCAGCCCAAGCAACCTGATTCCATTGCTCCATGGTCCAGTTCTGATGTTTAAGTGCCTAGAAGCTTGTTCGCCGGTTCACCAACTGTCCTTCCTTGGACCACTTTTGGTAGGTACTATCCACTGCACAACAGGACACCCAACAAAACCTGCCTTTTTGTAGATGCTGTGACCCAGTCATCTAGCCATCACAATTTGACCCATGTCAAGGTCGTTCAGATCCTTACACTTGCCCATTTTTCCTGCTTCTAACACATCAACTTCAAGAACTGAGTGTTCACTTGCTGTCTAATATATCTCAACTCTTGACAGGTACCATTTTAACAAGATAATCAATGTTATTCACTTCACCAGTCAGTGACTTTAATTTTATGGCTGATGGGTGTATAGTTCACTGATCCTCTTTCTTAAATGCTGGGAGCTCTGACATTATTTTGCATAAGTTACAATATGTTTTAACTGCTTGTGATAAACATTTTATTATGATGGGATAAGATAAGTGATGGAAATCTTAGTTTTTATGACTATTGCTTAAGCATTTATTTTAACCTTTGCACTGTACATGGACCATGCATTTTATACCAGACAAATACTTGTATTATGCCTTATCCTAAAGGCAGTGATGGGCAACCCAATATACAGATATAACCCTCCAACTTTCAGAATGTCCGCACATTACCTTTCATTTAAAGTATAAAAAATCAGATTGAAAACAACCTCGGCACAGCAACATCACTAATCCCAAACACATGCTTGCTTCAAAAATACATAGGATGCCCTCAGATCCCCGCTTGCCACAAAATGCACATACATCCTGACATGTCTATGTAAGCCAAAACTCCTAACATGCCTCTCTAACATCCAGCACATGCCCATATGACATCCCCACGTGCCTCCCAGACCTCCCCCTCTTTTACTTGTCTTTACAGCTAGCTCCATCCTGCACACAGAGCACACTGCATTCCTGTTTGTCCTCTACAAACAACTAAAATGACCGCTCGTACGCACAGCAAGATGCGGCAATATATCTGCAGGTATATTGCTCATCTGCTGTGCTGCATAGCAAATGCGATGTCTGTAAGCGATGTTGCGATATATCGGCCTGTTCAATTGATAATTCCCCCTAGTATGTACCCAGCTTAATGGGCGCCCAAAACGATGGAATTTCTCAATTGGGAGACCATTAATTACTGTGGTGGCCAAAGCAATTGAATCGCTCCCTTGGAAACTTGGGAAAGGCGATTAAGGAATTGAAAATCTCTGACCCAAAATGGGTTATTTTGAAGCAAGACCAAAACCTACTGTATGCAAAAAGTACAAAATGAAAATCTTATAAACACCTGATGGAAGAAGACCCATTGTACATAGGTGTTAAGGTGTAAAATAGGATTTGTAAATAAACATGTACTGTGGCGAGAGAGCGCATTACTAGATTGCTTCCCTGTTCAGTAATAACGCAATTTACAGGTCTTTTTACAGGTGTCTACTTATTGCTAGCAAGCATCTCCCAAACAGGCTTTAAATAATCAATACCAAGATCAGAAGGATAAAGATCAGAACCTGTCTCCAACAAGAACAGGTCACCCCCACTAGAGAGGTTTAGTATGGGCAGTATGGTGGTAAGCATTAAAGCCTCAGGGGTCTATTTATCGAGCAGTGAAAAGCGTGGAGAAGTGGACCAGTGGATAAGTTGCCCATAGCAACCAATCAGCTCCTACCTATTATTTTATAGACTGTACTTGATAAATGATACTTCAAAGATGATTGGTTGCTATGGGCAACTTCTCCACTAGTTCACTGCTTGAAAAATAGACCTCTCACAGCATTAAGGTCTTGAGATAAATTCCTGACCAAAATGTGGATTTCTTCCGGGTACTCCACCAAATTATTATTAATATATAAATGCAATAGAATTTTGCAATCAATAGAGGTTTTTAGCATAATCTTGGCCAAGGTTATGGGCCTACCCACCATATCCAGGTAACCTCTTTAGGGTAGGTCCCTAACATACTAGGATTCAAATCCAGAGTGCAGGACACCCCCAAACTGGCCCAGCTAAACTGAGATTTGTCTGTTTCTGTGCCTGCAATTAGTCTCATCAGGTAGCATCTCCCATTATGTATATTACAGGGTTTGCAGTCCAGAAATCTTTCCCATATACATTTAATGTGCTTTATTGCACACCTGAGGGAAAGGAGACGCCCTCAGTCTGGATTAGCACCCCTACCTTATTGGTTTAAAAGTATGGAGTCTGGTAATGAATATGCACACTGGTATTAAGCACAATTCTAGTTAAATCCTACAAGTTTTATATACTGTAGTGCAACTTTGGTTCATTTTTGGGGCGTGGGTCCCCCTGGATTGCCTTGGGTCATCTGTTTCAGGGCACTGCATTATAACACATTTTTCTTTTATAACACATTTTAACTCTTCACTGTTTGTTTATTATACATGTACCTAATTTTTTTATTTTCATTCTGTATATGCAGCTATTGCTGCTCTTAACTATCTCTTTTACACTGCACTTTTCTTACTATGGCGGTGCCCTGGGGCGGCTTAGCTGGGCCAGTTTGGGGGTGTCCTGCGCTCTGGATTTGAATCCTAGTATGCTAGGGACCTACCCTAAAGAGGTTACCTGGATATGGTGGGTAGGCCCACAACCTTGGCCAAGATTATGCTAAAAACCTCTATTGATGGCAAAATTCTATTGCATTTATATATTAATAATAATTTGGAGCTGTGCACCTGAGATTTGTCTGTTTTTGTGCCTGCAATTAGTCTCATCAGGTAGCACCTCCCATTATATATATTACAGGGTGTGCAGTCTAGAAATCTTTCCCATATATATATCTGGGTATTCCAAAAAGATACTGGTAAATTATGTGGCTTCTGAAGAAAATTAACCTGTATTTGTCAATGTGTTGGGAATACAGATTATAAATTCCCCTGGGGCTGATGTGAATGACTAACTGAAAAGCCCTGTAATATCTGTGATCTATAGAACGGTTAATAGCCAGTAGTTTAACTTGATCCATTTTAGATTGTTTGAGAGATCAGAACAGGGGGCCTGATTCAGACCCGGTCGCAAGCGCCGAGCACTTGCAACCGGGTCGATGGTGGCCCAGAGCACATGACGGAGCCGGCTCCATCGTGTGCATGCACGAGACCCGGATAGCGACGGGCAATCCGTCACTCCGGGTCTCGTACCAAAGGGGGCGTGCTGTCGATGTTGAGTGACAGCACGCCCCCTTTGGTGGGCGAGCCGGGGGGGGTGGCTGCCCAGACGGAGGCGTTCCCATGAGAACGCCTACTGTCTGGGGGCGTCCCACTGACATCACAAGTGATGTCAGTGGGAGAGCTTTTGGCTCTGTTTGAGCCGAAAGCTCTCTGGGGCTTGCGGCCACGAGACCCTACCACAAGGGTCTCGTCGCAAGCCCGATGGTCGCGATAGTCATGATGATGGTCGAAATGGTCAAGACCATCGCGAACATCATCATGGCCGCTCGCTATAGCTGTGGGTGGTCACCCACAGCTATGCGAGCGGCCAGGGGGCCGTTCTAAAAAAAAAAAAAAAAAAAAGACCGGCCGTGATTCAGAGCGAACGCCCTGTCAGAGCGTCCGGCTCTGAATCAGGGCCTGAGTCAGCTTCTGACAGTATCTAAAGGTTTTGTTGATTTTCCTGTATCCTAGCCCATAGGTGCCAGTTCTGTGGGTGTTGGAGCACCCCAAAATGTGTTGCCACTAACTATATGTGTAAAGTATTTCTTAGTTATATAAAAGGAGCACCTTCATAAACAAATGAGTGAACAAGAAAACAGTGACTTACAGTACAAAACAATGCAGGACATAAACATGGTTTATAAACATTGCTGCAATAGTAATCATAACAGCAGGGCATTAGCAACCAAGTGTTAGGTGTCCCTGTGAGGAGTTAGGAGTATATGATAGTATAAGTAAGGTAAGGAGAAGCACATGAGGGAAGAGGGCCTGCTCTTGAGAACTTACATTCTAAAGTGAAGGGGCAGACAGACAGGGGTTAGACAAATGGGGTAGACAGAGAGGAATGAGCATGGAGCAGCGAGTTAAGATGAGAGCTGGAAGGCTTTGATAAAGTAATGGGTCTTGAGAGTCCATTGAAGATTTATAGAGAGTGTGATAATGAGAGAGTTCCAGAGGTAGGGAGCAGCACGGGCAAAATCTTGGAAGTGGGAGGAAGTAATCAGTTGGCAGGAGAGGCAACATGCATTTGTTGAGCGAAATGCGTGGATTAAAGTGTGAAGGGAGACTAGGTCTGAGATGTAAATGGAAGACGATTATTGTACCCCTTTTACACTAGATGCGGTAACCCAGGTTATTGCACGTGAAGGCTGCATTTCAACCCTGGTCACGAGAAGGGTTGAACGAGTGTTCAACCATGCTTGAGATGCTGTGTGAACAGGTAACCCGGGTCGAAGCGACCCAGGTCCCGTTCACTGCATAGGAAGAGTCGACGCTTGGAGATGAGATTAGTGAAAGTGGGGGGTTGCGGGGGGGGGGAGGGGTTTAAGAGAGGAGAGAAGGAATGGTCAGAGAGGTAGGAGGACAGCCAGGAGAGGGCAGTATCATGTAGACCAAGGGAGTGAAGGATATGCAGGAGAGGGTGGTCCACAGTGTTAAAAGCAGCAGAGAGGTCAAAGAGAATGAGCATAGAGTAGTGGTCCTTGGATTTGGCAGCAAGGAGGTTGCTGCTGACTTCCATGAGGGCAGTTTCAGTGAAGTGGAGAGAACGGAAGCCAGGATGAAATGGAAATGGGTCAAGCAGGGAGTGGGAGGAAAGGCGGTAAGGCAGTGGTAAACAATATGCTCAAGGAGTTTGGAGGCAAAAGGTAGGAGACGGATCAGTAGTTGGAAAGAGTGTTAGGATCAAGGGTAGGTTTTTTACGAATGGGGGAGACAAGGGAATGCTTGAATGCATAAGGGACAGTGCCTGATGAGAGGGATAGATTGCGGAGGTAAGCAACATGGGAACAGACAGAAGGAGAGAGGTAGAGGAGGAGGCAAGAGGGGATAGTGTCAAGGGAGGTGGTGAAAAGAGAAAAGGAACGGATGAGGGCCATGACTTCCTCTTCAGATACAGGGGAGAAAGATGTGAGAGTTGGTAAGATGGATAGGGAGGGGTGGTCAGAGAAAGTAGGGAGTGGAATGATGATCTGGTGGGATGCGATGTCCTGACGTATGGAGTCAATTTTAGATGTAAAGTAGGTGGCAAAGTTAAGGGGAGAGATAAGTAGTCATGGGCAGAGTGATTCAGAGTACTGAGTTGAGCCACATGGCTCAGCCCAGTCAAGTTTCTCAGGACAAGGCTCATTTAGATAGTAGAGCAGTAGGAAGCAGGGGAGCCACGAACTCGAAGTGAGTCACTGACCGCTCCGCCCCCAGCTGCCCAGCACTGCAGAGCAGTGCACAATCACAGACCCTGATCCCTTCCGGCAGTAGCAGCGCAACTCCGAGTGAGTCGCTGCCAGCTCCCCCCCCCCCCCCCCACCAGACCCACACACACTGCAGAACATCCTACAGCACTGACTAGACCCCACCAGTAGCAGTGCGACTGTGAGTCGCTGCCAGTTACATCCCCCCGCCAGTCCCACACTCGCTGCTGTAGTACATCCTACTGGTCACTTCACTGACTCTCCTGAATCATCCCGGGCCCGGCGGTAGCGGCTCACTCTGTGTCTGACAGAGAGGCTAGAGAGGTGGCTGGGTCGACATATCAAACTTTCAATAACTCGAATCATTCGAACATGTAAATGATTCGGGTCATTGTGTCGAGACACTCACTCAGTAGCCATCTCTAGAGAGAAGTGGAGGCGGATGCGAGGAGTAAGTGGGCAGAGGAGGGAGTTGAAAGTGGTGAGGAGACGCCAGGGGTTTGAGGTTTTCGGAGAATAGGTTTAAAAAATATGATTGATTAGAGAGGGAAAGGGCAGCACTGTAGGATGAGAGCATACATTTGAAATGGGGAAAGTCTGCCTATGACTCACAAACTCCACAAATTGTTTTCTTGCAAACTCTAGAGCTGACTAGTTAGTGTAAGCCAAGCCAAAATGTATACCTGGCCCTGCAGGACTGAAGTAGAAGAGACATACTTGGAAACTTTCAGGCTTTCCTGATGCATGTTGATAAAATAATCATTTAAACATTACCATAGTGTGTGTATAATATATATATTTATATTCACATTTCATAATACGAGTCCATGAGCTGCTTACCACATACACCAGGTCCACAAACAACAGCTACACAGCTGTCAGTGTGACGATGAGACTATGGGAGGAATGTTCGGAGCAGTCAGCCCGCAATAATCATTTACCCGCCACATACGATGAGACTATAATGATATATACATTGTACACAACTACGCTGACTTCCCGGAAGAGAGACACAGACAGGGGGGCAGGACGCTGTAATCAGTAGGAGGTGACGTGTGATATGAGGAGGCTCAGTGCTCCCTGTGTACTATAATAACACTGTGTGACTCACACACCGCTGATAAAGTGTCTGTCTGCTGCTGTGTATATAGAAGTGTCGCTGAGATATCAATAAGGTAAGCGCTTAAATACCGATACTACACCACACCGTGTGTGACTGACTACTGCTACCCCATATGGTAACACCATGTAGCTGTGTATGTGCGTGTTAGCTGGCAGCGATCTATACTGCACGCAATGTGAGAGAGATCAGCTTGCTCTATACATAGGAGCCAGCTCTGTTGGTGCCTGAGCACCCTAATTACTAACATAACTAAGCGTTGCTGTACTGGGCAGGGAGCTGTGTGTTACTGTATTATGCGTAATTGTCCACGTGTAAATATAACTCTATGGTTGTTATTGTTGGGTTTTCTTTTTATAACATTTAACGATCTTGCCTGAATATTTTATTTGTTATATCAACAAACGTTTCATGAAAAGCGTTTCTGCAATATTGAATATTGGTACATTCTGCAAATGAGAAAAATATATAGACCTCTCTCTAGTGGCAGGGTTGTCTTAACAGCAGTGTTGTCCCTGGGCAAATCAATGCACTGGGGCCCCTCCCCACCCATTCACGGGAACATTTTTTTAAAATGGTCAATAAAATGAAACCCTCCTGCATGCCCATCAGACCTCCCACACATGCAGAGAGACTGGTCTGAAGCCGGCAGATGAAGTGAAACTTGGACTGAGGTGAGTACTCATCACCAGGAGGGTAATGGGATGGGGGAGGTTAGATCAGAATACAGTACACCAGCGGCCGGCTTATAAAAATATCACAATTTTACCAACTGGCCGCAGTTGCAGAGGGGTGGGTTGGCGGGCCCCTACAAGCTTCAGGCCCTTGGGCAACTGCCCAACAAGCCCAATGGAAGAGATGGCCCTGTCTAGTGGTGGTTAGTAAATAGAGGTTAATGGGCCTATGTATTAATAATTGTGGCAGTGCTGTGATTATTCTCAGTCCGAATTACGGTGGACTTTCTCATTTTTAACAAAACCACACTATGACCAATATTCAATTAGCCGTGATAAGCCATTTTCGGCAAAAAAGTTTCACCGGTGACGTAATTTCGCCCGGTGAAAACTTATACTTTTCGCCGGTGCGGAAAGTCAATGTATTGAAATAATCAAAAAAGATTTGCCTATGAAAGGAGGCAAATAAAAGTGCAGAACTGGGGTTTTGGGGTGCAAACTTGCGGGAAGCACCCTGTACCCTTGGGACAACCCCCCAAAGGTAAACTGTGTCCAAAAAAAGTTTTAAGAAAAACTTAAAACCTCAAAAAATGACTTTGAAAAAGTACTAAGTTGCGGGACAAACTTAAAAACTAGCGAAATAGACTCCAGAGGGCCCCCAAGCATGCCCGGGTGTTTTTAACATTGCAGGTGCTTGTGGCAGGTGGATTTTTTACGTTTTTTAAAACTTCACATTAGCTAATTTATAATATGCTTTCACCCATTTTCATGTGCCCAAATTTGCTGGGACTACTTATTTTCTCCAAAAAAAGCTACAAAATGCTATTCTTCACCACTTCTGCAAAGACGCTAATTAGCAGCTATTGAGAGCATTTAAGTTCCCGAAATATCTTCAGTAGGGCTATTTGGGGGTATCTATAGTGATCCCCAATGTTAGTGCATCTTTTGGGGGGTTTCAGGCTGGTTTCCCAAAATTTGACAGCACTATTCGCCTGTTTGAGTTTTGCCGGGTCCCGTTTTCGTGTCCTTTGGAATTGAATACGGGGTTAAACTGTGATGCGCGAGGAAACTTTTCCGCAGGCAAAACCAGCGATGACTGCGAAAAGTCCGGCATGCAAAAAGTACGGGACATTTAGCACCTAATTGAATTACTAAATTACTGAATGTACTAAAATAAACTTACATCCAGGGCATATGTGAGGAGTGTTTAACATTTTCTAAAAACTCCTTCTAAGAGGCATTGAAATGGGTGTTAAAAATTGCGGAACTGCCTCAATTATTAAGGATCTGTTTTGCCATTGATATTTAAATTTATATTGAAAATATCCCCACTATGTTCTAAGGAATACTAGCAGGGACGACGGTTTAACCGTTCTCCCTGCAAGTTATATCCCTGGCATTTTGTAGAAGACTTTCACGTTTGCGCAAAATGCATGCTGATAATAATCGTACACATCTACATATCACAGAAATAACTCATGCAAACACATTACATACAAATAACTAGGGTTATATCAAATGGACACAATATAACATCTGATAACAGGATTATCTGCATAACAGTACTGTAATATTTCTCACACTGTACATACAAACTTCCATTTCCCATTGCTCATCTTGGCTTTCTGGTGTTAAACAACCAAGAGGGACTATATAAATAAAATGGGTTGTGTACGGGATGCCGGCGCCCTAATTCTCCCCCTCTCCCTACTCTTACCCCCCTAATGTCTAATCCTAACCTTCCCCTCCCCTAAACCTAACCTTAAGCCTCCCCCTAGTACCTAACGCTAACCCTCCTTCTAACCCCCCTACTTACCGACAGGTGTCGGGATTCCGATGCCAGCATTCTGACCGCCGGAATGCCTGCGGTTGGGATTATGACCACATCCCAGATGAAACAGAGTGGCCCTGCCTTACATGGGTGAAAAAGATGCATCACCTGTCCCAAGCATATGCATTGTGATGCATGAGCATAGTAAAATTTGCTTAGTCCCTGGCAACATAATAACAATGTAAACATCCCCCCACATTCCTACAAGATAAACTCTACAGAGTTTCATCTAACAAACGAACCACATGAAATACTATTACATATAAACTATCCAGCTGCACTGACCATATGGACAGGAAGTCCATATTGTCAGTGTCTTTATATTGTCTCGCTGGTTTCAGGCCAGCAGAAAAAAGCAGTTGCAACATCACATGATAATTTATAATCTAAGTATTGGGATGTTGTCTCCTTCCCATTATTCAGTAGAGCCGGGGGGATATCAGAAGGGCTATAAAAGTATAAAGGGGATGATTCAATTGGTTTTTATTGCACTATTTCTTTTGGGCGCCATCGGCGCAATTCCATTGTTGCTATGTTCGGACGAGAATGGCCGCAGTTGCAAACTGTGCGAGTGCCGGGTTTAGCAGCTCATTGCACTCCTTTCTATGTCTTATTGTTATATTTAATAAATATTCTTAATATATATGTGGTCACTTATTCAAACCAGACTACTTTAGCAGGCCAGTTTGATTAAGATTATATTAATTGGTTGAAAGGTGCACCTATTTTCTTTTCTTTTTCTTTCTGTATGGGGAAGCTGGTGAGATAAATACTGTCCTTAGCAAAATAGAGAGCATGAATAAAGAAAGCCACAAAACGTGACCTGTTGGTGGCACTTGAGGACTGGAGTTGAGAACCCCCTGACCTAAACAAATGGTGGTACTCCCTTGTCTGTCAAAACTTTAATTTAATTTTTTTTTTTTTTTTTTTTAAGTTTTAACATATTTTTTTGTCCTTTGTATTTATTTTAAATCTATTAGTCACTTCTCTTTCACATTCCTACTGCATTTGGCTCAGTTTATGTCAGGAAAAAAATAAACAAAATCTGTTAGGCTTTTCTTTACTCTCTGTTTTTTCCTGTGTTGCTTTAATGATGAATCCTAAAGTTTTAGGGGCAAAAATATAAATCTAGAAATATCACAGTTACAGTTGGCAAATATTTATTTTAAGTGGCCTATCTATTAATACTAATAACTGGCAGGGACAGCGGTAGCGATTACTGTTGTCCCTGCAAGTTACTTTACTGGCATATTTAGAGTCTGTCATATTTGTTTAAGACTCCTCCCAGGGGAATCTGACACTGTTCATCTGCACAGAGTCAAGCTGGGTACACACCTAAAAGTTATATCTGCAGATCGACTTATCTGCAGATATATTTGCAGATCATTGTTGTTTGTACACAATGAACGACCATCATCTGGCTGCGGGTCCCGGTGGCCGGAGGTCGCGTCGCGCCCCCCTCCTTGCGGCCTCTGCAGCAAGTGTATGGGCGGCCAGCTGATGTGCAGATATATCTACCATTGGCTGTGCTGCACAGCCGACGTGATATGTCTGTGACTGATGTCATTCACAGACATATCGTCTGTACACACTGGCCGACGCACCCACGATATATTGTTTGATTTATCGGCCAGTGTGTACCCAGCTTCAGATTCGGGACCTGGCCCGGAGACTGCAGGAGAGGGATTGAAACATCCCTTTCCTGCAAGAATGCTTCCATAGGATTAAAGTGTTTTATACCATCTGAGGATGGCGTACACCTATTGGGCCAAACTCTTGAGAAATCTCCTGCATTATGCTGTTAGTACATAGCAACAACTCATAAACTGTACAGAGACTGCAGCCTCTGCATAATTTTATGAATAAAAATATGTGATAAATAAGTCCCTAAGGGTGAAAAGTGATATGGTCAATGCTAGCAGAGATCACAAAGTAAATACATGTAACTATTAGGAGATATATATATATATATATAAATATAATAGCGTTAATGGTCAACGTTTCAGAGCCTTTACTTAATCTTTTTCATCAGTCCTGATGAAAAAGCTTAGTAAAAGGCTTTGAAACGTTGACCGTTAACGCTGTGTACTAGCTGCTGTTTGTACCAAGAGTGCCGCTTCAACTGTAAGACTGTATCTATTTTATTTTGCGGACACTCGATCGAGTTATTGGATTATAGGGAGTGCCGGACCTGTTTGATATTGAGATACATAATGAGATTATATATATGGGGTCCCGTGATGTGGGCTGCGGGCTTAAATGCATTGATCAATCCATGAACCAAATCCCCATTATTTATTATACAGGCCACTTGCACCCCAGTCCTGGGAATGGCGAGTGCAGGTCTGCACCCCAAATCTGGGGGTGGCGAGTGCAGTGGATTTCTGACATATATATATATATATATATATTCCAAGGGTGAACCGGCACTCAAAAAATAATAGAGATATGTGCCAGGGTGCCTTCTGTAAGTGTCCAATATTCATGCAAAGAATCAGCGGCACTCCTGGACTGGTATCATAAGCAAAAAAAGGTTTAATACATGCCAAACTGCCAGTTTGGCATGTATTAAACCTTTTTTTGCTTATGATACCAGTCCAGGAGTGCCGCTGATTCTTTGCATGTATATATATATATATATATATATATATATATATATATATATATATTATTCAGAAACAATCACACACGTCAGTGTTATTTAGTCTTAATAACTAAATAACGCTGCCTGTGTTTTAGGATTTTGTAATGTGCCATTTACATGGATCAGTAAATATTTTTGAGATGGTTTCTCTGCCTGCTCATTCTTCATAGACTACGTAATGTATGGGAAATTCCAGGCATTATTATTAGGATGGCAGGCAACTCCCAACTAAACAACTCTCACAAAACAGCAGAGAGCTCTATGTGGAGGAGACAGTCAATGATTGCAGCTGCTGGAAATCTTACCGCTTCAGCAGACTCCAAACTACTTTGAGAGGGTCCCATGAACTGCATTTTAGAATAAAAGGGTATGTATATTTAAAAAAAAATGTTTATGTGTAATCTTGAATGTTGTAGCCTGACAAGGACAAGTATAATCTGTTCATTCAGAACGACTGAAAAGTCTCTTTGGTTACTGTTTATGTTGTTCAAAGTTTAGACTGCTGATCCAGTAGAATTGGAAACTGCTTTACCATCCCCCACCACTATAGTAAACACTGCTGGTTTCCTATTACTGCAAACGTGGAGGATAAGCTAGCACAGGTTAAACCATAGTTGTGAACATTTTACATTTTAAAATAATTTCCAGGAACACTGCATTAGGGACAGTTGGTAACTATGTGTTAAACTAGTCTGCCAGACGTTAGTTATTTTGAGAGAGGTGAGTATTGATATTTTAGAGCCCACGGCTGAACATAACAATTTTTTTTTTTACTTGTATAAGGTGCTTCATTCAAATTGATTACAAAAGAGACTTAGGGGTCTATGTACTAATAATCATGGTACTGCTGCAATTGTTATGTATCTAGTTTTTAATGAAAATATCCCCGCTATTTACCAAGGGGAACTCGCAGGGACAGCAGTTACAGTAACCACTGTCCCTGCGAGTTATATCCCCAGCAAATTAGAATAATCACAGAAGTAAAAGACTTTGCTGGGGGAAGCGAACACTGCGCAAGCGCTTAGTATCGGCTTCCTTAGCCAGCCGGGGGCTGTGGGGGGGGGGGGAGATCAAAAGATCTTTCCCCTGCACTCGGAGCCCCCACAGGCTTATGCTAGTTTACACCGTGTGAAGATGATGTAAACTACTGGGGCTCAAACTCTGAAAAGCTTGGCATTTTAGAGTCTAGTACATAGGGGATAGATCTTCGTCCCCATTGATAATAATGGGGACTGCAGTCTGAAGTGCTAATTATCACTTTGCCAGAAATTTCTGTGAAAACTCCTGCATTGTGACATTAGTACATGAAATTATGCAGACATTTTATGTAAAAAATACCTAGGCCCCTTAGGAGCCCAGGTATCAATAATGGTGGAAGTGCCGCTATTATAAAGGATCCCTATCACAATGGATATTTATATTTTTGATGAAAATATTACCGCTATGTACAAAGGGGAACTCGCAGGGACAGAGGTTGCAGTAACCGCTGTCCCAGCATTTTATATTCTCAGCATTTTGTTGTAGTCTTTCATGTTTGTAAAAGACTTCTCCATGGGAAGCGAACACTGCGCACAGGGTCAGTTTCTGGAGCTGGCCAGAGGCTGCGGGAGAGCGATCTTAAGAACTCTCTCCTACTCATAAGCATCCTGTAGACTTAAAGCAGTTTACACCATCTGAAGATGGTGTAAACTAATGGGGCCAAACTTCGTAAAGCTTAGCTTTAGTTAGGTACATCAAGCTAAGGGCCTGATTCAGAGCCGCTCGTAAGCCGCCGCTCGTTCGCTCCGAGCGATGTTCGCACATCTGCGCATGTGTATGGGTTTTAGTACGCATGCGCGAACCAGTCAGTGCGGTCAAAAATCGTGTGCTCGCAAAATAGCGAATGCCTGCTAATTTGAGTGACAGAATGAGGCGTTTGTGGGTGGTAACAGGGGAAGGTGCTTGAAAACGGGGAGTGGAGATCCGAACGCAGGCGTGCCAGACGGTCAAAACGGGCGTTTTAAGGGTGTGCATAATTAACAAAGCAGCGTCATTGACCACGTCACTTGGTTGTCTTTTAGCCTGAACTGCTCGCATGATTGCGGTAGGAAAATCCAACCACAAGCACTGCGAGCAGTTCAGACGCCTTTCGATGTACTCGATTTAATCAAATAAATAGCGGAGATGACGTAGGATGCGAGCGGCCAGGGGGCATTTTTTCCAAAATAGTGAGCGCATGTTTAGTTCGCTCATTCAGACATAGAGGCGTCAAAAGACCTCAAAGAGCGAGCGCTTAATTTAAATAGCCAGCCCCTTTTTCTGAACGAGCGTCCGCAAATAGCGTCCGGCTCTGAATCAGGTCCTGAGATCGTTGTACCCATTAGTAATAATGGGGACTTCATTCTGCAGTGCTAATTAGCACTCTGCAGGAGATTTCTGCAACATCTCCTGCATTGTGTACAGTACATCACAACAGTTCATAAAATGATGCATAATTTTATGAAAGACTGCTTGATAAATAGACCCCTTTTAACATTACAAATATGTATGTAAATATATTAATATAGATATAGTCACAATAGAATGATATAGACCGCTGCTAAAATCCATGGAAAAAAAAGTCACATGGCAAACCGCTCATTCAGCAGATAAGATGGTCATACCTTGGATCACATTGCGGGGGAGAGCTTATATAGGCTACTAAACAGTGAAGGGGTTCTAGAGCCAAAACTGATTGCTGTCCTCAATCAATCCATTTATGAGCCCGATGATTGTGCAACATTTACTTATTTATTGTTACCTTCTACTTCGTGTGATTTGTATCTGAATATACAGACTGTACTGTAGCAATGTCCCTGACTAAATACTGCATAAGCTGCTTAGGTATGAGGGATTCCCTTGTGCCTACTTCCTGGTAGCATCTTTTATGACATTCTATATGACCATCTCTTGAATAAAGACACAACACACCAAAGTTGGCGGAAGAAATTCCAATTTACTTATCACTTCCATAAAGTTAGAGGTCTAGGAAAACAATTGCAAACATACTATTCAAATTGTTAACTAGGGTGGGTACTCCTACCCACCCCATCCACAGGTGGGCCCGTCCGAGTCCACCCAATTCAAACGGACTGGGTTCTCCAATCCTACTGACCTTATAGCCAAGACTTCAGTCACTCCTTCACTAGCGGGGTGACGGTCCAAGTTTAGGCCTAGTGCCCCTGCGACAGTCTGCTTGGGAGGAGCCTTCATGTTCCATCACCTAGGGGCCGTGACACTGCTGCCCACATCGGCACAGGTGTCATACACCAACATAGGTCATGATGGCTTGCCTGTCATGAGGGCAATCCATTCCAGGAAGTGTGCCCGGTCACTACACAGCCCCGGAGAACATATCCTCCCATCATGTCATTGACAACGTACCTTGATTATCTTAAGTTTGCAATTGCATTTCCTGCCACAGCTAGGTCTACCCATGAACTAGCCCACCACCAACTAGCCTCCTATCACCATAAGCTCTGTAGTAAGCCCTCAACAAACTATATCATGCAAAGTTCTGACAGATTCACCCCATCTGCTCTGTACAGGGGTTCTGTTGTAGGTTTCAGCTGAGGGTGGTTGACTACGTCACCCCCCCAGGGAGCGCATGCATCTCCTTATTAACTTTCCTCCTTGTTCTGTTCATTGCTGCCCCTTTCGTGTCTTGCCAGCGTGTCCTTGGGACTATATTCGAACAACCAAGGTGTACCTTTGGGTCCTTACTTTCCATAAGTCTGTTTTTCAATTTCCTGAACAGGTTCCTGAATTTTATTCTGCCTAAATCATTACCCCCTAGGTATATTACTAATCTACTAGGGTCCCCGTACCACCTTTCTGTACAGATAAGTGCTGACCTTAACTGATCCCACTTTGTGCCTCTCACTCCTAGTCACCCTATGTTTTGACCTGGCTTGCCCCTGGCCCTATCAAATCATTGGCTCTGACAAACTTCTCGGCTCAGTGTACAATTGACTGGCCCACGATCCACGTGTCTCCAGGCCTGCACCATGCATCTGAAAATAGGAGAAAGATGTCAGTAACAACGTTATGACTTGGTGAAGCACGGCTCCCCTATCCGCCCTACAACTAATGCGTACTTACTTGAGGTCCGTAGGGTGTTGAAAAACCTCATGCCGAAGTAGCCGATTAGTAATTTGGTGACATGAGGAAAAACCTCCCGCAGAGGTTGATTTCCCCCCCTCCTCACCCAAAATTCTGATGAGTGTGACCTGCATCTGCCTATTTCTCAGGTCTAATGTAACTCACATTTGCTGGGCCCAGGAAAAAACTACTGCAAACATACTATTCAAATTTGGTAATTGGAGTAAGGAACTCTTACCCACTCCATCCCCAGGGTGCACCGATGTGCCCATCTGATTCCACGGACTGGGTTCTCCAATCCTACTGATCGTGAAGCTAAGACCTCAGTCACTCCTCCCTCACTAGCGGGGTGACGGTCCGAGTTTGGGCCTAGTGCGCCCGCTATGATCCGCTTGAGAGGAGCCTTCACGATCTAACAAGGAGACCGTGATACTACTAGCAGTTCCGCTTCCCACACCTGTCATACACCGACATAGTTGTCTTCTGCCCGGCATGAGGGCGGCCATTCCAGTAAGTGTACTAAATCACTACGTGGCCCCGGAGGATATATCATCCTTCCATCACATTGTTAACAGCACAACTTGGTTATGTTTTATTTGCAACTGCGTTTCTCCTGTGCCCACCAAGCCCCTTCATATTGCTGGTATACCCCATACTAACAGCGCTAGTTTCTGCTGCCGGAATGTGAACCGAAGTTCTTAGCATCCAATCCCAAATTGGAAATGCCTTTCCTAAACACTGAGAGGAAATGAAACTTTGTTAATGGAGCACCATTTTCGTGTAGTAACCATGCATGCCCTCGTGCCTGCCTCTGGAGTGGGAATGCCCCCTCCCCCAGGTTGTCATGCTGTGCTAGTGTAATCAACTGTCCTTTGCCCAATTGATCTGTTATGGACCTGTGGATCATACAAAGTACTCAAACTCCCTGATCATCCCTTTCTAATAAAGCAAACCCATTTTTGTTGGTGTATTGGACACAGCCACTAGTTCTCCTAACTGTAGGCACAGGAAAAGCCACGCAAAAGAGGGTCACTTCAAAGGTGCTGCTAGCGACCCTGCTGATTGCACCCTTCAAGTTTGTAAACCTTTGTGGGTATATAGGGGGTCATTCAGACCCGGTCGTTAGCGCCGATGCGCTCGGACCGGGTCGATGGTCCCCCACGGAGCATGCGCACGACGGCGCCGTCGTGCGCATGCGTGAGACCCGCTACGACCGACAGCGCCGGTCGTAGCGGGTCTCGATCTAAAGGGGGCGAGCTGTCGATGTTGATTGACAGCTCGCCCGTATGGAAGGTGGGCCAGGGTGGTGGCAGCCCAAACGGGGGCGTTCCCATGGGAACGCCTACCGTTTGGGGGAGGCCCCACTGACATCACTAGTGATGTCAGTGGAGAGCTTCCGGCTCAGACAGAGCCAGAAGCTCTCCGGGGCTTACGACAAGGGAGACCCTACCCTAGGGTCTCGTCGTAAGCCCCGACGGTCGCGATGGTCTCTGACATCATCGCGACCATCACCCGAGCGGTCGTTAGAGCTGTGGGTGTTAACCCACAGCCTAACGACCGCAACAGAGGTGGGCGGTCAGGATGCAAGTGGCCGCCCAGTTTCTGAGCGACCGCTTGCATCCTCCGACCGCCTCTGAATGAGGCCCATAGTCCTTCCCCTTCCTTTTTTTTTTTTTTTTTTTTTTCATTTATCCTCATTCGTGAGTTGGTGTTTTCCTCAACCCTTCAGTGACCTTGAGTTAAGAAATCCTTGTTTTATATCTTCCTTACCTTTTCAGGTTCATAAAGCAAGGAAATGCCCGCAAAGTCACCTACCGTGGCTGCCCTTGAATGATCTGAAATGTAGGTTCCTAGATGTAATCTAATATAACCTGGCTGCTATCACATCTAGGAAATGAAGCCATGCTTTCAGGCTGACGTATGCACGCTATGCGTACCTGTGACCAGAGAGTTTACCAAGAGTTCTTCGATGTCGCCATGTTGATCTGCCAAACTTGAGATAAACATTTTTCACCGATTAATTGCAATGTGGGTGACCATTGGTGAAATTCATCCCACTGGAACCTAGACAAGCTGTCAGCAATGCGATTGTCTGCTCCCGGGAAGTGTCCCATACGGGACGAGGCATGCTGGTTTTAATTGCCTGCACTATTCCCAGATTGTCTTGCCAGACCACAATGCATGTTTTCACACATTTTGCTCATAGTTCTGCTGCCCCCACAATTAAAGTACTAACACCGACAAATTCCTGGTGAAACCTGTTGCCACTCATTTCTTTGGCCAAGCTGCTACGCACCATGATCTTCCCACAATGGCATCAAAAATCCTTACAACCTGCTGTCTCGGTGTGCTGCAGATTCCTTAGAAAGAGAGAGCATATTCTTGCCTTCTGATTCGTCACATCCCACTTCTCGTCCTCGTGGACTGGACCTCCCCTTTTTCTTGTGAGTCACCTTAACCCTGTATGGTCTGGGTCGTGCCCCAGCCCCCTCTGCTCCTGCAGCAGAACACATCTTCCCTGCGACCAAGGCTATTCATCAAACTAGCCCCAATTTATATCCCCAATACCCCATCGCTTATCTACGTTGCGTCCAGATTGCAGACGCTGCTTCCGTATACTATATCTGTGATCTATAAATAAAGGATGATGATGATAATCAGTGTCGCCCCCCCACCAGAAAATTTTCCCATCCGGGCGGCATCAAGAAGTAGCCGGGTGGGGGCCTTCGCAATAATACAATATTTTAAATCCTGACCATATAATGATTTAAACTTGAAATAATAATTTATATATTAATTTTCTTCTTCTTAGAGGCCCAGATACTGTCCCCACTTGCAAGGCTACACAGAATATATTTTTTATACAGCTCTACAGATACTGGCCCCACTTGCAGGCTCTCTTTAATCAGTTCAGGTGACTGTTCCCGCCTGAACTTGTATACGGGAGGAGGATCTTTGCTCTCCAGCCTGACACCACCCCTGCACTGTGATGGACAACTACCCCCCGCCCCAATGCCACATCCCCTTCTCTGCACTCTCCCCTGACCCAATGCCGTGTCCCCTGCCCGGCACCTCCCTCCCCACCCCAATGTGCCTTGTCTCGTCACCCTGGAGCCTTCACTAACATGTCTTTATTGCCAGCGGACACGGAGCCTCCAATGTGAAGAATGTGACGTCGGCGTCGCGTCCGTGGCAACAAGGACACATTGAGGGTGACCGGGAATGCGGTGCATTGGGGCGGGAGGAAGTGCCGGGCGGTAGTCTATTTCTGCTGGGAGATTCGCCCTCAGAAAACAGCCTGGGGAGAACACTGATAATAATAATGACATGCTGGTAACAAGAGAGTCTTACTTCTGTGCAGTTCCCTCTTCTCCAGAGTGAGAGATGGGCTCTGAACACCCTGGACATCGCATGATTGTCAGTGCACATTACAGTGGTGTAATGAAGGATGGAATGATCACTCGTTCCGTCCTTCATTAATATACACAGCACCAAATGTGATATCGTCAGGTTGGCCATGCATCATGGCCGACCAGACGATATCGCATGGGAGCGCACAAATGGGGCATACACACTGAGCAATATGCCCGTTCCGATTTGGCCAAATTAGAGCACCTTCTCATCAGTGTGTACCCAGCTTTAGAGTTGGGAAGGAGGCATGTCCAAGCTCTGCTCTGTAAATCACAGTGTGAAAATTAATCGGTTTAGGTGCTTATTTATCTTTCAATATTTGTGGCCTATCCCCCAAAAACACCTGGTTTCAGGAGAGACCTGCAAATATTAAGGGGGGAATTCAATTCTCATTGTGGGAATGTAGCTCCCTGATTAAGTGCCCGGGCTATTCTATTGACTGCATAGCGCCTGGCACTTAAGCTGGGAGATGCAACTTACCGCTGACAACCAATGTGCAGTAGCACTGCAGGGGTCCCAATAGAGGGGGTGATTCAGCTTTGGACGAAATTGCAAAGCTGCACGCAGGCAGATAATCTGGAATCTGCGTTCAGCATTGCACATACTTGCTATGCTGAATCAGGCCCAGAGACCGCTAGACCTGATAGTGACCACTTTGATCCAGCAAATCGCAGGAATGGGCTCCTTTTTGGAGCACCTGTCTCTGCGTGTGAGTTTTGATACATTCAGACAGTATTTAAATTCCTATTGCTGTGAATAGCGGCGATAAGAAATAATAATTATCAGGTCTAAAACCCGATAATTGATAAATACCCCCATAAGTGTTTAAGTTACAGTGACAGAGGAGACAGGATTCATATATCAAATCTTTTCGAAGTTTGGTTGGGATAGAGCGGGTAGTTATACAGGCTGGTATGTAGTAAATGTCAGAGTCTTTTTTTTTTTTTTTTTTGCCACAGGCTTTTGTGTAACACATTTGTAAGCGCATAGGCTGGTCATTATTACTTGTGAACATAAATTTTTTTTAAAAGTAGGCTTATGTACCTATTTACCCCTTCACTTATTGTATTTCTACACGGTTGCCAGAGTAGAATAGTGCATATAGCTGCATCTTACTGGATAATAATATCTTTAAACAATATCTGTATTGCTGGGAATACACAGTAAGATAAAATGTCTATTATCTAACTGCCTGTATTCCCTCATATATTGTGGACAAAACTGTCTTTTTCTGAGGTTTGACCGCAATGTCTTTATGCATCAAGCTCTGAAAAGCAAAACTTTCCGTAGCCTGTACCCAGGCCCAGCAACGGGAGAACTAGGGGCACAGCCGTACCGGGCCCCGAGTTTATAGGATCCCAGAGACAAACACAACTGTAACAGCTGCCTGCTCTGCTCCAGGCATGTATGGGGTCCCATCACTGCATGGTGCAGCCGGTGCATTGCTCCAGGGCCCGTGGTAATGCGGGTACCGCAGCGGTATTGACAGCAGTACTGTAATGAGTCAGACTGATTCATTACAGTACACTGCCATGGGCCGTAACCTCCCCTCCCCTCTTTTCTCCTCCTTTCCCCTTCTCCTCTCTGAAACTGCTGTTGCCGGGGGCCTGAAGGCCCAGGCGCAAAGGGTATGTGGACCTGGTGGATAGTAGTGGCACAGAGAGTGCTGATCACGTGGGAAGCGCTGTCATATGAGTGGGTTACACCTTTTGCTGGGGCTCAAACTGCAATAGCGAGAGGCCGGGAAACTGGCGGCATTACCTGCGAGCAGCACCCATCACACCACACATGTGCAGCATCCTGAGAGCCCGGTGCTGCCGATGCTCATTCCCCGCTCCCAGCTGCATCACTCGGCTTACTTATGCTGGCCATACACTAGCACTATTTTGGGCCGATTGCCTGATTTTTGACGCATCGTACGATGAATCGTGTAGAAATCGTGTCATTTTTAAGGTAGGGTACAACGCGCACTCCCGCAGCTCCTAGAACGTATCGTAGGATCAGAGGTGCAGCCCATACTATCCATCGTATCGTGTGCAGATCGTGCTGTGTTTTTGTGCATGCGATGCATCGTTCGTCAGAGCGGCGTCATTTGTTAAAATTTACAAAAAAAAGACTGATGCACGCACGGGGAGATCCGTGATGCATGCGCCTGTCTTTAATAAAATAAACACAGCTGCAGGGATGGTTCAGTGAGAAGTATTCATGCATCTGTGAAAAAAATAAAAAAACTGCCCACAGTGTATGGCCACACAGTATCTGGGTTCCTCCTCTGGAAGGAGACATTTACACGTTCTTCTCCTGTAGAGGAACAATCATTATGTAGACTCAGCTTACTTTGGAGCCTTAAATCCATGTCATCAAGTATGTGTGTGCTTGTGGAATGTCTACATGATTGCAGAATATGAGGGGAGGCATGGGTTTTCATATAGCCCTGTTAATGATTTACCCCCTTTTTGTCAATTGATGTGATGCCTTTTTTTTTTTTTAAGAAAATGTCCGTTCAAGATCAGATCATGATCCAAAATATGGTTATAAAAGGGTGTTTGCCAGTTAACCAATAAATTCTCTAAAAAAAAAAAATTTTTTTTTCTATTCGCTGTGTAAAAGCTTGTTATGCTCACTGCTAATATTTTTCTAAATGACATGTATTGACTTTTTATATTTCCTTTTAGAAATGGCGAGTGCCGGTGAGGCCAATGATGTGGAGACTGAACAGTCTTTGTATTGCTTGCACATGAGACTGTATCATCCTGATCAGAATGACCGCAAAATATTTAGTGCAATTGACTTAGGCAAAAGAAAAGAAATGAAGGCTGAGGAAACCGTTGCCTTTGGCCGAGACATAAACAGCTGCAAGTTCACTCTGCTAAATAACAAGGTATCCCGGCTACAGTTTGTCTTGCAATTCTTCAAAGTTCTGCAGAGCTCTAAAATGTCATTTGAGATAAAAAACCTCAGCAAGAGAACAAAACTTTATGTCAACAACTATCCATTGGAATATCTCAACAAGCTTGTTCTTCCACCCAAGTGTGTGATTTGCTTTGGAGAATTTCTGATAATGGTGGAGACTGAAGAAGGAGAATCAGAGGACAAATTTGAAATCTGTTGTGAAGTGTCACGCTTTCCTCTTGTTCTGGAGATAGAGACAGAAGTAAAGGTGGCCATCCCAGAAACTGGCACACTGAATGGTTCTCCGCCAGTGGAAGTTGATGAAAATGACTACTGATGCGCACAAAAACTATTATTTTAGATGAACAAACACTATTTAAAATGTTTTGTTTAACATTCTTATTTTATATTTATAATATAATGAAGTATATGGAGCTTTTTACGGTATTAAAGGAGAATGTGACATTCAAGTGTTAAACTGCACCGCCCCTATGCTGTCTTGCTTCACCTGTAAATGTCATGTGGAATTTACTAACATGGGACCCACACCCTTATGGGGGGTATCCACTTAGCGATATACAAAGGACAGCACGATTGCGACATTGCAATCGTGCTGTCGTTTGTATAGCTAGTGATGTGCTAGGACTGAACATTCACTCGTTAAGTCCCGGCACATCCCTCATCCCCGCACATGCAGAACTTGACGAGATCGTCAGGATGACCTGCATGTACGGGTGATGTCTGAAGCGACCCGCGGGTCGCTTCCATCCAAAACATCCCCGATGCATGTGCGATTTGCAAGCGATTGCACGATAACAACATCGTTATCGTGCAATCGCTTGCTTAAATCGCTTAGTGGATACCCCCCATAACTTTCAGATTCTTTCTGAAACAATCACATATTCTGAGACCAGCAGGATCTGCATTCACTAAGTCATCTCAGTGTTATCAGAAGTGCAAGAGTTAAGTTGGATAAGTGCTATGACCTTCCAATCGGAAACTGGCTTCACTTTTCAGCTGTCTTGTTTTTTTTGTTTTTTTTTCAAAGAGCCTGCAGGACTCAGAAAATACTTCTTTACATAGCATGTGATTGTATAATTAGGCAAGTGTATATGCCAGAAAATAACTACTTGCAATGGGAACATGCTTAGAAGAGAAACATGTATGCAAGTTGCCATTTAGGCCTATTTTATAACAAAATAATAATATACACAATACGGTGTGATCAAGATTCACCTGGTAAAGGCCAGGGCACCTCACTTGCTCACCACACCAGTTATGCCTTTGACATGTTTCTTGCATGAATGTATTGTTCGTGTGGTGTGCAAGGAGGAGGCTTTTAGTCACCGTTTGAATCCATGATCCTTTTTAGTCACTGCTTGCTTTTACAGTCGACAATCCTGACCTTCATGTAAAGCCGATGCCTAGTGTAAATTAGTTCTAACTGTCTCATAGCCACAAGTTACCCTTTTTTTATAATGGTTGTATTACAAAGTCATTAAATTCTAGTGCTGCTATAAATTGATTTTGTATGATATCCCAACAGTTGGGATGCCGGCTGTCAATAGACTGACAGCAGCATACCGATGCCTACAATTCCAACACTGGAACGGTATGTAGTATTCCCCTGCCCTATTCACTCCCTAACTCTTCTTTCCGGCACTCTAACACCCTAACCTCCCCACGGTGGTGCCTAACCTAATCCTCCACCCCCCCGCGGCTAACACCTACACTACCCTGCTGTACTTATGATCGGGATTTCGGCGTCGGCATCTCCAGCCATTTCAGGAATTCGGCACCGGTCTTCTTATGCTGATCGGGATTTCGGCACCCGGCATCCCGAACGTTTGTATATTAACCGCATCCTCTATAAATGAATAGGTTGTGTTTGTAGTGAAGGAACTGTTCATTATCAACACCTTACATTTCATTCCCGCTTATGAATATGAATTTAATAGAACCATGTAGATAAATCTGTAAATGCAGAATACCTATTTATGTAGCAGAAGTAATAGTAAAACTGCAACTACAATGACCGATTCCTTGAAAACTTCTTTGAGCTGGCTCCTACTTCTGGAGCTGGGAACATTGGACATTTTTACTGCAAATTCAAATTACAGTACCTTGGGAACATTGTTATATGTATATTTTTCTATATGTATTGATGAACATGTGTTATAAGAAATAAAGATTTTTCTCTTTCATAATTCCACCTCTTAATCTACTTTTGCATTTGTTTCAAATATTTAACACTTTAAAAACTGGCAACTAATATTCTGACCTCACTGCATGTGGTGTGTGATATGTGCAGGTATTCAGATGACTGAACTCAGAGCCTAATTCAGACCCGCTCGCGAGCACAGGACACTCGCAAGCGGGTCGATGGTGCCCGCATGCGCACGACGGAGGGAGCTCCGTCGTGCGCATGCGCGAGACCCGCATAGCGACAGCCAAGCTGTCGCTCCGGGTCTCGCACCAAAGGGGGCGTGCTGTCGATGGTGAGTGACAGCACGCCCCCTTTGGTGGGCGTGGCTGCCAGACTAAGGCGTTCCCATGGGAACGCCTACCGTCTGAGTCCGGCCCCACTGACATCAGTAGCGATGTCAGTGGGAGTGATTTTGGCTCTGATAGAGCCAAAATCACTCCAGGGCTTGCGGCAGCGAGACCCTACCGCAGGGTCTTGTCGCAAGCCCGATGGTCGCGATGGTCTTGACCATCGCGACCATCATCATGGCCGCTCGCTTTAGCTGTGGGTGGTCACCCACAGCTATACGAGCGGCCAGGAGGCCGCTCCATTTTAAGGTAGGAGGGCCCTGATTCAGAGCGAGCGCTCTGGTCAGAGCGTCCGGCTCTGAATCAGGCCCTCAGTATCTCCATTATATGACACAGTGAGATTTCCAGAACTTTCCTACTCTTTATTAATGCAGCCATGTGGAATCATGCAGGATCATACATGCAGAGTTTTTCAGATAAAATCACTAACAAGTGTAGATACAAAAGCTTGTAGATATGCTTTGGAGACCCTTGGTTGAACAGATGAAGACTTTGAGGTCTGCACTTCTCAGACAACCTTTCAGAAGGTCCCACGCAGAAAGAAAAAGAGTTGGCTATCGACGGTTAGCTGTTGATGGTTTTTCTGCCGATGACTGGAAACCATTGACCATCGATGGCAGAACCCTTGCAAAGCAGCAAAATAAAATTGTGGAGCTATTCTGAACCTATAGTTCCTGAACATCTGTAGTTATTAAAGTAACTGCTTTCGCTTCTAGTTCGAACAAGAACCTGTGGCCCACATGTGCCTACTTCCACTCATGAGTTAGGAGTATGTGATAGGTTAGACTTTAATGTAATTCACTATAACCTTTCTATTGAATTAGTTTACTATGCAGTTTTTAATGATACAGTATGCTGTCACAGATTTATATGTACTTTGTCTAGTTTTTGGCCTGTTTGTAACATTAATTCGGATGACCGTATTTGCTAAGATTACTCTCTTGTAATGTTTCAAAGTGCTCTTTAATTTAAAATATCTAAAGTTTAGGCTTAATTTTTTTAAGTTATGTAGTACATGAATTAATGCAGCGCTGTGCAAACCACTCGCATAGGCATCATATTAACGTGCCTTCAAGTCCTATATAGTTTTTATATAAGCTGTTTGACCTTTCTTATTCAGAACACTTTTTGAGAAGTAACTCTCCCAAAGATGTTTTATATTGTCATAAATCTCAGACAAAACACCAATATTTCAGGTAAAAAAATAAATAAATTATGCTTCGAACTACTGGTTGCTAAACGCATACCTCCCAACTGTCCAGATTCCAGCGAGACAGACCAGCTTTGTGGGCACTGTGCCACCCGTGGACCGTAGTGTCCCATGGACAGTCGGGAGGTTGGAGACACTCGGGCACCGCTGTAGCTCTGCTAAGTAGAGAGCAGCGGTGCCATGAAGCTAAGTGGGATGCCGCATGCATGCGTGTGGCATCCATTTAATGCAAGGAAAAGGCTGGGGATAGCCCAGCAGCTGGCGGGGGTGTGACTTGTGAATATGCCACCATAATGCAACACCAAGGGGTGTGGCCTAGTGAAAATGAGACCACACCCCATTTTTGGTCCTGTGCACAGGGGTCCCGCCTTCAGGATCAAAGATGTTGGAAGGTATGTAAACATTGTTAAATAGTTTAATGTTAATCTGTAACCCTAGATGCCGCAGGAGTCTTAATTTTTGAAAGACTGATTATTGCTTAGCTCAGAGTTCCCAAACTCTGCAATTACAGTCCACTTTTTAAGGATATCAATGCTTGAGCAGAGGTGACTTTAATTAGTACCTCAGTCAATTTAATTTAACCATTTGGACTCAAGCATGGATTGCCTTTAAAACTTGGACTGTAGAGTTTGGAAACCTCTGGCTTAGCTGGTGACGGATGCTTATAAACAGGATTTTATAAACAGGATTATAGTTAAATACTGAAGCGACTAGTACCTAAAGCACCATTAACCAGCGACAGATTTCAATGGCAACAATAACTTGAAAAGTTGTAAGATCAACTGGGCATTACTAGTATCTTATAAATCATGCCTTTTCCTTTACCATCCATCAGAGGGATGCCATTTCATCTGGGTTATGTGTAGTGGAGTCGGACACTTGCTTAATTGAAAACTGGCTCACACCCCTATTAACCACTCTAAGCTCAGTCTTGTTTTTAGTGCCTTGGAGTAAGGCACTGGCTAAGAGAGGTCCTAACTTTTTAGTTAGGTTTTATTTCTTTATTTTTATGTTGATTTGGGTGCTTAGGCCCTGGCAACGAGCACTAGCAAAGTGGGAGTTAGTTAGAAAGAGAATTGTGTGAATCCTGTAACTATAAAGTCACTAAACTACATAGTACCCTCTCTCCATGCCAGACAAACTTCTGAGGGGGCCGCAGGCAAAGAAAAGGTAAGCTTTTACATCATGTATAAAATGGAATCGGTATGACATACCACCAGACCTAAACCCTGCGAATGAAGATCCCGACGGCGTCTGGTAAGTACCCTAACCCTCCCATAGGGGTGCCTAACCTCCCCCCGCTAGTCTCAAACCCTGACCTCCCCCCAGGGGTACCTAAACCTAACCCCCACTCCCTAAACCTAGCCCTCCTGGGGGGGTGCCTAACCCTACTGCCCCCTTCCCCTAGCCTAATCCTAACCCTCTCGGGGAAGTGGCTAACCGTAAGTCCCCCGGGAGTCCCTAACCCCCCCGCGTGGCTAACAGGTCCCGACGTCTGGCTTGCCTATGTTCGGTATGCCAGGCGTCGGGATTTCGGCATGTGGCTGATGATGGGAGTCGGTATTTAGACGCCTATTATTAGTCCCATGCCGGAATTTCACAGTCCGGAAGCTGGTGGTCGGCATTTCGACTGCCGGCTTCCTGACTACATACCCTATAAAATACCTGGTTGCCTATGTGTACTGCGCCTGGGACACTGCTTGTGAGCAGATTGGCCGGGGTTTGGTAAATACACAGTCTGTAGAGGCGGCATGTCTCACATCTCAGGGCTTTAGCAGCACCATGGCGATTTCAGTTTCCGACAGTACGCCGGAGGGAACTACAGAACAGCAACATGCTGCTGGTTTTTGATGAGAGAGGGGATTGATAGGTTCCAGGACGCGGCATGCTGCATGTGTTGGGATGCCGCATGTGACGTCATCTTTGCAGCCTGCGGTAGTCTTCGCGGGACTCCAGAGGCTATAATTGTAAACAGGTGTCCTGTGTGAAAGAGGACGTCAGGGCCGGCCACGACTCCCTCTAGTATTTCTATGGCAGCTGATCAATGCAGCTGCAAAGCCAACAGTGTCCACAGCATCCATGTGGAGGAGTTCAGCATACAGGGGAACGGCTGAGTATTAAGCAGTTTACTAGGCTTATACTCTTGTTTTAACCTAGTGATTTCATGAATCAGATGACTACAGGTTTTCAATCGGGATTTGTCTGAAGTAGAGATGAGCAGGTTCAGATCTCAGAGATCCGAACCCACCCGAACTTAGAGATCCGTGGCGAGAACCGAACGTGCGTTCAGTTCCCCGCCGGCCCCGGATCTCAAACCAAGGCAAAACCTCAGAGACGAAATCTCGCGACTCGCAAGCTTTCGTCTCTGCTTTATAAGGAGGAGTCCGCGTCTGCGCCATTTCACTCCGGCTGTGGAGAGTGAACAGAGAGGGTGGGTAGTGTAGGGCTGGTGCTGTCTGCTGTGTAAACAGAGAGGGTGGGTAGTGTAGGGATGGTGCTGTCCTGTCTGCTGTGTTCATCTGGGCTGGTGCTGTCTGCAGTGTCCACCTGGGCTGGTGCTGTCTGCTGTGTCCACCTGGGCTGGAGCTGTCTGCTGTGTCCATCTGGGCTGGTAGCATGCTGCCTGTGTCGTCAATCACTGCTGCTTCGGTCGGGTGCTCTGGGCCCCAAGTTGTGGGCAAAAAAAAAAATAATTCTATATAATAAAAAGTGTATTTTTTTTGTGTGTATGCGTTAGCCACACTTATTCAGACAGCAACCTTGTGCTGCCTGTGTCGTCAATCGCTGCTTCCTCGGTCAGGGGTGCTCTGGGCCCCAAGTTGTGGGCAAAAGAAAAAATCTATATAATAAAAAGTGTATTTTTTATTTGTGCCTGTGCGTTAGCCGCAACTTGGCAACACTATTGCTGCTTGCTAGGTGACTCTGCTGCAAGACCGCAGTGAATATGGAGGGCAGTCACATGATAGGAGAGCAAGAACCACATGTTGTAGCTGCCGGCAGCAGTCGTGATGATGCAAGGCTGTCGACGTCCTTGTCCTCTATGAAGGCCGATGCCCCATGGCTTTAGTCAGGCCATGGACATGGAAAAGCAACTTCTTTTACTTTATTAAAGAAAAATAAATCTAAAGCCAAGTTGACTTTAGATAAACAAAAAATTGGCAAATGGCATTCACTACACGAAGTGGCAAGGAAAGGATAAGGCCTTGGCCTTTATTTATGACTGGTGGTTCTAGTGATGATAGCCCTTCTGCTTGTTGTAGTAGTGGTGGTACTATAAAGAAAAATGAAAGTTGTCAAGAAGAAGACGAGTAAGACCGCTCCAGAAGAACCAAATGTGTGCTCCGAGATATCAAAATCACAAATCCCCGAGGAGAGTGCAAGTGTGTCCGCAGTTGCCATGTGTGAGGCAGACCTTTCAAATAGTGTACTTGAGGATCTTCCTTCCAACATTTGTGTGCCCTCTGTAAATGTGGGGAAGGGCAGTCAACATATTGCTGACATAGTCATCAAGTATGCTTCTGTGGAATTGCACATGGAGGATGAGGAGGATATTTCGGTAGCTGCCGCTAAGGATGATGAGGATGTTGATGCTGAGGATGTTGTTTGTGTAAGTCAGGCAACAGTTGTTGCCCATGGTATGAAAAAGCCCATTGATGTTGTCACGCCAGGGCAAAAGACAAAAAAATCCACTTCTCACGTGTGGAATTATTTCCACCCAAATCCGGGCAACAGTTGTCAAGCCATCTGTAACCGATGCCAAGCAAGAGTGAGTAGAGGTAGGGACCTTAACCATCTAAGAACCTCCTCCTTGTTACATCACTTGGAGAGCATTCATCAAATTCCAAAGTGTATGCCACCAAGTTTCAAAACTAAAAGCGTAAAAATCAGTCTAGTGTCACCTACCTGCTCCCTCTCTGTGGGATACAAGTGCCTTCAATCTCCACCACCAACACCTGCATTATCAACATCCTCATTCGTCATCGGAAGTAGTCCTGCTGCATCCAATGTTATAAGCATGATTGACTCTTCTCCTATCCGTGATTCCTCAGAAGGATCCTTGATGACTACGCCTGTTGCTGCTGTTGCTGTGCTGTGAGTGGATCTTCATCCCAGAAGGGGACCAGGATGAAGACTACTTGTAGTACTGTAACCAAACAATTACCTGTCAAACAATCCTTTACAAGGGCGAACAAGTATGACAGCAGTCACCCAGTTGCACAGCGGATTACTGACGCCATAACAGCTATGCTGGTATTAGATATACGTCCAGTATCTGCTATTAATGCAGTGGGTTTTAGAGAGTTAACTGAGGTCCTGTGTCCCCGCTACCAGATCCCTTCTAGATTTCACTTCGCTAGAACAGCAATTCCCAGTCTGGATAAGGACATTAAAAAAAACCTTATTAATGTCCCCCCGAAATGCCGTTTTACCCACTGTCCACTTGACCACTGATATGTGGACAAGTGGGACAGGGCAAACTAAAGATTACATGACTGTGATAACCCACTGGGTAAGTGTATTGCCTACAACAGCAGCAGCAGCATCTACCAAGTGCCAGCTGATTCAGAGGCAGGCTACTCTTTGTATAACTGGTTTCACTAAGAAGCATACTGCTGAGAACCTCTGAGAAAAACTCAGGGAAATCATTGCAAAATGGCTTACCCCACTTGGACTCTCCTTGGGATTTGTGATTTCTGACAATGCCAGCAATATTGTGAGAGCATTACATCTGGGCAAATTCCAACATGTCCCATGTTTTGCTCACAATTTGGTGGTGCAACATTTTTTAAAAGGAGTGCAGGAGATGCTCTCGGTGGCCCGGAAAATTTCAGGACATTTTAGACATTCGCCAACTGCTTGTCAAAGATTGCATAACCAGCAGATATTGTTGAATTTGCCCTGCCATCAGCTGAAGCAAGAGGTAATAACTAGGTTGAATTCTACCCTCTATATTCTTCAGCAAATGGAGGAGTAGCAAAAGGCCATCCAGGGCTACACAACAGCCTGTGACATAGGCCGTGAAGCGGGAATGCACCTTACTCAAGAGCAATGGAGAATAATTTCCATGTTGTGCAAGATTCTCAAACCCTTTGAACTTGCCACACGTGAAGTTAGTTCATACACTGCCAGCTTGAGTCAGGTCATTCCCCTCATCAGACTTTTGAAAAAACAGCAGGAGAAACTGAATGAGGAGCTGAAATGGAGCAAGTCCGCTAAGTATGTCGGATTGGTGAATCAAGCCCTTGATTCACTTCGCAAGGATCCAAGGGTCGTCAATCTCTTGAAATCAGATCACTATATTTTGTCGACCATACTTGATCCTAGGTTTAAGTCATACCTTGTGTCTTTTTTCCAACGGACATATATCTGAAAAGATGCAAAGAGCTGTTGGTAAAAAAATTGTCAGCTGAAGTGGCACGTGACACGCCATCATCTCCTCCTTCAGTTTCTGCGGCTCCCAGGAAAAAATGAAATTTTCCCTACAGAATTCCTGCTGGTCATGCAGATCAGTCACCAAAAAATGACATCTGGTTGGGCCTGAGAGAACTTCATACTAATAGTGACATATCTACCGTGACTATGTCTGATACGGTCACCATTCACAGAATGGTGGATGGCTATTTTAGGGATAACATCCAAATAGGCATGTCAGAAGTCCCTTTCAGTACTGGCAGAAAAGAGAGGCAATTTGGAGTACCTTACACAAACTGGCTTTGCTTTACTTAAGTTGCTCACCCTCCAATGTGTACTCTGAAAGAGTTTTCAGCGCAGGCGGGAACCTTGTCAGTGATCGACGTAGGAGGTTACTTCCTCAAAATGTGGAAAAGATGATGTTCATTAAAATGAATTACAAATTCCAAGAGGAAGACCTCTACCAACAATTACATAAAAAAATACAGAGGTGCTTATGGTGGATTCCAGCGGGACGAATTAATATTGTGTGAAGAAGGTGATGTACACACTGATGGGGATGACGACGACAACATCTGAAGTTGTAATGTAAAGCCAGTTTGTGTATGGGATCATTTCCATGTCCAATGCACATTGGTAGCTTGTTTTATGGGGGTCCAAACAAGCCAATCATTTCAGCCACAATTGGCAGTCCCTGTCACTGAAATGATTGGTTTGTTAAACTGTGAATGTCCTGTTTCATATACAACATAAGGGTGGGTGGGAGGGTGCAAGGACTATTCCATCTTGCACCTCTTTTCTCTGCATTATGTGCTGTTTGGGGCATTGTTGTCTGACATTTTGAATTTGATTGTTTATGAATGTCCAGAAATTATAATGGCCACACTCAGCATCTCCTGTATGCCCCTTTCATTTTTAAAAAATGGCCACATGTTAGTGCCGCCCACTGCTGTCGCTTAGTTTAGTCAGCCAGCTAGCTGGAAGAAACATTTTGGCCTTAGGCCTAACCTAGATGAAAAAATCAATATTGTGAGCTGTGAGGTGGTCAAAATTGACTGCAAATGACTGGGAATAAATGTTATTAAGGTTAACTATACTGTAGGTACAAAAATAGGCCCAAATTATGTGGTTTTACCTGTTATCATTTTTTTAAAAAAGATCCAGATCCAAAACCAAAACACGCAAGGGTGGTTTTGCAAAACCAGATCCTGATCCAAAACACGATGAAGATAAAGATCCAAAACAAAAAACAAAAACAAAACACGGGGGTCAGCGCACATCCCTAGTCTGAAGCTAGTTCCATAGCTGATAAGATTTTGGAAGCTCTAACCTCTGTAGGTGATGCTTTAATAGCTACTATTCAGGTACAGTGTCATATTTCTGGTTTGGTCATTTTTGCCAGGCGTTCACTATGGCTTACATCATGGAAGGCAGATGTAGGAGCCAAGCATGCTTTAGAGGCATTGCCTTTTGAAGGAGGTGCTTTGTTTGGTCCAGAATTAACTAAAATTATTTCTCTGGTCAAAAGAGGAAAAAGTCAGTATTTTCCTGTAACTTCTCCAAAAGTAAAAACTCCTTTCAGACTCAAGGTAGAGGAAACTTTCAGGCCTTCTGGGGTGCACCTAGGGGTTCCCAAAGAGGGACCTTTAGGGGACGAATGGTCACCGGCACCAGTCACCTGCTGCTAAGCCAGCAGGTCAATCAACATGACTGTCTCGGGTCTGGGACCCATCCTATGATGAGAGGTCGCTTACTCAGATTTCGGGAAATTTGGATTCAGTCCAATTCGGATTAGTCACCAGGGGTTACATGCTGGATTTGGTAGGTCCTGTTCCAAAGAGATTCTTTTCCACTCCTCTCCCTGTGGATGGTTGCAGTAAGACGGCTCTTATGCAAGCAATTTCTGCGTTTTCCAACTCCGGAGTAATTATTCTGGTTCTGGTGCTACAGCAAGGCCTTGGGTTCTACTACAGTCTCTTCTTGATAGAGAAACCATACTGGTAATTTTGTCCCATTCTCAACCTCAGGTAGTTAAAAGCTTATCTCCATTTGGAAAAATTCAAGATGGAGTCAATAAGGTCAGTGATTGGTTCCATGGAGGAAAAGGAATTTCTAGCCTCAGCATTTTCAGTTTCAGGCTCTACCATTCGCACCATTCCCAGAGTCTTTACAAAGGTTATGGCACACATGATCTCCCTACTCAGGAGTGAGCGGATAAACCTGTTGGCTTATCTGGACAATTTGTTGATAAAGGTACCTTCAATGGCTCTATTGCAAAACCATCTTCAGATTACCTTAAGCATGCTCCAGAGATTCGGCTGGATGATCAATTTTCCCAAGTCAATTTAATTCCATCTCAATTGACAGTATTTTTGGGTCCTTGCTTCGACACTCACACAGTGTTTTTTTCGCAGACAAAGATTCAGGATCTGCAATCCAGAAGGACCATTTTACAGATGTTTCATATCTCAGTCCTCAGGGCTATGCAGATACTGGGAAAAATGGTGGGTTTATTGAAAGCTGTTCCTTTCGCAAGATTTTACTCCCAACCTCTATAAAACCAATTGCTTTATCGATGGGTAAATTCAGACCCTCGATTGAAAAGGCAGATGTTCAAATTATCGCTAAAGACCTGGCAGTCTCTCCGGTGGTGGTTACAGGAAGAAAATCTAAACAAGGGGTGGCAACTGTCAGTAAAAGACTGGACCATTGTCACCTCAGATGCCAGCCTAACAGGCTGGGGGGCAGCAGTTCTAGACAGCCACTTACAGGGTCCTTGGTCTGTCCAGGAAGCCACTCTCCATCAATATGCTGGAATTGAGGGCAATTCAATATGCATTGACTCAATGCTATCTAAAGAATTTAACGGTATGAATCCAATCCGACAATGCCACAGCTGTTGCTTACATAAACAAGCAGGGTGGCACACACAGCTGGCAAACAATGAGGGAGGTTTCTTACAGCCTTCATTGGACAGAAAATTGGGTTCCAGCTATTTCAGCAGTTTTCATTCCAGGGGTGGTTAACTGGGAGGTGGACTTCTTAAGTCGCCACAGTGTGCACCTAGGGGAATGGGAATTACACCAGGAGGTGTTTGAAGAAATAGTTGCCAGATAGGGATCTCCAGACATAGGTCTAATGGCTTCTCATCTCAACAAGAAACTTCCAAGGTACTGATCTCGGTCTCGGGATCCTCCGGCATCTCTGGTGGATGCCATGACAGCACCTTGGGTGTTCCAGCTGGGATACATCTTTCATCCTCTGGTAATGTTATCAAAGGTAATCCAGCGGATTCAATCAGTGTCACGGCCAGTCCTTCTGGTGGCTCCAGACTGGCAGCTCCATCATTGGTAGCAGTTCTACAGAACATGTTGTCAGACGTTCCGTATCGTCTGCCCCTGCGTCCAGATCTGTTACTTCAGGGTCCATGCCGTAACCCCAATTTGCCTCGCTTGGCTTCAACGGCATGGTTCTTGAATCCAATATTTTGAGGGCCAAAGTGTTTTCAAAGTCTGTGGTGAAAACCATGATACATGCTCGCAAACCAGTTACTTCCCAGATATATCATCGGATATGGAAGATATATATTTCTTGGTGTGAACAGCACAAGTTCAAACCTGAAAGGTTCAGAGTGTCTCGCCTCTTGTCTTTTCTACTTGAGGGGTTGGTTAAGGGTCTGAGATTGTCCTCCCTTAAGGGACACATTTTGGCCATATCGATCCTGTTTCAAAAGAAGCCACCATTCCAGAAGTTCAGACCTTCTTGCAGGGGGTTCTTCGCATACAACCTCCTTATGTCCCACTAGTTCCTCCTTGGGACTTGAATTTAGTTTTGGAGGCACTTGAAAAGGAATCTAGAATTGCGATCTCACTTTGAAGGTTGTTATCCATTTGGCCATTGCCTCGGCCAGAAGGGTATTTGAAGTAGTGTCTCTTTCTTGTAAAGCTCCGCTTTTTATTTTTTTTGAGGATAGGGTAGCGTTACGCACTAAACCTTTCTGCCAAAGGTGGTATCGGCTTTCCACATTAACCAAGATATTGTCCTTCCAACTATTCACCAGAATTCAGTGACTAGTGAAGCCTCTTCCTTAGCACTATAGGATGTGGTTTGTGCTGTACTGCATCTTTGAGGCATACGGATTCCCTGTTGGTGATGATTGATGCCTCAAAAGGACAAGGACAATTGCAGAAGTGACCCATCTAGTGATGGACCACTAGATGGGTCACTTCTGCAATTGTCCTTGAATGTGATGGTTCCGGTCTCAATTCAGGCTCACTCGACTCATGCTGTTGGAGCATCTTAGAATGTACGGTATTACGCCTCAGTTGAGCAGCTGTGCAGAGCAGCTACCTGCTCATCTGTACACACTTTTACAAAATGTTTCCACTTCCATACATTTGGACCAAGGAATGCCAGTGTTGGGCAAAACATTTTTAAATCATTTGGTTCCGATGCCTGCCCCTTAATTGGCTTGCTTGGGTATGTTCCAGAAGTAATGGCATCCCCTAGATGGATGATAATCTCTTCCTTGTCCATCTGGAGGATGCAGCGGTCCCTCCCTTGTTTGATTTGATACTAGTACATCTTGGTATCTGGTTTATCAGTTCATTCCGGAAGTCTTTCTCTGTCTTGGTTAAACATAGACTGAGCTTAGGATGGAAAGGGAGGGGTTATATAGGGGGTGGGAGCCAGTTTTTAATTAAGCTAGTGTGCGACTCCACACCTCACTACACATAACACAGAAGTAATGGCATTCCCCAGATGGACTCCAAGGAAGAGATTTTACGTGGAGTAAAAATGTTATATTTTCTATCAACTGGCGGATCTCTTGTGTTTATTATGGAAAAACAAAATTACCTCATGCAAGTTAGTCTGTAGTTTGTCTTGAAGGCTTATATGCACAGCAAAGCCCTGCAGAGATAAAAGTACATCTACCTAGAATATATTTTTCTTTAATAGAAATATTAAAACGTGTACACTTACCCATATAGAAATACATACCCACACCAAACACCTCCTCCCCATGTTTTGCACCACCGCCAAACTACCGACTTCCGGAGGTTACAACCACCACGTCACATCATGCACTAATATTCGCATCACCAAGGGCACCCCACGCTTGCGGTCCACCCGGCACACATCCGGCAACACACACGGATGTTGCCAAGCAACCACAAGCGAGCGCCTCCACCAGCGCATAATGCACTAAACCCGACTCCCTGTCCTCAGACAGTCAGCTCCTAGACACCTCCCCCAGAAACCCACACAATGTATAAATCAAAGTTATAAACATATCACATACACAACTAGATGTCACATCTTACACATAGAGCAGAGAGCCGCCATATTAAGCAAGACATAATCCAACAACATATACTAATCAAACAAAATATATAGAAAAAATAAAAACAACATGTACAAGGAGTATCAAAACGTCAATACAAGGCATTCCAGTTAATTTTGTCATTCAACCCTCTTGGGTAAATTGTCCCTAATCTCAAGATCCACCTCATTTATTTATTCAGTAAGGACTTAATTCTGTCTCCTCCCCTAAGTGACAAAGGGATATGTTCAATAATAAAATATTTCAAGGACTCTAAAGAATGGCCCAGGGTTTTAAAATGACATGCCACTGGCTGATCTACATCTCTCCCAGCTAGAATCGTATGAATAGCAGACCTATGTGCTGTCATTCTTTCACTAAGTTTACGGGAGGTGTGCCCAACATAGTAAAGTCCTCATGGACATACAATCACATATACCACATGGGTCATGCTAGAAGTTAATACAAAGCGAATCTCATAGGTCTTATCCTAATGGAGATGTTTAAAGGGTTAAACATATATCCTGCCCAGTAAGTGCCCCGGCGCAGCCCCTCTCCCATCCTGAGCTAACTTACTGTGAGACTCACTCTTGTCTGGAGATCTCTGGTCTCAGGTCAGCTAGCCTGGAGTGGGAGTTGCCTGGACACGGGGCTGTCCTGACTCCTGGGCTTTGCCGCTGGTGCCTGCCTTCTTGCATCTTCTGATGCTACCTGATCTGATCCAAGTGGGGAGCCGGCTAATATGGAGGCGGAGGCAGAGCCGTGGCTTGTCACTCCCGGCTCTGCACCGCAAAGGACCATGGGAGGAGTGGCCATGGCCGGGCATGCTCAGCATGCCCTCCCGCAGCCACGGCCATCTTCCCTGTCTCATGTAGCTGGAATGAAGCTCATTTTGGACCAGCTGACCACTGCACTGCCCGTTCAGAGCTGAGTTCTGATCGCGGCAGCGACGTACATGGGGGAACTGCAGGGCTTTGGAATGCCCCTAGGCATTCCAGATGCCCTAGACATTTGCTTAGAATGTCTATGTGTAGGGATGGCTCTGCTTCCCTCATGATCAGTAGCCATTTCACACAGGAGAGTGGAGGGAGAGGATGTGGGACTGTGGGCTGTGTACTATAAACACCATTAGGACCACAGATTAGGGCAGAGAGAGTTGTAGTAGGTAGAGCAGTGGGTGGAAAGGGTGCCTGCAGGCATCTTTGTCTCTTCGTATGTGTGTTTGTTTGTAAAGTTGGGTACACACTGTCAGATATATTGTCCGTTCAAACGGACAATAAATCTATAGTGCATCGCTGGGTGTGTACAGCGTATATGTCTGTGAACTACGTCATTCATAGACATATCCGATCTGCTGTGCAGCACAGCAGATGGGGAATATATCTGAAAGATATATCGGCCATCTGCTGATATGAAACTGGCCTCTGAAGTGATCGGAGGCTAAGGAAGCCTCCGATCGCTTCAGAGACAGTGTTCCCAGTGATGCAGTGCACGGGTGATGTAATGACATCACTTATGCGCTGAGGAGCCTGTGCGGCCGTGCCTGCTGGATCTAGTTAGATCCAGTCAGCGCGCAGCAGCAACAACAGCCCGCATGATGGCTATGATGGATCAGGTAAGTACTTGGGGGGGACTACAGTGGCATTGCTCTAAGGGGCACCTATACAGGGGGAACTGCATATGGGCACCACTACAGGGGACATTACATAGGGGCACCACTACAGGGGTCACTGCATATGGACACCACTACAAGAGGCTATGCAGATGGGCTCAACTGCAGGGGGTACTGCAGATGGGAACAACTACAAGGGTCAACGCATATGGGCACAACTACAGGGGCACTGCATATGAGCACTACAGAGGCCCCTGCATAAGGGGTACTACTACAGAATCTGACGACTGAAGTGATATGGAAGGAGGCTGGAAAGTTGGGGCAGGAGGATGGAGAGACAGGGGGTAGAAGGCAGAATATATTTATCCCTCCATGCCCCACTTTGATGCTGCCCCATCTCTTTACTTTATTCCCACATGGACCCGCCTCCTCCCTGGAACACTTAAGGGGGGGGGCACCATAGCACGCATGTGCTCCGTGCACACTGACTACATGCTACACCTCTGGCAGTATCCCCATCATCTGCACCCCAAAGCAATTCTTGCAAATTAAACCTTTTCTGTTCCTGGTGTGTAAAAAAAAATAAAAAATGGCAGTCTCTTGTAAAGGAATTTAAAAATTCACATATTGTGTTTTTTCGTGGCAGCTACTGTGTGTGGTGATATCCCCATCATCTGCACCCAAAAACAATTCTGGCATAGGAGACTTTTTCTGTTCTTTGTAAAAAAAACTATAGTCCTTTGTAAAGGAATTAAAAAATTTGAAGAGTGTGTTTTTCAGTGGCAGCTACTATGTGCAGTGGTATTCCAATCATCTGCACACCAAAAATCGTATGTGGAAAAAAAAAAAATTTTTATGCTGATGTCAAAAAAATGTCAAGTCTTTTAATAAAACTTCATGGTAAAAGTAACAGCTCCTCCTTTCCCTATCTGATTGTACGTTCACCTGGTGTGGTGGCAGTTAATTTGAACAACAGTAGCTTTACTCCTATCCTGATGTAAAAAAAAAACAATCATTGATTAGACCAGCGGTTTTGTGCCGTGGCCGGTTGTGAAGTGTGCCGCAGCGGGCACATTTTACAGTACTGCAGCAGCCCGGGCCGCTGAGCTCCTCTGGGAGACTCAGGCGCGCCCGGGTAGTGACTTCCAAAAGACGCGGTGGCGTGACATCACAGGTTACGCACGCGCATTGGCCGCTGCCTTCCCGCACACTCATCCAGCCAGCGTGCTGCGCCAATCAGCCGGTGCGCGCTCTCTCTCTTACCCACCTGCCTGGAAGCCCGCCCACACGCCCGCTCGCTCGCCTGCTGCAGTGTGTGAGTGACAAGGTGGGGAGCAATGTGTTTTTTTGTTTGTGTCTGTGGGGCCAGTCATGTTTTCTTTTCTTAGTAGGGACCAGCCATGTTTTATGTGTTAGTGGGGAGCAATGTGTTTTTTTTTTGTGTCTTTGGGGCCCAACCATGTTTTTTGTTTAGTTTAGTTTAGTTTTTTTGTTTGTTTCTGTGGGAGTGTTTTGTTTCTGTGGGGGCCAATGTATGTGTTTTATTCCTGTGTGTTTTATTTTCTGGGGCCAATGTATGTGTGTTTATTCCTGCGGAGGCCAATGTATGTGTGTTTTTTATTTTTCTGGGGCCAATGTATGTGTTTTTATTCCTGCAGAGGCCAATGTATGTGTGTTTTATTTTTATGGGGCCAATGTATGTGTGTTTATTCCTGCGGAGGCCAATATAGTGTGTTTTATTCCTGCAGACGCCAATGTATGTGTGTTTTATTCCTGCAGAGGCCAATGTAGTGTGTTTTATTCCTGTGGAGGCCAATGTATGTGTGTTTTATTCCTGTGGAGGCCAATGTGTATGTTTTTTCATCTGTCTCGCACGCCGCAATTTTAAATCTTGTGCTGTGTGCCTCAAGTTGAAAAAGGTTGAAAATCACTGGATTAGACGATTAAAGAGCAGGAGCAACCCAGTTCTAGTGCTGTGGCTGATGCCAGTCATAGTACTACTTCAACAGCTACTAAAGGAGGTCAGTGGGAAAAAGGTGTAAAGGGCATTGGAGAAGGTGAACTACTACAGAGGGCATTGGAAAAAGAGCGCAACTACAGGGGGCACTGGAGAAGGGGTGCAACTGTTTAAGAATGTACACCTTCAACCAAGAGGCAAATTAAATGTATTTCATCAATAGACACTAAATGTCAAGCTTTTCAGATCATACTTTTAGTGATAGAGAGATTTTCCTACTTTAGTAATTGCACAGTAGTTGTCACCATTTGAAATTACTTGTTTTTAGTATTACGAACTTTCTGTAGGTTTGCGACTGACTCCAGTAAAGCCTGGAGTCGGTAAAACATCAGAATTTTAATCTGAGGGTCCAGGGTTCAAGTCCCTGTTCAGGCGAGTGTCTTTTAAGCAATGTGTCGTTTTTGTGAAATGGAACATAGTGCAGAGTGGGAAAATCACAAACTGTTTAAGAATCTACACCTTCAACCAAGAGGCAAATTAAATGTATTTCATCAAGAGACACTAAATGTCAAGCTTTTCAGTTCATACTTTTAGTGATAGAGAGATTTTCCTACTTTAGTAAAATGCACAGTAACTAGTAGTTGTCATCATTTGAAATGACTTGTTTTTTGTATTACAAACTTTCTGCATTTTTGCGACCAATCTAGAAGACCCTGGATAGCTCAGTCGGTAGAGCATCAGCCTTTTAATCTGAGGGTCCAGGGTTCAAGTCCCTCTTCGGTTGGGTGTCTTTTAAGCAATGGGTCGTTCTTGTGAAATGGAACATAGTGCCGAGTGGGAAAATCACAAACTGTTTAAGAATCTACACCTTCAACCAAGAGGCAAATTAAATGTATTTCATCAATAGACACTAAATGTCAAGCTTTTCAGATCACACTTTTAGTGATAGAGATATTTTCCTACTTTAGTAATTGCACAGTAGTTGTCACCATTTGTAATGACTTGTTTTTAGTATTACGAACTTTCTGTTGGTTTGCGACTGACTCCAGTAGAGCCTGGAGTCGGTAGAGCATCACACTTTAAATCTGAGGGTCCAGGGTTCAAGTCCCTGTTCAGGTGAGTGCATTTTAAGCAATGTGTCGATTTCATGAAATGGAACATAGTGCAGAGTGGGAAAATCACAAACTGTTTAAGAATGTACACCTTCAACCAAGAGGCAAATTAAATGTATTTCATCAATAGACACTAAATGTCAAGCTTTTCAGATCATACTTTTAGTGATAGAGAGATTTTCCTACTTTAGTAATTGCAGAGTAACTAGTAGTTGTGATCATTTGAAATGACTTGTTTTTTGTATTACAAACCTTCTGCATTTTTGCGACCAATTCTAGAAGAGCCTGGATAGCTCAGTCGGTAGATCATCAGACTTTAAATCTGAGGGTCCAGGGTTCAAGTCCCTGTTCGGGCGAGTGTCATTTAAGCAATGTGTCGTTCTTGTGAAATGGAACATAGTGCAGAGTGGGAAAATCACAAACTGTTTAAGAATGTACACCTTCATCCAAGAGGCAAATTAAATATATTTCATCAATAGACACTAAATGTCAAGCTTTTCAGATAATGCTATTAGTGATAGAGAGATTTTCCTACTTTAGTAATTGCACAGTAGTTGTCACCATTTGAAATTACTTGTTTTTAGTATTACGAACTTTCTGTAGGTTTGCGACTGACTCCAGTAGAGCCTGGAGTCGGTAGAGCAACAGAATTTTAATCTGAGGGTCCAGGGTTCAAGTCCCTGTTCGGGCGAATGTCTTTTAAGCATTGTGTCGTTTTTGTGAAATGGAACATAGTGCAGAGTGGGAAAATCACAAACTGTTTAAGAATCTACACCTTCAACCAAGAGGCAAATTAAATGTATTTCATCAAGAGACACTAAATGTCAAGCTTTTCAGTTCATACTTTTAGTGATCGAGAGATTTTCCTATTTTAGTAAAATGCACAGTAACTAGTAGTTGTCATCATTTGAAATGACTTGTTTTTTGTATTACAAACTTTCTGCATTTTTACGACCAATCTAGAAGACCTTCGATAGCTCAGTCGGTAAAACATCAGACTTTTAATCTGAGGGTCAAGGGTTCAAGTCCCTGTTCAGGCGAGTGTCTTTTAAGCAATGTCTCGTTTCCATGAAATGGAACATAGTGCAGAGTGGGAAAATCACAAACTGTTTAAGAATGTACACCTTCAACCAAGAGGCAAATTAAATGTATTTCATCAATAGACACTAAATGTCAAGCTTTTCAGATCATACTTTTAGTGATAGAGAGATTTTCCTACTTTAGTAATTGCACAGTAGTTGTCACCATTTGAAATTACTTGTTTTTAGTATTACGAACTTTCTGTAGGTTTGCGACTAACTCCAGTAGAGCCTGGAGTCGGTAGAGCAACAGAATTTTAATCTGAGGGTCCAGGGTTCAAGTCCCTGTTCGGGTGAATGTCTTTTAAGCATTGTGTCGTTTTTGTGAAATGGAACATAGTGCAGAGTGGGAAAATCACAAGACCCTCGATAGCTCAGTCGGTAGAACATCAGACTTTTAATCTGAGGGTCCAGGGTTCATGTCCCTGTTCGGGCGAGTGTCTTTTAAGCAATGTGTCGTTTTTGTGAACTGGAACGTAGTGCAGAGTGGGAAAATCACAAACTGTTTAAGAATGTACACCTTCAACCAAGAGGCAAATTAAATGTATTTCATCAATAGACGCTAAATGTCAAGCTTTTCAGATCATACTTTTAGTGATAGAGAGATTTTCCTACTTTAGTAATTGCACAGTAGTTGTCACCATTTGAAATTACTTGTTTTTAATATTAAGAACTTTCTGTAGGTTTGTGACTGATTCCAGTAGAGCCTGGAGTCGGTAAAACATCAGAATTTTAATCTGAGGGTCCAGGGTTCAAGTCCCTGTTCGGGCGAGTGTCTTTTAAGCAATGTGTCGTTTTTGTGAAATGGAACATAGTGCAGAGTGGGAAAATCACAAACTGTTTAAGAATCTACACCTTCAACCAAGAGGCAAATTAAATGTATTTCATCAAGAGACACTAAATGTCAAGCTTTTCAGTTCATACTTTTAGTGATAGAGAGATTTTCCTACTTTAGTAATTGCACAGTAGTTGTCACCATTTGAAATTACTTGTTTTTAATATTACGAAATTTCTGTAGGTTTGCGACTGACTCCAGTAGAGCCTGGTGTTGGTAAAAAATCAGAATCTTAATCTGAGGGGCCAGGGTTCAAGTTTCTGTTCGGACGAGTGTCTTTTAAGCAATGTGTCGTTTTTGTGAAATGGAACATAGTGCAGAGTGGGAAAATCACAAACTGTTTAAGAATGTACACCTTCAACCAAGAGGCAAATTAAATGTATTTCATCAATAGACACTAAATGTCAAGCTTTTCAGATAATGCTATTAGTGATAGAGAGATTTTCCTACTTTAGTAATTGCACATTAGTTGTCACCATTTGAAATTACTTGTTTTTAGTATTACGAACTTTCTGTAGGTTTGCGACTGACTCCAGTAGAGCCTGGAGTCGGTAGAGCAACAGAATTTTAATCTGAGGGTCCAGGGTTCAAGTCCCTGTTCGGGCGAATGTCTTTTAAGCATTGTGTCGTTTTTGTGAAATGGAACATAGTGCAGAGTGGGAAAATCACAAACTGTTTAAGAATCTACACCTTCAACCAAGAGGCAAATTAAATGTATTTCATCAAGAGACACTAAATGTCAAGCTTTTCAGTTCATACCTTTAGTGATCGAGAGATTTTCCTACTTTAGTAAAATGCACAGTAACTAGTAGTTGTCATCATTTGAAATGACTTGTTTTTTGTATTACAAACTTTCTGCATTTTTGCGACCAATCTAGAAGAACATCGATAGCTCAGTCGGTAGAACATCAGACTTTTAATCTGAGGGTCAAGGGTTCAAGTCCCTGTTCAGGCGAGTGTCTTTTAAGCAATGGGTCGTTCTTGTGAAATGGAACATAGTGCAGAGTGGGAAAATCACAAACTGTTTAAGAATATACACCTTCAACCAAGAGGCAAATTAAATGTATTTCATCAATAGACACTAAATGTCAAGCTTTTCAGATCACACTTTTAGTGATAGAGAGATTTTCCTACTTTAGTAATTGCACAGTAGTTGTCACCATTTGTAATTACTTGTTTTTAGTATTACAAACTTTCTGTTGGTTTGCGACTGAATCCAGTAGAGCCTGGAGTCGGTAGAGCATCAAACTTTAAATCTGAGGGTCCAGGGTTCAAGTCCCTGTTCGGGTGAGTGCATTTTAAGCAATGTGTCGATTTCATGAATGGAACATAGTGCAGAGTGGGAAAATCACAAACTGTTTAAGAATCTACACCTTCAACCAAGAGGCAAATTAAATGTATTTCATCAATAGACACTAAATGTCAAGCTTTTCAGATCATACTTTTAGTGATAGAGAGATTTTCCTACTTTAGTAATTGCAGAGTAACTAGTAGTTGTGATCATTTGAAATGACTTGTTTTTTGTATTACAAACCTTCTGCATTTTTGCGACCAATCTAGAAGACCCTGGATAGCTCAGTTTGTAGAGCATCAGCCTTTTAATCTGAGGGTCCAGGGTTCAAGTCCCTCTTCGGTTGGGTGTCTTTTAAGCAATGGGTCGTTCTTGTGAAATGGAACATAGTGCCGAGTGGGAAAATCACAAACTGTTTAAGAATCTACACCTTCAACCAAGAGGCAAATTAAATGTATTTCATCAATAGACACTAAATGTCAAGCTTTTCAGATCACACTTTTAGTGATAGAGATATTTTCCTACTTTAGTAATTGCACAGTAGTTGTCACCATTTGTAATGACTTGTTTTTAGTATTACAAACTTTCTGTTGGTTTGCGACTGAATCCAGTAGAGCCTGGAGTCGGTAGAGCATCAGACTTTAAATCTGAGGGTCCAGGGTTCAAGTCCCTGTTCGGGTGAGTGCATTTTAAGCAATGTGTCGATTTCATGAATGGAACATAGTGCAGAGTGGGAAAATCACAAACTGTTTAAGAATCTACACCTTCAACCAAGAGGCAAATTAAATGTATTTCATCAATAGACACTAAATGTCAAGCTTTTCAGATCATACTTTTAGTGATAGAGAGATTTTCCTACTTTAGTAATTGCAGAGTAACTAGTAGTTGTGATCATTTGAAATGACTTGTTTTTTGTATTACAAACCTTCTGCATTTTTGCGACCAATCTAGAAGACCCTGGATAGCTCAGTCGGTAGAGCATCAGCCTTTTAATCTGAGGGTCCAGGGTTCAAGTCCCTCTTCGGTTGGGTGTCTTTTAAGCAATGGGTCGTTCTTGTGAAATGGAACATAGTGCCGAGTGGGAAAATCACAAACTGTTTAAGAATCTACACCTTCAACCAAGAGGCAAATTAAATGTATTTCATCAATAGACACTAAATGTCAAGCTTTTCAGATCACACTTTTAGTGATAGAGATATTTTCCTACTTTAGTAATTGCACAGTAGTTGTCACCATTTGTAATGACTTGTTTTTAGTATTACGAACTTTCTGTTGGTTTGCGACTGAATCCAGTAGAGCCTGGAGTCGGTAGAGCATCAGACTTTAAATCTGAGGGTCCAGGGTTCAAGTCCCTGTTCAGGTGAGTGCAATTTAAGCAATGTGTCGATTTCATGAAATGGAACATAGTGCAGAGTGGGAAAATCACAAACTGTTTAAGAATGTACACCTTCAACCAAGAGGCAAATTAAATGTATTTCATCAATAGACACTAAATGTCAAGCTTTTCAGATCATACTTTTAGTGATAGAGAGATTTTCCTACTTTAGTAATTGCAGAGTAACTAGTAGTTGTGATCATTTGAAATGACTTGTTTTTTGTATTACAAACCTTCTGCATTTTTGCGACCAATTCTAGAAGAGCCTGGATAGCTCAGTCGGTAGATCATCAGACTTTAAATCTGAGGGTCCAGGGTTGAAGTCCCTGTTCGGGCGAGTGTCATTTAAGCAATGTGTCGTTTTTGTGAAATGGAACATAGTGCAGAGTGGGAAAATCACAAACTGTTTAAGAATGTACACCTTCAACCAAGAGGCAAATTAAATGTATTTCATCAATAGACACTAAATGTCAAGCTTTTCAGATAATGCTATTAGTGATAGAGAGATTTTCCTACTTTAGTAATTGCACAGTAGTTGTCACCATTTGAAATTACTTGTTTTTAGTATTACGAACTTTCTGTAGGTTTGCGACTGACTCCAGTAGAGCCTGGAGTCGGTAGAGCAACAGAATTTTAATCTGAGGGTCCAGGGTTCAAGTCCCTGTTCGGGCGAATGTCTTTTAAGCATTGTGTCGTTTTTGTGAAATGGAACATAGTGCAGAGTGGGAAAATCACAAACTGTTTAAGAATCTACACCTTCAACCAAGAGGCAAATTAAATGTATTTCATCAAGAGACACTAAATGTCAAGTTTTTCAGTTCATACTTTTAGTGATCGAGAGATTTTCCTACTTTAGTAAAATGCACAGTAACTAGTAGTTGTCATCATTTGAAATGACTTGTTTTTTGTATTACAAACTTTCTGCATTTTTGCGACCAATCTAGAAGACCTTCGATAGCTCAGTCGGTAGATCATCAGACTTTAAATCTGAGGGTCCAGGGTTCAAGTCCCTGTTCGGGCGAGTGTCATTTAAGCAATGTGTCATTTTTGTGAAATGGAACATAGTGCAGAGTGGGAAAATCACAATCTGTTTAAGAATGTACACCTTCAACCAAGAGGCAAATTAAATGTATTTCATCAATAGACACTAAATGTCAAGCTTTTCAGATCATACTTTTAGTGATAGAGAGATTTTCCTACTTTAATAATTGCACAGTAGTTGTCACCATTTGAAATTACTTGTTTTTAGTATTACGAACTTTCTGTAGGTTTGCGACTAACTCCAGTAGAGCCTGGAGTCGGTAGAGCAACAGAATTTTAATCTGAGGGTCCAGGGTTCAAGTCCCTGTTCGTGCGAATGTCTTTTAAGCATTGTGTCGTTTTTGTGAAATGGAACATAGTGCAGAGTGGCAAAATCACAAGACCCTCGATAGCTCAGTCGGTAGAACATCAGACTTTTAATCTGAGGGTCCAGGGTTCATGTCCCTGTTTGGGCGAGTGTCTTTTAAGCAATGTGTCGTTTTTGTGAACTGGAACGTAGTGCAGAGTGGGAAAATCACAAACTGTTTAAGAATGTACACCTTCAACCAAGAGGCAAATTAAATGTATTTCATCAATAGACGCTAAATGTCAAGCTTTTCAGATCATACTTTTAGTGATAGAGAGATTTTCCTACTTTAGTAATTGCACAGTAGTTGTCACCATTTGAAATTACTTGTTTTTAATATTAAGAACTTTCTGTAGGTTTGTGACTGATTCCAGTAGAGCCTGGAGTCGGTAAAACATCAGAATTTTAATCTGAGGGTCCAGGGTTCAAGTCCCTGTTCGGGCGAGTGTCTTTTAAGCAATGTGTCGTTTTTGTGAAATGGAACATAGTGCAGAGTGGGAAAATCACAAACTGTTTAAGAATCTACACCTTCAACCAAGAGGCAAATTAAATGTATTTCATCAAGAGACACTAAATGTCAAGCTTTTCAGTTCATACTTTTAGTGATAGAGAGATTTTCCTACTTTAGTAATTGCACAGTAGTTGTCACCATTTGAAATTACTTGTTTTTAATATTACGAAACTTCTGTAGGTTTGCGACTGACTCCAGTAGAGCCTGGTGTTGGTAAAAAATCAGAATCTTAATCTGAGGGGCCAGGGTTCAAGTTTCTGTTCGGGCGAGTGTCTTTTAAGCAATGTGTCGTTTTTGTGAAATGGAACATAGTGCAGAGTGGGAAAATCACAAACTGTTTAAGAATGTACACCTTCAACCAAGAGGCAAATTAAATGTATTTCATCAATAGACACTAAATGTCAAGCTTTTCAGATAATGCTATTAGTGATAGAGAGATTTTCCTACTTTAGTAATTGCACAGTAGTTGTCACCATTTGAAATTACTTGTTTTTAGTATTACGAACTTTCTGTAGGTTTGCGACTGACTCCAGTAGAGCCTGGAGTCGGTAGAGCAACAGAATTTTAATCTGAGGGTCCAGGGTTCAAGTCCCTGTTCGGGCGAATGTCTTTTAAGCATTGTGTCGTTTTTGTGAAATGGAACATAGTGCAGAGTGGGAAAATCACAAGACCCTCGATAGCTCAGTCAGTAGAACATCAGACTTTTAATCTGAGGGTCCAGGGTTCATGTTCCTGTTCGGGCGAGTGTCTTTTAAGCAATGTGTCGTTTTTGTGAACTGGAACGTAGTGCAGAGTGGGAAAATCACAAACTGTTTAAGAATGTACACCTTCAACCAAGAGGCAAATTAAATGTATTTCATCAATAGACGCTAAATGTCAAGCTTTTCAGATCATACTTTTAGTGATAGAGAGATTTTCCTACTTTAGTAATTGCACAGTAGTTGTCACCATTTGTAATTACTTGTTTTTAGTATTACAAACTTTCTGTTGGTTTGCGACTGAATCCAGTAGAGCCTGGAGTCGGTAGAGCATCAGACTTTAAATCTGAGGGTCCAGGGTTCAAGTCCCTGTTTGGGTGAGTGCATTTTAAGCAATGTGTCGATTTCATGAATGGAACATAGTGCAGAGTGGGAAAATCACAAACTGTTTAAGAATCTACACCTTCAACCAAGAGGCAAATTAAATGTATTTCATCAATAGACACTAAATGTCAAGCTTTTCAGATCATACTTTTAGTGATAGAGAGATTTTCCTACTTTAGTAATTGCAGAGTAACTAGTAGTTGTGATCATTTGAAATGACTTGTTTTTTGTATTACAAACCTTCTGCATTTTTGCGACCAATCTAGAAGACCCTGGATAGCTCAGTCGGTAGAGCATCAGCCTTTTAATCTGAGGGTCCAGGGTTCAAGTCCCTCTTCGGTTGGGTGTCTTTTAAGCAATGGGTCGTTCTTGTGAAATGGAACATAGTGCCGAGTGGGAAAATCACAAACTGTTTAAGAATCTACACCTTCAACCAAGAGGCAAATTAAATGTATTTCATCAATAGACACTAAATGTCAAGCTTTTCAGATCACACTTTTAGTGATAGAGATATTTTCCTACTTTAGTAATTGCACAGTAGTTGTCACCATTTGTAATGACTTGTTTTTAGTATTACGAACTTTCTGTTGGTTTGCGACTGACTCCAGTAGAGCCTGGAGTCGGTAGAGCATCAGACTTTAAATCTGAGGGTCCAGGGTTCAAGTCCCTGTTCAGGTGAGTGCATTTTAAGCAATGTGTCGATTTCATGAAATGGAACATAGTGCAGAGTGGGAAAATCACAAACTGTTTAAGAATGTACACCTTCAACCAAGAGGCAAATTAAATGTATTTCATCAATAGACACTAAATGTCAAGCTTTTCAGATCATACTTTTAGTGATAGAGAGATTTTCCTACTTTAGTAATTGCAGAGTAACTAGTAGTTGTGATCTTTTGAAATGACTTGTTTTTTGTATTACAAACCTTCTGCATTTTTGCAACCAATTCTAGAAGAGTCTGGATAGCTCAGTCGGTAGATCATCAGACTTTAAATCTGAGGGTCCAGGGTTCAAGTCCCTGTTTGGGCGAGTGTCATTTAAGCAATGTGTCGTTTTTGTGAAATGGAACATAGTGCAGAGTGGGAAAATCACAAACTGTTTAAGAATGTACACCTTCAACCAAGAGGCAAATTAAATGTATTTCATCAATAGACACTAAATGTCAAGCTTTTCAGATAATGCTATTAGTGATAGAGAGATTTTCCTACTTTAGTAATTGCACAGTAGTTGTCACCATTTGAAATTACTTGTTTTTAGTATTACGAACTTTCTGTAGGTTTGCGACTGACTCCAGTAGAGCCTGGAGTCGGTAGAGCAACAGAATTTTAATCTGAGGGTCCAGGGTTCAAGTCCCTGTTCGGGCGAATGTCTTTTAAGCAATGTGTCGTTTTTGTGAACTGGAACGTAGTGCAGAGTGGGAAAATCACAAACTGTTTAAGAATGTACACCTTCAACCAAGAGGCAAATTAAATGTATTTCATCAATAGACGCTAAATGTCAAGCTTTTCAGATCATACTTTTAGTGATAGAGAGATTTTCCTACTTTAGTAATTGCACAGTAGTTGTCACCATTTGTAATTACTTGTTTTTAGTATTACAAACTTTCTGTTGGTTTGCGACTGAATCCAGTAGAGCCTGGAGTCGGTAGAGCATCAGACTTTAAATCTGAGGGTCCAGGGTTCAAGTCCCTGTTTGGGTGAGTGCATTTTAAGCAATGTGTCGATTTCATGAATGGAACATAGTGCAGAGTGGGAAAATCACAAACTGTTTAAGAATCTACACCTTCAACCAAGAGGCAAATTAAATGTATTTCATCAATAGACACTAAATGTCAAGCTTTTCAGATCATACTTTTAGTGATAGAGAGATTTTCCTACTTTAGTAATTGCAGAGTAACTAGTAGTTGTGATCATTTGAAATGACTTGTTTTTTGTATTACAAACCTTCTGCATTTTTGCGACCAATCTAGAAGACCCTGGATAGCTCAGTCGGTAGAGCATCAGCCTTTTAATCTGAGGGTCCAGGGTTCAAGTCCCTCTTCGGTTGGGTGTCTTTTAAGCAATGGGTCGTTCTTGTGAAATGGAACATAGTGCCGAGTGTGAAAATCACAAACTGTTTAAGAATCTACACCTTCAACCAAGAGGCAAATTAAATGTATTTCATCAATAGACACTAAATGTCAAGCTTTTCAGATCACACTTTTAGTGATAGAGATATTTTCCTACTTTAGTAATTGCACAGTAGTTGTCACCATTTGTAATGACTTGTTTTTAGTATTACGAACTTTCTGTTGGTTTGCGACTGACTCCAGTAGAGCCTGGAGTCGGTAGAGCATCAGACTTTAAATCTGAGGGTCCAGGGTTCAAGTCCCTGTTCAGGTGAGTGCATTTTAAGCAATGTGTCGATTTCATGAAATGGAACATAGTGCAGAGTGGGAAAATCACAAACTGTTTAAGAATGTACACCTTCAACCAAGAGGCAAATTAAATGTATTTCATCAATAGACACTAAATGTCAAGCTTTTCAGATCATACTTTTAGTGATAGAGAGATTTTCCTACTTTAGTAATTGCAGAGTAACTAGTAGTTGTGATCATTTGAAATGACTTGTTTTTTGTATTACAAACCTTCTGCATTTTTGCAACCAATTCTGGAAGAGTCTGGATAGCTCAGTCGGTAGATCATCAGACTTTAAATCTGAGGGTCCAGGGTACAAGTCCCTGTTCGGGCGAGTGTCATTTAAGCAATGTGTCGTTTTTGTGAAATGGAACATAGTGCAGAGTGGGAAAATCACAAACTGTTTAAGAATGTACACCTTCAACCAAGAGGCAAATTAAATGTATTTCATCAATAGACACTAAATGTCAAGCTTTTCAGATAATGCTATTAGTGATAGAGAGATTTTCCTACTTTAGTAATTGCACAGTAGTTGTCACCATTTGAAATTACTTGTTTTTAGTATTACGAACTTTCTGTAGGTTTGCGACTGACTCCAGTAGAGCCTGGAGTCGGTAGAACAACAGAATATTAATCTGAGGGTCCAGGGTTCAAGTCCCTGTTCGGGCGAATGTCTTTTAAGCATTGTGTCGTTTTTGTGAAATGGAACATAGTGCAGAGTGGGAAAATCACAAACTGTTTAAGAATCTACACCTTCAACCAAGAGGCAAATTAAATGTATTTCATCAAGAGACACTAAATGTCAAGCTTTTCAGTTCATACTTTTAGTGATCGAGAGATTTTCCTACTTTAGTAAAATGCACAGTAACTAGTAGTTGTCATCATTTGAAATGACTTGTTTTTTGTATTACAAACTTTCTGCATTTTTGCGACCAATCTAGAAGACCTTCGATAGCTCAGTCGGTGGAACATCAGACTTTTAATCTGAGGGTCAAGGGTTCAAGTCCCTGTTCAGGCGAGTGTCTTTTAAGCAATGTCTCGTTTCCATGAAATGGAACATAGTGCAGAGTGGGAAAATCACAAACTGTTTAAGAATGTACACCTTCAACCAAGAGGCAAATTAAATGTATTTCATCAATAGACACTAAATGTCAAGCTTTTCAGATGATACTTTTAGTGATAGAGAGATTTTCCTACTTTAGTAATTGCACAGTAGTTGTCACCATTTGAAATTACTTGTTTTTAGTATTACGAACTTTCTGTAGGTTTGCGACTAACTCCAGTAGAGCCTGGAGTCGGTAGAGCAACAGAATTTTAATCTGAGGGTCCAGGGTTCAAGTCCCTGTTCGGGCGAATGTCTTTTAAGCATTGTGTCGTTTTTGTGAAATGGAACATAGTGCAGAGTGGGAAAATCACAAGACCCTCGATAGCTCAGTCGGTAGAACATCAGACTTTTAATCTGAGGGTCCAGGGTTCATGTCCCTGTTTGGGCGAGTGTCTTTTAAGCAATGTGTCGTTTTTGTGAACTGGAACGTAGTGCAGAGTGGGAAAATCACAAACTGTTTAAGAATGTACACCTTCAACCAAGAGGCAAATTAAATGTATTTCATCAATAGACGCTAAATGTCAAGCTTTTCAGATCATACTTTTAGTGATAGAGAGATTTTCCTACTTTAGTAATTGCACAGTAGTTGTCACCATTTGAAATTACTTGTTTTTAATAATAAGAACTTTCTGTAGGTTTGTGACTGATTCCAGTAGAGCCTGGAGTCGGTAAAACATCAGAATTTTAATCTGAGCGTCCAGGGTTCAAGTCCCTGTTCGGGCGAGTGTCTTTTAAGCAATGTGTCGTTTTTGTGAAATGGAACATAGTGCAGAGTGGGAAAATCACAAACTGTTTAAGAATGTACACCTTCAACCAAGAGGCAAATTAAATGTATTTCATCAATAGACACTAAATGTCAAGCTTTTCAGATAATGCTATTAGTGATAGAGAGATTTTCCTACTTTAGTAATTGCACAGTAGTTGTCACCATTTGAAATTACTTGTTTTTAGTATTACGAACTTTCTGTAGGTTTGCGACTGACTCCAGTAGAGCCTGGAGTCGGTAGAGCAACAGAATTTTAATCTGAGGGTCCAGGGTTCAAGTCCCTGTTCGGGCGAATGTCTTTTAAGCATTGTGTCGTTTTTGTGAAATGGAACATAGTGCAGAGTGGGAAAATCACAAACTGTTTAAGAATCTACACCTTCAACCAAGAGGCAAATTAAATGTATTTCATCAAGAGACACTAAATGTCAAGCTTTTCAGTTCATACTTTTAGTGATAGAGAGATTTTCCTACTTTAGTAATTGCACAGTAGTTGTCACCATTTGAAATTACTTGTTTTTAATATTACGAAATTTCTGTAGGTTTGCGACTGACTCCAGTAGAGCCTGGTGTTGGTAAAAAATCAGAATCTTAATCTGAGGGGCCAGGGTTCAAGTTTCTGTTCGGGCGAGTGTCTTTTAAGCAATGTGTCGTTTTTGTGAAATGGAACATAGTGCAGAGTGGGAAAATCACAAACTGTTTAAGAATCTACACCTTCAACCAAGAGGCAAATTAAATGTATTTCATCAATAGACACTAAATGTCAAGCTTTTCAGATCATACTTTTAGTGATAGAGAGATTTTCCTACTTTAGTAATTGCAGAGTAACTAGTAGTTGTGATCATTTGAAATGACTTGTTTTTTGTATTACAAACCTTCTGCATTTTTGCGACCAATCTAGAAGACCCTGGATAGCTCAGTCGGTAGAGCATCAGCCTTTTAATCTGAGGGTCCAGGGTTCAAGTCCCTCTTCGGTTGGGTGTCTTTTAAGCAATGGGTCGCTCTTGTGAAATGGAACATAGTGCCGAGTGGGAAAATCACAAACTGTTTAAGAATCTACACCTTCAACCAAGAGGCAAATTAAATGTATTTCATCAATAGACACTAAATGTCAAGCTTTTCAGATCACACTTTTAGTGATAGAGATATTTTCCTACTTTAGTAATTGCACAGTAGTTGTCACCATTTGTAATGACTTGTTTTTAGTATTACGAACTTTCTGTTGGTTTGCGACTGACTCCAGTAGAGCCTGGAGTCGGTAGAGCATCAGACTTTAAATCTGAGGGTCCAGGGTTCAAGTCCCTGTTCAGGTGAGTGCATTTTAAGCAATGTGTCGATTTCATGAAATGGAACATAGTGCAGAGTGGGAAAATCACAAACTGTTTAAGAATGTACACCTTCAACCAAGAGGCAAATTAAATGTATTTCATCAATAGACACTAAATGTCAAGCTTTTCAGATCATACTTTTAGTGATAGAGAGATTTTCCTACTTTAGTAATTGCACAGTAGTTGTCACCATTTGAAATTACTTGTTTTTAGTATTACGAACTTTCTGTAGGTTTGCGACTGACTCCAGTAGAGCCTGGAGTCGGTAGAGCAACAGAATTTTAATCTGAGGGTCCAGGGTTCAAGTCCCTGTTCGGGCGAATGTCTTTTAAGCATTGTGTCGTTTTTGTGAAATGGAACATAGTGCAGAGTGGGAAAATCACAAACTGTTTAAGAATCTACACCTTCAACCAAGAGGCAAATTAAATGTATTTCATCAAGAGACACTAAATGTCAAGCTTTTCAGATAATGCTATTAGTGATAGAGAGATTTTCCTACTTTAGTAATTGCACAGTAGTTGTCACCATTTGAAATTACTTGTTTTTAGTATTACGAACTTTCTGTAGGTTTGCGACTGACTCCAGTAGAGCCTGGAGTCGGTAGAGCAACAGAATTTTAATCTGAGGGTCCAGGGTTCAAGTCCCTGTTCGGGCGAATGTCTTTTAAGCATTGTGTCGTTTTTGTGAAATGGAACATAGTGCAGAGTGGGAAAATCACAAACTGTTTAAGAATCTACACCTTCAACCAAGAGGCAAATTAAATGTATTTCATCAAGAGACACTAAATGTCAAGCTTTTCAGATCATACTTTTAGTGATCGAGAGATTTTCCTACTTTAGTAAAATGCACAGTAACTAGTAGTTGTCATCATTTGAAATGACTTGTTTTTTGTATTACAAACTTTCTGCATTTTTGCGACCAATCTAGAAGACCTTCGATAGCTCAGTCGGTAGAACATCAGACTTTTAATGTGAGTGTCAAGGGTTCAAGTCCCTGTTCAGGCGAGTGTCTTTTAAGCAATGTCTCGTTTCCATGAAATGGAACATAGTGCAGAGTGGGAAAATCACAAACTGTTTAAGAATGTACACCTTCAACCAAGAGGCAAATTAAATGTATTTCATCAATAGACACTAAATGTCAAGCTTTTCAGATGATACTTTTAGTGATAGAGAGATTTTCCTACTTTAGTAATTGCACAGTAGTTGTCACCATTTGAAATTACTTGTTTTTAGTATTACGAACTTTCTGTAGGTTTGCTACTAACTCCAGTAGAGCCTGGAGTCGGTAGAGCAACAGAATTTTAATCTGAGGGTCCAGGGTTCAAGTCCCTGTTCGGGCGAATGTCTTTTAAGCATTGTGTCGTTTTTGTGAAATGGAACATAGTGCAGAGTGGGAAAATCACAAGACCCTCGATAGCTCAGTCGGTAGAACATCAGACTTTTAATCTGAGGGTCCAGGGTTCATGTCCCTGTTTGGGCGAGTGTCTTTTAAGCAATGTGTCGTTTTTGTGAACTGGAACGTAGTGCAGAGTGGGAAAATCACAAACTGTTTAAGAATGTACACCTTCAACCAAGAGGCAAATTAAATGTATTTCATCAATAGACGCTAAATGTCAAGCTTTTCAGATCATACTTTTAGTGATAGAGAGATTTTCCTACTTTAGTAATTGCACAGTAGTTGTCACCATTTGAAATTACTTGTTTTTAATAATAAGAACTTTCTGTAGGTTTGTGACTGATTCCAGTAGAGCCTGGAGTCGGTAAAACATCAGAATTTTAATCTGAGCGTCCAGGGTTCAAGTCCCTGTTCGGGCGAGTGTCTTTTAAGCAATGTGTCGTTTTTGTGAAATGGAACATAGTGCAGAGTGGGAAAATCACAAACTGTTTAAGAATGTACACCTTCAACCAAGAGGCAAATTAAATGTATTTCATCAATAGACACTAAATGTCAAGCTTTTCAGATAATGCTATTAGTGATAGAGAGATTTTCCTACTTTAGTAATTGCACAGTAGTTGTCACCATTTGAAATTACTTGTTTTTAGTATTACGAACTTTCTGTAGGTTTGCGACTGACTCCAGTAGAGCCTGGAGTCGGTAGAGCAACAGAATTTTAATCTGAGGGTCCAGGGTTCAAGTCCCTGTTCGGGCGAATGTCTTTTAAGCATTGTGTCGTTTTTGTGAAATGGAACATAGTGCAGAGTGGGAAAATCACAAACTGTTTAAGAATCTACACCTTCAACCAAGAGGCAAATTAAATGTATTTCATCAAGAGACACTAAATGTCAAGCTTTTCAGTTCATACTTTTAGTGATAGAGAGATTTTCCTACTTTAGTAATTGCACAGTAGTTGTCACCATTTGAAATTACTTGTTTTTAATATTACGAAATTTCTGTAGGTTTGCGACTGACTCCAGTAGAGCCTGGTGTTGGTAAAAAATCAGAATCTTAATCTGAGGGGCCAGGGTTCAAGTTTCTGTTCGGGCGAGTGTCTTTTAAGCAATGTGTCGTTTTTGTGAAATGGAACATAGTGCAGAGTGGGAAAATCACAAACTGTTTAAGAATCTACACCTTCAACCAAGAGGCAAATTAAATGTATTTCATCAATAGACACTAAATGTCAAGCTTTTCAGATCATACTTTTAGTGATAGAGAGATTTTCCTACTTTAGTAATTGCAGAGTAACTAGTAGTTGTGATCATTTGAAATGACTTGTTTTTTGTATTACAAACCTTCTGCATTTTTGCGACCAATCTAGAAGACCCTGGATAGCTCAGTCGGTAGAGCATCAGCCTTTTAATCTGAGGGTCCAGGGTTCAAGTCCCTCTTCGGTTGGGTGTCTTTTAAGCAATGGGTCGTTCTTGTGAAATGGAACATAGTGCCGAGTGGGAAAATCACAAACTGTTTAAGAATCTACACCTTCAACCAAGAGGCAAATTAAATGTATTTCATCAATAGACACTAAATGTCAAGCTTTTCAGATCACACTTTTAGTGATAGAGATATTTTCCTACTTTAGTAATTGCACAGTAGTTGTCACCATTTGTAATGACTTGTTTTTAGTATTACGAACTTTCTGTTGGTTTGCGACTGACTCCAGTAGAGCCTGGAGTCGGTAGAGCATCAGACTTTAAATCTGAGGGTCCAGGGTTCAAGTCCCTGTTCAGGTGAGTGCATTTTAAGCAATGTGTCGATTTCATGAAATGGAACATAGTGCAGAGTGGGAAAATCACAAACTGTTTAAGAATGTACACCTTCAACCAAGAGGCAAATTAAATGTATTTCATCAATAGACACTAAATGTCAAGCTTTTCAGATCATACTTTTAGTGATAGAGAGATTTTCCTACTTTAGTAATTGCAGAGTAACTAGTAGTTGTGATCATTTGAAATGACTTGTTTTTTGTATTACAAACCTTCTGCATTTTTGCAACCAATTCTAGAAGAGTCTGGATAGCTCAGTCGGTAGATCATCAGACTTTAAATCTGAGGGTCCAGGGTTCAAGTCCCTGTTCGGGCGAGAGTCATTTAAGCAATGTGTCGTTTTTGTGAAATGGAACATAGTGCAGAGTGGGAAAATCACAAACTGTTTAAGAATGTACACCTTCAACCAAGAGGCAAATTAAATGTATTTCATCAATAGACACTAAATGTCAAGCTTTTCAGATAATGCTATTAGTGATAGAGAGATTTTCCTACTTTAGTAATTGCACAGTAGTTGTCACCATTTGAAATTACTTGTTTTTAGTATTACGAACTTTCTGTAGGTTTGCGACTGACTCCAGTAGAGCCTGGAGTCGGTAGAGCAACAGAATTTTAATCTGAGGGTCCAGGGTTCAAGTCCCTGTTCGGGCGAATGTCTTTTAAGCATTGTGTCGTTTTTGTGAAATGGAACATAGTGCAGAGTGGGAAAATCACAAACTGTTTAAGAATCTACACCTTCAACCAAGAGGCAAATTAAATGTATTTCATCAAGAGACACTAAATGTCAAGCTTTTCAGTTCATACTTTTAGTGATCGAGAGATTTTCCTACTTTAGTAAAATGCACAGTAACTAGTAGTTGTCATCATTTGAAATGACTTGTTTTTTGTATTACAAACTTTCTGCATTTTTGCGACCAATCTAGAAGACCTTCGATAGCTCAGTCGGTAGAACATCAGACTTTTAATCTGAGGGTCAAGGGTTCAAGTCCCTGTTCAGGCGAGTGTCTTTCAAGCAATGTCTCGTTTCCATGAAATGGAACATAGTGCAGAGTGGGAAAATCACAAACTGTTTAAGAATGTACACCTTCAACCAAGAGGCAAATTAAATGTATTTCATCAATAGACACTAAATGTCAAGCTTTTCAGATCATACTTTTAGTGATAGAGAGATTTTCCTACTTTAGTAATTGCACAGTAGTTGTCACCATTTGAAATTACTTGTTTTTAGTATTACGAACTTTCTGTAGGTTTGCGACTAACTCCAGTAGAGCCTGGAGTCGGTAGAGCAACAGAATTTTAATCTGAGGGTCCAGGGTTCAAGTCCCTGTTCGGGCGAATGTCTTTTAAGCATTGTGTCGTTTTTGTGAAATGGAACATAGTGCAGAGTGGGAAAATCACAAGACCCTCGATAGCTCAGTCGGTAGAACATCAGACTTTTAATCTGAGGGTCAAGGGTTCAAGTCCCTGTTCAGGCGAGTGTCTTTTAAGCAATGTCTCGTTTCCATGAAATGGAACATAGTGCAGAGTGGGAAAATCACAAACTGTTTAAGAATGTACACCTTCAACCAAGAGGCAAATTAAATGTATTTCATCAATAGACACTAAATGTCAAGCTTTTCAGATCATACTTTTAGTGATAGAGAGATTTTCCTACTTTAGTAATTGCACAGTAGTTGTCACCATTTGAAATTACTTGTTTTTAGTATTACGAACTTTCTGTAGGTTTGCGACTAACTCCAGTAGAGCCTGGAGTCGGTAGAGCAACAGAATTTTAATCTGAGGGTCCAGGGTTCAAGTCCCTGTTCGGGCGAATGTCTTTTAAGCATTGTGTCGTTTTTGTGAAATGGAACATAGTGCAGAGTGGGAAAATCACAAGACCCTCGATAGCTCAGTCGGTAGAACATCAGACTTTTAATCTGAGGGTCAAGGGTTCAAGTCCCTGTTCAGGCGAGTGTCTTTTAAGCAATGTCTCGTTTCCATGAAATGGAACATAGTGCAGAGTGGGAAAATCACAAACTGTTTAAGAATGTACACCTTCAACCAAGAGGCAAATTAAATGTATTTCATCAATAGACACTAAATGTCAAGCTTTTCAGATGATACTTTTAGTGATAGAGAGATTTTCCTACTTTAGTAATTGCACAGTAGTTGTCACCATTTGAAATTACTTGTTTTTAGTATTACGAACTTTCTGTAGGTTTGCTACTAACTCCAGTAGAGCCTGGAGTCGGTAGAGCAACAGAATTTTAATCTGAGGGTCCAGGGTTCAAGTCCCTGTTCGGGCGAATGTCTTTTAAGCATTGTGTCGTTTTTGTGAAATGGAACATAGTGCAGAGTGGGAAAATCACAAGACCCTCGATAGCTCAGTCGGTAGAACATCAGACTTTTAATCTGAGGGTCCAGGGTTCATGTCCCTGTTTGGGCGAGTGTCTTTTAAGCAATGTGTCGTTTTTGTGAACTGGAACGTAGTGCAGAGTGGGAAAATCACAAACTGTTTAAGAATGTACACCTTCAACCAAGAGGCAAATTAAATGTATTTCATCAATAGACGCTAAATGTCAAGCTTTTCAGATCATACTTTTAGTGATAGAGAGATTTTCCTACTTTAGTAATTGCACAGTAGTTGTCACCATTTGAAATTACTTGTTTTTAATAATAAGAACTTTCTGTAGGTTTGTGACTGATTCCAGTAGAGCCTGGAGTCGGTAAAACATCAGAATTTTAATCTGAGCGTCCAGGGTTCAAGTCCCTGTTCGGGCGAGTGTCTTTTAAGCAATGTGTCGTTTTTGTGAAATGGAACATAGTGCAGAGTGGGAAAATCACAAACTGTTTAAGAATGTACACCTTCAACCAAGAGGCAAATTAAATGTATTTCATCAATAGACACTAAATGTCAAGCTTTTCAGATAATGCTATTAGTGATAGAGAGATTTTCCTACTTTAGTAATTGCACAGTAGTTGTCACCATTTGAAATTACTTGTTTTTAGTATTACGAACTTTCTGTAGGTTTGCGACTGACTCCAGTAGAGCCTGGAGTCGGTAGAGCAACAGAATTTTAATCTGAGGGTCCAGGGTTCAAGTCCCTGTTCGGGCGAATGTCTTTTAAGCATTGTGTCGTTTTTGTGAAATGGAACATAGTGCAGAGTGGGAAAATCACAAACTGTTTAAGAATCTACACCTTCAACCAAGAGGCAAATTAAATGTATTTCATCAAGAGACACTAAATGTCAAGCTTTTCAGTTCATACTTTTAGTGATAGAGAGATTTTCCTACTTTAGTAATTGCACAGTAGTTGTCACCATTTGAAATTACTTGTTTTTAATATTACGAAATTTCTGTAGGTTTGCGACTGACTCCAGTAGAGCCTGGTGTTGGTAAAAAATCAGAATCTTAATCTGAGGGGCCAGGGTTCAAGTTTCTGTTCGGGCGAGTGTCTTTTAAGCAATGTGTCGTTTTTGTGAAATGGAACATAGTGCAGAGTGGGAAAATCACAAACTGTTTAAGAATCTACACCTTCAACCAAGAGGCAAATTAAATGTATTTCATCAATAGACACTAAATGTCAAGCTTTTCAGATCATACTTTTAGTGATAGAGAGATTTTCCTACTTTAGTAATTGCAGAGTAACTAGTAGTTGTGATCATTTGAAATGACTTGTTTTTTGTATTACAAACCTTCTGCATTTTTGCGACCAATCTAGAAGACCCTGGATAGCTCAGTCGGTAGAGCATCAGCCTTTTAATCTGAGGGTCCAGGGTTCAAGTCCCTCTTCGGTTGGGTGTCTTTTAAGCAATGGGTCGTTCTTGTGAAATGGAACATAGTGCCGAGTGGGAAAATCACAAACTGTTTAAGAATCTACACCTTCAACCAAGAGGCAAATTAAATGTATTTCATCAATAGACACTAAATGTCAAGCTTTTCAGATCACACTTTTAGTGATAGAGATATTTTCCTACTTTAGTAATTGCACAGTAGTTGTCACCATTTGTAATGACTTGTTTTTAGTATTACGAACTTTCTGTTGGTTTGCGACTGACTCCAGTAGAGCCTGGAGTCGGTAGAGCATCAGACTTTAAATCTGAGGGTCCAGGGTTCAAGTCCCTGTTCAGGTGAGTGCATTTTAAGCAATGTGTCGATTTCATGAAATGGAACATAGTGCAGAGTGGGAAAATCACAAACTGTTTAAGAATGTACACCTTCAACCAAGAGGCAAATTAAATGTATTTCATCAATAGACACTAAATGTCAAGCTTTTCAGATCATACTTTTAGTGATAGAGAGATTTTCCTACTTTAGTAATTGCAGAGTAACTAGTAGTTGTGATCATTTGAAATGACTTGTTTTTTGTATTACAAACCTTCTGCATTTTTGCAACCAATTCTAGAAGAGTCTGGATAGCTCAGTCGGTAGATCATCAGACTTTAAATCTGAGGGTCCAGGGTTCAAGTCCCTGTTCGGGCGAGAGTCATTTAAGCAATGTGTCGTTTTTGTGAAATGGAACATAGTGCAGAGTGGGAAAATCACAAACTGTTTAAGAATGTACACCTTCAACCAAGAGGCAAATTAAATGTATTTCATCAATAGACACTAAATGTCAAGCTTTTCAGATAATGCTATTAGTGATAGAGAGATTTTCCTACTTTAGTAATTGCACAGTAGTTGTCACCATTTGAAATTACTTGTTTTTAGTATTACGAACTTTCTGTAGGTTTGCGACTGACTCCAGTAGAGCCTGGAGTCGGTAGAGCAACAGAATTTTAATCTGAGGGTCCAGGGTTCAAGTCCCTGTTCGGGCGAATGTCTTTTAAGCATTGTGTCGTTTTTGTGAAATGGAACATAGTGCAGAGTGGGAAAATCACAAACTGTTTAAGAATCTACACCTTCAACCAAGAGGCAAATTAAATGTATTTCATCAAGAGACACTAAATGTCAAGCTTTTCAGTTCATACTTTTAGTGATCGAGAGATTTTCCTACTTTAGTAAAATGCACAGTAACTAGTAGTTGTCATCATTTGAAATGACTTGTTTTTTGTATTACAAACTTTCTGCATTTTTGCGACCAATCTAGAAGACCTTCGATAGCTCAGTCGGTAGAACATCAGACTTTTAATCTGAGGGTCAAGGGTTCAAGTCCCTGCTCAGGCGAGTGTCTTTTAAGCAATGTCTCGTTTCCATGAAATGGAACATAGTGCAGAGTGGGAAAATCACAAACTGTTTAAGAATGTACACCTTCAACCAAGAGGCAAATTAAATGTATTTCATCAATAGACACTAAATGTCAAGCTTTTCAGATCATACTTTTAGTGATAGAGAGATTTTCCTACTTTAGTAATTGCACAGTAGTTGTCACCATTTGAAATTACTTGTTTTTAGTATTACAAACTTTCTGTAGGTTTGCGACTAACTCCAGTAGAGCCTGGAGTCGGTAGAGCAACAGAATTTTAATCTGAGGGTCCAGGGTTCAAGTCCCTGTTCGGGCGAATGTCTTTTAAGCATTGTGTCGTTTTTGTGAAATGGAACATAGTGCAGAGTGGGAAAATCACAAGACCCTCGATAGCTCAGTCGGTAGAACATCAGACTTTTAATCTGAGGGTCCAGGTTTCAGGTCCCTGTTCGGGCGAGTGTCTTTTAAGCAATGTGTCGTTTTTGTGAACTGGAACGTAGTGCAGAGTGGGAAAATCACAAACTGTTTAAGAATGTACACCTTCAACCAAGAGGCAAATTAAATGTATTTCATCAATAGACGCTAAATGTCAAGCTTTTCAGATCATACTTTTAGTGATAGAGAGATTTTCCTACTTTAGTAATTGCACAGTAGTTGTCACCATTTGTAATTACTTGTTTTTAGTATTACAAACTTTCTGTTGGTTTGCGACTGAATCCAGTAGAGCCTGGAGTCGGTAGAGCATCAGACTTTAAATCTGAGGGTCCAGGGTTCAAGTCCCTGTTTGGGTGAGTGCATTTTAAGCAATGTGTCGATTTCATGAATGGAACATAGTGCAGAGTGGGAAAATCACAAACTGTTTAAGAATCTACACCTTCAACCAAGAGGCAAATTAAATGTATTTCATCAATAGACACTAAATGTCAAGCTTTTCAGATCATACTTTTAGTGATAGAGAGATTTTCCTACTTTAGTAATTGCAGAGTAACTAGTAGTTGTGATCATTTGAAATGACTTGTTTTTTGTATTACAAACCTTCTGCATTTTTGCGACCAATCTAGAAGACCCTGGATAGCTCAGTCGGTAGAGCATCAGCCTTTTAATCTGAGGGTCCAGGGTTCAAGTCCCTCTTCGGTTGGGTGTCTTTTAAGCAATGGGTCGTTCTTGTGAAATGGAACATAGTGCCGAGTGGGAAAATCACAAACTGTTTAAGAATCTACACCTTCAACCAAGAGGCAAATTAAATGTATTTCATCAATAGACACTAAATGTCAAGCTTTTCAGATCACACTTTTAGTGATAGAGATATTTTCCTACTTTAGTAACTGCACAGTAGTTGTCACCATTTGTAATGACTTGTTTTTAGTATTACGAACTTTCTGTTGGTTTGCGACTGACTCCAGTAGAGCCTGGAGTCGGTAGAGCATCAGACTTTAAATCTGAGGGTCCAGGGTTCAAGTCCCTGTTCAGGTGAGTGCATTTTAAGCAATGTGTCGATTTCATGAAATGGAACATAGTGCAGAGTGGGAAAATCACAAACTGTTTAAGAATGTACACCTTCAACCAAGAGGCAAATTAAATGTATTTCATCAATAGACACTAAATGTCAAGCTTTTCAGATCATACTTTTAGTGATAGAGAGATTTTCCTACTTTAGTAATTGCAGAGTAACTAGTAGTTGTGATCATTTGAAATGACTTGTTTTTTGTATTACAAACCTTCTGCATTTTTGCAACCAATTCTAGAAGAGTCTGGATAGCTCAGTCGGTAGATCATCAGACTTTAAATCTGAGGGTCCAGGGTTCAAGTCCCTTTTCGGGCGAGTGTCATTTAAGCAATGTGTCGTTTTTGTGAAATGGAACATAGTGCAGAGTGGGAAAATCACAAACTGTTTAAGAATGTACACCTTCAACCAAGAGGCAAATTAAATGTATTTCATCAATAGACACTAAATGTCAAGCTTTTCAGATAATGCTATTAGTGATAGAGAGATTTTCCTACTTTAGTAATTGCACAGTAGTTGTCACCATTTGAAATTACTTGTTTTTAGTATTACGAACTTTCTGTAGGTTTGCGACTGACTCCAGTAGAGCCTGGAGTCGGTAGAGCAACAGAATTTTAATCTGAGGGTCCAGGGTTCAAGTCCCTGTTCGGGCGAATGTCTTTTAAGCATTGTGTCGTTTTTGTGAAATGGAACATAGTGCAGAGTGGGAAAATCACAAACTGTTTAAGAATCTACACCTTCAACCAAGAGGCAAATTAAATGTATTTCATCAAGAGACACTAAATGTCAAGCTTTTCAGTTCATACTTTTAGTGATCGAGAGATTTTCCTACTTTAGTAAAATGCACAGTAACTAGTAGTTGTCATCATTTGAAATGACTTGTTTTTTGTATTACAAACTTTCTGCATTTTTGCGACCAATCTAGAAGACCTTCGATAGCTCAGTCGGTAGAACATCAGACTTTTAATCTGAGGGTCAAGGGTTCAAGTCCCTGTTCAGGCGAGTGTCTTTTAAGCAATGTCTCGTTTCCATGAAATGGAACATAGTGCAGAGTGGGAAAATCACAAACTGTTTAAGAATGTACACCTTCAACCAAGAGGCAAATTAAATGTATTTCATCAATAGACACTAAATGTCAAGCTTTTCAGATGATACTTTTAGTGATAGAGAGATTTTCCTACTTTAGTAATTGCACAGTAGTTGTCACCATTTGAAATTACTTGTTTTTAGTATTACGAACTTTCTGTAGGTTTGCGACTAACTCCAGTAGAGCCTGGAGTCGGTAGAGCAACAGAATTTTAATCTGAGGGTCCAGGGTTCAAGTCCCTGTTCGGGCGAATGTCTTTTAAGCATTGTGTCGTTTTTGTGAAATGGAACATAGTGCAGAGTGGGAAAATCACAAACTGTTTAAGAATCTACACCTTCAACCAAGAGGCAAATTAAATGTATTTCATCAATAGACACTAAATGTCAAGCTTTTCAGTTCATACTTTTAGTGATCGAGAGATTTTCCTACTTTAGTAAAATGCACAGTAACTAATAGTTGTCATCATTTGAAATGACTTGTTTTTTGTATTACAAACTTTCTGCATTTTTGCGACCAATCTAGAAGACACTGGATAGCTCAGTTGGTAGAACATCAGACTTTTAATCTGAGGGTCCAGGGTTCAAGTCCTTGATTGGGTGAGTGTCTTTTAAGCAATGTGTCGTTTTTGTGAAATGGAACATAGTGCAGAGTGGGAAAATCACAAACTGTTTAAGAATGTACACCTTCAACCAAGAGGCAAATTAAATGTATTTCATCAAGAGACACTAAATGTCAAGCTTTTCAATTAATACTTTTAGTGATAGAGAGATTTTCCTACTTTAGTAAAATGCACAGTAACTAGTAGTTGTCACCATTTGAAATTACTTGTTTTTAGTATTACGAACTTTCTGTAGGTTTGCGACTGACTCCAGTAGATCCTGGAGTCGGTAGATCATCAGACTTTAAATTTGAGGGTCCAGGGTTCAAGTCCCTGTTCGGGCGAGTGTCATTTAAGCAATGTGTCGTTTTTGTGAAATGGAACATAGTGCAGAGTGGGAAAATCACAAACTGTTTAAGAATCTACACCTTCAACCAAGAGGCAAATTAAATGTATTTCATCAATAGACACTAAATGTTAAGCTTTTCAGATCATACTTTTAGTGATAGAGAGATTTTCCTACTTTAGTAATTGCACAGTAACTAGTAGTTGTCATCATTTGAAATGACTTGTGTTTTGTATTACAAACTTTCTGCATTTTGGGGACCAATCTAGAAGACCCTGGATAGCTCAGTCGGTAGAGCATCAGACTTTTAATCTGAGGGTCCAGGATTCAAGTCCCTGTTCGCGTGAGTGTCTTTTAAGCAATGTGTCGTTTTCATGAAATGGAACATAGTGCAGAGTGGGAAAATCACAAACTGTTTAAGAATGTACACCTTCAACCAAGAGGCAAATTAAATGTATTTCATCAATAGACACTAAATGTCAAGCTTTTCAGTTCATACTTTTAGTGATCGAGAGATTTTCCTACTTTAGTAAAATGCACAGTAACTAGTAGTTGTCATCATTTGAAATGACTTGTTTTTTGTATTACAAACTTTCTGTATTTTTGCGACCAATCTAGAAGACACTGGATAGCTCAGTCGGTAGAACATCAGACTTTTAATCTGAGGGTCCAGGGTTCAAGTCCTTGTTTGGGTGAGTGTCTTTTAAGCAATGCGTCGTTTTTGTGAAAAGGAACATAGTGCAGAGTGGGAAAATCACAAACTGTTTAAGAATGTACACCTTCAACCAAGAGGCAAATTAAATGTATTTCATCAAGAGACACTAAATGTCAAGCTTTTCAGATCATACTTTTAGTGATAGAGAGATTTTCCTACTTTAGTAAAATGCACAGTAACTAGTAGTTGTCACCATTTGAAATTACTTGTTTTTAGTATTATGAACTTTCTGTAGGTTTGCGACTGACTGCAGTAGAGCCTGGAGTCGGTAGAGCATCAGACTTTAAATCTGAGGGTCCAGGGTTCAAGTCCCTGTTCGGGCGAGTGTCTTTTAAGCATTGTGTCGTTTTTGTGAAATGGAACATAGTGCAGAGTGGGAAAATCACAAACTGTTTAAGAATGTACACCTTCAACCAAGAGGCAAATTAAATGTATTTCATCAATAGACACTAAATGTCAAGCTTTTCAGATCATGCTATTAGTGATAGAGAGATTTTCCTACTTTAGTAATTGCATAGTAGTTGTCACCATTTGAAAATACTTGTTTTTAGTATTACGAACTTTCTGTAGGTTTGCGACTAATTCCAGTAGAGCCTGGAGTCGGTAAAACACCAGAATTTTAATCTGAGGGTCCAGGGTTCAAGTCCCTGGTCGGGTGAGTGTCTTTTAAGCAATGTGTCGTTTTTGTGAAATGGAACATAGTGCAGAGTGGGAAAATCACAAACTGTTTAAGAATGTACACCTTCAACCAAGAGGCAAATTAAATGTATTTCATCAATAGACACTAAATGTCAAGCTTTTCAGATAATGCTATTAGTGATAGAGAGATTTTCCTACTTCAGTAATTGCACAGTAGATGTCACCATTTTTAATTACTTGTTTTTAGTATTACGAACCTTCTGTAGGTTTGCGACTGACTCCAGTAGAGCCTGGAGTCGGTAGAGCATCAGACTTTAAATCTGAGGCTTCAGGGTTCAAGTCCCTGTTCGGGCAAGTGCATTTTAAGCAATGTGTCATTTTCATGAAATGGAACATAGTGCAGAGTGGGAAAATCACAAACTGTTTAAGAATCTACACCTTCAACCAAGAGGCAAATTAAATGTATTTCATCAATAGACACTAAATGTCAAGCTTTTCAGTTCATACTTTTAGTGATCGAGAGATTCTCCTACTTTAGTAATTGCACAGTAACTAGTAGTTGTCATCATTTGAAATGACTTGTTTTTTGTATTACGAACTTTCAGCATTTTTGCGACCTATCACAGAAGAGCCTGGATAGCTCAGACGGTAGAGCATCAGACTTTTAATCTGAGGGTCCAGGGTTCAAGTCCCTGTTCGGGCGATTGTCTTTTAAGCAATGTGTCATTTTGTGAAATGGAACATAGTGCAGAGTGGGAAAATCACAAACTGTTTAAGAATGTACACCTTCAACCAAGAGGCAAATTAAATGTATTTCACCAATAGACACTAAATGTCAAGCTATTCATATCATACTTTTAGTGATAGAGAGATTTTCCTACTTTAGTAATTGCACAGTAGTTGTCACCATTTGAATTTACTTGGTTTTAGTATTACGAACTTTCTATAGGTTTGCGACAAACTCTAGAAGAGCCTGGAGTCGGTAAAACATCAGAACTTTAATCTGAGGGTCCAGGGTTCAAGTTCCTGTTCGGGCGAGTGTCTTTTAAGCAATGTGTCGTTTTTGTGAAATGGAACATAGTGCAGAGTGGGAAAATCACAAACTGTTTAAGAATGTACACCTTCAACCAAGAGGCAAATTAAATGTATTTCATCAAGAGACACTAAATGTCAAGCTTTTCAGTTCATACTTTTAGTGATAGAGAGATTTTCCAACTTTAGTAATTGCACAGTAACTAGTAGTTGTCATCATTTGAAATGACTTGTTTTTTGTATTACGAACTTTCTGCATTTTTGCGACCTATCACAGAAGACCCTGGATAGCTCAGTCGGTAGAGCATCAGACTTTTAATCTGAGGGTCCAGGGTTCAAGTCCCTGTTCGGGTGAGTGTCTTTTAAGCAATGTGTCCAACTTTAGTAATTGCACAGTAACTAGTAGTTGTCATCATTTGATATGACTTGTTTTATGTATTACGAACTTTCTGCATTTTTGCGACCTATCACAGAAGATCCTGGATAGCTCAGTCGGTAGAGCATCAGACTTTTAATCTGAGGGTCCAGGGTTCAAGTCCCTGTTCGGGCGATTGTCTTTTAAGCAATGTGTCATTTTGTGAAATGGAACACAAACTGTTTAAGAATGTACACCTTCAACCAAGAGGCAAATTAAATGTATTTCATCAATAGACACTAAATGTCAAGCTATTCAGATAATACTTTTAGTGATAGAGAGATTTTCCAACTTTAGTAATTGCACAGTAACTAGTAGTTGTCATCATTTGATATGACTTGTTTTATGTATTACGAACTTTCTGCATTTTTGCGACCTATCACAGAAGATCCTGGATAGCTCAGTCGGTAGAGCATCAGACTTTTAATCTGAGAGTCCAGGGTTCAAGTCCCTGTTCGGGCGATTGTCTTTTAAGCTATGTGTCATTTTGTGAAATGGAACATAGTGCAGAGTGGGAAAATCACAAACTGTTTAAGAATGTACAAGCTATTCATATCATACTTTTAGTGATAGAGAGACTTTCCTACTTTAGTAATTGCACAGTAGTTATCACCATTTGAATTTACTTGTTTTTGTATTACGAACTTTCTATAGGTTTGCGACAGACTCCAGAAGAGCCTGGAGTCGGTAAAACATCAGAACTTTAATCTGAGGGTCCAGGGTTCAAGTCCCTGTTCGGGCGAGTGTCTTTTAAGCAATGTGTCGTTTTTGTGAAATGGAACATAGTGCAGAGTGGGAAAATCACAAACTGTTTAAGAATCTACACCTTCAACCAAGAGGCAAATTAAATGTATTTCATCAATAGACACTAAATGTCAAGCTTTTCAGTTCATACTTTTAGTGATAGAGAGATTTTCCTACTTTAGTAATTGCACAGTAACTAGTAGTTGTGATCATTTGAAATGACTTGTTTTTTGTATTACAAACCTTCTGCATTTTTGCAACCAATTCTAGAAGAGTCTGGATAGCTCAGTCGGTAGAGCATCAGACTTTAAATCTGAGGGTCCAGGATTCAAGTCCCTGTTCGCGTGAGTGTCTTTTAAGCAATGTGTCGTTTTCATGAAATGGAACATAGTGCAGAGTGGGAAAATCACAAACTGTTTAAGAATGTACACCTTCAACCAAGAGGCAAATTAAATGTATTTCATCAATAGACACTAAATGTCAAGCTTTTCAGTTCATACTTTTAGTGATCGAGAGATTTTCCTACTTTAGTAAAATGCACAGTAACTAGTAGTTGTCATCATTTGAAATGACTTGTTTTTTGTATTACAAACTTTCTGTATTTTTGCGACCAATCTAGAAGACACTGGATAGCTCAGTCGGTAGAACATCAGACTTTTAATCTGAGGGTCCAGGGTTCAAGTCCTTGTTTGGGTGAGTGTCTTTTAAGCAATGCGTCGTTTTTGTGAAAAGGAACATAGTGCAGAGTGGGAAAATCACAAACTGTTTAAGAATGTACACCTTCAACCAAGAGGCAAATTAAATGTATTTCATCAAGAGACACTAAATGTCAAGCTTTTCAGATCATACTTTTAGTGATAGAGAGATTTTCCTACTTTAGTAAAATGCACAGTAACTAGTAGTTGTCACCATTTGAAATTACTTGTTTTTAGTATTATGAACTTTCTGTAGGTTTGCGACTGACTCCAGTAGAGCCTGGAGTCGGTAGAGCATCAGACTTTAAATCTGAGGGTCCAGGGTTCAAGTCCCTGTTCGGGCGAGTGTCTTTTAAGCATTGTGTCGTTTTTGTGAAATGGAACATAGTGCAGAGTGGGAAAATCACAAACTGTTTAAGAATGTACACCTTCAACCAAGAGGCAAATTAAATGTATTTCATCAATAGACACTAAATGTCAAGCTTTTCAGATCATGCTATTAGTGATAGAGAGATTTTCCTACTTTAGTAATTGCATAGTAGTTGTCACCATTTGAAATTACTTGTTTTTAGTATTACGAACTTTCTGTAGGTTTGCGACTAATTCCAGTAGAGCCTGGAGTCGGTAAAACACCAGAATTTTAATCTGAGGGTCCAGGGTTCAAGTCCCTGGTCGGGTGAGTGTCTTTTAAGCAATGTGTCGTTTTTGTGAAATGGAACATAGTGCAGAGTGGGAAAATCACAAACTGTTTAAGAATGTACACCTTCAACCAAGAGGCAAATTAAATGTATTTCATCAATAGACACTAAATGTCAAGCTTTTCAGATAATGCTATTAGTGATAGAGAGATTTTCCTACTTCAGTAATTGCACAGTAGATGTCACCATTTTTAATTACTTGTTTTTAGTATTACGAACCTTCTGTAGGTTTGCGACTGACTCCAGTAGAGCCTGGAGTCGGTAGAGCATCAGACTTTAAATCTGAGGCTTCAGGGTTTAAGTCCCTGTTCGGGCAAGTGCATTTTAAGCAATGTGTCATTTTCATGAAATGGAACATAGTGCAGAGTGGGAAAATCACAAACTGTTTAAGAATCTACACCTTCAACCAAGAGGCAAATTAAATGTATTTCATCAATAGACACTAAATGTCAAGCTTTTCAGTTCATACTTTTAGTGATCGAGAGATTCTCCTACTTTAGTAAAATGCACAGTAACTAGTAGTTGTCATCATTTGAAATGACTTGTTTTTTGTATTACAAACTTTCTGCATTTTTGCAACCAATCTAGAAGACCCTGGATAGCTCAGTTGGTAGAACATCAGACTTTAAATTTGAGGGTCCAGGGTTCAAGTCCCTGTTCGGGCGAGTGTCATTTAAGCAATGTGTCGTTTTTGTGAAATGGAACATAGTGCAGAGTGGGAAAATCACTAACTGCTTAAGAATGTACACCTTCAACCAAGAGGCAAATTAAATGTATTTCATCAATAGACACTAAATGTCAAGCTTTTCAGATAATGCTATTAGTGATAGAGAGATTTTCCTACTTTAGTAATTGCACAGTAGTTGTCACTATTTGAAATTACTTGTTTTTAGTATTACGAAATTTCTGTAGGTTTGCGACTAATTCCAGTAGAGCCTGGAGTCGGTAGAGCAACAGAATTTTAATCTGAGGGTCCAGGGTTCAAGTCCCTGTTCGGGCGAATGTCTTTTAAGCATTGTGTCGTTTTTGTGAAATGGAACATAGTGCAGAGTGGGAAAATCACAAACTGTTTAAGAATCTACACCTTCAACCAAGAGGCAAATTAAATGTATTTCATCAAGAGACACTAAATGTCAAACTTTTCAGTTCATACTTTTAGTGATCGAGAGATTTTCCTACTTTAGTAAAATGCACAGTAACTAGTAGTTGTCATCATTTGAAATGACTTGTTTTTTGTATTACAAACTTTCTGCATTTTTGCGACCAATCTAGAAGACCTTCGATAGCTCAGTCGGTAGAACATCAGACTTTTAATCTGAGGGTCAAGGGTTTGAAGTCCCTGTTCAGGCGAGTGTCTTTTAAGCAATGTCTCGTTTCCATGAAATGGAACATAGTGCAGAGTGGGAAAATCACAAACTGTTTAAGAATGTACACCTTCAACCAAGAGGCAAATTAAATGTATTTCATCAATAGACACTAAATGTCAAGCTTTTCAGATCATACTTTTAGTGATAGAGAGATTTTCCTACTTTAGTAATTGCACAGTAGTTGTCACCATTTGAAATTACTTGTTTTTAGTATTATGAACTTTCTGTAGGTTTGCGACTAACTCCAGTAGAGCCTGAAGTCGGTAGAGCAACAGAATTTTAATCAGAGGGTCCAGGGTTCAAATCCCTGTTCGGGCGAATGTCTTTTAAGCATTGTGTCGTTTTTGTGAAATGGAACATAGTGCAGAGTGGGAAAATCACAAGACCCTCCATAGCTCAGTCGGTAGAACATCAGAATTTTAATCTGAGGGTCCAGGGTTCATGTCTCTGTTCGGGCGAGTGTCTTTTAAGCAATGTTTAGTTTTTGTGAACTGGAACATAGTGCAGATTGGGAAAATCACAAACTGTTTAAGAATGTACACCTTCAACCAAGAGGCAAATTAAATGTATTTCATCAATAGACGCTAAATGTCAAGCTTTTCAGATCATACTTTTAGTGATAGAGAGATTTTCCTACTTTAGTAATTGCACAGTAGTTGTCACCATTTGAAATTACTTGTTTTTAGTATTAAGAACTTTCTGTAAGTTTGTGACTGACTCCAGTAGAGCCTGGAGTCGGTAAAACATCAGAATTTTAATCTGAGGGTCCAGGGTTCAAGTCCCTGTTCGGGCGAGTGTCTTTTAAGCAATGTGTCGTTTTTGTGAAATGGAACATAGTGCAGAGTGGGAAAATCACAAACTGTTTAAGAATCTACACCTTCAACCAAGAGGCAAATTAAATGTATTTCATCAATAGACACTAAATGTCAAGCTTTTCAGTTCATACTTTTAGTGATCGAGAGATTTTCCTACTTTAGTAAAATGCACAGTAACTAGTAGTTGTCATCATTTGAAATGACTTGTTTTTTGTATTACAAACTTTCTGCATTTTTGCGACCAATCTAGAAGACACTGGATAGCTCAGTCGGTAGAACATCAGACTTTTAATCTGAGGGTCCAGGGTTCAAGTCCTTGTTTGGGTGAGTGTCTTTTAAGCAATGCGTCGTTTTTGTGAAAAGGAACATAGTGCAGAGTGGGAAAATCACAAACTGTTTAAGAATGTACACCTTCAACCAAGAGGCAAATTAAATGTATTTCATCAATAGACACTAAATGTCAAGCTTTTCAGATCATGCTATTAGTGATAGAGAGATTTTCCTACTTTAGTAATTGCATAGTAGTTGTCACCATTTGAAATTACTTGTTTTTAGTATTACGAACTTTCTGTAGGTTTGCGACTAATTCCAGTAGAGCCTGGAGTCGGTAAAACACCAGAATTTTAATCTGAGGGTCCAGGGTTCAAGTCCATGGTCGGGTCAGTGTCTTTTAAGCAATGTGTCGTTTTTGTGAAATGGAACATAGTGCAGAGTGGGAAAATCACAAACTGTTTAAGAATGTACACCTTCAACCAAGAGGCAAATTAAATGTATTTCATCAATAGACACTAAATGTCAAGCTTTTCAGATAATGCTATTAGTGATAGAGAGATTTTCCTACTTCAGTAATTGCACAGTAGATGTCACCATTTTTAATTACTTGTTTTTAGTATTACGAACCTTCTGTAGGTTTGCGACTGACTCCAGTAGAGCCTGGAGTCGGTAGAGCATCAGACTTTAAATCTGAGGCTTCAGGGTTCAAGTCCCTGTTCGGGCAAGTGCATTTTAAGCAATGTGTCATTTTCATGAAATGGAACATAGTGCAGAGTGGGAAAATCACAAACTGTTCAAGAATGTACACCTTCAACCAAGAGGCAAATTAAATGTATTTCATCAATAGACACTAAATGTCAAGCTTTTCAGATAATGCTATTAGTGATAGAGAGATTTTCCTACTTCAGTAATTGCACAGTAGATGTCACCATTTTTAATTACTTGTTTTTAGTATTACGAACCTTCTGTAGGTTTGCGACTGACTCCAGTAGAGCCTGGAGTCGGTAGAGCATCAGACTTTAAATCTGAGGCTTCAGGGTTCAAGTCCCTGTTCGGGCAAGTGCATTTTAAGCAATGTGTCATTTTCATGAAATGGAACATAGTGCAGAGTGGGAAAATCACAAACTGTTTAAGAATCTACACCTTCAACCAAGAGGCAAATTAAATGTATTTCATCAATAGACACTAAATGTCAAGCTTTTCAGTTCATACTTTTAGTGATCGAGAGATTCTCCTACTTTAGTAAAATGCACAGTAACTAGTAGTTGTCATCATTTGAAATGACTTGTTTTTTGTATTACAAACTTTCTGCATTTTTGCAACCAATCTAGAAGACCCTGGATAGCTCAGTTGGTAGAACATCAGACTTTAAATTTGAGGGTCCAGGGTTCAAGTCCCTGTTTGGGCGAGTGTCATTTAAGCAATGTGTCGTTTTTGTGAAATGGAACATAGTGCAGAGTGGGAAAATCACTAACTGCTTAAGAATGTACACCTTCAACCAAGAGGCAAATTAAATGTATTTCATCAATAGACACTAAATGTCAAGCTTTTCAGATAATGCTATTAGTGATAGAGAGATTTTCCTACTTTAGTAATTGCACAGTAGTTGTCACTATTTGAAATTACTTGTTTTTAGTATTACGAAATTTCTGTAGGTTTGCGACTAATTCCAGTAGAGCCTGGAGTCGGTAGAGCAACAGAATTTTAATCTGAGGGTCCAGGGTTCAAGTCCCTGTTCGGGCGAATGTCTTTTAAGCATTGTGTCATTTTTGTGAAATGGAACATAGTGCAGAGTGGGAAAATCACAAACTGTTTAAGAATCTACACCTTCAACCAAGAGGCAAATTAAATGTATTTCATCAAGAGACACTAAATGTCAAACTTTTCAGTTCATACTTTTAGTGATCGAGAGATTTTCCTACTTTAGTAAAATGCACAGTAACTAGTAGTTGTCATCATTTGAAATGACTTGTTTTTTGTATTACAAACTTTCTGCATTTTTGTGACCAATCTAGAAGACCTTCGATAGCTCAGTCGGTAGAACATCAGACTTTTAATCTGAGGGTCAAGGGTTTGAAGTCCCTGTTCAGGCGAGTGTCTTTTAAGCAATGTCTCGTTTCTATGAAATGGAACATAGTGCAGAGTGGGAAAATCACAAACTGTTTAAGAATGTACACCTTCAACCAAGAGGCAAATTAAATGTATTTCATCAATAGACACTAAATGTCAAGCTTTTCAGATCATACTTTTAGTGATAGAGAGATTTTCCTACTTTAGTAATTGCACAGTAGTTGTCACCATTTGAAATTACTTGTTTTTAGTATTATGAACTTTCTGTAGGTTTGCGACTAACTCCAGTAGAGCCTGAAGTCGGTAGAGCAACAGAATTTTAATCAGAGGGTCCAGGGTTCAAGTCCCTGTTCGGGCGAATGTCTTTTAAGCATTGTGTCGTTTTTGTGAAATGGAACATAGTGCAGAGTGGGAAAATCACAAGACCCTCCATAGCTCAGTCGGTAGAACATCAGAATTTTAATCTGAGGGTCCAGGGTTCATGTCTCTGTTCGGGCGAGTGTCTTTTAAGCAATGTTTAGTTTTTGTGAACTGGAACATAGTGCAGATTGGGAAAATCACAAACTGTTTAAGAATCTACACCTTCAACCAAGAGGCAAATTAAATGTATTTCATCAAGAGACACTAAATGTCAAGCTTTTCAGTTCATACTTTTAGTGATAGAGAGATTTTCCTACTTTAGTAAAATGCACAGTAACTTGTAGTTGTCATCATTTGAAATGACTTGTTTTTTGTATTACAAACTTTCTGCATTTTTGCGACCAATCTAGAAGACCCTGGATAGCTCAGTCGGTAGAGCATCAGACTTTTAATCTGAGGGTCCAGGATTCAAGTCCCTGTTCACGTGAGAGTCTTTTAAGCAATGTGTCGTTTTAATGAAATGGAACATAGTGCAGAGTGGGAAAATCACAAACTGTTTAAGAATGTACACCTTCAACCAAGAGGCAAATTAAATGTATTTCATCAATAGACACTAAATGTCAAGATTTTCAGATCATACTTTTAGTGATAGCGAGATTTTCCTACTTTAGTAATTGCACAGTAGTTGTCACCATTTGAAATTACTTGTTTTTAATATTACGAAATTTCTGTAGGTTTGCGACTGACTCCAGTAGAGCCTGGTGTTGGTAAAAAATCAGAATCTTAATCTGAGGGGCCAGGGTTCAAGTTTCTGTTCGGGCGAGTGTCTTTTAAGCAATGTGTCGTTTTTGTGAAATGGAACATAGTGCAGAGTGGGAAAATCACAAACTGTTTAAGAATCTACACCTTCAACCAAGAGGCAAATTAAATGTATTTCATCAATAGACACTAAATGTCAAGCTTTTCAGATCATACTTTTAGTGATAGAGAGATTTTCCTACTTTAGTAATTGCACAGTAGTTGTCACCATTTTTAATTACTTGTTTTTAGTATTACGAACTTTCTGTAGGTTTGCGACTGACTCCAGTAGAGCCTGGAGTCGGTAGAGCATCAGATTTTAAATCTGAGGGTCCAGGGTTCAAGTCCCTGTTCGGGCGAGTGCATTTTAAGCAATGTGTCGTTTTCATGAAATGGAACATAGTGCAGAGTGGGAAAATCACAAACTGTTTAAGAATCTACACCTTCAACCAAGAGGCAAATTAAATGTATTTCATCAATAGACACTAAATGTCAAGGTTTTCAGTTCATACTTTTAGTGATCGAGAGATTTTCCTACTTTAGTAAAATGCACAGTAACTAGTAGTTGTCATCATTTGAAATGACTTGTTTTTTGTATTACAAACTTTCTGCATTTTTGCGACCAATCTAGAAGACACTGGATAGCTCAGTCGGTAGAACATCAGACTTTTAATCTGAGGGTCCAGGGTTCAAGTCCTTGATTGGGTGAGTGTCTTTTAAGCAATGTGTCGTTTTTGTGAAATGGAACATAGTGCAGATTGGGAAAATCACAAACTGTTTAAGAATCTACACCTTCAACCAAGAGGCAAATTAAATGTATTTCATCAAGAGACACTAAATGTCAAGCTTTTCAGTTCATACTTTTAGTGATAGAGAGATTTTCCTACTTTAGTAAAATGCACAGTAACTTGTAGTTGTCATCATTTGAAATGACTTGTTTTTTGTATTACAAACTTTCTGCATTTTTGCGACCAATCTAGAAGACCCTGGATAGCTCAGTCGGTAGAGCATCAGACTTTTAATCTGAGGGTCCAGGATTCAAGTCCCTGTTCACGTGAGAGTCTTTTAAGCAATGTGTCGTTTTAATGAAATGGAACATAGTGCAGAGTGGGAAAATCACAAACTGTTTAAGAATGTACACCTTCAACCAAGAGGCAAATTAAATGTATTTCATCAATAGACACTAAATGTCAAGCTTTTCAGATCATACTTTTAGTGATAGAGAGATTTTCCTACTTTAGTAATTGCACAGTAGTTGTCACCATTTGAAATTACTTGTTTTTAGTATTATGAACTTTCTGTAGGTTTGCGACTAACTCCAGTAGAGCCTGAAGTCGGTAGAGCAACAGAATTTTAATCAGAGGGTCCAGGGTTCAAATCCCTGTTCGGGCGAATGTCTTTTAAGCATTGTGTCGTTTTTGTGAAATGGAACATAGTGCAGAGTGGGAAAATCACAAGACCCTCCATAGCTCAGTCGGTAGAACATCAGAATTTTAATCTGAGGGTCCAGGGTTCATGTCTCTGTTCGGGCGAGTGTCTTTTAAGCAATGTTTAGTTTTTGTGAACTGGAACATAGTGCAGATTGGGAAAATCACAAACTGTTTAAGAATGTACACCTTCAACCAAGAGGCAAATTAAATGTATTTCATCAATAGACGCTAAATGTCAAGCTTTTCAGATCATACTTTTAGTGATAGAGAGATTTTCCTACTTTAGTAATTGCACAGTAGTTGTCACCATTTGAAATTACTTGTTTTTAGTATTAAGAACTTTCTGTAAGTTTGTGACTGACTCCAGTAGAGCCTGGAGTCGGTAAAACATCAGAATTTTAATCTGAGGGTCCAGGGTTCAAGTCCCTGTTCGGGCGAGTGTCTTTTAAGCAATGTGTCGTTTTTGTGAAATGGAACATAGTGCAGAGTGGGAAAATCACAAACTGTTTAAGAATCTACACCTTCAACCAAGAGGCAAATTAAATGTATTTCATCAATAGACACTAAATGTCAAGCTTTTCAGTTCATACTTTTAGTGATCGAGAGATTTTCCTACTTTAGTAAAATGCACAGTAACTAGTAGTTGTCATCATTTGAAATGACTTGTTTTTTGTATTACAAACTTTCTGCATTTTTGCGACCAATCTAGAAGACACTGGATAGCTCAGTCGGTAGAACATCAGACTTTTAATCTGAGGGTCCAGGGTTCAAGTCCTTGTTTGGGTGAGTGTCTTTTAAGCAATGCGTCGTTTTTGTGAAAAGGAACATAGTGCAGAGTGGGAAAATCACAAACTGTTTAAGAATGTACACCTTCAACCAAGAGGCAAATTAAATGTATTTCATCAAGAGACACTAAATGTCAAGCTTTTCAGATCATACTTTTAGTGATAGAGAGATTTTCCTACTTTAGTAAAATGCACAGTAACTAGTAGTTGTCACCATTTGAAATTACTTGTTTTTAGTATTATGAACTTTCTGTAGGTTTGCGACTGACTCCAGTAGAGCCTGGAGTCGGTAGAGCATCAGACTTTAAATCTGAGGGTCCAGGGTTCAAGTCCCTGTTCGGGCGAGTGTCTTTTAAGCATTTTGTCGTTTTTGTGAAATGGAACATAGTGCAGAGTGGGAAAATCACAAACTGTTTAAGAATGTACACCTTCAACCAAGAGGCAAATTAAATGTATTTCATCAATAGACACTAAATGTCAAGCTTTTCAGATCATGCTATTAGTGATAGAGAGATTTTCCTACTTTAGTAATTGCATAGTAGTTGTCACCATTTGAAATTACTTGTTTTTAGTATTACGAACTTTCTGTAGGTTTGCGACTAATTCCAGTAGAGCCTGGAGTCGGTAAAACACCAGAATTTTAATCTGAGGGTCCAGGGTTCAAGTCCATGGTCGGGTCAGTGTCTTTTAAGCAATGTGTCGTTTTTGTGAAATGGAACATAGTGCAGAGTGGGAAAATCACAAACTGTTTAAGAATGTACACCTTCAACCAAGAGGCAAATTAAATGTATTTCATCAATAGACGCTAAATGTCAAGCTTTTCAGATCATACTTTTAGTGATAGAGAGATTTTCCTACTTTAGTAATTGCACAGTAGTTGTCACCATTTGAAATTACTTGTTTTTAGTATTAAGAACTTTCTGTAAGTTTGTGACTGACTCCAGTAGAGCCTGGAGTCGGTAAAACATCAGAATTTTAATCTGAGGGTCCAGGGTTCAAGTCCCTGTTCGGGCGAGTGTCTTTTAAGCAATGTGTCGTTTTTGTGAAATGGAACATAGTGCAGAGTGGGAAAATCACAAACTGTTTAAGAATCTACACCTTCAACCAAGAGGCAAATTAAATGTATTTCATCAATAGACACTAAATGTCAAGCTTTTCAGTTCATACTTTTAGTGATCGAGAGATTTTCCTACTTTAGTAAAATGCACAGTAACTAGTAGTTGTCATCATTTGAAATGACTTGTTTTTTGTATTACAAACTTTCTGCATTTTTGCGACCAATCTAGAAGACACTGGATAGCTCAGTCGGTAGAACATCAGACTTTTAATCTGAGGGTCCAGGGTTCAAGTCCTTGTTTGGGTGAGTGTCTTTTAAGCAATGCGTCGTTTTTGTGAAAAGGAACATAGTGCAGAGTGGGAAAATCACAAACTGTTTAAGAATGTACACCTTCAACCAAGAGGCAAATTAAATGTATTTCATCAAGAGACACTAAATGTCAAGCTTTTCAGATCATACTTTTAGTGATAGAGAGATTTTCCTACTTTAGTAAAATGCACAGTAACTAGTAGTTGTCACCATTTGAAATTACTTGTTTTTAGTATTATGAACTTTCTGTAGGTTTGCGACTGACTCCAGTAGAGCCTGGAGTCGGTAGAGCATCAGACTTTAAATCTGAGGGTCCAGGGTTCAAGTCCCTGTTCGGGCGAGTGTCTTTTAAGCATTTTGTCGTTTTTGTGAAATGGAACATAGTGCAGAGTGGGAAAATCACAAACTGTTTAAGAATGTACACCTTCAACCAAGAGGCAAATTAAATGTATTTCATCAATAGACACTAAATGTCAAGCTTTTCAGATCATGCTATTAGTGATAGAGAGATTTTCCTACTTTAGTAATTGCATAGTAGTTGTCACCATTTGAAATTACTTGTTTTTAGTATTACGAACTTTCTGTAGGTTTGCGACTAATTCCAGTAGAGCCTGGAGTCGGTAAAACACCAGAATTTTAATCTGAGGGTCCAGGGTTCAAGTCCATGGTCGGGTCAGTGTCTTTTAAGCAATGTGTCGTTTTTGTGAAATGGAACATAGTGCAGAGTGGGAAAATCACAAACTGTTTAAGAATGTACACCTTCAACCAAGAGGCAAATTAAATGTATTTCATCAATAGACACTAAATGTCAAGCTTTTCAGATAATGCTATTAGTGATAGAGAGATTTTCCTACTTCAGTAATTGCACAGTAGATGTCACCATTTTTAATTACTTGTTTTTAGTATTACGAACCTTCTGTAGGTTTGCGACTGACTCCAGTAGAGCCTGGAGTCGGTAGAGCATCAGACTTTAAATCTGAGGCTTCAGGGTTCAAGTCCCTGTTCGGGCAAGTGCATTTTAAGCAATGTGTCATTTTCATGAAATGGAACATAGTGCAGAGTGGGAAAATCACAAACTGTTCAAGAATGTACACCTTCAACCAAGAGGCAAATTAAATGTATTTCATCAATAGACACTAAATGTCAAGCTTTTCAGATAATGCTATTAGTGATAGAGAGATTTTCCTACTTCAGTAATTGCACAGTAGATGTCACCATTTTTAATTACTTGTTTTTAGTATTACGAACCTTCTGTAGGTTTGCGACTGACTCCAGTAGAGCCTGGAGTCGGTAGAGCATCAGACTTTAAATCTGAGGCTTCAGGGTTCAAGTCCCTGTTCGGGCAAGTGCATTTTAAGCAATGTGTCATTTTCATGAAATGGAACATAGTGCAGAGTGGGAAAATCACAAACTGTTTAAGAATCTACACCTTCAACCAAGAGGCAAATTAAATGTATTTCATCAATAGACACTAAATGTCAAGCTTTTCAGTTCATACTTTTAGTGATCGAGAGATTCTCCTACTTTAGTAAAATGCACAGTAACTAGTAGTTGTCATCATTTGAAATGACTTGTTTTTTGTATTACAAACTTTCTGCATTTTTGCAACCAATCTAGAAGACCCTGGATAGCTCAGTTGGTAGAACATCAGACTTTAAATTTGAGGGTCCAGGGTTCAAGTCCCTGTTTGGGCGAGTGTCATTTAAGCAATGTGTCGTTTTTGTGAAATGGAACATAGTGCAGAGTGGGAAAATCACTAACTGCTTAAGAATGTACACCTTCAACCAAGAGGCAAATTAAATGTATTTCATCAATAGACACTAAATGTCAAGCTTTTCAGATAATGCTATTAGTGATAGAGAGATTTTCCTACTTTAGTAATTGCACAGTAGTTGTCACTATTTGAAATTACTTGTTTTTAGTATTACGAAATTTCTGTAGGTTTGCGACTAATTCCAGTAGAGCCTGGAGTCGGTAGAGCAACAGAATTTTAATCTGAGGGTCCAGGGTTCAAGTCCCTGTTCGGGCGAATGTCTTTTAAGCATTGTGTCATTTTTGTGAAATGGAACATAGTGCAGAGTGGGAAAATCACAAACTGTTTAAGAATCTACACCTTCAACCAAGAGGCAAATTAAATGTATTTCATCAAGAGACACTAAATGTCAAACTTTTCAGTTCATACTTTTAGTGATCGAGAGATTTTCCTACTTTAGTAAAATGCACAGTAACTAGTAGTTGTCATCATTTGAAATGACTTGTTTTTTGTATTACAAACTTTCTGCATTTTTGCGACCAATCTAGAAGACCTTCGATAGCTCAGTCGGTAGAACATCAGACTTTTAATCTGAGGGTCAAGGGTTTGAAGTCCCTGTTCAGGCGAGTGTCTTTTAAGCAATGTCTCGTTTCTATGAAATGGAACATAGTGCAGAGTGGGAAAATCACAAACTGTTTAAGAATGTACACCTTCAACCAAGAGGCAAATTAAATGTATTTCATCAATAGACACTAAATGTCAAGCTTTTCAGATCATACTTTTAGTGATAGAGAGATTTTCCTACTTTAGTAATTGCACAGTAGTTGTCACCATTTGAAATTACTTGTTTTTAGTATTATGAACTTTCTGTAGGTTTGCGACTAACTCCAGTAGAGCCTGAAGTCGGTAGAGCAACAGAATTTTAATCAGAGGGTCCAGGGTTCAAGTCCCTGTTCGGGCGAATGTCTTTTAAGCATTGTGTCGTTTTTGTGAAATGGAACATAGTGCAGAGTGGGAAAATCACAAGACCCTCCATAGCTCAGTCGGTAGAACATCAGAATTTTAATCTGAGGGTCCAGGGTTCATGTCTCTGTTCAGGCGAGTGTCTTTTAAGCAATGTTTAGTTTTTGTGAACTGGAACATAGTGCAGATTGGGAAAATCACAAACTGTTTAAGAATCTACACCTTCAACCAAGAGGCAAATTAAATGTATTTCATCAAGAGACACTAAATGTCAAGCTTTTCAGTTCATACTTTTAGTGATAGAGAGATTTTCCTACTTTAGTAAAATGCACAGTAACTTGTAGTTGTCATCATTTGAAATGACTTGTTTTTTGTATTACAAACTTTCTGCATTTTTGCGACCAATCTAGAAGACCCTGGATAGCTCAGTCGGTAGAGCATCAGACTTTTAATCTGAGGGTCCAGGATTCAAGTCCCTGTTCACGTGAGAGTCTTTTAAGCAATGTGTCGTTTTAATGAAATGGAACATAGTGCAGAGTGGGAAAATCACAAACTGTTTAAGAATGTACACCTTCAACCAAGAGGCAAATTAAATGTATTTCATCAATAGACACTAAATGTCAAGATTTTCAGATCATACTTTTAGTGATAGCGAGATTTTCCTACTTTAGTAATTGCACAGTAGTTGTCACCATTTGAAATTACTTGTTTTTAATATTACGAAATTTCTGTAGGTTTGCGACTGACTCCAGTAGAGCCTGGTGTTGGTAAAAAATCAGAATCTTAATCTGAGGGGCCAGGGTTCAAGTTTCTGTTCGGGCGAGTGTCTTTTAAGCAATGTGTCGTTTTTGTGAAATGGAACATAGTGCAGAGTGGGAAAATCACAAACTGTTTAAGAATCTACACCTTCAACCAAGAGGCAAATTAAATGTCTTTCATCAATAGACACTAAATGTCAAGCTTTTCAGATAATGCTATTAGTGATAGAGAGATTTTCCTACTTCAGTAATTGCACAGTAGATGTCACCATTTTTAATTACTTGTTTTTAGTATTACGAACCTTCTGTAGGTTTGCGACTGACTCCAGTAGAGCCTGGAGTCGGTAGAGCATCAGACTTTAAATCTGAGGCTTCAGGGTTCAAGTCCCTGTTCGGGCAAGTGCATTTTAAGCAATGTGTCATTTTCATGAAATGGAACATAGTGCAGAGTGGGAAAATCACAAACTGTTTAAGAATCTACACCTTCAACCAAGAGGCAAATTAAATGTATTTCATCAATAGACACTAAATGTCAAGCTTTTCAGTTCATACTTTTAGTGATCGAGAGATTCTCCTACTTTAGTAAAATGCACAGTAACTAGTAGTTGTCATCATTTGAAATGACTTGTTTTTTGTATTACAAACTTTCTGCATTTTTGCAACCAATCTAGAAGACCCTGGATAGCTCAGTTGGTAGAACATCAGACTTTAAATTTGAGGGTCCAGGGTTCAAGTCCCTGTTTGGGCGAGTGTCATTTAAGCAATGTGTCGTTTTTGTGAAATGGAACATAGTGCAGAGTGGGAAAATCACTAACTGCTTAAGAATGTACACCTTCAACCAAGAGGCAAATTAAATGTATTTCATCAATAGACACTAAATGTCAAGCTTTTCAGATAATGCTATTAGTGATAGAGAGATTTTCCTACTTTAGTAATTGCACAGTAGTTGTCACTATTTGAAATTACTTGTTTTTAGTATTACGAAATTTCTGTAGGTTTGCGACTAATTCCAGTAGAGCCTGGAGTCGGTAGAGCAACAGAATTTTAATCTGAGGGTCCAGGGTTCAAGTCCCTGTTCGGGCGAATGTCTTTTAAGCATTGTGTCATTTTTGTGAAATGGAACATAGTGCAGAGTGGGAAAATCACAAACTGTTTAAGAATCTACACCTTCAACCAAGAGGCAAATTAAATGTATTTCATCAAGAGACACTAAATGTCAAACTTTTCAGTTCATACTTTTAGTGATCGAGAGATTTTCCTACTTTAGTAAAATGCACAGTAACTAGTAGTTGTCATCATTTGAAATGACTTGTTTTTTGTATTACAAACTTTCTGCATTTTTGTGACCAATCTAGAAGACCTTCGATAGCTCAGTCGGTAGAACATCAGACTTTTAATCTGAGGGTCAAGGGTTTGAAGTCCCTGTTCAGGCGAGTGTCTTTTAAGCAATGTCTCGTTTCTATGAAATGGAACATAGTGCAGAGTGGGAAAATCACAAACTGTTTAAGAATGTACACCTTCAACCAAGAGGCAAATTAAATGTATTTCATCAATAGACACTAAATGTCAAGCTTTTCAGATCATACTTTTAGTGATAGAGAGATTTTCCTACTTTAGTAATTGCACAGTAGTTGTCACCATTTGAAATTACTTGTTTTTAGTATTATGAACTTTCTGTAGGTTTGCGACTAACTCCAGTAGAGCCTGAAGTCGGTAGAGCAACAGAATTTTAATCAGAGGGTCCAGGGTTCAAGTCCCTGTTCGGGCGAATGTCTTTTAAGCATTGTGTCGTTTTTGTGAAATGGAACATAGTGCAGAGTGGGAAAATCACAAGACCCTCCATAGCTCAGTCGGTAGAACATCAGAATTTTAATCTGAGGGTCCAGGGTTCATGTCTCTGTTCGGGCGAGTGTCTTTTAAGCAATGTTTAGTTTTTGTGAACTGGAACATAGTGCAGATTGGGAAAATCACAAACTGTTTAAGAATCTACACCTTCAACCAAGAGGCAAATTAAATGTATTTCATCAAGAGACACTAAATGTCAAGCTTTTCAGTTCATACTTTTAGTGATAGAGAGATTTTCCTACTTTAGTAAAATGCACAGTAACTTGTAGTTGTCATCATTTGAAATGACTTGTTTTTTGTATTACAAACTTTCTGCATTTTTGCGACCAATCTAGAAGACCCTGGATAGCTCAGTCGGTAGAGCATCAGACTTTTAATCTGAGGGTCCAGGATTCAAGTCCCTGTTCACGTGAGAGTCTTTTAAGCAATGTGTCGTTTTAATGAAATGGAACATAGTGCAGAGTGGGAAAATCACAAACTGTTTAAGAATGTACACCTTCAACCAAGAGGCAAATTAAATGTATTTCATCAATAGACACTAAATGTCAAGATTTTCAGATCATACTTTTAGTGATAGCGAGATTTTCCTACTTTAGTAATTGCACAGTAGTTGTCACCATTTGAAATTACTTGTTTTTAATATTACCAAATTTCTGTAGGTTTGCGACTGACTCCAGTAGAGCCTGGTGTTGGTAAAAAATCAGAATCTTAATCTGAGGGGCCAGGGTTCAAGTTTCTGTTCGGGCGAGTGTCTTTTAAGCAATGTGTCGTTTTTGTGAAATGGAACATAGTGCAGAGTGGGAAAATCACAAACTGTTTAAGAATCTACACCTTCAACCAAGAGGCAAATTAAATGTATTTCATCAATAGACACTAAATGTCAAGCTTTTCAGATCATACTTTTAGTGATAGAGAGATTTTCCTACTTTAGTAATTGCACAGTAGTTGTCACCATTTTTAATTACTTGTTTTTAGTATTACGAACTTTCTGTAGGTTTGCGACTGACTCCAGTAGAGCCTGGAGTCGGTAGAGCATCAGATTTTAAATCTGAGGGTCCAGGGTTCAAGTCCCTGTTCGGGCGAGTGCATTTTAAGCAATGTGTCGTTTTCATGAAATGGAACATAGTGCAGAGTGGGAAAATCACAAACTGTTTAAGAATCTACACCTTCAACCAAGAGGCAAATTAAATGTATTTCATCAATAGACACTAAATGTCAAGGTTTTCAGTTCATACTTTTAGTGATCGAGAGATTTTCCTACTTTAGTAAAATGCACAGTAACTAGTAGTTGTCATCATTTGAAATGACTTGTTTTTTGTATTACAAACTTTCTGCATTTTTGCGACCAATCTAGAAGACACTGGATAGCTCAGTCGGTAGAACATCAGACTTTTAATCTGAGGGTCCAGGGTTCAAGTCCTTGATTGGGTGAGTGTCTTTTAAGCAATGTGTCGTTTTTGTGAAATGGAACATAGTGCAGATTGGGAAAATCACAAACTGTTTAAGAATCTACACCTTCAACCAAGAGGCAAATTAAATGTATTTCATCAAGAGACACTAAATGTCAAGCTTTTCAGTTCATACTTTTAGTGATAGAGAGATTTTCCTACTTTAGTAAAATGCACAGTAACTTGTAGTTGTCATCATTTGAAATGACTTGTTTTTTGTATTACAAACTTTCTGCATTTTTGCGACCAATCTAGAAGACCCTGGATAGCTCAGTCGGTAGAGCATCAGACTTTTAATCTGAGGGTCCAGGATTCAAGTCCCTGTTCACGTGAGAGTCTTTTAAGCAATGTGTCGTTTTAATGAAATGGAACATAGTGCAGAGTGGGAAAATCACAAACTGTTTAAGAATGTACACCTTCAACCAAGAGGCAAATTAAATGTATTTCATCAATAGACACTAAATGTCAAGATTTTCAGATCATACTTTTAGTGATAGCGAGATTTTCCTACTTTAGTAATTGCACAGTAGTTGTCACCATTTGAAATTACTTGTTTTTAATATTACGAAATTTCTGTAGGTTTGCGACTGACTCCAGTAGAGCCTGGTGTTGGTAAAAAATCAGAATCTTAATCTGAGGGGCCAGGGTTCAAGTTTCTGTTCGGGCGAGTGTCTTTTAAGCAATGTGTCGTTTTTGTGAAATGGAACATAGTGCAGAGTGGGAAAATCACAAACTGTTTAAGAATGTACACCTTCAACCAAGAGGCAAATTAAATGTATTTCATCAATAGACACTAAATGTCAAGCTTTTCAGATCATACTTTTAGTGATAGAGAGATTTTCCTACTTTAGTAATTGCACAGTAGTTGTCACCATTTTTAATTACTTGTTTTTAGTATTACGAACTTTCTGTAGGTTTGCGACTGACTCCAGTAGAGCCTCGAGTCGGTAGAGCATCAGATTGTAAATCTGAGGGTCCAGGGTTCAAGTCCCTGTTCGGGCGAGTGCATTTTAAGCAATGTGTCGTTTTCATGAAATGGAACATAGTGCAGAGTGGGAAAATCACAAACTGTTTAAGAATCTACACCTTCAACCAAGAGGCAAATTAAATGTATTTCATCAATAGACACTAAATGTCAAGGTTTTCAGTTCATACTTTTAGTGATCGAGAGATTTTCCTACTTTAGTAAAATGCACAGTAACTAGTAGTTGTCATCATTTGAAATGACTTGTTTTTTGTATTACAAACTTTCTGCATTTTTGCGACCAATCTAGAAGACACTGGATAGCTCAGTCGGTAGAACATCAGACTTTTAATCTGAGGGTCCAGGGTTCAAGTCCTTGATTGGGTGAGTGTCTTTTAAGCAATGTGTCGTTTTTGTGAAATGGAACATAGTGCAGAGTGGGAAAATCACAAACTGTTTAAGAATGTACACCTTCAACCAAGAGGCAAATTAAATGTATTTCATCAAGAGACACTAAATGTCAAGCTTTTCAATTAATACTTTTAGTGATAGAGAGATTTTCCTACTTTAGTAAAATGCACAGTAACTAGTAGTTGTCACCATTTGAAATTACTTGTTTTTAGTATTACGAACTTTCTGTAGGTTTGCGACTGACTCCAGTAGATCCTGGAGTCGGTAGATCATCAGACTTTAAATTTGAGGGTCCAGGGTTCAAGTCCCTGTTCGGGCGAGTGTCATTTAAGCAATGTGTCGTTTTTGTGAAATGGAACATAGTGCAGAGTGGGAAAATCACAAACTGTTTAAGAATCTACACCTTCAACCAAGAGGCAAATTAAATGTATTTCATCAATAGACACTAAATGTTAAGCTTTTCAGATCATACTTTTAGTGATAGAGAGATTTTCCTACTTTAGTAATTGCACAGTAACTAGTAGTTGTCATCATTTGAAATGACTTGTTTTTTGTATTACAAACTTTCTGCATTTTGGCGACCAATCTAGAAGACCCTGGATAGCTCAGTCGGTAGAGCATCAGACTTTTAATCTGAGGGTCCAGGATTCAAGTCCCTGTTCGCGTGAGTGTCTTTTAAGCAATGTGTCGTTTTCATGAAATGGAACATAGTGCAGAGTGGGAAAATCACAAACTGTTTAAGAATGTACACCTTCAACCAAGAGGCAAATTAAATGTATTTCATCAATAGACACTAAATGTCAAGCTTTTCAGTTCATACTTTTAGTGATCGAGAGATTTTCCTACTTTAGTAAAATGCACAGTAACTAGTAGTTGTCATCATTTGAAATGACTTGTTTTTTGTATTACAAACTTTCTGCATTTTTGCGACCAATCTAGAAGACACTGGATAGCTCAGTCGGTAGAACATCAGACTTTTAATCTGAGAGTCCAGGGTTCAAGTCCTTGTTTGGGTGAGTGTCTTTTAAGCAATGCGTCGTTTTTGTGAAAAGGAACATAGTGCAGAGTGGGAAAATCACAAACTGTTTAAGAATGTACACCTTCAACCAAGAGGCAAATTAAATGTATTTCATCAAGAGACACTAAATGTCAAGCTTTTCAGATTATACTTTTAGTGATAGAGAGATTTTCCTATTTTAGTAAAATGCACAGTAACTAGTAGTTGTCACCATTTGAAATTACTTGTTTTTAGTATTATGAACTTTCTGTAGGTTTGCGACTGACTCCAGTAGAGCCTGGAGTCGGTAGAGCATCAGACTTTAAATCTGAGGGTCCAGGGTTCAAGTCCCTGTTCGGGCGAGTGTCTTTTAAGCATTGTGTCATTTTTGTGAAATGGAACATAGTGCAGAGTGGGAAAATCACAAACTGTTTAAGAATGTACACCTTCAACCAAGAGGCAAATTAAATGTATTTCATCAATAGACACTAAATGTCAAGCTTTTCAGATCATGCTATTAGTGATAGAGAGATTTTCCTACTTTAGTAATTGCATAGTAGTTGTCACCATTTGAAATTACTTGTTTTTAGTATTACAAACTTTCTGTAGGTTTGCGACTAATTCCAGTAGAGCCTGGAGTCGGTAAAACACCAGAATTTTAATCTGAGGGTCCAGGGTTCAAGTCCCTGGTCGGGTGAGTGTCTTTTAAGCAATGTGTCGTTTTTGTGAAATGGAACATAGTGCAGAGTGGGAAAATCACAAACTGTTTAAGAATGTACACCTTCAACCAAGAGGCAAATTAAATGTATTTCATCAATAGACACTAAATGTCAAGCTTTTCAGATAATGCTATTAGTGATAGAGAGATTTTCCTACTTCAGTAATTGCACAGTAGATGTCACCATTTTTAATTACTTGTTTTTAGTATTACGAACTTTCTGTAGGTTTGCGACTGACTCCAGTAGAGCCTGGAGTCGGTAGAGCATCAGACTTTAAATCTGAGGCTTCAGGGTTCAAGTCCCTGTTCGGGCAAGTGCATTTTAAGCAATGTGTCATTTTTGTGAAATGGAACATAGTGCAGAGTGGGAAAATCACAAACTGTTTAAGAATCTACACCTTCAACCAAGAGGCAAATTAAATGTATTTCATCAAGAGACACTAAATGTCAAGCTTTTCAGTTCATACTTTTAGTGATCGAGAGATTCTCCTACTTTAGTAAAATGCACAGTAACTAGTAGTTGTCATCATTTGAAATGACTTGTTTTTTGTATTACAAACTTTCTGCATTTTTGCAACCAATCTAGAAGACCCTGGATAGCTCAGTCGGTAGAACATCAGACTTTTAATCTGAGGGTCCAGGGTTCAAGTCCTTGTTTGGGTGTGTGTCTTTTAAGCAATGCGTCGTTTTTGTGAAATGGAACATAGTGCAGAGTTGGAAAATCACAAACTGTTTAAGAATCTACACCTTCAACCAAGAGGCAAATTAAATGTATTTCATCAATAGACACTAAATGTCAAGCTTTTCAGTTCATACTTTTAGTGATCGAGAGATTCTCCTACTTTAGTAAAATGCACAGTAACTAGTAGTTGTCATCATTTGAAATGACTTGTTTTTTGTATTACAAACTTTCTGCATTTTTGCGATCAATCTAGAAGACCCTGGATAGCTCAGTCGGTAAAACATCAGACTTTTAATCTGAGGGTCCAGGGTTCAAGTCCTTGTTTGGGTGTGTGTCTTTTAAGCAATGCGTCGTTTTTGTGAAATGGAACATAGTGCAGAGTGGGAAAATCACAAACTGTTTAAGAATGTACACCTTCAACCAAGAGGCAAATTAAATGTATTTCATCAAGAGACACTAAATGTCAAGCTTTTCAATTCATACTTTTAGTGATAGAGAGATTTTCCTACTTTAGTAAAATGCACAGTAACTAGTAGTTGTCACCATTTGAAATTACTTGTTTTTAGTATTACGAACTTTCTGTAGGTTTGCGACTGACTCCAGTAAAGCCTGGAGTCGGTAAAACATCAGAATTTTAATTTGAGGGTCCAGGGTTCAAGTCCCTGTTCGGGCGAGTGTCTTTTAAGCAATGTGTCATTTTTGTGAAATGGAACATAGTGCAGAGTGGGAAAATCACAAACTGTTTAAGAATCTACACCTTCAACCAAGAGGCAAATTAAATGTATTTCATCAAGAGACACTAAATGTCAAGCTTTTCAGTTCATACTTTTAGTGATAGAGAGATTTTCCTACTTTAGTAAAATGCACAGTAACTAGTAGTTGTCATCATTTGAAATGACTTGTTTTTTGTATTACAAACTTTCTGTAGGTTTGCGACTAATTCCAGTAGAGCCTGGAGTCGGTAAAACACCAGAATTTTAATCTGAGGGTCCAGGGTTCAAGTCCCTGGTCGGGTGAGTGTCTTTTAAGCAATGTGTCGTTTTTGTGAAATGGAACATAGTGCAGAGTGGGAAAATCACAAACTGTTTAAGAATGTACACCTTCAACCAAGAGGCAAATTAAATGTATTTCATCAATAGACACTAAATGTCAAGCTTTTCAGATAATGCTATTAGTGATAGAGAGATTTTCCTACTTCAGTAATTGCACAGTAGATGTCACCATTTTTAATTACTTGTTTTTAGTATTACGAACTTTCTGTAGGTTTGCGACTGACTCCAGTAGAGCCTGGAGTCGGTAGAGCATCAGACTTTAAATCTGAGGCTTCAGGGTTCAAGTCCCTGTTCGGGCAAGTGCATTTTAAGCAATGTGTCATTTTCATGAAATGGAACATAGTGCAGAGTGGGAAAATCACAAACTGTTTAAGAATCTACACCTTCAACCAAGAGGCAAATTAAATGTATTTCATCAATAGACACTAAATGTCAAGCTTTTCAGTTCATACTTTTAGTGATCGAGAGATTCTCCTACTTTAGTAAAATGCACAGTAACTAGTAGTTGTCATCATTTGAAATGACTTGTTTTTTGTATTACAAACTTTCTGCATTTTTGCAACCAATCTAGAAGACCCTGGATAGCTCAGTCGGTAGAACATCAGACTTTTAATCTGAGGGTCCAGGGTTCAAGTCCTTGTTTGGGTGTGTGTCTTTTAAGCAATGCGTCGTTTTTGTGAAATGGAACATAGTGCAAAGTGGGAAAATCACAAACTGTTTAAGAATGTACACCTTCAACCAAGAGGCATATTAAATGTATTTCATCAAGAGACACTAAATGTCAAGCTTTTCAATTCATACTTTTAGTGATAGAGAGATTTTCCTACTTTAGTAAAATGCACAGTAACTAGTAGTTGTCACCATTTGAAATTACTTGTTTTTAGTATTACGAACTTTCTGTAGGTTTGCGACTGACTCCAGTAAAGCCTGGAGTCGGTAAAACATCAGAATTTTAATCTGAGGGTCCAGGGTTCAAGTCCCTGTTCGGGCGAGTGTCTTTTAAGCAATGTGTCGTTTTTGTGAAATGGAACATAGTGCAGAGTGGGAAAATCACAAACTGTTTAAGAATCTACACCTTCAACCAAGAGGCAAATTAAATGTATTTCATCAAGAGACACTAAATGTCAAGCTTTTCAGTTCATACTTTTAGTGATAGAGAGATTTTCCTACTTTAGTAAAATGCACAGTAACTAGTAGTTGTCATCATTTGAAATGACTTGTTTTTTGTATTACAAACTTTCTGCATTTTTGCGACCAATCTAGAAGACCCTGGATAGCTCAGTCGGTAGAGCATCAGCCTTTTAATCTGAGGGTCCAGGGTCCCTCTTCGGTTGGGTGTCTTTTAAGCAATGGGTCGTTCTTGTGAAATGGAACATAGTGCAGAGTGGGAAAATCACAAACTGTTTAAGAATATAAACCTTCAACCAAGAGGCAAATTAAATGTATTTCATCAATAGACACTAAATGTCAAGCTTTTCAGATCACACTTTTAGTGATAGAGAGATTTTCCTACTTTAGTAATTGCACAGTAGTTGTCACCATTTGAAAGTACTTGTTTTTAGTATTACGAACTTTCTGTAGGTTTGCGACTAATTCCAGTAGAACCTGGAGACGGTGCATAGTGCAGAGTGGGAAAATCACAAACTGTTTAAGAATCTACACCTTCAACCAAGAGGCAAATTAAATGTATTTCATCAAGAGACACTAAATGTCAAGCTTTTCAGTTCATACTTTTAGTGATAGCGAGATTTTCCTACTTTAGTAAAATGCACAGTAAGTAGTAGTTGTCATCATTTGAAATGACTTGTTTTTTGTATTACAAACTTTCTGCATTTTTGCAACCGATCTACAAGAGTTAGGATAGCTCAGTCGGTAGAGCATCAGACTTTTAATCTGATGGTCCAGGGTTCAAGTCTCTGTTCGGGTGAGTGTCTTTTAAGCAATGTGTCATTTTTGTGAAATGGAACATAGTGCAGAGTGGGAAAATCACAAACTGTTTAAGAATGTACACCTTCAACCAAGAGGCAAATTAAATGTATTTCATCAATAGACGCTAAATGTCAAGCTTTTCAGATCATACTTTTAGTGATAGAGAGATTTTCCTACTTTAGTAATTGCACAGTAGTTGTCACCATTTGAAATTACTTGTTTTTAGTATTACAAACTTTCTGTAGGTTTGTGATTGACTCCAGTAGAGCCTGGAGTCGGTAAAACATCTGAATTTTAATCTGAGGGTCCAGGGTTCAAGTCCCTGTTCGGGCGAGTGTCTTTTAAGCAATGTGTCCTTTTTGTGAAATGGAACATAGTGCAGAGTGGGAAAATCACAAACTGTTTAAGAATCTACACCTTCAACCAAGAAGCAAATTAAATGTATTTCATCAAGAGACACTAAATGTTAAGCTTTTCAGATCATACTTTTAGTGATTGAGAGATTTTCCTACTTTAGTAATTGCACAGTAGTTGTCACCATTTGAAATTACTTGTTTTTAGTATTACGAACTTTCTGTAGGTTTGCGACTAACTCCAGTAGAGCCTGGAGTCGGTAAAGCAACAGAATTTTAATCTGAGGGTCCAGGGTTCAAGTCCCTGTTCAGGCGAATGTCTTTTAAGCATTGTGTCGTTTTTGTGAAATGGAACATAGTGCAGAGTGGGAAAATCACAAACTGTTTAAGAATCTACACCTTCAACCAAGAGGCAAATTAAATGTATTTCATCAAGAGACACTAAATGTCAAGCTTTTCAGTTCATACTTTTAGTGATCGAGAGATTCTCCTACTTTAGTAAAATGCACAGTAACTAGTAGTTGTCATCATTTGAAATGACTTGTTTTTTGTATTACAAACTTTCTGCATTTTTGCAACCAATCTAGAAGACCCTGGATAGCTCAGTCGGTAGAACATCAGACTTTTAATCTGAGGGTCCAGGGTTCAAGTCCTTGTTTGGGTGTGTGTCTTTTAAGCAATGCGTCGTTTTTGTGAAATGGAACATAGTGCAGAGTGGGAAAATCACAAACTGTTTAAGAATGTACACCTTCAACCAAGAGGCAAATTAAATGTATTTCATCAAGAGACACTAAATGTCAAGCTTTTTAATTCATACTTTTAGTGATAGAGAGATTTTCCTACTTTAGTAAAATGCACAGTAACTAGTAGTTGTCACCATTTGAAATTACTTGTTTTTAGTATTACGAACTTTCTGTAGGTTTGCGACTGACTCCAGTAAAGCCTGGAGTCGGTAAAACATCAGAATTTTAATCTGAGGGTCCAGGGTTCAAGTCCCTGTTCGGGCGAGTGTCTTTTAAGCAATGTGTCGTTTTTGTGAAATGGAACATAGTGCAGAGTGGGAAAATCACAAACTGTTTAAGAATCTACACCTTCAACCAAGAGGCAAATTAAATGTATTTCATCAAGAGACACTAAATGTCAAGCTTTTCAGTTCATACTTTTAGTGATCGAGAGATTCTCCTACTTTAGTAAAATGCACAGTAACTAGTAGTTGTCATCATTTGAAATGACTTGTTTTTTGTATTACAAACTTTCTGCATTTTTGCAACCAATCTAGAAGACCCTGGATAGCTCAGTCGGTAGAACATCAGACTTTTAATCTGAGGGTCCAGGGTTTAAGTCCTTGTTTGGGTGTGTGTCTTTTAAGCAATGCGTCATTTTTGTGAAATGGAACATAGTGCAGAGTTGGAAAATCACAAACTGTTTAAGAATCTACACCTTCAACCAAGAGGCAAATTAAATGTATTTCATCAAGAGACACTAAATGTCAAGCTTTTCAGTTCATACTTTTAGTGATCGAGAGATTCTCCTACTTTAGTAAAATGCACAGTAACTAGTAGTTGTCATCATTTGAAATGACTTGTTTTTTGTATTACAAACTTTCTGCATTTTTGCAACCAATCTAGAAGACCCTGGATAGCTCAGTCGGTAGAACATCAGCCTTTTAATCTGAGGGTCCAGGGTTCAAGTCCCTCTTCAGTTGGGTGTCTTTTAAGCAATGGGTCGTTCTTGTGAAATGGAACATAGTGCAGAGTGGGAAAATCACAAACTGTTTAAGAATATAGACCTTCAACCAAGAGGCAAATTAAATGTATTTCATCAATAGACACTAAATGTCAAGCTTTTCAGATCACACTTTTAGTGATAGAGAGATTTTCCTACTTTAGTAATTGCACAGTAGTTGTCACCATTTGAAAGTACTTGTTTTTAGTATTACGAACTTTCTGTAGGTTTGCGACTAATTCCAGTAGAGCCTGGAGACGGTGCATAGTGCAGAGTGGGAAAATCACAAACTGTTTAAGAATCTACACCTTCAACCAAGAGGCAAATTAAATGTATTTCATCAATAGACACTAAATGTTAAGCTTTTCAGATCATACTTTTAGTGATAGAGAGATTTTCCTACTTTAGTAATTGCACAGTAACTAGTAGTTGTCATCATTTGAAATGACTTGTTTTTTGTATTACAAACTTTCTGCATTTTGGCGACCAATCTAGAAGACCCTGGATAGCTCAGTCGGTAGAGCATCAGACTTTTAATCTGAGGGTCCAGGATTCAAGTACCTGTTCGCGTGAGTGTCTTTTAAGAAAGGTGTCGTTTTCATGAAATGGAACATAGTGCAGAGTGGGAAAATCACAAACTGTTTAAGAATGTACACCTTCAACCAAGAGGCAAATTAAATGTATTTCATCAATAGACACTAAATGTCAAGCTTTTCAGTTCATACTTTTAGTGATCGAGAGATTTTCCTACTTTAGTAAAATGCACAGTAACTAGTAGTTGTCATCATTTGAAATGACTTGTTTTTTGTATTACAAACTTTCTGCATTTTTGCGATCAATCTAGAAGACAGTGGATAGCTCAGTTGGTAGAACATCAGACTTTTAATCTGAGGGTCCAGGGTTCAAGTCCTTGTTTGGGTGAGTGTCTTTTAAGCAATGCGTCGTTTTTGTGAAAAGGAACATAGTGCAGAGTGGGAAAATCACAAACTGTTTAAGAATGTACACCTTCAACCAAGAGGCAAATTAAATGTATTTCATCAAGAGACACTAAATGTCAAGCTTTTCAGATCATACTTTTAGTGATAGAGAGATTTTCCTACTTTAGTAAAATGCACAGTAACTAGTAGTTGTCACCATTTGAAATTACTTGTTTTTAGTATTATGAACTTTCTGTAGGTTTGCGACTGACTCCAGTAGAGCCTGGAGTCGGTAGAGCATCAGACTTTAAATCTGAGGGTCCAGGGTTCAAGTCCCTGTTCAGGCGAGTGTCTTTTAAGCATTTTGTCGTTTTTGTGAAATGGAACATAGTGCAGAGTGGGAAAATCACAAACTGTTTAAGAATGTACACCTTCAACCAAGAGGCAAATTAAATGTATTTCATCAATAGACACTAAATGTCAAGCTTTTCAGATCATGCTATTAGTGATAGAGAGATTTTCCTACTTTAGTAATTGCATAGTAGTTGTCACCATTTGAAATTACTTGTTTTTAGTATTACGAACTTTCTGTAGGTTTGCGACTAATTCCAGTAGAGCCTGGAGTCGGTAAAACACCAGAATTTTAATCTGAGGGTCCAGGGTTCAAGTCCCTGGTCGGGTGAGTGTCTTTTAAGCAATGTGTCGTTTTTGTGAAATGGAACATAGTGCAGAGTGGGAAAATCACAAACTGTTTAAGAATGTACACCTTCAACCAAGAGGCAAATTAAATGTATTTCATCAATAGACACTAAATGTCAAGCTTTTCAGATAATGCTATTAGTGATAGAGAGATTTTCCTACTTCAGTAATTGCACAGTAGATGTCACCATTTTTAATTACTTGTTTTTAGTATTACGAACTTTCTGTAGGTTTGCGACTGACTCCAGTAGAGCCTGGAGTCGGTAGAGCATCAGACTTTAAATCTGAGGCTTCAGGGTTCAAGTCCCTGTTCGGGCAAGTGCATTTTAAGCAATGTGTCATTTTCATGAAATGGAACATAGTGCAGAGTGGGAAAATCACAAACTGTTTAAGAATGTACACCTTCAACCAAGAGGCAAATTAAATGTATTTCATCAATAGACACTAAATGTCAAGCTTTTCAGTTCATACTTTTAGTGATCGAGAGATTCTCCTACTTTAGTAAAATGCACAGTAACTAGTAGTTGTCATCATTTGAAATGACTTGCTTTTTGTATTACAAACTTTCTGCATTTTTGCAACCAATCTAGAAGACCCTGGATAGCTCAGTCGGTAGAACATCAGACTTTTAATCTGAGGGTCCAGGGTTCAAGCCCTTGTTGGGGTGTGTGTCTTTTAAGCAATGCGTCGTTTTTGTGAAATGGAACATAGTGCAAAGTGGGAAAATCACAAACTGTTTAAGAATGTACACCTTCAACCAAGAGGCATATTAAATGTATTTCATCAAGAGACACTAAATGTCAAGCTTTTCAATTCATACTTTTAGTGATAGAGAGATTTTCCTACTTTAGTAAAATGCACAGTAACTAGTAGTTGTCACCATTTGAAATTACTTGTTTTTAGTATTACGAACTTTCTGTAGGTTTGCGACTGACTCCAGTAAAGCCTGGAGTCGGTAAAACATCAGAATTTTAATCTGAGGGTCCAGGGTTCAAGTCCCTGTTCGGGCGAGTGTCTTTTAAGCAATGTGTCGTTTTTGTGAAATGGAACATAGTGCAGAGTGGGAAAATCACAAACTGTTTAAGAATCTACACCTTCAACCAAGAGGCAAATTAAATGTATTTCATCAAGAGACACTAAATGTCAAGCTTTTCAGTTCATACTTTTAGTGATAGAGAGATTTTCCTACTTTAGTAAAATGCACAGTAACTAGTAGTTGTCATCATTTGAAATGACTTGTTTTTTGTATTACAAACTTTCTGCATTTTTGCGACCAATCTAGAAGACCCTGGATAGCTCAGTCGGTAGAGCATCAGCCTTTTAATCTGAGGGTCCAGGGTCCCTCTTCGGTTGGGTGTCTTTTAAGCAATGGGTCGTTCTTGTGAAATGGAACATAGTGCAGAGTGGGAAAATCACAAACTGTTTAAGAATATAAACCTTCAACCAAGAGGCAAATTAAATGTATTTCATCAATAGACACTAAATGTCAAGCTTTTCAGATCACACTTTTAGTGATAGAGAGATTTTCCTACTTTAGTAATTGCACAGTAGTTGTCACCATTTGAAAGTACTTGTTTTTAGTATTACGAACTTTCTGTAGGTTTGCGACTAATTCCAGTAGAGCCTGGAGACGGTGCATAGTGCAGAGTGGGAAAATCACAAACTGTTTAAGAATCTACACCTTCAACCAAGAGGCAAATTAAATGTATTTCATCAAGAGACACTAAATGTCAAGCTTTTCAGTTCATACTTTTAGTGATAGAGAGATTTTCCTACTTTAGTAAAATGCACAGTAAGTAGTAGTTGTCATCATTTGAAATGACTTGTTTTTTGTATTACAAACTTTCTGCATTTTTGCAACCGATCTACAAGAGTTAGGATAGCTCAGTCGGTAGAGCATCAGACTTTTAATCTGAGGGTCCAGGGTTCAAGTCTCTGTTCTGGCGAGTGTCTTTTAAGCAATGTGTCATTTTTGTGAAATGGAACATAGTGCAGAGTGGGAAAATCACAAACTGTTTAAGAATGTACACCTTCAACCAAGAGGCAAATTAAATGTATTTCATCAATAGACGCTAAATGTCAAGCTTTTCAGATCATACTTTTAGTGATAGAGAGATTTTCCTACTGTAGTAATTGCACAGTAGTTGTCACCATTTGAAATTACTTGTTTTTAGTATTACAAACTTTCTGTAGGTTTGTGATTGACTCCAGTAGATCCTGGAGTCAGTAAAACATCTGAATTTTAATCTGAGGGTCCAGGGTTCAAGTCCCTGTTCGGGCGAGTGTCTTTTAAGCAATGTGTCCTTTTTGTGAAATGGAACATAGTGCAGAGTGGGAAAATCACAAACTGTTTAAGAATCTACACCTTCAACCAAGAAGCAAATTAAATGTTTTTCATCAATAGACACTAAATGTCAAGCTTTTCAGATCATACTTTTAGTGATAGAGAGATTTTCCTACTTTAGTAATTGCACAGTAGTTGTCACCATTTGAAATTACTTGTTTTTAGTATTACGAACTTTCTGTAGGTTTGCGACTGACTCCAGTAGAGCCTGGAGTCGGTAAAACATCAGAATTTTAATCTGAGGGTCCAGGGTTCAAGTCCCTGTTCGGGCGAATGTCTTTTAAGCATTGTGTAGTTTTTGTGAAATGGAACATAGTGCAGAGTGGGAAAATCACAAAACCCTCGATAGCTCAGTTGGTAGAACATCAGACTTTTAATCTGAGGGTCCAGGGTTCATGTCCCTGTTCGGGCGAGTGTCTTTTAAGCAATGTGTTGTTTTTGTGAACTGGAACATAGTGCAGATTGGGAAAATCACAAACTGTTTAAGAATCTACACCTTCAACCAAGAGGCAAATTAAATGTATTTCATCAAGAGACACTAAATGTCAAGCTTTTCAGTTCATACTTTTAGTGATAGAGAGATTTTCCTACTTTAGTAAAATGCACAGTAACTTGTAGTTGTCATCATTTGAAATGACATGTTTTTTGTATTACAAACTTTCTGCATTTTTGCGACCAATCTAGAAGACCCTTGATAGCTCAGTCGGTAGAGCATCAGACTTTTAATCTGAGGGTCCAGGATTCAAGTCCCTGTTCGCGTGAGTGTCTTTTAAGCAATGTGTCGTTTTCATGAAATGGAACATAGTGCAGAGTGGGAAAATCACAAACTGTTTAAGAATGTACACCTTCAACCAAGAGGCAAATTAAATGTATCTCATCAATAGACACTAAATGTCAAGCTTTTCAGATCATACTTTTAGTGATAGCGAGATTTTCCTACTTTAGTAATTGCACAGTAGTTGTCACCATTTGAAATTACTTGTTTTTAATATTACGAAATTTCTGTAGGTTTGCGACTGACTCCAGTAGAGCCTGGTGTCTGTAAAAAATCAGAATCTTAATCTGAGGGGCCAGGGTTCAAGTTTCTGTTCGGGCGAGTGTCTTTTAAGCAATGTGTCGTTTTTGTGAAATGGAACATAGTGCAGATTGGGAAAATCACAAACTGTTTAAGAATGTACACCTTCAACCAAGAGGCAAATTAAATGTATTTCATCAATAGACGCTAAATGTCAAGCTTTTCAGATCATACTTTTAGTGATAGAGAGATTTTCCTACTTTAGTAATTGCACAGTAGTTGTCACCATTTGAAATTACTTGTTTTTAGTATTAAGAACTTTCTGTAGGTTTGTGACTGACTCCAGTAGAGCCTGGAGTCGGTAAAACATCAGAATTTTAATCTGGGGGTCCAGGGTTCAAGTCCCTGTTCGGGCGAGTGTCTTTTAAGCAATGTGTCGTTTTTGTGAAATGGAACATAGTGCAGAGTGGGAAAATCAAAACTGTTTAAGAATCTACACCTTCAACCAAGAGGCAAATTAAATGTATTTCATCATGAGACACTAAATGTCAAGCTTTTCAGTTCATACTTTTAGTGATAGAGAGATTTTCCTACTTTAGTAAAATGCACAGTAACTTGTAGTTGTCATCATTTGAAATGACTTGTTTTTTGTATTACAAACTTTCTGCATTTTTGCGACCAATCTAGAAGACCCTGGATAGCTCAGTCGGTAGAGCATCAGACTTTTAATCTGAGGGTCCGGGATTCAAGTCCCTGTTCGTGAGAGTGTCTTCTAAGCAATGTGTTGTTTTCATGAAATGGAACATAGTGCAGAGTGGGAAAATCACAAACTGTTTAAGAATGTACACCTTCAACCAAGAGGCAAATTAAATGTATTTCATCAATAGACACTAAATGTCAAGCTTTTCAGGTCATACTTTTAGTGATAGAGAGATTTTCCTTCTTTAGTAATTGCACAGTAGTTGTCACCATTTGAAATTACTTGTTTTTAGTATTACGAACTTTCTGTAGGTTTGCGACTGACTCCAGTAGAGCCTGGAGTCTGTAAAGCATCAGACTTTAAATCTGAGGGTCCAGGGTTCAAGTCCCTGTTCGGGCGAGTGCATTTTAAGCAATGTGTCGTTTTCATGAAATGGAACATAGTGCAGAGTGGGAAAATCACAAACTGTTTAAGAATGTACACCTTCAACCAAGAGGCAAATTAAATGTATTTCATCAATAGACCCTAAATGTCAAGCTTTTCAGATCATACTTTTAGTGATAGCGAGATTTTCCTACTTTAGTAATTGCACAGTAGTTGTCACCATTTGAAATTACTTGTTTTTAATATTACGAAATTTCTGTAGGTTTGCGACTGACTCCAGTAGAGCCTGGTGTCGGTAAAAAAATCAGAATCTTAATCTGAGGCTCCAGGGTTCAAGTTTCTGTTCGTGCGAGTGTCTTTTAAGCAATGTGTCATTTTTGTGAAATGGAACATAGTGCAGAGTGGGAAAATCACAAACTGTTTAAGAATGTACACCTTCAACCAAGAGGCAAATTAAATGTATTTCATCAATAGACACTAAATGTCAAGCTTTTCAGATCATACTTTTAGTGATAGAGAGATTTTCCTACTTTACTAATTGCAGAGTAACTAGTAGTTGTGATCATTTGAAATGACTTGTTTTTTGTATTACAAACTTTCTGCATTTTTGTGACCAATCTAGAAGACCCTGGATAGCTCAGTCGGTAGAACATCAGACTTTTAAGCTGAGGGTCCAGGGTTCAAGTCCTTGTTTGGGTGAGTGTCTTTTAAGCAATGCGTCATTTTTGTGAAATGGAACATAGTGCAGAGTGGGAAAATCACAAACTGTTTAAGAATGTACACCTTCAACCAAGAGGCAAATTAAATGTATTTCATCAATAGACACTAAATGTCAAGCTTTTCAATTCATACTTTTAGTGATAGAGAGATTATCCTACTTTAGTAAAATGCACAGTATCTAGTAGTTGTCACCATTTTTAATTACTTGTTTTTAGTATTACGAACTTTCTGTAGGTTTGCGAATGACTCCAGTAGAGCCTTGAGTCGGTAGAGCATCAGACTTTAAATCTGAGGGTCCAGGGTTCAAGTCCGTGTTCAGGCGAGTGCATTTTAAGCAATGTGTCATTTTCATGAAATGGAACATAGTGCAGAGTGGGAAAATCACAAACTGTTTAAGAATCTACACCTTCAACCAAGAGGCAAATTAAATGTATTTCATCAATAGACACTAAATGTCAAGCTTTTCAGTTCATACTTTTAGTGATCGAGAGATTCTCCTACTTTAGTAAAATGCACAGTAACTAGTAGTTGTCATCATTTGAAATGACTTGTTTTTTGTATTACAAACTTTCTGCATTTTCTGCGACCAACCTAGAAGACCCTGGATAGCTTGGTAGAACATTGGTAAAACATCAGTCTTTTAAGCTGAGGGTCCAGGGTTCAAGTCCTTGTTTGGGTGAGTGTCTTTTAAGCAATGCGTCGTTTTTGTGAAATGGATCATAGTGCAGAGTGGGAAAATCACAAACTGTTTAAGAATGTACACCTTCAACCAAGAGGCAAATTAAATGTATTTCATCAAGAGACACTAAATGTCAAGCTTTTCAGTTCATACTTTTAGTGATAGAGAGATTTTCCTACTTTAGCAAAATGCACAGTAACTAGTAGTTGTCATTATTGAAATGACTTGTTTTTTGTATTACAAACTTTCTGCATTTTTGCAACCTATCACAGAAGAGCCTGGATAGCTCAGTCGGTAGAGCATCAGACTTTTAATCTGAGGGTCCAGGGTTCAAGTCCCTGTTCGGGTGAGTGTCTTTTAAGCAATGTGTCATTTTGTGAAATGGAACATAGTGCAGAGTGGGAAAATCACAAACTGTTTAAGAATGTACACCTTCAACCAAGAGGCAAATTAAATGTATTTCACCAAGAGACACTAAATGTCAAACTTTTCAGTTCATACTTTTAGTGATAGAGAGATTATCCTACTTTAGTAAAATGCACAGTAACTAGTAGTTGTCACCATTTGAAATTACTTGTTTTTAGTATTACGAACTTTCTGTAGGTTTGCGACAGACTCCTGTAAAGCCTGGAGTCGGTAAAACATCAGAATTTTAATCAGAGGGTCCAGGGTACAAGTCCCTGTTCGGGCGAGTGTCTTTTAAGCAATGTGTCGTTTTTGTGAAATGGAACATAGTGCAGAGTGGGAAAATCACAAACTGTTTAAGAATCTACACCTTCAACCAAGAGGCAAATTAAATGTATTTCATCAAGAGACACTAAATGTTAAGCTTTTCAGATAATGCTATTAGTGATAGAGATATTTTCCTACTTTAGTAATTGCACAGTAGTTGTCACCATTTGAAATGACTTGTTTTTAGTATTACGAACTTTCTGTAGGTTTGCGACTAACTCCAGTAGAGCCTGGAGTCGGTAAAGCAACAGAATTTTAATCTGAGGGTCCAGGGTTCAAGTCCCTGTTCGGGCGAATGTCTTTTAAGCATTGTGTCGTTTTTGTGAAATGGAACATAGTGCAGAGTGGGAAAATCACAAACTGTTTAAGAATCTACACCTTCAACCAAGAGGCAAATTAAATGTATTTCATCAAGAGACACTAAATGTCAAGCTTTTCAGTTAATACTTTTAGTGATCGAGAGATTTTCCTACTTTAGTAAAATGCACAGTAACTAGTAGTTGTCATCATTTGAAATGACTTGTTTTTTGTATTACAAACTTACTGCACTTTTGTGACCAATCTAGAAGACCCTGCATAGCTCAGTCGGTAGAGCATCAGACTTTTAATCTGAGGGTCCAGGATTCAAGTCCCTGTTCGCGTGAGTGTCTTTTAAGCAATGTGTCGTTTTCATGAAATGGAACATAGTGCAGAGTGGGAAAATCACAAACTGTTTAAGAATGTACACCTTCAACCAAGAGGCAAATTAAATGTATTTCATCAATAGACACTAAATGTCAAGCTTTTCAGATCATACTTTTAGTGATAGAGAGATTTTCCTACTTTAGTAATTGCACAGTAGTTGTCACCATTTGAAATTACTTGTTTTTAGTATTACGAACTTTCTGTAGGTTTGCGACTGACTACAGTAGAGCCTGGAGTCGGTAAAACATCAGAATTTTAATCTGAGGGTCCAGGGTTCAAGTCCCTGTTCGGGCGAATGTCTTTTAAGCATTGTGTAGTTTTTGTGAAATGGAACATAGTGCAGAGTGGGAAAATCACAAGACCCTCGATAGCTCAGTTGGTAGAACATCAGACTTTTAATCTGAGGGTCCAGGGTTCATGTCCCTGTTCGGGCGAGTGTCTTTTAAGCAATGTGTCGTTTTTGTGAACTGGAACAAAGTGCAGATTGGGAAAATCACAAACTGTTTAAGAATGTACACCTTCAACCAAGAGGCAAATTAAATGTATTTCATCAATAGACGCTAAATGTCAAGCTTTTCAGATCATACTTTCAGTGATAGAGAGATTTTCCTACTTTAGTAATTGCACAGTAGTTGTCACCATTTGAAATTACTTGTTTTTAGTATTAAGAACTTTCTGTAGGTTTGTGACTGACTCCAGTAGATCCTGGAGTCGGTAAAACATCAGAATTTTAATCTGAGGGTCCAGGGTTCAAGTCTCTGTTTGGGCGAGTGTCTTTTAAGCATTGTGTCGTTTTTGTGAAATGGAACATAGTGCAGAGTGGGAAAATCACAAACTGTTTAAGAATCTACACCTTCAACCAAGAGGCAAATTAAATGTATTTCATCAAGAGACACTAAATGTCAAGCTTTTCAGTTCATACTTTTAGTGATAGAGAGATTTTCCTACTTTAGTAAAATGCACAGTAACTTGTAGTTGTCATCATTTGAAATGACTTGTTTTTTGTATTACAAACTTTCTGCATTTTTGCAACCAATCTAGAAGACCCTGGATAGCTCAGTCGGTAGAGCATCAGACTTTTAATCTGAGGGTCCAGGATTCAAGTCCCTGTTCGCGTGAGTGTCTTTTAAGCAATGTGTCGTTTTTGTGAAATGGAACATAGTGCAGATTGGGAAAATCACAAACTGTTTAAGAATGTACACCTTCAACCAAGAGGCAAATTAAATGTATTTCATCAATAGACACTAAATGTCAAGCTTTTCAGATCATACTTTTAGTGATAGAGAGATTTTCCTACTTTAGTAATTGCACAGTAGTTGTCACCATTTGAAATTACTTGTTTTTAGTATTAAGAACTTTCTGTAGGTTTGTGACCGACTCCAGTAGAGCCTGGAGTCGGTAAAACATCAGAATTTTAATCTGGGGGTCCAGGGTTCAAGTCCCTGTTCGGGCGAGTGTCTTTTAAGCAATGTGTCGTTTTTGTGAAATGGAACATAGTGCAGAGTGGGAAAATCAAAACTGTTTAAGAATCTACACCTTCAACCAAGAGGCAAATTAAATGTATTTCATCATGAGACACTAAATGTCAAGCTTTTCAGTTCATACTTTTAGTGATAGAGAGATTTTCCTACTTTAGTAAAATGCACAGTAACTTGTAGTTGTCATCATTTGAAATGACTTGTTTTTTGTATTACAAACTTTCTGCATTTTTGCGACCAATCTAGAAGACCCTGGATAGCTCAGTCGGTAGAGCATCAGACTTTTAATCTGAGGGTCCGGGATTCAAGTCCCTGTTCGCGTGAGTGTCTTCTAAGCAATGTGTCGTTTTCATGAAATGGAACATAGTGCAGAGTGGGAAAATCACAAACTGTTTAAGAATGTACACCTTCAACCAAGAGGCAAATTAAATGTATTTCATCAATAGACACTAAATGTCAAGTTTTTCAGGTCATACTTTTAGTGATAGAGAGATTTTCCTACTTTAGTAATTGCACAGTAGTTGTCACCATTTGAAATTACTTGTTTTTAGTATTACGAACTTTCTGTAGGTTTGCGACTGACTCCAGTAGAGCCTGGAGTCTGTAGAGCATCAGACTTTAAATCTGAGGGTCCAGGGTTCAAGTCCCTGTTCGGGCGAGTGCATTTTAAGCGATGTGTCGTTTTCATGAAATGGAACATAGTGCAGAGTGGGAAAATCAAAACTGTTTAAGAATCTACACCTTCAACCAAGAGGCAAATTAAATGTATTTCATCATGAGACACTAAATGTCAAGCTTTTCAGTTCATACTTTTAGTGATAGAGAGATTTTCCTACTTTAGTAAAATGCACAGTAACTTGTAGTTGTCATCATTTGAAATGACTTGTTTTTTGTATTACAAACTTTCTGCATTTTTGCGACCAATCTAGAAGACCCTGGATAGCTCAGTCGGTAGAGCATCAGACTTTTAATCTGAGGGTCCGGGACTCAAGTCCCTGTTCGTGAGAGTGTCTTCTAAGCAATGTGTCGTTTTCATGAAATGGAACATAGTGCAGAGTGGGAAAATCACAAACTGTTTAAGAATGTACACCTTCAACCAAGAGGCAAATTAAATGTATTTCATCAATAGACACTAAATGTCAAGTTTTTCAGGTCATACTTTTAGTGATAGAGAGATTTTCCTACTTTAGTAATTGCACAGTAGTTGTCACCATTTGAAATTACTTGTTTTTAGTATTACGAACTTTCTGTAGGTTTGCGACTGACTCCAGTAGAGCCTGGAGTCTGTAGAGCATCAGACTTTAAATCTGAGGGTCCAGGGTTCAAGTCCCTGTTCGGGCGAGTGCATTTTAAGCGATGTGTCGTTTTCATGAAATGGAACATAGTGCAGAGTGGGAAAATCACAAACTGTTTAAGAATCTACACCTTCAACCAAGAGGCAAATTAAATGTATTTCATCAATAGACACTAAATGTCAAGCTTTTCAGTTCATACTTTTAGTGATCGAGAGATTTTCCTACTTTAGTAAAATGCACAGTAACTAGTAGTTGTCATCATTTGAAATGACTTGTTTTTTGTATTACAAACTTTCTGCATTTTTGCGACTAATCTAGAAGACACTGGATAGCTCAGTCCGTAGAACATCAGACTTTTAATCTGAGGGTCCAGGGTTCAAGCCCTTGTTTGGATAAGTGTCTTTTAAGCAATGCGTCGTTTTTGTGAAAAGGAACATAGTGCAGAGTGGGAAAATCACAAACTGTTTAAGAATGTACACCTTCAACCAAGAGGCAAATTAAATGTATTTCATCAAGAGACACTAAATGTCAAGCTTTTCAATTCATACTTTTAGTGATAGAGAGATTTTCCTACTTTAGTAAAATGCACAGTAACTAGTAGTTGTCACCATTTGAAATTACTTGTTTTTAGTATTACGAACTTTCTGTAGGTTTGCGACTGACTCCAGTAGAGCCTGGAGTCGGTAGAGCATCAGACTTTAAATCTGAGGGTCCAGGGTTCAAGTCCCTGTTCGGGCGAGTGTCTTTTAAGCAATGTGTCGTTTTTGTGAAATGGAACATAGTGCAGAGTGCGAAAATCACAAACTGTTTAAGAATCTACACCTTCAACCAAGAGGCAAATTAGATGTATTTCATCAATAGACGCTAAATGTCAAGCTTTTCAGATCATACTTTTAGTGATAGAGAGATTTTCCTACTTTAGTAATTGCACAGTAGTTGTCACCATTTGAAATTACTTGTTTTTAGTATTACGAACTTTCTGTAGGTTTGCGACTGACTCCAGTAGAGCCTGGAGTCGGTAAAACATCAGAATTTTAATCTGAGGGTCCAGGGTTCAAGTCCCTGTTCGGGCGAATGTCTTTTAAGCATTGTGTAGTTTTTGTGAAATGGAACATAGTGCAGAGTGGGAAAATCACAAGACCCTCGATAGCTCAGTTGGTAGAACATCAGACTTTTAATCTGAGGGTCCAGGGTTCAAGTCCCTGTTCAGGCGAGTGTCTTTTAAGCAATGTGTCGTTTTTGTGAAATGGAACATAGTGCAGAGTGCGAAAATCACAAACTGTTTAAGAATCTACACCTTCAACCAAGAGGCAAATTAGATGTATTTCATCAATAGACGCTAAATGTCAAGCTTTTCAGATCATACTTTTAGTGATAGAGAGATTTTCCTACTTTAGTAATTGCACAGTAGTTGTCACCATTTGAAATTACTTGTTTTTAGTATTACGAACTTTCTGTAGGTTTGCGACTGACTCCAGTAAAGCCTGGAGTCGGTAAAACATCAGAATTTTAATCAGAGGGTCCAGGGTTCAAGTCCCTGTTTGGGCGAGTATCTTTTAAGCAATGTGTCATTTTTGTGAAATTGAACATAGTGCAGAGTGGGAAAATCACAAACTGTTTAAGAATCTACACCTTCAACCAAGAGGCAAATTAAATGTATTTCATCAAGAGACACTAAATGTCAAGCTTTTCAGTTCATACTTTTAGTGATCGAGAGATTTTCCTGCTTTAGTAAAATGCACAGTAACTAGTAGTTGTCATCATTTGAAATGACTTGTTTTTTGTATTACAAACTTTCTGCATTTTTGCGACCAATCTAGAAGACCCAGGATAGCTCAGTCGGTAGAGCATCAGACTTTTAATCTGAGGGTCCAGGATTCAAGTCCCTGTTCGCGTGAGTGTCTTTTAAGCAATGTGTCGTTTTCATGAAATGGAACATAGTGCAGAGTGGGAAAATCACAAACTGTTTAAGAATGTACACCTTCAACCAAGAGGCAAATTAAATGTATTTCATCAATAGACACTAAATGTCAAGCTTTTCAGATCATACTTTTAGTGATAGCGAGATTTTCCTACTTTAGTAATTGCAGAGTAACTAGTAGTTGTGATCATTTGAAATGACTTGTTTTTTGTATTACAAACTTTCTGCATTTTTGCGACCAATCTAAAAGACCCTGGATAGCTCAGTCGGTAGAACATCAGACTTTTAAACTGAGGGTCCAGGGTTCAAGTCCTTGTTTGGGTGAGTGTCTTTTAAGCAATGCGTCATTTTTGTGAAATGGAACATATTGCAGAGTGGGAAAATCACAAACTGTTTAAGAATGTACACCTTCAACCAAGAGGCAAATTAAATGTATTTCATCAAGAGACACTAAATGTAAAGCTTTTCAGATCATACTTTTAGTGATAGAGAGATTTTCCTACTTTACTAATTGCAGAGTAACTAGTAGTTGTGATCATTTGAAATGACTTGTTTTTTGTATTACAAACTTTCTGCATTTTTCCGACCAATTCTAGAAGAGCCTGGATAGATCAGTCGGTAGCTCATAAGACTTTAAAGCTGAGGGTCCAGGGTTTAAGTCTCTGTTCGGGCGAGTGTCTTTTAAGCAATGTGTCATTTTTGTGAAATGGAACATAGTGCAGAGTGGGAAAATCACAAACTGTTTAAGAATGTACACCTTCAACCGAGAAGCAAATTAAAAGTATTTCATCAAGAGACACTAAATGTCAAGCTTTTCAGATCATACTGTTAGTGATAGAGAGATTTTCCTACTTTAGTAATTGCACAGTAACTAGTAGTTGTCATCATTTGAAATGACTTGTTTTTTGTATTACAAACTTTCTGCACTTTTGTGACCAATCTAGAAGACCCTGCATAGCTCAGTCGGTAGAGCATCAGACTTTTAATCTGAGGGTCCAGGATTCAAGTCCCTGTTCGCGTGAGTGTCTTTTAAGCAATGTGTCGTTTTCATGAAATGGAACATAGTGCAGAGTGGGAAAATCACAAACTGTTTAAGAATGTACACCTTCAACCAAGAGGCAAATTAAATGTATTTCATCAATAGACACTAAATGTCAAGCTTTTCAGATCATACTTTTAGTGATAGAGAGATTTTCCTACTTTAGTAATTGCACAGTAGTTGTCACCATTTGAAATTACTTGTTTTTAGTATTACGAACTTTCTGTAGGTTTGCGACTGACTCCAGTAGAGCCTGGAGTCGGTAAAACATCAGAATTTTAATCTGAGGGTCCAGGGTTCAAGTCCCTGTTCGGGCGAATGTCTTTTAAGCATTGTGTAGTTTTTGTGAAATGGAACATAGTGCAGAGTGGGAAAATCACAAGACCCTCGATAGCTCAGTTGGTAGAACATCAGACTTTTAATCTGAGGGTCCAGGGTTCATGTCCCTGTTCGGGCGAGTGTCTTTTAAGCAATGTGTCGTTTTTGTGAACTGGAACATAGTGCAGATTGGGAAAATCACAAACTGTTTAAGAATGTACACCTTCAACCAAGAGGCAAATTAAATGTATTTCATCAATAGACGCTAAATGTCAAGCTTTTCAGATCATACTTTTAGTGATAGAGAGATTTTCCTACTTTAGTAATTGCACAGTAGTTGTCACCATTTGAAATTACTTGTTTTTAGTATTAAGAACTTTCTGTAGGTTTGTGACTGACTCCAGTAGAGCCTGGAGTCGGTAAAACATCAGAATTTTAATCTGAGGGTCCAGGGTTCAAGTCTCTGTTTGGGCGAGTGTCTTTTAAGCATTGTGTCGTTTTTGTGAAATGGAACATAGTGCAGAGTGGGAAAATCACAAACTGTTTAAGAATCTACACCTTCAACCAAGAGGCAAATTAAATGTATTTCATCAAGAGACACTAAATGTCAAGCTTTTCAGTTCATACTTTTAGTGATAGAGAGATTTTCCTACTTTAGTAAAATGCACAGTAACTTGTAGTTGTCATCATTTGAAATGACTTGTTTTTTGTATTACAAACTTTCTGCATTTTTGCGACCAATCTAGAAGACCCTGGATAGCTCAGTCGGTAGAGCATCAGACTTTTAATCTGAGGGTCCGGGATTCAAGTCCCTGTTCGTGAGAGTGTCTTCTAAGCAATGTGTCGTTTTCATGAAATGGAACATAGTGCAGAGTGGGAAAATCACAAACTGTTTAAGAATGTACACCTTCAACCAAGAGGCAAATTAAATGTATTTCATCAATAGACACTAAATGTCAAGTTTTTCAGGTCATACTTTTAGTGATAGAGAGATTTTCCTACTTTAGTAATTGCACAGTAGTTGTCACCATTTGAAATTACTTGTTTTTAGTATTACGAACTTTCTGTAGGTTTGCGACTGACTCCAGTAGAGCCTGGAGTCTGTAGAGCATCAGACTTTAAATCTGAGGGTCCAGGGTTCAAGTCCCTGTTCGGGCGAGTGCATTTTAAGCGATGTGTCGTTTTCATGAAATGGAACATAGTGCAGAGTGGGAAAATCACAAACTGTTTAAGAATCTACACCTTCAACCAAGAGGCAAATTAAATGTATTTCATCAATAGACACTAAATGTCAAGCTTTTCAGTTCATACTTTTAGTGATCGAGAGATTTTCCTACTTTAGTAAAATGCACAGTAACTAGTAGTTGTCATCATTTGAAATGACTTGTTTTTTGTATTACAAACTTTCTGCATTTTTGCGACTAATCTAGAAGACACTGGATAGCTCAGTCCGTAGAACATCAGACTTTTAATCTGAGGGTCCAGGGTTCAAGCCCTTGTTTGGATAAGTGTCTTTTAAGCAATGCGTCGTTTTTGTGAAAAGGAACATAGTGCAGAGTGGGAAAATCACAAACTGTTTAAGAATGTACACCTTCAACCAAGAGGCAAATTAAATGTATTTCATCAAGAGACACTAAATGTCAAGCTTTTCAATTCATACTTTTAGTGATAGAGAGATTTTCCTACTTTAGTAAAATGCACAGTAACTAGTAGTTGTCACCATTTGAAATTACTTGTTTTTAGTATTACGAACTTTCTGTAGGTTTGCGACTGACTCCAGTAGAGCCTGGAGTCGGTAGAGCATCAGACTTTAAATCTGAGGGTCCAGGGTTCAAGTCCCTGTTCGGGCGAGTGTCTTTTAAGCAATGTGTCGTTTTTGTGAAATGGAACATAGTGCAGAGTGCGAAAATCACAAACTGTTTAAGAATCTACACCTTCAACCAAGAGGCAAATTAGATGTATTTCATCAATAGACGCTAAATGTCAAGCTTTTCAGATCATACTTTTAGTGATAGAGAGATTTTCCTACTTTAGTAATTGCACAGTAGTTGTCACCATTTGAAATTACTTGTTTTTAGTATTACGAACTTTCTGTAGGTTTGCGACTGACTCCAGTAAAGCCTGGAGTCGGTAAAACATCAGAATTTTAATCAGAGGGTCCAGGGTTCAAGTCCCTGTTTGGGCGAGTATCTTTTAAGCAATGTGTCATTTTTGTGAAATTGAACATAGTGCAGAGTGGGAAAATCACAAACTGTTTAAGAATCTACACCTTCAACCAAGAGGCAAATTAAATGTATTTCATCAAGAGACACTAAATGTCAAGCTTTTCAGTTCATACTTTTAGTGATCGAGAGATTTTCCTGCTTTAGTAAAATGCACAGTAACTAGTAGTTGTCATCATTTGAAATGACTTGTTTTTTGTATTACAAACTTTCTGCATTTTTGCGACCAATCTAGAAGACCCAGGATAGCTCAGTCGGTAGAGCATCAGACTTTTAATCTGAGGGTCCAGGATTCAAGTCCCTGTTCGCGTGAGTGTCTTTTAAGCAATGTGTCGTTTTCATGAAATGGAACATAGTGCAGAGTGGGAAAATCACAAACTGTTTAAGAATGTACACCTTCAACCAAGAGGCAAATTAAATGTATTTCATCAATAGACACTAAATGTCAAGCTTTTCAGATCATACTTTTAGTGATAGCGAGATTTTCCTACTTTAGTAATTGCAGAGTAACTAGTAGTTGTGATCATTTGAAATGACTTGTTTTTTGTATTACAAACTTTCTGCATTTTTGCGACCAATCTAAAAGACCCTGGATAGCTCAGTCGGTAGAACATCAGACTTTTAAACTGAGGGTCCAGTGTTCAAGTCCTTGTTTGGGTGAGTGTCTTTTAAGCAATGCGTCATTTTTGTGAAATGGAACATATTGCAGAGTGGGAAAATCACAAACTGTTTAAGAATGTACACCTTCAACCAAGAGGCAAATTAAATGTATTTCATCAAGAGACACTAAATGTCAAGCTTTTCAGATCATACTTTTAGTGATAGAGAGATTTTCCTACTTTACTAATTGCAGAGTAACTAGTAGTTGTGATCATTTGAAATGACTTGTTTTTTGTATTACAAACTTTCTGCATTTTTCCGACCAATTCTAGAAGAGCCTGGATAGATCAGTCGGTAGCTCATAAGACTTTAAAGCTGAGGGTCCAGGGTTTAAGTCTCTGTTCGGGCGAGTGTCTTTTAAGCAATGTGTCATTTTTGTGAAATGGAACATAGTGCAGAGTGGGAAAATCACAAACTGTTTAAGAATGTACACCTTCAACCGAGAAGCAAATTAAAAGTATTTCATCAAGAGACACTAAATGTCAAGCTTTTCAGATCATACTGTTAGTGATAGAGAGATTTTCCTACTTTAGTAATTGCACAGTAACTAGTAGTTGTCATCATTTGAAATGACTTGTTTTTTGTATTACAAACTTTCTGCACTTTTGTGACCAATCTAGAAGACCCTGCATAGCTCAGTCGGTAGAGCATCAGACTTTTAATCTGAGGGTCCAGGATTCAAGTCCCTGTTCGCGTGAGTGTCTTTTAAGCAATGTGTCGTTTTCATGAAATGGAACATAGTGCAGAGTGGGAAAATCACAAACTGTTTAAGAATGTACACCTTCAACCAAGAGGCAAATTAAATGTATTTCATCAATAGACACTAAATGTCAAGCTTTTCAGATCATACTTTTAGTGATAGAGAGATTTTCCTACTTTAGTAATTGCACAGTAGTTGTCACCATTTGAAATTACTTGTTTTTAGTATTACGAACTTTCTGTAGGTTTGCGACTGACTCCAGTAGAGCCTGGAGTCGGTAAAACATCAGAATTTTAATCTGAGGGTCCAGGGTTCAAGTCCCTGTTCGGGCGAATGTCTTTTAAGCATTGTGTAGTTTTTGTGAAATGGAACATAGTGCAGAGTGGGAAAATCACAAGACCCTCGATAGCTCAGTTGGTAGAACATCAGACTTTTAATCTGAGGGTCCAGGGTTCATGTCCCTGTTCGGGCGAGTGTCTTTTAAGCAATGTGTCGTTTTTGTGAACTGGAACATAGTGCAGATTGGGAAAATCACAAACTGTTTAAGAATGTACACCTTCAACCAAGAGGCAAATTAAATGTATTTCATCAATAGACGCTAAATGTCAAGCTTTTCAGATCATACTTTTAGTGATAGAGAGATTTTCCTACTTTAGTAATTGCACAGTAGTTGTCACCATTTGAAATTACTTGTTTTTAGTATTAAGAACTTTCTGTAGGTTTGTGACTGACTCCAGTAGAGCCTGGAGTCGGTAAAACATCAGAATTTTAATCTGAGGGTCCAGGGTTCAAGTCTCTGTTTGGGCGAGTGTCTTTTAAGCATTGTGTCGTTTTTGTGAAATGGAACATAGTGCAGAGTGGGAAAATCACAAACTGTTTAAGAATCTACACCTTCAACCAAGAGGCAAATTAAATGTATTTCATCAAGAGACACTAAATGTCAAGCTTTTCAGTTCATACTTTTAGTGATAGAGAGATTTTCCTACTTTAGTAAAATGCACAGTAACTTGTAGTTGTCATCATTTGAAATGACTTGTTTTTTGTATTACAAACTTTCTGCATTTTTGCGACCAATCTGGAAGACCCTGGATAGCTCAGTCGGTAGAGCATCAGACTTTTAATCTGAGGGTCCAGGATTCAAGTCCCTGTTCGCGTGAGTGTCTTTTAAGCAATGTGTCGTTTTCATGAAATGGAACATAGTGCAGAGTGGGAAAATCACAAACTGTTTAAGAATGTACACCTTCAACCAAGAGGCAAATTAAATGTATTTCATCAATAGACACTAAATGTCAAGCTTTTCAGGTCATACTTTTAGTGATAGAGAGATTTTCCTACTTTAGTAATTGCACAGTAGTTGTCACCATTTGAAATTACTTGTTTTTAGTATTACGAACTTTCTGTAGGTTTGCGACTGACTCCAGTAGAGCCTGGAGTCTGTAGAGCATCAGACTTTAAATCTGAGGGTCCAGGGTTCAAGTCCCTGTTCGGGCGAGTGCATTTTAAGCAATGTGTCGTTTTCATGAAATGGAACATAGTGCAGAGTGGGAAAATCACAAACTGTTTAAGAATCTACACCTTCAACCAAGAGGCAAATTAAATGTATTTCATCAATAGACACTAAATGTCAAGCTTTTCAGTTCATACTTTTAGTGATCGAGAGATTTTCCTACTTTAGTAAAATGCACAGTAACTAGTAGTTGTCATCATTTGAAATGACTTGTTTTTTGTATTACAAACTTTCTGCATTTTTGCGACTAATCTAGAAGACACTGGATAGCTCAGTCCGTAGAACATCAGACTTTTAATCTGAGGGTCCAGGGTTCAAGCCCTTGTTTGGATGAGTGTCTTTTAAGCAATGCGTCATTTTTGTGAAAAGGAACATAGTGCAGAGTGGGAAAATCACAAACTGTTTAAGAATCTACACCTTCAACCAAGAGGCAAATTAAATGTATTTCATCAAGAGACACTAAATGTCAAGCTTTTCAATTCATACTTTTAGTGATAGAGAGATTTTCCTACTTTAGTAAAATGCACAGTAACTTGTAGTTGTCACCATTTGAAATTACTTGTTTTTAGTATTACGAACTTTCTGTAGGTTTGCGACTGACTCCAGTAGAGCCTGGAGTCGGTAGAGCATCAGACTTTAAATCTGAGGGTCCAGGGTTCAAGTCCCTGTTCGGGCAAGTGTCTTTTAAGCAATGTGTCGTTTTTGTGAAATGGAACATAGTGCAGAGTGCGAAAATCACAAACTGTTTAAGAATCTACACCTTCAACCAAGAGGCAAATTAGATGTATTTCATCAATAGACGCTAAATGTCAAGCTTTTCAGATCATACTTTTAGTGATAGAGAGATTTTCCTACTTTAGTAATTGCACAGTAGTTGTCACCATTTGAAATTACTTGTTTTTAGTATTAAGAACTTTCTGTAGGTTTGTGACTGACTCCAGTAGAGCCTGGAGTCGGTAAAACATCAGAATTTTAATCTGAGGGTCCAGGGTTCAAGTCCCTGTTTGGGCGAGTATCTTTTAAGCAATGTGTCGTTTTTGTGAAATGGAACATAGTTCAGAGTGGGAAAATCACAAACTGTTTAAGAATCTACACCTTCAACCAAGAGGCAAATTAAATGTATTTCATCAAGAGACACTAAATGTCAAGCTTTTCAGTTCATACTTTTAGTGATAGAGAGATTTTCCTACTTTAGTAAAATGCACAGTAACTTGTAGTTGTCATCATTTGAAATGACTTGTTTTTTGTATTACAAACTTTCTGCATTTTTGCGACCAATCTAGAAGGCCCAGGATAGCTCAGTCGGTAGAGCATCAGACTTTTAATCTGAGGGTCCAGGATTCAAGTCCCTGTTCGCGTGAGTGTCTTTTAAGCAATGTGTCGTTTTCATGAAATGGAACATAGTGCAGAGTGGGAAATCACAAACTGTTTAAGAATGTACACCTTCAACCAAGAGGCAAATTAAATGTATTTCATCAATAGACACTAAATGTCAAGCTTTTCAGATCATACTTTTAGTGATAGCGAGATTTTCCTACTTTAGTAATTGCACAGTAGTTGTCACCATTTGAAATTACTTGTTTTTAATATTACGAAATTTCTGTAGGTTTGCGACTGACTCCAGTAGAGCCTGGTGTCGGTAAAAAATCAGAATCTTAATCTGAGGGGCCAGGGTTCAAGTTTCTGTTCGGGCGAGTGTCTTTTAAGCAATGTGTAGTTTTTGTGAAATGGAACATAGTGCAGAGAGGGAAAATCACAAACTGTTTAAGAATGTACACCTTCAACCAAGAGGCAAATTAAATGTATTTCATCAATAGACACTAAATGTCAAGCTTTTCAGATCATACTTTTAGTGATAGAGAGATTTTCCTACTTTACTAATTGCAGAGTAACTAGTAGTTGTGATCATTTGAAATGACTTGTTTTTTGTATTACAAACTTTCTGCATTTTTGCAACCAATCTAGAAGACCCTGGATAGCTCAGTCGGTAGAACATCAGACTTTTAAGCTGAGGGTCCAGGGTTCAAGTCCTTGTTTGGGTGAGTGTCTTTTAAGCAATGCGTCATTTTTGTGAAATGGAACATAGTGCAGAGTGGGAAAATCACAAACTGTTTAAGAATCTACACCTTCAACCAAGAGGCAAATTAAATGTATTTCATCAATAGACACTAAATGTCAAGCTTTTCAGTTCATACTTTTAGTGATCGAGAGATTTTCCTACTTTAGTAAAATGCACAGTAACTAGTAGTTGTCATCATTTGAAATGACTTGTTCTTTGTATTACAAACTTTCTGCATTTTTGCGACTAATCTAGAAGACACTGGATAGCTCAGTCCGTAGAACATCAGACTTTTAATCTGAGGGTCCAGGGTTCAAGCCCTTGTTTGGATGAGTGTCTTTTAAGCAATGCGTCATTTTTGTGAAAAGGAACATAGTGCAGAGTGGGAAAATCACAAACTGTTTAAGAATCTACACCTTCAACCAAGAGGCAAATTAAATGTATTTCATCAAGAGACACTAAATGTCAAGCTTTTCAATTCATACTTTTAGTGATAGAGAGATTTTCCTACTTTAGTAAAATGCACAGTAACTAGTAGTTGTCACCATTTGAAATTACTTGTTTTTAGTATTACGAACTTTCTGTAGGTTTGCGACTGACTCCAGTAGAGCCTGGAGTCGGTAGAGCATCAGACTTTAAATCTGAGGGTCCAGGGTTCAAGTCCCTGTTCGGGCGAGTGTCTTTTAAGCAATGTGTCGTTTTTGTGAAATGGAACATAGTGCAGAGTGCGAAAATCACAAACTGTTTAAGAATCTACACCTTCAACCAAGAGGCAAATTAGATGTATTTCATCAATAGACGCTAAATGTCAAGCTTTTCAGATCATACTTTTAGTGATAGAGAGATTTTCCTACTTTAGTAATTGCACAGTAGTTGTCACCATTTGAAATTACTTGTTTTTAGTATTAAGAACTTTCTGTAGGTTTGTGACTGACTCCAGTAGAGCCTGGAGTCGGTAAAACATCAGAATTTTAATCTGAGGGTCCAGGGTTCAAGTCCCTGTTTGGGCGAGTATCTTTTAAGCAATGTGTCGTTTTTGTGAAATGGAACATAGTGCAGAGTGGGAAAATCACAAACTGTTTAAGAATCTACACCTTCAACCAAGAGGCAAATTAAATGTATTTCATCAAGAGACACTAAATGTCAAGCTTTTCAGTTCATACTTTTAGTGATAGAGAGATTTTCCTACTTTAGTAAAATGCACAGTAACTTGTAGTTGTCATCATTTGAAATGACTTGTTTTTTGTATTACAAACTTTCTGCATTTTTGCGACCAATCTAGAAGGCCCAGGATAGCTCAGTCGGTAGAGCATCAGACTTTTAATCTGAGGGTCCAGGATTCAAGTCCCTGTTCGCGTGAGTGTCTTTTAAGCAATGTGTCGTTTTCATGAAATGGAACATAGTGCAGAGTGGGAAAATCACAAACTGTTTAAGAATGTACACCTTCAACCAAGAGGCAAATTAAATGTATTTCATCAATAGACACTAAATGTCAAGCTTTTCAGATCATACTTTTAGTGATAGCGAGATTTTCCTACTTTAGTAATTGCACAGTAGTTGTCACCATTTGAAATTACTTGTTTTTAATATTACGAAATTTCTGTAGGTTTGCGACTGACTCCAGTAGAGCCTGGTGTCGGTAAAAAATCAGAATCTTAATCTGAGGGGCCAGGGTTCAAGTTTCTGTTCGGGCGAGTGTCTTTTAAGCAATGTGTAGTTTTTGTGAAATGGAACATAGTGCAGAGAGGGAAAATCACAAACTGTTTAAGAATCTACACCTTCAACCAAGAGGCAAATTAAATGTATTTCATCAATAGACACTAAATGTCAAGCTTTTCAGATCATACTTTTAGTGATAGAGAGATTTTCCTACTTTACTAATTGCAGAGTAACTAGTAGTTGTGATCATTTGAAATGACTTGTTTTTTGTATTACAAACTTTCTGCATTTTTGCGACCAATCTAGAAGACCCTGGATAGCTCAGTCGGTAGTACATCAGACTTTTAAGCTGAGGGTCCAGGGTTCAAGTCCTTGTTTGGGTGAGTGTCTTTTAAGCAATGTGTCATTTTTGTGAAATGGAACATAGTGCAGAGTGGGAAAATCACAAACTGTTTAAGAATGTACACCTTCAACCAAGAGGCAAATTAAATGTATTTCATCAAGAGACACTAAATGTCAAGCTTTTCAATTCATACTTTTAGTGATAGAGAGATTATCCTACTTTAGTAAAATGCACAGTAACTAGTAGTTGTCACCATTTTTAATTACTTGTTTTTAGTATTACGAACTTTCTGTAGGTTTGCGAATGACTCCAGTAGAGCCTTGAGTCGGTAGAGCATCAGACTTTAAATCTGAGGGTCCAGGGTTCAAGTCCCTGTTCAGGCGAGTGCATTTTAAGCAATGTGTCGTTTTCATGAAATGGAACATAGTGCAGAGTGGGAAAATCACAAACTGTTTAAGAATCTACACCTTCAACCAAGAGGCAAATTAAATGTATTTCATCAATAGACACTAAATGTCAAGCTTTTCAGTTCATACTTTTAGTGATCGAGAGATTCTCCTACTTTAGTAAAATGCACAGTAACTAGTAGTTGTCATCATTTGAAATGACTTGTTTTTTGTATTACAAACTTTCTGCATTTTCTGCGACCAATCTAGAAGACCCTGGATAGCTTGGTAGAACATTGGTAGAACATCAGTCTTTTAAGCTGAGGGTCCAGGGTTCAAGTCCTTGTTTGGGTGAGTGTCTTTTAAGCAATGCGTCGTTTTTGTGAAATGGAACATAGTGCAGAGTGGGAAAATCACAAACTGTTTAAGAATGTACACCTTCAACCAAGAGGCAAATTAAATGTATTTCATCAAGAGACACTAAATGTCAAGCTTTTCAATTCATACTTTTAGTGATAGAGAGATTATCCTACTTTAGTAAAATGCACAGTAACTAGTAGTTGTCACCATTTGATATTACTTGTTTTTAGTATTACGAACTTTCTGTAGGTTTGCGACTGACTCCAGTAAATCCTGGAGTCGGTAAAACATCAGAATTTTAATCAGAGGGTCCAGGGTTCAAGTCCCTGTTCGGGCGAGTGTCTTTTAAGCAATGTGTCGTTTTTGTGAAATGGAACATAGTGCAGAGTGGGAAAATCACAAACTGTTTAAGAATCTACACCTTCAACCAAGAGGCAAATTAAATGTATTTCATCAAGAGACACTAAATGTCAAGCTTTTCAGTTCATACTTTTAGTGATAGAGAGATTTTCCTACTTTAGCAAAATGCACAGTAACTAGTAGTTGTCATTATTGAAATGACTTGTTTTTTGTATTACAAACTTTCTGCATTTTTGCAACCCACCACAGAAGAGCCTGGATAGCTCAGTCGGTAGAGCATCAGTCTTTTGAGCTGAGGGTCCAGAGTTCAAGTCCTTGTTTGGGTGAGTGTCTTTTAAGCAATGCGTCGTTTTTGTGAAATGGAACATAGTGCAGAGTGGGAAAATCACAAACTGTTTAAGAATGTACACCTTCAACCAAGAGGCAAATTAAATGTATTTCATCAAGAGACACTAAATGTCAAGCTTTTCAATTCATACTTTTAGTGATAGAGAGATTATCCTACTTTAGTAAAATGCACAGTAACTAGTAGTTGTCACCATTTGAAATTACTTGTTTTTAGTATTACGAACTTTCTGTAGGTTTGCGACTGACTCCTGTAAAGCCTGGAGTCGGTAAAACATCAGAATTTTAATCAGAGGGTCCAGGGTTCAAGTCCCTGTTCGGGCGAGTGTCTTTTAAGCAATGTGTCGTTTTTGTGAAATGGAACATAGTGCAGAGTGGGAAAATCACAAACTGTTTAAGAATCTACACCTTCAACCAAGAGGCAAATTAAATGTATTTCATCAAGAGACACTAAATGTTAAGCTTTTCAGATAATGCTATTAGTGATAGAGATATTTTCCTACTTTAGTAATTGCACAGTAGTTGTCACCATTTGAAATGACTTATTTTTAGTATTACGAACTTTCTGTAGGTTTGCGACTAACTCCAGTAGAGCCTGGAGTCGGTAGAGCAACAGAATTTTAATCTGAGGGTCCAGGGTTCAAGTCCCTGTTCGGGCAAATGTCTTTTAAGCATTGTGTCGTTTTTGTGAAATGGAACATAGTGCAGAGTGGGAAAATCACAAACTGTTTAAGAATCTACACCTTCAACCAAGAGGCAAATTAAATGTATTTCATCAAGAGACACTAAATGTCAAGCTTTTCAGTTCATACTTTTAGTGATCGAGAGATTTTCCTACTTTAGTAAAATGCACAGTAACTAGTAGTTGTCATCATTTGAAATGACTTGTTTTTTGTATTACCATCTTTCTGCATTTTTGCGACCATTTTTGCGACCAATCTAGAAGACCCTCGATAGCTCAGTCAGTAGAACATCAGACTTTTAAACTGAGGGTCAAGGGTTCAAGTCCTTGTTCGGCTGAGTGTCTTTTAAGCAATGCGTCATTTTTGTGAAATGGAACATAGTGCAGAGTGGGAAAATCACAAACTGTTTAAGAATGTACACCTTCAACCAAGAGGCAAATTAAATGTATTTCATCAATAGACACTAAATGTCAAGCTTTTCAGATCATACTTTTAGTGATAGAGAGATTTTCCTACTTTACTAATTGCAGAGTAACTAGTAGTTGTGATCATTTGAAATGACTTGTTTTTTGTATTACAAACCTTCTGCATTTTTCCGACCAATTCTAGAAGAGCCTGGATAGATCAGTCGGTAGCTCATAAGACTTTAAAGCTGAGGGTCCAGGGTTTAAGTCTCTGTTCGGGCGAGTGTCTTTTAAGCAATGTGTCATTTTTGTGAAATGGAACATAGTGCAGAGTGGGAAAATCACAAACTGTTTAAGAATGTACACCTTCAACCGAGAAGCAAATTAAAAGTATTTCATCAAGAGACACTAAATGTCAAGCTTTTCAGATCATACTGTTAGTGATAGAGAGATTTTCCAACTTTAGTAATTGCACAGTAACTAGTAGTTGTCATCATTTGAAATGACTTGTTTTTTGTATTATGAACTTTCTGCATTTTTGCGACCTATCACAGAAGTGACTGGATAGCTCAGTCGGTAGAGCATCAGACTTTTAATCTGAGGGTCCAGGGTTCAAGTCCCTGTTCAAGCGAGTGTCTTTTAAGCAATGTGTCATTTTTGTGAAATGGAACATAGTGCAGAGTGGGAAAATCACAAACTGTTTAAGAATGTACACCTTCAACCAAGAGGCAAATTAAATGTATTTCATCAATAGACACTAAATGTCAAGCTTTTCAGTTCATACTTTTAGTGATAGAGAGATTTTCCTACTTTAGTAATTGCACAGTAGTTGTCACCATTTGAATTTACTTGTTTTTAGTATTACGAACTTTCTAAAGGTTTGCGACAGACTCCAGAAGTGCCTGGAGTAGGTAAAACATCAGAACTTTAATCTGAGGGTCCAGGGTTCAAGTCCCTGTTCGGGCAAGTGTCTTTAAAGCAATGTGTGGTTTTTGTGAAATGGAACATAGTGCAGAGTGGGAAAATCACAAACTGTTTAAGAATGTACACCTTTAACCAAGAGGCAAATTAAATGTATTTCATCAAGAGACACTAAATGTCAAGCTTTTCAGTTCATACTTTTAGTGGTAGAGAGATTTTCCTACTTTAGTAATTGCACAGTAACTAGTAGTTGTCATCATTTGAAATGACTTGTTTTTTGTATTACGAACTTTCTGCATTTTTGCGACCTATTATAGAAGAGCCTGGATAGCTCAGTCGGTAGAGCATCAGACTTTTAATCTGATGGTCCAGGGCTCATGTCCCTGTTCAGGTGAGTGTCTTTTAAGCAATGTGTCATTTTGTGAAATGGAACATAGTGCAGAGTGGGAAAATCACAAACTGTTTAAGAATCTACACCTTCAACTAAGAGGCAAATTAAATGTATTTCATCAATAGACACTAAATGTCAAGCTATTCAGATCATACTTTTAGTGATAGAGAGATTTTCCTACTTTAGTAATTGCACAGTAGTTGTCACCTTTTGAATTTACTTGTTTTTAGTTTTACGAACTTTCTGTAGGTTTGTGACTGACTCCAGAAGAGCTTTGAGTCAGTAAAACATCAGAATTTTAATCTGAGGGTCCAGGGTTCAAGTCCCTGTTTGGGCAAGTGTCTTTTAAGCAATGTGTTGTTTTCGTGAAATGTAACATAGTAGAGAGTGGGAAAATCACAAACTGTTTAAGAATGTACACCTTCAACCAAGAGGCAAATTAAATGTATTTCATCAATAGACACTAAATGTCAAGCTATTCATATCATACTTTTAGTGATCGAGAGATTCTCCTACTTTAGTAAAATGCACAGTAACTAGTAGTTGTCATCATTTGAAATGACTTGTTTTTTGTATTACAAACTTTCTACATTTTCTGCGACCAATCTAGAAGACCCTGGATAGCTTGGTAGAACATTGGTAGAACATCAGTCTTTTAAGCTGAGGGTCCAGGGTTCAAGTCCTTGTTTGGGTGAGTGTCTTTTAAGCAATGCTTCGTTTTTGTGAAATGGAACATAGTGCAGAGTGGGAAAATCACAAACTGTTTAAGAATGTACACCTTCAACCAAGAGGCAAATTAAATATATTTCATCAAGAGACACTAAATGTCAAGCTTTTCAATTCATACTTTTAGTGATAGAGAGATTATCCTACTTTAGTAAAATGCACAGTAACTAGTAGTTGTCACCATTTGAAATTACTTGTTTTTAGTATTACGAACTTTCTGTAGGTTTGCGACTGACTCCAGTAAAGCCTGGAGTCGGTAAAACATCAGAATTTTAATCAGAGGGTCCAGGGTTCAAGTCCCTGTTCGGGCGAGTGTCTTTTAAGCAATGTGTCGTTTTTGTGAAATGGAACATAGTGCAGAGTGGGAAAATCACAAACTGTATAAGAATGTACACCTTCAACCAAGAGGCAAATTAAATGTATTTCATCAAGAGACACTAAATGTCAAGCTTTTCAGTTCATACTTTTAGTGATAGAGAGATTTTCCAACTTTAGTAATTGCACAGTAACTAGTAGTTGTCATCATTTGAAATGACTTGTTTTTTGTATTATGAACTTTCTGCATTTTTGCGACCTATCACAGCAGTGCCTGGATAGCTCAGTCGGTAGAGCATCAGACTTTTAATCTGAGGGTCCAGGGTTCAAGTCCCTGTTCAGGCGAGTGTCTTTTAAGCAATGTGTCATTTTTGTGAAATGGAACATAGTGCAGAGTGGGAAAATCACAAACTGTTTAAGAATGTACACCTTCAACCAAGAGGCAAATTAAATGTATTTCATCAATAGACACTAAATGTCAAGCTTTTCAGATCATACTTTTAGTGATAGAGAGATTTTCCTACTTTACTAATTGCAGAGTAACTAGTAGTTGTGATCATTTGAAATGACTTGTTTTTTGTATTACAAACTTTCTGCATTTTCTGCGACTAATCTAGAAGACCCAGGATAGCTCAGTCGGTATCGCATCAGACTTTTACTCTGAGGGTCCAGGGTTCAAGTCCCTGATCAGGCGAGTGTCTTTTAAGCAATGTGTCATTTTTGTGAAATGGAACATAGTGCAGAGTGGGAAAATCACAAACTGTTTAAGAATGTACACCTTCAACCAAGAGGCAAATTAAATGTATTTCATCAATAGACACTAAATGTCAAGCTTTTCAGTTCATACTTTTAGTGATAGAGAGATTTTCCTACTTTAGTAATTGCACAGTAGTTGTCACCATTTGAATTTACTTGTTTTTAGTATTACGAACTTTCTAAAGGTTTGCGACAGACTCCAGAAGTGCCTGGAGTAGGTAAAACATCAGAACTTTAATCTGAGGGTCCAGGGTTCAAGTCCCTGTTCGGGCGAGTGTCTTTTAAGCAATGTGTGGTTTTTGTGAAATGGAACATAGTGCAGAGTGGGAAAATCACAAACTGTTTAAGAATGTACACCTTCAACCAAGAGGCAAATTAAATGTATTTCATCAAGAGACACTAAATGTCAAGCTTTTCAGTTCATACTTTTAGTGGTAGAGAGATTTTCCTACTTTAGTAATTGCACAGTAACTAGTACTTGTCATCATTTGAAATGACTTGTTTTTTGTATTATGAACTTTCTGCATTTTTGCGACCTATCACAGAAGTGCCTGGATAGCTCAGTCGGTAGAGCATCAGACTTTTAATCTGAGGGTCCAGGGTTCAAGTCCCTGTTCAGGCGAGTGTCTTTTAAGCAATGTGTCATTTTTGTGAAATGGAACATAGTGTAGAGTGGGAAAATCACAAACTGTTTAAGAATGTACACCTTCAACCAAGAGGCAAATTAAATGTATTTCATCAATAGACACTAAATGTCAAGCTTTTCAGTTCATACTTTTAGTGATAGAGAGATTTTCCTACTTTAGTAATTGCACAGTAGTTGTCACCATTTGAATTTACTTGTTTTTAGTATTACGAACTTTCTAAAGGTTTGCGACAGACTCCAGAAGTGCCTGGAGTAGGTAAAACATCAGAACTTTAATCTGAGGGTCCAGGGTTCAAGTCCCTGTTCGGGCGAGTGTCTTTTAAGCAATGTGTGGTTTTTGTGAAATGGAACATAGTGCAGAGTGGGAAAATCACAAACTGTTTAAGAATGTACACCTTCAACCAAGAGGCAAATTAAATGTATTTCATCAAGAGACACTAAATGTCAAGCTTTTCAGATAATACTTTTAGTGGTAGAGAGATTTTCCTACCTTAGTAATTGCACAGTAGTTGTCACCATTTGAATTTACTTGTTTTTAGTTTTACGAACTTTCTGTAGGTTTGTGACTGACTCCAGAAGAGCCTGGAGTCAGTAAAACATCAGAATTTTAATCTGAGGGTCCAGGGTTCAAGTCCCTGTTTGGGCAAGTGTCTTTTAAGCAATGTGTTGTTTTCGTGAAATGTAACATAGTAGAGAGTGGGAAAATCACAAACTGTTTAAGAATCTACACCTTCAACCAAGAGGCAAATTAAATGTATTTCATCAAGAGACACTAAATGTCAAGCTTTTCAGTTCATACTTTTAGTGATCGAGAGATTTTCCTACTTTAGTAATTGCACAGTAGTTGTCACCATTTGAATTTACTTGTTTTTAGTATTACGAACTTTCTAAAGGTTTGCGACAGACTCCAGAAGTGCCTGGAGTAGGTAAAACATCAGAACTTTAATCTGAGGGTCCAGGGTTCAAGTCCCTGTTCGGGCAAGTGTCTTTAAAGCAATGTGTGGTTTTTGTGAAATGGAACATAGTGCAGAGTGGGAAAATCACAAACTGTTTAAGAATGTACACCTTCAACCAAGAGGCAAATTAAATGTATTTCATCAAGAGACACTAAATGTCAAGCTTTTCAGTTCATACTTTTAGTGGTAGAGAGATTTTCCTACTTTAGTAATTGCACAGTAACTAGTAGTTGTCATCATTTGAAATGACTTGTTTTTTGTATTACGAACTTTCTGCATTTTTGCGACCTATTATAGAAGAGCCTGGATAGCTCAGTCGGTAGAGCATCAGACTTTTAATCTGATGGTCCAGGGCTCATGTCCCTGTTCAGGTGAGTGTCTTTTAAGCAATGTGTCATTTTGTGAAATGGAACATAGTGCAGAGTGGGAAAATCACAAACTGTTTAAGAATCTACACCTTCAACTAAGAGGCAAATTAAATGTATTTCATCAATAGACACTAAATGTCAAGCTATTCAGATCATACTTTTAGTGATAGAGAGATTTTCCTACTTTAGTAATTGCACAGTAGTTGTCACCTTTTGAATTTACTTGTTTTTAGTTTTACGAACTTTCTGTAGGTTTGTGACTGACTCCAGAAGAGCTTTGAGTCAGTAAAACATCAGAATTTTAATCTGAGGGTCCAGGGTTCAAGTCCCTGTTTGGGCAAGTGTCTTTTAAGCAATGTGTTGTTTTCGTGAAATGTAACATAGTAGAGAGTGGGAAAATCACAAACTGTTTAAGAATGTACACCTTCAACCAAGAGGCAAATTAAATGTATTTCATCAATAGACACTAAATGTCAAGCTATTCATATCATACTTTTAGTGATCGAGAGATTCTCCTACTTTAGTAAAATGCACAGTAACTAGTAGTTGTCATCATTTGAAATGACTTGTTTTTTGTATTACAAACTTTCTGCATTTTCTGCGACCAATCTAGAAGACCCTGGATAGCTTGGTAGAACATTGGTAGAACATCAGTCTTTTAAGCTGAGGGTCCAGGGTTCAAGTCCTTGTTTGGGTGAGTGTCTTTTAAGCAATGCTTCGTTTTTGTGAAATGGAACATAGTGCAGAGTGGGAAAATCACAAACTGTTTAAGAATGTACACCTTCAACCAAGAGGCAAATTAAATATATTTCATCAAGAGACACTAAATGTCAAGCTTTTCAATTCATACTTTTAGTGATAGAGAGATTATCCTACTTTAGTAAAATGCACAGTAACTAGTAGTTGTCACCATTTGAAATTACTTGTTTTTAGTATTACGAACTTTCTGTAGGTTTGCGACTGACTCCAGTAAAGCCTGGAGTCGGTAAAACATCAGAATTTTAATCAGAGGGTCCAGGGTTCAAGTCCCTGTTCGGGCGAGTGTCTTTTAAGCAATGTGTCGTTTTTGTGAAATGGAACATAGTGCAGAGTGGGAAAATCACAAACTGTATAAGAATGTACACCTTCAACCAAGAGGCAAATTAAATGTATTTCATCAAGAGACACTAAATGTCAAGCTTTTCAGTTCATACTTTTAGTGATAGAGAGATTTTCCAACTTTAGTAATTGCACAGTAACTAGTAGTTGTCATCATTTGAAATGACTTGTTTTTTGTATTATGAACTTTCTGCATTTTTGCGACCTATCACAGCAGTGCCTGGATAGCTCAGTCGGTAGAGCATCAGACTTTTAATCTGAGGGTCCAGGGTTCAAGTCCCTGTTCAGGCGAGTGTCTTTTAAGCAATGTGTCATTTTTGTGAAATGGAACATAGTGCAGAGTGGGAAAATCACAAACTGTTTAAGAATGTACACCTTCAACCAAGAGGCAAATTAAATGTATTTCATCAATAGACACTAAATGTCAAGCTTTTCAGATCATACTTTTAGTGATAGAGAGATTTTCCTACTTTACTAATTGCAGAGTAACTAGTAGTTGTGATCATTTGAAATGACTTGTTTTTTGTATTACAAACTTTCTGCATTTTCTGCGACTAATCTAGAAGACCCAGGATAGCTCAGTCGGTATCGCATCAGACTTTTACTCTGAGGGTCCAGGGTTCAAGTCCCTGATCAGGCGAGTGTCTTTTAAGCAATGTGTCATTTTTGTGAAATGGAACATAGTGCAGAGTGGGAAAATCACAAACTGTTTAAGAATGTACACCTTCAACCAAGAGGCAAATTAAATGTATTTCATCAATAGACACTAAATGTCAAGCTTTTCAGTTCATACTTTTAGTGATAGAGAGATTTTCCTACTTTAGTAATTGCACAGTAGTTGTCACCATTTGAATTTACTTGTTTTTAGTATTACGAACTTTCTAAAGGTTTGCGACAGACTCCAGAAGTGCCTGGAGTAGGTAAAACATCAGAACTTTAATCTGAGGGTCCAGGGTTCAAGTCCCTGTTCGGGCGAGTGTCTTTTAAGCAATGTGTGGTTTTTGTGAAATGGAACATAGTGCAGAGTGGGAAAATCACAAACTGTTTAAGAATGTACACCTTCAACCAAGAGGCAAATTAAATGTATTTCATCAAGAGACACTAAATGTCAAGCTTTTCAGTTCATACTTTTAGTGGTAGAGAGATTTTCCTACTTTAGTAATTGCACAGTAACTAGTAGTTGTCATCATTTGAAATGACTTGTTTTTTGTATTATGAACTTTCTGCATTTTTGCGACCTATCACAGAAGTGCCTGGATAGCTCAGTCGGTAGAGCATCAGACTTTTAATCTGAGGGTCCAGGGTTCAAGTCCCTGTTCAGGCGAGTGTCTTTTAAGCAATGTGTCATTTTTGTGAAATGGAACATAGTGTAGAGTGGGAAAATCACAAACTGTTTAAGAATGTACACCTTCAACCAAGAGGCAAATTAAATGTATTTCATCAATAGACACTAAATGTCAAGCTTTTCAGTTCATACTTTTAGTGATAGAGAGATTTTCCTACTTTAGTAATTGCACAGTAGTTGTCACCATTTGAATTTACTTGTTTTTAGTATTACGAACTTTCTAAAGGTTTGCGACAGACTCCAGAAGTGCCTGGAGTAGGTAAAACATCAGAACTTTAATCTGAGGGTCCAGGGTTCAAGTCCCTGTTCGGGCGAGTGTCTTTTAAGCAATGTGTGGTTTTTGTGAAATGGAATATAGTGCAGAGTGGGAAAATCACAAACTGTTTAAGAATGTACACCTTCAACCAAGAGGCAAATTAAATGTATTTCATCAAGAGACACTAAATGTCAAGCTTTTCAGATAATACTTTTAGTGGTAGAGAGATTTTCCTACCTTAGTAATTGCACAGTAGTTGTCACCATTTGAATTTACTTGTTTTTAGTTTTACGAACTTTCTGTAGGTTTGTGACTGACTCCAGAAGAGCCTGGAGTCAGTAAAACATCAGAATTTTAATCTGAGGGTCCAGGGTTCAAGTCCCTGTTTGGGCAAGTGTCTTTTAAGCAATGTGTTGTTTTCGTGAAATGTAACATAGTAGAGAGTGGGAAAATCACAAACTGTTTAAGAATCTACACCTTCAACCAAGAGGCAAATTAAATGTATTTCATCAAGAGACACTAAATGTCAAGCTTTTCAGTTCATACTTTTAGTGATCGAGAGATTTTCCTACTTTAGTAATTGCACAGTAGTTGTCACCATTTGAATTTACTTGTTTTTAGTATTACGAACTTTCTAAAGGTTTGCGACAGACTCCAGAAGTGCCTGGAGTAGGTAAAACATCAGAACTTTAATCTGAGGGTCCAGGGTTCAAGTCCCTGTTCGGGCAAGTGTCTTTAAAGCAATGTGTGGTTTTTGTGAAATGGAACATAGTGCAGAGTGGGAAAATCACAAACTGTTTAAGAATGTACACCTTCAACCAAGAGGCAAATTAAATGTATTTCATCAAGAGACACTAAATGTCAAGCTTTTCAGTTCATACTTTTAGTGGTAGAGAGATTTTCCTACTTTAGTAATTGCACAGTAACTAGTAGTTGTCATCATTTGAAATGACTTGTTTTTTGTATTACGAACTTTCTGCATTTTTGCGACCTATTATAGAAGAGCCTGGATAGCTCAGTCGGTAGAGCATCAGACTTTTAATCTGATGGTCCAGGGCTCATGTCCCTGTTCAGGTGAGTGTCTTTTAAGCAATGTGTCATTTTGTGAAATGGAACATAGTGCAGAGTGGGAAAATCACAAACTGTTTAAGAATCTACACCTTCAACTAAGAGGCAAATTAAATGTATTTCATCAATAGACACTAAATGTCAAGCTATTCAGATCATACTTTTAGTGATAGAGAGATTTTCCTACTTTAGTAATTGCACAGTAGTTGTCACCTTTTGAATTTACTTGTTTTTAGTTTTACGAACTTTCTGTAGGTTTGTGACTGACTCCAGAAGAGCTTGGAGTCAGTAAAACATCAGAATTTTAATCTGAGGGTCCAGGGTTCAAGTCCCTGTTTGGGCAAGTGTCTTTTAAGCAATGTGTTGTTTTCGTGAAATGTAACATAGTAGAGAGTGGGAAAATCACAAACTGTTTAAGAATGTACACCTTCAACCAAGAGGCAAATTAAATGTATTTCATCAATAGACACTAAATGTCAAGCTATTCATATCATACTTTTAGTGATCGAGAGATTCTCCTACTTTAGTAAAATGCACAGTAACTAGTAGTTGTCATCATTTGAAATGACTTGTTTTTTGTATTACAAACTTTCTGCATTTTCTGCGACCAATCTAGAAGACCCTGGATAGCTTGGTAGAACATTGGTAGAACATCAGTCTTTTAAGCTGAGGGTCCAGGGTTCAAGTCCTTGTTTGGGTGAGTGTCTTTTAAGCAATGCTTCGTTTTTGTGAAATGGAACATAGTGCAGAGTGGGAAAATCACAAACTGTTTAAGAATGTACACCTTCAACCAAGAGGCAAATTAAATGTATTTCATCAAGAGACACTAAATGTCAAGCTTTTCAATTCATACTTTTAGTGATAGAGAGATTATCCTACTTTAGTAAAATGCACAGTAACTAGTAGTTGTCACCATTTGAAATTACTTGTTTTTAGTATTACGAACTTTCTGTAGGTTTGCGACTGACTCCAGTAAAGCCTGGAGTCGGTAAAACATCAGAATTTTAATCAGAGGGTCCAGGGTTCAAGTCCCTGTTCGGGCGAGTGTCTTTTAAGCAATGTGTCGTTTTTGTGAAATGGAACATAGTGCAGAGTGGGAAAATCACAAACTGTATAAGAATGTACACCTTCAACCAAGAGGCAAATTAAATGTATTTCATCAAGAGACACTAAATGTCAAGCTTTTCAGTTCATACTTTTAGTGATAGAGAGATTTTCCAACTTTAGTAATTGCACAGTAACTAGTAGTTGTCATCATTTGAAATGACTTGTTTTTTGTATTATGAACTTTCTGCATTTTTGCGACCTATCACAGCAGTGCCTGGATAGCTCAGTCGGTAGAGCATCAGACTTTTAATCTGAGGGTCCAGGGTTCAAGTCCCTGTTCAGGCGAGTGTCTTTTAAGCAATGTGTCATTTTTGTGAAATGGAACATAGTGCAGAGTGGGAAAATCACAAACTGTTTAAGAATGTACACCTTCAACCAAGAGGCAAATTAAATGTATTTCATCAATAGACACTAAATGTCAAGCTTTTCAGATCATACTTTTAGTGATAGAGAGATTTTCCTACTTTAGTAATTGCACAGTAACTAGTAGTTGTGATCATTTGAAATGACTTGTTTTTTGTATTACAAACTTTCTGCATTTTCTGCGACTAATCTAGAAGACCCAGGATAGCTCAGTCGGTATCGCATCAGACTTTTACTCTGAGGGTCCAGGGTTCAAGTCCCTGATCAGGCGAGTGTCTTTTAAGCAATGTGTCATTTTTGTGAAATGGAACATAGTGCAGAGTGGGAAAATCACAAACTGTTTAAGAATGTACACCTTCAACCAAGAGGCAAATTAAATGTATTTCATCAATAGACACTAAATGTCAAGCTTTTCAGTTCATACTTTTAGTGATAGAGAGATTTTCCTACTTTAGTAATTGCACAGTAGTTGTCACCATTTGAATTTACTTGTTTTTAGTATTACGAACTTTCTAAAGGTTTGCGACAGACTCCAGAAGTGCCTGGAGTAGGTAAAACATCAGAACTTTAATCTGAGGGTCCAGGGTTCAAGTCCCTGTTCGGGCGAGTGTCTTTTAAGCAATGTGTGGTTTTTGTGAAATGGAACATAGTGCAGAGTGGGAAAATCACAAACTGTTTAAGAATGTACACCTTCAACCAAGAGGCAAATTAAATGTATTTCATCAAGAGACACTAAATGTCAAGCTTTTCAGTTCATACTTTTAGTGGTAGAGAGATTTTCCTACTTTAGTAATTGCACAGTAACTAGTAGTTGTCATCATTTGAAATGACTTGTTTTTTGTATTATGAACTTTCTGCATTTTTGCGACCTATCACAGAAGTGCCTGGATAGCTCAGTCGGTAGAGCATCAGACTTTTAATCTGAGGGTCCAGGGTTCAAGTCCCTGTTCAGGCGAGTGTCTTTTAAGCAATGTGTCATTTTTGTGAAATGGAACATAGTGCAGAGTGGGAAAATCACAAACTGTTTAAGAATGTACACCTTCAACCAAGAGGCAAATTAAATGTATTTCATCAATAGACACTAAATGTCAAGCTTTTCAGTTCATACTTTTAGTGATAGAGAGATTTTCCTACTTTAGTAATTGCACAGTAGTTGTCACCATTTGAATTTACTTGTTTTTAGTATTACGAACTTTCTAAAGGTTTGCGACAGACTCCAGAAGTGCCTGGAGTAGGTAAAACATCAGAACTTTAATCTGAGGGTCCAGGGTTCAAGTCCCTGTTCGGGCGAGTGTCTTTTAAGCAATGTGTGGTTTTTGTGAAATGGAACATAGTGCAGAGTGGGAAAATCACAAACTGTTTAAGAATGTACACCTTCAACCAAGAGGCAAATTAAATGTATTTCATCAAGAGACACTAAATGTCCAGCTTTTCAGATAATACTTTTAGTGGTAGAGAGATTTTCCTACCTTAGTAATTGCACAGTAGTTGTCACCATTTGAATTTACTTGTTTTTAGTTTTACGAACTTTCTGTAGGTTTGTGACTGACTCCAGAAGAGCCTGGAGTCAGTAAAACATCAGAATTTTAATCTGAGGGTCCAGGGTTCAAGTCCCTGTTTGGGCAAGTGTCTTTTAAGCAATGTGTTGTTTTCGTGAAATGTAACATAGTAGAGAGTGGGAAAATCACAAACTGTTTAAGAATCTACACCTTCAACCAAGAGGCAAATTAAATGTATTTCATCAAGAGACACTAAATGTCAAGCTTTTCAGTTCATACTTTTAGTGATCGAGAGATTTTCCTACTTTAGTAAAATGCACAGTAACTAGTAGTTGTCATCATTTGAAATTACTTGTTTTTTGTATTACAAACTTTCTGCATTTTTGCGACCATTTTTGCGACCAATCTAGAAGGCCCTCGATAGCTCAGTCAGTAGAACATCAGACTTTTAAACTGAGGGTCAAGGGTTCAAGTCCTTGTTCGGATGAGTGTCTTTTAAGCAATGCGTCATTTTTGTGAAATGGAACATAGTGCAGAGTGGGAAAATCACAAACTGTTTAAGAATGTACACCTTCAACCAAGAGGCAAATTAAATGTATTTCATCAATAGACACTAAATGTCAAGCTTTTCAGATCATACTTTTAGTGATAGAGAGATTTTCCTACTTTACTAATTGCAGAGTAACTAGTAGTTGTGATCATTTGAAATGACTTGTTTTTTGTATTACAAACCTTCTGCATTTTTCCGACCAATTCTAGAAGAGCCTGGATAGATCAGTCGGTAGCTCATCAGACTTTAAAGCTGTGGGTCCAGGTTTTAAGTCTCTGTTCGGGCGAGTGTCTTTTAAGCAATGTGTCATTTTTGTGAAATGGAACATAGTGCAGAGTGGGAAAATCACAAACTGTTTAAGAATGTACACCTTCAACCAAGAGGCAAATTAAAAGTATTTCATCAAGAGACACTAAATGTCAAGCTTTTCAGATCATACTGTTAGTGATAGAGAGATTTTCCTACTTTAGTAATTGCACAGTAACTAGTAGTTGTCATCATTTGAAATGACTTGTTTTTTGTATTACAAACTTTCTGCATTTTCTGCAACTAATCTAGAAGACCCAGGATAGCTCAGTCGGTAGCACATCAGACTTTTAATCTGAGGGTCCAGGGTTCAAGTATCTGTTCAGGCGAGTGTCTTTTAAGCAATGTGTCATTTTTGTGAAATGGAACATAGTGCAGAGTGGGAAAATCACAAACTGTTTAAGAATGTACACCTTCAACCAAGAGGCAAATTAAATGTATTTCATCAATAGACGCTAAATGTCAAGCTTTTCAGATCATACTTTTAGTGATAGAGAGATTTTCCTACTTTAGTAATTGCACAGTAGTTGTCACCATTTGAATTTACTTGTTTTTAGTATTACGAACTTTCTAAAGGTTTGCGACAAACTCCAGAAGTGCCTGGAGTCGGTAAAACATCAGAACTTTAATCTGAGGGTCCAGGGTTCAAGTCTCTGTTCGGGCGAGTGTCTTTTAAGCAATGTGTCGTTTTTGTGAAATGGAACATAGTGCAGAGTGGGAAAATCACAAACTGTTTAAGAATGTACACCTTCAACCAAGAGGCAAATTAAATGTATTTCATCAAGAGACACTAAATGTCAAGCTTTTCAGTTCATACTTTTAGTGATAGAGAGATTTTCCAACTTTAGTAATTGCACAGTAACTAGTAGTTGTCATCATTTGAAATGACTTGTTTTTTGTATTATGAACTTTCTGCATTTTTGCGACCTATCACAGAAGTACCTGGATAGCTCAGTCGGTAGAGCATCAGACTTTTAATCTGAGGGTCCAGGGTTCAAGTCCCTGTTCAGGCGAGTGTCTTTTAAGCAATGTGTCATTTTTGTGAAATGGAACATAGTGCAGAGTGGGAAAATCACAAACTGTTTAAGAATGTACACCTTCAACCAAGAGGCAAATTAAATGTATTTCATCAATAGACACTAAATGTCAAGCTATTCAGATCATACTTTTAGTGATAGAGAGATTTTCCTACTTTAGTAATTGCACAGTAGTTGTCACCATTTGAATTTACTTGTTTTTAGTATTACGAACTTTCTAAAGGTTTGCGACAGACTCCAGAAGTGCCTGGAGTAGGTAAAACATCAGAACTGTAATCTGAGGGTCCAGGGTTCAAGTCCCTGTTCGGGCGAGTGTCTTTTAAGCAATGTGTCATTTTTGTGAAATGGAACATAGTGCAGAGTGGGAAAATCACAAACTGTTTAAGAATGTACACCTTCAACCAAGAGGCAAATTAAATGTATTTCATCAAGAGACACTAAATGTCAAGCTTTTCAGTTCATACTTTTAGTGGTAGAGAGATTTTCCTACTTTAGTAATTGCACAGTAACTAGTAGTTGTCATCATTTGAAATGACTTGTTTTTTGTATTACGAACTTTCTGCATTTTTGCGACCTATTATAGAAGAGCCTGGATAGCTCAGTCGGTAGAGCATCAGACTTTTAATCTGATGGTCCAGGGCTCATGTCCCTGTTCAGGCGAGTGTCTTTTAAGCAATGTGTCATTTTGTGAAATGGAACATAGTGCAGAGTGGGAAAATCACAAACTGTTTAAGAATCTACACCTTCAACCAAGAGGCAAATTAAATGTATTTCATCAATAGACACTAAATGTCAAGCTATTCAGATCATACTTTTAGTGATAGAGAGATTTTCCTACTTTAGTAATTGCACAGTAGTTGTTACCATTTGAATTTACTTGTTTTTAGTATTACAAAGTTTCTGTAGGTTTGCGACAGACTCCAGAATAGCCTGGAGTCGGTAAAACATCAGAACTTCAATCTGAGGGTCCAGGGTCCAAGTCCCTGTTCGGGTGAGTGTCTTTTAAGCAATGTGTAGTTTTTGTGAAATGGAACATAGTGCAGAGAGGGAAAATCACAAACTGTTTAAGAATCTACACCTTCAACCAAGAGGCAAATTAAATGTATTTCATCAAAGACACTAAATGTCAAGCTATTCAGATAATACTTTTAGTGATAGAGAGATTTTCCTACCTTAGTAATTGCACAGTAGTTGTCACCATTTGAATTTACTTGTTTTTAGTTTTACGAACTTTCTGTAGGTTTGTGACTGACTCCAGAAGAGCCTGGAGTCAGTAAAACATCAGAATTTTAATCTGAGGGTCCAGGGTTCAAGTCCCTATTTGGGCAAGTGTCTTTTAAGCAATGTGTTGTTTTCGTGAAATGGAACATAGTAGAGAGTGGGAAAATCACAAACTGTTTAAGAATGTACACCTTCAACCAAGAGGCAAATTAAATGTATTTCATCAATAGACACTAAATGTCAAGCTATTCATATCATACTTTTAGTGATAGAGAGATTTTCCTACTTTAGTAAATGCACAGTAGTTGTCACCATTTGAATTTACTTGTTTTTAGTATTACGAACTTTCTGTAGGTTTGCGACAGACTCCAGAAGAGCCTGGAGTCGGTAAAACATCAGAACTTTAATCTGAGGGTCCAGGGTTCAAGTCCCTGTTTAGGCGAGTGTCATTTAAGCAATGTGTCATTTTTGTTAAATGGATCATAGTGCAGAGTGGGAAAATCACAAACTGTTTAAGAATGTACACCTTCAACCAAGAGGAAAATTAAATGTATTACATCAAGAGACACTAAATGTCAAGCTTTTCAGTTCATACTTTTAGTGATAGAGAGATTTTCCTACTTTAGTAATTGCACAGTAGTTGTCACCATTTGAATTTACTTGTTTTTAGTATTACGAACTTTCTAAAGGTTTGCGACAGACTCCAGAAGTGCCTGGAGTCGGTAAAACATCAGAACTTTAATCTGAGGGTCCAGGGTTCAAGTCCCTGTTCGGGCGAGTGTCTTTTAAGCAATGTGTCGTTTTTGTGAAATGGAACATAGTGCAGAGTGGGAAAATCACAAACTGTTTAAGAATGTACACCTTCAACCAAGAGGCAAATTAATTGTATTTCATCAAGAGACACTAAATGTCAAGCTTTTCAGTTCATACTTTTAGTGATAGAGAGATTTTCCTACTTTAGTAATTGCACAGTAACTAGTAGTTGTCATCATTTGAAATGACTTGTTTTTTGTATTACAAACTTTCAGCATTTTTGCGACCTATTACAGAAGAGCCTGGATAGCTCAGTCGGTAGAGCATCAGACTTTTAATCTGATGGTCCAGGGTTCATGTCTCTGTTCAGGTGAGTGTCTTTTAAGCAATGTGTCATTTTGTGAAATGGAACATAGTGCAGAGTGGGAAAATGACAAACTGTTTAAGAATGTACACCTTCAACCAAGAGGCAAATTAAATGTATTTCATCAATAGACACTAAATGTCAAGCTTTTCAGTTCATACTTTTAGTGATAGAGAGATTTTCCTACTTTAGTAATTGCACAGTAGTTGTCACCATTTGAATTTACTTGTTTTTAGTATTACGAACTTTCTAAAGGTTTGCGACAGACTCCAGAAGTGCCTGGAGTAGGTAAAACATCAGAACTTTAATCTGAGGGTCCAGGGTTCAAGTCCCTGTTCGGGCGAGTGTCTTTTAAGCAATGTGTCATTTTTGTGAAATGGAACATAGTGCAGAGTGGGAAAATCACAAACTGTTTAAGAATGTACACCTTCAACCAAGAGGCAAATTAAATGTATTTCATCAAGAGACACTAAATGTCAAGCTTTTCAGTTCATACTTTTAGTGGTAGAGAGATTTTCCTACTTTAGTAATTGCACAGTAACTAGTAGTTGTCATCATTTGAAATGACTTGTTTTTTGTATTACGAACTTTCTGCATTTTTGCGACCTATTATAGAAGAGCCTGGATAGCTCAGTCGGTAGAGCATCAGACTTTTAATCTGATAGTCCAGGGCTCATGTCCCTGTTCAGGCGAGTGTCTTTTAAGCAATGTGTCATTTTGTGAAATGGAACATAGTGCAGAGTGGGAAAATCACAAACTGTTTAAGAATCTACACCTTCAACCAAGAGGCAAATTAAATGAATTTCATCAATAGACACTAAATGTCAAGCTATTCAGATCATACTTTTAGTGATAGAGAGATTTTCCTACTTTAGTAATTGCACAGTAGTTGTTACCATTTGAATTTACTTGTTTTTAGTATTACAAAGTTTCTGTAGGTTTGCGACAGACTCCAGAATAGCCTGGAGTCGGTAAAACATCAGAACTTTAATCTGAGGGTCCAGGGTCCAAGTCCCTGTTCGGGTGAGTGTCTTTTAAGCAATGTGTAGTTTTTGTGAAATGGAACATAGTGCAGAGAGGGAAAATCACAAACTGTTTAAGAATCTACACCTTCAACCAAGAGGCAAATTAAATGTATTTCATCAAAGACACTAAATGTCAAGCTATTCAGATAATACTTTTAGTGATAGAGAGATTTTCCTACCTTAGTAATTGCACAGTAGTTGTCACCATTTGAATTTACTTGTTTTTAGTTTTACGAACTTTCTGTAGGTTTGTGACTGACTCCAGAAGAGCCTGGAGTCAGTAAAACATCAGAATTTTAATCTGAGGGTCCAGGGTTCAAGTCCCTATTTGGGCAAGTGTCTTTTAAGCAATGTGTTGTTTTCGTGAAATGGAACATAGTAGAGAGTGGGAAAATCACAAACTGTTTAAGAATGTACACCTTCAACCAAGAGGCAAATTAAATGTATTTCATCAATAGACACTAAATGTCAAGCTATTCATATCATACTTTTAGTGATAGAGAGATTTTCCTACTTTAGTAATTGCACAGTAGTTGTCACCATTTGAATTTACTTGTTTTTAGTATTACGAACTTTCTGTAGGTTTGCGACAGACTCCAGAAGAGCCTGGAGTCGGTAAAACATCAGAACTTTAATCTGAGGGTCCAGGGTTCAAGTCCCTGTTCAGGCGAGTGTCATTTAAGCAATGTGTCATTTTTGTTAAATGGATCATAGTGCAGAGTGGGAAAATCACAAACTGTTTAAGAATCTACACCTTCAACCAAGAGGAAAATTAAATGTATTACATCAAGAGACACTAAATGTCAAGCTTTTCAGTTCATACTTTTAGTGATAGAGAGATTTTCCTACTTTAGTAATTGCACAGTAGTTGTCACCATTTGAATTTACTTATTTTTAGTATTACGAACTTTCTAAAGGTTAGCGACAGACTCCAGAAGTGCCTGGAGTCGGTAAAACATCAGAACTTTAATCTGAGGGTCCAGTGTTCAAGTCCCTGTTCGGGCGAGTGTCTTTTAAGCAATGTGTCGTTTTTGTGAAATGGAACATAGTGCAGAGTGGGAAAATCACAAACTGTTTAAGAATGTACACCTTCAACCAAGAGGCAAATTAATTGTATTTCATCAAGAGACACTAAATGTCAAGCTTTTCAGTTCATACTTTTAGTGATAGAGAGATTTTCCTACTTTAGTAATTGCACAGTAACTAGTAGTTGTCATCATTTGAAATGACTTGTTTTTTGTATTACGAACTTTCAGCATTTTTGCGACCTATTACAGAAGAGCCTGGATAGCTCAGTCGGTAGAGCATCAGACTTTTAATCTGATGGTCCAGGGTTCATGTCCCTGTTCAGGTGAGTGTCTTTTAAGCAATGTGTCATTTTGTGAAATGGAACATAGTGCAGAGTGGGAAAATGACAAACTGTTTAAGAATGTACACCTTCAACCAAGAGGCAAATTAAATGTATTTCATCAATAGACACTAAATGTCAAGCTTTTCAGTTCATACTTTTAGTGATAGAGAGATTTTCCTACTTTAGTAATTGCACAGTAGTTGTCACCATTTGAATTTACTTGTTTTTAGTATTACGAACTTTCTAAAGGTTTGCGACAGACTCCAGAAGTGCCTGGAGTAGGTAAAACATCAGAACTTTAATCTGAGGGTCCAGGGTTCAAGTCCCTGTTCGGGCGAGTGTCTTTTAAGCAATGTGTCATTTTTGTGAAATGGAACATAGTGCAGAGTGGGAAAATCACAAACTGTTTAAGAATGTACACCTTCAACCAAGAGGCAAATTAAATGTATTTCATCAAGAGACACTAAATGTCAAGCTTTTCAGTTCATACTTTTAGTGGTAGAGAGATTTTCCTACTTTAGTAATTGCACAGTAACTAGTAGTTGTCATCATTTGAAATGACTTGTTTTTTGTATTACGAACTTTCTGCATTTTTGCGACCTATTATAGAAGAGCCTGGATAGCTCAGTCGGTAGAGCATCAGACTTTTAATCTGATGGTCCAGGGCTCATGTCCCTGTTCAGGCGAGTGTCTTTTAAGCAATGTGTCATTTTGTGAAATGGAACATAGTGCAGAGTGGGAAAATCACAAACTGTTTAAGAATCTACACCTTCAACCAAGAGGCAAATTAAATGTATTTCATCAATAGACACTAAATGTCAAGCTATTCAGATCATACTTTTAGTGATAGAGAGATTTTCCTACTTTAGTAATTGCACAGTAGTTGTTACCATTTGAATTTACTTGTTTTTAGTATTACGAAGTTTCTGTAGGTTTGCGACAGACTCCAGAATAGCCTGGAGTCGGTAAAACATCAGAACTTTAATCTGAGGGTCCAGGGTCCAAGTCCCTGTTCGGGTGAGTGTCTTTTAAGCAATGTGTAGTTTTTGTGAAATGGAACATAGTGCAGAGAGGGAAAATCACAAACTGTTTAAGAATCTACACCTTCAACCAAGAGGCAAATTAAATGTATTTCATCAAAGACACTAAATGTCAAGCTATTCAGATAATACTTTTAGTGATAGAGAGATTTTCCTACCTTAGTAATTGCACAGTAGTTGTCACCATTTGAATTTACTTGTTTTTAGTTTTACGAACTTTCTGTAGGTTTGTGACTGACTCCAGAAGAGCCTGGAGTCAGTAAAACATCAGAATTTTAATCTGAGGGTCCAGGGTTCAAGTCCCTATTTGGGGAAGTGTCTTTTAAGCAATGTGTTGTTTTCGTGAAATGGAACATAGTAGAGAGTGGGAAAATCACAAACTGTTTAAGAATGTACACCTTCAACCAAGAGGCAAATTAAATGTATTTCATCAATAGACACTAAATGTCAAGCTATTCATATCGTACTTTTAGTGATAGAGAGATTATCCTACTTTAGTAATTGCACAGTAGTTGTCACCATTTGAATTTACTTGTTTTTAGTATTACGAACTTTCTGTAGGTTTGCGACAGACTCCAGAAGAGCCTGGAGTCGGTAAAACATCAGAACTTTAATCTGAGGGTCCAGGGTTCAAGTCCCTGTTCGGGCGAGTGTCATTTAAGCAATGTGTCATTTTTGTTAAATGGATCATAGTGCAGAGTGGGAAAATCACAAACTGTTTAAGAATGTACACCTTCAACCAAGAGGCAAATTAAATGTATTACATCAAGAGACACTAAATGTCAAGCTTTTCAGTTCATACTTTTAGTGATAGAGAGATTTTCCTACTTTAATAATTGCACAGTAGTTGTCACCATTTGAATTTACTTGTTTTTAGTATTACGAACTTTCTAAAGTATTGCGACAGACTCCAGAAGTGCCTGGAGTCGGTAAAACATCAGAACTTTAATCTGAGGGTCCAGGGTTCAAGTCCCTGTTCGGGCGAGTGTCTTTTAAGCAATGTGTCGTTTTTGTGAAATGGAACATAGTGCAGAGTGGGAAAATCACAAACTGTTTAAGAATGTACACCTTCAACCAAGAGGCAAATTAATTGTATTTCATCAAGAGACACTAAATGTCAAGCTTTTCAGTTCATACTTTTAGTGATAGAGAGATTTTCCTACTTTAGTAATTGCACAGTAACTAGTAGTTGTCATCATTTGAAATGACTTGTTTTTTGTATTACGAACTTTCAGCATTTTTGCGACCTATTATAGAAGAGCCTGGATAGCTCAGTCGGTAGAGCATCAGACTTTTAATCTGATGGTCCAGGGTTCATGTCCCTGTTCAGGTGAGTGTCTTTTAAGCAATGTGTCATTTTGTGAAATGGAACATAGTGCAGAGTGGGAAAATGACGAACTGTTTAAGAATGTACACCTTCAACCAAGAGGCAAATTAAATGTATTTCATCAATAGACACTAAATGTCAAGCTTTTCAGTTCATACTTTTAGTGTTAGAGAGATTTTCCTACTTTAGTAATTGCACAGTAGTTGTCACCATTTGAATTTACTTGTTTTTAGTATTACGAACTTTCTAAAGTTTTGCGACAGACTCCAGAAGTGCCTGGAGTAGGTAAAACATCAGAACTTTAATCTTAGGGTCCAGGGTTCAAGTCCCTGTTCGGGCGAGTGTCTTTTAAGCAATGTGTCATTTTTGTGAAATGGAACATAGTGCAGAGTGGGAAAATCACAAACTGTTTAAGAATGTACACCTTCAACCAAGAGGCAAATTAAATGTATTTCATCAAGAGACACTAAATGTCAAGCTTTTCAGTTCATACTTTTAGTGGTAGAGAGATTTTCCTACTTTAGTAATTGCACAGTAACTAGTAGTTGTCATCATTTGAAATGACTTGTTTTTTGTATTACGAACTTTCTGCATTTTTGCGACCTATTATAGAAGAGCCTGGATAGCTCAGTCGGTAGAGCATCAGACTTTTAATCTGATGGTCCAGGGCTCATGTCCCTGTTCAGGCGAGTGTCTTTTAAGCAATGTGTCATTTTGTGAAATGGAACATAGTGCAGAGTGGGAAAATCACAAACTGTTTAAGAATCTACACCTTCAACCAAGAGGCAAATTAAATGTATTTCATCAATAGACACTAAATGTCAAGCTATTCAGATCATACTTTTAGTGATAGAGAGATTTTCCTACTTTAGTAATTGCACAGTAGTTGTTACCATTTGAATTTACTTGTTTTTAGTATTACGAAGTTTCTGTAGGTTTGCGACAGACTCCAGAATAGCCTGGAGTCGGTAAAACATCAGAACTTTAATCTGAGGGTCCAGGGTCCAAGTCCTTGTTCGGGTGAGTGTCTTTTAAGCAATGTGTAGTTTTTGTGAAATGGAACATAGTGCAGAGTGGGAAAATCACAAACTGTTTAAGAATCTACACCTTCAACCAAGAGGCAAATTAAATGTATTTCATCAAGAGACACTAAATGTCAAGCTTTTCAGTTCATACTTTTAGTGATAGAGAGATTTTCCAACTTTAGTAATTGCACAGTAACTAGTAGTTGTGATCATTTGAAATGACTTGTTTTTTGTATTACAAACTTTCTGCATTTTCTGCGACTAATCTAGAAGACCCAGGATAGCTCAGTCGGTAGCGCATCAGACTTTTAATCTGAGGGTCCAGGGTTCAAGTCCCTGATCAGGCGAGTGTCTTTTAAGCAATGTGTCATTTTTGTGAAATGGAACATAGTGCAGAGTGGGAAAATCACAAACTGTTTAAGAATGTACACCTTCAACCAAGAGGCAAATTAAATGTATTTCATCAATAGACACTAAATGTCAAGCTTTTCAGTTCATACTTTTAGTGATAGAGAGATTTTCCTACTTTAGTAATTGCACAGTAGTTGTCACCATTTGAATTTACTTGTTTTTAGTATTACGAACTTTCTAAAGGTTTGCGACAAACTCCAGAAGTGCCTGGAGTCGGTAAAACATCAGAACTTTAATCTGAGGGTCCAGGGTTCAAGTCTCTGTTCGGGCGAGTGTCTTTTAAGCAATGTGTCGTTTTTGTGAAATGGAACATAGTGCAGAGTGGGAAAATCACAAACTGTATAAGAATGTACACCTTCAACCAAGAGGCAAATTAAATGTATTTCATCAAGAGACACTAAATGTCAAGCTTTTCAGTTTATACTTTTAGTGATAGAGAGATTTTCCAACTTTAGTAATTGCACAGTAACTAGTAGTTGTCATCATTTGAAATGACTTGTTTTTTGTATTATGAACTTTCTGCATTTTTGCGACCTATCACAGAAGTGCCTGGATAGCTCAGTCGGTAGAGCATCAGACTTTTAATCTGAGGGTCCAGGGTTCAAGTCCCTGTTCAGGCGAGTGTCTTTTAAGCAATGTGTCATTTTTGTGAAATGGAACATAGTGCAGAGTGGGAAAATCACAAACTGTTTAAGAATGTACACCTTCAACCAAGAGGCAAATTAAATGTATTTCATCAATAGACACTAAATGTCAAGCTTTTCAGTTCATACTTTTAGTGATAGAGAGATTTTCCTACTTTAGTAATTGCACAGTAGTTGTCACCATTTGAATTTACTTGTTTTTAGTATTACGAACTTTCTAAAGGTTTGCGACAGACTCCAGAAGTGCCTGGAGTAGGTAAAACATCAGAACTTTAATCTGAGGGTCCAGGGTTCAAGTCCCTGTTCGGGCGAGTGTCTTTTAAGCAATGTGTGGTTTTTGTGAAATGGAACATAGTGCAGAGTGGGAAAATCACAAACTGTTTAAGAATGTACACCTTCAACCAAGAGGCAAATTAAATGTATTTCATCAAGAGACACTAAATGTCAAGCTTTTCAGTTCATACTTTTAGTGGTAGAGAGATTTTCCTACTTTAGTAATTGCACAGTAACTAGTAGTTGTCATCATTTGAAATGACTTGTTTTTTGTATTACGAACTTTCTGCATTTTTGCGACCTATTATAGAAGAGCCTGGATAGCTCAGTCGGTAGAGCATCAGACTTTTAATCTGATGGTCCAGGGCTCATGTCCCTGTTCAGGCGAGTGTCTTTTAAGCAATGTGTCATTTTGTGAAATGGAACATAGTGCAGAGTGGGAAAATCACAAACTGTTTAAGAATCTACACCTTCAACTAAGAGGCAAATTAAATGTATTTCATCAATAGACACTAAATGTCAAGCTATTCAGATCATACTTTTAGTGATAGAGAGATTTTCCTACTTTAGTAATTGCACAGTAGTTGTTACCATTTGAATTTACTTGTTTTTAGTATTACGAAGTTTCTGTAGGTTTGCGACAGACTCCAGAATAGCCTGGAGTCGGTAAAACATCAGAACTTTAATCTGAGGGTCCAGGGTCCAAGTCCCTGTTCGGGTGAGTGTCTTTTAAGCAATGTGTAGTTTTTGTGAAATGGAACATAGTGCAGAGAGGGAAAATCACAAACTGTTTAAGAATCTACACCTTCAACCAAGAGGCAAATTAAATGTATTTCATCAAAGACACTAAATGTCAAGCTATTCAGATAATACTTTTAGTGATAGAGAGATTTTCCTACCTTAGTAATTGCACAGTAGTTGTCACCATTTGAATTTACTTGTTTTTAGTTTTACGAACTTTCTGTAGGTTTGTGACTGACTCCAGAAGAGCCTGGAGTCAGTAAAACATCAGAATTTTAATCTGAGGGTCCAGGGTTCAAGTCCCTGTTTGGGCAAGTGTCTTTTAAGCAATGTGTTGTTTTCGTGAAATGTAACATAGTAGAGAGTGGGAAAATCACAAACTGTTTAAGAATCTACACCTTCAACCAAGAGGCAAATTAAATGTATTTCATCAAGAGACACTAAATGTCAAGCTTTTCAGTTCATACTTTTAGTGATCGAGAGATTTTCCTACTTTAGTAAAATGCACAGTAACTGGTAGTTGTCATCATTTGAAATTACTTGTTTTTTGTATTACAAACTTTCTGCATTTTTGCGACCATTTTTGCGACCAATCTAGAAGACCCTCGATAGCTCAGTCAGTAGAACATCAGACTTTTAAACTGAGGGTCAAGGGTTCAAGTCCTTGTTCGGATGAGTGTCTTTTAAGCAATGCGTCATTTTTGTGAAATGGAACATAGTGCAGAGTGGGAAAATCACAAACTGTTTAAGAATGTACACCTTCAACCAAGAGGCAAATTAAATGTATTTCATCAATAGACACTAAATGTCAAGCTTTTCAGATCATACTTTTAGTGATAGAGAGATTTTCCTACTTTACTAATTGCAGAGTAACTAGTAGTTGTGATCATTTGAAATGACTTGTTTTTTGTATTACAAACCTTCTGCATTTTTCCGACCAATTCTAGAAGAGCCTGGATAGATCAGTCGGTAGCTCATCAGACTTTAAAGCTGTGGGTCCAGGGTTTAAGTCTCTGTTCGGGCGAGTGTCTTTTAAGCAATGTGTCATTTTTGTGAAATGGAACATAGTGCAGAGTGGGAAAATCACAAACTGTTTAAGAATGTACACCTTCAACCAAGAGGCAAATTAAAAGTATTTCATCAAGAGACACTAAATGTCAAGCTTTTCAGATCATACTGTTAGTGATAGAGAGATTTTCCTACTTTAGTAATTGCACAGTAACTAGTAGTTGTCATCATTTGAAATGACTTGTTTTTTGTATTACAAACTTTCTGCATTTTCTGCAACTAATCTAGAAGACCCAGGATAGCTCAGTCGGTAGCACATCAGACTTTTAATCTGAGGGTCCAGGGTTCAAGTATCTGTTCAGGCAAGTGTCTTTTAAGCAATGTGTCATTTTTGTGAAATGGAACATAGTGCAGAGTGGGAAAATCACAAACTGTTTAAGAATGTACACCTTCAACCAAGAGGCAAATTAAATGTATTTCATCAATAGACACTAAATGTCAAGCTTTTCAGATCATACTTTTAGTGATAGAGAGATTTTCCTACTTTACTAATTGCAGAGTAACTAGTAGTTGTGATCATTTGAAATGACTTGTTTTTTGTATTACAAACTTTCTGCATTTTCTGCGACTAATCTAGAAGACCCAGGATAGCTCAGTCGGTATCGCATCAGACTTTTACTCTGAGGGTCCAGGGTTCAAGTCCCTGATCAGGCGAGTGTCTTTTAAGCAATGTGTCATTTTTGTGAAATGGAACATAGTGCAGAGTGGGAAAATCACAAACTGTTTAAGAATGTACACCTTCAACCAAGAGGCAAATTAAATGTATTTCATCAATAGACACTAAATGTCAAGCTATTCAGATCATACTTTTAGTGATAGAGAGATTTTCCTACTTTAGTAATTGCACAGTAGTTGTTACCATTTGAATTTACTTGTTTTTAGTATTACGAAGTTTCTGTAGGTTTGCGACAGACTCCAGAATAGCCTGGAGTCGGTAAAACATCAGAACTTTAATCTGAGGGTCCAGGGTCCAAGTCCCTGTTCGGGTGAGTGTCTTTTAAGCAATGTGTAGTTTTTGTGAAATGGAACATAGTGCAGAGAGGGAAAATCACAAACTGTTTAAGAATCTACACCTTCAACCAAGAGGCAAATTAAATGTAGTTCATCAAAGACACTAAATGTCAAGCTATTCAGATAATACTTTTAGTGATAGAGAGATTTTCCTACCTTAGTAATTGCACAGTAGTTGTCACCATTTGAATTTACTTGTTTTTAGTTTTACGAACTTTCTGTAGGTTTGTGACTGACTCCAGAAGAGCCTGTAGTCAGTAAAACATCAGAATTTTAATCTGAGGGTCCAGGGTTCAAGTCCCTGTTTGGGCAAGTGTCTTTTAAGCAATGTGTTGTTTTCGTGAAATGTAACATAGTAGAGAGTGGGAAAATCACAAACTGTTTAAGAATCTACACCTTCAACCAAGAGGCAAATTAAATGTATTTCATCAAGAGACACTAAATGTCAAGCTTTTCAGTTCATACTTTTAGTGATCGAGAGATTTTCCTACTTTAGTAAAATGCACAGTAACTGGTAGTTGTCATCATTTGAAATTACTTGTTTTTTGTATTACAAACTTTCTGCATTTTTGCGACCATTTTTGCGACCAATCTAGAAGACCCTCGATAGCTCAGTCAGTAGAACATCAGACTTTTAAACTGAGGGTCAAGGGTTCAAGTCCTTGTTCGGATGAGTGTCTTTTAAGCAATGCGTCATTTTTGTGAAATGGAACATAGTGCAGAGTGGGAAAATCACAAACTGTTTAAGAATGTACACCTTCAACCAAGAGGCAAATTAAATGTATTTCATCAATAGACACTAAATGTCAAGCTTTTCAGATCATACTTTTAGTGATAGAGAGATTTTCCTACTTTACTAATTGCAGAGTAACTAGTAGTTGTGATCATTTGAAATGACTTGTTTTTTGTATTACAAACCTTCTGCATTTTTCCGACCAATTCTAGAAGAGCCTGGATAGATCAGTCGGTAGCTCATCAGACTTTAAAGCTGTGGGTCCAGGGTTTAAGTCTCTGTTCGGGCGAGTGTCTTTTAAGCAATGTGTCATTTTTGTGAAATGGAACATAGTGCAGAGTGGGAAAATCACAAACTGTTTAAGAATGTACACCTTCAACCAAGAGGCAAATTAAAAGTATTTCATCAAGAGACACTAAATGTCAAGCTTTTCAGATCATACTGTTAGTGATAGAGAGATTTTCCTACTTTAGTAATTGCACAGTAACTAGTAGTTGTCATCATTTGAAATGACTTGTTTTTTGTATTACAAACTTTCTGCATTTTCTGCAACTAATCTAGAAGACCCAGGATAGCTCAGTCGGTAGCACATCAGACTTTTAATCTGAGGGTCCAGGGTTCAAGTATCTGTTCAGGCGAGTGTCTTTTAAGCAATGTGTCATTTTTGTGAAATGGAACATAGTGCAGAGTGGGAAAATCACAAACTGTTTAAGAATGTACACCTTCAACCAAGAGGCAAATTAAATGTATTTCATCAATAGACACTAAATGTCAAGCTTTTCAGATCATACTTTTAGTGATAGAGAGATTTTCCTACTTTACTAATTGCAGAGTAACTAGTAGTTGTGATCATTTGAAATGACTTGTTTTTTGTATTACAAACTTTCTGCATTTTCTGCGACTAATCTAGAAGACCCAGGATAGCTCAGTCGGTATCGCATCAGACTTTTACTCTGAGGGTCCAGGGTTCAAGTCCCTGATCAGGCGAGTGTCTTTTAAGCAATGTGTCATTTTTGTGAAATGGAACATAGTGCAGAGTGGGAAAATCACAAACTGTTTAAGAATGTACACCTTCAACCAAGAGGCAAATTAAATGTATTTCATCAATAGACACTAAATGTCAAGCTTTTCAGTTCATACTTTTAGTGATAGAGAGATTTTCCTACTTTAGTAATTGCACAGTAGTTGTCACCATTTGAATTTACTTGTTTTTAGTATTACGAACTTTCTAAAGGTTTGCGACAGACTCCAGAAGTGCCTGGAGTAGGTAAAACATCAGAACTTTAATCTGAGGGTCCAGGGTTCAAGTCCCTGTTCGGGCGAGTGTCTTTTAAGCAATGTGTGGTTTTTGTGAAATGGAACATAGTGCAGAGTGGGAAAATCACAAACTGTTTAAGAATGTACACCTTCAACCAAGAGGCAAATTAAATGTATTTCATCAAGAGACACTAAATGTCAAGCTTTTCAGTTCATACTTTTAGTGGTAGAGAGATTTTCCTACTTTAGTAATTGCACAGTAACTAGTAGTTGTCATCATTTGAAATGACTTGTTTTTTGTATTATGAACTTTCTGCATTTTTGCGACCTATCACAGAAGTGCCTGGATAGCTCAGTCGGTAGAGCATCAGACTTTTAATCTGAGGGTCCAGGGTTCAAGTCCCTGTTCAGGCGAGTGTCTTTTAAGCAATGTGTCATTTTTGTGAAATGGAACATAGTGCAGAGTGGGAAAATCACAAACTGTATAAGAATCTACACCTTCAACCAAGAGGCAAATTAAATGTATTTCATCAATAGACACTAAATGTCAAGCTATTCAGATCATACTTTTAGTGATAGAGAGATTTTCCTACTTTAGTAATTGCACAGTAGTTGTCACCATTTGAATTTACTTGTTTTTAGTATTACGAACTTTCTAAAGGTTTGCGACAGACTCCAGAAGTGCCTGGAGTAGGTAAAACATCAGAACTTTAATCTGAGGGTCCAGGGTTCAAGTCCCTGTTCGGGCGAGTGTCTTTTAAGCAATGTGTGGTTTTTGTGAAATGGAACATAGTGCAGAGTGGGAAAATCACAAACTGTTTAAGAATGTACACCTTCAACCAAGAGGCAAATTAAATGTATTTCATCAAGAGACACTAAATGTCAAGCTTTTCAGATAATACTTTTAGTGGTAGAGAGATTTTCCTACCTTAGTAATTGCACAGTAGTTGTCACCATTTGAATTTACTTGTTTTTAGTTTTACGAACTTTCTGTAGGTTTGTGACTGACTCCAGAAGAGCCTGGAGTCAGTAAAACATCAGAATTTTAATCTGAGGGTCCAGGGTTCAAGTCCCTGTTTGGGCAAGTGTCTTTTAAGCAATGTGTTGTTTTCGTGAAATGTAACATAGTAGAGAGTGGGAAAATCACAAACTGTTTAAGAATCTACACCTTCAACCAAGAGGCAAATTAAATGTATTTCATCAAGAGACACTAAATGTCAAGCTTTTCAGTTCATACTTTTAGTGATCGAGAGATTTTCCTACTTTAGTAAAATGCACAGTAACTAGTAGTTGTCATCATTTGAAATTACTTGTTTCTTGTATTACAAACTTTCTGCATTTTTGCGACCATTTTTGCGACCAATCTAGAAGGCCCTCGATAGCTCAGTCAGTAGAACATCAGACTTTTAAACTGAGGGTCAAGGGTTCAAGTCCTTGTTCGGATGAGTGTCTTTTAAGCAATGCGTCATTTTTGTGAAATGGAACATAGTGCAGAGTGGGAAAATCACAAACTGTTTAAGAATGTACACCTTCAACCAAGAGGCAAATTAAATGTATTTCATCAATAGACACTAAATGTCAAGCTTTTCAGATCATACTTTTAGTGATAGAGAGATTTTCCTACTTTACTAATTGCAGAGTAACTAGTAGTTGTGATCATTTGAAATGACTTGTTTTTTGTATTACAAACCTTCTGCATTTTTCCGACCAATTCTAGAAGAGCCTGGATAGATCAGTCGGTAGCTCATCAGACTTTAAAGCTGTGGGTCCAGGGTTTAAGTCTCTGTTCGGGCGAGTGTCTTTTAAGCAATGTGTCATTTTTGTGAAATGGAACATAGTGCAGAGTGGGAAAATCACAAACTGTTTAAGAATGTACACCTTCAACCAAGAGGCAAATTAAAAGTATTTCATCAAGAGACACTAAATGTCAAGCTTTTCAGATCATACTGTTAGTGATAGAGAGATTTTCCTACTTTAGTAATTGCACAGTAACTAGTAGTTGTCATCATTTGAAATGACTTGTTTTTTGTATTACAAACTTTCTGCATTTTCTGCAACTAATCTAGAAGACCCAGGATAGCTCAGTCGGTAGCACATCAGACTTTTAATCTGAGGGTCCAGGGTTCAAGTATCTGTTCAGGCGAGTGTCTTTTAAGCAATGTGTCATTTTTGTGAAATGGAACATAGTGCAGAGTGGGAAAATCACAAACTGTTTAAGAATGTACACCTTCAACCAAGAGGCAAATTAAATGTATTTCATCAACAGACGCTAAATGTCAAGCTTTTCAGATCATACTTTTAGTGATAGAGAGATTTTCCTACTTTAGTAATTGCACAGTAGTTGTCACCATTTGAATTTACTTGTTTTTAGTATTACGAACTTTCTAAAGGTTTGCGACAAACTCCAGAAGTGCCTGGAGTCGGTAAAACATCAGAACTTTAATCTGAGGGTCCAGGGTTCAAGTCTCTGTTCGGGCGAGTGTCTTTTAAGCAATGTGTCGTTTTTGTGAAATGGAACATAGTGCAGAGTGGGAAAATCACAAACTGTTTAAGAATGTACACCTTCAACCAAGAGGCAAATTAAATGTATTTCATCAAGAGACACTAAATGTCAAGCTTTTCAGTTCATACTTTTAGTGATAGAGAGATTTTCCAACTTTAGTAATTGCACAGTAACTAGTAGTTGTCATCATTTGAAATGACTTGTTTTTTGTATTATGAACTTTCTGCATTTTTGCGACCTATCACAGAAGTACCTGGATAGCTCAGTCGGTAGAGCATCAGACTTTTAATCTGAGGGTCCAGGGTTCAAGTCCCTGTTCAGGCGAGTGTCTTTTAAGCAATGTGTCATTTTTGTGAAATGGAACATAGTGCAGAGTGGGAAAATCACAAACTGTTTAAGAATGTACACCTTCAACCAAGAGGCAAATTAAATGTATTTCATCAATAGACACTAAATGTCAAGCTATTCAGATCATACTTTTAGTGATAGAGAGATTTTCCTACTTTAGTAATTGCACAGTAGTTGTCACCATTTGAATTTACTTGTTTTTAGTATTACGAACTTTCTAAAGGTTTGCGTCAGACTCCAGAAGTGCCTGGAGTAGGTAAAACATCAGAACTGTAATCTGAGGGTCCAGGGTTCAAGTCCCTGTTCGGGCGAGTGTCTTTTAAGCAATGTGTCATTTTTGTGAAATGGAACATAGTGCAGAGTGGGAAAATCACAAACTGTTTAAGAATGTACACCTTCAACCAAGAGGCAAATTAAATGTATTTCATCAAGAGACACTAAATGTCAAGCTTTTCAGTTCATACTTTTAGTGGTAGAGAGATTTTCCTACTTTAGTAATTGCACAGTAACTAGTAGTTGTCATCATTTGAAATGACTTGTTTTTTGTATTACGAACTTTCTGCATTTTTGCGACCTATTATAGAAGAGCCTGGATAGCTCAGTCGGTAGAGCATCAGACTTTTAATCTGATGGTCCAGGGCTCATGTCCCTGTTCAGGCGAGTGTCTTTTAAGCAATGTGTCATTTTGTGAAATGGAACATAGTGCAGAGTGGGAAAATCACAAACTGTTTAAGAATCTACACCTTCAACCAAGAGGCAAATTAAATGTATTTCATCAATAGACACTAAATGTCAAGCTATTCAGATCATACTTTTAGTGATAGAGAGATTTTCCTACTTTAGTAATTGCACAGTAGTTGTTACCATTTGAATTTACTTGTTTTTAGTATTACAAAGTTTCTGTAGGTTTGCGACAGACTCCAGAATAGCCTGGAGTCGGTAAAACATCAGAACTTTAATCTGAGGGTCCAGGGTCCAAGTCCCTGTTCGGGTGAGTGTCTTTTAAGCAATGTGTAGTTTTTGTGAAATGGAACATAGTGCAGAGAGGGAAAATCACAAACTGTTTAAGAATCTACACCTTCAACCAAGAGGCAAATTAAATGTATTTCATCAAAGACACTAAATGTCAAGCTATTCAGATAATACTTTTAGTGATAGAGAGATTTTCCTACCTTAGTAATTGCACAGTAGTTGTCACCATTTGAATTTACTTGTTTTTAGTTTTACGAACTTTCTGTAGGTTTGTGACTGACTCCAGAAGAGCCTGGAGTCAGTAAAACATCAGAATTTTAATCTGAGGGTCCAGGGTTCAAGTCCCTATTTGGGCAAGTGTCTTTTAAGCAATGTGTTGTTTTCGTGAAATGGAACATAGTAGAGAGTGGGAAAATCACAAACTGTTTAAGAATGTACACCTTCAACCAAGAGGCAAATTAAATGTATTTCATCAATAGACACTAAATGTCAAGCTATTCATATCATACTTTTAGTGATAGAGAGATTTTCCTACTTTAGTAATTGCACAGTAGTTGTCACCATTTGAATTTACTTGTTTTTAGTATTACGAACTTTCTGTAGGTTTGCGACAGACTCCAGAAGAGCCTGGAGTCGGTAAAACATCAGAACTTTAATCTGAGGGTCCAGGGTTCAAGTCCCTGTTTAGGCGAGTGTCATTTAAGCAATGTGTCATTTTTGTTAAATGGATCATAGTGCAGAGTGGGAAAATCACAAACTGTTTAAGAATGTACACCTTCAACCAAGAGGAAAATTAAATGTATTACATCAAGAGACACTAAATGTCAAGCTTTTCAGTTCATACTTTTAGTGATAGAGAGATTTTCCTACTTTAGTAATTGCACAGTAGTTGTCACCATTTGAATTTACTTGTTTTTAGTATTACGAACTTTCTAAAGGTTTGCGACAGACTCCAGAAGTGCCTGGAGTCGGTAAAACATCAGAACTTTAATCTGAGGGTCCAGGGTTCAAGTCCCTGTTCGGGCGAGTGTCTTTTAAGCAATGTGTCGTTTTTGTGAAATGGAACATAGTGCAGAGTGGGAAAATCACAAACTGTTTAAGAATGTACACCTTCAACCAAGAGGCAAATTAATTGTATTTCATCAAGAGACACTAAATGTCAAGCTTTTCAGTTCATACTTTTAGTGATAGAGAGATTTTCCTACTTTAGTAATTGCACAGTAACTAGTAGTTGTCATCATTTGAAATGACTTGTTTTTTGTATTACAAACTTTCAGCATTTTTGCGACCTATTACAGAAGAGCCTGGATAGCTCAGTCGGTAGAGCATCAGACTTTTAATCTGATGGTCCAGGGTTCATGTCTCTGTTCAGGTGAGTGTCTTTTAAGCAATGTGTCATTTTGTGAAATGGAACATAGTGCAGAGTGGGAAAATGACAAACTGTTTAAGAATGTACACCTTCAACCAAGAGGCAAATTAAATGTATTTCATCAATAGACACTAAATGTCAAGCTTTTCAGTTCATACTTTTAGTGATAGAGAGATTTTCCTACTTTAGTAATTGCACAGTAGTTGTCACCATTTGAATTTACTTGTTTTTAGTATTACGAACTTTCTAAAGGTTTGCGACAGACTCCAGAAGTGCCTGGAGTAGGTAAAACATCAGAACTTTAATCTGAGGGTCCAGGGTTCAAGTCCCTGTTCGGGCGAGTGTCTTTTAAGCAATGTGTCATTTTTGTGAAATGGAACATAGTGCAGAGTGGGAAAATCACAAACTGTTTAAGAATGTACACCTTCAACCAAGAGGCAAATTAAATGTATTTCATCAAGAGACACTAAATGTCAAGGTTTTCAGTTCATACTTTTAGTGGTAGAGAGATTTTCCTACTTTAGTAATTGCACAGTAACTAGTAGTTGTCATCATTTGAAATGACTTGTTTTTTGTATTACGAACTTTCTGCATTTTTGCGACCTATTATAGAAGAGCCTGGATAGCTCAGTCGGTAGAGCATCAGACTTTTAATCTGATGGTCCAGGGCTCATGTCCCTGTTCAGGCGAGTGTCTTTTAAGCAATGTGTCATTTTGTGAAATGGAACATAGTGCAGAGTGGGAAAATCACAAACTGTATAAGAATCTACACCTTCAACCAAGAGGCAAATTAAATGTATTTCATCAATAGACACTAAATGTCAAGCTATTCAGATCATACTTTTAGTGATAGAGAGATTTTCCTACTTTAGTAATTGCACAGTAGTTGTTACCATTTGAATTTACTTGTTTTTAGTATTACGAAGTTTCTGTAGGTTTGCGACAGACTCCAGAATAGCCTGGAGTCGGTAAAACATCAGAACTTTAATCTGAGGGTCCAGGGTCCAAGTCCCTGTTCGGGTGAGTGTCTTTTAAGCAATGTGTAGTTTTTGTGAAATGGAACATAGTGCAGAGAGGGAAAATCACAAACTGTTTAAGAATCTACACCTTCAACCAAGAGGCAAATTAAATGTATTTCATCAAAGACACTAAATGTCAAGCTATTCAGATAATACTTTTAGTGATAGAGAGATTTTCCTACCTTAGTAATTGCACAGTAGTTGTCACCATTTGAATTTACTTGTTTTTAGTTTTACGAACTTTCTGTAGGTTTGTGACTGACTCCAGAAGAGCCTGGAGTCAGTAAAACATCAGAATTTTAATCTGAGGATCCAGGGTTCAAGTCCCTATTTGGGCAAGTGTCTTTTAAGCAATGTGTTGTTTTCGTGAAATGGAACATAGTAGAGAGTGGGAAAATCACAAACTGTTTAAGAATGTACACCTTCAACCAAGAGGCAAATTAAATGTATTTCATCAATAGACACTAAATGTCAAGCTATTCATATCATACTTTTAGTGATAGAGAGATTTTCCTACTTTAGTAATTGCACAGTAGTTGTCACCATTTGAATTTACTTGTTTTTAGTATTACGAACTTTCTGTAGGTTTGCGACAGACTCCAGAAGAGCCTGGAGTCGGTAAAACATCAGAACTTTAATCTGAGGGTCCAGGGTTCAAGTCCCTGTTCGGGCGAGTGTCATTTAAGCAATGTGTCATTTTTGTTAAATGGATCATAGTGCAGAGTGGGAAAATCACAAACTGTTTAAGAATGTACACCTTCAACCAAGAGGCAAATTAAATGTATTACATCAAGAGACACTAAATGTCAAGCTTTTCAGTTCATACTTTTAGTGATAGAGAGATTTTCCAACTTTAGTAATTGCACAGTAACTAGTAGTTGTCATCATTTGAAATGACTTGTTTTTTGTATTACGAACTTTCTGCTTTTTTGCGACCTATCACAGAAGTGCCTGGATAGCTCAGTCGGTAGAGCATCAGACTTTTAATCTGAGGGTTCTGGGTTCAAGTCCCTGTTCAGGCGAGTGTCTTTTAAGCAATGTGTCATTTTTGTGAAATGGAACATAGTGCAGAGTGGGAAAATTACAAACTGTTTAAGAATGTACACCTTCAACCAAGAGGCAAATTAAATGTATTTCATCAATAGACACTAAATGTCAAGCTTTTCAGTTCATACTTTTAGTGATAGAGAGATTTTCCTACTTTAGTAATTGCACAGTAGTTGTCACCATTTGAATTTACTTGTTTTTAGTATTACGAACTTTCTAAAGGTTTGCGACAGACTCCAGAAGTGCCTGGAGTAGGTAAAACATCAGAACTTTAATCTGAGGGTCCAGGGTTCAAGTCCCTGTTCGGGCGAGTGTCTTTTAAGCAATGTGTCATTTTTGTGAAATGGAACATAGTGCAGAGTGGGAAAATCACAAACTGTTTAAGAATGTACACCTTCAACCAAGAGGCAAATTAAATGTATTTCATCAAGAGACACTAAATGTCAAGCTTTTCAGTTCATACTTTTAGTGGTAGAGAGATTTTCCTACTTTAGTAATTGCACAGTAACTAGTAGTTGTCATCATTTGAAATGACTTGTTTTTTGTATTACGAACTTTCTGCATTTTTGCGACCTATTATAGAAGAGCCTGGATAGCTCAGTCGGTAGAGCATCAGACTTTTAATCTGATAGTCCAGGGCTCATGTCCCTGTTCAGGCGAGTATCTTTTAAGCAATGTGTCATTTTGTGAAATGGAACATAGTGGAGAGTGGGAAAATCACAAACTGTTTAAGAATCTACACCTTCAACCAAGAGGCAAATTAAATGAATTTCATCAATAGACACTAAATGTCAAGCTATTCAGATAATACTTTTAGTGATAGAGAGATTTTCCTACTTTAGTAATTGCACAGTAGTTGTTACCATTTGAATTTACTTGTTTTTAGTATTACAAAGTTTCTGTAGGTTTGCGACAGACTCCAGAATAGCCTGGAGTCGGTAAAACATCAGAACTTTAATCTGAGGGTCCAGGGTCCAAGTCCCTGTTCGGGTGAGTGTCTTTTAAGCAATGTGTAGTTTTTGTGAAATGGAACATAGTGCAGAGAGGGAAAATCACAAACTGTTTAAGAATCTACACCTTCAACCAAGAGGCAAATTAAATGTATTTCATCAAAGACACTAAATGTCAAGCTATTCAGATAATACTTTTAGTGATAGAGAGATTTTCCTACCTTAGTAATTGCACAGTAGTTGTCACCATTTGAATTTACTTGTTTTTAGTTTTACGAACTTTCTGTAGGTTTGTGACTGACTCCAGAAGAGCCTGGAGTCAGTAAAACATCAGAATTTTAATCTGAGGGTCCAGGGTTCAAGTCCCTATTTGGGCAAGTGTCTTTTAAGCAATGTGTTGTTTTCGTGAAATGGAACATAGTAGAGAGTGGGAAAATCACAAACTGTTTAAGAATGTACACCTTCAACCAAGAGGCAAATTAAATGTATTTCATCAATAGACACTAAATGTCAAGCTATTCATATCATACTTTTAGTGATAGAGAGATTTTCCTACTTTAGTAATTGCACAGTAGTTGTCACCATTTGAATTTACTTGTTTTTAGTATTACGAACTTTCTGTAGGTTTGCGACAGACTCCAGAAGAGCCTGGAGTCGGTAAAACATCAGAACTTTAATCTGAGGGTCCAGGGTTCAAGTCCCTGTTCAGGCGAGTGTCATTTAAGCAATGTGTCATTTTTGTTAAATGGATCATAGTGCAGAGTGGGAAAATCACAAACTGTTTAAGAATCTACACCTTCAACCAAGAGGAAAATTAAATGTATTACATCAAGAGACACTAAATGTCAAGCTTTTCAGTTCATACTTTTAGTGATAGAGAGATTTTCCTACTTTAGTAATTGCACAGTAGTTGTCACCATTTGAATTTACTTGTTTTTAGTATTACGAACTTTCTAAAGGTTAGCGACAGACTCCAGAAGTGCCTGGAGTCGGTAAAACATCAGAACTTTAATCTGAGGGTCCAGTGTTCAAGTCCCTGTTCGGGCGAGTGTCTTTTAAGCAATGTGTCGCTTTTGTGAAATGGAACATAGTGCAGAGTGGGAAAATCACAAACTGTTTAAGAATGTACACCTTCAACCAAGAGGCAAATTAATTGTATTTCATCAAGAGACACTAAATGTCAAGCTTTTCAGTTCATACTTTTAGTGATAGAGAGATTTTCCTACTTTAGTAATTGCACAGTAACTAGTAGTTGTCATCATTTGAAATGACTTGTTTTTTGTATTACGAACTTTCAGCATTTTTGCGACCTATTACAGAAGAGCCTGGATAGCTCAGTTGGTAGAGCATCAGACTTTTAATCTGATGGTCCAGGGTTCATGTCCCTGTTCAGGTGAGTGTCTTTTAAGCAATGTGTCATTTTGTGAAATGGAACATAGTGCAGAGTGGGAAAATGACAAACTGTTTAAGAATGTACACCTTCAACCAAGAGGCAAATTAAATGTATTTCATCAATAGACACTAAATGTCAAGCTTTTCAGTTCATACTTTTAGTGATAGAGAGATTTTCCTACTTTAGTAATTGCACAGTAGTTGTCACCATTTGAATTTACTTGTTTTTAGTATTACGAACTTTCTAAAGGTTTGCGACAGACTCCAGAAGTGCCTGCCTGGAGTAGGTAAAACATCAGAACTTTAATCTGAGGGTCCAGGGTTCAAGTCCCTGTTCGGGCGAGTGTCTTTTAAGCAATGTGTCATTTTTGTGAAATGGAACATAGTGCAGAGTGGGAAAATCACAAACTGTTTAAGAATGTACACCTTCAACCAAGAGGCAAATTAAATGTATTTCATCAAGAGACACTAAATGTCAAGCTTTTCAGTTCATACTTTTAGTGGTAGAGAGATTTTCCTACTTTAGTAATTGCACAGTAACTAGTAGTTGTCATCATTTGAAATGACTTGTTTTTTGTATTACGAACTTTCTGCATTTTTGCGACCTATTATAGAAGAGCCTGGATAGCTCAGTCGGTAGAGCATCAGACTTTTAATCTGATGGTCCAGGGCTCATGTCCCTGTTCAGGCGAGTGTCTTTTAAGCAATGTGTCATTTTGTGAAATGGAACATAGTGCAGAGTGGGAAAATCACAAACTGTTTAAGAATCTACACCTTCAACCAAGAGGCAAATTAAATGTATTTCATCAATAGACACTAAATGTCAAGCTATTCAGATCATACTTTTAGTGATAGAGAGATTTTCCTACTTTAGTAATTGCACAGTAGTTGTTACCATTTGAATTTACTTGTTTTTAGTATTACGAAGTTTCTGTAGGTTTGCGACAGACTCCAGAATAGCCTGGAGTCGGTAAAACATCAGAACTTTAATCTGAGGGTCCAGGGTCCAAGTCCCTGTTCGGGTGAGTGTCTTTTAAGCAATGTGTAGTTTTTGTGAAATGGAACATAGTGCAGAGAGGGAAAATCACAAACTGTTTAAGAATCTACACCTTCAACCAAGAGGCAAATTAAATGTATTTCATCAAAGACACTAAATGTCAAGCTATTCAGATAATACTTTTAGTGATAGAGAGATTTTCCTACCTTAGTAATTGCACAGTAGTTGTCACCATTTGAATTTACTTGTTTTTAGTTTTACGAACTTTCTGTAGGTTTGTGACTGACTCCAGAAGAGCCTGGAGTCAGTAAAACATCAGAATTTTAATCTGAGGGTCCAGGGTTCAAGTCCCTATTTGGGGAAGTGTCTTTTAAGCAATGTGTTGTTTTCGTGAAATGGAACATAGTAGAGAGTGGGAAAATCACAAACTGTTTAAGAATGTACACCTTCAACCAAGAGGCAAATTAAATGTATTTCATCAATAGACACTAAATGTCAAGCTATTCATATCATACTTTTAGTGATAGAGAGATTATCCTACTTTAGTAATTGCACAGTAGTTGTCACCATTTGAATTTACTTGTTTTTAGTATTACGAACTTTCTGTAGGTTTGCGACAGACTCCAGAAGAGCCTGGAGTCGGTAAAACATCAGAACTTTAATCTGAGGGTCCAGGGTTCAAGTCCCTGTTCGGGCGAGTGTCATTTAAGCAATGTGTCATTTTTGTTAAATGGATCATAGTGCAGAGTGGGAAAATCACAAACTGTTTAAGAATGTACACCTTCAACCAAGAGGCAAATTAAATGTATTACATCAAGAGACACTAAATGTCAAGCTTTTCAGTTCATACTTTTAGTGATAGAGAGATTTTCCTACTTTAGTAATTGCACAGTAGTTGTCACCATTTGAATTTACTTGTTTTTAGTATTACGAACTTTCTAAAGTATTGCGACAGACTCCAGAAGTGCCTGGAGTCGGTAAAACATCAGAACTTTAATCTGAGGGTCCAGGGTTCAAGTCCCTGTTCGGGCGAGTGTCTTTTAAGCAATGTGTCGTTTTTGTGAAATGGAACATAGTGCAGAGTGGGAAAATCACAAACTGTTTAAGAATGTACACCTTCAACCAAGAGGCAAATTAATTGTATTTCATCAAGAGACACTAAATGTCAAGCTTTTCAGTTCATACTTTTAGTGATAGAGAGATTTTCCTACTTTAGTAATTGCACAGTAACTAGTAGTTGTCATCATTTGAAATGACTTGTTTTTTGTATTACGAACTTTCAGCATTTTTGCGACCTATTATAGAAGAGCCTGGATAGCTCAGTCGGTAGAGCATCAGACTTTTAATCTGATGGTCCAGGGTTCATGTCCCTGTTCAGGTGAGTGTCTTTTAAGCAATGTGTCATTTTGTGAAATGGAACATAGTGCAGAGTGGGAAAATGACGAACTGTTTAAGAATGTACACCTTCAACCAAGAGGCAAATTAAATGTATTTCATCAATAGACACTAAATGTCAAGCTTTTCAGTTCATACTTTTAGTGATAGAGAGATTTTCCTACTTTAGTAATTGCACAGTAGTTGTCACCATTTGAATTTACTTGTTTTTAGTATTACGAACTTTCTAAAGGTTTGCGACAGACTCCAGAAGTGCCTGGAGTAGGTAAAACATCAGAACTTTAATCTGAGAGTCCAGGGTTCAAGTCCCTGTTCGGGCGAGTGTCTTTTAAGCAATGTGTCATTTTTGTGAAATGGAACATAGTGCAGAGTGGGAAAATCACAAACTGTTTAAGAATGTACACCTTCAACCAAGAGGCAAATTAAATGTATTTCATCAAGAGACACTAAATGTCAAGCTTTTCAGTTCATACTTTTAGTGGTAGAGAGATTTTCCTACTTTAGTAATTGCACAGTAACTAGTAGTTGTCATCATTTGAAATGACTTGTTTTTTGTATTACGAACTTTCTGCATTTTTGCGACCTATTATAGAAGAGCCTGGATAGCTCAGTCGGTAGAGCATCAGACTTTTAATCTGATGGTCCAGGGCTCATGTCCCTGTTCAGGCGAGTGTCTTTTAAGCAATGTGTCATTTTGTGAAATGGAACATAGTGCAGAGTGGGAAAATCACAAACTGTTTAAGAATCTACACCTTCAACCAAGAGGCAAATTAAATGTATTTCATCAATAGACACTAAATGTCAAGCTATTCAGATCATACTTTTAGTGATAGAGAGATTTTCCTACTTTAGTAATTGCACAGTAGTTGTTACCATTTGAATTTACTTGTTTTTAGTATTACGAAGTTTCTGTAGGTTTGCGACAGACTCCAGAATAGCCTGGAGTCGGTAAAACATCAGAACTTTAATCTGAGGGTCCAGGGTCCAAGTCCCTGTTCGGGTGAGTGTCTTTTAAGCAATGTGTAGTTTTTGTGAAATGGAACATAGTGCAGAGTGGGAAAATCACAAACTGTTTAAGAATCTACACCTTCAACCAAGAGGCAAATTAAATGTATTTCATCAAGAGACACTAAATGTCAAGCTTTTCAGTTCATACTTTTAGTGATAGAGAGATTTTCCAACTTTAGTAATTGCACAGTAACTAGTAGTTGTGATCATTTGAAATGACTTGTTTTTTGTATTACAAACTTTCTGCATTTTCTGCGACTAATCTAGAAGACCCAGGATAGCTCAGTCGGTAGCGCATCAGACTTTTAATCTGAGGGTCCAGGGTTCAAGTCCCTGATCAGGCGAGTGTCTTTTAAGCAATGTGTCATTTTTGTGAAATGGAACATAGTGCAGAGTGGGAAAATCACAAACTGTTTAAGAATGTACACCTTCAACCAAGAGGCAAATTAAATGTATTTCATCAATAGACACTAAATGTCAAGCTTTTCAGTTCATACTTTTAGTGATAGAGAGATTTTCCTACTTTAGTAATTGCACAGTAGTTGTCACCATTTGAATTTACTTGTTTTTAGTATTACGAACTTTCTAAAGGTTTGCGACAAACTCCAGAAGTGCCTGGAGTCGGTAAAACATCAGAACTTTAATCTGAGGGTCCAGGGTTCAAGTCTCTGTTCGGGCGAGTGTCTTTTAAGCAATGTGTCGTTTTTGTGAAATGGAACATAGTGCAGAGTGGGAAAATCACAAACTGTATAAGAATGTACACCTTCAACCAAGAGGCAAATTAAATGTATTTCATCAAGAGACACTAAATGTCAAGCTTTTCAGTTCATACTTTTAGTGATAGAGAGATTTTCCAACTTTAGTAATTGCACAGTAACTAGTAGTTGTCATCATTTGAAATGACTTGTTTTTTGTATTATGAACTTTCTGCATTTTTGCGACCTATCACAGAAGTGCCTGGATAGCTCAGTCGGTAGAGCATCAGACTTTTAATCTGAGGGTCCAGGGTTCAAGTCCCTGTTCAGGCGAGTGTCTTTTAAGCAATGTGTCATTTTTGTGAAATGGAACATAGTGCAGAGTGGGAAAATCACAAACTGTTTAAGAATGTACACCTTCAACCAAGAGGCAAATTAAATGTATTTCATCAATAGACACTAAATGTCAAGCTTTTCAGTTCATACTTTTAGTGATAGAGAGATTTTCCTACTTTAGTAATTGCACAGTAGTTGTCACCATTTGAATTTACTTGTTTTTAGTATTACGAACTTTCTAAAGGTTTGCGACAGACTCCAGAAGTGCCTGGAGTAGGTAAAACATCAGAACTTTAATCTGAGGGTCCAGGGTTCAAGTCCCTGTTCGGGCGAGTGTCTTTTAAGCAATGTGTGGTTTTTGTGAAATGGAACATAGTGCAGAGTGGGAAAATCACAAACTGTTTAAGAATGTACACCTTCAACCAAGAGGCAAATTAAATGTATTTCATCAAGAGACACTAAATGTCAAGCTTTTCAGTTCATACTTTTAGTGGTAGAGAGATTTTCCTACTTTAGTAATTGCACAGTAACTAGTAGTTGTCATCATTTGAAATGACTTGTTTTTTGTATTACGAACTTTCTGCATTTTTGCGACCTATTATAGAAGAGCCTGGATAGCTCAGTCGGTAGAGCATCAGACTTTTAATCTGATGGTCCAGTGCTCATGTCCCTGTTCAGGCGAGTGTCTTTTAAGCAATGTGTCATTTTGTGAAATGGAACATAGTGCAGAGTGGGAAAATCACAAACTGTTTAAGAATCTACACCTTCAACTAAGAGGCAAATTAAATGTATTTCATCAATAGACACTAAATGTCAAGCTATTCAGATCATACTTTTAGTGATAGAGAGATTTTCCTACTTTAGTAATTGCACAGTAGTTGTTACCATTTGAATTTACTTGTTTTTAGTATTACGAAGTTTCTGTAGGTTTGCGACAGACTCCAGAATAGCCTGGAGTCGGTAAAACATCAGAACTTTAATCTGAGGGTCCAGGGTCCAAGTCCCTGTTCGGGTGAGTGTCTTTTAAGCAATGTGTAGTTTTTGTGAAATGGAACATAGTGCAGAGAGGGAAAATCACAAACTGTTTAAGAATCTACACCTTCAACCAAGAGGCAAATTAAATGTATTTCATCAAAGACACTAAATGTCAAGCTATTCAGATAATACTTTTAGTGATAGAGAGATTTTCCTACCTTAGTAATTGCACAGTAGTTGTCACCATTTGAATTTACTTGTTTTTAGTTTTACGAACTTTCTGTAGGTTTGTGACTGACTCCAGAAGAGCCTGGAGTCAGTAAAACATCAGAATTTTAATCTGAGGGTCCAGGGTTCAAGTCCCTGTTTGGGCAAGTGTCTTTTAAGCAATGTGTTGTTTTCGTGAAATGTAACATAGTAGAGAGTGGGAAAATCACAAACTGTTTAAGAATCTACACCTTCAACCAAGAGGCAAATTAAATGTATTTCATCAAGAGACACTAAATGTCAAGCTTTTCAGTTCATACTTTTAGTGATCGAGAGATTTTCCTACTTTAGTAAAATGCACAGTAACTGGTAGTTGTCATCATTTGAAATTACTTGTTTTTTGTATTACAAACTTTCTGCATTTTTGCGACCATTTTTGCGACCAATCTAGAAGACCCTCGATAGCTCAGTCAGTAGAACATCAGACTTTTAAACTGAGGGTCAAGGGTTCAAGTCCTTGTTCGGATGAGTGTCTTTTAAGCAATGCGTCATTTTTGTGAAATGGAACATAGTGCAGAGTGGGAAAATCACAAACTGTTTAAGAATGTACACCTTCAACCAAGAGGCAAATTAAATGTATTTCATCAATAGACACTAAATGTCAAGCTTTTCAGATCATACTTTTAGTGATAGAGAGATTTTCCTACTTTACTAATTGCAGAGTAACTAGTAGTTGTGATCATTTGAAATGACTTGTTTTTTGTATTACAAACCTTCTGCATTTTTCCGACCAATTCTAGAAGAGCCTGGATAGATCAGTCGGTAGCTCATCAGACTTTAAAGCTGTGGGTCCAGGGTTTAAGTCTCTGTTCGGGCGAGTGTCTTTTAAGCAATGTGTCATTTTTGTGAAATGGAACATAGTGCAGAGTGGGAAAATCACAAACTGTTTAAGAATGTACACCTTCAACCAAGAGGCAAATTAAAAGTATTTCATCAAGAGACACTAAATGTCAAGCTTTTCAGATCATACTGTTAGTGATAGAGAGATTTTCCTACTTTAGTAATTGCACAGTAACTAGTAGTTGTCATCATTTGAAATGACTTGTTTTTTGTATTACAAACTTTCTGCATTTTCTGCAACTAATCTAGAAGACCCAGGATAGCTCAGTCGGTAGCACATCAGACTTTTAATCTGAGGGTCCAGGGTTCAAGTATCTGTTCAGGCGAGTGTCTTTTAAGCAATGTGTCATTTTTGTGAAATGGAACATAGTGCAGAGTGGGAAAATCACAAACTGTTTAAGAATGTACACCTTCAACCAAGAGGCAAATTAAATGTATTTCATCAACAGACGCTAAATGTCAAGCTTTTCAGATCATACTTTTAGTGATAGAGAGATTTTCCTACTTTAGTAATTGCACAGTAGTTGTCACCATTTGAATTTACTTGTTTTTAGTATTACGAACTTTCTAAAGGTTTGCGACAAACTCCAGAAGTGCCTGGAGTCGGTAAAACATCAGAACTTTAATCTGAGGGTCCAGGGTTCAAGTCTCTGTTCGGGCGAGTGTCTTTTAAGCAATGTGTCGTTTTTGTGAAATGGAACATAGTGCAGAGTGGGAAAAGCACAAACTGTTTAAGAATGTACACCTTCAACCAAGAGGCAAATTAAATGTATTTCATCAAGAGACACTAAATGTCAAGCTTTTCAGTTCATACTTTTAGTGATAGAGAGATTTTCCAACTTTAGTAATTGCACAGTAACTAGTAGTTGTCATCATTTGAAATGACTTGTTTTTTGTATTATGAACTTTCTGCATTTTTGCGACCTATCACAGAAGTACCTGGATAGCTCAGTCGGTAGAGCATCAGACTTTTAATCTGAGGGTCCAGGGTTCAAGTCCCTGTTCAGGCGAGTGTCTTTTAAGCAATGTGTCATTTTGTGAAATGGAACATAGTGCAGAGTGGGAAAATCACAAACTGTTTAAGAATCTACACCTTCAACCAAGAGGCAAATTAAATGTATTTCATCAATAGACACTAAATGTCAAGCTATTCAGATCATACTTTTAGTGATAGAGAGATTTTCCTACTTTCGTAATTGCACAGTAGTTGTTACCATTTGAATTTACTTGTTTTTAGTATTACAAAGTTTCTGTAGGTTTGCGACAGACTCCAGAATAGCCTGGAGTCGGTAAAACATCAGAACTTTAATCTGAGGGTCCAGGGTCCAAGTCCCTGTTCGGGTGAGTGTCTTTTAAACAATGTGTAGTTTTTGTGAAATGGAACATAGTGCAGAGAGGGAAAATCACAAACTGTTTAAGAATCTACACCTTCAACCAAGAGGCAAATTAAATGTATTTCATCAAAGACACTAAATGTCAAGCTATTCAGATAATACTTTTAGTGATAGAGAGATTTTCCTACCTTAGTAATTGCACAGTAGTTGTCACTATTTGAATTTACTTGTTTTTAGTTTTACGAACTTTCTGTAGGTTTGTGACTGACTCCAGAAGAGCCTGGAGTCAGTAAAACATCAGAATTTTAATCTGAGGGTCCAGGGTTCAAGTCCCTATTTGGGCAAGTGTCTTTTAAGCAATGTGTTGTTTTCGTGAAATGGAACATAGTAGAGAGTGGGAAAATCACAAACTGTTTAAGAATGTACACCTTCAACCAAGAGGCAAATTAAATGTATTTCATCAATAGACACTAAATGTCAAGCTATTCATATCATACTTTTAGTGATAGAGAGATTTTCCTACTTTAGTAATTGCACAGTAGTTGTCACCATTTGAATTTACTTGTTTTTAGTATTACGAACTTTCTGTAGGTTTGCGACAGACTCCAGAAGAGCCTGGAGTCGGTAAAACATCAGAACTTTAATCTGAGGGTCCAGGGTTCAAGTCCCTGTTTAGGCGAGTGTCATTTAAGCAATGTGTCATTTTTGTTAAATGGATCATAGTGCAGAGTGGGAAAATCACAAACTGTTTAAGAATGTACACCTTCAACCAAGAGGAAAATTAAATGTATTACATCAAGAGACACTAAATGTCAAGCTTTTCAGTTCATACTTTTAGTGATAGAGAGATTTTCCTACTTTAGTAATTGCACAGTAGTTGTCACCATTTGAATTTACTTGTTTTTAGTATTACGAACTTTCTAAAGGTTTGCGACAGACTCCAGAAGTGCCTGGAGTCGGTAAAACATCAGAACTTTAATCTGAGGGTCCAGGGTTCAAGTCCCTGTTCGGGCGAGTGTCTTTTAAGCAATGTGTCGTTTTTGTGAAATGGAACATAGTGCAGAGTGGGAAAATCACAAACTGTTTAAGAATGTACACCTTCAACCAAGAGGCAAATTAATTGTATTTCATCAAGAGACACTAAATGTCAAGCTTTTCAGTTCATACTTTTAGTGATAGAGAGATTTTCCTACTTTAGTAATTGCACAGTAACTAGTAGTTGTCATCATTTGAAATGACTTGTTTTTTGTATTACGAACTTTCAGCATTTTTGCGACCTATTACAGAAGAGCCTGGATAGCTCAGTCGGTAGAGCATCAGACTTTTAATCTGATGGTCCAGGGTTCATGTCTCTGTTCAGGTGAGTGTCTTTTAAGCAATGTGTCATTTTGTGAAATGGAACATAGTGCAGAGTGGGAAAATGACAAACTGTTTAAGAATGTACACCTTCAACCAAGAGGCAAATTAAATGTATTTCATCAATAGACACTAAATGTCAAGCTTTTCAGTTCATACTTTTAGTGATAGAGAGATTTTCCTACTTTAGTAATTGCACAGTAGTTGTCACCATTTGAATTTACTTGTTTTTAGTATTACGAACTTTCTAAAGGTTTGCGACAGACTCCAGAAGTGCCTGGAGTAGGTAAAACATCAGAACTTTAATCTGAGGGTCCAGGGTTCAAGTCCCTGTTCGGGCGAGTGTCTTTTAAGCAATGTGTCATTTTTGTGAAATGGAACATAGTGCAGAGTGGGAAAATCACAAACTGTTTAAGAATGTACACCTTCAACCAAGAGGCAAATTAAATGTATTTCATCAAGAGACACTAAATGTCAAGCTTTTCAGTTCATACTTTTAGTGGTAGAGAGATTTTCCTACTTTAGTAATTGCACAGTAACTAGTAGTTGTCATCATTTGAAATGACTTGTTTTTTGTATTACGAACTTTCTGCATTTTTGCGACCTATTATAGAAGAGCCTGGATAGCTCAGTCGGTAGAGCATCAGACTTTTAATCTGATGGTCCAGGGCTCATGTCCCTGTTCAGGCGAGTGTCATTTAAGCAATGTGTCATTTTGTGAAATGGAACATAGTGCAGAGTGGGAAAATCACAAACTGTTTAAGAATCTACACCTTCAACCAAGAGGCAAATTAAATGTATTTCATCAATAGACACTAAATGTCAAGCTATTCAGATCATACTTTTAGTGATAGAGAGATTTTCCTACTTTAGTAATTGCACAGTAGTTGTTACCATTTGAATTTACTTGTTTTTAGTATTACGAAGTTTCTGTAGGTTTGCGACAGACTCCAGAATAGCCTGGAGTCGGTAAAACATCAGAACTTTAATCTGAGGGTCCAGGGTCCAAGTCCCTGTTCGGGTGAGTGTTTTTTAAGCAATGTGTAGTTTTTGTGAAATGGAACATAGTGCAGAGAGGGAAAATCACAAACTGTTTAAGAATCTACACCTTCAACCAAGAGGCAAATTAAATGTATTTCATCAAAGACACTAAATGTCAAGCTATTCAGATAATACTTTTAGTGATAGAGAGATTTTCCTACCTTAGTAATTGCACAGTAGTTGTCACCATTTGAATTTACTTGTTTTTAGTTTTACGAACTTTCTGTAGGTTTGTGACTGACTCCAGAAGAGCCTGGAGTCAGTAAAACATCAGAATTTTAATCTGAGGATCCAGGGTTCAAGTCCCTATTTGGGCAAGTGTCTTTTAAGCAATGTGTTGTTTTCGTGAAATGGAACATAGTAGAGAGTGGGAAAATCACAAACTGTTTAAGAATGTACACCTTCAACCAAGAGGCAAATTAAATGTATTTCATCAATAGACACTAAATGTCAAGCTATTCATATCATACTTTTAGTGATAGAGAGATTTTCCTACTTTAGTAATTGCACAGTAGTTGTCACCATTTGAATTTACTTGTTTTTAGTATTACGAACTTTCTGTAGGTTTGCGACAGACTCCAGAAGAGCCTGGAGTCGGTAAAACATCAGAACTTTAATCTGAGGGTCCAGGGTTCAAGTCCCTGTTCGGGCGAGTGTCATTTAAGCAATGTGTCATTTTTGTTAAATGGATCATAGTGCAGAGTGGGAAAATCACAAACTGTTTAAGAATGTACACCTTCAACCAAGAGGCAAATTAAATGTATTACATCAAGAGACACTAAATGTCAAGCTTTTCAGTTCATACTTTTAGTGATAGAGAGATTTTCCAACTTTAGTAATTGCACAGTAACTAGTAGTTGTCATCATTTGAAATGACTTGTTTTTTGTATTACGAACTTTCTGCTTTTTTGCGACCTATCACAGAAGTGCCTGGATAGCTCAGTCGGTAGAGCATCAGACTTTTAATCTGAGGGTTCTGGGTTCAAGTCCCTGTTCAGGCGAGTGTCTTTTAAGCAATGTGTCATTTTTGTGAAATGGAACATAGTGCAGAGTGGGAAAATTACAAACTGTTTAAGAATGTACACCTTCAACCAAGAGGCAAATTAAATGTATTTCATCAATAGACACTAAATGTCAAGCTTTTCAGTTCATACTTTTAGTGATAGAGAGATTTTCCTACTTTAGTAATTGCACAGTAGTTGTCACCATTTGAATTTACTTGTTTTTAGTATTACGAACTTTCTAAAGGTTTGCGACAGACTCCAGAAGTGCCTGGAGTAGGTAAAACATCAGAACTTTAATCTGAGGGTCCAGGGTTCAAGTCCCTGTTCGGGCGAGTGTCTTTTAAGCAATGTGTCATTTTTGTGAAATGGAACATAGTGCAGAGTGGGAAAATCACAAACTGTTTAAGAATGTACACCTTCAACCAAGAGGCAAATTAAATGTATGTCATCAAGAGACACTAAATGTCAAGCTTTTCAGTTCATACTTTTAGTGGTAGAGAGATTTTCCTACTTTAGTAATTGCACAGTAACTAGTAGTTGTCATCACTTGAAATGACTTGTTTTTTGTATTACGAACTTTCTGCATTTTTGCGACCTATTATAGAAGAGCCTGGATAGCTCAGTCGGTAGAGCATCAGACTTTTAATCTGATGGTCCAGGGCTCATGTCCCTGTTCAGGCGAGTGTCTTTTAAGCAATGTGTCATTTTGTGAAATGGAACATAGTGCAGAGTGGGAAAATCACAAACTGTTTAAGAATCTACACCTTCAACCAAGAGGCAAATTAAATGTATTTCATCAATAGACACTAAATGTCAAGCTATTCAGATCATACTTTTAGTGATAGAGAGATTTTCCTACTTTAGTAATTGCACAGTAGTTGTTACCATTTGAATTTACTTGTTTTTAGTATTACAAAGTTTCTGTAGGTTTGCGACAGACTCCAGAATAGCCTGGAGTCGGTAAAACATCAGAACTTTAATCTGAGGGTCCAGGGTCCAAGTCCCTGTTCGGGTGAGTGTCTTTTAAGCAATGTGTAGTTTTTGTGAAATGGAACATAGTGCAGAGAGGGAAAATCACAAACTGTTTAAGAATCTACACCTTCAACCAAGAGGCAAATTAAATGTATTTCATCAAAGACACTAAATGTCAAGCTATTCAGATAATACTTTTAGTGATAGAGAGATTTTACTACCTTAGTAATTGCACAGTAGTTGTCACCATTTGAATTTACTTGTTTTTAGTATTACGAACTTTCTGTAGGTTTGCGACAGACTCCAGAAGAGCCTGGAGTCGGTAAAACATCAGAACTTTAATCTGAGGGTCCAGGGTTCAAGTCCCTGTTCGGGCGAGTGTCATTTAAGCAATGTGTCATTTTTGTTAAATGGATCATAGTGCAGAGTGGGAAAATCACAAACTGTTTAAGAATGTACACCTTCAACCAAGAGGCAAATTAAATGTATTACATCAAGAGACACTAAATGTCAAGCTTTTCAGTTCATACTTTTAGTGATAGAGAGATTTTCCAACTTTAGTAATTGCACAGTAACTAGTAGTTGTCATCATTTGAAATGACTTGTTTTTTGTATTACGAACTTTCTGCTTTTTTGCGACCTATCACAGAAGTGCCTGGATAGCTCAGTCGGTAGAGCATCAGACTTTTAATCTGAGGGTTCTGGGTTCAAGTCCCTGTTCAGGCGAGTGTCTTTTAAGCAATGTGTCATTTTTGTGAAATGGAACATAGTGCAGAGTGGGAAAATTACAAACTGTTTAAGAATGTACACCTTCAACCAAGAGGCAAATTAAATGTATTTCATCAATAGACACTAAATGTCAAGCTTTTCAGTTCATACTTTTAGTGATAGAGAGATTTTCCTACTTTAGTAATTGCACAGTAGTTGTCACCATTTGAATTTACTTGTTTTTAGTATTACGAACTTTCTAAAGGTTTGCGACAGACTCCAGAAGTGCCTGGAGTAGGTAAAACATCAGAACTTTAATCTGAGGGTCCAGGGTTCAAGTCCCTGTTCGGGCGAGTGTCTTTTAAGCAATGTGTCATTTTTGTGAAATGGAACATAGTGCAGAGTGGGAAAATCACAAACTGTTTAAGAATGTACACCTTCAACCAAGAGGCAAATTAAATGTATGTCATCAAGAGACACTAAATGTCAAGCTTTTCAGTTCATACTTTTAGTGGTAGAGAGATTTTCCTACTTTAGTAATTGCACAGTAACTAGTAGTTGTCATCATTTGAAATGACTTGTTTTTTGTATTACGAACTTTCTGCATTTTTGCGACCTATTATAGAAGAGCCTGGATAGCTCAGTCGGTAGAGCATCAGACTTTTAATCTGATGGTCCAGGGCTCATGTCCCTGTTCAGGCGAGTGTCTTTTAAGCAATGTGTCATTTTGTGAAATGGAACATAGTGCAGAGTGGGAAAATCACAAACTGTTTAAGAATCTACACCTTCAACCAAGAGGCAAATTAAATGTATTTCATCAATAGACACTAAATGTCAAGCTATTCAGATCATACTTTTAGTGATAGAGAGATTTTCCTACTTTAGTAATTGCACAGTAGTTGTTACCATTTGAATTTACTTGTTTTTAGTATTACAAAGTTTCTGTAGGTTTGCGACAGACTCCAGAATAGCCTGGAGTCGGTAAAACATCAGAACTTTAATCTGAGGGTCCAGGGTCCAAGTCCCTGTTCGGGTGAGTGTCTTTTAAGCAATGTGTAGTTTTTGTGAAATGGAACATAGTGCAGAGAGGGAAAATCACAAACTGTTTAAGAATCTACACCTTCAACCAAGAGGCAAATTAAATGTATTTCATCAAAGACACTAAATGTCAAGCTATTCAGATAATACTTTTAGTGATAGAGAGATTTTCCTACCTTAGTAATTGCACAGTAGTTGTCACCATTTGAATTTACTTGTTTTTAGTTTTACGAACTTTCTGTAGGTTTGTGACTGACTCCAGAAGAGCCTGGAGTCAGTAAAACATCAGAATTTTAATCTGAGGGTCCAGGGTTCAAGACCCTATTTGGGCAAGTGTCTTTTAAGCAATGTGTTGTTTTCGTGAAATGGAACATAGTAGAGAGTGGGAAAATCACAAACTGTTTAAGAATGTACACCTTCAACCAAGTGGCAAATTAAATGTATTTCATCAATAGACACTAAATGTCAAGCTATTCATATCATACTTTTAGTGATAGAGAGATTTTCCTACTTTAGTAATTGCACAGTAGTTGTCACCATTTGAATTTACTTGTTTTTAGTATTACGAACTTTCTGTAGGTTTGCGACAGACTCCAGAAGAGCCTGGAGTCGGTAAAACATCAGAACTTTAATCTGAGGGTCCAGGGTTCAAGTCCCTGTTCAGGCGAGTGTCATTTAAGCAATGTGTCATTTTTGTTAAATGGATCATAGTGCAGAGTGGGAAAATCACAAACTGTTTAAGAATCTACACCTTCAACCAAGAGGAAAATTAAATGTATTACATCAAGAGACACTAAATGTCAAGCTTTTCAGTTCATACTTTTAGTGATAGAGAGATTTTCCTACTTTAGTAATTGCACAGTAGTTGTCACCATTTGAATTTACTTGTTTTTAGTATTACGAACTTTCTAATGGTTTGCGACAGACTCCAGAAGTGCCTGGAGTCGGTAAAACATCAGAACTTTAATCTGAGGGTCCAGGGTTCAAGTCCCTGTTCGGGCGAGTGTCTTTTAAGCAATGTGTCGTTTTTGTGAAATGGAACATAGTGCAGAGTGGGAAAATCACAAACTGTTTAAGAATGTACACCTTCAACCAAGAGGCAAATTAATTGTATTTCATCAAGAGACACTAAATGTCAAGCTTTTCAGTTCAAACTTTTAGTGATAGAGAGATTTTCCTACTTTAGTAATTGCACAGTAACTAGTAGTTGTCATCATTTGAAATGACTTGTTTTTTGTATTACGAACTTTCAGCATTTTTGCGACCTATTACAGAAGAGCCTGGATAGCTCAGTCGGTAGAGCATCAGACTTTTAATCTGATGGTCCAGGGTTCATGTCCCTGTTCAGGTGAGTGTCTTTTAAGCAATGTGTCATTTTGTGAAATGGAACATAGTGCAGAGTGGGAAAATGACAAACTGTTTAAGAATGTACACCTTCAACCAAGAGGCAAATTAAATGTATTTCATCAATAGACACTAAATGTCAAGCTTTTCAGTTCATACTTTTAGTGATAGAGAGATTTTCCTACTTTAGTAATTGCACAGTAGTTGTCACCATTTGAATTTACTTGTTTTTAGTATTACGAACTTTCTAAAGGTTTGCGACAGACTCCAGAAGTGCCTGGAGTAGGTAAAACATCAGAACTTTAATCTGAGGGTCCAGGGTTCAAGTCCCTGTTCGGGCGAGTGTCTTTTAAGCAATGTGTCATTTTTGTGAAATGGAACATAGTGCAGAGTGGGAAAATCACAAACTGTTTAAGAATGTACACCTTCAACCAAGAGGCAAATTAAATGTATTTCATCAAGAGACACTAAATGTCAAGCTTTTCAGTTCATACTTTTAGTGGTAGAGAGATTTTCCTACTTTAGTAATTGCACAGTAACTAGTAGTTGTCATCATTTGAAATGACTTGTTTTTTGTATTACGAACTTTCTGCATTTTTGCGACCTATTATAGAAGAGCCTGGATAGCTCAGTCGGTAGAGCATCAGACTTTTAATCTGATGGTCCAGGGCTCATGTCCCTGTTCAGGCGAGTGTCTTTTAAGCAATGTGTCATTTTGTGAAATGGAACATAGTGCAGAGTGGGAAAATCACAAACTGTTTAAGAATCTACACCTTCAACCAAGAGGCAAATTAAATGTATTTCATCAATAGACACTAAATGTCAAGCTATTCAGATCATACTTTTAGTGATAGAGAGATTTTCCTACTTTAGTAATTGCACAGTAGTTGTTACCATTTGAATTTACTTGTTTTTAGTATTACGAAGTTTCTGTAGGTTTGCGACAGACTCCAGAATAGCCTGGAGTCGGTAAAACATCAGAACTTTAATCTGAGGGTCCAGGGTCCAAGTCCCTGTTCGGGTGAGTGTCTTTTAAGCAATGTGTAGTTTTTGTGAAATGGAACATAGTGCAGAGAGGGAAAATCACAAACTGTTTAAGAATCTACACCTTCAACCAAGAGGCAAATTAAATGTATTTCATCAAAGACACTAAATGTCAAGCTATTCAGATAATACTTTTAGTGATAGAGAGATTTTCCTACCTTAGTAATTGCACAGTAGTTGTCACCATTTGAATTTACTTGTTTTTAGTTTTACGAACTTTCTGTAGGTTTGTGACTGACTCCAGAAGAGCCTGGAGTCAGTAAAACATCAGAATTTTAATCTGAGGGTCCAGGGTTCAAGTCCCTATTTGGGCAAGTGTCTTTTAAGCAATGTGTTGTTTTCGGGAAATGGAACATAGTAGAGAGTGGGAAAATCACAAACTGTTTAAGAATGTACACCTTCAACCAAGAGGCAAATGAAATGTATTTCATCAATAGACACTAAATGTCAAGCTATTCATATCATACTTTTAGTGATAGAGAGATTATCCTACTTTAGTAATTGCACAGTAGTTGTCACCATTTGAATTTACTTGTTTTTAGTATTACGAACTTTCTGTAGGTTTGCGACAGACTCCAGAAGAGCCTGGAGTCGGTAAAACATCAGAACTTTAATCTGAGGGTCCAGGGTTCAAGTCCCTGTTCGGGCGAGTGTCATTTAAGCAATGTGTCATTTTTGTTAAATGGATCATAGTGCAGAGTGGGAAAATCACAAACTGTTTAAGAATGTACACCTTCAACCAAGAGGCAAATTAAATGTATTACATCAAGAGACACTAAATGTCAAGCTTTTCAGTTCATACTTTTAGTGATAGAGAGATTTTCCTACTTTAGTAATTGCACAGTAGTTGTCACCATTTGAATTTACTTGTTTTTAGTATTACGAACTTTCTAAAGTATTGCGACAGACTCCAGAAGTGCCTGGAGTCGGTAAAACATCAGAACTTTAATCTGAGGGTCCAGGGTTCAAGTCCCTGTTCAGGCGAGTGTCTTTTAAGCAATGTGTCGTTTTTGTGAAATGGAACATAGTGCAGAGTGGGAAAATCACAAACTGTTTAAGAATGTACACCTTCAAACAAGAGGCAAATTAATTGTATTTCATCAAGAGACACTAAATGTCAAGCTTTTCAGTTCATACTTTTAGTGATAGAGAGATTTTCCTACTTTAGTAATTGCACAGTAACTAGTAGTTGTCATCATTTGAAATGACTTGTTTTTTGTATTACGAACTTTCAGCATTTTTGCGACCTATTACAGAAGAGCCTGGATAGCTCAGTTGGTAGAGCATCAGACTTTTAATCTGATGGTCCAGGGTTCATGTCCCTGTTCAGGTGAGTGTCTTTTAAGCAATGTGTCATTTTGTGAAATGGAACATAGTGCAGAGTGGGAAAATGACGAACTGTTTAAGAATGTACACCTTCAACCAAGAGGCAAATTAAATGTATTTCATCAATAGACACTAAATGTCAAGCTTTTCAGTTCATACTTTTAGTGATAGAGAGATTTTCCTACTTTAGTAATTGCACAGTAGTTGTCACCATTTGAATTTACTTGTTTTTAGTATTACGAACTTTCTAAGGGTTTGCGACAGACTCCAGAAGTGCCTGGAGTCGGTAAAACATCAGAACTTTAATCTGAGGGTCCAGGGTCCAAGTCCCTGTTCGGGTGAGTGTCTTTTAAGCAATGTGTCATTTTTGTGAAATGGAACATAGTGCAGAGAGGGAAAATCACAAACTGTTTAAGAATCTACACCTTCAACCAAGAGGCAAATTAAATGTATTTCATCAAAGACACTAAATGTCAAGCTATTCAGATAATACTTTTAGTGATAGAGAGATTTTCCTACCTTAGTAATTGCACAGTAGTTGTCACCATTTGAATTTACTTGTTTTTAGTTTTACGAAGTTTCTGTAGGTTTGTGACTGACTCCAGAAGAGCCTGGAGTCAGTAAAACATCAGAATTTTAATCTGAGGGTCCAGGGTTCAAGTCCCTATTTGGGCAAGTGTCTTTTAAGCAATGTGTTGTTGTCGTGAAATGGAACATAGTAGAGAGTGGGAAAATCACAAACTGTTTAAGAATGTACACCTTCAACCAAGAGGCAAATTAAATGTATTTCATCAATAGACACTAAATGTCAAGCTATTCATATACTTTTAGTAATAGAGAGATTTTCCTACTTTAGTAATTGCACAGTAGTTGTCACCATTTGAATTTACTTGTTTTTAGTATTACGAACTTTCTGTAGGTTTGCGACAGACTCCAGAAGAGCCTGGAGTCGGTAAAACATCAGAACTTTAATCTGAGGGTCCAGGGTTCAAGTCCCTGTTCAGGCGAGTGTCATTTAAGCAATGTGTCATTTTTGTTAAATGGATCATAGTGCAGAGTGGGAAAATCACAAACTGTTTAAGAATCTACACCTTCAACCAAGAGGAAAATTAAATGTATTACATCAAGAGACACTAAATGTCAAGCTTTTCAGTTCATACTTTTAGTGATAGAGAGATTTTCCTACTTTAGTAATTGCACAGTAGTTGTCACCATTTGAATTTACTTGTTTTTAGTATTACGAACTTTCTAATGGTTTGCGACAGACTCCAGAAGTGCCTGGAGTCGGTAAAACATCAGAACTTTAATCTGAGGGTCCAGGGTTCAAGTCCCTGTTCGGGCGAGTGTCTTTTAAGCAATGTGTCGTTTTTGTGAAATGGAACATAGTGCAGAGTGGGAAAATCACAAACTGTTTAAGAATGTACACCTTCAACCAAGAGGCAAATTAATTGTATTTCATCAAGAGACACTAAATGTCAAGCTTTTCAGTTCAAACTTTTAGTGATAGAGAGATTTTCCTACTTTAGTAATTGCACAGTAACTAGTAGTTGTCATCATTTGAAATGACTTGTTTTTTGTATTACGAACTTTCAGCATTTTTGCGACCTATTACAGAAGAGCCTGGATAGCTCAGTCGGTAGAGCATCAGACTTTTAATCTGATGGTCCAGGGTTCATGTCCCTGTTCAGGTGAGTGTCTTTTAAGCAATGTGTCATTTTGTGAAATGGAACATAGTGCAGAGTGGGAAAATGACAAACTGTTTAAGAATGTACACCTTCAACCAAGAGGCAAATTAAATGTATTTCATCAATAGACACTAAATGTCAAGCTTTTCAGTTCATACTTTTAGTGATAGAGAGATTTTCCTACTTTAGTAATTGCACAGTAGTTGTCACCATTTGAATTTACTTGTTTTTAGTATTACGAACTTTCTAAAGGTTTGCGACAGACTCCAGAAGTGCCTGGAGTAGGTAAAACATCAGAACTTTAATCTGAGGGTCCAGGGTTCAAGTCCCTGTTCGGGCGAGTGTCTTTTAAGCAATGTGTCATTTTTGTGAAATGGAACATAGTGCAGAGTGGGAAAATCACAAACTGTTTAAGAATGTACACCTTCAACCAAGAGGCAAATTAAATGTATTTCATCAAGAGACACTAAATGTCAAGCTTTTCAGTTCATACTTTTAGTGGTAGAGAGATTTTCCTACTTTAGTAATTGCACAGTAACTAGTAGTTGTCATCATTTGAAATGACTTGTTTTTTGTATTACGAACTTTCTGCATTTTTGCGACCTATTATAGAAGAGCCTGGATAGCTCAGTCGGTAGAGCATCAGACTTTTAATCTGATGGTCCAGGGCTCATGTCCCTGTTCAGGCAAGTGTCTTTTAAGCAATGTGTCATTTTGTGAAATGGAACATAGTGCAGAGTGGGAAAATCACAAACTGTTTAAGAATCTACACCTTCAACCAAGAGGCAAATTAAATGTATTTCATCAATAGACACTAAATGTCAAGCTTTTCAGTTCATACTTTTAGTGATAGAGAGATTTTCCTACTTTAGTAATTGCACAGTAGTTGTCACCATTTGAATTTACTTGTTTTTAGTATTACGAACTTTCTAAAGGTTTGCGACAGACTCCAGAAGTGCCTGGAGTAGGTAAAACATCAGAACTTTAATCTGAGGGTCCAGGGTTCAAGTCCCTGTTCGGGCGAGTGTCTTTTAAGCAATGTGTCATTTTTGTGAAATGGAACATAGTGCAGAGTGGGAAAATCACAAACTGTTTAAGAATGTACACCTTCAACCAAGAGGCAAATTAAATGTATTTCATCAAGAGACACTAAATGTCAAGCTTTTCAGTTCATACTTTTAGTGGTAGAGAGATTTTCCTACTTTAGTAATTGCACAGTAACTAGTAGTTGTCATCATTTGAAATGACTTGTTTTTTGTATTACGAACTTTCTGCATTTTTGCGACCTATTATAGAAGAGCCTGGATAGCTCAGTCGGTAGAGCATCAGACTTTTAATCTGATGGTCCAGGGCTCATGTCCCTGTTCAGGCAAGTGTCTTTTAAGCAATGTGTCATTTTGTGAAATGGAACATAGTGCAGAGTGGGAAAATCACAAACTGTTTAAGAATCTACACCTTCAACCAAGAGGCAAATTAAATGTATTTCATCAATAGACACTAAATGTCAAGCTATTCAGATCATACTTTTAGTGATAGAGAGATTTTCCTACTTTAGTAATTGCACAGTAGTTGTTACCATTTGAATTTACTTGTTTTTAGTATTACGAAGTTTCTGTAGGTTTGCGACAGACTCCAGAATAGCCTGGAGTCGGTAAAACATCAGAACTTTAATCTGAGGGTCCAGGGTCCAAGTCCCTGTTCGGGTGAGTGTCTTTTAAGCAATGTGTAGTTTTTGTGAAATGGAACATAGTGCAGAGAGGGAAAATCACAAACTGTTTAAGAATCTACACCTTCAACCAAGAGGCAAATTAAATGTATTTCATCAAAGACACTAAATGTCAAGCTATTCAGATAATACTTTTAGTGATAGAGAGATTTTCCTACCTTAGTAATTGCACAGTAGTTGTCACCATTTGAATTTACTTGTTTTTAGTTTTACGAACTTTCTGTAGGTTTGTGACTGACTCCAGAAGAGCCTGGAGTCAGTAAAACATCAGAATTTTAATCTGAGGGTCCAGGGTTCAAGACCCTATTTGGGCAAGTGTCTTTTAAGCAATGTGTTGTTTTCGTGAAATGGAACATAGTAGAGAGTGGGAAAATCACAAACTGTTTAAGAATGTACACCTTCAACCAAGTGGCAAATTAAATGTATTTCATCAATAGACACTAAATGTCAAGCTATTCATATCATACTTTTAGTGATAGAGAGATTTTCCTACTTTAGTAATTGCACAGTAGTTGTCACCATTTGAATTTACTTGTTTTTAGTATTACGAACTTTCTGTAGGTTTGCGACAGACTCCAGAAGAGCCTGGAGTCGGTAAAACATCAGAACTTTAATCTGAGGGTCCAGGGTTCAAGTCCCTGTTCAGGCGAGTGTCATTTAAGCAATGTGTCATTTTTGTTAAATGGATCATAGTGCAGAGTGGGAAAATCACAAACTGTTTAAGAATCTACACCTTCAACCAAGAGGAAAATTAAATGTATTACATCAAGAGACACTAAATGTCAAGCTTTTCAGTTCATACTTTTAGTGATAGAGAGATTTTCCTACTTTAGTAATTGCACAGTAGTTGTCACCATTTGAATTTACTTGTTTTTAGTATTACGAACTTTCTAATGGTTTGCGACAGACTCCAGAAGTGCCTGGAGTCGGTAAAACATCAGAACTTTAATCTGAGGGTCCAGGGTTCAAGTCCCTGTTCGGGCGAGTGTCTTTTAAGCAATGTGTCGTTTTTGTGAAATGGAACATAGTGCAGAGTGGGAAAATCACAAACTGTTTAAGAATGTACACCTTCAACCAAGAGGCAAATTAATTGTATTTCATCAAGAGACACTAAATGTCAAGCTTTTCAGTTCAAACTTTTAGTGATAGAGAGATTTTCCTACTTTAGTAATTGCACAGTAACTAGTAGTTGTCATCATTTGAAATGACTTGTTTTTTGTATTACGAACTTTCAGCATTTTTGCGACCTATTACAGAAGAGCCTGGATAGCTCAGTCGGTAGAGCATCAGACTTTTAATCTGATGGTCCAGGGTTCATGTCCCTGTTCAGGTGAGTGTCTTTTAAGCAATGTGTCATTTTGTGAAATGGAACATAGTGCAGAGTGGGAAAATGACAAACTGTTTAAGAATGTACACCTTCAACCAAGAGGCAAATTAAATGTATTTCATCAATAGACACTAAATGTCAAGCTTTTCAGTTCATACTTTTAGTGATAGAGAGATTTTCCTACTTTAGTAATTGCACAGTAGTTGTCACCATTTGAATTTACTTGTTTTTAGTATTACGAACTTTCTAAAGGTTTGCGACAGACTCCAGAAGTGCCTGGAGTAGGTAAAACATCAGAACTTTAATCTGAGGGTCCAGGGTTCAAGTCCCTGTTCGGGCGAGTGTCTTTTAAGCAATGTGTCATTTTTGTGAAATGGAACATAGTGCAGAGTGGGAAAATCACAAACTGTTTAAGAATGTACACCTTCAACCAAGAGGCAAATTAAATGTATTTCATCAAGAGACACTAAATGTCAAGCTTTTCAGTTCATACTTTTAGTGGTAGAGAGATTTTCCTACTTTAGTAATTGCACAGTAACTAGTAGTTGTCATCATTTGAAATGACTTGTTTTTTGTATTACGAACTTTCTGCATTTTTGCGACCTATTATAGAAGAGCCTGGATAGCTCAGTCGGTAGAGCATCAGACTTTTAATCTGATGGTCCAGGGCTCATGTCCCTGTTCAGGCAAGTGTCTTTTAAGCAATGTGTCATTTTGTGAAATGGAACATAGTGCAGAGTGGGAAAATCACAAACTGTTTAAGAATCTACACCTTCAACCAAGAGGCAAATTAAATGTATTTCATCAATAGACACTAAATGTCAAGCTATTCAGATCATACTTTTAGTGATAGAGAGATTTTCCTACTTTAGTAATTGCACAGTAGTTGTTACCATTTGAATTTACTTGTTTTTAGTATTACGAAGTTTCTGTAGGTTTGCGACAGACTCCAGAATAGCCTGGAGTCGGTAAAACATCAGAACTTTAATCTGAGGGTCCAGGGTCCAAGTCCCTGTTCGGGTGAGTGTCTTTTAAGCAATGTGTAGTTTTTGTGAAATGGAACATAGTGCAGAGAGGGAAAATCACAAACTGTTTAAGAATCTACACCTTCAACCAAGAGGCAAATTAAATGTATTTCATCAAAGACACTAAATGTCAAGCTATTCAGATAATACTTTTAGTGATAGAGAGATTTTCCTACCTTAGTAATTGCACAGTAGTTGTCACCATTTGAATTTACTTGTTTTTAGTTTTACGAACTTTCTGTAGGTTTGTGACTGACTCCAGAAGAGCCTGGAGTCAGTAAAACATCAGAATTTTAATCTGAGGGTCCAGGGTTCAAGTCCCTATTTGGGCAAGTGTCTTTTAAGCAATGTGTTGTTTTCGGGAAATGGAACATAGTAGAGAGTGGGAAAATCACAAACTGTTTAAGAATGTACACCTTCAACCAAGAGGCAAATTAAATGTATTTCATCAATAGACACTAAATGTCAAGCTATTCATATCATACTTTTAGTGATAGAGAGATTATCCTACTTTAGTAATTGCACAGTAGTTGTCACCATTTGAATTTACTTGTTTTTAGTATTACGAACTTTCTGTAGGTTTGCGACAGACTCCAGAAGAGCCTGGAGTCGGTAAAACATCAGAACTTTAATCTGAGGGTCCAGGGTTCAAGTCCCTGTTCGGGCGAGTGTCATTTAAGCAATGTGTCATTTTTGTTAAATGGATCATAGTGCAGAGTGGGAAAATCACAAACTGTTTAAGAATGTACACCTTCAACCAAGAGGCAAATTAAATGTATTACATCAAGAGACACTAAATGTCAAGCTTTTCAGTTCATACTTTTAGTGATAGAGAGATTTTCCTACTTTAGTAATTGCACAGTAGTTGTCACCATTTGAATTTACTTGTTTTTAGTATTACGAACTTTCTAAAGTATTGCGACAGACTCCAGAAGTGCCTGGAGTCGGTAAAACATCAGAACTTTAATCTGAGGGTCCAGGGTTCAAGTCCCTGTTCAGGCGAGTGTCTTTTAAGCAATGTGTCGTTTTTGTGAAATGGAACATAGTGCAGAGTGGGAAAATCACAAACTGTTTAAGAATGTACACCTTCAAACAAGAGGCAAATTAATTGTATTTCATCAAGAGACACTAAATGTCAAGCTTTTCAGTTCATACTTTTAGTGATAGAGAGATTTTCCTACTTTAGTAATTGCACAGTAACTAGTAGTTGTCATCATTTGAAATGACTTGTTTTTTGTATTACGAACTTTCAGCATTTTTGCGACCTATTACAGAAGAGCCTGGATAGCTCAGTTGGTAGAGCATCAGACTTTTAATCTGATGGTCCAGGGTTCATGTCCCTGTTCAGGTGAGTGTCTTTTAAGCAATGTGTCATTTTGTGAAATGGAACATAGTGCAGAGTGGGAAAATGACGAACTGTTTAAGAATGTACACCTTCAACCAAGAGGCAAATTAAATGTATTTCATCAATAGACACTAAATGTCAAGCTTTTCAGTTCATACTTTTAGTGATAGAGAGATTTTCCTACTTTAGTAATTGCACAGTAGTTGTCACCATTTGAATTTACTTGTTTTTAGTATTACGAACTTTCTAAAGGTTTGCGACAGACTCCAGAAGTGCCTGGAGTCGGTAAAACATCAGAACTTTAATCTGAGGGTCCAGGGTCCAAGTCCCTGTTCGGGTGAGTGTCTTTTAAGCAATGTGTCATTTTTGTGAAATGGAACATAGTGCAGAGAGGGAAAATCACAAACTGTTTAAGAATCTACACCTTCAACCAAGAGGCAAATTAAATGTATTTCATCAAAGACACTAAATGTCAAGCTATTCAGATAATACTTTTAGTGATAGAGAGATTTTCCTACCTTAGTAATTGCACAGTAGTTGTCACCATTTGAATTTACTTGTTTTTAGTTTTACGAAGTTTCTGTAGGTTTGTGACTGACTCCAGAAGAGCCTGGAGTCAGTAAAACATCAGAATTTTAATCTGAGGGTCCAGGGTTCAAGTCCCTATTTGGGCAAGTGTCTTTTAAGCAATGTGTTGTTGTCGTGAAATGGAACATAGTAGAGAGTGGGAAAATCACAAACTGTTTAAGAATGTACACCTTCAACCAAGAGGCAAATTAAATGTATTTCATCAATAGACACTAAATGTCAAGCTATTCATATACTTTTAGTAATAGAGAGATTTTCCTACTTTAGTAATTGCACAGTAGTTGTCACCATTTGAATTTACTTGTTTTTAGTATTACGAACTTTCTGTAGGTTTGCGACAGACTCCAGAAGAGCCTGGAGTCGGTAAAACATCAGAACTTTAATCTGAGGGTCCAGGGTTCAAGTCCCTGTTCGGGCGAGTGTCATTTAAGCAATGTGTCATTTTTGTTAAATGGATCATAGTGCAGAGTGGGAAAATCACAAACTGTTTAAGAATGTACACCTTCAACCAAGAGGCAAATTAAATGTATTACATCAAGAGACACTAAATGTCAAGCTTTTCAGTTCATACTTTTAGTGATAGAGAGATTTTCCAACTTTAGTAATTGCACAGTAACTAGTAGTTGTCATCATTTGAAATGACTTGTTTTTTGTATTACGAACTTTCTGCTTTTTTGCGACCTATCACATAAGTTCCTGGATAGCTCAGTCGGTAGAGCATCAGACTTTTAATCTGAGGGTTCTGGGTTCAAGTCCCTGTTCAGGCGAGTGTCTTTTAAGCAATGTGTCATTTTTGTGAAATGGAACATAGTGCAGAGTGGGAAAATTACAAACTGTTTAAGAATGTACACCTTCAACCAAGAGGCAAATTAAATGTATTTCATCAATAGACACTAAATGTCAAGCTTTTCAGTTCATACTTTTAGTGATAGAGAGATTTTCCTACTTTAGTAATTGCACAGTAGTTGTCACCATTTGAATTTACTTGTTTTTAGTATTACGAACTTTCTAAAGGTTTGCGACAGACTCCAGAAGTGCCTGGAGTCGGTAAAACATCAGAACTTTAATCTGAGGGTCCAGGGTTCAAGTCCCTGTTCGGGCGAGTGTCTTTTAAGCAATGTGTCGTTTTTGTGAAATGGAACATAGTGCAGAGTGGGAAAATCACAAACTGTTTAAGAATGTACACCTTCAACCAAGAGGCAAATTAATTGTATTTCATCAAGAGACACTAAATGTCAAGCTTTTCAGTTCATACTTTTAGTGATAGAGAGATTTTCCTACTTTAGTAATTGCACAGTAACTAGTAGTTGTCATCATTTGAAATGACTTGTTTTTTGTATTACGAATTTTCAGCATTTTTGCGACCTATTATAGAAGAGCCTGGATAGCTCAGTCGGTAGAGCATCAGACTTTTAATCTGATGGTCCAGAGCTCAGTCGGTAAAACATCAGAACTTTAATCTGAGGGTCCAGGGTCCAAGTCCCTGTTCGGGTGAGTGTCTTTTAAGCAATGTGTAGTTTTTGTGAAATGGAACATAGTGCAGAGAGGGAAAATCACAAACTGTTTAAGAATCTACACCTTCAACCAAGAGGCAAATTAAATGTATTTCATCAAAGACACTAAATGTCAAGCTATTCAGATAATACTTTTAGTGATAGAGAGATTTTCCTACCTTAGTAATTGCACAGTAGTTGTCACCATTTGAATTTACTTGTTTTTAGTTTTACGAACTTTCTGTAGGTTTGTGACTGACTCCAGAAGAGCCTGGAGTCGGTAAAACATCAGAATTTTAATCTGAGGGTCCAGGGTTCAAGTCCCTATTTGGGCAAGTGTCTTTTAAGCAATGTGTTGTTTTCGTGAAATGGAACATAGTAGAGAGTGGGAAAATCACAAACTGTTTAAGAATGTACACCTTCAACCAAGAGGCAAATTAAATGTATTTCATCAATAGACACTAAATGTCAAGCTATTCATATCATACTTTTAGTGATAGAGAGATTTTCCTACTTTAGTAATTGCACAGTAGTTGTCACCATTTGAATTTACTTGTTTTTAGTATTACGAACTTTCTGTAGGTTTGCGACAGACTCCAGAAGAGCCTGGAGTCGGTAAAACATCAGAACTTTAATCTGAGGGTCCAGGGTTCAAGTCCCTGTTCGGGCGAGTGTCATTTAAGCAATGTGTCATTTTTGTTAAATGGATCATAGTGCAGAGTGGGAAAATCACAAACTGTTTAAGAATGTACACCTTCAACCAAGAGGCAAATTAAATGTATTACATCAAGAGACACTAAATGTCAAGCTTTTCAGTTCATACTTTTAGTGATAGAGAGATTTTCCTACTTTAGTAATTGCACAGTAACTAGTAGTTGTCATCATTTGAAATGACTTGTTTTTTGTATTACGAACTTTCAGCATTTTTGCGACCTATTACAGAAGAGCCTGGATAGCTCAGTCGGTAGAGCATCAGACTTTTAATCTGATGGTCCAGGGTTCATGTCCCTGTTCAGGTGAGTGTCTTTTAAGCAATGTGTCATTTTGTGAAATGGAACATAGTGCAGAGTGGGAAAATGACAAACTGTTTAAGAATGTACACCTTCAACCAAGAGGCAAATTAAATTTATTTCATCAATAGACACTAAATGTCAAGCTTTTCAGTTCATACTTTTAGTGATAGAGAGATTTTCCTACTTTAGTAATTGCACAGTAGTTGTCACCATTTGAATTTACTTGTTTTTAGTATTACGAACTTTCTAAAGGTTTGCGACAGACTCCAGAAGTGCCTGGAGTAGGTAAAACATCAGAACTTTAATCTGAGGGTCCAGGGTTCAAGTCCCTGTTCGGGCGAGTGTCTTTTAAGCAATGTGTCATTTTTGTGAAATGGAACATAGTGCAGAGTGGGAAAATCACAAACTGTTTAAGAATGTACACCTTCAACCAAGAGGCAAATTAAATGTATTTCATCAAGAGACACTAAATGTCAAGCTTTTCAGTTCATACTTTTAGTGGTAGAGAGATTTTCCTACTTTAGTAATTGCACAGTAACTAGTAGTTGTCATCATTTGAAATGACTTGTTTTTTGTATTACGAACTTTCTGCATTTTTGCGACCTATTATAGAAGAGCCTGGATAGCTCAGTCGGTAGAGCATCAGACTTTTAATCTGATGGTCCAGGGCTCATGTCCCTGTTCAGGCAAGTGTCTTTTAAGCAATGTGTCATTTTGTGAAATGGAACATAGTGCAGAGTGGGAAAATCACAAACTGTTTAAGAATCTACACCTTCAACCAAGAGGCAAATTAAATGTATTTCATCAATAGACACTAAATGTCAAGCTATTCAGATCATACTTTTAGTGATAGAGAGATTTTCCTACTTTAGTAATTGCACAGTAGTTGTTACCATTTGAATTTACTTGTTTTTAGTATTACGAAGTTTCTGTAGGTTTGCGACAGACTCCAGAATAGCCTGGAGTCGGTAAAACATCAGAACTTTAATCTGAGGGTCCAGGGTCCAAGTCCCTGTTCGGGTGAGTGTCTTTTAAGCAATGTGTCGTTTTTGTGAAATTTAACATAGTGCAGAGAGGGAAAATCACAAACTGTTTAAGAATCTACACCTTCAACCAAGAGGCAAATTAAATGTATTTCATCAAAGACACTAAATGTCAAGCTATTCAGATAATACTTTTAGTGATAGAGAGATTTTCCTACCTTAGTAATTGCACAGTAGTTGTCACCATTTGAATTTACTTGTTTTTAGTTTTACGAACTTTCTGTAGGTTTGTGACTGACTCCAGAAGAGCCTGGAGTCAGTAAAACATCAGAATTTTAATCTGAGGGTCCAGGGTTCAAGTCCCTATTTGGGCAAGTGTCTTTTAAGCAATGTGTTGTTTTCGGGAAATGGAACATAGTAGAGAGTGGGAAAATCACAAACTGTTTAAGAATGTACACCTTCAACCAAGAGGCAAATTAAATGTATTTCATCAATAGACACTAAATGTCAAGCTATTCATATCATACTTTTAGTGATAGAGAGATTATCCTACTTTAGTAATTGCACAGTAGTTGTCACCATTTGAATTTACTTGTTTTTAGTATTACGAACTTTCTGTAGGTTTGCGACAGACTCCAGAAGAGCCTGGAGTCGGTAAAACATCAGAACTTTAATCTGAGGGTCCAGGGTTCAAGTCCCTGTTCGGGCGAGTGTCATTTAAGCAATGTGTCATTTTTGTTAAATGGATCATAGTGCAGAGTGGGAAAATCACAAACTGTTTAAGAATGTACACCTTCAACCAAGAGGCAAATTAAATGTATTACATCAAGAGACACTAAATGTCAAGCTTTTCAGTTCATACTTTTAGTGATAGAGAGATTTTCCTACTTTAGTAATTGCACAGTAGTTGTCACCATTTGAATTTACTTGTTTTTAGTATTACGAACTTTCTAAAGTATTGCGACAGACTCCAGAAGTGCCTGGAGTCGGTAAAACATCAGAACTTTAATCTGAGGGTCCAGGGTTCAAGTCCCTGTTCAGGCGAGTGTCTTTTAAGCAATGTGTCGTTTTTGTGAAATGGAACATAGTGCAGAGTGGGAAAATCACAAACTGTTTAAGAATGTACACCTTCAAACAAGAGGCAAATTAATTGTATTTCATCAAGAGACACTAAATGTCAAGCTTTTCAGTTCATACTTTTAGTGGTAGAGAGATTTTCCTACTTTAGTAATTGCACAGTAACTAGTAGTTGTCATCATTTGAAATGACTTGTTTTTTGTATTACGAACTTTCAGCATTTTTGCGACCTATTACAGAAGAGCCTGGATAGCTCAGTCGGTAGAGCATCAGACTTTTAATCTGATGGTCCAGGGTTCATGTCCCTGTTCAGGTGAGTGTCTTTTAAGCAATGTGTCATTTTGTGAAATGGAACATAGTGCAGAGTGGGAAAATCACAAACTGTTTAAGAATCTACACCTTCAACCAAGAGGCAAATTAAATGTATTTCATCAATAGACACTAAATGTCAAGCTATTCAGATCATACTTTTAGTGATAGAGAGATTTTCCTACTTTAGTAATTGCACAGTAGTTGTTACCATTTGAATTTACTTGTTTTTAGTATTACGAAGTTTCTGTAGGTTTGCGACAGACTCCAGAATAGCCTGGAGTCGGTAAAACATCAGAACTTTAATCTGAGGGTCCAGGGTCCAAGTCCCTGTTCGGGTGAGTGTCTTTTAAGCAATGTGTCATTTTTGTGAAATGGAACATAGTGCAGAGAGGGAAAATCACAAACTGTTTAAGAATCTACACCTTCAACCAAGAGGCAAATTAAATGTATTTCATCAAAGACACTAAATGTCAAGCTATTCAGATAATACTTTTAGTGATAGAGAGATTTTCCTACCTTAGTAATTGCACAGTAGTTGTCACCATTTGAATTTACTTGTTTTTAGTTTTACGAACTTTCTGTAGGTTTGTGACTGACTCCAGAAGAGCCTGGAGTCAGTAAAACATCAGAATTTTAATCTGAGGGTCCAGGGTTCAAGTCCCTATTTGGGCAAGTGTCTTTTAAGCAATGTGTTGTTGTCGTGAAATGGAACATAGTAGAGAGTGGGAAAATCACAAACTGTTTAAGAATGTACACCTTCAACCAAGAGGCAAATTAAATGTATTTCATCAATAGACACTAAATGTCAAGCTATTCATATCATACTTTTAGTAATAGAGAGATTTTCCTACTTTAGTAATTGCACAGTAGTTGTCACCATTTGAATTTACTTGTTTTTAGTATTACGAACTTTCTGTAGGTTTGCGACAGACTCCAGAAGAGCCTGGAGTCGGTAAAACATCAGAACTTTAATCTGAGGGTCCAGGGTTCAAGTCCCTGTTCGGGCGAGTGTCATTTAAGCAATGTGTCATTTTTGTTAAATGGATCATAGTGCAGAGTGGGAAAATCACAAACTGTTTAAGAATGTACACCTTCAACCAAGAGGCAAATTAAATGTATTACATCAAGAGACACTAAATGTCAAGCTTTTCAGTTCATACTTTTAGTGATAGAGAGATTTTCCAACTTTAGTAATTGCACAGTAACTAGTAGTTGTCATCATTTGAAATGACTTGTTTTTTGTATTACGAACTTTCTGCTTTTTTGCGACCTATCACATAAGTTCCTGGATAGCTCAGTCGGTAGAGCATCAGACTTTTAATCTGAGGGTTCTGGGTTCAAGTCCCTGTTCAGGCGAGTGTCTTTTAAGCAATGTGTCATTTTTGTGAAATGGAACATAGTGCAGAGTGGGAAAATTACAAACTGTTTAAGAATGTACACCTTCAACCAAGAGGCAAATTAAATGTATTTCATCAATAGACACTAAATGTCAAGCTTTTCAGTTCATACTTTTAGTGATAGAGAGATTTTCCTACTTTAGTAATTGCACAGTAGTTGTCACCATTTGAATTTACTTGTTTTTAGTATTACGAACTTTCTAAAGGTTTGCGACAGACTCCAGAAGTGCCTGGAGTCGGTAAAACATCAGAACTTTAATCTGAGGGTCCAGGGTTCAAGTCCCTGTTCGGGCGAGTGTCTTTTAAGCAATGTGTCGTTTTTGTGAAATGGAACATAGTGCAGAGTGGGAAAATCACAAACTGTTTAAGAATGTACACCTTCAACCAAGAGGCAAATTAATTGTATTTCATCAAGAGACACTAAATGTCAAGCTTTTCAGTTCATACTTTTAGTGATAGAGAGATTTTCCTACTTTAGTAATTGCACAGTAACTAGTAGTTGTCATCATTTGAAATGACTTGTTTTTTGTATTACGAATTTTCAGCATTTTTGCGACCTATTATAGAAGAGCCTGGATAGCTCAGTCGGTAGAGCATCAGACTTTTAATCTGATGGTCCAGGGCTCATGTCCCTGTTCAGGCGAGTGTCTTTTAAGCAATGTGTCATTTTGTGAAATGGAACATAGTGCAGAGTGGGAAAATCACAAACTGTTTAAGAATCTACACCTTCAACCAAGAGGCAAATTAAATGTATTTCATCAATAGACACTAAATGTCAAGCTATTCAGATCATACTTTAAGTGATAGAGAGATTTTCCTACTTTAGTAATTGCACAGTAGTTGTTACCATTTGAATTTACTTGTTTTTAGTATTACGAAGTTTCTGTAGGTTTGCGACAGACTCCAGAATAGCCTGGAGTCGGTAAAACATCAGAACTTTAATCTGAGGGTCCAGGGTCCAAGTCCCTGTTCGGGTGAGTGTCTTTTAAGCAATGTGTAGTTTTTGTGAAATGGAACATAGTGCAGAGAGGGAAAATCACAAACTGTTTAAGAATCTACACCTTCAACCAAGAGGCAAATTAAATGTATTTCATCAAAGACACTAAATGTCAAGCTATTCAGATAATACTTTTAGTGATAGAGAGATTTTCCTACCTTAGTAATTGCACAGTAGTTGTCACCATTTGAATTTACTTGTTTTTAGTTTTACGAACTTTCTGTAGGTTTGTGACTGACTCCAGAAGAGCCTGGAGTCAGTAAAACATCAGAATTTTAATCTGAGGGTCCAGGGTTCAAGTCCCTATTTGGGCAAGTGTCTTTTAAGCAATGTGTTGTTTTCGTGAAATGGAACATAGTAGAGAGTGGGAAAATCACAAACTGTTTAAGAATGTACACCTTCAACCAAGAGGCAAATTAAATGTATTACATCAAGAGACACTAAATGTCAAGCTTTTCAGTTCATACTTTTAGTGATAGAGAGATTTTCCTACTTTAGTAATTGCACAGTAGTTGTCACCATTTGAATTTACTTGTTTTTAGTATTACGAACTTTCTAAAGGTTTGCGACAGACTCCAGAAGTGCCTGGAGTCAGTAAAACATCAGAACTTTAATCTGAGGGTCCAGGGTTCAAGTCCCTGTTCCGGCGAGTGTCTTTAAAGCAATGTGTCGTTTTTGTGAAATGGAACATAGTGCAGAGTGGGAAAATCACAAACTGTTTAAGAATGTACACCTTCAACCAAGAGGCAAATTAATTGTATTTCATCAAGAGACACTAAATGTCAAGCTTTTCAGTTCATACTTTTAGTGATAGAGAGATTTTCCTACTTTAGTAATTGCACAGTAACTAGTAGTTGTCATCATTTGAAATGACTTGTTTTTTGTATTACGAACTTTCAGCATTTTTGCGACCTATTACAGAAGAGCCTGGATAGCTCAGTCGGTAGAGCATCAGACTTTTAATCTGATGGTCCAGGGTTCATGTCCCTGTTCAGGTGAGTGTCTTTTAAGCAATGTGTCATTTTGTGAAATGGAACATAGTGCAGAGTGGGAAAATGACAAACTGTTTAAGAATGTACACCTTCAACCAAGAGGCAAATTAAATGTATTTCATCAATAGACACTAAATGTCAAGCTTTTCAGTTCATACTTTTAGTGATAGAGAGATTTTCCTACTTTAGTAATTGCACAGTAGTTGTCACCATTTGAATTTACTTGTTTTTAGTATTACGAACTTTCTGTAGGTTTGCGACAGACTCCAGAAGTGCCTGGAGTAGGTAAAACATCAGAACTTTAATCTGAGGGTCCAGGGTTCAAGTCCCTGTTCGGGCGAGTGTCTTTTAAGCAATGTGTCATTTTTGTGAAATGGAACATAGTGCAGAGTGGGAAAATCACAAACTGTTTAAGAATGTACACCTTCAACCAAGAGGCAAATTAAATGTATTTCATCAATAGACACTAAATGTCAAGCTATTCAGATCATACTTTTAGTGATAGAGAGATTTTCCTACTTTAGTAATTGCACAGTAGTTGTTACCATTTGAATTTACTTGTTTTTAGTATTACGAAGTTTCTGTAGGTTTGCGACAGACTCCAGAATAGCCTGGAGTCGGTAAAACATCAGAACTTTAATCTGAGGGTCCAGGGTCCAAGTCCCTGTTCGGGTGAGTGTCTTTTAAGCAATGTGTAGTTTTTGTGAAATGGAACATAGTGCAGAGAGGGAAAATCACAAACTGTTTAAGAATCTACACCTTCAACCAAGAGGCAAATTAAATGTATTTCATCAAAGACACTAAATGTCAAGCTATTCAGATAATACTTTTAGTGATAGAGAGATTTTCCTACCTTAGTAATTGCACAGTAGTTGTCACCATTTGAATTTACTTGTTTTTAGTTTTACGAACTTTCTGTAGGTTTGTGACTGACTCCAGAAGAGCCTGGAGTCAGTAAAACATCAGACCTTTAATCTGAGGGTCCAGGGTTCAAGTCCCTGTTTGGGCAAGTGTCTTTTAAGCAATGTGTTGTTTTCGTGAAATGGAACATAGTAGAGAGAGGGAAAATCACAAACTGTTGAAGAATCTACACCTTCAACCAAGAGGCAAATTAAATGTATTTCATCAATAGACACTAAATGTCAAGCTATTCAGATCATACTTTTAGTGATAGAGAGATTTTCCTACTTTAGTAATTGCACAGTAGTTGTCACCATTTGAATTTACTTGTTTTTAGTATTACGAACTTTCTGTAGGTTTGCGACTGACTCCAGAAGAGCCTGGAGTTGGTAAAACATCAGAACTTTAATCTGAGGGTCCAGGTTTCAAGTCCCTGTTCGGGCAAGTGTCTTTTAAGCAATGTGTCATTTTTGTGAAATGGATCATAGTGCAGAGTGGGAAAATCACAAACTGTTTAAGAATGTACACCTTCAACCAAGAGGCAAATTAAATGTATTTCATCAAGAGACACTAAATGTCAAGCTTTTCAGTTCATACTTTTAGTGATAGAGAGATTTTCCAACTTTAGTAATTGCACAGTAACTAGTAGTTGTCATCATTTGAAATGACTTGTTTTTTGTATTACGAACTTTCTGCATTTTTGCGACCTATTACAGAAGAGTCTGGATAGCTCAGTCGGTAAAACATCAGAACTTTAATCTGAGGGTCCAGGGTCCAAGTCCCTGTTCGGGTGAGTGTCTTTTAAGCAATGTGTAGTTTTTGTGAAATGGAACATAGTGCAGAGAGGGAAAATCACAAACTGTTTAAGAATGTACACCTTCAACCAAGAGGCAAATTAAATGTATTTCATCAATAGACACTAAATGTCAAGCTTTTCAGTTCATACTTTTAGTGATAGAGAGATTTTCCTACTTTAGTAATTGCACAGTAGTTGTCACCATTTGAATTTACATGTTTTTACTATAGTAATACCAACTTTCTATAGGTTTGCGACAGACTCCAGAAGTGCCTGGAGTCGGTAAAACATCAGAACTTTAATCTGAGGGTCCAGGGTTCAAGTCCCTGTTCGGGCGAGTGTCTTTAAAGCAATGTGTCGTTTTTGTGAAATGGAACATAGTGCAGAGTGGGAAAATCACAAACTGTTTAAGAATGTACACCTTCAACCAAGAGGCAAATTAAATGTATTTCATCAAGAGACACTAAATGTCAAGCTTTTCAGTTCATCCTTTTAGTGATAGAGAGATTTTCCTACTTTAGTAATTGCACAGTAACTAGTAGTTGTCATCATTTGAAATGACTTGTTCTTTGTATTACGAACTTTCTGCATTTTTGCGACCTATTACAGAAGAGCCTGGATAGCTCAGTTGGTAGAGCATCAGACTTTTAATCTGAGGGTTCAGGGTTCAAGTCCCTGTTTGGGCGAGTGTCTTTTAAGCAATGTGTCATTTTGTGAAATGGAACATAGTGCAGAGTGGGAAAATCACAAACTGTTTAAAAATCTACACCTTCAACCAAGAGGCAAATTAAATGTATTTCATCAATAGACACTAAATGTCAAGCTTTTCAGATCATACTTTTAGTGATAGAGAGATTTTCCTACTTTAGTAATTGCACAGTAGTTGTCACCATTTGAACTTACTTGTTTTTAGTATTACGAACTTTCTGTAGGTTTGCGGCTGACTCCAGAAGAGCCTGGAGGCGGTAAAACATCAGAACTTTAATCTGAGGGTCCAGGGTTCAAGTCCCTGTTCGGGCGAGTGTCTTTTAAGCAATGTGTTGTTTTTGTGAAATGGAACATAGTGCAGAGTGGGAAAATCACAAACTGTTTAAGAATGTACACCTTCAACCAAGAGGCAAATTAAATGTGTTTCATCAATAGACAATAAATGTCAAGCTATTCAGTTCATACTTTTAGTGATAGAGAGATTTTCCTACTTTAGTAATTGCACAGTAACTAGTAGTTGTCATCATTTGAAATTACTTGTTTTTTGTATTACGAACTTTCTGCATTTTTGCGACCTATCACAGAAGAGCCTGGATAGCTCAGTCGGTAGAGCATCAGACTATTAATCAGAGGGTCCAGGGTTCAAGTCCCTTTTCGGGCCAGTGTCTTTTAAGCAATGTGTCATTTTTGTGAAATGGAACATAGTGCAGAGTGGGAAAATCACAAACTGTTTAAGAATGTACACCTTCAACCAAGAGGCAAATTAAATGTATTTCATTAAATGTATTTCATCAAATACACTAAATGTCAAGCTATTCAGATAATACTTTTAGTGATAGAGAGATTTTCCTCCCTTAGTAATTGCACAGTAGTTGTTACCATTTGAATTTACTTGTTTTTAGTTTTACAAACTTTCTGTAGGTTTGTGACTGACTCCAGAAGAGCCTGGAGTCGGTAAAACATCAGACCATTAATCTGAGGGTCTAGGGTTCAAGTCCCTGTTTGGGCAAGTGTCTTTTAAGCAATGTGTTGTTTTCGTGAAATGGAACATAGTAAAGAGTGGGAAAATCACAAACTGTTTAAGAATGTACACCTTCAACCAAGAGGCAAATTAAATGTATTTCATCAATAGACACTAAATGTCAAGCTATTCATATCATAATTTTAGTGATAGAGAGATTTTCCTACTTTAGTAATTGCACAGTAGTTGTCACCATTTGAATTTACTTGTTTTTAGTATTACGAACTTTCTGTAGGTTTGCGACAGACTCCAGAAGAGCCTGGAGTCGGTAAAACATCAGAACTTTAATCTGAGGGTCCAGGGTTCAAGTCCCTGTTCGGGCGAGTGTCTTTTAAGCAATGTGTCGTTTTTGTGAAATGGAACATAGTGCAGAGTGGGAAAATTACAAACTGTTTAAGAATGTACACCTTCAACCAAGAGGCAAATTAAATGTATTTCATCAATAGACACTAAATGTCAAGCTTTTCAGTTCATACTTTTAGTGATAGAGAGATTTTCCTACTTTAGTAATTGCACAGTAGTTGTCACCATTTGAATTTACTTGTTTTTAGTATTACGAACTTTCTAAAGGTTTGCGACAGACTCCAGAAGTGCCTGGAGTCGGTAAAACATCAGAACTTTAATCTGAGGGTCCAGGGTTCAAGTCCCTGTTCGGGCGAGTGTCTTTTAAGCAATGTGTCGTTTTTGTGAAATGGAACATAGTGCAGAGTGGGAAAATCACAAACTGTTTAAGAATGTACACCTTCAACCAAGAGGCAAATTAATTGTATTTCATCAAGAGACACTAAATGTCAAGCTTTTCAGTTCATACTTTTAGTGATAGAGAGATTTTCCTACTTTAGTAATTGCACAGTAACTAGTAGTTGTCATCATTTGAAATGACTTGTTTTTTGTATTACGAACTTTCAGCATTTTTGCGACCTATTACAGAAGAGCCTGGATAGCTCAGTCGGTAGAGCATCATACTTTTAATCTGATGGTCCAGGGTTCATGTCCCTGTTCAGGTGAGTGTCTTTTAAGCAATGTGTCATTTTGTGAAATGGAACATAGTGCAGAGTGGGAAAATGACAAACTGTTTAAGAATGTACACCTTCAACCAAGAGGCAAATTAAATGTATTTCATCAATAGACACTAAATGTCAAGCTATTCAGATCATACTTTTAGTGATAGAGAGATTTTCCTACTTTAGTAATTGCACAGTAGTTGTCACCATTTGAATTTACTTGATTTTAGCATTACGAAGTTTCTGTAGGTTTGCGACAGACTCCAGAATAGCCTGGAGTCGGTAAAACATCAGAACTTTAATCTGAGGGTCCAGGGTCCAAGTCCCTGTTCGGGTGAGTGTCTTTTAAGCAATGTGTAGTTTTTGTGAAATGGAACATAGTGCAGAGAGGGAAAATCACAAACTGTTTAAGAATCTACACCTTCAACCAAGAGGCAAATTAAATGTATTTCATCAAAGACACTAAATGTCAAGCTATTCAGATAATACTTTTAGTGATAGAGAGATTTTCCTACTTTAGTAATTGCACAGTAGTTGTCACCATTTGAATTTACTTGTTTTTAGTTTTACGAACTTTCTGTAGGTTTGTGACTGACTCCAGAAGAGCCTGGAGTCAGTAAAACATCAGACCTTTAATCTGAGGGTCCAGGGTTCAAGTCCCTGTTTGGGCAAGTGTCTTTTAAGCAATGTGTTGTTTTCGTGAAATGGAACATAGTAGAGAGTGGGAAAATCACAAACTGTTTAAGAATGTACACCTTCAACCAAGAGGCAAATTAAATGTATTTCATCAATAGACACTAAATGTCAAGCTATTCATATCATACTTTTAGTGATAGAGAGATTTTCCTACTTTAGTAATTGCACAGTAGTTGTCACCATTTGAATTTACTTGTTTTTAGTATTACGAACTTTCTGTAGGTTTGCGACAGACTCCAGAAGAGCCTGGAGTCGGTAAAACATCAGAACTTTAATCTGAGGGTCCAGGGTTCAAGTCCCTGTTCGCGCGAGTGTCATTTAAGCAATGTGTCGTTTTTGTGAAATGGAACATAGTGCAGAGTGGGAAAATCACAAACTGTTTAAGAATGTACACCTTCAACCAAGAGGCAAATTAAATGTATTTCATCAAGAGACACTAAATGTCAAGCTTTTCAGTTCATACTTTTAGTGATAGAGAGATTTTCCAACTTTAGTAATTGCACAGTAACTAGTAGTTGTCATCATTTGAAATGACTTGTTTTTTTGTATTACGAACTTTCTGCATTTTTGCGATCTATCACAGAAGAGCCTGGATAGCTCAGTCGGTAGAGCATCGGACTTTTAATCTGAGGGTCCAGGGTTCAAGTCCCTGTTCAGGCGAGTGTCTTCTAAGCAATGTGTCATTTTTGTGAAATGGAACATAGTGCAGAGTGGGAAAATCACAAACTGTTTAAGAATGTACACCTTCAACCAAGAGGCAAATTAAATGTATTTCATCAATAGACACTAAATGTCAAGCTTTTCAGTTCATACTTTTAGTGATAGAGAGATTTTCCTACTTTAGTAATTGCACAGTAGTTGTCACCATTTGAATTTACATGTTTTTACTATAGTAATACCAACTTTCTATAGGTTTGCGACAGACTCCAGAAGTGCCTGGAGTCGGTAAAACATCAGAACTTTAATCTGAGGGTCCAGGGTTCAAGTCCCTGTTCGGGCGAGTGTCTTTAAAGCAATGTGTCGTTTTTGTGAAATGGAACATAGTGCAGAGTGGGAAAATCACAAACTGTTTAAGAATGTACACCTTCAACCAAGAGGCAAATTAAATGTATTTCATCAAGAGACACTAAATGTCAAGCTTTTCAGTTCATCCTTTTAGTGATAGAGAGATTTTCCTACTTTAGTAATTGCACAGTAACTAGTAGTTGTCATCATTTGAAATGACTTGTTCTTTGTATTACGAACTTTCTGCATTTTTGCGACCTATTACAGAAGAGCCTGGATAGCTCAGTTGGTAGAGCATCAGACTTTTAATCTGAGGGTTCAGGGTTCAAGTCCCTGTTTGGGCGAGTGTCTTTTAAGCAATGTGTCATTTTGTGAAATGGAACATAGTGCAGAGTGGGAAAATCACAAACTGTTTAAAAATCTACACCTTCAACCAAGAGGCAAATTAAATGTATTTCATCAATAGACACTAAATGTCAAGCTTTTCAGATCATACTTTTAGTGATAGAGAGATTTTCCTACTTTAGTAATTGCACAGTAGTTGTCACCATTTGAACTTACTTGTTTTTAGTATTACGAACTTTCTGTAGGTTTGCGGCTGACTCCAGAAGAGCCTGGAGGCGGTAAAACATCAGAACTTTAATCTGAGGGTCCAGGGTTCAAGTCCCTGTTCGGGCGAGTGTCTTTTAAGCAATGTGTTGTTTTTGTGAAATGGAACATAGTGCAGAGTGGGAAAATCACAAACTGTTTAAGAATGTACACCTTCAACCAAGAGGCAAATTAAATGTGTTTCATCAATAGACAATAAATGTCAAGCTATTCAGTTCATACTTTTAGTGATAGAGAGATTTTCCTACTTTAGTAATTGCACAGTAACTAGTAGTTGTCATCATTTGAAATTACTTGTTTTTTGTATTACGAACTTTCTGCATTTTTGCGACCTATCACAGAAGAGCCTGGATAGCTCAGTCGGTAGAGCATCAGACTATTAATCAGAGGGTCCAGGGTTCAAGTCCCTTTTCGGGCCAGTGTCTTTTAAGCAATGTGTCATTTTTGTGAAATGGAACATAGTGCAGAGTGGGAAAATCACAAACTGTTTAAGAATGTACACCTTCAACCAAGAGGCAAATTAAATGTATTTCATTAAATGTATTTCATCAAATACACTAAATGTCAAGCTATTCAGATAATACTTTTAGTGATAGAGAGATTTTCCTCCCTTAGTAATTGCACAGTAGTTGTTACCATTTGAATTTACTTGTTTTTAGTTTTACAAACTTTCTGTAGGTTTGTGACTGACTCCAGAAGAGCCTGGAGTCGGTAAAACATCAGACCATTAATCTGAGGGTCTAGGGTTCAAGTCCCTGTTTGGGCAAGTGTCTTTTAAGCAATGTGTTGTTTTCGTGAAATGGAACATAGTAAAGAGTGGGAAAATCACAAACTGTTTAAGAATGTACACCTTCAACCAAGAGGCAAATTAAATGTATTTCATCAATAGACACTAAATGTCAAGCTATTCATATCATAATTTTAGTGATAGAGAGATTTTCCTACTTTAGTAATTGCACAGTAGTTGTCACCATTTGAATTTACTTGTTTTTAGTATTACGAACTTTCTGTAGGTTTGCGACAGACTCCAGAAGAGCCTGGAGTCGGTAAAACATCAGAACTTTAATCTGAGGGTCCAGGGTTCAAGTCCCTGTTCGGGCGAGTGTCTTTTAAGCAATGTGTCGTTTTTGTGAAATGGAACATAGTGCAGAGTGGGAAAATCTCAAACTGTTTAAGAATGTACACCTTCAACCAAGAGGCAAATTAAATGTATTTCATCAATAGACACTAAATGTCAAGCTTTTCAGTTCATACTTTTAGTGATAGAGAGATTTTCCTACTTTAGTAATTGCACAGTAACTAGTAGTTGTCATCATTTGAAATGACTTGTTTTTTGTATTACGAAGTTTCTGTAGGTTTGCGACAGACTCCAGAATAGCCTGGAGTCGGTAAAACATCAGAACTTTAATCTGAGGGTCCAGGGTCCAAGTCCCTGTTCGGGTGAGTGTCTTTTAAGCAATGTGTAGTTTTTGTGAAATGGAACATAGTGCAGAGAGGGAAAATCACAAACTGTTGAAGAATCTACACCTTCAACCAAGAGGCAAATTAAATGTATTTCATCAATAGACACTAAATGTCAAGCTATTCAGATCATACTTTTAGTGATAGAGAGATTTTCCTACTTTAGTAATTGCACAGTAGTTGTCACCATTTGAATTTACTTGTTTTTAGTATTACGAACTTTCTGTAGGTTTGCGACTGACTCCAGAAGAGCCTGGAGTTGGTAAAACATCAGAACTTTAATCTGAGGGTCCAGGTTTCAAGTCCCTGTTCGGGCAAGTGTCTTTTAAGCAATGTGTCATTTTTGTGAAATGGATCATAGTGCAGAGTGGGAAAATCACAAACTGTTTAAGAATGTACACCTTCAACCAAGAGGCAAATTAAATGTATTTCATCAAGAGACACTAAATGTCAAGCTTTTCAGTTCATACTTTTAGTGATAGAGAGATTTTCCAACTTTAGTAATTGCACAGTAACTAGTAGTTGTCATCATTTGAAATGACTTGTTTTTTGTATTACGAACTTTCTGCATTTTTGCGACCTATTACAGAAGAGTCTGGATAGCTCAGTCGGTAAAACATCAGAACTTTAATCTGAGGGTCCAGGGTCCAAGTCCCTGTTCGGGTGAGTGTCTTTTAAGCAATGTGTAGTTTTTGTGAAATGGAACATAGTGCAGAGAGGGAAAATCACAAACTGTTTAAGAATCTACACCGTCAACCAAGAGGCAAATTAAATGTATTTCATCAATAGACACTAAATGTCAAGCTATTCAGATCATACTTTTAGTGATAGAGAGATTTTCCTACTTTAGTAATTGCACAGTAGTTGTCACCATTTGAATTTACTTGTTTTTAGTATTACGAACTTTCTGTAGGTTTACGACTGACTCCAGAAGAGCCTGGAGTCGGTAAAACATCAGAACTTTAATCTGAGGGTCCAGGTTTCAAGTCCCTGTTCGGGCGAGTGTCTTTTAAGCAATGTGTCATTTTTGTGAAATGGATCATAGTGCAGAGTGGGAAAATCACAAACTGTTTAAGAATGTACACCTTCAACCAAGAGACAAATTAAATGTATTTCATCAAGAGACACTAAATGTCAAGCTTTTCAGTTCATACTTTTAGTGATAGAGAGATTTTCCAACTTTAGTAATTGCACAGTAACTAGTAGTTGTCATCATTTGAAATGACTTGTTTTTTGTATTACGAACTTTTTGCATTTTTGCGACCTATCGCAGAAGTGCCTGGATAGCTCAGTCGGTAGAGCATCAGACTTTTAATCTGAGGGTCCTGGGTTCAAGTCCGTGTTCGGGCGATTGTCTTTTAAGCAATGTGTCATTTTGTGAAAAGGAACATAGTGCAGAGTGGGAAAATCACAAACTGTTTAAGAATCTACACCTTCAACCAAGAGGCAAATTAAATGTATTTCATCAATAGACACTAAATGTCAAGCTTTTCAGATCATACTTTTAGTGATAGAGAGATTTTCCTACTTTAGTAAGTGCACAGTAGTTGTCACCATTTGAATTGACTTGTTTTTAGTATTACGAACTTTCTGTAGGTTTGCGACAGACTCCGGAAAAGCCTGGAGTCAGTAAAACACCAGAACTTTAATCTGAGGGTCCAGGGTTCAAGTCCCTGTTCAGGCGAGTGTCTTTTAAGCAATGTGTCGTTTTTGTGAAATGGAACATAGTGCAGAGTGGGAAAATCACAAACTGTTGAAGAATCTACACCTTCAACCAAGAGGCAAATTAAATGTATTTCATCAATAGACACTAAATGTCAAGCTATTCAGATCATACTTTTAGTGATAGAGAGATTTTCCTACTTTAGTAATTGCACAGTAGTTGTCACCATTTGAATTTACTTGTTTTTAGTATTACGAACTTTCTGTAGGTTTGCGACTGACTCCAGAAGAGCCTGGAGTCGGTAAAACATCAGAACTTTAATCTGAGGGTCCAGGGTTCAAGTCCCTGTTTGGGCGAGTGTCTTTTAAGCAATGTGTCATTTTTGTGAAATGGAACATAGTGCAGAGTGGGAAAATCACAAACTGTTTAAGAATGTACACCTTCAACCAAGAGGCAAATTAAATGTATTTCATCAATAGACAATAAATGTCAAGCTATTCAGATCATACTTTTAGTGATAGAGAGATTTTCCTACTTTAGTAATTGCACAGTAGTTGTCACCATTTGAATTTACTTGTTTTTAGTATTACGAACTTTCTGCATTTTTGCGACCTCTCACAGAAGAGCTTGGAAAGCTCAGTCGGTAGAGCATCATTCTTTTAATCTGAGGGTCCAGGGTTCAAGTCCCTGTGCGGACGAGTGTCTTTTAAGCAATGTGTCATTTTGTGAAATGGAACATAGTGCAGAGTGGGAAAATCACAAACTGTTTAAGAATGTACACCTTCATCCAAGAGGCAAATTAAATGTATTTCATCAATAGACACTAAATGTCAAGCTATTCAGATCATACTTTTAGTGATAGAGAGATTTTCCTACTTTAGTAATTGCACAGTAGTTGTCACCATTTGAATTTACTTGTTTTTAGTATTACGATTTTTCTATAGGTTTGCGACAGACTTCAGAAAAGCCTGGAGTTGGTAAAACATCAGAACTTTAATCTGAGGGTCCAGGGTTCAAGTCTCTGTTTGGACGAGTGTCTTTTAAGCAATGTGTCGTTTTTGTGAAATGGAACATAGTGCAGAGTGGGAAAATCACAAACTGTTTAAGAATGTACACCTTCAACCAAGAGGCAAATTAAATGTATTTCATCAATAGACACTAAATGTCAAGCTATTCAGATCATACTTTTAGTGATAGAGAGATTTTCCTACTTTAGTAATTGCACAGTAGTTGTCACCATTTGAATTTACTTGTTTTTAGTATTACGAACTTTCTTTAGGTTTGTGACAGACTCCAGAAGAGCCTGGAGTCGGTAAAACATCAGAACTTTAATCTGAGGGTCCAGGGTTCAAGTACCTTTTCGGGCGAGTGTCTTTTAAGCAATGTGTCGTTTTTGTGAAATGGAACATAGTGCAGAGTGGGAAAATCACAAACTGTTTAAGAATGTACACCTTCAACCAAGAGGCAAATTAAATGTATTTCATCAAGAGACACTAAATGTCAAGCTTTTCAGTTCATACTTTTAGTGATAGAGAGATTTTCCTTCTTTAGTAATTGCACAGTAACTAGTAGTTGTCATCATTTGAAATGACTTGTTTTTTGTATTATGAACTTTCTGCATTTTTGTGACCTATCTCAGAAGAGCCTGGATAGCTCAGTCGGTAGAGCATCAGACTTTTAATCTGAGGGTCCAGGGTTCAAGTCCTTGTTCGGGTGAGTGTCTTTTAAGCAATGTGTCATTTTGTGAAATGGAACATAGTGCAGAGTGGGAAAATCAAAAACTGTTTAAGAAAGTACACCTTCAACCAAGAGGCAAATTAACTGTATTTCATCAATAGACACTAAATGTCAAGCTTTTCAGATCATACCTTTAGTGATAGAGAGATTTTCCTACTTTAGTAATTGCACAGTAGTTGTCACCATTTGAATTTACTTGTTTTTAGTATTACGAACTTTCTATAGGTTTGCGACAGACTACAGAAGAGCCTGGAGTCGGTAAAACATCAGAACTTTAATCTGAGGGTCCAGGTTTCAAGTCCCTGTTCGGGCGAGTGTCTTTTAAGCAATGTGTCATTTTTGTGAAATGGATCATAGTGCAGAGTGGGAAAATCACAAACTGTTTAAGAATGTACACCTTCAACCAAGAGGCAAATTAAATGTATTTCATCAATAGACACTAAATGTCAAGCTATTCAGATCATACTTTTAGTGATAGAGAGATTTTCCAACTTTAGTAAGTGCACAGTAGTTGTCACCATTTGAATGTACTTGTTTTTAGTATTACGAACTTTCTATAGGTTTGCGACAGACTACAGAAGAGCCTGGAGTCGGTAAAACATCAGAACTTTAATCTGAGGGTCCAGGGTTCAAGTTCCTGTTCGGGCGAGTGTCTTTTAAGCAATGTGTCGTTTTTGTGAAATGGAACATAGTGCAGAGTGGGAAAATCACAAACTGTTTAAGAATGTACACCTTCAACCAAGAGGCAAATTAAATGTATTTCATCAAGAGACACTAAATGTCAAGCTTTTCAGTTCATACTTTTAGTGATAGAGAGATTTTCCTACTTTAGTAATTGCACAGTAACTAGTAGTTGTCATCATTTGAAATGACTTGTTTTTTGTATTACGAACTTTCTGCATTTTTGCGACCTTTCACAGAAGAGCCTGGATAGCTCAGTTGGTAGAGCATCATACTTTTAATCTGAGGGTCCAGGGTTCAAGTCCCTGTTCGGGTGAGTGTCTTTTAAGCAATGTGTCATTTTGTGAAATGGAACATAGTGCAGAGTGGGAAAATCTCAAACTGTTTAAGAATCTACACCTTCAACCAAGAGGCAAATTAAATGTATTTCATCAATAGACACTAAATGTCAAGCTATTCAGATCATACTTTTAGTGATAGAGAGATTTTCCTACTTTAGTAATTGCACAGTAGTTGTCACCATTTGAATTTACTTGTTTTTAGTATTACGAACTTTCTATAGGTTTGCGACAGACTCCAGAAGAGCCTGGAGTCGGTAAAACAACAGAACTTTAATCTGAGGGTCCAGGGTTCAAGTCTCTGTTCGGACGAGTGTCTTTTAAGCAATGTGTCGTTTTTGTGAAATGGAACATAGTGCAGAGTGGGAAAATCACAAACTGTTTAAGAATGTACACCTTCAACCAAGAGGCAAATTAAATGTATTTCATCAAGAGACACTAAATGTCAAGCTTTTCAGTTCATACTTTTAGTGATAGAGAGATTTTCCTACTTTAGTAATTGCACAGTAACTAGTAGTTGTCATCATTTGAAATGACTTGTTTTTTGTATTACGAACTTTCTGCATTTTTGCGACCTTTCACAGAAGAGCCTGGATAGCTCAGTTGGTAGAGCATCATACTTTTAATCTGAGGGTCCAGGGTTCAAGTCCCTGTTCGGGTGAGTGTCTTTTAAGCAATGTGTCATTTTGTGAAATGGAACATAGTGCAGAGTGGGAAAATCTCAAACTGTTTAAGAATCTACACCTTCAACCAAGAGGCAAATTAAATGTATTTCATCAATAGACACTAAATGTCAAGCTATTCAGATCATACTTTTAGTGATAGAGAGATTTTCCTACTTTAGTAATTGCACAGTAGTTGTCACCATTTGAATTTACTTGTTTTTAGTATTACGAACTTTCTATAGGTTTGCGACAGACTCCAGAAGAGCCTGGAGTCGGTAAAACAACAGAACTTTAATCTGAGGGTCCAGGGTTCAAGTCTCTGTTCGGACGAGTGTCTTTTAAGCAATGTGTCGTTTTTGTGAAATGGAACATAGTGCAGAGAGGGAAAATCACAAACTGTTTAAGAATCTACACCTTCAACCAAGAGGCAAATTAAATGTATTTCATCAATAGACACTAAATGTCAAGCTATTCAGATAATACTTTTAGTGATAGAGAGATTTTTCAACTTTAGTAATTGCACAGTAACTAGTAGTTGTCATCATTTGAAATGACTTGTTTTTTGTATTACGAACTTTCTGCATTTTTGTGACCTACCTCAGAAGAGCCTGGATAGCTCAGTTGGTAGAGCATCAGACTTTTAATCTGAGGGTCCAGGGTTCAAGTCCCTGTTCAGGCGAGTGTCTTTTAAGCAATGTGTCATTTTTGTGAAATGGAACATAGTGCAGAGTGAGAAAATCACAAACTGTTTAAGAATGTACACCTTCAACCAAGAGGCAAATTAAATGTATTTCATCAATAGACACTAAATGTCAAGCTTTTCAGTTCATACTTTTAGTGATCGAGAGATTTTCCTACTTTAGTAATTGCACAGTAGTTGTCACCATTTGAATTTACTTGTTTTTAGTATTATGAACTTTCTATAGGTTTGCGACAGACTCCAGAAGTGCCTGGAGTCGGTAAAACATCAGAACTTTAATCTGAGGCTCCAGGGTTCAAGTCCCTGTTCAGGCGAGTGTCTTTTAAGCAATGTGTCATTTTTGTGAAATTGAACATAGTGCAGAGTGGGAAAATCACAAACTGTTTAAGAATGTACACCTTCAACCAAGAGGCAAATTAAATGTATTTCATCAAGAGACACTAAATGTCAAGCTTTTCAGTTCATACTTTTAGTGATAGAGAGATTTTCCTACTTTAGTAATTGCACAGTAACTAGTAGTTGTCATCATTTGAAATGACTTGTTTTTTGTATTACGAAGTTTCTGTAGGTTTGCGACAGACTCCAGAATAGCCTGGAGTCGGTAAAACATCAGAACTTTAATCTGAGGGTCCAGGGTCCAAGTCCCTGTTCGGGTGAGTGTCTTTTAAGCAATGTGTAGTTTTTGTGAAATGGAACATAGTGCAGAGAGGGAAAATCACAAACTGTTTAAGAATCTACACCTTCAACCAAGAGGCAAATTAAATGTATTTCATCAAGAGACACTAAATGTCAAGCTTTTCAGTTCATACTTTTAGGGATAGAGAGATTTTCCTTCTTTAGTAATTGCACAGTAACTAGTAGTTGTCATCATTTGAAATGACTTGTTTTTTGTATTACGAACTTTCTGCATTTTTGTGACCTGTCTCAGAAGAGCCTGGATAGCTCAGTCGGTAGAGCATCAGACTTTTAATCTGAGGGTCCAGGGTTCAAGTCCCTGTTCGGGCGAGTGTCTTTTAAGCAATGTGTCATTTTGTGAAATGGAACATAGTGCAGAGTGGGAAAATCACAAACTGTTTAAAAATCTACACCTTCAACCAAGAGGCAAATTAAATGTATTTCATCAATAGACACTAAATGTCAAGCTTTTCAGATCATACTTTTAGTGATAGAGAGATTTTCCTACTTTAGTAATTGCACAGTAGTTGTCATCATTTGAATTTACTTGTTTTTAGTATTACGAACTTTCTATAGGTTTGCGACAGACTACAGAAGAGCCTGGAGTCGGTAAAACATCAGAACTTTAATCTGAGGGTCCAGTTTTCAAGTCCCTGTTCGGGCGAGTGTCTTTTAAGCAATGTGTCATTTTTGTGAAATGGATCATAGTGCAGAGTGGGAAAATCACAAACTGTTTAAGAATCTACACCTTCAACCAAGAGGCAAATTAAATGTATTTCATCAATAGACACTAAATGTCAAGCTTTTCAGTTCATACTTTTAGTGATAGAGAGATTTTCCTACTTTAGTAATTGCACAGTAGTTGTCACCATTTGAATTTACATGTTTTTAGTATTACGAACTTTCTATAGGTTTGCGACAGACTCCAGAAGTGCCTGGAGTCGGTAAAACATCAGAACTTTAATCTGAGGGTCCAGGGTTCAAGTCCCTGTTCGGGCGAGTGTCTTTAAAGCAATGTGTCGTTTTTGTGAAATGGAACATAGTGCAGAGTGGGAAAATCACAAACTGTTTAAGAATGTACACCTTCAACCAAGAGGCAAATTAAATGTATTTCATCAAGAGACACTAAATGTCAAGCTTTTCAGTTCATCCTTTTAGTGATAGAGAGATTTTCCTACTTTAGTAATTGCACAGTAACTAGTAGTTGTCATCATTTGAAATGACTTGTTCTTTGTATTACGAACTTTCTGCATTTTTGCGACCTATTACAGAAGAGCCTGGATAGCTCAGTTGGTAGAGCATCAGACTTTTAATCTGAGGGTTCAGGGTTCAAGTCCCTGTTCGGGCGAGTGTCTTTTAAGCAATGTGTCATTTTGTGAAATGGAACATAGTGCAGAGTGGGAAAATCACAAACTGTTTAAAAATCTACACCTTCAACCAAGAGGCAAATTAAATGTATTTCATCAATAGACACTAAATGTCAAGCTTTTCAGATCATACTTTTAGTGATAGAGAGATTTTCCTACTTTAGTAATTGCACAGTAGTTGTCACCATTTGAACTTACTTGTTTTTAGTATTACGAACTTTCTGTAGGTTTGCGGCTGACTCCAGAAGAGCCTGGAGGCGGTAAAACATCAGAACTTTAATCTGAGGGTCCAGGGTTCAAGTCCCTGTTCGGGCGAGTGTCTTTTAAGCAATGTGTTGTTTTTGTGAAATGGAACATAGTGCAGAGTGGGAAAATCACAAACTGTTTAAGAATGTACACCTTCAACCAAGAGGCAAATTAAATGTGTTTCATCAATAGACAATAAATGTCAAGCTATTCAGTTCATACTTTTAGTGATAGAGAGATTTTCCTACTTTAGTAATTGCACAGTAACTAGTAGTTGTCATCATTTGAAATTACTTGTTTTTTGTATTACGAACTTTCTGCATTTTTGCGACCTATCACAGAAGAGCCTGGATAGCTCAGTCGGTAGAGCATCAGACTATTAATCAGAGGGTCCAGGGTTCAAGTCCCTTTTCGGGCCAGTGTCTTTTAAGCAATGTGTCATTTTTGTGAAATGGAACATAGTGCAGAGTGGGAAAATCACAAACTGTTTAAGAATGTACACCTTCAACCAAGAGGCAAATTAAATGTATTTCATCAAATACACTAAATGTCAAGCTATTCAGATAATACTTTTAGTGATAGAGAGATTTTCCTCCCTTAGTAATTGCACAGTAGTTGTTACCATTTGAATTTACTTGTTTTTAGTTTTACAAACTTTCTGTAGGTTTGTGACTGACTCCAGAAGAGCCTGGAGTCGGTAAAACATCAGACCATTAATCTGAGGGTCTAGGGTTCAAGTCCCTGTTTGGGCAAGTGTCTTTTAAGCAATGTGTTGTTTTCGTGAAATGGAACATAGTAAAGAGTGGGAAAATCACAAACTGTTTAAGAATGTACACCTTCAACCAAGAGGCAAATTAAATGTATTTCATCAATAGACACTAAATGTCAAGCTATTCATATCATAATTTTAGTGATAGAGAGATTTTCCTACTTTAGTAATTGCACAGTAGTTGTCACCATTTGAATTTACTTGTTTTTAGTATTACGAACTTTCTGTAGGTTTGCGACAGACTCCAGAAGAGCCTGGAGTCGGTAAAACATCAGAACTTTAATCTGAGGGTCCAGGGTTCAAGTCCCTGTTCGGGCGAGTGTCTTTTAAGCAATGTGTCGTTTTTGTGAAATGGAACATAGTGCAGAGTGGGAAAATCTCAAACTGTTTAAGAATGTACACCTTCAACCAAGAGGCAAATTAAATGTATTTCATCAATAGACACTAAATGTCAAGCTTTTCAGTTCATACTTTTAGTGATAGAGAGATTTTCCTACTTTAGTAATTGCACAGTAACTAGTAGTTGTCATCATTTGAAATGACTTGTTTTTTGTATTACGAAGTTTCTGTAGGTTTGCGACAGACTCCAGAATAGCCTGGAGTCGGTAAAACATCAGAACTTTAATCTGAGGGTCCAGGGTCCAAGTCCCTGTTCGGGTGAGTGTCTTTTAAGCAATGTGTAGTTTTTGTGAAATGGAACATAGTGCAGAGAGGGAAAATCACAAACTGTTGAAGAATCTACACCTTCAACCAAGAGGCAAATTAAATGTATTTCATCAATAGACACTAAATGTCAAGCTATTCAGATCATACTTTTAGTGATAGAGAGATTTTCCTACTTTAGTAATTGCACAGTAGTTGTCACCATTTGAATTTACTTGTTTTTAGTATTACGAACTTTCTGTAGGTTTGCGACTGACTCCAGAAGAGCCTGGAGTTGGTAAAACATCAGAACTTTAATCTGAGGGTCCAGGTTTCAAGTCCCTGTTCGGGCAAGTGTCTTTTAAGCAATGTGTCATTTTTGTGAAATGGATCATAGTGCAGAGTGGGAAAATCACAAACTGTTTAAGAATGTACACCTTCAACCAAGAGGCAAATTAAATGTATTTCATCAAGAGACACTAAATGTCAAGCTTTTCAGTTCATACTTTTAGTGATAGAGAGATTTTCCAACTTTAGTAATTGCACAGTAACTAGTAGTTGTCATCATTTGAAATGACTTGTTTTTTGTATTACAAACTTTCTGCATTTTTGCGACCTATTACAGAAGAGTCTGGATAGCTCAGTCGGTAAAACATCAGAACTTTAATCTGAGGGTCCAGGGTCCAAGTCCCTGTTCGGGTGAGTGTCTTTTAAGCAATGTGTAGTTTTTGTGAAATGGAACATAGTGCAGAGAGGGAAAATCACAAACTGTTTAAGAATCTACACCGTCAACCAAGAGGCAAATTAAATGTATTTCATCAATAGACACTAAATGTCAAGCTATTCAGATCATACTTTTAGTGATAGAGAGATTTTCCTACTTTAGTAATTGCACAGTAGTTGTCACCATTTGAATTTACTTGTTTTTAGTATTACGAACTTTCTGTAGGTTTACGACTGACTCCAGAAGAGCCTGGAGTCGGTAAAACATCAGAACTTTAATCTGAGGGTCCAGGTTTCAAGTCCCTGTTCGGGCGAGTGTCTTTTAAGCAATGTGTCATTTTTGTGAAATGGATCATAGTGCAGAGTGGGAAAATCACAAACTGTTTAAGAATGTACACCTTCAACCAAGAGACAAATTAAATGTATTTCATCAAGAGACACTAAATGTCAAGCTTTTCAGTTCATACTTTTAGTGATAGAGAGATTTTCCAACTTTAGTAATTGCACAGTAACTAGTAGTTGTCATCATTTGAAATGACTTGTTTTTTGTATTACGAACTTTTTGCATTTTTGCGACCTATCGCAGAAGTGCCTGGATAGCTCAGTCGGTAGAGCATCAGACTTTTAATCTGAGGGTCCTGGGTTCAAGTCCGTGTTCGGGCGATTGTCTTTTAAGCAATGTGTCATTTTGTGAAAAGGAACATAGTGCAGAGTGGGAAAATCACAAACTGTTTAAGAATCTACACCTTCAACCAAGAGGCAAATTAAATGTATTTCATCAATAGACACTAAATGTCAAGCTTTTCAGATCATACTTTTAGTGATAGAGAGATTTTCCTACTTTAGTAAGTGCACAGTAGTTGTCACCATTTGAATTGACTTGTTTTTAGTATTACGAACTTTCTGTAGGTTTGCGACAGACTCCGGAAAAGCCTGGAGTCAGTAAAACACCAGAACTTTAATCTGAGGGTCCAGGGTTCAAGTCCCTGTTCAGGCGAGTGTCTTTTAAGCAATGTGTCGTTTTTGTGAAATGGAACATAGTGCAGAGTGGGAAAATCACAAACTGTTGAAGAATCTACACCTTCAACCAAGAGGCAAATTAAATGTATTTCATCAATAGACACTAAATGTCAAGCTATTCAGATCATACTTTTAGTGATAGAGAGATTTTCCTACTTTAGTAATTGCACAGTAGTTGTCACCATTTGAATTTACTTGTTTTTAGTATTACGAACTTTCTGTAGGTTTGCGACTGACTCCAGAAGAGCCTGGAGTCGGTAAAACATCAGAACTTTAATCTGAGGGTCCAGGGTTCAAGTCCCTGTTTGGGCGAGTGTCTTTTAAGCAATGTGTCATTTTTGTGAAATGGAACATAGTGCAGAGTGGGAAAATCACAAACTGTTTAAGAATGTACACCTTCAACCAAGAGGCAAATTAAATGTATTTCATCAATAGACAATAAATGTCAAGCTATTCAGATCATACTTTTAGTGATAGAGAGATTTTCCTACTTTAGTAATTGCACAGTAGTTGTCACCATTTGAATTTACTTGTTTTTAGTATTACGAACTTTCTGCATTTTTGCGACCTCTCACAGAAGAGCTTGGAAAGCTCAGTCGGTAGAGCATCATTCTTTTAATCTGAGGGTCCAGGGTTCAAGTCCCTGTGCGGACGAGTGTCTTTTAAGCAATGTGTCATTTTGTGAAATGGAACATAGTGCAGAGTGGGAAAATCACAAACTGTTTAAGAATGTACACCTTCATCCAAGAGGCAAATTAAATGTATTTCATCAATAGACACTAAATGTCAAGCTATTCAGATCATACTTTTAGTGATAGAGAGATTTTCCTACTTTAGTAATTGCACAGTAGTTGTCACCATTTGAATTTACTTGTTTTTAGTATTACGATATTTCTATAGGTTTGCGACAGACTTCAGAAAAGCCTGGAGTTGGTAAAACATCAGAACTTTAATCTGAGGGTCCAGGGTTCAAGTCTCTGTTTGGACGAGTGTCTTTTAAGCAATGTGTCGTTTTTGTGAAATGGAACATAGTGCAGAGTGGGAAAATCACAAACTGTTTAAGAATGTACACCTTCAACCAAGAGGCAAATTAAATGTATTTCATCAATAGACACTAAATGTCAAGCTATTCAGATCATACTTTTAGTGATAGAGAGATTTTCCTACTTTAGTAATTGCACAGTAGTTGTCACCATTTGAATTTACTTGTTTTTAGTATTACGAACTTTCTTTAGGTTTGTGACAGACTCCAGAAGAGCCTGGAGTCGGTAAAACATCAGAACTTTAATCTGAGGGTCCAGGGTTCAAGTACCTTTTCGGGCGAGTGTCTTTTAAGCAATGTGTCGTTTTTGTGAAATGGAACATAGTGCAGAGTGGGAAAATCACAAACTGTTTAAGAATGTACACCTTCAACCAAGAGGCAAATTAAATGTATTTCATCAAGAGACACTAAATGTCAAGCTTTTCAGTTCATACTTTTAGTGATAGAGAGATTTTCCTTCTTTAGTAATTGCACAGTAACTAGTAGTTGTCATCATTTGAAATGACTTGTTTTTTGTATTATGAACTTTCTGCATTTTTGTGACCTATCTCAGAAGAGCCTGGATAGCTCAGTCGGTAGAGCATCAGACTTTTAATCTGAGGGTCCAGGGTTCAAGTCCTTGTTCGGGTGAGTGTCTTTTAAGCAATGTGTCATTTTGTGAAATGGAACATAGTGCAGAGTGGGAAAATCACAAACTGTTTAAGAATGTACACCTTCAACCAAGAGGCAAATTAAATGTATTTCATCAATAGACACTAAATGTCAAGCTACTCATATCATAATTTTAGTGATAGAGAGATTTTCCTACTTTAGTAGTTGCACAGTAGTTGTCACCATTTGAATTTACTTGTTTTTAGTATTACGAACTTTCTGTAGGTTTGCGACAGACTCCAGAAGAGCCTGGAGTCGGTAAAACATCAGAACTTTAATCTGAGGGTCCAGGGTTCAAGTCCCTGTTCGGGCGAGTGTCTTTTAAGCAATGTGTCGTTTTTGTGAAATGGAACATAGTGCAGAGTGGGAAAATCTCAAACTGTTTAAGAATGTACACCTTCAACCAAGAGGCAAATTAAATGTATTTCATCAATAGACACTAAATGTCAAGCTTTTCAGTTCATACTTTTAGTGATAGAGAGATTTTCCTACTTTAGTAATTGCACAGTAACTAGTAGTTGTCATCATTTGAAATGACTTGTTTTTTGTATTACGAAGTTTCTGTAGGTTTGCGACAGACTCCAGAATAGCCTGGAGTCGGTAAAACATCAGAACTTTAATCTGAGGGTCCAGGGTCCAAGTCCCTGTTCGGGTGAGTGTCTTTTAAGCAATGTGTAGTTTTTGTGAAATGGAACATAGTGCAGAGAGGGAAAATCACAAACTGTTTAAGAATCTACACCTTCAACCAAGAGGCAAATTAAATGTATTTCATCAATAGACACTAAATGTCAAGCTATTCAGATCATACTTTTAGTGATAGAGAGATTTTCCTACTTTAGTAATTGCACAGTAGTTGTCACCATTTGAATTTACTTGTTTTTAGTATTACGAACTTTCTGTAGGTTTGCGACTGACTCCAGAAGAGCCTGGAGTTGGTAAAACATCAGAACTTTAATCTGAGGGTCCAGGTTTCAAGTCCCTGTTCGGGCAAGTGTCTTTTAAGCAAAGTGTCATTTTTGTGAAATGGATCATAGTGCAGAGTGGGAAAATCACAAACTGTTTAAGAATGTACACCTTCAACCAAGAGGCAAATTAAATGTATTTCATCAAGAGACACTAAATGTCAAGCTTTTCAGTTCATACTTTTAGTGATAGAGAGATTTTCCAACTTTAGTAATTGCACAGTAACTAGTAGTTGTCATCATTTGAAATGACTTGTTTTTTGTATTACGAACTTTCTGCATTTTTGCGACCTATTACAGAAGAGTCTGGATAGCTCAGTCGGTAGAGCATCAGACTTTTAATCTGATGGTCCAGGGTTCATGTCCCTGTTCAGGCGAGTGTCTTTTAAGCAATGTGTCATTTTGAGAAATGGAACATAGTGCAGAGTGGGAAAATCACAAACTGTTTAAGAAAGTACACCTTCAACCAAGAGGCAAATTAAATGTATTTCATCAATAGACGCTAAATGTCAAGCTATTCAGATCATACCTTTAGTGATAGAGAGATTTTCCTACTTTAGTATTTGCACAGTAGTTGTCACCATTTGAATTTACTTGTTTTTAGTATAACGAAGTTTCTGTAGGTTTGCGACAGACTCCAGAATAGCCTGGAGTCGGTAAAACATCAGAACTTTAATCTGAGGGTCCAGGGTCCAAGTCCCTGTTCGGGTGAGTGTCTTTTAAGCAATGTGTAGTTTTTGTGAAATGGAACATAGTGCAGAGAGGGAAAATCACAAACTGTTTAAGAATCTACACCTTCAACCAAGAGGCAAATTAAATGTATTTCATCAATAGACACTAAATGTCAAGCTTTTCAGTTCATACTTTTAGTGATAGAGAGATTTTCCTACTTTAGTAATTGCACAGTAACTAGTAGTTGTCATCATTTGAAATGACTTGTTTTTTGTATTACGAAGTTTCTGTAGGTTTGCGACAGACTCCAGAATAGCCTGGAGTCGGTAAAACATCAGAACTTTAATCTGAGGGTCCAGGGTCCAAGTCCCTGTTCGGGTGAGTGTCTTTTAAGCAATGTGTAGTTTTTGTGAAATGGAACATAGTGCAGAGAGGGAAAATCACAAACTGTTTAAGAATCTACACCTTCAACCAAGAGGCAAATTAAATGTATTTCATCAATAGACACTAAATGTCAAGCTATTCAGATCATACTTTTAGTGATAGAGAGATTTTCCTACTTTAGTAATTGCACAGTAGTTGTCACCATTTGAATTTACTTGTTTTTAGTATTACGAACTTTCTGTAGGTTTGCGACTGACTCCAGAAGAGCCTGGAGTTGGTAAAACATCAGAACTTTAATCTGAGGGTCCAGGTTTCAAGTCCCTGTTCGGGCAAGTGTCTTTTAAGCAAAGTGTCATTTTTGTGAAATGGATCATAGTGCAGAGTGGGAAAATCACAAACTGTTTAAGAATGTACACCTTCAACCAAGAGGCAAATTAAATGTATTTCATCAAGAGACACTAAATGTCAAGCTTTTCAGTTCATACTTTTAGTGATAGAGAGATTTTCCAACTTTAGTAATTGCACAGTAACTAGTAGTTGTCATCATTTGAAATGACTTGTTTTTTGTATTACGAACTTTCTGCATTTTTGCGACCTATTACAGAAGAGTCTGGATAGCTCAGTCGGTAGAGCATCAGACTTTTAATCTGATGGTCCAGGGTTCATGTCCCTGTTCAGGCGAGTGTCTTTTAAGCAATGTGTCATTTTGAGAAATGGAACATAGTGCAGAGTGGGAAAATCACAAACTGTTTAAGAAAGTACACCTTCAACCAAGAGGCAAATTAAATGTATTTCATCAATAGACGCTAAATGTCAAGCTATTCAGATCATACCTTTAGTGATAGAGAGATTTTCCTACTTTAGTATTTGCACAGTAGTTGTCACCATTTGAATTTACTTGTTTTTAGTATAACGAAGTTTCTGTAGGTTTGCGACAGACTCCAGAATAGCCTGGAGTCGGTAAAACATCAGAACTTTAATCTGAGGGTCCAGGGTCCAAGTCCCTGTTCGGGTGAGTGTCTTTTAAGCAATGTGTAGTTTTTGTGAAATGGAACATAGTGCAGAGAGGGAAAATCACAAACTGTTTAAGAATCTACACCTTCAACCAAGAGGCAAATTAAATGTATTTCATCAATAGACACTAAATGTCAAGCTATTCAGATCATACTTTTAGTGATAGAGAGATTTTCCTACTTTAGTAATTGCACAGTAGTTGTCACCATTTGAATTTACTTGTTTTTAGTATTACGAACTTTCTGTAGGTTTACGACTGACTCCAGAAGAGCCTGGAGTCGGTAAAACATCAGAACTTTAATCTGAGGGTCCAGGTTTCAAGTCCCTGTTCGGGCGAGTGTCTTTTAAGCAATGAGTCATTTTTGTGAAATGGATCATAGTGCAGAGTGGGAAAATCACAAACTGTTTAAGAATGTACACCTTCAACCAAGAGACAAATTAAATGTATTTCATCAATAGACACTAAATGTCAAGCTTTTCAGTTCATACTTTTAGTGATAGAGAGATTTTCCTACTTTAGTAATTGCACAGTAACTAGTAGTTGTCATCATTTGAAATGACTTGTTTTTTGTATTACGAAGTTTCTGTAGGTTTGCGACAGACTCCAGAATAGCCTGGAGTCGGTAAAACATCAGAACTTTAATCTGAGGGTCCAGGGTCCAAGTCCCTGTTCGGGTGAGTGTCTTTTAAGCAATGTGTAGTTTTTGTGAAATGGAACATAGTGCAGAGAGGGAAAATCACAAACTGTTTAAGAATCTACACCTTCAACCAAGAGGCAAATTAAATGTATTTCATCAATAGACACTAAATGTCAAGCTATTCAGATCATACTTTTAGTGATAGAGAGATTTTCCTACTTTAGTAATTGCACAGTAGTTGTCACCATTTGAATTTACTTGTTTTTAGTATTACGAACTTTCTGTAGGTTTGCGACTGACTCCAGAAGAGCCTGGAGTTGGTAAAACATCAGAACTTTAATCTGAGGGTCCAGGTTTCAAGTCCCTGTTCGGGCAAGTGTCTTTTAAGCAAAGTGTCATTTTTGTGAAATGGATCATAGTGCAGAGTGGGAAAATCACAAACTGTTTAAGAATGTACACCTTCAACCAAGAGGCAAATTAAATGTATTTCATCAAGAGACACTAAATGTCAAGCTTTTCAGTTCATACTTTTAGTGATAGAGAGATTTTCCAACTTTAGTAATTGCACAGTAACTAGTAGTTGTCATCATTTGAAATGACTTGTTTTTTGTATTACGAACTTTCTGCATTTTTGCGACCGATTACAGAAGAGTCTGGATAGCTCAGTCGGTAGAGCATCAGACTTTTAATCTGATGGTCCAGGGTTCATGTCCCTGTTCAGGCGAGTGTCTTTTAAGCAATGTGTCATTTTGAGAAATGGAACATAGTGCAGAGTGGGAAAATCACAAACTGTTTAAGAATGTACACCTTCAACCAAGAGGCAAATTAAATGTATTTCATCAATAGACACTAAATGTCAAGCTATTCAGATCATACTTTTAGTGATAGAGAGATTTTCCTACTTTAGTAATTGCACAGTAGTTGTCACCATTTGAATTTACTTGTTTTTAGTATAACGAAGTTTCTGTAGGTTTGCGACAGACTCCAGAATAGCCTGGAGTCGGTAAAACATCAGAACTTTAATCTGAGGGTCCAGGGTCCAAGTCCCTGTTCGGGTGAGTGTCTTTTAAGCAATGTGTAGTTTTTGTGAAATGGAACATAGTGCAGAGAGGGAAAATCACAAACTGTTTAAGAATCTACACCTTCAACCAAGAGGCAAATTAAATGTATTTCATCAATAGACACTAAATGTCAAGCTATTCAGATCATACTTTTAGTGATAGAGAGATTTTCCTACTTTAGTAATTGCACAGTAGTTGTCACCATTTGAATTTACTTGTTTTTAGTATTACGAACTTTCTATAGGTTTGCGACAGACTCCAGAAGAGCCTGGAGTCGGTAAAACATCAGAACTTTAATCTGAGGGTCCAGGGTTCATGTCCCTGTTCAGGCGAGTGTCTTTTAAGCAATGTGTCATTTTGAGAAATGGAACATAGTGCAGAGTGGGAAAATCACAAACTGTTTAAGAATGTACACCTTCAACCAAGAGGCAAATTAAATGTATTTCATCAATAGACACTAAATGTCAAGCTATTCAGATCATACTTTTAGTGATAGAGAGATTTTCCTACTTTAGTAATTGCACAGTAGTTGTCACCATTTGAATTTACTTGTTTTTAGTATAACGAAGTTTCTGTAGGTTTGCGACAGACTCCAGAATAGCCTGGAGTCGGTAAAACATCAGAACTTTAATCTGAGGGTCCAGGGTCCAAGTCCCTGTTCGGGTGAGTGTCTTTTAAGCAATGTGTAGTTTTTGTGAAATGGAACATAGTGCAGAGAGGGAAAATCACAAACTGTTTAAGAATCTACACCTTCAACCAAGAGGCAAATTAAATGTATTTCATCAATAGACACTAAATGTCAAGCTATTCAGATCATACTTTTAGTGATAGAGAGATTTTCCTACTTTAGTAATTGCACAGTAGTTGTCACCATTTGAATTTACTTGTTTTTAGTATTACGAACTTTCTGTAGGTTTACGACTGACTCCAGAAGAGCCTGGAGTCGGTAAAACATCAGAACTTTAATCTGAGGGTCCAGGTTTCAAGTCCCTGTTCGGGCGAGTGTCTTTTAAGCAATGAGTCATTTTTGTGAAATGGATCATAGTGCAGAGTGGGAAAATCACAAACTGTTTAAGAATGTACACCTTCAACCAAGAGACAAATTAAATGTATTTCATCAATAGACACTAAATGTCAAGCTTTTCAGTTCATACTTTTAGTGATAGAGAGATTTTCCTACTTTAGTAATTGCACAGTAACTAGTAGTTGTCATCATTTGAAATGACTTGTTTTTTGTATTACGAAGTTTCTGTAGGTTTGCGACAGACTCCAGAATAGCCTGGAGTCGGTAAAACATCAGAACTTTAATCTGAGGGTCCAGGGTCCAAGTCCCTGTTCGGGTGAGTGTCTTTTAAGCAATGTGTAGTTTTTGTGAAATGGAACATAGTGCAGAGAGGGAAAATCACAAACTGTTTAAGAATCTACACCTTCAACCAAGAGGCAAATTAAATGTATTTCATCAATAGACACTAAATGTCAAGCTATTCAGATCATACTTTTAGTGATAGAGAGATTTTCCTACTTTAGTAATTGCACAGTAGTTGTCACCATTTGAATTTACTTGTTTTTAGTATTACGAACTTTCTGTAGGTTTGCGACTGACTCCAGAAGAGCCTGGAGTTGGTAAAACATCAGAACTTTAATCTGAGGGTCCAGGTTTCAAGTCCCTGTTCGGGCAAGTGTCTTTTAAGCAAAGTGTCATTTTTGTGAAATGGATCATAGTGCAGAGTGGGAAAATCACAAACTGTTTAAGAATGTACACCTTCAACCAAGAGGCAAATTAAATGTATTTCATCAAGAGACACTAAATGTCAAGCTTTTCAGTTCATACTTTTAGTGATAGAGAGATTTTCCAACTTTAGTAATTGCACAGTAACTAGTAGTTGTCATCATTTGAAATGACTTGTTTTTTGTATTACGAACTTTCTGCATTTTTGCGACCGATTACAGAAGAGTCTGGATAGCTCAGTCGGTAGAGCATCAGACTTTTAATCTGATGGTCCAGGGTCCAAGTCCCTGTTCGGGTGAGTGTCTTTTAAGCAATGTGTAGTTTTTGTGAAATGGAACATAGTGCAGAGAGGGAAAATCACAAACTGTTTAAGAATCTACACCTTCAACCAAGAGGCAAATTAAATGTATTTCATCAATAGACACTAAATGTCAAGCTATTCAGATCATACTTTTAGTGATAGAGAGATTTTCCTACTTTAGTAATTGCACAGTAGTTGTCACCATTTGAATTTACTTGTTTTTAGTATTACGAACTTTCTGTAGGTTTACGACTGACTCCAGAAGAGCCTGGAGTCGGTAAAACATCAGAACTTTAATCTGAGGGTCCAGGTTTCAAGTCCCTGTTCGGGCGAGTGTCTTTTAAGCAATGTGTCATTTTTGTGAAATGGATCATAGTGCAGAGTGGGAAAATCACAAACTGTTTAAGAATGTACACCTTCAACCAAGAGACAAATTAAATGTATTTCATCAAGAGACACTAAATGTCAAGCTTTTCAGTTCATACTTTTAGTGATAGAGAGATTTTCCAACTTTAGTAATTGCACAGTAACTAGTAGTTGTCATCATTTGAAATGACTTGTTTTTTGTATTACGAACTTTCTGCATTTTTGCGACCTATCACAGAAGTGCCTGGATAGCTGAGTCGGTAGAGCATCAGACTTTTAATCTGAGGGTCCTGGGTTCAAGTCCGTGTTCGGGCGAGTGTCTTTTAAGCAATGTGTCATTTTGTGAAAAGGAACATAGTGCAGAGTGGGAAAATCACAAACTGTTTAAGAATCTACACCTTCAACCAAGAGGCAAATTAAATGTATTTCATCAATAGACACTAAATGTCAAGCTTTTCAGATCATACTTTTAGTGATAGAGAGATTTTCCTACTTTAGTAATTGCACAGTAGTTGTCACCATTTGAATTGACTTGTTTTTAGTATTACGAACTTTCTGTAGGTTTGCGACAGACTCCAGAAAAGCCTGGAGTCAGTAAAACACCAGAACTTTATTCTGAGGGTCCAGGGTTCAAGTCCCTGTTCAGGCGAGTGTCTTTTAAGCAATGTGTCGTTTTTGTGAAATGGAACATAGTGCAGAGTGGGAAAATCACAAACTGTTGAAGAATCTACACCTTCAACCAAGAGGCAAATTAAATGTATTTCATCAATAGACACTAAATGTCAAGCTATTCAGATCATACTTTTAGTGATAGAGAGATTTTCCTACTTTAGTAATTGCACAGTAGTTGTCACCATTTGAATTTACTTGTTTTTAGTATTACGAACTTTCTGTAGGTTTGCGACTGACTCCAGAAGAGCCTGGAGTCGGTAAAACATCAGAACTTTAATCTGAGGGTCCAGGGTTCAAGTCCCTGTTTGGGCGAGTGTCTTTTAAGCAATGTGTCATTTTTGTGAAATGGAACATAGTGCAGAGTGGGAAAATCACAAACTGTTTAAGAATGTACACCTTCAACCAAGAGGCAAATTAAATGTATTTCATCAATAGACAATAAATGTAAAGCTATTCAGATCATACTTTTAGTGATAGAGAGATTTTCCTACTTTAGTAATTGCACAGTAGTTGTCACCATTTGAATTTACTTGTTTTTAGTATTACGAACTTTCTGCATTTTTGCGACCTCTCACAGAAGAGCCTGGAAAGCTCAGTCGGTAGAGCATCATTCTTTTAATCTGAGGGTCCAGGGTTCAAGTCCCTGTGCGGACGAGTGTCTTTTAAGCAATGTGTCATTTTGTGAAATGGAACATAGTGCAGAGTGGGAAAATCACAAACTGTTTAAGAATGTACACCTTCATCCAAGAGGCAAATTAAATGTATTTCATCAATAGACACTAAATGTCAAGCTATTCAGATCATACTTTTAGTGATAGAGAGATTTTCCTACTTTAGTAATTGCACAGTAGTTGTCACCATTTGAATTTACTTGTTTTTAGTATTACGATTTTTCTATAGGTTTGCGACAGACTCCAGAAAAGCCTGGAGTTGGTAAAACATCAGAACTTTAATCTGAGGGTCCAGGGTTCAAGTCCCTGTTCGGGCGAGTGTCTTTTAAGCAATGTGTCATTTTGTGAAATGGAACATAGTGCAGAGTGGGAAAATCACAAACTGTTTAAGAAAGTACACCTTCAACCAAGAGGCAAATTAAATGTATTTCATCAATAGACGCTAAATGTCAAGCTATTCAGATCATACCTTTAGTGATAGAGAGATTTTCCTACTTTAGTATTTGCACAGTAGTTGTCATCATTTGAATTTACTTGTTTTTAGTATTACGAACTTTCTATAGGTTTGCGACAGACTACAGAAGAGCCTGGAGTCGGTAAAACATCAGAACTTTAATCTGAGGGTCCAGGTTTCAAGTCCCTGTTCGGGCGAGTGTCTTTTAAGCAATGTGTCATTTTTGTGAAATGGATCATAGTGCAGAGTGGGAAAATCACAAACTGTTTAAGAATGTACACCTTCAACCAAGAGGCAAATTAAATGTATTTCATCAATAGACACTAAATGTCAAGCTATTCAGATCATACTTTTAGTGATAGAGAGATTTTCCAACTTTAGTAAGTGCACAGTAGTTGTCACCATTTGAATGTACTTGTTTTTAGTATTACGAACTTTCTATAGGTTTGCGACAGACTACAGAAGAGCCTGGAGTCGGTAAAACATCAGAACTTTAATCTGAGGGTCCAGGGTTCAAGTTCCTGTTCGGGCGAGTGTCTTTTAAGCAATGTGTCATTTTTGTGAAATGGAACATAGTGCAGAGAGGGAAAATCACAAACTGTTTAAGAATCTACACCTTCAACCAAGAGGCAAATTAAATGTATTTCATCAATAGACACTAAATGTCAAGCTATTCAGATAATACTTTTAGTGATAGAGAGATTTTTCAACTTTAGTAATTGCACAGTAACTAGTAGTTGTCATCATTTGAAATGACTTGTTTTTTGTATTACGAACTTTCTGCATTTTTGTGACCTACCTCAGAAGAGTCTGGATAGCTCAGTCGGTAGAGCATCAGACTTTTAATCTGAGGGTCCAGGGTTCAAGTCCCTGTTCAGGCGAGTGTCTTTTAAGCAATGTGTCATTTTGTGAAAAGGAACATAGTGCAGAGTGGGAAAATCACAAACTGTTTAAGAAAGTACACCTTCAACCAAGAGGCAAATTAAATGTATTTCATCAATAGACACTAAATGTCAAGCTTTTCAGATCATACCTTTAGTGATAGAGAGATTTTCCTACTTTAGTAATTGCACAGTAGTTGTCATCATTTGAATTTACTTGTTTTTAGTATTACGAACTTTCTATAGGTTTGCGACAGACTCCAGAAGAGCCTGGAGTCGGTAAAACATCAGAACTTTAATCTGAGGGTCCAGGTTTCAAGTCCCTGTTCGGGCGAGTGTCTTTTAAGCAATGTGTCATTTTTGTGAAATGGATCATAGTGTAGAGTGGGAAAATCACAAACTGTTTAAGAATGTACACCTTCAACCAAGAGGCAAATTAAATGTATTTCATCAATAGACACTAAATGTCAAGCTATTCAGATCATACTTTTAGTGATAGAGAGATTTTCCAACTTTAGTAAGTGCACAGTAGTTGTCACCATTTGAATGTACTTGTTTTTAGTATTACGAACTTTCTATAGGTTTGCGACAGACTACAGAAGAGCCTGGAGTCGGTAAAACATCAGAACTTTAATCTGAGGGTCCAGGGTTCAAGTTCCTGTTCGGGCGAGTGTCTTTTAAGCAATGTGTCGTTTTTGTGAAATGGAACATAGTGCAGAGTGGGAAAATCACAAACTGTTTAAGAATGTACACCTTCAACCAAGAGGCAAATTAAATGTATTTCATCAAGAGACACTAAATGTCAAGCTTTTCAGTTCATACTTTTAGTGATAGAGAGATTTTCCTACTTTAGTAATTGCACAGTAACTAGTAGTTGTCATCATTTGAAATGACTTGTTTTTTGTATTACGAACTTTCTGCATTTTTGCGACCTTTCACAGAAGAGCCTGGATAGCTCAGTTGGTAGAGCATCATACTTTTAATCTGAGGGTCCAGGGTTCAAGTCCCTGTTCGGGCGAGTGTCTTTTAAGCAATGTGTCATTTTGTGAAATGGAACATAGTGCAGAGTGGGAAAATCACAAACTGTTTAAGAAAGTACACCTTCAACCAAGAGGCAAATTAAATGTATTTCATCAATAGACACTAAATGTCAAGCTTTTCAGATCATACCTTTAGTGATAGAGAGATTTTCCTACTTTAGTAATTGCACAGTATTTGTCATCATTTGAATTTACTTGTTTTTAGTATTACGAACTTTCTATAGGTTTGCGACAGACTCCAGAAGAGCCTGGAGTCGGTAAAACATCAGAACTTTAATCTGAGGGTCCAGGTTTCAAGTCCCTGTTCGGGCGAGTGTCTTTTAAGCAATGTGTCATTTTTGTGAAATGGATCATAGTGCAGAGTGGGAAAATCACAAACTGTTTAAGAATGTACACCTTCAACCAAGAGGCAAATTAAATGTATTTCATCAATAGACACTAAATGTCAAGCTATTCAGATCATACTTTTAGTGATAGAGAGATTTTCCAACTTTAGTAAGTGCACACTAGTTGTCACCATTTGAATGTACTTGTTTTTAGTATTACGAACTTTCTATAGGTTTGCGACAGACTACAGAAGAGCCTGGAGTCGGTAAAACATCAGAACTTTAATCTGAGGGTCCAGGGTTCAAGTTCCTGTTCGGGCGAGTGTCTTTTAAGCAATGTGTCGTTTTTGTGAAATGGAACATAGTGCAGAGTGGGAAAATCACAAACTGTTTAAGAATGTACACCTTCAACCAAGAGGCAAATTAAATGTATTTCATCAAGAGACACTAAATGTCAAGCTTTTCAGTTCATACTTTTAGTGATAGAGAGATTTTCCTACTTTAGTAATTGCACAGTAACTAGTAGTTGTCATCATTTGAAATGACTTGTTTTTTGTATTACGAACTTTCTGCATTTTTGCGACCTTTCACAGAAGAGCCTGGATAGCTCAGTTGGTAGAGCATCATACTTTTAATCTGAGGGTCCAGGGTTCAAGTCCCTGTTCGGGCGAGTGTCTTTTAAGCAATGTGTCATTTTGAGAAATGGAAAATAGTGCAGAGTGGGAAAATCACAAACTGTTTAAGAATGTACACCTTCAACCAAGAGGCAAATTAAATGTATTTCATCAATAGACACTAAATGTCAAGCTATTCAGATCATACTTTTAGTGATAGAGAGATTTTCCTACTTTAGTAATTGCACAGTAGTTGTCACCATTTGAATTTACTTGTTTTTAGTATAACGAAGTTTCTGTAGGTTTGCGACAGACTCCAGAATAGCCTGGAGTCGGTAAAACATCAGAACTTTAATCTGAGGGTCCAGGGTCCAAGTCCCTGTTCGGGTGAGTGTCTTTTAAGCAATGTGTAGTTTTTGTGAAATGGAACATAGTGCAGAGAGGGAAAATCACAAACTGTTTAAGAATCTACACCTTCAACCAAGAGGCAAATTAAATGTATTTCATCAATAGACACTAAATGTCAAGCTATTCAGATCATACTTTTAGTGATAGAGAGATTTTCCTACTTTAGTAATTGCACAGTAGTTGTCACCATTTGAATTTACTTGTTTTTAGTATTACGAACTTTCTGTAGGTTTACGACTGACTCCAGAAGAGCCTGGAGTCGGTAAAACATCAGAACTTTAATCTGAGGGTCCAGGGTTCAAGTCCCTGTTTGGGCGAGTGTCTTTTAAGCAATGTGTCATTTTTGTGAAATGGAACATAGTGCAGAGTGGGAAAATCACAAACTGTTTAAGAATGTACACCTTCAACCAAGAGGCAAATTAAATGTATTTCATCAATAGACAATAAATGTAAAGCTATTCAGATCATACTTTTAGTGATAGAGAGATTTTCCTACTTTAGTAATTGCACAGTAGTTGTCACCATTTGAATTTACTTGTTTTTAGTATTACGAACTTTCTGCATTTTTGCGACCTCTCACAGAAGAGCCTGGAAAGCTCAGTCGGTAGAGCATCATTCTTTTAATCTGAGGGTCCAGGGTTCAAGTCCCTGTGCGGATGAGTGTCTTTTAAGCAATGTGTCATTTTGTGAAATGGAACATAGTGCAGAGTGGGAAAATCACAAACTGTTTAAGAATGTACACCTTCATCCAAGAGGCAAATTAAATGTATTTCATCAATAGACACTAAATGTCAAGCTATTCAGATCATACTTTTAGTGATAGAGAGATTTTCCTACTTTAGTAATTGCACAGTAGTTGTCACCATTTGAATTTACTTGTTTTTAGTATTACGATTTTTCTATAGGTTTGCGACAGACTCCAGAAAAGCCTGGAGTTGGTAAAACATCAGAACTTTAATCTGAGGGTCCAGGGTTCAAGTCCCTGTTCAGGCGAGTGTCTTTTAAGCAATGTGTCATTTTGTGAAATGGAACATAGTGCAGAGTGGGAAAATCACAAACTGTTTAAGAAAGTACACCTTCAACCAAGAGGCAAATTAAATGTATTTCATCAATAGACGCTAAATGTCAAGCTTTTCAGATCATACCTTTAGTGATAGAGAGATTTTCCTACTTTAGTAATTGCACAGTAGTTGTCATCATTTGAATTTACTTGTTTTTAGTATTACGAACTTTCTATAGGTTTGCGACAGACTACAGAAGAGCCTGGAGTCGGTAAAACATCAGAACTTTAATCTGAGGGTCCAGGTTTCAAGTCCCTGTTCGGGCGAGTGTCTTTTAAGCAATGTGTCATTTTTGTGAAATGGATCATAGTGCAGAGTGGGAAAATCACAAACTGTTTAAGAATGTACACCTTCAACCAAGAGGCAAATTAAATGTATTTCATCAATAGACACTAAATGTCAAGCTATTCAGATCATACTTTTAGTGATAGAGAGATTTTCCAACTTTAGTAAGTGCACAGTAGTTGTCACCATTTGAATGTACTTGTTTTTAGTATTACGAACTTTCTATAGGTTTGCGACAGACTACAGAAGAGCCTGGAGTCGGTAAAACATCAGAACTTTAATCTGAGGGTCCAGGGTTCAAGTTCCTGTTCGGGCGAGTGTCTTTTAAGCAATGTGTCGTTTTTGTGAAATGGAACATAGTGCAGAGAGGGAAAATCACAAACTGTTTAAGAATCTACACCTTCAACCAAGAGGCAAATTAAATGTATTTCATCAATAGACACTAAATGTCAAGCTATTCAGATAATACTTTTAGTGATAGAGAGATTTTTCAACTTTAGTAATTGCACAGTAACTAGTAGTTGTCATCATTTGAAATGACTTGTTTTTTGTATTACGAACTTTCTGCATTTTTGTGACCTACCTCAGAAGAGCCTGGATAGCTCAGTCGGTAGAGCATCAGACTTTTAATCTGAGGGTCCAGGGTTCAAGTCCCTGTTCAGGCGAGTGTCTTTTAAGCAATGTGTCATTTTGTGAAAAGGAACATAGTGCAGAGTGGGAAAATCACAAACTGTTTAAGAAAGTACACCTTCAACCAAGAGGCAAATTAAATGTATTTCATCAATAGACACTAAATGTCAAGCTTTTCAGATCATACCTTTAGTGATAGAGAGATTTTCCTACTTTAGTAATTGCACAGTAGTTGTCATCATTTGAATTTACTTGTTTTTAGTATTACGAACTTTCGATAGGTTTGCGACAGACTACAGAAGAGCCTGGAGTCGGTAAAACATCAGAACTTTAATCTGAGGGTCCAGGTTTCAAGTCCCTGTTCGGGCGAGTGTCTTTTAAGCAATGTGTCATTTTTGTGAAATGGATCATAGTGTAGAGTGGGAAAATCACAAACTGTTTAAGAATGTACACCTTCAACCAAGAGGCAAATTAAATGTATTTCATCAATAGACACTAAATGTCAAGCTATTCAGATCATACTTTTAGTGATAGAGAGATTTTCCAACTTTAGTAAGTGCACAGTAGTTGTCACCATTTGAATGTACTTGTTTTTAGTATTACGAACTTTCTATAGGTTTGCGACAGACTACAGAAGAGCCTGGAGTCGGTAAAACATCAGAACTTTAATCTGAGGGTCCAGGGTTCAAGTTCCTGTTCGGGCGAGTGTCTTTTAAGCAATGTGTCGTTTTTGTGAAATGGAACATAGTGCAGAGTGGGAAAATCACAAACTGTTTAAGAATGTACACCTTCAACCAAGAGGCAAATTAAATGTATTTCATCAAGAGACACTAAATGTCAAGCTTTTCAGTTCATACTTTTAGTGATAGAGAGATTTTCCTACTTTAGTAATTGCACAGTAACTAGTAGTTGTCATCATTTGAAATGACTTGTTTTTTGTATTACGAACTTTCTGCATTTTTGCGACCTTTCACAGAAGAGCCTGGATAGCTCAGTTGGTAGAGCATCATACTTTTAATCTGAGGGTCCAGGGTTCAAGTCCCTTTCGGGCGAGTGTCTTTTAAGCAATGTGTCATTTTGTGAAATGGAACATAGTGCAGAGTGGGAAAATCACAAACTGTTTAAGAAAGTACACCTTCAACCAAGAGGCAAATTAAATGTATTTCATCAATAGACACTAAATGTCAAGCTTTTCAGATCATACCTTTAGTGATAGAGAGATTTTCCTACTTTAGTAATTGCACAGTAGTTGTCATCATTTGAATTTACTTGTTTTTAGTATTACGAACTTTCTATAGGTTTGCGACAGACTCCAGAAGAGCCTGGAGTCGGTAAAACATCAGAACTTTAATCTGAGGGTCCAGGTTTCAAGTCCCTGTTCGGGCGAGTGTCTTTTAAGCAATGTGTCATTTTTGTGAAATGGATCATAGTGCAGAGTGGGAAAATCACAAACTGTTTAAGAATGTACACCTTCAACCAAGAGGCAAATTAAATGTATTTCATCAATAGACACTAAATGTCAAGCTATTCAGATCATACTTTTAGTGATAGAGAGATTTTCCAACTTTAGTAAGTGCACAGTAGTTGTCACCATTTGAATGTACTTGTTTTTAGTATTACGAACTTTCTATAGGTTTGCGACAGACTACAGAAGAGCCTGGAGTCGGTAAAACATCAGAACTTTAATCTGAGGGTCCAGGGTTCAAGTTCCTGTTCGGGCGAGTGTCTTTTAAGCAATGTGTCGTTTTTGTGAAATGGAACATAGTGCAGAGTGGGAAAATCACAAACTGTTTAAGAATGTACACCTTCAACCAAGAGGCAAATTAAATGTATTTCATCAAGAGACACTAAATGTCAAGCTTTTCAGTTCATACTTTTAGTGATAGAGAGATTTTCCTACTTTAGTAATTGCACAGTAGTTGTCACCATTTGAATTTACTTGTTTTTAGTATTACGAACTTTCTATAGGTTTGCGACAGACTCCAGAAGAGCCTGGAGTCGGTAAAACAACAGAACTTTAATCTGAGGGTCCAGGGTTCAAGTCTCTGTTCGGACGAGTGTCTTTTAAGCAATGTGTCGTTTTTGTGAAATGGAGCATAGTGCAGAGAGGGAAAATCACAAACTGTTTAAGAATCTACACCTTCAACCAAGAGGCAAATTAAATGTATTTCATCAATAGACACTAAATGTCAAGCTATTCAGATAATACTTTTAGTGATAGAGAGATTTTTCAACTTTAGTAATTGCACAGTAACTAGTAGTTGTCATCATTTGAAATGACTTGTTTTTTGTATTACGAACTTTCTGCATTTTTGTGACCTACCTCAGAAGAGCCTGGATAGCTCAGTCGGTAGAGCATCAGACTTTTAATCTGAGGGTCCAGGGTTCAAGTCCCTGTTCAGGCGAGTGTCTTTTAAGCAATGTGTCATTTTTGTGAAATGGAACATAGTGCAGAGTGAGAAAATCACAAACTGTTTAAGAATGTACACCTTCAACCAAGAGGCAAATTAAATGTATTTCATCAATAGACACTAAATGTCAAGCTTTTCAGTTCATACTTTTAGTGATAGAGAGATTTTCCTACTTTAGTAATTGCACAGTAGTTGTCACCATTGGAATTTACTTGTTTTTAGTATTACGAACTTTCTATAGATTTGCGACAGACTCCAGAAGTGCCTGGAGTCGGTAAAACATCAGAACTTTAATCTGAGGGTCCAGGGTTCAAGTCCCTGTTCAGGCGAGTGTCTTTTAAGCAATGTGTCGTTTTTGTGAAATTGAACATAGTGCAGAGTGGGAAAATCACAAACTGTTTAAGAATGTACACCTTCAACCAAGAGGCAAATTAAATGTATTTCATCAAGAGACACTAAATGTCAAGCTTTTCAGTTCATACTTTTAGTGATAGAGAGATTTTCCTACTTTAGTAATTGCACAGTAACTAGTAGTTGTCATCATTTGAAATGACTTGTTTTTTGTATTACGAAGTTTCTGTAGGTTTGCGACAGACTCCAGAATAGCCTGGAGTCGGTAAAACATCAGAACTTTAATTTGAGGGTCCAGGGTCCAAGTCCCTGTTCGGGTGAGTGTCTTTTAAGCAATGTGTAGTTTTTGTGAAATGGAACATAGTGCAGAGAGGGAAAATCACAAACTGTTTAAGAATCTACACCTTCAACCAAGAGGCAAATTAAATGTATTTCATCAATAGACACTAAATGTCAAGCTATTCAGATCATACTTTTAGTGATAGAGAGATTTTCCTTCTTTAGTAATTGCACAGTAGTTGTCACCATTTGAATTTACTTGTTTTTAGTATTACGAACTTTCTGTAGGTTTGCGACTGACTCCAGAAGAGGCTGGAGTCGGTAAAACATCAGAACTTTAATCTGAGGGTCCAGGTTTCAAGTCCCTGTTCGGGCAAGTGTCTTTTAAGCAATGTGTCATTTTTGTGAAATGGATCATAGTGCAGAGTGGGAAAATCACAAACTGTTTAAGAATGTACACCTTCAACCAAGAGGCAAATTAAATGTATTTCATCAAGATACACTAAATGTCAAGCTTTTCAGTTCATACTTTTAGTGATAGAGAGATTTTCCAACTTTAGTAATTGCACAGTAACTAGTAGTTGTCATCATTTGAAATGACTTGTTTTTTGTATTACGAACTTTCTGCATTTTTGCGACCTATTACAGAAGAGTCTGGATAGCTCAGTCGGTAGAGCATCAGACTTTTAATCTGATGGTCCAGGGTTCAGGCGAGTGTCTTTTAAGCAATGTGTCATTTTGTGAAATGGAACATAGTGCAGAGTGGGAAAATCACAAACTGTTTAAGAATGTACACCTTCAACCAAGAGGCAAATTAAATGTATTTCATCATTAGACACTAAATGTCAAGCTATTCAGATCATACTTTTAGTGATAGAGAGATTTTCCTACTTTAGTAATTGCACAGTAGTTGTCACCATTTGAATTTACTTGTTTTTAGTATAACGAAGTTTCTGTAGGTTTGCGACAGACTCCAGAATAGCCTGGAGTCGGTAAAACATCAGAACTTTAATCTGAGGGTCCAGGGTCCAAGTCCCTGTTCGGGTGAGTGTCTTTTAAGCAATGTGTAGTTTTTGTGAAATGGAACATAGTGCAGAGAGGGAAAATCACAAACTGTTTAAGAATCTACACCTTCAACCAAGAGGCAAATTAAATGTATTTCATCAATAGACACTAAATGTCAAGCTATTCAGATAATACTTTTAGTGATAGAGAGATTTTTCAACTTTAGTAATTGCACAGTAACTAGTAGTTGTCATCATTTGAAATGACTTGTTTTTTGTATTACGAACTTTCTGCATTTTTGTGACCTATCTCAGAAGAGCCTGGATAGCTCAGTCGGTAGAGCATCAGACTTTTAATCTGAGGGTCCAGGGTTCAAGTCCCTGTTCGGGCGAGTGTCTTTTAAGCAATGTGTCATTTTTGTGAAATGGAACATAGTGCAGAGTGAGAAAATCACAAACTGTTTAAGAATGTACACCTTCAACCAAGAGGCAAATTAAATGTATTTCATCAATAGACACTAAATGTCAAGCTTTTCAGTTCATACTTTTAGTGATAGAGAGATTTTCCTACTTTAGTAATTGCACAGTAGTTGTCACCATTTGAATTTATTTGTTTTTAGTATTACGAACTTTCTTTAAGTTTGCGACAGACTCCAGAAGTGCCTGGAGTCGGTAAAACATTAGAACTTTAATCTGAGGGTCCAGGGTTCAAGTCCCTGTTCAGGCGAGTGTCTTTTAAGCAATGTGTCGTTTTTGTGAAATTGAACATAGTGCAGAGTGGGAAAATCACAAACTGTTTAAGAATGTACACCTTCAACCAAGAGGCAAATTAAATGTATTTCATCAAGAGACACTAAATGTCAAGCTTTTCAGTTCATACTTTTAGTGATAGAGAGATTTTCCTACTTTAGTAATTGCACAGTAACTAGTAGTTGTCATCATTTGAAATGACTTGTTTTTTGTATTACGAAGTTTCTGTAGGTTTGCGACAGACTCCAGAATAGCCTGGAGTCGGTAAAACATCAGAACTTTAATCTGAGGGTCCAGGGTCAAAGTCCCTGTTCGGGTGAGTGTCTTTTAAGCAATGTGTAGTTTTTGTGAAATGGAACATAGTGCAGAGAGGGAAAATCACAAACTGTTTAAGAATCTACACCTTCAACCAAGAGGCAAATTAAATGTATTTCATCAATAGACACTAAATGTCAAGCTTTTCAGTTCATACTTTTAGTGATAGAGATTTTCCTACTTTAGTAATTGCACAGTAGTTGTCACCATTTGAATTTACTTGTTTTTAGTATTACGAACTTTCTATAGGTTTGCGACAGACTCCAGAAGTGCCTGGAGTCGGTAAAACATCAGAACTTTAATCTGAGGGTCCAGGGTTCAAGTCCCTGTTCAGGCGAGTGTCTTTTAAGCAATGTGTCGTTTTTGTGAAATTGAACATAGTGCAGAGTGGGAAAATCACAAACTGTTTAAGAATGTACACCTTCAACCAAGAGGCAAATTAAATGTATTTCATCAAGAGACACTAAATGTCAAGCTTTTCAGTTCATACTTTTAGTGATAGAGAGATTTTCCTACTTTAGTAATTGCACAGTAGTTGTCACCATTTGAATTTACTTGTTTTTAGTATTACGAACTTTCTGTAGGTTTACGACTGACTCCAGAAGAGCCTGGAGTCGGTAAAACATCAGAACTTTAATCTGAGGGTCCAGGGTTCAAGTCCCTGTTTGGGCGAGTGTCTTTTAAGCAATGTGTCATTTTTGTGAAATGGAACATAGTGCAGAGTGGGAAAATCACAAACTGTTTAAGAATGTACACCTTCAACCAAGAGGCAAATTAAATGTATTTCATCAATAGACAATAAATGTAAAGCTATTCAGATCATACTTTTAGTGATAGAGAGATTTTCCTACTTTAGTAATTGCACAGTAGTTGTCACCATTTGAATTTACTTGTTTTTAGTATTACGAACTTTCTGCATTTTTGCGACCTCTCACAGAAGAGCCTGGAAAGCTCAGTCGGTAGAGCATCATTCTTTTAATCTGAGGGTCCAGGGTTCAAGTCCCTGTGCGGACGAGTGTCTTTTAAGCAATGTGTCATTTTGTGAAATGGAACATAGTGCAGAGTGGGAAAATCACAAACTGTTTAAGAATGTACACCTTCATCCAAGAGGCAAATTAAATGTATTTCATCAATAGACACTAAATGTCAAGCTATTCAGATCATACTTTTAGTGATAGAGAGATTTTCCTACTTTAGTAATTGCACAGTAGTTATCACCATTTGAATTTACTTGTTTTTAGTATTACGATTTTTCTATAGGTTTGCGACAGACTCCAGAAAAGCCTGGAGTTGGTAAAACATCAGAACTTTAATCTGAGGGTCCAGGGTTCAAGTCCCTGTTCAGGCGAGTGTCTTTTAAGCAATGTGTCATTTTGTGAAATGGAACATAGTGCAGAGTGGGAAAATCACAAACTGTTTAAGAAAGTACACCTTCAACCAAGAGGCAAATTAAATGTATTTCATCAATAGACGCTAAATGTCAAGCTTTTCAGATCATACCTTTAGTGATAGAGAGATTTTCCTACTTTAGTAATTGCACAGTAGTTGTCATCATTTGAATTTACTTGTTTTTAGTATTACGAACTTTCTATAGGTTTGCGACAGACTACAGAAGAGCCTGGAGTCGGTAAAACATCAGAACTTTAATCTGAGGGTCCAGGTTTCAAGTCCCTGTTCGGGCGAGTGTCTTTTAAGCAATGTGTCATTTTTGTGAAATGGATCATAGTGCAGAGTGGGAAAATCACAAACTGTTTAAGAATGTACACCTTCAACCAAGAGGCAAATTAAATGTATTTCATCAATAGACACTAAATGTCAAGCTATTCAGATCATACTTTTAGTGATAGAGAGATTTTCCAACTTTAGTAAGTGCACAGTAGTTGTCACCATTTGAATGTACTTGTTTTTAGTATTACGAACTTTCTATAGGTTTGCGACAGACTACAGAAGAGCCTGGAGTCGGTAAAACATCAGAACTTTAATCTGAGGGTCCAGGGTTCAAGTTCCTGTTCGGGCGAGTGTCTTTTAAGCAATGTGTCGTTTTTGTGAAATGGAACATAGTGCAGAGAGGGAAAATCACAAACTGTTTAAGAATCTACACCTTCAACCAAGAGGCAAATTAAATGTATTTCATCAATAGACACTAAATGTCAAGCTATTCAGATAATACTTTTAGTGATAGAGAGATTTTTCAACTTTAGTAATTGCACAGTAACTAGTAGTTGTCATCATTTGAAATGACTTGTTTTTTGTATTACGAACTTTCTGCATTTTTGTGACCTACCTCAGAAGAGCCTGGATAGCTCAGTCGGTAGAGCATCAGACTTTTAATCTGAGGGTCCAGGGTTCAAGTCCCTGTTCAGGCAAGTGTCTTTTAAGCAATGTGTCATTTTGTGAAAAGGAACATAGTGCAGAGTGGGAAAATCACAAACTGTTTAAGAAAGTACACCTTCAACCAAGAGGCAAATTAAATGTATTTCATCAATAGACACTAAATGTCAAGCTTTTCAGATCATACCTTTAGTGATAGAGAGATTTTCCTACTTTAGTAATTGCACAGTAGTTGTCATCATTTGAATTTACTTGTTTTTAGTATTACGAACTTTCGATAGGTTTGCGACAGACTACAGAAGAGCCTGGAGTCGGTAAAACATCAGAACTTTAATCTGAGGGTCCAGGTTTCAAGTCCCTGTTCGGGCGAGTGTCTTTTAAGCAATGTGTCATTTTTGTGAAATGGATCATAGTGTAGAGTGGGAAAATCACAAACTGTTTAAGAATGTACACCTTCAACCAAGAGGCAAATTAAATGTATTTCATCAATAGACACTAAATGTCAAGCTATTCAGATCATACTTTTAGTGATAGAGAGATTTTCCAACTTTAGTAAGTGCACAGTAGTTGTCACCATTTGAATGTACTTGTTTTTAGTATTACGAACTTTCTATAGGTTTGCGACAGACTACAGAAGAGCCTGGAGTCGGTAAAACATCAGAACTTTAATCTGAGGGTCCAGGGTTCAAGTTCCTGTTCGGGCGAGTGTCTTTTAAGCAATGTGTCGTTTTTGTGAAATGGAACATAGTGCAGAGTGGGAAAATCACAAACTGTTTAAGAATGTACACCTTCAACCAAGAGGCAAATTAAATGTATTTCATCAAGAGACACTAAATGTCAAGCTTTTCAGTTCATACTTTTAGTGATAGAGAGATTTTCCTACTTTAGTAATTGCACAGTAACTAGTAGTTGTCATCATTTGAAATGACTTGTTTTTTGTATTACGAACTTTCTGCATTTTTGCGACCTTTCACAGAAGAGCCTGGATAGCTCAGTTGGTAGAGCTTCATACTTTTAATCTGAGGGTCCAGGGTTCAAGTCCCTTTCGGGCGAGTGTCTTTTAAGCAATGTGTCATTTTGTGAAATGGAACATAGTGCAGAGTGGGAAAATCACAAACTGTTTAAGAAAGTACACCTTCAACCAAGAGGCAAATTAAATGTATTTCATCAATAGACACTAAATGTCAAGCTTTTCAGATCATACCTTTAGTGATAGAGAGATTTTCCTACTTTAGTAATTGCACAGTAGTTGTCATCATTTGAATTTACTTGTTTTTAGTATTACGAACTTTCTATAGGTTTGCGACAGACTCCAGAAGAGCCTGGAGTCGGTAAAACATCAGAACTTTAATCTGAGGGTCCAGGTTTCAAGTCCCTGTTCGGGCGAGTGTCTTTTAAGCAATGTGTCATTTTTGTGAAATGGATCATAGTGCAGAGTGGGAAAATCACAAACTGTTTAAGAATGTACACCTTCAACCAAGAGGCAAATTAAATGTATTTCATCAATAGACACTAAATGTCAAGCTATTCAGATCATACTTTTAGTGATAGAGAGATTTTCCAACTTTAGTAAGTGCACAGTAGTTGTCACCATTTGAATGTACTTGTTTTTAGTATTACGAACTTTCTATAGGTTTGCGACAGACTACAGAAGAGCCTGGAGTCGGTAAAACATCAGAACTTTAATCTGAGGGTCCAGGGTTCAAGTTCCTGTTCGGGCGAGTGTCTTTTAAGCAATGTGTCGTTTTTGTGAAATGGAACATAGTGCAGAGTGGGAAAATCACAAACTGTTTAAGAATGTACACCTTCAACCAAGAGGCAAATTAAATGTATTTCATCAAGAGACACTAAATGTCAAGCTTTTCAGTTCATACTTTTAGTGATAGAGAGATTTTCCTACTTTAGTAATTGCACAGTAGTTGTCACCATTTGAATTTACTTGTTTTTAGTATTACGAACTTTCTATAGGTTTGCGACAGACTCCAGAAGAGCCTGGAGTCGGTAAAACAACAGAACTTTAATCTGAGGGTCCAGGGTTCAAGTCTCTGTTCGGACGAGTGTCTTTTAAGCAATGTGTCGTTTTTGTGAAATGGAGCATAGTGCAGAGAGGGAAAATCACAAACTGTTTAAGAATCTACACCTTCAACCAAGAGGCAAATTAAATGTATTTCATCAATAGACACTAAATGTCAAGCTATTCAGATAATACTTTTAGTGATAGAGAGATTTTTCAACTTTAGTAATTGCACAGTAACTAGTAGTTGTCATCATTTGAAATGACTTGTTTTTTGTATTACGAACTTTCTGCATTTTTGTGACCTACCTCAGAAGAGCCTGGATAGCTCAGTCGGTAGAGCATCAGACTTTTAATCTGAGGGTCCAGGGTTCAAGTCCCTGTTCAGGCGAGTGTCTTTTAAGCAATGTGTCATTTTTGTGAAATGGAACATAGTGCAGAGTGAGAAAATCACAAACTGTTTAAGAATGTACACCTTCAACCAAGAGGCAAATTAAATGTATTTCATCAATAGACACTAAATGTCAAGCTTTTCAGTTCATACTTTTAGTGATAGAGAGATTTTCCTACTTTAGTAATTGCACAGTAGTTGTCACCATTGGAATTTACTTGTTTTTAGTATTACGAACTTTCTATAGATTTGCGACAGACTCCAGAAGTGCCTGGAGTCGGTAAAACATCAGAACTTTAATCTGAGGGTCCAGGGTTCAAGTCCCTGTTCAGGCGAGTGTCTTTTAAGCAATGTGTCGTTTTTGTGAAATTGAACATAGTGCAGAGTGGGAAAATCACAAACTGTTTAAGAATGTACACCTTCAACCAAGAGGCAAATTAAATGTATTTCATCAAGAGACACTAAATGTCAAGCTTTTCAGTTCATACTTTTAGTGATAGAGAGATTTTCCTACTTTAGTAATTGCACAGTAACTAGTAGTTGTCATCATTTGAAATGACTTGTTTTTTGTATTACGAAGTTTCTGTAGGTTTGCGACAGACTCCAGAATAGCCTGGAGTCGGTAAAACATCAGAACTTTAATTTGAGGGTCCAGGGTCCAAGTCCCTGTTCGGGTGAGTGTCTTTTAAGCAATGTGTAGTTTTTGTGAAATGGAACATAGTGCAGAGAGGGAAAATCACAAACTGTTTAAGAATCTACACCTTCAACCAAGAGGCAAATTAAATGTATTTCATCAATAGACACTAAATGTCAAGCTATTCAGATCATACTTTTAGTGATAGAGAGATTTTCCTTCTTTAGTAATTGCACAGTAGTTGTCACCATTTGAATTTACTTGTTTTTAGTATTACGAACTTTCTGTAGGTTTGCGACTGACTCCAGAAGAGGCTGGAGTCGGTAAAACATCAGAACTTTAATCTGAGGGTCCAGGTTTCAAGTCCCTGTTCGGGCAAGTGTCTTTTAAGCAATGTGTCATTTTTGTGAAATGGATCATAGTGCAGAGTGGGAAAATCACAAACTGTTTAAGAATGTACACCTTCAACCAAGAGGCAAATTAAATGTATTTCATCAAGATACACTAAATGTCAAGCTTTTCAGTTCATACTTTTAGTGATAGAGAGATTTTCCAACTTTAGTAATTGCACAGTAACTAGTAGTTGTCATCATTTGAAATGACTTGTTTTTTGTATTACGAACTTTCTGCATTTTTGCGACCTATTACAGAAGAGTCTGGATAGCTCAGTCGGTAGAGCATCAGACTTTTAATCTGATGGTCCAGGGTTCAGGCGAGTGTCTTTTAAGCAATGTGTCATTTTGTGAAATGGAACATAGTGCAGAGTGGGAAAATCACAAACTGTTTAAGAATGTACACCTTCAACCAAGAGGCAAATTAAATGTATTTCATCATTAGACACTAAATGTCAAGCTATTCAGATCATACTTTTAGTGATAGAGAGATTTTCCTACTTTAGTAATTGCACAGTAGTTGTCACCATTTGAATTTACTTGTTTTTAGTATAACGAAGTTTCTGTAGGTTTGCGACAGACTCCAGAATAGCCTGGAGTCGGTAAAACATCAGAACTTTAATCTGAGGGTCCAGGGTCCAAGTCCCTGTTCGGGTGAGTGTCTTTTAAGCAATGTGTAGTTTTTGTGAAATGGAACATAGTGCAGAGAGGGAAAATCACAAACTGTTTAAGAATCTACACCTTCAACCAAGAGGCAAATTAAATGTATTTCATCAATAGACACTAAATGTCAAGCTATTCAGATAATACTTTTAGTGATAGAGAGATTTTTCAACTTTAGTAATTGCACAGTAACTAGTAGTTGTCATCATTTGAAATGACTTGTTTTTTGTATTACGAACTTTCTGCATTTTTGTGACCTATCTCAGAAGAGCCTGGATAGCTCAGTCGGTAGAGCATCAGACTTTTAATCTGAGGGTCCAGGGTTCAAGTCCCTGTTCGGGCGAGTGTCTTTTAAGCAATGTGTCATTTTTGTGAAATGGAACATAGTGCAGAGTGAGAAAATCACAAACTGTTTAAGAATGTACACCTTCAACCAAGAGGCAAATTAAATGTATTTCATCAATAGACACTAAATGTCAAGCTTTTCAGTTCATACTTTTAGTGATAGAGAGATTTTCCTACTTTAGTAATTGCACAGTAGTTGTCACCATTTGAATTTATTTGTTTTTAGTATTACGAACTTTCTTTAAGTTTGCGACAGACTCCAGAAGTGCCTGGAGTCGGTAAAACATTAGAACTTTAATCTGAGGGTCCAGGGTTCAAGTCCCTGTTCAGGCGAGTGTCTTTTAAGCAATGTGTCGTTTTTGTGAAATTGAACATAGTGCAGAGTGGGAAAATCACAAACTGTTTAAGAATGTACACCTTCAACCAAGAGGCAAATTAAATGTATTTCATCAAGAGACACTAAATGTCAAGCTTTTCAGTTCATACTTTTAGTGATAGAGAGATTTTCCTACTTTAGTAATTGCACAGTAACTAGTAGTTGTCATCATTTGAAATGACTTGTTTTTTGTATTACGAAGTTTCTGTAGGTTTGCGACAGACTCCAGAATAGCCTGGAGTCGGTAAAACATCAGAACTTTAATCTGAGGGTCCAGGGTCAAAGTCCCTGTTCGGGTGAGTGTCTTTTAAGCAATGTGTAGTTTTTGTGAAATGGAACATAGTAGAGAGTGGGAAAATCACAAACTGTTTAAGAATGTACACCTTCAACCAAGAGGCAAATTAAATGTATTTCATCAATAGACACTAAATGTCAAGCTATTCATATACTTTTAGTAATAGAGAGATTTTCCTACTTTAGTAATTGCACAGTAGTTGTCACCATTTGAATTTACTTGTTTTTAGTATTACGAACTTTCTGTAGGTTTGCGACAGACTCCAGAAGAGCCTGGAGTCGGTAAAACATCAGAACTTTAATCTGAGGGTCCAGGGTTCAAGTCCCTGTTCAGGCGAGTGTCTTTTAAGCAATGTGTCATTTTTGTGAAATGGAACATAGTGCAGAGTGAGAAAATCACAAACTGTTTAAGAATGTACACCTTCAACCAAGAGGCAAATTAAATGTATTTCATCAATAGACACTAAATGTCAAGCTTTTCAGTTCATACTTTTAGTGATAGAGAGATTTTCCTACTTTAGTAATTGCACAGTAGTTGTCACCATTGGAATTTACTTGTTTTTAGTATTACGAACTTTCTATAGATTTGCGACAGACTCCAGAAGTGCCTGGAGTCGGTAAAACATCAGAACTTTAATCTGAGGGTCCAGGGTTCAAGTCCCTGTTCAGGCGAGTGTCTTTTAAGCAATGTGTCGTTTTTGTGAAATTGAACATAGTGCAGAGTGGGAAAATCACAAACTGTTTAAGAATGTACACCTTCAACCAAGAGGCAAATTAAATGTATTTCATCAAGAGACACTAAATGTCAAGCTTTTCAGTTCATACTTTTAGTGATAGAGAGATTTTCCTACTTTAGTAATTGCACAGTAACTAGTAGTTGTCATCATTTGAAATGACTTGTTTTTTGTATTACGAAGTTTCTGTAGGTTTGCGACAGACTCCAGAATAGCCTGGAGTCGGTAAAACATCAGAACTTTAATTTGAGGGTCCAGGGTCCAAGTCCCTGTTCGGGTGAGTGTCTTTTAAGCAATGTGTAGTTTTTGTGAAATGGAACATAGTGCAGAGAGGGAAAATCACAAACTGTTTAAGAATCTACACCTTCAACCAAGAGGCAAATTAAATGTATTTCATCAATAGACACTAAATGTCAAGCTATTCAGATCATACTTTTAGTGATAGAGAGATTTTCCTTCTTTAGTAATTGCACAGTAGTTGTCACCATTTGAATTTACTTGTTTTTAGTATTACGAACTTTCTGTAGGTTTGCGACTGACTCCAGAAGAGGCTGGAGTCGGTAAAACATCAGAACTTTAATCTGAGGGTCCAGGTTTCAAGTCCCTGTTCGGGCAAGTGTCTTTTAAGCAATGTGTCATTTTTGTGAAATGGATCATAGTGCAGAGTGGGAAAATCACAAACTGTTTAAGAATGTACACCTTCAACCAAGAGGCAAATTAAATGTATTTCATCAAGATACACTAAATGTCAAGCTTTTCAGTTCATACTTTTAGTGATAGAGAGATTTTCCAACTTTAGTAATTGCACAGTAACTAGTAGTTGTCATCATTTGAAATGACTTGTTTTTTGTATTACGAACTTTCTGCATTTTTGCGACCTATTACAGAAGAGTCTGGATAGCTCAGTCGGTAGAGCATCAGACTTTTAATCTGATGGTCCAGGGTTCAGGCGAGTGTCTTTTAAGCAATGTGTCATTTTGTGAAATGGAACATAGTGCAGAGTGGGAAAATCACAAACTGTTTAAGAATGTACACCTTCAACCAAGAGGCAAATTAAATGTATTTCATCATTAGACACTAAATGTCAAGCTATTCAGATCATACTTTTAGTGATAGAGAGATTTTCCTACTTTAGTAATTGCACAGTAGTTGTCACCATTTGAATTTACTTGTTTTTAGTATAACGAAGTTTCTGTAGGTTTGCGACAGACTCCAGAATAGCCTGGAGTCGGTAAAACATCAGAACTTTAATCTGAGGGTCCAGGGTCCAAGTCCCTGTTCGGGTGAGTGTCTTTTAAGCAATGTGTAGTTTTTGTGAAATGGAACATAGTGCAGAGAGGGAAAATCACAAACTGTTTAAGAATCTACACCTTCAACCAAGAGGCAAATTAAATGTATTTCATCAATAGACACTAAATGTCAAGCTATTCAGATAATACTTTTAGTGATAGAGAGATTTTTCAACTTTAGTAATTGCACAGTAACTAGTAGTTGTCATCATTTGAAATGACTTGTTTTTTGTATTACGAACTTTCTGCATTTTTGTGACCTATCTCAGAAGAGCCTGGATAGCTCAGTCGGTAGAGCATCAGACTTTTAATCTGAGGGTCCAGGGTCAAAGTCCCTGTTCGGGTGAGTGTCTTTTAAGCAATGTGTAGTTTTTGTGAAATGGAACATAGTAGAGAGTGGGAAAATCACAAACTGTTTAAGAATGTACACCTTCAACCAAGAGGCAAATTAAATGTATTTCATCAATAGACACTAAATGTCAAGCTATTCATATACTTTTAGTAATAGAGAGATTTTCCTACTTTAGTAATTGCACAGTAGTTGTCACCATTTGAATTTACTTGTTTTTAGTATTACGAACTTTCTGTAGGTTTGCGACAGACTCCAGAAGAGCCTGGAGTCGGTAAAACATCAGAACTTTAATCTGAGGGTCCAGGGTTCAAGTCCCTGTTCAGGCGAGTGTCTTTTAAGCAATGTGTCATTTTTGTGAAATGGAACATAGTGCAGAGTGAGAAAATCACAAACTGTTTAAGAATGTACACCTTCAACCAAGAGGCAAATTAAATGTATTTCATCAATAGACACTAAATGTCAAGCTTTTCAGTTCATACTTTTAGTGATAGAGAGATTTTCCTACTTTAGTAATTGCACAGTAGTTGTCACCATTGGAATTTACTTGTTTTTAGTATTACGAACTTTCTATAGATTTGCGACAGACTCCAGAAGTGCCTGGAGTCGGTAAAACATCAGAACTTTAATCTGAGGGTCCAGGGTTCAAGTCCCTGTTCAGGCGAGTGTCTTTTAAGCAATGTGTCGTTTTTGTGAAATTGAACATAGTGCAGAGTGGGAAAATCACAAACTGTTTAAGAATGTACACCTTCAACCAAGAGGCAAATTAAATGTATTTCATCAAGAGACACTAAATGTCAAGCTTTTCAGTTCATACTTTTAGTGATAGAGAGATTTTCCTACTTTAGTAATTGCACAGTAACTAGTAGTTGTCATCATTTGAAATGACTTGTTTTTTGTATTACGAAGTTTCTGTAGGTTTGCGACAGACTCCAGAATAGCCTGGAGTCGGTAAAACATCAGAACTTTAATTTGAGGGTCCAGGGTCCAAGTCCCTGTTCGGGTGAGTGTCTTTTAAGCAATGTGTAGTTTTTGTGAAATGGAACATAGTGCAGAGAGGGAAAATCACAAACTGTTTAAGAATCTACACCTTCAACCAAGAGGCAAATTAAATGTATTTCATCAATAGACACTAAATGTCAAGCTATTCAGATCATACTTTTAGTGATAGAGAGATTTTCCTTCTTTAGTAATTGCACAGTAGTTGTCACCATTTGAATTTACTTGTTTTTAGTATTACGAACTTTCTGTAGGTTTGCGACTGACTCCAGAAGAGGCTGGAGTCGGTAAAACATCAGAACTTTAATCTGAGGGTCCAGGTTTCAAGTCCCTGTTCGGGCAAGTGTCTTTTAAGCAATGTGTCATTTTTGTGAAATGGATCATAGTGCAGAGTGGGAAAATCACAAACTGTTTAAGAATGTACACCTTCAACCAAGAGGCAAATTAAATGTATTTCATCAAGATACACTAAATGTCAAGCTTTTCAGTTCATACTTTTAGTGATAGAGAGATTTTCCAACTTTAGTAATTGCACAGTAACTAGTAGTTGTCATCATTTGAAATGACTTGTTTTTTGTATTACGAACTTTCTGCATTTTTGCGACCTATTACAGAAGAGTCTGGATAGCTCAGTCGGTAGAGCATCAGACTTTTAATCTGATGGTCCAGGGTTCAGGCGAGTGTCTTTTAAGCAATGTGTCATTTTGTGAAATGGAACATAGTGCAGAGTGGGAAAATCACAAACTGTTTAAGAATGTACACCTTCAACCAAGAGGCAAATTAAATGTATTTCATCATTAGACACTAAATGTCAAGCTATTCAGATCATACTTTTAGTGATAGAGAGATTTTCCTACTTTAGTAATTGCACAGTAGTTGTCACCATTTGAATTTACTTGTTTTTAGTATAACGAAGTTTCTGTAGGTTTGCGACAGACTCCAGAATAGCCTGGAGTCGGTAAAACATCAGAACTTTAATCTGAGGGTCCAGGGTCCAAGTCCCTGTTCGGGTGAGTGTCTTTTAAGCAATGTGTAGTTTTTGTGAAATGGAACATAGTGCAGAGAGGGAAAATCACAAACTGTTTAAGAATCTACACCTTCAACCAAGAGGCAAATTAAATGTATTTCATCAATAGACACTAAATGTCAAGCTATTCAGATAATACTTTTAGTGATAGAGAGATTTTTCAACTTTAGTAATTGCACAGTAACTAGTAGTTGTCATCATTTGAAATGACTTGTTTTTTGTATTACGAACTTTCTGCATTTTTGTGACCTATCTCAGAAGAGCCTGGATAGCTCAGTCGGTAGAGCATCAGACTTTTAATCTGAGGGTCCAGGGTTCAAGTCCCTGTTCGGGCGAGTGTCTTTTAAGCAATGTGTCATTTTTGTGAAATGGAACATAGTGCAGAGTGAGAAAATCACAAACTGTTTAAGAATGTACACCTTCAACCAAGAGGCAAATTAAATGTATTTCATCAATAGACACTAAATGTCAAGCTTTTCAGTTCATACTTTTAGTGATAGAGAGATTTTCCTACTTTAGTAATTGCACAGTAGTTGTCACCATTTGAATTTATTTGTTTTTAGTATTACGAACTTTCTTTAAGTTTGCGACAGACTCCAGAAGTGCCTGGAGTCGGTAAAACATTAGAACTTTAATCTGAGGGTCCAGGGTTCAAGTCCCTGTTCAGGCGAGTGTCTTTTAAGCAATGTGTCGTTTTTGTGAAATTGAACATAGTGCAGAGTGGGAAAATCACAAACTGTTTAAGAATGTACACCTTCAACCAAGAGGCAAATTAAATGTATTTCATCAAGAGACACTAAATGTCAAGCTTTTCAGTTCATACTTTTAGTGATAGAGAGATTTTCCTACTTTAGTAATTGCACAGTAACTAGTAGTTGTCATCATTTGAAATGACTTGTTTTTTGTATTACGAAGTTTCTGTAGGTTTGCGACAGACTCCAGAATAGCCTGGAGTCGGTAAAACATCAGAACTTTAATCTGAGGGTCCAGGGTCAAAGTCCCTGTTCGGGTGAGTGTCTTTTAAGCAATGTGTAGTTTTTGTGAAATGGAACATAGTGCAGAGAGGGAAAATCACAAACTGTTTAAGAATCTACACCTTCATCCAAGAGGCAAATTAAATGTATTTCATCAATAGACACTAAATGTCAAGCTTTTCAGTTCATACTTTTAGTGATAGAGATTTTCCTACTTTAGTAATTGCACAGTAGTTGTCACCATTTGAATTTACTTGTTTTTAGTATTACGAACTTTCTATAGGTTTGCGACAGACTCCAGAAGTGCCTGGAGTCGGTAAAACATCAGAACTTTAATCTGAGGGTCCAGGGTTCAAGTCCCTGTTCAGGCGAGTGTCTTTTAAGCAATGTGTCGTTTTTGTGAAATTGAACATAGTGCAGAGTGGGAAAATCACAAACTGTTTAAGAATGTACACCTTCAACCAAGAGGCAAATTAAATGTATTTCATCAAGAGACACTAAATGTCAAGCTTTTCAGTTCATACTTTTAGTGATAGAGAGATTTTCCTACTTTAGTAATTGCACAGTAACTAGTAGTTGTCATCATTTGAAATGACTTGTTTTTTGTATTACGAAGTTTCTGTAGGTTTGCGACAGACTCCAGAATAGCCTGGAGTCGGTAAAACATCAGAACTTTAATCTGAGGGTCCAGGGTCCAAGTCCCTGTTCGGGTGAGTGTCTTTTAAGCAATGTGTAGTTTTTGTGAAATGGAACATAGTGCAGAGAGGGAAAATCACAAACTGTTTAAGAATCTACACCTTCAACCAAGAGGCAAATTAAATGTATTTCATCAAGTTACACTAAATGTCAAGCTTTTCAGTTCATACTTTTAGTGATAGAGAGATTTTCCAACTTTAGTAATTGCACAGTAACTAGTAGTTGTCATCATTTGAAATGACTTGTTTTTTGTATTACGAACTTTTTGCATTTTTGCGACCTATTACAGAAGAGTCTGGATAGCTCAGTTGGTAGAGCATCAGACTTTTAATCTGATGGTCCCTGTTCAGGCGAGTGTCTTTTAAGCAATGTGTCATTTTGTGAAATGGAACATAGTGCAGAGTGGGAAAATCACAAACTGTTTAAGAATGTACACCTTCAACCAAGAGGCAAATTAAATGTATTTCATCATTAGACACTAAATGTCAAGCTATTCAGATCATACTTTTAGTGATAGAGAGATTTTCCTACTTTAGTAATTGCACAGTAGTTGTCACCATTTGAATTTACTTGTTTTTAGTATAACAAAGTTTCTGTAGGTTTGCGACAGACTCCAGAAGAGCCTGGAGTCGGTAAAACATCAGAACTTTAATCTGAGGGTCCAGGGTCCAAGTCCCTGTTCGGGTGAGTGTCTTTTAAGCAATGTGTAGTTTTTGTGAAATGGAACATAGTGCAGAGAGGGAAAATCACAAACTGTTTAAGAATCTACACCTTCAACCAAGAGGCAAATTAAATGTATTTCATCAATAGACACTAAATGTCAAGCTATTCAGATCATACTTTTAGTGATAGAGAGATTTTCCTACTTTAGTAATTGCACAGTAGTTGTCACCATTTGAATTTACTTGGTTTTAGTTTTACGAACTTTCTATAGGTTTGCGACAGACTCCAGAAGAGCCTGGAGTCGGTAAAACATCAGAACTTTAATCTGAGGGTCCAGGTTTCAAGTCCCTGTTCGGGCGAGTGTCTTTTAAGCAATGTGTCATTTTTGTGAAATGGATCATAGTGCAGAGTGGGAAAATCACAAACTGTTTAAGAATGTACACCTTCAACCAAGAGACAAATTAAATGTATTTCATCAAGAGACACTAAATGTCAAGCTTTTCAGTTCATACTTTTAGTGATAGAGAGATTTTCCAACTTTAGTAATTGCACAGTAACTAGTAGTTGTCATCATTTGAAATAACTTGTTTTTTGTATTACGAACTTTCTGCATTTTTGCAACCTATCACAGAAATTCCTGGATAGCTCAGTCGGTAGAGCATCAGACTTTTAATCTGAGGGTCCTGGGTTCAAGTCCCTGTTCGGGCGAGTGTCTTTTAAGCAATGTGTCATTTTGTGAAATGGAACATAGTGCAGAGTGGGAAAATCACAAACTGTTTAAGAATGTACACCTTCAACCAAGAGGCAAATTAAATGTATTTCATCAAGAGACACTAAATGTCAAGCTTTTCAGTTCATACTTTTAGTGATAGAGAGATTTTCCAACTTTAGTAATTGCACAGTAACTAGTAGTTGTCATCATTTGAAATAACTTGTTTTTTGTATTACGAACTTTCTGCATTTTTGCAACCTATCACAGAAATGCCTGGATAGCTCAGTCGGTAGAGCATCAGACTTTTAATCTGAGGGTCCTGGGTTCAAGTCCCTGTTCGGGCGAGTGTCTTTTAAGCAATGTGTCATTTTGTGAAATGGAACATAGTGCAGAGTGGGAAAATCACAAACTGTTTAAGAATGTACACCTTCAACCAAGAGGCAAATTAAATGTATTTCATCAAGAGACACTAAATGTCAAGCTTTTCAGTTCATACTTTTAGTGATAGAGAGATTTTCCAACTTTAGTAATTGCACAGTAACTAGTAGTTGTCATCATTTGAAATGACTTGTTTTTTGTATTACGAACTTTCTGCATTTTTGCGACCTATTACAGAAGAGTCTGGATAGCTCAGTTGGTAGAGCATCAGACTTTTAATCTGATGGTCCAGGGTTCATGTCCCTGTTCAGGCAAGTGTCTTTTAAGCAATGTGTCATTTTGTGAAATGGAACATAGTGCAGAGTGGGAAAATCACAAACTGTTTAAGAATGTACACCTTCAACCAAGAGGCAAATTAAATGTATTTCATCATTAGACACTAAATGTCAAGCTATTCAGATCATACTTTTAGTGATAGAGAGATTTTCCTACTTTAGTAATTGCACAGTAGTTGTCACCATTTGAATTTACTTGTTTTTAGTATAACAAAGTTTCTGTAGGTTTGCGACAGACTCCAGAAGAGCCTGGAGTCGGTAAAACATCAGAACTTTAATCTGAGGGTCCAGGGTCCAAGTCCCTGTTCGGGTGAGTGTCTTTTAAGCAATGTGTAGTTTTTGTGAAATGGAACATAGTGCAGAGAGGGAAAATCACAAACTGTTTAAGAATCTACACCTTCAACCAAGAGGCAAATTAAATGTATTTCATCAATAGACACTAAATGTCAAGCTATTCAGATCATACTTTTAGTGATAGAGAGATTTTCCTACTTTAGTAATTGCACAGTAGTTGTCACCATTTGAATTTACTTGGTTTTAGTTTTACGAACTTTCTATAGGTTTGCGACAGACTCCAGAAGAGCCTGGAGTCGGTAAAACATCAGAACTTTAATCTGAGGGTCCAGGTTTCAAGTCCCTGTTCGGGCGAGTGTCTTTTAAGCAATGTGTCATTTTTGTGAAATGGATCATAGTGCAGAGTGGGAAAATCACAAACTGTTTAAGAATGTACACCTTCAACCAAGAGACAAATTAAATGTATTTCATCAAGAGACACTAAATGTCAAGCTTTTCAGTTCATACTTTTAGTGATAGAGAGATTTTCCAACTTTAGTAATTGCACAGTAACTAGTAGTTGTCATCATTTGAAATAACTTGTTTTTTGTATTACGAACTTTCAGCATTTTTGCAACCTATCACAGAAATGCCTGGATAGCTCAGTCGGTAGAGCATCAGACTTTTAATCTGAGGGTCCTGGGTTCAAGTCCCTGTTCGGGCGAGTGTCTTTTAAGCAATGTGTCATTTTGTGAAATGGAACATAGTGCAGAGTGGGAAAATCACAAACTGTTTAAGAATGTACACCTTCAACCAAGAGGCAAATTAAATGTATTTCATCAAGAGACACTAAATGTCAAGCTTTTCAGTTCATACTTTTAGTGATAGAGAGATTTTCCAACTTTAGTAATTGCACAGTAACTAGTAGTTGTCATCATTTGAAATGACTTGTTTTTTGTATTACGAACTTTCTGCATTTTTGCAACCTATTACAGAAGAGTCTGGATAGCTCAGTTGGTAGAGCATCAGACTTTTAATCTGATGGTCCAGGGTTCATGTCCCTGTTCAGGCGAGTGTCTTTTAAGCAATGTGTCATTTTGTGAAATGGAACATAGTGCAGAGTGGGAAAATCACAAACTGTTTAAGAATGTACACCTTCAACCAAGAGGCAAATTAAATGTATTTCATCATTAGACACTAAATGTCAAGCTATTCAGATCATACTTTTAGTGATAGAGAGATTTTCCTACTTTAGTAATTGCACAGTAGTTGTCACCATTTGAATTTACTTGTTTTTAGTATAACAAAGTTTCTGTAGGTTTGCGACAGACTCCAGAAGAGCCTGGAGTCGGTAAAACATCAGAACTTTAATCTGAGGGTCCAGGGTCCAAGTCCCTGTTCGGGTGAGTGTCTTTTAAGCAATGTGTAGTTTTTGTGAAATGGAACATAGTGCAGAGAGGGAAAATCACAAACTGTTTAAGAATCTACACCTTCAACCAAGAGGCAAATTAAATGTATTTCATCAATAGACACTAAATGTCAAGCTATTCAGATCATACTTTTAGTGATAGAGAGATTTTCCTACTTTAGTAATTGCACAGTAGTTGTCACCATTTGAATTTACTTGGTTTTAGTTTTACGAACTTTCTATAGGTTTGCGACAGACTCCAGAAGAGCCTGGAGTCTGTAAAACATCAGAACTTTAATCTGAGGGTCCAGGTTTCAAGTCCCTGTTCGGGCGAGTGTCTTTTAAGCAATGTGTCGTTTTTGTGAAATGGAACATAGTGCAGAGTGGGAAAATCACAAACTGTTTAAGAATGTACACCTTCAACCAAGAGGCAAATTAAATGTATTTCATCAAGAGACACTAAATGTCAAGCTTTTCAGTTCATACTTTTAGTGATAGAGAGATTTTCCTACTTTAGTAATTGCACAGTAGTTGTCACCATTTGAATTTACTTGTTTTTAGTATTACGAACTTTCTATAGGTTTGCGACAGACTCCAGAAGAGCCTGGAGTCGGTAAAACAACAGAACTTTAATCTGAGGGTCCAGGGTTCAAGTCTCTGTTCGGACGAGTGTCTTTTAAGCAATGTGTCGTTTTTGTGAAATGGAGCATAGTGCAGAGAGGGAAAATCACAAACTGTTTAAGAATCTACACCTTCAACCAAGAGGCAAATTAAATGTATTTCATCAATAGACACTAAATGTCAAGCTATTCAGATAATACTTTTAGTGATAGAGAGATTTTTCAACTTTAGTAATTGCACAGTAACTAGTAGTTGTCATCATTTGAAATGACTTGTTTTTTGTATTACGAACTTTCTGCATTTTTGTGACCTACCTCAGAAGAGCCTGGATAGCTCAGTCGGTAGAGCATCAGACTTTTAATCTGAGGGTCCAGGGTTCAAGTCCCTGTTCAGGCGAGTGTCTTTTAAGCAATGTGTCATTTTTGTGAAATGGAACATAGTGCAGAGTGAGAAAATCACAAACTGTTTAAGAATGTACACCTTCAACCAAGAGGCAAATTAAATGTATTTCATCAATAGACACTAAATGTCAAGCTTTTCAGTTCATACTTTTAGTGATAGAGAGATTTTCCTACTTTAGTAATTGCACAGTAGTTGTCACCATTGGAATTTACTTGTTTTTAGTATTACGAACTTTCTATAGATTTGCGACAGACTCCAGAAGTGCCTGGAGTCGGTAAAACATCAGAACTTTAATCTGAGGGTCCAGGGTTCAAGTCCCTGTTCAGGTGAGTGTCTTTTAAGCAATGTGTCGTTTTTGTGAAATTGAACATAGTGCAGAGTGGGAAAATCACAAACTGTTTAAGAATGTACACCTTCAACCAAGAGGCAAATTAAATGTATTTCATCAAGAGACACTAAATGTCAAGCTATTCAGTTCATACTTTTAGTGATAGAGAGATTTTCCAACTTTAGTAATTGCACAGTAATTAGTAGTTGTCATCATTTGAAATGACTTGTTTTTTGTATTACGAAGTTTCTGTAGGTTTGCGACAGACTCCAGAATAGCCTGGAGTCGGTAAAACATCAGAACTTTAATTTGAGGGTCCAGGGTCCAAGTCCCTGTTCGGGTGAGTGTCTTTTAAGCAATGTGTAGTTTTTGTGAAATGGAACATAGTGCAGAGAGGGAAAATCACAAACTGTTTAAGAATCTACACCTTCAACCAAGAGGCAAATTAAATGTATTTCATCAATAGACACTAAATGTCAAGCTATTCAGATCATACTTTTAGTGATAGAGAGATTTTCCTTCTTTAGTAATTGCACAGTAGTTGTCACCATTTGAATTTACTTGTTTTTAGTATTACGAACTTTCTGTAGGTTTGCGACTGACTCCAGAAGAGGCTGGAGTCGGTAAAACATCAGAACTTTAATCTGAGGGTCCAGGTTTCAAGTCCCTGTTCGGGCAAGTGTCTTTTAAGCAATGTGTCATTTTTGTGAAATGGATCATAGTGCAGAGTGGGAAAATCACAAACTGTTTAAGAATGTACACCTTCAACCAAGAGGCAAATTAAATGTATTTCATCAAGATACACTAAATGTCAAGCTTTTCAGTTCATACTTTTAGTGATAGAGAGATTTTCCAACTTTAGTAATTGCACAGTAACTAGTAGTTGTCATCATTTGAAATGACTTGTTTTTTGTATTACGAACTTTTTGCATTTTTGCGACCTATTACAGAAGAGTCTGGATAGCTCAGTCGGTAGAGCATCAGACTTTTAATCTGATGGTCCAGGGTTCAGGCGAGTGTCTTTTAAGCAATGTGTCATTTTGTGAAATGGAACATAGTGCAGAGTGGGAAAATCACAAACTGTTTAAGAATGTACACCTTCAACCAAGAGGCAAATTAAATGTATTTCATCATTAGACACTAAATGTCAAGCTATTCAGATCATACTTTTAGTGATAGAGAGATTTTCCTACTTTAGTAATTGCACAGTAGTTGTCACCATTTGAATTTACTTGTTTTTAGTATAACGAAGTTTCTGTAGGTTTGCGACAGACTCCAGAATAGCCTGGAGTCGGTAAAACATCAGAACTTTAATCTGAGGGTCCAGGGTCCAAGTCCCTGTTCGGGTGAGTGTCTTTTAAGCAATGTGTAGTTTTTGTGAAATGGAACATAGTGCAGAGAGGGAAAATCACAAACTGTTTAAGAATCTACACCTTCAACCAAGAGGCAAATTAAATGTATTTCATCAATAGACACTAAATGTCAAGCTATTCAGATAATACTTTTAGTGATAGAGAGATTTTTCAACTTTAGTAATTGCACAGTAACTAGTAGTTGTCATCATTTGAAATGACTTGTTTTTTGTATTACGAACTTTCTGCATTTTTGTGACCTATCTCAGAAGAGCCTGGATAGCTCAGTCGGTAGAGCATCAGACTTTTAATCTGAGGGTCCAGGGTTCAAGTCCCTGTTCGGGCGAGTGTCTTTTAAGCAATGTGTCATTTTTGTGAAATGGAACATAGTGCAGAGTGAGAAAATCACAAACTGTTTAAGAATGTACACCTTCAACCAAGAGGCAAATTAAATGTATTTCATCAATAGACACTAAATGTCAAGCTTTTCAGTTCATACTTTTAGTGATAGAGAGATTTTCCTACTTTAGTAATTGCACAGTAGTTGTCACCATTTGAATTTATTTGTTTTTAGTATTACGAACTTTCTTTAAGTTTGCGACAGACTCCAGAAGTGCCTGGAGTCGGTAAAACATTAGAACTTTAATCTGAGGGTCCAGGGTTCAAGTCCCTGTTCAGGCGAGTGTCTTTTAAGCAATGTGTCGTTTTTGTGAAATTGAACATAGTGCAGAGTGGGAAAATCACAAACTGTTTAAGAATGTACACCTTCAACCAAGAGGCAAATTAAATGTATTTCATCAAGAGACACTAAATGTCAAGCTTTTCAGTTCATACTTTTAGTGATAGAGAGATTTTCCTACTTTAGTAATTGCACAGTAACTAGTAGTTGTCATCATTTGAAATGACTTGTTTTTTGTATTACGAAGTTTCTGTAGGTTTGCGACAGACTCCAGAATAGCCTGGAGTCGGTAAAACATCAGAACTTTAATCTGAGGGTCCAGGGTCAAAGTCCCTGTTCGGGTGAGTGTCTTTTAAGCAATGTGTAGTTTTTGTGAAATGGAACATAGTGCAGAGAGGGAAAATCACAAACTGTTTAAGAATCTACACCTTCAACCAAGAGGCAAATTAAATGTATTTCATCAATAGACACTAAATGTCAAGCTTTTCAGTTCATACTTTTAGTGATAGAGATTTTCCTACTTTAGTAATTGCACAGTAGTTGTCACCATTTGAATTTACTTGTTTTTAGTATTACGAACTTTCTATAGGTTTGCGACAGACTCCAGAAGTGCCTGGAGTCGGTAAAACATCAGAACTTTAATCTGAGGGTCCAGGGTTCAAGTCCCTGTTCAGGCGAGTGTCTTTTAAGCAATGTGTCGTTTTTGTGAAATTGAACATAGTGCAGAGTGGGAAAATCACAAACTGTTTAAGAATGTACACCTTCAACCAAGAGGCAAATTAAATGTATTTCATCAAGAGACACTAAATGTCAAGCTTTTCAGTTCATACTTTTAGTGATAGAGAGATTTTCCTACTTTAGTAATTGCACAGTAACTAGTAGTTGTCATCATTTGAAATGACTTGTTTTTTGTATTACGAAGTTTCTGTAGGTTTGCGACAGACTCCAGAATAGCCTGGAGTCGGTAAAACATCAGAACTTTAATCTGAGGGTCCAGGGTCCAAGTCCCTGTTCGGGTGAGTGTCTTTTAAGCAATGTGTAGTTTTTGTGAAATGGAACATAGTGCAGAGAGGGAAAATCACAAACTGTTTAAGAATCTACACCTTCAACCAAGAGGCAAATTAAATGTATTTCATCAAGTTACACTAAATGTCAAGCTTTTCAGTTCATACTTTTAGTGATAGAGAGATTTTCCAACTTTAGTAATTGCACAGTAACTAGTAGTTGTCATCATTTGAAATGACTTGTTTTTTGTATTACGAACTTTTTGCATTTTTGCGACCTATTACAGAAGAGTCTGGATAGCTCAGTTGGTAGAGCATCAGACTTTTAATCTGATGGTCCCTGTTCAGGCGAGTGTCTTTTAAGCAATGTGTCATTTTGTGAAATGGAACATAGTGCAGAGTGGGAAAATCACAAACTGTTTAAGAATGTACACCTTCAACCAAGAGGCAAATTAAATGTATTTCATCATTACACACTAAATGTCAAGCTATTCAGATCATACTTTTAGTGATAGAGAGATTTTCCTACTTTAGTAATTGCACAGTAGTTGTCACCATTTGAATTTACTTGTTTTTAGTATAACAAAGTTTCTGTAGGTTTGCGACAGACTCCAGAAGAGCCTGGAGTCGGTAAAACATCAGAACTTTAATCTGAGGGTCCAGGGTCCAAGTCCCTGTTCGGGTGAGTGTCTTTTAAGCAATGTGTAGTTTTTGTGAAATGGAACATAGTGCAGAGAGGGAAAATCACAAACTGTTTAAGAATCTACACCTTCAACCAAGAGGCAAATTAAATGTATTTCATCAATAGACACTAAATGTCAAGCTATTCAGATCATACTTTTAGTGATAGAGAGATTTTCCTACTTTAGTAATTGCACAGTAGTTGTCACCATTTGAATTTACTTGGTTTTAGTTTTACGAACTTTCTATAGGTTTGCGACAGACTCCAGAAGAGCCTGGAGTCGGTAAAACATCAGAACTTTAATCTGAGGGTCCAGGTTTCAAGTCCCTGTTCGGGCGAGTGTCTTTTAAGCAATGTGTCATTTTGTGAAATGGAACATAGTGCAGAGTGGGAAAATCACAAACTGTTTAAGAATGTACACCTTCAACCAAGAGGCAAATTAAATGTATTTCATCAAGAGACACTAAATGTCAAGCTTTTCAGTTCATACTTTTAGTGATAGAGAGATTTTCCAACTTTAGTAATTGCACAGTAACTAGTAGTTGTCATCATTTGAATTAACTTGTTTTTTGTATTACGAACTTTCAGCATTTTTGCAACCTGTCACAGAAATGCCTGGATAGCTCAGTCGGTAGAGCATCAGACTTTTAATCTGAGGGTCCTGGGTTCAAGTCCCTGTTCGGGCGAGTGTCTTTTAAGCAATGTGTCATTTTGTGAAATGGAACATAGTGCAGAGTGGGAAAATCACAAACTGTTTAAGAATGTACACCTTCAACCAAGAGGCAAATTAAATGTATTTCATCAAGAGACACTAAATGTCAAGCTTTTCAGTTCATACTTTTAGTGATAGAGAGATTTTCCAACTTTAGTAATTGCACAGTAACTAGTAGTTGTCATCATTTGAAATGACTTGTTTTTTGTATTACGAACTTTCTGCATTTTTGCGACCTAATACAGAAGAGTCTGGATAGCTCAGTCGGTAGAGCATCAGACTTTTAATCTGATGGTCCAGGGTTCATGTCCCTGTTCAGGCGAGTGTCTTTTAAGCAATGTGTCATTTTGAGAAATGGAACATAGTGCAGAGTGGGAAAATCACAAACTGTTTAAGAATGTACACCTTCAACCAAGAGGCAAATTAAATGTATTTCATCAATAGACACTAAATGTCAAGCTATTCAGATCATACTTTTAGTGATAGAGAGATTTTCCTACTTTAGTAATTGCACAGTAGTTGTCACCATTTGAATTTACTTGTTTTTAGTATTAGGAACTTTCTATAGGTTTGCGACAGACTCCAGAAGTGCCTCGAGTGGGTAAAACATTAGAACTTTAATCTGAGGGTCCAGGGTTCAAGTCCCTGTTCAGGCGAGTGTCTTTTAAGCAATGTGTCGTTTTTGTGAAATTGAACATAGTGCAGAGTGGGAAAATCACAAACTGTTTAAGAATGTACACCTTCAACCAAGAGGCAAATTAAATGTATTTCATCAAGAGACACAAAATGTCAAGCTTTTCAGTTCATACTTTTAGTGATAGAGAGATTTTCCTACTTTAGTAATTGCACAGTAACTAGTAGTTGTCATCATTTGAAATGACTTGTTTTTTGTATTACGAAGTTTCTGTAGGTTTGCGACAGACTCCAGAATAGCCTGGAGTCGGTAAAACATCAGAACTTTAATCTGAGGGTCCAGGGTCCAAGTCCCTGTTCGGGTGAGTGTCTTTTAAGCAATGTGTAGTTTTTGTGAAATGGAACATAGTGCAGAGAGGGAAAATCACAAACTGTTTAAGAATCTACACCTTCAACCAAGAGGCAAATTAAATGTATTTCATCAAGATACACTAAATGTCAAGCTTTTCAGTTCATACTTTTAGTGATAGAGAGATTTTCCAACTTTAGTAATTGCACAGTAACTAGTAGTTGTCATCATTTGAAATGACTTGTTTTTTGTATTACAAACTTTCTGCATTTTTGCGACCTATTATAGAAGAGTCTGGATAGCTCAGTTGGTAGAGCATCAGACTTTTAATCTGATGGTCCAGGGTTCATGTCCCTGTTCAGGCGAGTGTCTTTTAAGCAATGTGTCATTTTGTGAAATGGAACATAGTGCAGAGTGGGAAAATCACAAACTGTTTAAGAATGTACACCTTCAACCAAGAGGCAAATTAAATGTATTTCATCATTAGACACTAAATGTCAAGCTATTCAGATCATACTTTTAGTGATAGAGAGATTTTCCTACTTTAGTAATTGCACAGTAGTTGTCACCATTTGAATTTACTTGTTTTTAGTATAACAAAGATTCTGTAGGTTTGCGACAGACTCCAGAATAGCCTGGAGTCGGTAAAACATCAGAACTTTAATCTGAGGGTCCAGGGTCCAAGTCCCTGTTCGGGTGAGTGTCTTTTAAGCAATGTGTAGTTTTTGTGAAATGGAACATAGTGCAGAGAGGGAAAATCACAAACTGTTTAAGAATCTACACCTTCAACCAAGAGGCAAATTAAATGTATTTCATCAATAGACACTAAATGTCAAGCTATTCAGATCATACTTTTAGTGATAGAGAGATTTTCCTACTTTAGTAATTGCACAGTAGTTGTCACCATTTGAATTTACTTGGTTTTAGTTTGACGAACTTTCTATAGGTTTGCGACAGACTCCAGAAGAGCCTGGAGTCGGTAAAACATCAGAACTTTAATCTGAGGGTCCAGGTTTCAAGTCCCTGTTCGGGCGAGTGTCTTTTAAGCAATGTGTCATTTTTGTGAAATGGATCATAGTGCAGAGTGGGAAAATCACAAACTGTTTAAGAATGTACACCTTCAACCAAGAGACAAATTAAATGTATTTCATCAAGAGACACTAAATGTCAAGCTTTTCAGTTCATACTTTTAGTGATAGAGAGATTTTCCAACTTTAGTAATTGCACAGTAACTAGTAGTTGTCATCATTTGAAATAACTTGTTTTTTGTATTACAAACTTTCTGCATTTTTGCAACCTATCACAGAAATTCCTGGATAGCTCAGTCGGTAGAGCATCAGACTTTTAATCTGAGGGTCCTGGGTTCAAGTCCCTGTTCGGGCGAGTGTCTTTTAAGCAATGTGTCATTTTGTGAAATGGAACATAGTGCAGAGTGGGAAAATCACAAACTGTTTAAGAATGTACACCTTCAACCAAGAGGCAAATTAAATGTATTTCATCAAGAGACACTAAATGTCAAGCTTTTCAGTTCATACTTTTAGTGATAGAGAGATTTTCCAACTTTAGTAATTGCACAGTAACTAGCAGTTGTCATCATTTGAAATGACTTGTTTTTTGTATTACGAACTTTCTGCATTTTTGCGACCTATTACAGAAGAGTCTGGATAGCTCAGTCGGTAGAGCATCAGACTTTTAATCTGATGGTCCAGGGTTCATGTCCCTGTTCAGGCGAGTGTCTTTTAAGCAATGTGTCATTTTGAGAAATGGAACATAGTGCAGAGTGGGAAAATCACAAACTGTTTAAGAATGTACAACTTCAACCAAGAGGCAAATTAAATGTATTTCATCAATAGACACTAAATGTCAAGCTATTCAGATCATACTTTTAGTGATAGAGAGATTTTCCTACTTTAGTAATTGCACAGTAGTTGTCACCATTTGAATTTACTTGTTTTTAGTATTACGAACTTTCTGTAGGTTTACGACTGACTCCAGAAGAGCCTGGAGTCGGTAAAACATCAGAACTTTAATCTGAGGGTCCAGGTTTCAAGTCCCTGTTCGGGCGAGTGTCTTTGAAGCAATGTGTCATTTTTGTGAAATGGATCATAGTGCAGAGTGGGAAAATCACAAACTGTTTAAGAATGTACACCTTCAACCAAGAGACAAATTAAATGTATTTCATCAAGAGACACTAAATGTCAAGCTTTTCAGTTCATACTTTTAGTGATAGAGAGATTTTCCTACTTTAGTAATTGCACAGTAGTTGTCACCATTTGAATTTACTTGTTTTTAGTATTACGAACTTTCTATAGGTTTGCGACAGACTCCAGAAGTGCCTGGAGTCGGTAAAACATCAGAACTTTAATCTGAGGGTCCAGGGTTCAAGTCCCTGTTCAGGCGAGTGTCTTTTAAGCAATGTGTCGTTTTTGTGAAATTGAACATAGTGCAGAGAGGGAAAATCACAAACTGTTTAAGAATCTACACCTTCAACCAAGAGGCAAATTAAATGTATTTCATCAATAGACACTAAATGTCAAGCTATTCAGATCATACTTTTAGTGATAGAGAGATTTTCCTTCTTTAGTAATTGCACAGTAGTTGTCACCATTTGAATTTACTTGTTTTTAGTATTACGAACTTTCTGTAGGTTTGCGACTGACTCCAGAAGAGGCTGGAGTCGGTAAAACATCAGAACTTTAATCTGAGGGTCCAGGTTTCAAGTCCCTGTTCGGGCAAGTGTCTTTTAAGCAATGTGTCATTTTTGTGAAATGGATCATAGTGCAGAGTGGGAAAATCACAAACTGTTTAAGAATGTACACCTTCAACCAAGAGGCAAATTAAATGTATTTCATCATTAGACACTAAATGTCAAGCTATTCAGATCATACTTTTAGTGATAGAGAGATTTTCCTACTTTAGTAATTGCACAGTAGTTGTCACCATTTGAATTTACTTGTTTTTAGTATAACGAAGTTTCTGTAGGTTTGCGACAGACTCCAGAATAGCCTGGAGTCGGTAAAACATCAGAACTTTAATCTGAGGGTCCAGGGTCCAAGTCCCTGTTCGGGTGAGTGTCTTTTAAGCAATGTGTAGTTTTTGTGAAATGGAACATAGTGCAGAGAGGGAAAATCACAAACTGTTTAAGAATCTACACCTTCAACCAAGAGGCAAATTAAATGTATTTCATCAATAGACACTAAATGTCAAGCTATTCAGATCATACTTTTAGTGATAGAGAGATTTTCCTACTTTAGTAATTGCACAGTAGTTGTCACCATTTGAATTTACTTGGTTTTAGTTTTACGAACTTTCTATAGGTTTGCGACAGACTCCAGAAGAGCCTGGAGTCGGTAAAACATCAGAACTTTAATCTGAGGGTCCAGGTTTCAAGTCCCTGTTCGGGCGAGTGTCTTTTAAGCAATGTGTCATTTTTGTGAAATGGATCATAGTGCAGAGTGGGAAAATCACAAACTGTTTAAGAATGTACACCTTCAACCAAGAGACAAATTAAATGTATTTCATCAAGAGACACTAAATGTCAAGCTTTTCAGTTCATACTTTTAGTGATAGAGAGATTTTCCAACTTTAGTAATTGCACAGTAACTAGTAGTTGTCATCATTTGAAATAACTTGTTTTTTGTATTACGAACTTTCTGCATTTTTGCAACCTATCACAGAAGTGCCTGGATAGCTCAGTCGGTAGAGCATCAGACTTTTAATCTGAGGGTCCAGGGTTCAAGTCCCTGTTCGGGTGAGTGTCTTTTAAGCAATGTGTCATTTTGTGAAATGGAACATAGTGCAGAGTGGGAAAATCACAAACTGTTTAAGAATCTACACCTTCAACCAAGAGGCAAATTAAATGTATTTCATCAATAGACACTAAATGTCAAGCTTTTCAGATCATACTTTTAGTGATAGAGAGATTTTCCTACTTTAGTAATTGCACAGTAGTTGTCACCATTTTAATTGACTTGTTTTTAGTATTACGAACTTTCTGTAGGTTTGCGACAGACTACAGAAAAGCCTGGAGTCGGTAAAACATCAGAACTTTAATCTGAGGGACCAGGGTTCAAGTCCCTGTTCAGGCGAGTGTCTTTTAAGCAATGTGTCGTTTTTGTGAAATGGAACATAGTGCAGAGTGGGAAAATCACAAACTGTTTAAGAATGTACACCTTCAACCAAGAGGCAAATTAAATGTATTTCATCAAGAGACACTAAATGTCAAGCTTTTCAGTTCATACTTTTAGTGATAGAGAGATTTTCCAACTTTAGTAATTGCACAGTAACTAGTAGTTGTCATCATTTGAAATGACTTGTTTTTTGTATTACGAACTTTCTGCATTTTTGCGACCTATTACAAAAGAGTCTGGATAGCTCAGTCGGTAGAGCATCAGACTTTTAATCTGATGGTCCAGGGTTCATGTCCCTGTTCAGGCGAGTGTCTTTTAAGCAATGTGTCATTTTGAGAAATGGAACATAGTGCAGAGTGGGAAAATCACAAACTGTTTAAGAATGTACACCTTCAACCAAGAGGCAAATTAAATGTATTTCATCAATAGACACTAAATGTCAAGCTATTCAGATCATACTTTTAGTGATAGAGAGATTTTCCTACTTTAGTAATTGCACAGTAGTTGTCACCATTTGAATTTACTTGTTTTTAGTATTACGAACTTTCTGTAGGTTTACGACTGACTCCAGAAAAGCCTGGAGTCGGTAAAACATCAGAACTTTAATCTGAGGGTCCAGGTTTCAAGTCCCTGTTCGGGCGAGTGTCTTTTAAGCAATGTGTCATTTTTGTGAAATGGATCTTAGTGCAGAGTGGGAAAATCACAAACTGTTTAAGAATGTACACCTTCAACCAAGAGACAAATTAAATGTATTTCATCAAGAGACACTAAATGTCAAGCTTTTCAGTTCATACTTTTAGTGATAGAGAGATTTTCCAACTTTAGTAATTGCACAGTAACTAGTAGTTGTCATCATTTGAAATGACTTGTTTTTTGTATTACGAACTTTCTGCATTTTTGCGACCTATCACAGAAGTGCCTGGATAGCTCAGTCGGTAGAGCATCAGACTTTTAATCTGAGGGTCCTGGGGTCAAGTCCGTGTTCGGGCGAGTGTCTTTTAAGCAATGTGTCATTTTGTGAAAAGGAACATAGTGCAGAGTGGGAAAATCACAAACTGTTTAAGAATCTAAACCTTCAACCAAGAGGCAAATTAAATGTATTTCATCAATAGACACTAAATGTCAAGCTTTTCAGATCATACTTTTAGTGATAGAGAGATTTTCCTACTTTAGTAATTGCACAGTAGTTGTCACCATTTGAATTGACTTGTTTTTAGTATAACGAACTTTCTGTAGGTTTGCGACAGACTCCAGAAAAGCCTGGAGTCAGTAAAACACCAGAACTTTAATCTGAGGGTCCAGGGTTCAAGTCCCTGTTCAGGCGAGTGTCTTTTAAGCAATGTGTCGTTTTTGTGAAATGGAACATAGTGCAGAGTGGGAAAATCACAAACTGTTGAAGAATCTACACCTTCAACCAAGAGGCAAATTAAATGTATTTCATCAATAGACACTAAATGTCAAGCTATTCAGATCATACTTTTAGTGATAGAGAGATTTTCCTACTTTAGTAATTGCACAGTAGTTGTCACCATTTGAATTTACTTGTTTTTAGTATTACGAACTTTCTGCAGGTTTGCGACTGACTCCAGAAGAGCCTGGAGTCGGTAAAACATCAGAACTTTAATCTGAGAGTCCAGGGTTCAAGTCCCTGTTTGGGCGAGTGTCTTTTAAGCAATGTGTCATTTTGTAAAATGGAACATAGTGCAGAGTGGGAAAATCACAAACTGTTTAAGAATGTACACCTTCAACCAAGAGGCAAATTAAATGTATTTCATCAATAGACACTAAATGTCAAGCTTTTCAGATCATACCTTTAGTGATAGAGAGATTTTCCTACTTTAGTAATTGCACAGTAGTTGTCACCATTTGAATTTACTTGTTTTTAGTATTACGAACTTTCTATAGGTTTGCGACAGACTACAGAAGAGCCTGGAGTCGGTAAAACATCAGAACTTTAATCTGAGGGTCCAGGTTTCAAGTCCCTGTTCGGGCGAGTGTCTTTTAAGCAATGTGTCATTTTTGTGAAATGGATCATAGTGCAGAGTGGGAAAATCACAAACTGTTTAAGAATGTACACCTTCAACCAAGAGGCAAATTAAATGTATTTCATCAATAGACACTAAATGTCAAGCTATTCAGATCATGCTTTTAGTGATAGAGAGATTTTCCAACTTTAGTAAGTGCACAGTAGTTGTCACCATTTGAATGTACTTGTTTTTAGTATTACGAACTTTCTATAGGTTTGCGACAGACTACAGAAGAGCCTGGAGTCGGTAAAACATCAGAACTTTAATCTGAGGGTCCAGGGTTCAAGTTCCTGTTCGGGCGAGTGTCTTTTAAGCAATGTGTCGTTTTTGTGAAATGGAACATAGTGCAGAGTGGGAAAATCACAAACTGTTTAATAATGTACACCTTCAACAAAGAGGCAAATTAAATGTATTTCATCAAGAGACACTAAATGTCAAGCTTTTCAGTTCATACTTTTAGTGATAGAGAGATTTTCCTACTTTAGTAATTGCACAGTAACTAGTAGTTGTCATCATTTGAAATGACTTGTTTTTTGTATTACGAACTTTCTGCATTTTTGCGACCTTTCACAGAAGAGCCTGGATAGCTCAGTTGGTAGAGCATCATACTTTTAATCTGAGGGACCAGGGTTCAAGTCCCTGTTCAGGCGAGTGTCTTTTAAGCAATGTGTCGTTTTTGTGAAATGGAACATAGTGCAGAGTGGGAAAATCACAAACTGTTTAAGAATGTACACCTTCAACCAAGAGGCAAATTAAATGTATTTCATCAAGAGACACTAAATGTCAAGCTTTTCAGTTCATACTTTTAGTGATAGAGAGATTTTCCAACTTTAGTAATTGCACAGTAACTAGTAGTTGTCATCATTTGAAATGACTTGTTTTTTGTATTACGAACTTTCTGCATTTTTGCGACCTATTACAAAAGAGTCTGGATAGCTCAGTCGTTAGAGCATCAGACTTTTAATCTGATGGTCCAGGGTTCATGTCCCTGTTCAGGCGAGTGTCTTTTAAGCAATGTGTCATTTTGAGAAATGGAACATAGTGCAGAGTGGGAAAATCACAAACTGTTTAAGAATGTACACCTTCAACCAAGAGGCAAATTAAATGTATTTCATCAATAGACACTAAATGTCAAGCTATTCAGATCATACTTTTAGTGATAGAGAGATTTTCCTACTTTAGTAATTGCACAGTAGTTGTCACCATTTGAATTTACTTGTTTATAGTATTACGAACTTTCTGTAGGTTTACGACTGACTCCAGAAAAGCCTGGAGTCGGTAAAACATCAGAACTTTAATCTGAGGGTCCAGGTTTCAAGTCCCTGTTCGGGCGAGTGTCTTTTAAGCAATGTGTCATTTTTGTGAAATGGATCTTAGTGCAGAGTGGGAAAATCACAAACTGTTTAAGAATGTACACCTTCAACCAAGAGACAAATTAAATGTATTTCATCAAGAGACACTAAATGTCAAGCTTTTCAGTTCATACTTTTAGTGATAGAGAGATTTTCCAACTTTAGTAATTGCACAGTAACTAGTAGTTGTCATCATTTGAAATGACTTGTTTTTTGTATTACGAACTTTCTGCATTTTTGCGACCTATCACAGAAGTGCCTGGATAGCTCAGTCGGTAGAGCATCAGACTTTTAATCTGAGGGTCCTGGGGTCAAGTCCGTGTTCGGGCGAGTGTCTTTTAAGCAATGTGTCATTTTGTGAAGAGGAACATAGTGCAGAGTGGGAAAATCACAAACTGTTTAAGAATCTAAACCTTCAACCAAGAGGCAAATTAAATGTATTTCATCAATAGACACTAAATGTCAAGCTTTTCAGATCATACTTTTAGTGATAGAGAGATTTTCCTACTTTAGTAATTGCACAGTAGTTGTCACCATTTGAATTGACTTGTTTTTAGTATAACGAACTTTCTGTAGGTTTGCGACAGACTCCAGAAAAGCCTGGAGTCAGTAAAACACCAGAACTTTAATCTGAGGGTCCAGGGTTCAAGTCCCTGTTCAGGCGAGTGTCTTTTAAGCAATGTGTCGTTTTTGTGAAATGGAACATAGTGCAGAGTGGGAAAATCACAAACTGTTGAAGAATCTACACCTTCAACCAAGAGGCAAATTAAATGTATTTCATCAATAGACACTAAATGTCAAGCTATTCAGATCATACTTTTAGTGATAGAGAGATTTTCCTACTTTAGTAATTGCACAGTAGTTGTCACCATTTGAATTTACTTGTTTTTAGTATTACGAACTTTCTGTAGGTTTGCGACTGACTCCAGAAGAGCCTGGAGTCGGTAAAACATCAGAACTTTAATCTGAGGGTCCAGGGTTCAAGTCCCTGTTTGGGCGAGTGTCTTTTAAGCAATGTGTCATTTTGTAAAATGGAACATAGTGCAGAGTGGGAAAATCACAAACTGTTTAAGAATGTACACCTTCAACCAAGAGGCAAATTAAATGTATTTCATCAATAGACACTAAATGTCAAGCTTTTCAGATCATACCTTTAGTGATAGAGAGATTTTCCTACTTTAGTAATTGCACAGTAGTTGTCACCATTTGAATTTACTTGTTTTTAGTATTACGAACTTTCTATAGGTTTGCGACAGACTACAGAAGAGCCTGGAGTCGGTAAAACATCAGAACTTTAATCTGAGGGTCCAGGTTTCAAGTCCCTGTTCGGGCGAGTGTCTTTTAAGCAATGTGTCATTTTTGTGAAATGGATCATAGTGCAGAGTGGGAAAATCACAAACTGTTTAAGAATGTACACCTTCAACCAAGAGGCAAATTAAATGTATTTCATCAATAGACACTAAATGTCAAGCTATTCAGATCATACTTTTAGTGATAGAGAGATTTTCCAACTTTAGTAAGTGCACAGTAGTTGTCACCATTTGAATGTACTTGTTTTTAGTATTACGAACTTTCTATAGGTTTGCGACAGACTACAGAAGAGCCTGGAGTCGGTAAAACATCAGAACTTTAATCTGAGGGTCCAGGGTTCAAGTTCCTGTTCGGGCGAGTGTCTTTTAAGCAATGTGTCGTTTTTGTGAAATGGAACATAGTGCAGAGTGGGAAAATCACAAACTGTTTAATAATGTACACCTTCAACAAAGAGGCAAATTAAATGTATTTCATCAAGAGACACTAAATGTCAAGCTTTTCAGTTCATACTTTTAGTGATAGAGAGATTTTCCTACTTTAGTAATTGCACAGTAACTAGTAGTTGTCATCATTTGAAATGACTTGTTTTTTGTATTACGAACTTTCTGCATTTTTGCGACCTTTCACAGAAGAGCCTGGATAGCTCAGTTGGTAGAGCGTCATACTTTTAATCTGAGGGTCCAGGGTTCAAGTCCCTGTTTGGGCGAGTGTCTTTTAAGCAATGTGTCATTTTGTGAAATGGAACATAGTGCAGAGTGGGAAAATCTCAAACTGTTTAAGAATCTACACCTTCAACCAAGAGGCAAATTAAATGTATTTCATCAATAGACACTAAATGTCAAGCTATTCAGATCATACTTTTAGTGATAGAGAGATTTTCCTACTTTAGTAATTGCACAGTAGTTGTCACCATTTGAATTTACTTGTTTTTAGTATTACGAACTTTCTATAGGTTTGCGACAGACTCCAGAAGAGCCTGGAGTCGGTAAAACAACAGAACTTTAATCTGAGGGTCCAGGGTTCAAGTCTCTGTTCGGACGAGTGTCTTTTAAGCAATGTGTCGTTTTTGTGAAATGGAACATAGTGCAGAGAGGGAAAATCACAAACTGTTTAAGAATCTACACCTTCAACCAAGAGGCAAATTAAATGTATTTCATCAATAGACACTAAATGTCAAGCTATTCAGATCATACTTTTAGTGATAGAGAGATTTTTCAACTTTAGTAATTGCACAGTAGTTGTCACCATTTGAATTTACTTGGTTTTAGTTTTACGAACTTTCTATAGGTTTGCGACAGACTCCAGAAGAGCCTGGAGTCGGTAAAACATCAGAACTTTAATATGAGGGTCCAGGTTTCAAGTCCCTGTTCAGGCGAGTGTCTTTTAAGCAATGTGTCATTTTTGTGAAATGGAACATAGTGCAGAGTGAGAAAATCACAAACTGTTTAAGAATGTACACCTTCAACCAAGAGGCAAATTAAATGTATTTCATCAATAGACACTAAATGTCAAGCTTTTCAGTTCATACTTTTAGTGATAGAGAGATTTTCCTACTTTAGTAATTGCACAGTAGTTGTCACCATTTGAATTTACTTGTTTTTAGTATTACGAACTTTCTATAGGTTTGCGACAGACTCCAGAAGTGCCTGGAGTCGGTAAAACATCAGAACTTTAATCTGAGGGTCCAGGCTTCAAGTCCCTGTTCAGGCGAGTGTCTTTTAAGCAATGTGTCGTTTTTGTGAAATTGAACATAGTGCAGAGTGGGAAAATCACAAACTGTTTAAGAATGTACACCTTCAACCAAGAGGCAAATTAAATGTATTTCATCAAGAGACACTAAATGTCAAGCTTTTCAGTTCATACTTTTAGTGATAGAGAGATTTTCCTACTTTAGTAATTGCACAGTAACTAGTAGTTGTCATCATTTGAAATGACTTGTTTTTTGTATTACGAAGTTTCTGTAGGTTTGCGACAGACTCCAGAATAGCCTGGAGTCGGTAAAACATCAGAACTTTAATCTGAGGGTCCAGGGTCCAAGTCCCTGTTCGGGTGAGTGTCTTTTAAGCAATGTGTAGTTTTTGTGAAATGGAACATAGTGCAGAGAGGGAAAATCACAAACTGTTTAAGAATCTACACCTTCAACCAAGAGGCAAATTAAATGTATTTCATCAATAGACACTAAATGTCAAGCTATTCAGATCATACTTTTAGTGATAGAGAGATTTTCCTTCTTTAGTAATTGCACAGTAGTTGTCACCATTTGAATTTACTTGTTTTTAGTATTACGAACTTTCTGTAGGTTTGCGACTGACTCCAGAAGAGGCTGGAGTCGGTAAAACATCAGAACTTTAATCTGAGGGTCCAGGTTTCAAGTCCCTGTTCGGGCAAGTGTCTTTTAAGCAATGTGTCATTTTTGTGAAATGGATCATAGTGCAGAGTGGGAAAATCACAAACTGTTTAAGAATGTACACCTTCAACCAAGAGGCAAATTAAATGTATTTCATCAAGATACACTAAATGTCAAGCTTTTCAGTTCATACTTTTAGTGATAGAGAGATTTTCCAACTTTAGTAATTGCACAGTAACTAGTAGTTGTCATCATTTGAAATGACTTGTTTTTTGTATTACAAACTTTCTGCATTTTTGCGACCTATTACAGAAGAGTCTGGATAGCTCAGTCGGTAGAGCATCAGACTTTAAATCTGATGGTCCAGGGTTCATGTCCCTGTTCAGGCGAGTGTCTTTTAAGCAATGTGTCATTTTGTGAAATGGAACATAGTGCAGAGTGTGAAAATCACAAACTGTTTAAGAATGTACACCTTCAACCAAGAGGCAAATTAAATGTATTTCATCAATAGACACTAAATGTCAAGCTATTCAGATCATACTTTTAGTGATAGAGAGATTTTCCTACTTTAGTAATTGCACAGTAGTTGTCACCATTTGAATTTACTTGTTTTTAGTATAACGAAGTTTCTGTAGGTTTGCGACAGACTCCAGAATAGCCTGGAGTCGGTAAAACATCAGAACTTTAATCTGAGGGTCCAGGGTTCAAGTCCCTGTTCGGGTGAGTGTCTTTTAAGCAATGTGTAGTTTTTGTGAAATGGAACATAGTGCAGAGAGGGAAAATCACAAACTGTTTAAGAATCTACACCTTCAACCAAGAGGCAAATTAAATGTATTTCATCAATAGACACTAAATGTCAAGCTATTCAGATCATACTTTTAGTGATAGAGAGATTTTCCTACTTTAGTAATTGCACAGTAGTTGTCACCATTTGAATTTACTTGGTTTTAGTTTTACGAACTTTCTATAGGTTTGTGACAGACTCCAGAAGAGCCTGGAGTCGGTAAAACATCAGAACTTTAATCTGAGGGTCCAGGTTTCAAGTCCCTGTTCGGGCGAGTGTCTTTTAAGCAATGTGTCATTTTTGTGAAATGGATCATAGTGCAGAGTGGGAAAATCACAAACTGTTTAAGAATGTACACCTTCAACCAAGAGACAAATTAAATGTATTTCATCAAGAGACACTAAATGTCAAGCTTTTCAGTTCATACTTTTAGTGATAGAGAGATTTTCCAACTTTAGTAATTGCACAGTAACTAGTAGTTGTCATCATTTGAAATAACTTGTTTTTTGTATTACGAACTTTCTGCATTTTTGCAACCTATCACAGAAGTGCCTGGATAGCTCAGTCGGTAGAGCATCAGACTTTTAATCTGAGGGTCCTGGGTTCAAGTCCCTGTTCGGGCGAGTGTCTTTTAAGCTATGTGTCATTTTGTGAAATGGAACATAGTGCAGAGTGGGAAAATCACAAACTGTTTAAGAATCTACACCTTCAACCAAGAGGCAAATTAAATGTATTTCATCAATAGACACTAAATGTCAAGCTTTTCAGATCATACTTTTAGTGATAGAGAGATTTTCCTACTTTAGTAATTGCACAGTAGTTGTCACCATTTTAATTGACTTGTTTTTAGTATTACGAACTTTCTGTAGGTTTGCGACAGACTACAGAAAAGCCTGGAGTCGGTAAAACATCAGAACTTTAATCTGAGGGACCAGGGTTCAAGTCCCTGTTCAGGCGAGTGTCTTTTAAGCAATGTGTCGTTTTTGTGAAATGGAACATAGTGCAGAGTGGGAAAATCACAAACTGTTTAAGAATCTACACCTTCAACCAAGAGGCAAATTAAATGTATTTCATCAATAGACACTAAATGTCAAGCTATTCAGATCATACTTTTAGTGATAGAGAGATTTTCCTACTTTAGTAATTGCACAGTAGTTGTCACCATTTGAATTTACTTGTTTTTAGTATTACGAACTTTCTGTAGGTTTGCGACTGACTCCAGAAGAGCCTGGAGTCGGTAAAACATCAGAACTTTAATCTGAGGGTCCAGGTTTCAAGTCCCTGTTCGGGCGAGTGTCTTTTAAGCAATGTGTCATTTTTGTGAAATGGAACATAGTGCAGAGTGGGAAAATCACAAACTGTTTAAGAATGTACACCTTCAACCAAGAGGCAAATTAAATGTATTTAATCAAGAGACACTAAATGTCAAGCTTTTCATTTCATACTTTTAGTGATAGAGAGATTTTCCTACTTTAGTAATTGCACAGTAGTTGTCACCATTTGAATTTACTTGTTTTTAGTATTACGAACTTTCTATAGGTTTGCGACAGACTCCAGAAGTGCCTGGAGTCGGTAAAACATCAGAACTTTAATCTGAGGGTCCAGGGTTCAAGTCCCTGTTCAGGCGAGTGTCTTTTAAGCAATGTGTCGTTTTTGTGAAATTGAACATAGTGCAGAGTGGGAAAATCACAAACTGTTTAAGAATGTACACCTTCAACCAAGAGGCAAATTAAATGTATTTCATCAAGAGACACTAAATGTCAAGCTTTTCAGTTCATACTTTTAGTGATAGAGAGATTTTCCTACTTTAGTAATTGCACAGTAACTAGTAGTTGTCATCATTTGAAATGACTTGTTTTTTGTATTACGAAGTTTCTGTAGGTTTGCGACAGACTCCAGAATAGCCTGGAGTCGGTAAAACATCAGAACTTTAATCTGAGGGTCCAGGGTCCAAGTCCCTGTTCGGGTGAGTGTCTTTTAAGCAATGTGTAGTTTTTGTGAAATGGAACATAGTGCAGAGAGGGAAAATCACAAACTGTTTAAGAATCTACACCTTCAACCAAGAGGCAAATTAAATGTATTTCATCAATAGACACTAAATGTCAAGCTATTCAGATCATACTTTTAGTGATAGAGAGATTTTCCTTCTTTAGTAATTGCACAGTAGTTGTCACCATTTGAATTTACTTGTTTTTAGTATTACGAACTTTCTGTAGGTTTGCGACAGACTCCAGAAGAGGCTGGAGTCGGTAAAGCATCAGAACTTTAATCTGAGGGTCCAGGTTTCAAGTCCCTGTTCGGGCAAGTGTCTTTTAAGCAATGTGTCATTTTTGTGAAATGGATCATAGTGCAGAGTGGGAAAATCACAAACTGTTTAAGAATGTACACCTTCAACCAAGAGGCAAATTAAATGTATTTCATCAAGATACACTAAATGTCAAGCTTTTCAGTTCATACTTTTAGTGATAGAGAGATTTTCCAACTTTAGTAATTGCACAGTAACTAGTAGTTGTCATCATTTGAAATGACTTGTTTTTTGTATTACGAACTTTCTGCATTTTTGCGACCTATTACAGAAGAGTCTGGATAGCTCAGTCGGTTGAGCATCAGACTTTAAATCTGATGGTCCAGAGTTCATGTCCCTGTTCAGGCGAGTGTCTTTTAAGCAATGTGTCATTTTGTGAAATGGAACATAGTGCAGAGTGGGAAAATCACAAACTGTTTAAGAATGTACACCTTCAACCAAGAGGCAAATTAAATGTATTTCATCAATAGACACTAAATGTCAAGCTATTCAGATCATACTTTTAGTGATAGAGAGATTTTCCTACTTTAGTAATTGCACAGTAGTTGTCACCATTTGAATTTACTTGTTTTTAGTATAACGAAGTTTCTGTAGGTTTGCGACAGACTCCAGAATAGCCTGGAGTCGGTAAAACATCAGAACTTTAATCTGAGGGTCCAGGGTTCAAGTCCCTGTTTGGGTGAGTGTCTTTTAAGCAATGTGTAGTTTTTGTGAAATGGATCATAGTGCAGAGTGGGAAAATCACAAACTGTTTAAGAATGTACACCTTCAACCAAGAGACAAATTAAATGTATTTCATCAAGAGACACTAAATGTCAAGCTTTTCAGTTCATACTTTTAGTGATAGAGAGATTTTCCAACTTTAGTAATTGCACAGTAACTAGTAGTTGTCATCATTTGAAATAACTTGTTTTTTGTATTACGAACTTTCTGCATTTTTGCAACCTATCACAGAAGTGCCTGGATAGCTCAGTCGGTAGAGCATCAGACTTTTAATCTGAGGGTCCTGGGTTCAAGTCCCTGTTTGGGTGAGTGTCTTTTAAGCAATGTGTCATTTTGTGAAATGGAACATAGTGCAGAGTGGGAAAATCACAAACTGTTTAAGAATCTACACCTTCAACCAAGAGGCAAATTAAATGTATTTCATCAATAGACACTAAATGTCAAGCTTTTCAGATCATACTTTTAGTGATAGAGAGATTTTCCTACTTTAGTAATTGCACAGTAGTTGTCACCATTTTAATTGACTTGTTTTTAGTATTACGAACTTTCTGTAGGTTTGCGACAGACTACAGAAAAGCCTGGAGTCGGTAAAACATCAGAACTTTAATCTGAGGGACCAGGGTTCAAGTCACTGTTCAGGCGAGTGTCTTTTAAGCAATGTGTCGTTTTTGTGAAATGGAACATAGTGCAGAGTGGGAAAATCACAATCTGTTTAAGAATCTACACCTTCAACCAAGAGGCAAATTAAATGTATTTCATCAATAGACACTAAATGTCAAGCTATTCAGATCATACTTTTAGTGATAGAGAGATTTTCCTACTTTAGTAATTGCACAGTAGTTGTCACCATTTGAATTTACTTGTTTTTAGTATTACGAACTTTCTGTAGGTTTGCGACTGACTCCAGAAGAGCCTGGAGTCGGTAAAACATCAGAACTTTAATCTGAGGGTCCAGGTTTCAAGTCCCTGTTCGGGCGAGTGTCTTTTAAGCAATGTGTCATTTTTGTGAAATGGAACATAGTGCAGAGTGGGAAAATCACAAACTGTTTAAGAATGTACACCTTCAACCAAGAGGCAAATTAAATGTATTTCATCAAGAGACACTAAATGTCAAGCTTTTCAGTTCATACTTTTAGTGATAGAGAGATTTTCCTACTTTAGTAATTGCACAGTAGTTGTCACCATTTGAATTTACTTGTTTTTAGTATTACGAACTTTCTATAGGTTTGCGACAGACTCCAGAAGTGCCTGGAGTCGGTAAAACATCAGAACTTTAATCTGAGGGTCCAAGGTTCAAGTCCCTGTTCAGGCGAGTGTCTTTTAAGCAATGTGTCGTTTTTGTGAAATTGAACATAGTGCAGAGTGGGAAAATCACAAACTGTTTAAGAATGTACACCTTCAACCAAGAGGCAAATTAAATGTATTTCATCAAGAGACACTAAATGTCAAGCTTTTCAGTTCATACTTTTAGTGATAGAGAGATTTTCCTACTTTAGTAATTGCACAGTAACTAGTAGTTGTCATCATTTGAAATGACTTGTTTTTTGTATTGCGAAGTTTCTGTAGGTTTGCGACAGACTCCAGAATAGCCTGGAGTCGGTAAAACATCAGAACTTTAATCTGAGGGTCCAGGGTTCAAGTCCCTGTTCGGGTGAGTGTCTTTTAAGCAATGTGTAGTTTTTGTGAAATGGAACATAGTGCAGAGAGGGAAAATCACAAACTGTTTAAGAATCTACACCTTCAACCAAGAGGCAAATTAAATGTATTTCATCAATAGACACTAAATGTCAAGCTATTCAGATCATACTTTTAGTGATAGAGAGATTTTCCTTCTTTAGTAATTGCACAGTAGTTGTCACCATTTGAATTTACTTGTTTTTAGTATTACGAACTTTCTGTAGGTTTGCGACTGACTCCAGAAGAGGCTGGAGTCGGTAAAACATCAGAACTTTAATCTGAGGGTCCAGGTTTCAAGTCCCTGTTCGGGCAAGTGTCTTTTAAGCAATGTGTCATTTTTGTGAAATGGATCATAGTGCAGAGTGGGAAAATCACAAACTGTTTAAGAATGTACACCTTCAACCAAGAGGCAAATTAAATGTATTTCATCAAGATACACTAAATGTCAAGCTTTTCAGTTCATACTTTTAGTGATAGAGAGATTTTCCACCTTTAGTAATTGCACAGTAACTAGTAGTTGTCATCATTTGAAATGACTTGTTTTTTGTATTACGAACTTTCTGCATTTTTGCGACCTATTACAGAAGAGTCTGGGTAGCTCAGTCGGTAGAGCATCAGACTTTAAATCTGATGGTCCAGGGTTCATGTCCCTGTTCAGGCGAGTGTCTTTTAAGCAATGTGTCATTTTGTGAAATGGAACATAGTGCAGAGTGGGAAAATCACAAACTGTTTAAGAATGTACACCTTCAACCAAGAGGCAAATTAAATGTATTTCATCAATAGACACTAAATGTCAAGCTATTCAGATCATACTTTTAGTGATAGAGAGATTTTCCTACTTTAGTAATTGCACAGTAGTTGTCACCATTTGAATTTACTTGTTTTTAGTATAACGAAGTTTCTGTAGGTTTGCGACAGACTCCAGAATAGCCTGGTGTCGGTAAAACATCAGAACTTTAATCTGAGGGTCCAGGGTTCAAGTCCCTGTTCGGGCAAGTGTCTTTTAAGCAATGTGTAGTTTTTGTGAAATGGATCATAGTGCAGAGTGGGAAAATCACAAACTGTTTAAGAATGTACACCTTCAACCAAGAGGCAAATTAAATGTATTTCATCAAGATACACTAAATGTCAAGCTTTTCAGTTCATACTTTTAGTGATAGAGAGATTTTCCAACTTTAGTAATTGCACAGTAACTAGTAGTTGTCATCATTTGAAATAACTTGTTTTTTGTATTACGAACTTTCTGCATTTTTGCAACCTATCACAGAAGTGCCTGGATAGCTCAGTCGGTAGAGCATCAGACTTTTAATCTGAGGGTCCTGGGTTCAAGTCCCTGTTTGGGCGAGTGTCTTTTAAGCAATGTGTCATTTTGTGAAATGGAACATAGTGCAGAGTGGGAAAATCACAAACTGTTTAAGAATCTACACCTTCAACCAAGAGGCAAATTAAATGTATTTCATCAATAGACACTAAATGTCAAGCTTTTCAGATCATACTTTTAGTGATAGAGAGATTTTCCTACTTTAGTAATTGCACAGTAGTTGTCACCATTTTAATTGACTTGTTTTTAGTATTATGAACTTTCTGTAGGTTTGCAACAGACTACAGAAAAGCCTGGAGTCGGTAAAACATCAGAACTTTAATCTGAGGGACCAGGGTTCAAGTCACTGTTCAGGCGAGTGTCTTTTAAGCAATGTGTCGTTTTTGTGAAATGGAACATAGTGCAGAGTGGGAAAATCACAATCTGTTTAAGAATCTACACCTTCAACCAAGAGGCAAATTAAATGTATTTCATCAATAGACACTAAATGTCAAGCTATTCAGATCATACTTTTAGTGATAGAGAGATTTTCCTACTTTAGTAATTGCACAGTAGTTGTCACCATTTGAATTTACTTGTTTTTAGTATTACGAACTTTCTGTAGGTTTGCGACTGACTCCAGAAGAGCCTGGAGTCGGTAAAACATCAGAACTTTAATCTGAGGGTCCAGGTTTCAAGTCCCTGTTCGGGCGAGTGTCTTTTAAGCAATGTGTCATTTTTGTGAAATGGAACATAGTGCAGAGTGGGAAAATCACAAACTGTTTAAGAATGTACACCTTCAACCAAGAGGCAAATTAAATGTATTTCATCAAGAGACACTAAATGTCAAGCTTTTCAGTTCATACTTTTAGTGATAGAGAGATTTTCCTACTTTAGTAATTGCACAGTAGTTGTCACCATTTGAATTTACTTGTTTTTAGTATTACGAACTTTCTATAGGTTTGCGACAGACTCCAGAAGTGCCTGGAGTCGGTAAAACATCAGAACTTTAATCTGAGGGTCCAGGGTTCAAGTCCCTGTTCAGGCGAGTGTCTTTTAAGCAATGTGTCGTTTTTGTGAAATTGAACATAGTGCAGAGTGGGAAAATCACAAACTGTTTAAGAATGTACACCTTCAACCAAGAGGCAAATTAAATGTATTTCATCAAGAGACACTAAATGTCAAGCTTTTCAGTTCATACTTTTAGTGATAGAGAGATTTTCCTACTTTAGTAATTGCACAGTAACTAGTAGTTGTCATCATTTGAAATTACTTGTTTTTTGTATTACGAAGTTTCTGTAGGTTTGCGACAGACTCCAGAATAGCCTGGAGTCGGTAAAACATCAGAACTTTAATCTGAGGGTCCAGGGTCCAAGTCCCTGTTCGGGTGAGTGTCTTTTAAGCAATGTGTAGTTTTTGTGAAATGGAACATAGTGCAGAGAGGGAAAATCACAAACTGTTTAAGAATCTACACCTTCAACCAAGAGGCAAATTAAATGTATTTCATCAATAGACACTAAATGTCAAGCTATTCAGATCATACTTTTAGTGATAGAGAGATTTTCCTTCTTTAGTAATTGCACAGTAGTTGTCACCATTTGAATTTACTTGTTTTTAGTATAACGAAGTTTCTGTAGGTTTGCGACAGACTCCAGAATAGCCTGGTGTCGGTAAAACATCAGAACTTTAATCTGAGGGTCCAGGGTTCAAGTCCCTGTTCGGGTGAGTGTCTTTTAAGCAATGTGTAGTTTTTGTGAAATGGATCATAGTGCAGAGTGGGAAAATCACAAACTGTTTAAGAATGTACACCTTCAACCAAGAGGCAAATTAAATGTATTTCATCAAGATACACTAAATGTCAAGCTTTTCAGTTCATACTTTTAGTGATAGAGAGATTTTCCAACTTTAGTAATTGCACAGTAACTAGTAGTTGTCATCATTTGAAATGACTTGTTTTTTGTATTACGAACTTTCTGCATTTTTGCGACCTATTACAGAAGAGTCTGGATAGCTCAGTCGGTTGAGCATCAGACTTTAAATCTGATGGTCCAGGGTTCATGTCCCTGTTCAGGCGAGTGTCTTTTAAGCAATGTGTCATTTTGTGAAATGGAACATAGTGCAGAGTGGGAAAATCACAAACTGTTTAAGAATGTACACCTTCAACCAAGAGGCAAATTAAATGTATTTCATCAATAGACACTAAATGTCAAGCTATTCAGATCATACTTTTAGTGATAGAGAGATTTTCCTACTTTAGTAATTGCACAGTAGTTGTCACCATTTGAATTTACTTGTTTTTAGTATAACGAAGTTTCTGTAGGTTTGCGACAGACTCCAGAATAGCCTGGAGTCGGTAAAACATCAGAACTTTAATCTGAGGGTCCAGGGTTCAAGTCCCTGTTCGGGTGAGTGTCTTTTAAGCAATGTGTAGTTTTTGTGAAATGGATCATAGTGCAGAGTGGGAAAATCACAAACTGTTTAAGAATGTACACCTTCAACCAAGAGACAAATTAAATGTATTTCATCAAGAGACACTAAATGTCAAGCTTTTCAGTTCATACTTTTAGTGATAGAGAGATTTTCCAACTTTAGTAATTGCACAGTAACTAGTAGTTGTCATCATTTGAAATAACTTGTTTTTTGTATTACGAACTTTCTGCATTTTTGCAACCTATCACAGAAGTGCCTGGATAGCTCAGTCGGTAGAGCATCAGACTTTTAATCTGAGGGTCCTGGGTTCAAGTCCCTGTTTGGGCGAGTGTCTTTTAAGCAATGTGTCATTTTGTGAAATGGAACATAGTGCAGAGTGGGAAAATCACAAACTGTTTAAGAATCTACACCTTCAACCAAGAGGCAAATTAAATGTATTTCATCAATAGACACTAAATGTCAAGCTTTTCAGATCATACTTTTAGTGATAGAGAGATTTTCCTACTTTAGTAATTGCACAGTAGTTGTCACCATTTTAATTGACTTGTTTTTAGTATTACGAACTTTCTGTAGGTTTGCGACAGACTACAGAAAAGCCTGGAGTCGGTAAAACATCAGAACTTTAATCTGAGGGACCAGGGTTCAAGTCACTGTTCAGGCGAGTGTCTTTTAAGCAATGTGTCGTTTTTGTGAAATGGAACATAGTGCAGAGTGGGAAAATCACAATCTGTTTAAGAATCTACACCTTCAACCAAGAGGCAAATTAAATGTATTTCATCAATAGACACTAAATGTCAAGCTATTCAGATCATACTTTTAGTGATAGAGAGATTTTCCTACTTTAGTAATTGCACAGTAGTTGTCACCATTTGAATTTACTTGTTTTTAGTATTACGAACTTTCTGTAGGTTTGCGAATGACTCCAGAAGAGCCTGGAGTCGGTAAAACATCAGAACTTTAATCTGAGGGTCCAGGTTTCAAGTCCCTGTTCGGGCGAGTGTCTTTTAAGCAATGTGTCATTTTTGTGAAATGGAACATAGTGCAGAGTGGGAAAATCACAAACTGTTTAAGAGTCTACACCTTCAACCAAGAGGCAAATTAAATGTATTTCATCAATAGACACTAAATGTCAAGCTATTCAGATCATACTTTTAGTGATAGAGAGATTTTCCTACTTTAGTAATTGCACAGTAGTTGTCACCATTTGAATTTACTTGTTTTTAGTATTACGAACTTTCTGTAGGTTTGCGACTGACTCCAGAAGAGCCTGGAGTCGGTAAAACATCAGAACTTTAATCTGAGGGTCCAGGTTTCAAGTCCCTGTTCGGGCGAGTGTCTTTTAAGCAATGTGTCATTTTTGTGAAATGGAACATAGTGCAGAGTGGGAAAATCACAAACTGTTTAAGAATGTACACCTTCAACCAAGAGGCAAATTAAATGTATTTCATCAAGAGACACTAAATGTCAAGCTTTTCAGTTCATACTTTTAGTGATAGAGAGATTTTCCTACTTTAGTAATTGCACAGTAGTTGTCACCATTTGAATTTACTTGTTTTTAATATTACGAACTTTCTATAGGTTTGCGACAGACTCCAGAAGTGCCTGGAGTCGGTAAAACATCAGAACTTTAATCTGAGGGTCCAGGGTTCAAGTCCCTGTTCAGGCGAGTGTCTTTTAAGCAATGTGTCGTTTTTGTGAAATTGAACATAGTGCAGAGTGGGAAAATCACAAACTGTTTAAGAATGTACACCTTCAACCAAGAGGCAAATTAAATGTATTTCATCAATAGACACTAAATGTCAAGCTTTTCAGTTCATACTTTTAGTGATAGAGAGATTTTCCTACTTTAGTAATTGCACAGTAACTAGTAGTTGTCATCATTTGAAATGACTTGTTTTTTGTATTACGAAGTTTCTGTAGGTTTGCGACAGACTCCAGAATAGCCTGGAGTCGGTAAAACATCAGAACTTTAATCTGAGGGTCCAGGGTCCAAGTCCCTGTTCGGGTGAGTGTCTTTTAAGCAATGTGTAGTTTTTGTGAAATGGAACATAGTGCAGAGAGGGAAAATCACAAACTGTTTAAGAATCTACACCTTCAACCAAGAGGCAAATTAAATGTATTTCATCAATAGACACTAAATGTCAAGCTATTCAGATCATACTTTTAGTGATAGAGAGATTTTCCTTCTTTAGTAATTGCACAGTAGTTGTCACCATTTGAATTTACTTGTTTTTAGTATTACGAACTTTCTGTAGGTTTGCGACTGACTCCAGAAGAGGCTGGAGTCGGTAAAACATCAGAACTTTAATCTGAGGGTCCAGGTTTCAAGTCCCTGTTCGGGCAAGTGTCTTTTAAGCAATGTGTCATTTTTGTGAAATGGATCATAGTGCAGAGTGGGAAAATCACAAACTGTTTAAGAATGTACACCTTCAACCAAGAGGCAAATTAAATGTATTTCATCAAGATACACTAAATGTCAAGCTTTTCAGTTCATACTTTTAGTGATAGAGAGATTTTCCAACTTTAGTAATTGCACAGTAACTAGTAGTTGTCATCATTTGAAATGACTTGTTTTTTGTATTACGAACTTTCTGCATTTTTGCGACCTATTACAGAAGAGTCTGGATAGCTCAGTCGGTAGAGCATCAGACTTTAAATCTGATGGTCCAGGGTTCATGTCCCTGTTCAGGCGAGTGTCTTTTAAGCAATGTGTCATTTTGTGAAATGGAACATAGTGCAGAGTGTGAAAATCACAAACTGTTTAAGAATGTACACCTTCAACCAAGAGGCAAATTAAATGTATTTCATCAATAGACACTAAATGTCAAGCTATTCAGATCATACTTTTAGTGATAGAGAGATTTTCCTACTTTAGTAATTGCACAGTAGTTGTCACCATTTGAATTTACTTGTTTTTAGTATAACGAAGTTTCTGTAGGTTTGCGACAGACTCCAGAATAGCCTGGAGTCGGTAAAACATCAGAACTTTAATCTGAGGGTCCAGGGTTCAAGTCCCTGTTCGGGTGAGTGTCTTTTAAGCAATGTGTAGTTTTTGTGAAATGGAACATAGTGCAGAGAGGGAAAATCACAAACTGTTTAAGAATCTACACCTTCAACCAAGAGGCAAATTAAATGTATTTCATCAATAGACACTAAATGTCAAGCTATTCAGATCATACTTTTAGTGATAGAGAGATTTTCCTACTTTAGTAATTGCACAGTAGTTGTCACCATTTGAATTTACTTGGTTTTAGTTTTACGAACTTTCTATAGGTTTGTGACAGACTCCAGAAGAGCCTGGAGTCGGTAAAACATCAGAACTTTAATCTGAGGGTCCAGGTTTCAAGTCCCTGTTCGGGCGAGTGTCTTTTAAGCAATGTGTCATTTTTGTGAAATGGATCATAGTGCAGAGTGGGAAAATCACAAACTGTTTAAGAATGTACACCTTCAACCAAGAGACAAATTAAATGTATTTCATCAAGAGACACTAAATGTCAAGCTTTTCAGTTCATACTTTTAGTGATAGAGAGATTTTCCAACTTTAGTAATTGCACAGTAACTAGTAGTTGTCATCATTTGAAATAACTTGTTTTTTGTATTACGAACTTTCTGCATTTTTGCAACCTATCACAGAAGTGCCTGGATAGCTCAGTCGGTAGAGCATCAGACTTTTAATCTGAGGGTCCTGGGTTCAAGTCCCTGTTCGGGCGAGTGTCTTTTAAGCTATGTGTCATTTTGTGAAATGGAACATAGTGCAGAGTGGGAAAATCACAAACTGTTTAAGAATCTACACCTTCAACCAAGAGGCAAATTAAATGTATTTCATCAATAGACACTAAATGTCAAGCTTTTCAGATCATACTTTTAGTGATAGAGAGATTTTCCTACTTTAGTAATTGCACAGTAGTTGTCACCATTTTAATTGACTTGTTTTTAGTATTACGAACTTTCTGTAGGTTTGCGACAGACTACAGAAAAGCCTGGAGTCGGTAAAACATCAGAACTTTAATCTGAGGGACCAGGGTTCAAGTCCCTGTTCAGGCGAGTGTCTTTTAAGCAATGTGTCGTTTTTGTGAAATGGAACATAGTGCAGAGTGGGAAAATCACAAACTGTTTAAGAATCTACACCTTCAACCAAGAGGCAAATTAAATGTATTTCATCAATAGACACTAAATGTCAAGCTATTCAGATCATACTTTTAGTGATAGAGAGATTTTCCTACTTTAGTAATTGCACAGTAGTTGTCACCATTTGAATTTACTTGTTTTTAGTATTACGAACTTTCTGTAGGTTTGCGACTGACTCCAGAAGAGCCTGGAGTCGGTAAAACATCAGAACTTTAATCTGAGGGTCCAGGTTTCAAGTCCCTGTTCGGGCGAGTGTCTTTTAAGCAATGTGTCATTTTTGTGAAATGGAACATAGTGCAGAGTGGGAAAATCACAAACTGTTTAAGAATGTACACCTTCAACCAAGAGGCAAATTAAATGTATTTAATCAAGAGACACTAAATGTCAAGCTTTTCATTTCATACTTTTAGTGATAGAGAGATTTTCCTACTTTAGTAATTGCACAGTAGTTGTCACCATTTGAATTTACTTGTTTTTAGTATTACGAACTTTCTATAGGTTTGCGACAGACTCCAGAAGTGCCTGGAGTCGGTAAAACATCAGAACTTTAATCTGAGGGTCCAGGGTTCAAGTCCCTGTTCAGGCGAGTGTCTTTTAAGCAATGTGTCGTTTTTGTGAAATTGAACATAGTGCAGAGTGGGAAAATCACAAACTGTTTAAGAATGTACACCTTCAACCAAGAGGCAAATTAAATGTATTTCATCAAGAGACACTAAATGTCAAGCTTTTCAGTTCATACTTTTAGTGATAGAGAGATTTTCCTACTTTAGTAATTGCACAGTAACTAGTAGTTGTCATCATTTGAAATGACTTGTTTTTTGTATTACGAAGTTTCTGTAGGTTTGCGACAGACTCCAGAATAGCCTGGAGTCGGTAAAACATCAGAACTTTAATCTGAGGGTCCAGGGTCCAAGTCCCTGTTCGGGTGAGTGTCTTTTAAGCAATGTGTAGTTTTTGTGAAATGGAACATAGTGCAGAGAGGGAAAATCACAAACTGTTTAAGAATCTACACCTTCAACCAAGAGGCAAATTAAATGTATTTCATCAATAGACACTAAATGTCAAGCTATTCAGATCATACTTTTAGTGATAGAGAGATTTTCCTTCTTTAGTAATTGCACAGTAGTTGTCACCATTTGAATTTACTTGTTTTTAGTATTACGAACTTTCTGTAGGTTTGCGACAGACTCCAGAAGAGGCTGGAGTCGGTAAAGCATCAGAACTTTAATCTGAGGGTCCAGGTTTCAAGTCCCTGTTCGGGCAAGTGTCTTTTAAGCAATGTGTCATTTTTGTGAAATGGATCATAGTGCAGAGTGGGAAAATCACAAACTGTTTAAGAATGTACACCTTCAACCAAGAGGCAAATTAAATGTATTTCATCAAGATACACTAAATGTCAAGCTTTTCAGTTCATACTTTTAGTGATAGAGAGATTTTCCAACTTTAGTAATTGCACAGTAACTAGTAGTTGTCATCATTTGAAATGACTTGTTTTTTGTATTACGAACTTTCTGCATTTTTGCGACCTATTACAGAAGAGTCTGGATAGCTCAGTCGGTTGAGCATCAGACTTTAAATCTGATGGTCCAGAGTTCATGTCCCTGTTCAGGCGAGTGTCTTTTAAGCAATGTGTCATTTTGTGAAATGGAACATAGTGCAGAGTGGGAAAATCACAAACTGTTTAAGAATGTACACCTTCAACCAAGAGGCAAATTAAATGTATTTCATCAATAGACACTAAATGTCAAGCTATTCAGATCATACTTTTAGTGATAGAGAGATTTTCCTACTTTAGTAATTGCACAGTAGTTGTCACCATTTGAATTTACTTGTTTTTAGTATAACGAAGTTTCTGTAGGTTTGCGACAGACTCCAGAATAGCCTGGAGTCGGTAAAACATCAGAACTTTAATCTGAGGGTCCAGGGTTCAAGTCCCTGTTTGGGTGAGTGTCTTTTAAGCAATGTGTAGTTTTTGTGAAATGGATCATAGTGCAGAGTGGGAAAATCACAAACTGTTTAAGAATGTACACCTTCAACCAAGAGACAAATTAAATGTATTTCATCAAGAGACACTAAATGTCAAGCTTTTCAGTTCATACTTTTAGTGATAGAGAGATTTTCCAACTTTAGTAATTGCACAGTAACTAGTAGTTGTCATCATTTGAAATAACTTGTTTTTTGTATTACGAACTTTCTGCATTTTTGCAACCTATCACAGAAGTGCCTGGATAGCTCAGTCGGTAGAGCATCAGACTTTTAATCTGAGGGTCCTGGGTTCAAGTCCCTGTTTGGGTGAGTGTCTTTTAAGCAATGTGTCATTTTGTGAAATGGAACATAGTGCAGAGTGGGAAAATCACAAACTGTTTAAGAATCTACACCTTCAACCAAGAGGCAAATTAAATGTATTTCATCAATAGACACTAAATGTCAAGCTTTTCAGATCATACTTTTAGTGATAGAGAGATTTTCCTACTTTAGTAATTGCACAGTAGTTGTCACCATTTTAATTGACTTGTTTTTAGTATTACGAACTTTCTGTAGGTTTGCGACAGACTACAGAAAAGCCTGGAGTCGGTAAAACATCAGAACTTTAATCTGAGTGACCAGGGTTCAAGTCACTGTTCAGGCGAGTGTCTTTTAAGCAATGTGTCGTTTTTGTGAAATGGAACATAGTGCAGAGTGGGATAATCACAATCTGTTTAAGAATCTACACCTTCAACCAAGAGGCAAATTAAATGTATTTCATCAATAGACACTAAATGTCAAGCTATTCAGATCATACTTTTAGTGATAGAGAGATTTTCCTACTTTAGTAATTGCACAGTAGTTGTCACCATTTGAATTTACTTGTTTTTAGTATTACGAACTTTCTGTAGGTTTGCGACTGACTCCAGAAGAGCCTGGAGTCGGTAAAACATCAGAACTTTAATCTGAGGGTCCAGGTTTCAAGTCCCTGTTCGGGCGAGTGTCTTTTAAGCAATGTGTCATTTTTGTGAAATGGAACATAGTGCAGAGTGGGAAAATCACAAACTGTTTAAGAATGTACACCTTCAACCAAGAGGCAAATTAAATGTATTTCATCAAGAGACACTAAATGTCAAGCTTTTCAGTTCATACTTTTAGTGATAGAGAGATTTTCCTACTTTAGTAATTGCACAGTAGTTGTCACCATTTGAATTTACTTGTTTTTAGTATTACGAACTTTCTATAGGTTTGCGACAGACTCCAGAAGTGCCTGGAGTCGGTAAAACATCAGAACTTTAATCTGAGGGTCCAAGGTTCAAGTCCCTGTTCAGGCGAGTGTCTTTTAAGCAATGTGTCGTTTTTGTGAAATTGAACATAGTGCAGAGTGGGAAAATCACAAACTGTTTAAGAATGTACACCTTCAACCAAGAGGCAAATTAAATGTATTTCATCAAGAGACACTAAATGTCAAGCTTTTCAGTTCATACTTTTAGTGATAGAGAGATTTTCCTACTTTAGTAATTGCACAGTAACTAGTAGTTGTCATCATTTGAAATGACTTGTTTTTTGTATTACGAAGTTTCTGTAGGTTTGCGACAGACTCCAGAATAGCCTGGAGTCGGTAAAACATCAGAACTTTAATCTGAGGGTCCAGGGTTCAAGTCCCTGTTCGGGTGAGTGTCTTTTAAGCAATGTGTAGTTTTTGTGAAATGGAACATAGTGCAGAGAGGGAAAATCACAAACTGTTTAAGAATCTACACCTTCAACCAAGAGGCAAATTAAATGTATTTCATCAATAGACACTAAATGTCAAGCTATTCAGATCATACTTTTAGTGATAGAGAGATTTTCCTTCTTTAGTAATTGCACAGTAGTTGTCACCATTTGAATTTACTTGTTTTTAGTATTACGAACTTTCTGTAGGTTTGCGACTGACTCCAGAAGAGGCTGGAGTCGGTAAAACATCAGAACTTTAATCTGAGGGTCCAGGTTTCAAGTCCCTGTTCGGGCAAGTGTCTTTTAAGCAATGTGTCATTTTTGTGAAATGGATCATAGTGCAGAGTGGGAAAATCACAAACTGTTTAAGAATGTACACCTTCAACCAAGAGGCAAATTAAATGTATTTCATCAAGATACACTAAATGTCAAGCTTTTCAGTTCATACTTTTAGTGATAGAGAGATTTTCCACCTTTAGTAATTGCACAGTAACTAGTAGTTGTCATCATTTGAAATGACTTGTTTTTTGTATTACGAACTTTCTGCATTTTTGCGACCTATTACAGAAGAGTCTGGGTAGCTCAGTCGGTAGAGCATCAGACTTTAAATCTGATGGTCCAGGGTTCATGTCCCTGTTCAGGCGAGTGTCTTTTAAGCAATGTGTCATTTTGTGAAATGGAACATAGTGCAGAGTGGGAAAATCACAAACTGTTTAAGAATGTACACCTTCAACCAAGAGGCAAATTAAATGTATTTCATCAATAGACACTAAATGTCAAGCTATTCAGATCATACTTTTAGTGATAGAGAGATTTTCCTACTTTAGTAATTGCACAGTAGTTGTCACCATTTGAATTTACTTGTTTTTAGTATAACGAAGTTTTTGTAGGTTTGCGACAGACTCCAGAATAGCCTGGTGTCGGTAAAACATCAGAACTTTAATCTGAGGGTCCAGGGTTCAAGTCCCTGTTCGGGCAAGTGTCTTTTAAGCAATGTGTAGTTTTTGTGAAATGGATCATAGTGCAGAGTGGGAATATCACAAACTGTTTAAGAATGTACACCTTCAACCAAGAGGCAAATTAAATGTATTTCATCAAGATACACTAAATGTCAAGCTTTTCAGTTCATACTTTTAGTGATAGAGAGATTTTCCAACTTTAGTAATTGCACAGTAACTAGTAGTTGTCATCATTTGAAATAACTTGTTTTTTGTATTACGAACTTTCTGCATTTTTGCAACCTATCACAGAAGTGCCTGGATAGCTCAGTTGGTAGAGCATCAGACTTTTAATCTGAGGGTCCTGGGTTCAAGTCCCTGTTTGGGCGAGTGTCTTTTAAGCAATGTGTCATTTTGTGAAATGGAACATAGTGCAGAGTGGGAAAATCACAAACTGTTTAAGAATCTACACCTTCAACCAAGAGGCAAATTAAATGTATTTCATCAATAGACACTAAATGTCAAGCTTTTCAGATCATACTTTTAGTGATAGAGAGATTTTCCTACTTTAGTAATTGCACAGTAGTTGTCACCATTTTAATTGACTTGTTTTTAGTATTATGAACTTTCTGTAGGTTTGCAACAGACTACAGAAAAGCCTGGAGTCGGTAAAACATCAGAACTTTAATCTGAGGGACCAGGGTTCAAGTCACTGTTCAGGCGAGTGTCTTTTAAGCAATGTGTCGTTTTTGTGAAATGGAACATAGTGCAGAGTGGGAAAATCACAATCTGTTTAAGAATCTACACCTTCAACCAAGAGGCAAATTAAATGTATTTCATCAATAGACACTAAATGTCAAGCTATTCAGATCATACTTTTAGTGATAGAGAGATTTTCCTACTTTAGTAATTGCACAGTAGTTGTCACCATTTGAATTTACTTGTTTTTAGTATTACGAACTTTCTGTAGGTTTGCGACTGACTCCAGAAGAGCCTGGAGTCGGTAAAACATCAGAACTTTAATCTGAGGGTCCAGGTTTCAAGTCCCTGTTCGGGCGAGTGTCTTTTAAGCAATGTGTCATTTTTGTGAAATGGAACATAGTGCAGAGTGGGAAAATCACAAACTGTTTAAGAATGTACACCTTCAACCAAGAGGCAAATTAAATGTATTTCATCAAGAGACACTAAATGTCAAGCTTTTCAGTTCATACTTTTAGTGATAGAGAGATTTTCCTACTTTAGTAATTGCACAGTAGTTGTCACCATTTGAATTTACTTGTTTTTAGTATTACGAACTTTCTATAGGTTTGCGACAGACTCCAGAAGTGCCTGGAGTCGGTAAAACATCAGAACTTTAATCTGAGGGTCCAGGGTTCAAGTCCCTGTTCAGGCGAGTGTCTTTTAAGCAATGTGTCGTTTTTGTGAAATTGAACATAGTGCAGAGTGGGAAAATCACAAACTGTTTAAGAATGTACACCTTCAACCAAGAGGCAAATTAAATGTATTTCATCAAGAGACACTAAATGTCAAGCTTTTCAGTTCATACTTTTAGTGATAGAGAGATTTTCCTACTTTAGTAATTGCACAGTAACTAGTAGTTGTCATCATTTGAAATTACTTGTTTTTTGTATTACGAAGTTTCTGTAGGTTTGCGACAGACTCCAGAATAGCCTGGAGTCGGTAAAACATCAGAACTTTAATCTGAGGGTCCAGGGTCCAAGTCCCTGTTCGGGTGAGTGTCTTTTAAGCAATGTGTAGTTTTTGTGAAATGGAACATAGTGCAGAGAGGGAAAATCACAAACTGTTTAAGAATCTACACCTTCAACCAAGAGGCAAATTAAATGTATTTCATCAATAGACACTAAATGTCAAGCTATTCAGATCATACTTTTAGTGATAGAGAGATTTTCCTTCTTTAGTAATTGCACAGTAGTTGTCACCATTTGAATTTACTTGTTTTTAGTATAACGAAGTTTCTGTAGGTTTGCGACAGACTCCAGAATAGCCTGGTGTCGGTAAAACATCAGAACTTTAATCTGAGGGTCCAGGGTTCAAGTCCCTGTTCGGGTGAGTGTCTTTTAAGCAATGTGTAGTTTTTGTGAAATGGATCATAGTGCAGAGTGGGAAAATCACAAACTGTTTAAGAATGTACACCTTCAACCAAGAGGCAAATTAAATGTATTTCATCAAGATACACTAAATGTCAAGCTTTTCAGTTCATACTTTTAGTGATAGAGAGATTTTCCAACTTTAGTAATTGCACAGTAACTAGTAGTTGTCATCATTTGAAATGACTTGTTTTTTGTATTACGAACTTTCTGCATTTTTGCGACCTATTACAGAAGAGTCTGGATAGCTCAGTCGGTTGAGCATCAGACTTTAAATCTGATGGTCCAGGGTTCATGTCCCTGTTCAGGCGAGTGTCTTTTAAGCAATGTGTCATTTTGTGAAATGGAACATAGTGCAGAGTGGGAAAATCACAAACTGTTTAAGAATGTACACCTTCAACCAAGAGGCAAATTAAATGTATTTCATCAATAGACACTAAATGTCAAGCTATTCAGATCATACTTTTAGTGATAGAGAGATTTTCCTACTTTAGTAATTGCACAGTAGTTGTCACCATTTGAATTTACTTGTTTTTAGTATAACGAAGTTTCTGTAGGTTTGCGACAGACTCCAGAATAGCCTGGAGTCGGTAAAACATCAGAACTTTAATCTGAGGGTCCAGGGTTCAAGTCCCTGTTCGGGTGAGTGTCTTTTAAGCAATGTGTAGTTTTTGTGAAATGGATCATAGTGCAGAGTGGGAAAATCACAAACTGTTTAAGAATGTACACCTTCAACCAAGAGACAAATTAAATGTATTTCATCAAGAGACACTAAATGTCAAGCTTTTCAGTTCATACTTTTAGTGATAGAGAGATTTTCCAACTTTAGTAATTGCACAGTAACTAGTAGTTGTCATCATTTGAAATAACTTGTTTTTTGTATTACGAACTTTCTGCATTTTTGCAACCTATCACAGAAGTGCCTGGATAGCTCAGTCGGTAGAGCATCAGACTTTTAATCTGAGGGTCCTGGGTTCAAGTCCCTGTTTGGGCGAGTGTCTTTTAAGCAATGTGTCATTTTGTGAAATGGAACATAGTGCAGAGTGGGAAAATCACAAACTGTTTAAGAATCTACACCTTCAACCAAGAGGCAAATTAAATGTATTTCATCAATAGACACTAAATGTCAAGCTTTTAAGAGCATACTTTTAGTGATAGAGAGATTTTCCTACTTTAGTAATTGCACAGTAGTTGTCACCATTTTAATTGACTTGTTTTTAGTATTACGAACTTTCTGTAGGTTTGCGACAGACTACAGAAAAGCCTGGAGTCGGTAAAACATCAGAACTTTAATCTGAGGGACCAGGGTTCAAGTCCCTGTTCAGGCGAGTGTCTTTTAAGCAATGTGTCGTTTTTGTGAAATGGAACATAGTGCAGAGTGGGAAAATCACAATCTGTTTAAGAATCTACACCTTCAACCAAGAGGCAAATTAAATGTATTTCATCAATAGACACTAAATGTCAAGCTATTCAGATCATACTTTTAGTGATAGAGAGATTTTCCTACTTTAGTAATTGCACAGTAGTTGTCACCATTTGAATTTACTTGTTTTTAGTATTACGAACTTTCTGTAGGTTTGCGAATGACTCCAGAAGAGCCTGGAGTCGGTAAAACATCAGAACTTTAATCTGAGGGTCCAGGTTTCAAGTCCCTGTTCGGGCGAGTGTCTTTTAAGCAATGTGTCATTTTTGTGAAATGGAACATAGTGCAGAGTGGGAAAATCACAAACTGTTTAAGAGTCTACACCTTCAACCAAGAGGCAAATTAAATGTATTTCATCAATAGACACTAAATGTCAAGCTATTCAGATCATACTTTTAGTGATAGAGAGATTTTCCTACTTTAGTAATTGCACAGTAGTTGTCACCATTTGAATTTACTTGTTTTTAGTATTACGAACTTTCTGTAGGTTTGCGACTGACTCCAGAAGAGCCTGGAGTCGGTAAAACATCAGAACTTTAATCTGAGGGTCCAGGTTTCAAGTCCCTGTTCGGGCGAGTGTCTTTTAAGCAATGTGTCATTTTTGTGAAATGGAACATAGTGCAGAGTGGGAAAATCACAAACTGTTTAAGAATGTACACCTTCAACCAAGAGGCAAATTAAATGTATTTCATCAAGAGACACTAAATGTCAAGCTTTTCAGTTCATACTTTTAGTGATAGAGAGATTTTCCTACTTTAGTAATTGCACAGTAGTTGTCACCATTTGAATTTACTTGTTTTTAATATTACGAACTTTCTATAGGTTTGCGACAGACTCCAGAAGTGCCTGGAGTCGGTAAAACATCAGAACTTTAATCTGAGGGTCCAGGGTTCAAGTCCCTGTTCAGGCGAGTGTCTTTTAAGCAATGTGTCGTTTTTGTGAAATTGAACATAGTGCAGAGTGGGAAAATCACAAACTGTTTAAGAATGTACACCTTCAACCAAGAGGCAAATTAAATGTATTTCATCAATAGACACTAAATGTCAAGCTTTTCAGTTCATACTTTTAGTGATAGAGAGATTTTCCTACTTTAGTAATTGCACAGTAACTAGTAGTTGTCATCATTTGAAATGACTTGTTTTTTGTATTACGAAGTTTCTGTAGGTTTGCGACAGACTCCAGAATAGCCTGGAGTCGGTAAAACATCAGAACTTTAATCTGAGGGTCCAGGGTCCAAGTCCCTGTTCGGGTGAGTGTCTTTTAAGCAATGTGTAGTTTTTGTGAAATGGAACATAGTGCAGAGAGGGAAAATCACAAACTGTTTAAGAATCTACACCTTCAACCAAGAGGCAAATTAAATGTATTTCATCAATAGACACTAAATGTCAAGCTATTCAGATCATACTTTTAGTGATAGAGAGATTTTCCTTCTTTAGTAATTGCACAGTAGTTGTCACCATTTGAATTTACTTGTTTTTAGTATTACGAACTTTCTGTAGGTTTGCGACTGACTCCAGAAGAGGCTGGAGTCGGTAAAACATCAGAACTTTAATCTGAGGGTCCAGGTTTCAAGTCCCTGTTCGGGCAAGTGTCTTTTAAGCAATGTGTCATTTTTGTGAAATGGATCATAGTGCAGAGTGGGAAAATCACAAACTGTTTAAGAATGTACACCTTCAACCAAGAGGCAAATTAAATGTATTTCATCAAGATACACTAAATGTCAAGCTTTTCAGTTCATACTTTTAGTGATAGAGAGATTTTCCAACTTTAGTAATTGCACAGTAACTAGTAGTTGTCATCATTTGAAATGACTTGTTTTTTGTATTACGAACTTTCTGCATTTTTGCGACCTATTACAGAAGAGTCTGGATAGCTCAGTCGGTAGAGCATCAGACTTTAAATCTGATGGTCCAGGGTTCATGTCCCTGTTCAGGCGAGTGTCTTTTAAGCAATGTGTTATTTTGTGAAATGGAACATAGTGCAGAGTGGGAAAATCACAAACTGTTTAAGAATGTACACCTTCAACCAAGAGGCAAATTAAATGTATTTCATCAATAGACACTAAATGTCAAGCTATTCAGATCATACTTTTAGTGATAGAGAGATTTTCCTACTTTAGTAATTGCACAGTAGTTGTCACCATTTGAATTTACTTGTTTTTAGTATAACGACGTTTCTGTAGGTTTGCAACAGACTCCAGAATAGCCTGGAGTCGGTAAAACATCAGAACTTTAATCTGAGGGTCCAGGGTTCAAGTCCCTGTTCGGGTGAGTGTCTTTTAAGCAATGTGTAGTTTTTGTGAAATGGAACATAGTGCAGAGAGGGAAAATCACAAACTGTTTAAGAATCTACACCTTCAACCAAGAGGCAAATTAAATGTATTTCATCAATAGACACTAAATGTCAAGCTATTCAGATCATACTTTTAGTGATAGAGAGATTTTCCTACTTTAGTAATTGCACAGTAGTTGTCACCATTTGAATTTACTTGGTTTTAGTTTTACGAACTTACTATAGGTTTGCGACAGACTCCAGAAGAGCCTGGAGTCGGTAAAACATCAGAACTTTAATCTGAGGGTCCAGGTTTCAAGTCCCTGTTCGGGCGAGTGTCTTTTAAGCAATATGTCATTTTTGTGAAATGGATCATAGTGCAGAGTGGGAAAATCACAAACTGTTTAAGAATGTACACCTTCAACCAAGAGACAAATTAAATGTATTTCATCAAGAGACACTAAATGTCAAGCTTTTCAGTTCATACTTTTAGTGATAGAGAGATTTTCCAACTTTAGTAATTGCACAGTAACTAGTAGTTGTCATCATTTGAAATAACTTGTTTTTTGTATTACGAACTTTCTGCATTTATGCAACCTATCACAGAAGTGCCTGGATAGCTCAGTCGGTAGAGCATCAGACTTTTAATCTGAGGGTCCTGGGTTCAAGTCCCTGTTCGGGCGAGTGTCTTTTAAGCAATGTGTCATTTTGTGAAATGGAACATAGTGCAGAGTGGGAAAATCACAAACTGTTTAAGAATCTACACCTTCAACCAAGAGGCAAATTAAATGTATTTCATCAATAGACACTAAATGTCAAGCTTTTCAGATCATACTTTTAGTGATAGAGAGATTTTCCTACTTTAGTAATTGCACAGTAGTTGTCACCATTTTAATTGACTTGTTTTTAGTATTACGAACTTTCTGTAGGTTTGCGACAGACTACAGAAAAGCCTGGAGTCGGTAAAACATCAGAACTTTAATCTGAGGGACCAGGGTTCAAGTCCCTGTTCAGGCGAGTGTCTTTTAAGCAATGTGTCGTTTTTGTGAAATGGAACATAGTGCAGAGTGGGAAAATCACAAACTGTTTAAGAATCTACACCTTCAACCAAGAGGCAAATCAAATGTATTTCATCAATAGACACTAAATGTCAAGCTATTCAGATCATACTTTTAGTGATAGAGAGATTTTCCTACTTTAGTAATTGCACAGTAGTTGTCACCATTTGAATTTACTTGTTTTTAGTATTACAAACTTTCTGTAGGTTTGCGACTGACTCCAGAAGAGCCTGGAGTCGGTAAAACATCAGAACTTTAATCTGAGGGTCCAGGTTTCAAGTCCCTGTTCGGGCGAGTGTCTTTTAAGCAATGTGTCATTTTTGTGAAATGGAACATAGTGCAGAGTGGGAAAATCACAAACTGTTTAAGAATGTACACCTTCAACCAAGAGGCAAATTAAATGTAATTCATCATTAGACACTAAATGTCAAGCTTTTCAGATCATACTTTTAGTGATAGAGAGATTTTCCTACTTTAGTAATTGCACAGTAGTTGTCACCATTTTAATTGACTTGTTTTTAGTATTACGAACTTTCTGTAGGTTTGCGACAGACTACAGAAAAGCCTGGAGTCGGTAAAACATCAGAACTTTAATCTGAGGGACCAGGGTTCAAGTCCCTGTTCAGGCGAGTGTCTTTTAAGCAATGTGTCGTTTTTGTGAAATGGAACATAGTGCAGAGTGGGAAAATCACAAACTGTTTAAGAATGTACACCTTCAACCAAGAGGCAAATTAAATGTATTTCATCAATAGACACTAAATGTCAAGCTATTCAGATCATACTTTTAGTGATAGAGAGATTTTCCTACTTTAGTAATTGCACAGTAGTTGTCACCATTTGAATTTACTTGTTTTTAGTATAACGAAGTTTCTGTAGGTTTGCGACAGACTCCAGAATAGCCTGGAGTCGGTAAAACATCAGAACTTTAATCTGAGGGTCCAGGGTCCAAGTCCCTGTTCGGGTGAGTGTCTTTTAAGCAATGTGTAGTTTTTGTGAAATGGAACATAGTGCAGAGAGGGAAAATCACAAACTGTTTAAGAATCTACACCTTAAACCAAGAGGCAAATTAAATGTATTTCATCAATAGACACTAAATGTCAAGCTATTCAGATCATACTTTTAGTGATAGAGAGATTTTCCTACTTTAGTAATTGCACAGTAGTTTTCACCATTTGAATTTACTTATTTTTAGTATTACGAACTTTCTGTAGGTTTACGACTGACTCCAGAAGAGCCTGGAGTCGGTAAAACATCAGAACTTTAATCTGAGGGTCCAGGTTTCAAGTCCCTGTTCGGGTGAGTGTCTTTTAAGCAATGTGTCATTTTTGTGAAATGGATCATAGTGCAGAGTGGGAAAATCACAAACTGTTTAAGAATGTACACCTTCAACCAAGAGACAAATTAAATGTATTTCATCAAGAGACACTAAATGTCAAGCTTTTCAGTTCATACTTTTAGTGATAGAGAGATTTTCCAACTTTAGTAATTGCACAGTAACTAGTAGTTGTCATCATTTGAAATAACTTGTTTTTTGTATTACGAACTTTCTGCATTTTTGCGACCTATCACAGAAGTGCCTGGATAGCTCAGTCGGTAGAGCATCAGACTTTTAATCTGAGGGTCCTGGGTTCAAGTCCCTGTTCGGGCGAGTGTCTTTTAAGCAATGTGTCATTTTGTGAAATGGAACATAGTGCAGAGTGGGAAAATCACAAACTGTTTAAGAATCAAGAGGCAAATTAAATGTATTTCATCAATAGACACTAAATGTCGAGCTTTTCAGATCATACTTTTAGTGATAGAGAGATTTTCCTACTTTAGTAATTGCACAGTAGTTGTCACCATTTGAATTGACTTGTTTTTAGTATTACGAACTTTCTGTACGTTTGCGACAGACTACAGAAAAGCCTGGAGTCGGTAAAACATCAGAACTTTAATCTGAGGGTCCGGGGTTCAAGTCCCTGTTCAGGCGAGTGTCTTTTAAGCAATGAGTCGTTTTTGTGAAATGGAACATAGTGCAGAGTGGGAAAATCACAAACTGTTTAAGAATCTACACCTTCAACCAAGAGGCAAATTAAATGTATTTCATCAATAGACACTAAATGTCAAGCTATTCATATCATACTTTTAGTGATAGAGAGATTTTCCTACTTTAGTAATTGCACAGTAGTTGTCACCATTTGAATTTACTTGTTTTGAGTATTACGAACTTTCTGTAGGTTTGCGACTGACTCCAGAAGAGCCTGGAGTCGGTAAAACATCAGAAATTTAATCTGAGGGTCCAGGTTTCAAGTCCCTATACGGGCGAGTGTCTTTTAAGCAATGTATCATTTTTGTGAAATGGAACATAGTGCAGAGTGGGAAAATCACAAACTGTTTAAGAATGTACACCTTCAACCAAGAGGCAAATTAAATGTATTTCATCAATAGACAATAAATGTCAAGCTATTCAGATCATACTTTTAGTGATAGAGAGATTTTCCTACTTTAGTAATTGCACAGTAGTTGTCACCATTTGAATTTACTTGTTTTTAGTATTACGAACTTTCTGCATTTTTGCGACCTCTCACAGAAGAGCCTGGAAAGCTCAGTCGGTAGAGCATCATTCTTTTAAACTGAGGGTCCAGGGTTCAAGTCCCTGTTCGGATGAGTGTCTTTTAAGCAATGTGTCATTTTGTGAAATGGAACATAGTGCAGAGTGGGAAAATCACAAACTGTTTAAGAATGTACACCTTCAACCAAGAGGCAAATTAAATGTATTTCATCAATAGACACTAAATGTCAAGCTATTCAGATCATACTTTTAGTGATAGAGAGATTTTCCTACTTTAGTAATTGCACAGTAGTTGTCACCATTTGAATTTACTTGTTTTTAGTATAACGAAGTTTCTGTAGGTTTGCGACAGACTCCAGAATAGCCTGGAGTCGGTAAAACATCAGAACTTTAATCTGAGGGTCCAGGGTTCAAGTCCCTGTTCGGGTGAGTGTCTTTTAAGCAATGTGTAGTTTTTGTGAAATGGATCATAGTGCAGAGTGGGAAAATCACAAACTGTTTAAGAATGTACACCTTCAACCAAGAGACAAATTAAATGTATTTCATCAAGAGACACTAAATGTCAAGCTTTTCAGTTCATACTTTTAGTGATAGAGAGATTTTCCAACTTTAGTAATTGCACAGTAACTAGTAGTTGTCATCATTTGAAATAACTTGTTTTTTGTATTACGAACTTTCTGCATTTTTGCGACCTATCACAGAAGTGCCTGGATAGCTCAGTCGGTAGAGCATCAGACTTTTAATCTGAGGGTCCTGGGTTCAAGTCCCTGTTCGGGCGAGTGTCTTTTAAGCAATGTGTCATTTTGTGAAATGGAACATAGTGCAGAGTGGGAAAATCACAAACTGTTTAAGAATCAAGAGGCAAATTAAATGTATTTCATCAATAGACACTAAATGTCGAGCTTTTCAGATCATACTTTTAGTGATAGAGAGATTTTCCTACTTTAGTAATTGCACAGTAGTTGTCACCATTTGAATTGACTTGTTTTTAGTATTACGAACTTTCTGTACGTTTGCGACAGACTACAGAAAAGCCTGGAGTCGGTAAAACATCAGAACTTTAATCTGAGGGTCCGGGGTTCAAGTCCCTGTTCAGGCGAGTGTCTTTTAAGCAATGAGTCGTTTTTGTGAAATGGAACATAGTGCAGAGTGGGAAAATCACAAACTGTTTAAGAATCTACACCTTCAACCAAGAGGCAAATTAAATGTATTTCATCAATAGACACTAAATGTCAAGCTATTCATATCATACTTTTAGTGATAGAGAGATTTTCCTACTTTAGTAATTGCACAGTAGTTGTCACCATTTGAATTTACTTGTTTTGAGTATTACGAACTTTCTGTAGGTTTGCGACTGACTCCAGAAGAGCCTGGAGTCGGTAAAACATCAGAAATTTAATCTGAGGGTCCAGGTTTCAAGTCCCTATACGGGCGAGTGTCTTTTAAGCAATGTATCATTTTTGTGAAATGGAACATAGTGCAGAGTGGGAAAATCACAAACTGTTTAAGAATGTACACCTTCAACCAAGAGGCAAATTAAATGTATTTCATCAATAGACAATAAATGTCAAGCTATTCAGATCATACTTTTAGTGATAGAGAGATTTTCCTACTTTAGTAATTGCACAGTAGTTGTCACCATTTGAATTTACTTGTTTTTAGTATTACGAACTTTCTGCATTTTTGCGACCTCTCACAGAAGAGCCTGGAAAGCTCAGTCGGTAGAGCATCATTCTTTTAAACTGAGGGTCCAGGGTTCAAGTCCCTGTTCGGATGAGTGTCTTTTAAGCAATGTGTCATTTTGTGAAATGGAACATAGTGCAGAGTGGGAAAATCACAAACTGTTTAAGAATGTACACCTTCAACCAAGAGGCAAATTAAATGTATTTCATCAATAGACACTAAATGTCAAGCTATTCAGATCATACTTTTAGTGATAGAGAGATTTTCCTACTTTAGTAATTGCACAGTAGTTGTCACCATTTGAATTTACTTGTTTTTAGTATAACGAAGTTTCTGTAGGTTTGCGACAGACTCCAGAATAGCCTGGAGTCGGTAAAACATCAGAACTTTAATCTGAGGGTCCAGGGTTCAAGTCCCTGTTCGGGTGAGTGTCTTTTAAGCAATGTGTAGTTTTTGTGAAATGGATCATAGTGCAGAGTGGGAAAATCACAAACTGTTTAAGAATGTACACCTTCAACCAAGAGACAAATTAAATGTATTTCATCAAGAGACACTAAATGTCAAGCTTTTCAGTTCATACTTTTAGTGATAGAGAGATTTTCCAACTTTAGTAATTGCACAGTAACTAGTAGTTGTCATCATTTGAAATAACTTGTTTTTTGTATTACGAACTTTCTGCATTTTTGCAACCTATCACAGAAGTGCCTGGATAGCTCAGTCGGTAGAGCATCAGACTTTTAATCTGAGGGTCCTGGGTTCAAGTCCCTGTTTGGGCGAGTGTCTTTTAAGCAATGTGTCATTTTGTGAAATGGAACATAGTGCAGAGTGGGAAAATCACAAACTGTTTAAGAATCTACACCTTCAACCAAGAGGCAAATTAAATGTATTTCATCAATAGACACTAAATGTCAAGCTTTTCAGATCATACTTTTAGTGATAGAGAGATTTTCCTACTTTAGTAATTGCACAGTAGTTGTCACCATTTTAATTGACTTGTTTTTAGTATTACGAACTTTCTGTAGGTTTGCGACAGACTACAGAAAAGCCTGGAGTCGGTAAAACATCAGAACTTTAATCTGAGGGACCAGGGTTCAAGTCACTGTTCAGGCGAGTGTCTTTTAAGCAATGTGTCATTTTTGTGAAATGGAACATAGTGCAGAGTGGGAAAATCACAATCTGTTTAAGAATCTACACCTTCAACCAAGAGGCAAATTAAATGTATTTCATCAATAGACACTAAATGTCAAGCTATTCAGATCATACTTTTAGTGATAGAGAGATATTCCTACTTTAGTAATTGCACAGTAGTTGTCACCATTTGAATTTACTTGTTTTTAGTATTACGAACTTTCTGTAGGTTTGCGAATGACTCCAGAAGAGCCTGGAGTCGGTAAAACATCAGAACTTTAATCTGAGGGTCCAGGTTTCAAGTCCCTGTTCGGGCGAGTGTCTTTTAAGCAATGTGTCATTTTTGTGAAATGGAACATAGTGCAGAGTGGGAAAATCACAAACTGTTTAAGAGTCTACACCTTCAACCAAGAGGCAAATTAAATGTATTTCATCAATAGACACTAAATGTCAAGCTATTCAGATCATACTTTTAGTGATAGAGAGATTTTCCTACTTTAGTAATTGCACAGTAGTTGTCACCATTTGAATTTACTTGTTTTTAGTATTACGAACTTTCTGTAGGTTTGCGACTGACTCCAGAAGAGCCTGGAGTCGGTAAAACATCAGAACTTTAATCTGAGGGTCCAGGTTTCAAGTCCCTGTTCGGGCGAGTGTCTTTTAAGCAATGTGTCATTTTTGTGAAATGGAACATAGTGCAGAGTGGGAAAATCACAAACTGTTTAAGAATGTACACCTTCAACCAAGAGGCAAATTAAATGTATTTCATCAAGAGACACTAAATGTCAAGCTTTTCAGTTCATACTTTTAGTGATAGAGAGATTTTCCTACTTTAGTAATTGCACAGTAGTTGTCACCATTTGAATTTACTTGTTTTTAATATTACGAACTTTCTATAGGTTTGCGACAGACTCCAGAAGTGCCTGGAGTCGGTAAAACATCAGAACTTTAATCTGAGGGTCCAGGGTTCAAGTCCCTGTTCAGGCGAGTGTCTTTTAAGCAATGTGTCGTTTTTGTGAAATTGAACATAGTGCAGAGTGGGAAAATCACAAACTGTTTAAGAATGTACACCTTCAACCAAGAGGCAAATTAAATGTATTTCATCAATAGACACTAAATGTCAAGCTTTTCAGTTCATACTTTTAGTGATAGAGAGATTTTCCTACTTTAGTAATTGCACAGTAACTAGTAGTTGTCATCATTTGAAATGACTTGTTTTTTGTATTACGAAGTTTCTGTAGGTTTGCGACAGACTCCAGAATAGCCTGGAGTCGGTAAAACATCAGAACTTTAATCTGAGGGTCCAGGGTCCAAGTCCCTGTTCGGGTGAGTGTCTTTTAAGCAATGTGTAGTTTTTGTGAAATGGAACATAGTGCAGAGAGGGAAAATCACAAACTGTTTAAGAATCTACACCTTCAACCAAGAGGCAAATTAAATGTATTTCATCAATAGACACTAAATGTCAAGCTATTCAGATCATACTTTTAGTGATAGAGAGATTTTCCTTCTTTAGTAATTGCACAGTAGTTGTCACCATTTGAATTTACTTGTTTTTAGTATTACGAACTTTCTGTAGGTTTGCGACTGACTCCAGAAGAGGCTGGAGTCGGTAAAACATCAGAACTTTAATCTGAGGGTCCAGGTTTCAAGTCCCTGTTCGGGCAAGTGTCTTTTAAGCAATGTGTCATTTTTGTGAAATGGATCATAGTGCAGAGTGGGAAAATCACAAACTGTTTAAGAATGTACACCTTCAACCAAGAGGCAAATTAAATGTATTTCATCAAGATACACTAAATGTCAAGCTTTTCAGTTCATACTTTTAGTGATAGAGAGATTTTCCAACTTTAGTAATTGCACAGTAACTAGTAGTTGTCATCATTTGAAATGACTTGTTTTTTGTATTACGAACTTTCTGCATTTTTGCGACCTATTACAGAAGAGTCTGGATAGCTCAGTCGGTAGAGCATCAGACTTTAAATCTGATGGTCCAGGGTTCATGTCCCTGTTCAGGCGAGTGTCTTTTAAGCAATGTGTTATTTTGTGAAATGGAACATAGTGCAGAGTGGGAAAATCACAAACTGTTTAAGAATGTACACCTTCAACCAAGAGGCAAATTAAATGTATTTCATCAATAGACACTAAATGTCAAGCTATTCAGATCATACTTTTAGTGATAGAGAGATTTTCCTACTTTAGTAATTGCACAGTAGTTGTCACCATTTGAATTTACTTGTTTTTAGTATAACGACGTTTCTGTAGGTTTGCGACAGACTCCAGAATAGCCTGGAGTCGGTAAAACATCAGAACTTTAATCTGAGGGTCCAGGTTTCAAGTCCCTGTTCGGGCGAGTGTCTTTTAAGCAATGTGTCATTTTTGTGAAATGGAACATAGTGCAGAGTGGGAAAATCACAAACTGTTTAAGAATGTACACCTTCAACCAAGAGGCAAATTAAATGTAATTCATCATTAGACACTAAATGTCAAGCTATTCAGATCATACTTTTAGTGATAGAGAGATTTTCCTACTTTAGTAATTGCACAGTAGTTGTCACCATTTGAATTTACTTGGTTTTAGTTTTACGAACTTTCTATAGGTTTGCGACAGACTCCAGAAGAGCCTGGAGTCGGTAAAACATCAGAACTTTAATCTGAGGGTCCAGGTTTCAAGTCCCTGTTCGGGCGAGTGTCTTTTAAGCAATGTGTCATTTTTGTGAAATGGATCATAGTGCAGAGTGGGAAAATCACAAACTGTTTAAGAATGTACACCTTCAACCAAGAGACAAATTAAATGTATTTCATCAAGAGACACTAAATGTCAAGCTTTTCAGTTCATACTTTTAGTGATAGAGAGATTTTCCAACTTTAGTAATTGCACAGTAACTAGTAGTTGTCATCATTTGAAATAACTTGTTTTTTGTATTACGAACTTTCTGCATTTTTGCAACCTATCACAGAAGTGCCTGGATAGCTCAGTCGGTAGAGCATCAGACTTTTAATCTGAGGGTCCTGGGTTCAAGTCCCTGTTTGGGCGAGTGTCTTTTAAGCAATGTGTCATTTTGTGAAATGGAACATAGTGCAGAGTGAGAAAATCACAAACTGTTTAAGAATCTACACCTTCAACCAAGAGGCAAATTAAATGTATTTCATCAATAGACACTAAATGTCAAGCTTTTCAGATCATACTTTTAGTGATAGAGAGATTTTCCTACTTTAGTAATTGCACAGTAGTTGTCACCATTTTAATTGACTTGTTTTTAGTATTACGAACTTTCTGTAGGTTTGCGACAGACTACAGAAAAGCCTGGAGTCGGTAAAACATCAGAACTTTAATCTGAGGGTCCTGGGTTCAAGTCCCTGTTCGGGCGAGTGTCTTTTAAGCAATGTGTCATTTTGTGAAATGGAACATAGTGCAGAGTGGGAAAATCACAAACTGTTTAAGAATCTACACCTTCAACCAAGAGGCAAATTAAATGTATTTCATCAATAGACACTAAATGTCAAGCTTTTCAGATCATACTTTTAGTGATAGAGAGATTTTCCTACTTTAGTAATTGCACAGTAGTTGTCACCATTTTAATTGACTTGTTTTTAGTATTACGAACTTTCTGTAGGTTTGCGACAGACTACAGAAAAGCCTGGAGTCGGTAAAACATCAGAACTTTAATCTGAGGGACCCGGGTTCAAGTCCCTGTTCAGGCGAGTGTCTTTTAAGCAATGTGTCGTTTTTGTGAAATGGAACATAGTGCAGAGTGGGAAAATCACAAACTGTTTAAGAATCTACACCTTCAACCAAGAGGCAAATTAAATGTATTTCATCAATAGACACTAAATGTCAAGCTATTCAGATCATACTTTTAGTGATAGAGAGATTTTCCTACTTTAGTAATTGCACAGTAGTTGTCACCATTTGAATTTACTTGTTTTTAGTATTACGAACTTTCTGCATTTTTGCGACCTCTCACAGAAGAGCCTGGAAAGCTCAGTCGGTAGAGCATCATTCTTTTAAACTGAGGGTCCAGGGTTCAAGTCCCTGTTCGGATGAGTGTCTTTTAAGCAATGTGTCATTTTGTGAAATGGAACATAGTGCAGAGTGGGAAAATCACAAACTGTTTAAGAATGTACACCTTCAACCAAGAGGCAAATTAAATGTATTTCATCAATAGACACTAAATGTCAAGCTATTCAGATCATACTTTTAGTGATAGAGAGATTTTCCTACTTTAGTAATTGCACAGTAGTTGTCACCATTTGAATTTACTTGTTTTTAGTATAACGAAGTTTCTGTAGGTTTGCGACAGACTCCAGAATAGCCTGGAGTCGGTAAAACATCAGAACTTTAATCTGAGGGTCCAGGGTTCAAGTCCCTGTTCGGGTGAGTGTCTTTTAAGCAATGTGTAGTTTTTGTGAAATGGATCATAGTGCAGAGTGGGAAAATCACAAACTGTTTAAGAATGTACACCTTCAACCAAGAGACAAATTAAATGTATTTCATCAAGAGACACTAAATGTCAAGCTTTTCAGTTCATACTTTTAGTGATAGAGAGATTTTCCAACTTTAGTAATTGCACAGTAACTAGTAGTTGTCATCATTTGAAATAACTTGTTTTTTGTATTACGAACTTTCTGCATTTTTGCAACCTATCACAGAAGTGCCTGGATAGCTCAGTCGGTAGAGCATCAGACTTTTAATCTGAGGGTCCTGGGTTCAAGTCCCTGTTTGGGCGAGTGTCTTTTAAGCAATGTGTCATTTTGTGAAATGGAACATAGTGCAGAGTGGGAAAATCACAAACTGTTTAAGAATCTACACCTTCAACCAAGAGGCAAATTAAATGTATTTCATCAATAGACACTAAATGTCAAGCTTTTCAGATCATACTTTTAGTGATAGAGAGATTTTCCTACTTTAGTAATTGCACAGTAGTTGTCACCATTTTAATTGACTTGTTTTTAGTATTACGAACTTTCTGTAGGTTTGCGACAGACTACAGAAAAGCCTGGAGTCGGTAAAACATCAGAACTTTAATCTGAGGGACCAGGGTTCAAGTCACTGTTCAGGCGAGTGTCTTTTAAGCAATGTGTCATTTTTGTGAAATGGAACATAGTGCAGAGTGGGAAAATCACAATCTGTTTAAGAATCTACACCTTCAACCAAGAGGCAAATTAAATGTATTTCATCAATAGACACTAAATGTCAAGCTATTCAGATCATACTTTTAGTGATAGAGAGATATTCCTACTTTAGTAATTGCACAGTAGTTGTCACCATTTGAATTTACTTGTTTTTAGTATTACGAACTTTCTGTAGGTTTGCGAATGACTCCAGAAGAGCCTGGAGTCGGTAAAACATCAGAACTTTAATCTGAGGGTCCAGGTTTCAAGTCCCTGTTCGGGCGAGTGTCTTTTAAGCAATGTGTCATTTTTGTGAAATGGAACATAGTGCAGAGTGGGAAAATCACAAACTGTTTAAGAGTCTACACCTTCAACCAAGAGGCAAATTAAATGTATTTCATCAATAGACACTAAATGTCAAGCTATTCAGATCATACTTTTAGTGATAGAGAGATTTTCCTACTTTAGTAATTGCACAGTAGTTGTCACCATTTGAATTTACTTGTTTTTAGTATTACGAACTTTCTGTAGGTTTGCGACTGACTCCAGAAGAGCCTGGAGTCGGTAAAACATCAGAACTTTAATCTGAGGGTCCAGGTTTCAAGTCCCTGTTCGGGCGAGTGTCTTTTAAGCAATGTGTCATTTTTGTGAAATGGAACATAGTGCAGAGTGGGAAAATCACAAACTGTTTAAGAATGTACACCTTCAACCAAGAGGCAAATTAAATGTATTTCATCAAGAGACACTAAATGTCAAGCTTTTCAGTTCATACTTTTAGTGATAGAGAGATTTTCCTACTTTAGTAATTGCACAGTAGTTGTCACCATTTGAATTTACTTGTTTTTAATATTACGAACTTTCTATAGGTTTGCGACAGACTCCAGAAGTGCCTGGAGTCGGTAAAACATCAGAACTTTAATCTGAGGGTCCAGGGTTCAAGTCCCTGTTCAGGCGAGTGTCTTTTAAGCAATGTGTCGTTTTTGTGAAATTGAACATAGTGCAGAGTGGGAAAATCACAAACTGTTTAAGAATGTACACCTTCAACCAAGAGGCAAATTAAATGTATTTCATCAATAGACACTAAATGTCAAGCTTTTCAGTTCATACTTTTAGTGATAGAGAGATTTTCCTACTTTAGTAATTGCACAGTAACTAGTAGTTGTCATCATTTGAAATGACTTGTTTTTTGTATTACGAAGTTTCTGTAGGTTTGCGACAGACTCCAGAATAGCCTGGAGTCGGTAAAACATCAGAACTTTAATCTGAGGGTCCAGGGTCCAAGTCCCTGTTCGGGTGAGTGTCTTTTAAGCAATGTGTAGTTTTTGTGAAATGGAACATAGTGCAGAGAGGGAAAATCACAAACTGTTTAAGAATCTACACCTTCAACCAAGAGGCAAATTAAATGTATTTCATCAATAGACACTAAATGTCAAGCTATTCAGATCATACTTTTAGTGATAGAGAGATTTTCCTTCTTTAGTAATTGCACAGTAGTTGTCACCATTTGAATTTACTTGTTTTTAGTATTACGAACTTTCTGTAGGTTTGCGACTGACTCCAGAAGAGGCTGGAGTCGGTAAAACATCAGAACTTTAATCTGAGGGTCCAGGTTTCAAGTCCCTGTTCGGGCAAGTGTCTTTTAAGCAATGTGTCATTTTTGTGAAATGGATCATAGTGCAGAGTGGGAAAATCACAAACTGTTTAAGAATGTACACCTTCAACCAAGAGGCAAATTAAATGTATTTCATCAAGATACACTAAATGTCAAGCTTTTCAGTTCATACTTTTAGTGATAGAGAGATTTTCCAACTTTAGTAATTGCACAGTAACTAGTAGTTGTCATCATTTGAAATGACTTGTTTTTTGTATTACGAACTTTCTGCATTTTTGCGACTTATTACAGAAGAGTCTGGATAGCTCAGTCGGTAGAGCATCAGACTTTAAATCTGATGGTCCAGGGTTCATGTCCCTGTTCAGGCGAGTGTCTTTTAAGCAATGTGTTATTTTGTGAAATGGAACATAGTGCAGAGTGGGAAAATCACAAACTGTTTAAGAATGTACACCTTCAACCAAGAGGCAAATTAAATGTATTTCATCAATAGACACTAAATGTCAAGCTATTCAGATCATACTTTTAGTGATAGAGAGATTTTCCTACTTTAGTAATTGCACAGTAGTTGTCACCATTTGAATTTACTTGTTTTTAGTATAACGACGTTTCTGTAGGTTTGCAACAGACTCCAGAATAGCCTGGAGTCGGTAAAACATCAGAACTTTAATCTGAGGGTCCAGGTTTCAAGTCCCTGTTCGGGCGAGTGTCTTTTAAGCAATGTGTCATTTTTGTGAAATGGAACATAGTGCAGAGTGGGAAAATCACAAACTGTTTAAGAATGTACACCTTCAACCAAGAGGCAAATTAAATGTAATTCATCATTAGACACTAAATGTCAAGCTATTCAGATCATACTTTTAGTGATAGAGAGATTTTCCTACTTTAGTAATTGCACAGTAGTTGTCACCATTTGAATTTACTTGGTTTTAGTTTTACGAACTTTCTATAGGTTTGCGACAGACTCCAGAAGAGCCTGGAGTCGGTAAAACATCAGAACTTTAATCTGAGGGTCCAGGTTTCAAGTCCCTGTTCGGGCGAGTGTCTTTTAAGCAATGTGTCATTTTTGTGAAATGGATCATAGTGCAGAGTGGGAAAATCACAAACTGTTTAAGAATGTACACCTTCAACCAAGAGACAAATTAAATGTATTTCATCAAGAGACACTAAATGTCAAGCTTTTCAGTTCATACTTTTAGTGATAGAGAGATTTTCCAACTTTAGTAATTGCACAGTAACTAGTAGTTGTCATCATTTGAAATAACTTGTTTTTTGTATTACGAACTTTCTGCATTTTTGCAACCTATCACAGAAGTGCCTGGATAGCTCAGTCGGTAGAGCATCAGACTTTTAATCTGAGGGTCCTGGGTTCAAGTCCCTGTTTGGGCGAGTGTCTTTTAAGCAATGTGTCATTTTGTGAAATGGAACATAGTGCAGAGTGAGAAAATCACAAACTGTTTAAGAATCTACACCTTCAACCAAGAGGCAAATTAAATGTATTTCATCAATAGACACTAAATGTCAAGCTTTTCAGATCATACTTTTAGTGATAGAGAGATTTTCCTACTTTAGTAATTGCACAGTAGTTGTCACCATTTTAATTGACTTGTTTTTAGTATTACGAACTTTCTGTAGGTTTGCGACAGACTACAGAAAAGCCTGGAGTCGGTAAAACATCAGAACTTTAATCTGAGGGTCCTGGGTTCAAGTCCCTGTTCGGGCGAGTGTCTTTTAAGCAATGTGTCATTTTGTGAAATGGAACATAGTGCAGAGTGGGAAAATCACAAACTGTTTAAGAATCTACACCTTCAACCAAGAGGCAAATTAAATGTATTTCATCAATAGACACTAAATGTCAAGCTTTTCAGATCATACTTTTAGTGATAGAGAGATTTTCCTACTTTAGTAATTGCACAGTAGTTGTCACCATTTTAATTGACTTGTTTTTAGTATTACGAACGTTCTGTAGGTTTGCGACAGACTACAGAAAAGCCTGGAGTCGGTAAAACATCAGAACTTTAATCTGAGGGACCCGGGTTCAAGTCCCTGTTCAGGCGAGTGTCTTTTAAGCAATGTGTCGTTTTTGTGAAATGGAACATAGTGCAGAGTGGGAAAATCACAAACTGTTTAAGAATCTACACCTTCAACCAAGAGGCAAATTAAATGTATTTCATCAATAGACACTAAATGTCAAGCTATTCAGATCATACTTTTAGTGATAGAGAGATTTTCCTACTTTAGTAATTGCACAGTAGTTGTCACCATTTGAATTTACTTGTTTTTAGTATTACGAACTTTCTGTAGGTTTGCGACTGACTCCAGAAGAGCCTGGAGTCGGTAAAACATCAGAACTTTAATCTGAGGGTCCAGGTTTCAAGTCCCTGTTCGGGCGAGTGTCTTTTAAGCAATGTGTCATTTTTGTGAAATGGAACATAGTGCAGAGGGGGAAAATCACAAACTGTTTAAGAATGTACACCTTCAACCAAGAGGCAAATTAAATGTATTTCATCATTAGACACTAAATGTCAAGCTATTCAGATCATACTTTTAGTGATAGAGAGATTTTCCTACTTTAGTAATTGCACAGTAGTTGTCACCATTTGAATTTACTTGGTTTTAGTTTTACGAACTTTCTATAGGTTTGCGACAGACTCCAGAAGAGCCTGGAGTCGGTAAAACATCAGAACTTTAATCTGAGGGTCCAGGTTTCAAGTCCCTGTTCGGGCGAGTGTCTTTTAAGCAATGTGTCATTTTTGTGAAATGGATCATAGTGCAGAGTGGGAAAATCACAAACTGTTTAAGAATGTACACCTTCAACCAAGAGACAAATTAAATGTATTTCATCAAGAGACACTAAATGTCAAGCTTTTCAGTTCATACTTTTAGTGATAGAGAGATTTTCCAACTTTAGTAATTGCACAGTAACTAGTAGTTGTCATCATTTGAAATAACTTGTTTTTTGTATTACGAACTTTCTGCATTTTTGCAACCTATCACAGAAGTGCCTGGATAACTCAGTCGGTGGAGCATCAGACTTTTAATCTGAGGGTCCTGGGTTCAAGTCCCTGTTCGGGCGAGTGTCTTTTAAGCAATGTGTCATTTTGTGAAATGGAACATAGTGCAGAGTGAGAATTCACAAACTGTTTAAGAATGTACACCTTCAACCAAGAGGCAAATTAAATGTATTTCATCAATAGACACTAAATGTCAAGCTTTTCAGATCATACTTTTAGTGATAGAGAGATTTTCCTACTTTAGTAATTGCACAGTAGTTGTCACCATTTTAATTGACTTGTTTTTAGTATTACGAACTTTCTGTAGGTTTGCGACAGACTACAGAAAAGCCTGGAGTCGGTAAAACATCAGAACTTTAATCTGAGGGACCAGGGTTCAAGTCCCTGTTCAGGCGAGTGTCTTTTAAGCAATGTGTCGTTTTTGTGAAATGGAACATAGTGCAGAGTGGGAAAATCACAAACTGTTTAAGAATGTACACCTTCAACCAAGAGGCAAATTAAATGTATTTCATCAATAGACACTAAATGTCAAGCTATTCAGATCATACTTTTAGTGATAGAGAGATTTTCCTACTTTAGTAATTGCACAGTAGTTGTCACCATTTGAATTTACTTGTTTTTAGTATAACGAAGTTTCTGTAGGTTTGCGACAGACTCCAGAATAGCCTGGAGTCGGTAAAACATCAGAACTTTAATCTGAGGGTCCAGGGTTCAAGTCCCTGTTCGGGTGAGTGTCTTTTAAGCAATGTGTAGTTTTTGTGAAATGGATCATAGTGCAGAGTGGGAAAATCACAAACTGTTTAAGAATGTACACCTTCAACCAAGAGACAAATTAAATGTATTTCATCAAGAGACACTAAATGTCAAGCTTTTCAGTTCATACTTTTAGTGATAGAGAGATTTTCCAACTTTAGTAATTGCACAGTAACTAGTAGTTGTCATCATTTGAAATAACTTGTTTTTTGTATTACGAACTTTCTGCATTTTTGCAACCTATCACAGAAGTGCCTGGATAGCTCAGTCGGTAGAGCATCAGACTTTTAATCTGAGGGTCCTGGGTTCAAGTCCCTGTTTGGGCGAGTGTCTTTTAAGCAATGTGTCATTTTGTGAAATGGAACATAGTGCAGAGTGGGAAAATCACAAACTGTTTAAGAATCTACACCTTCAACCAAGAGGCAAATTAAATGTATTTCATCAATAGACACTAAATGTCAAGCTTTTCAGATCATACTTTTAGTGATAGAGAGATTTTCCTACTTTAGTAATTGCACAGTAGTTGTCACCATTTTAATTGACTTGTTTTTAGTATTACGAACTTTCTGTAGGTTTGCGACAGACTACAGAAAAGCCTGGAGTCGGTAAAACATCAGAACTTTAATCTGAGGGACCAGGGTTCAAGTCACTGTTCAGGCGAGTGTCTTTTAAGCAATGTGTCATTTTTGTGAAATGGAACATAGTGCAGAGTGGGAAAATCACAATCTGTTTAAGAATCTACACCTTCAACCAAGAGGCAAATTAAATGTATTTCATCAATAGACACTAAATGTCAAGCTATTCAGATCATACTTTTAGTGATAGAGAGATATTCCTACTTTAGTAATTGCACAGTAGTTGTCACCATTTGAATTTACTTGTTTTTAGTATTACGAACTTTCTGTAGGTTTGCGAATGACTCCAGAAGAGCCTGGAGTCGGTAAAACATCAGAACTTTAATCTGAGGGTCCAGGTTTCAAGTCCCTGTTCGGGCGAGTGTCTTTTAAGCAATGTGTCATTTTTGTGAAATGGAACATAGTGCAGAGTGGGAAAATCACAAACTGTTTAAGAGTCTACACCTTCAACCAAGAGGCAAATTAAATGTATTTCATCAATAGACACTAAATGTCAAGCTATTCAGATCATACTTTTAGTGATAGAGAGATTTTCCTACTTTAGTAATTGCACAGTAGTTGTCACCATTTGAATTTACTTGTTTTTAGTATTACGAACTTTCTGTAGGTTTGCGACTGACTCCAGAAGAGCCTGGAGTCGGTAAAACATCAGAACTTTAATCTGAGGGTCCAGGTTTCAAGTCCCTGTTCGGGCGAGTGTCTTTTAAGCAATGTGTCATTTTTGTGAAATGGAACATAGTGCAGAGTGGGAAAATCACAAACTGTTTAAGAATGTACACCTTCAACCAAGAGGCAAATTAAATGTATTTCATCAAGAGACACTAAATGTCAAGCTTTTCAGTTCATACTTTTAGTGATAGAGAGATTTTCCTACTTTAGTAATTGCACAGTAGTTGTCACCATTTGAATTTACTTGTTTTTAATATTACGAACTTTCTATAGGTTTGCGACAGACTCCAGAAGTGCCTGGAGTCGGTAAAACATCAGAACTTTAATCTGAGGGTCCAGGGTTCAAGTCCCTGTTCAGGCGAGTGTCTTTTAAGCAATGTGTCGTTTTTGTGAAATTGAACATAGTGCAGAGTGGGAAAATCACAAACTGTTTAAGAATGTACACCTTCAACCAAGAGGCAAATTAAATGTATTTCATCAATAGACACTAAATGTCAAGCTTTTCAGTTCATACTTTTAGTGATAGAGAGATTTTCCTACTTTAGTAATTGCACAGTAACTAGTAGTTGTCATCATTTGAAATGACTTGTTTTTTGTATTACGAAGTTTCTGTAGGTTTGCGACAGACTCCAGAATAGCCTGGAGTCGGTAAAACATCAGAACTTTAATCTGAGGGTCCAGGGTCCAAGTCCCTGTTCGGGTGAGTGTCTTTTAAGCAATGTGTAGTTTTTGTGAAATGGAACATAGTGCAGAGAGGGAAAATCACAAACTGTTTAAGAATCTACACCTTCAACCAAGAGGCAAATTAAATGTATTTCATCAATAGACACTAAATGTCAAGCTATTCAGATCATACTTTTAGTGATAGAGAGATTTTCCTTCTTTAGTAATTGCACAGTAGTTGTCACCATTTGAATTTACTTGTTTTTAGTATTACGAACTTTCTGTAGGTTTGCGACTGACTCCAGAAGAGGCTGGAGTCGGTAAAACATCAGAACTTTAATCTGAGGGTCCAGGTTTCAAGTCCCTGTTCGGGCAAGTGTCTTTTAAGCAATGTGTCATTTTTGTGAAATGGATCATAGTGCAGAGTGGGAAAATCACAAACTGTTTAAGAATGTACACCTTCAACCAAGAGGCAAATTAAATGTATTTCATCAAGATACACTAAATGTCAAGCTTTTCAGTTCATACTTTTAGTGATAGAGAGATTTTCCAACTTTAGTAATTGCACAGTAACTAGTAGTTGTCATCATTTGAAATGACTTGTTTTTTGTATTACGAACTTTCTGCATTTTTGCGACCTATTACAGAAGAGTCTGGATAGCTCAGTCGGTAGAGCATCAGACTTTAAATCTGATGGTCCAGGGTTCATGTCCCTGTTCAGGCGAGTGTCTTTTAAGCAATGTGTTATTTTGTGAAATGGAACATAGTGCAGAGTGGGAAAATCACAAACTGTTTAAGAATGTACACCTTCAACCAAGAGGCAAATTAAATGTATTTCATCAATAGACACTAAATGTCAAGCTATTCAGATCATACTTTTAGTGATAGAGAGATTTTCCTACTTTAGTAATTGCACAGTAGTTGTCACCATTTGAATTTACTTGTTTTTAGTATAACGACGTTTCTGTAGGTTTGCAACAGACTCCAGAATAGCCTGGAGTCGGTAAAACATCAGAACTTTAATCTGAGGGTCCAGGTTTCAAGTCCCTGTTCGGGCGAGTGTCTTTTAAGCAATGTGTCATTTTTGTGAAATGGAACATAGTGCAGAGTGGGAAAATCACAAACTGTTTAAGAATGTACACCTTCAACCAAGAGGCAAATTAAATGTAATTCATCATTAGACACTAAATGTCAAGCTATTCAGATCATACTTTTAGTGATAGAGAGATTTTCCTACTTTAGTAATTGCACAGTAGTTGTCACCATTTGAATTTACTTGGTTTTAGTTTTACGAACTTTCTATAGGTTTGCGACAGACTCCAGAAGAGCCTGGAGTCGGTAAAACATCAGAACTTTAATCTGAGGGTCCAGGTTTCAAGTCCCTGTTCGGGCGAGTGTCTTTTAAGCAATGTGTCATTTTTGTGAAATGGATCATAGTGCAGAGTGGGAAAATCACAAACTGTTTAAGAATGTACACCTTCAACCAAGAGACAAATTAAATGTATTTCATCAAGAGACACTAAATGTCAAGCTTTTCAGTTCATACTTTTAGTGATAGAGAGATTTTCCAACTTTAGTAATTGCACAGTAACTAGTAGTTGTCATCATTTGAAATAACTTGTTTTTTGTATTACGAACTTTCTGCATTTTTGCAACCTATCACAGAAGTGCCTGGATAGCTCAGTCGGTAGAGCATCAGACTTTTAATCTGAGGGTCCTGGGTTCAAGTCCCTGTTTGGGCGAGTGTCTTTTAAGCAATGTGTCATTTTGTGAAATGGAACATAGTGCAGAGTGAGAAAATCACAAACTGTTTAAGAATCTACACCTTCAACCAAGAGGCAAATTAAATGTATTTCATCAATAGACACTAAATGTCAAGCTTTTCAGATCATACTTTTAGTGATAGAGAGATTTTCCTACTTTAGTAATTGCACAGTAGTTGTCACCATTTTAATTGACTTGTTTTTAGTATTACGAACTTTCTGTAGGTTTGCGACAGACTACAGAAAAGCCTGGAGTCGGTAAAACATCAGAACTTTAATCTGAGGGTCCTGGGTTCAAGTCCCTGTTCGGGCGAGTGTCTTTTAAGCAATGTGTCATTTTGTGAAATGGAACATAGTGCAGAGTGGGAAAATCACAAACTGTTTAAGAATCTACACCTTCAACCAAGAGGCAAATTAAATGTATTTCATCAATAGACACTAAATGTCAAGCTTTTCAGATCATACTTTTAGTGATAGAGAGATTTTCCTACTTTAGTAATTGCACAGTAGTTGTCACCATTTTAATTGACTTGTTTTTAGTATTACGAACTTTCTGTAGGTTTGCGACAGACTACAGAAAAGCCTGGAGTCAGTAAAACATCAGAACTTTAATCTGAGGGACCCGGGTTCAAGTCCCTGTTCAGGCGAGTGTCTTTTAAGCAATGTGTCGTTTTTGTGAAATGGAACATAGTGCAGAGTGGGAAAATCACAAACTGTTTAAGAATCTACACCTTCAACCAAGAGGCAAATTAAATGTATTTCATCAATAGACACTAAATGTCAAGCTATTCAGATCATACTTTTAGTGATAGAGAGATTTTCCTACTTTAGTAATTGCACAGTAGTTGTCACCATTTGAATTTACTTGTTTTTAGTATTACGAACTTTCTGTAGGTTTGCGACTGACTCCAGAAGAGCCTGGAGTCGGTAAAACATCAGAACTTTAATCTGAGGGTCCAGGTTTCAAGTCCCTGTTCGGGCGAGTGTCTTTTAAGCAATGTGTCATTTTTGTGAAATGGAACATAGTGCAGAGGGGGAAAATCACAAACTGTTTAAGAATGTACACCTTCAACCAAGAGGCAAATTAAATGTATTTCATCATTAGACACTAAATGTCAAGCTATTCAGATCATACTTTTAGTGATAGAGAGATTTTCCTACTTTAGTAATTGCACAGTAGTTGTCACCATTTGAATTTACTTGGTTTTAGTTTTACGAACTTTCTATAGGTTTGCGACAGACTCCAGAAGAGCCTGGAGTCGGTAAAACATCAGAACTTTAATCTGAGGGTCCAGGTTTCAAGTCCCTGTTCGGGCGAGTGTCTTTTAAGCAATGTGTCATTTTTGTGAAATGGATCATAGTGCAGAGTGGGAAAATCACAAACTGTTTAAGAATGTACACCTTCAACCAAGAGACAAATTAAATGTATTTCATCAAGAGACACTAAATGTCAAGCTTTTCAGTTCATACTTTTAGTGATAGAGAGATTTTCCAACTTTAGTAATTGCACAGTAACTAGTAGTTGTCATCATTTGAAATAACTTGTTTTTTGTATTACGAACTTTCTGCATTTTTGCAACCTATCACAGAAGTGCCTGGATAACTCAGTCGGTAGAGCATCAGACTTTTAATCTGAGGGTCCTGGGTTCAAGTCCCTGTTCGGGCGAGTGTCTTTTAAGCAATGTGTCATTTTGTGAAATGGAACATAGTGCAGAGTGAGAAAATCACAAACTGTTTAAGAATCTACACCTTCAACCAAGAGGCAAATTAAATGTATTTCATCAATAGACACTAAATGTCAAGCTTTTCAGATCATACTTTTAGTGATAGAGAGATTTTCCTACTTTAGTAATTGCACAGTAGTTGTCACCATTTTAATTGACTTGTTTTTAGTATTACGAACTTTCTGTAGGTTTGCGACAGACTACAGAAAAGCCTGGAGTCGGTAAAACATCAGAACTTTAATCTGAGGGACCAGGGTTCAAGTCCCTGTTCAGGCGAGTGTCTTTTAAGCAATGTGTCGTTTTTGTGAAATGGAACATAGTGCAGAGTGGGAAAATCACAAACTGTTTAAGAATGTACACCTTCAACCAAGAGGCAAATTAAATGTATTTCATCAATAGACACTAAATGTCAAGCTATTCAGATCATACTTTTAGTGATAGAGAGATTTTCCTACTTTAGTAATTGCACAGTAGTTGTCACCATTTGAATTTACTTGTTTTTAGTATAACGAAGTTTCTGTAGGTTTGCGACAGACTCCACAATAGCCTGGAGTCGGTAAAACATCAGAACTTTAATCTGAGGGTCCAGGGTCCAAGTCCCTGTTCGGGTGAGTGTCTTTTAAGCAATGTGTAGTTTTTGTGAAATGGAACATAGTGCAGAGAGGGAAAATCACAAACTGTTTAAGAATCTACACCTTCAACCAAGAGGCAAATTAAATGTATTTCATCAATAGACACTAAATGTCAAGCTATTCAGATCATACTTTTAGTGATAGAGAGATTTTCCTACTTTAGTAATTGCACAGTAGTTTTCACCATTTGAATTTACTTGTTTTTAGTATTACGAACTTTCTGTAGGTTTACGACTGACTCCAGAAGAGCCTGGAGTCGGTAAAACATCAGAACTTTAATCTGAGGGTCCAGGTTTCAAGTCCCTGTTCGGGCGAGTGTCTTTTAAGCAATGTGTCATTTTTGTGAAATGGATCATAGTGCAGAGTGGGAAAATCACAAACTGTTTAAGAATGTACACCTTCAACCAAGAGACAAATTAAATGTATTTCATCAAGAGACACTAAATGTCAAGCTTTTCAGTTCATACTTTTAGTGATAGAGAGATTTTCCAACTTTAGTAATTGCACAGTAACTAGTAGTTGTCATCATTTGAAATAACTTGTTTTTTGTATTACGAACTTTCTGCATTTTTGCGACCTATCACAGAAGTGCCTGGATAGCTCAGTCGGTAGAGCATCAGACTTTTAATCTGAGGGTCCTGGGTTCAAGTCCCTGTTTGGGCGATTGTCTTTTAAGCAATGTGTCATTTTGTGAAATGGAACATAGTGCAGAGTGGGAAAATCACAAACTGTTTAAGAATCAAGAGGCAAATTAAATGTATTTCATCAATAGACAATAAATGTCAAGCTATTCAGATCATACTTTTAGTGATAGAGAGATTTTCCTACTTTAGTAATTGCACAGTAGTTGTCACCATTTGAATTTACTTGTTTTTAGTATTACGAACTTTCTGCATTTTTGCGACCTCTCACAGAAGAGCCTGGAAAGCTCAGTCGGTAGAGCATCATTCTTTTAAACTGAGGGTCCAGGGTTCAAGTCCCTGTTCGGATGAGTGTCTTTTAAGCAATGTGTCATTTTGTGAAATGGAACATAGTGCAGAGTGGGAAAATCACAAACTGTTTAAGAATGTACACCTTCAACCAAGAGGCAAATTAAATGTATTTCATCAATAGACACTAAATGTCAAGCTATTCAGATCATACTTTTAGTGATAGAGAGATTTTCCTACTTTAGTAATTGCACAGTAGTTGTCACCATTTGAATTTACTTGTTTTTAGTATAACGAAGTTTCTGTAGGTTTGCGACAGACTCCAGAATAGCCTGGAGTCGGTAAAACATCAGAACTTTAATCTGAGGGTCCAGGGTTCAAGTCCCTGTTCAGGCGAGTGTCTTTTAAGCAATGTGTCGTTTTTGTGAAATGGAACATAGTGCAGAGTGGGAAAATCACAAACTGTTTAAGAATGTACACCTTCAACCAAGAGGCAAATTAAATGTATCATCAATAGACACTAAATGTCAAGCTATTCAGATCATACTTTTAGTGATAGAGAGATTTTCCTACTTTAGTAATTGCACAGTAGTTGTCACCATTTGAATTTACTTGTTTTTAGTATAACGAAGTTTCTGTAGGTTTGCGACAGACTCCAGAATAGCCTGGAGTCGGTAAAACATCAGAACTTTAATCTGAGGGTCCAGTGTCCAAGTCCCTGTTCGGGTGAGTGTCTTTTAAGCAATGTGTAGTTTTTGTGAAATGGAACATAGTGCAGAGAGTGAAAATCACAAACTGTTTAAGAATCTACACCTTCAACCAAGAGGCAAATTAAATGTATTTCATCAATAGACACTAAATGTCAAGCTATTCAGATCATACTTTTAGTGATAGAGAGATTTTCCTACTTTAGTAATTGCACAGTAGTTGTCACCATTTGAATTTACTTGGTTTTAGTTTTACGAACTTTCTATAGGTTTGCGACAGACTCCAGAAGAGCCTGGAGTCGGTAAAACATCAGAACTTTAATCTGAGGGTCCAGGTTTCAAGTCCCTGTTCGGGCGAGTGTCTTTTAAGCAATGTGTCATTTTTGTGAAATGGATCATAGTGCAGAGTGGGAAAATCACAAACTGTTTAAGAATGTACACCTTCAACCAAGAGACAAATTAAATGTATTTCATCAAGAGACACTAAATGTCAAGCTTTTCAGTTCATACTTTTAGTGATAGAGAGATTTTCCAACTTTAGTAATTGCACAGTAACTAGTAGTTGTCATCATTTGAAATAACTTGTTTTTTGTATTACGAACTTTCTGCATTTTTGCAACCTATCACAGAAGTGCCTGGATAGCTCAGTCGGTAGAGCATCAGACTTTTAATCTGATGGTCCTGGGTTCAAGTCCCTGTTTGGGCGAGTGTCTTTTAAGCAATGTGTCATTTTGTGAAATGGAACATAGTGCAGAGTGAGAAAATCACAAACTGGTTAAGAATCTACACCTTCAACCAAGAGGCAAATTAAATGTATTTCATCAATAGACACTAAATGTCAAGCTTTTCAGATCATACTTTTAGTGATAGAGAGATTTTCCTACTTTAGTAATTGCACAGTAGTTGTCACCATTTTAATTGACTTGTTTTTAGTATTACGAACTTTCTGTAGGTTTGCGACAGACTACAGAAAAGCCTGGAGTCGGTAAAACATCAGAACTTTAATCTGAGGGTCCTGGGTTCAAGTCCCTGTTCGGGCGAGTGTCTTTTAAGCAATGTGTCATTTTGTGAAATGGAACATAGTGCAGAGTGGGAAAATCACAAACTGTTTAAGAATCTACACCTTCAACCAAGAGGCAAATTAAATGTATTTCATCAATAGACACTAAATGTCAAGCTTTTCAGATCATACTTTTAGTGATAGAGAGATATTCCTACTTTAGTAATTGCACAGTAGTTGTCACCATTTTAATTGACTTGTTTTTAGTATTACGAACTTTCTGTAGGTTTGCGACAGACTACAGAAAAGCCTGGAGTCGGTAAAACATCAGAACTTTAATCTGAGGGACCCGGGTTCAAGTCCCTGTTCAGGCGAGTGTCTTTTAAGCAATGTGTCGTTTTTGTGAAATGGAACATAGTGCAGAGTGGGAAAATCACAAACTGTTTAAGAATCTACACCTTCAACCAAGAGGCAAATTAAATGTATTTCATCAATAGACACTAAATGTCAAGCTATTCAGATCATACTTTTAGTGATAGAGAGATTTTCCTACTTTAGTAATTGCACAGTAGTTGTCACCATTTGAATTTACTTGTTTTTAGTATTACGAACTTTCTGTAGGTTTGCGACTGACTCCAGAAGAGCCTGGAGTCGGTAAAACATCAGAACTTTAATCTGAGGGTCCAGGTTTCAAGTCCCTGTTCGGGCGAGTGTCTTTTAAGCAATGTGTCATTTTTGTGAAATGGAACATAGTGCAGAGGGGGAAAATCACAAACTGTTTAAGAATGTACACCTTCAACCAAGAGGCAAATTAAATGTATTTCATCATTAGACACTAAATGTCAAGCTATTCAGATCATACTTTTAGTGATAGAGAGATTTTCCTACTTTAGTAATTGCACAGTAGTTGTCACCATTTGAATTTACTTGGTTTTAGTTTTACGAACTTTCTATAGGTTTGCGACAGACTCCAGAAGAGCCTGGAGTCGGTAAAACATCAGAACTTTAATCTGAGGGTCCAGGTTTCAAGTCCCTGTTCGGGCGAGTGTCTTTTAAGCAATGTGTCATTTTTGTGAAATGGATCATAGTGCAGAGTGGGAAAATCACAAACTGTTTAAGAATGTACACCTTCAACCAAGAGGCAAATTAAATGTATTTCATCAATAGACACTAAATGTCAAGCTATTCAGATCATACTTTTAGTGATAGAGAGATTTTCCTACTTTAGTAATTGCACAGTAGTTGTCACCATTTGAACTTACTTGTTTTTAGTATTACGAATTTTCTATAGGTTTGCGACAGACTCCAGAAAAGCCTGGAGTTGGTAAAACATCAGAACTTTAATCTGAGGGTCCAGGGTTCAAGTCTCTGTTTGGACGAGTGTCTTTTAAGCAATGTGTCGTTTTTGTGAAATGGAACATAGTGCAGAGTGGGAAAATCACAAACTGTTTAAGAATCTACACCTTCAACCAAGAGGCAAATTAAATGTATTTCATCAATAGACACTAAATGTCAAGCTTTTCAGATCATACTTTTAGTGATAGAGAGATTTTCCTACTTTAGTAATTGCACAGTAGTTGTCACCATTTTAATTGACTTGTTTTTAGTATTACGAACTTTCTGTAGGTTTGCGACAGACTACAGAAAAGCCTGGAGTCGGTAAAACATCAGAACTTTAATCTGAGGGTCCTGGGTTCAAGTCCCTGTTCGGGCGAGTGTCTTTTAAGCAATGTGTCATTTTGTGAAATGGAACATAGTGCAGAGTGGGAAAATCACAAACTGTTTAAGAATCTACACCTTCAACCAAGAGGCAAATTAAATGTATTTCATCAATAGACACTAAATGTCAAGCTTTTCAGATCATACTTTTAGTGATAGAGAGATATTCCTACTTTAGTAATTGCACAGTAGTTGTCACCATTTTAATTGACTTGTTTTTAGTATTACGAACTTTCTGTAGGTTTGCGACAGACTACAGAAAAGCCTGGAGTCGGTAAAACATCAGAACTTTAATCTGAGGGACCCGGGTTCAAGTCCCTGTTCAGGCGAGTGTCTTTTAAGCAATGTGTCGTTTTTGTGAAATGGAACATAGTGCAGAGTGGGAAAATCACAAACTGTTTAAGAATCTACACCTTCAACCAAGAGGCAAATTAAATGTATTTCATCAATAGACACTAAATGTCAAGCTATTCAGATCATACTTTTAGTGATAGAGAGATTTTCCTACTTTAGTAATTGCACAGTAGTTGTCACCATTTGAATTTACTTGTTTTTAGTATTACGAACTTTCTGTAGGTTTGCGACTGACTCCAGAAGAGCCTGGAGTCGGTAAAACATCAGAACTTTAATCTGAGGGTCCAGGTTTCAAGTCCCTGTTCGGGCGAGTGTCTTTTAAGCAATGTGTCATTTTTGTGAAATGGAACATAGTGCAGAGGGGGAAAATCACAAACTGTTTAAGAATGTACACCTTCAACCAAGAGGCAAATTAAATGTATTTCATCATTAGACACTAAATGTCAAGCTATTCAGATCATACTTTTAGTGATAGAGAGATTTTCCTACTTTAGTAATTGCACAGTAGTTGTCACCATTTGAATTTACTTGGTTTTAGTTTTACGAACTTTCTATAGGTTTGCGACAGACTCCAGAAGAGCCTGGAGTCGGTAAAACATCAGAACTTTAATCTGAGGGTCCAGGTTTCAAGTCCCTGTTCGGGCGAGTGTCTTTTAAGCAATGTGTCATTTTTGTGAAATGGATCATAGTGCAGAGTGGGAAAATCACAAACTGTTTAAGAATGTACACCTTCAACCAAGAGACAAATTAAATGTATTTCATCAAGAGACACTAAATGTCAAGCTTTTCAGTTCATACTTTTAGTGATAGAGAGATTTTCCAACTTTAGTAATTGCACAGTAACTAGTAGTTGTCATCATTTGAAATAACTTGTTTTTTGTATTACGAACTTTCTGCATTTTTGCAACCTATCACAGAAGTGCCTGGATAACTCAGTCGGTAGAGCATCAGACTTTTAATCTGAGGGTCCTGGGTTCAAGTCCCTGTTCGGGCGAGTGTCTTTTAAGCAATGTGTCATTTTGTGAAATGGAACATAGTGCAGAGTGAGAATTCACAAACTGTTTAAGAATGTACACCTTCAACCAAGAGGCAAATTAAATGTATTTCATCAATAGACACTAAATGTCAAGCTTTTCAGATCATACTTTTAGTGATAGAGAGATTTTCCTACTTTAGTAATTGCACAGTAGTTGTCACCATTTTAATTGACTTGTTTTTAGTATTACGAACTTTCTGTAGGTTTGCGACAGACTACAGAAAAGCCTGGAGTCGGTAAAACATCAGAACTTTAATCTGAGGGACCAGGGTTCAAGTCCCTGTTCAGGCGAGTGTCTTTTAAGCAATGTGTCGTTTTTGTGAAATGGAACATAGTGCAGAGTGGGAAAATCACAAACTGTTTAAGAATGTACACCTTCAACCAAGAGGCAAATTAAATGTATTTCATCAATAGACACTAAATGTCAAGCTATTCAGATCATACTTTTAGTGATAGAGAGATTTTCCTACTTTAGTAATTGCACAGTAGTTGTCACCATTTGAATTTACTTGTTTTTAGTATAACGAAGTTTCTGTAGGTTTGCGACAGACTCCAGAATAGCCTGGAGTCGGTAAAACATCAGAACTTTAATCTGAGGGTCCAGGGTCCAAGTCCCTGTTCGGGTGAGTGTCTTTTAAGCAATGTGTAGTTTTTGTGAAATGGAACATAGTGCAGAGAGGGAAAATCACAAACTGTTTAAGAATCTACACCTTCAACCAAGAGGCAAATTAAATGTATTTCATCAATAGACACTAAATGTCAAGCTATTCAGATCATACTTTTAGTGATAGAGAGATTTTCCTACTTTAGTAATTGCACAGTAGTTTTCACCATTTGAATTTACTTGTTTTTAGTATTACGAACTTTCTGTAGGTTTACGACTGACTCCAGAAGAGCCTGGAGTCGGTAAAACATCAGAACTTTAATCTGAGGGTCCAGGTTTCAAGTCCCTGTTCGGGCGAGTGTCTTTTAAGCAATGTGTCATTTTTGTGAAATGGATCATAGTGCAGAGTGGGAAAATCACAAACTGTTTAAGAATGTACACCTTCAACCAAGAGACAAATTAAATGTATTTCATCAAGAGACACTAAATGTCAAGCTTTTCAGTTCATACTTTTAGTGATAGAGAGATTTTCCAACTTTAGTAATTGCACAGTAACTAGTAGTTGTCATCATTTGAAATAACTTGTTTTTTGTATTACGAACTTTCTGCATTTTTGCGACCTATCACAGAAGTGCCTGGATAGCTCAGTCGGTAGAGCATCAGACTTTTAATCTGAGGGTCCTGGGTTCAAGTCCCTGTTCGGGCGAGTGTCTTTTAAGCAATGTGTCATTTTGTGAAATGGAACATAGTGCAGAGTGGGAAAATCACAAACTGTTTAAGAATCAAGAGGCAAATTAAATGTATTTCATCAATAGACACTAAATGTCGAGCTTTTCAGATCATACTTTTAGTGATAGAGAGATTTTCCTACTTTAGTAATTGCACAGTAGTTGTCACCATTTGAATTGACTTGTTTTTAGTATTACGAACTTTCTGTACGTTTGCGACAGACTACAGAAAAGCCTGGAGTCGGTAAAACATCAGAACTTTAATCTGAGGGTCCGGGGTTCAAGTCCCTGTTCAGGCGAGTGTCTTTTAAGCAATGTGTCGTTTTTGTGAAATGGAACATAGTGCAGAGTGGGAAAATCACAAACTGTTTAAGAATCTACACCTTCAACCAAGAGGCAAATTAAATGTATTTCATCAATAGACACTAAATGTCAAGCTATTCATATCATACGTTTAGTGATAGAGAGATTTTCCTACTTTAGTAATTGCACAGTAGTTGTCACCATTTGAATTTACTTGTTTTTAGTATTACGAACTTTCTGTAGGTTTGCGACTGACTCCAGAAGAGCCTGGAGTCGGTAAAACATCAGAACTTTAATCTGAGGGTCCAGGTTTCAAGTCCCTATACGGGCGAGTGTCTTTTAAGCAATGTATCATTTTTGTGAAATGGAACATAGTGCAGAGTGGGAAAATCACAAACTGTTTAAGAATGTACACCTTCAACCAAGAGGCAAATTAAATGTATTTCATCAATAGACAATAAATGTCAAGCTATTCAGATCATACTTTTAGTGATAGAGAGATTTTCCTTCTTTAGTAATTGCACAGTAGTTGTCACCATTTGAATTTACTTGTTTTTAGTATTACGAACTTTCTGTAGGTTTGCGACTGACTCCAGAAGAGGCTGGAGTCGGTAAAACATCAGAACTTTAATCTGAGGGTCCAGGTTTCAAGTCCCTGTTCGGGCAAGTGTCTTTTAAGCAATGTGTCATTTTTGTGAAATGGATCATAGTGCAGAGTGGGAAAATCACAAACTGTTTAAGAATGTACACCTTCAACCAAGAGGCAAATTAAATGTATTTCATCAAGATACACTAAATGTCAAGCTTTTCAGTTCATACTTTTAGTGATAGAGAGATTTTCCACCTTTAGTAATTGCACAGTAACTAGTAGTTGTCATCATTTGAAATGACTTGTTTTTTGTATTACGAACTTTCTGCATTTTTGCGACCTATTACAGAAGAGTCTGGATAGCTCAGTCGGTAGAGCATCAGACTTTAAATCTGATGGTCCAGGGTTCATGTCCCTGTTCAGGCGAGTGTCTTTTAAGCAATGTGTCAATTTGTGAAATGGAACATAGTGCAGAGTGGGAAAATCACAAACTGTTTAAGAATGTACACCTTCAACCAAGAGGCAAATTAAATGTATTTCATCAATAGACACTAAATGTCAAGCTATTCAGATCATACTTTTAGTGATAGAGAGATTTTCCTACTTTAGTAATTGCACAGTAGTTGTCACCATTTGAATTTACTTGTTTTTAGTATAACGAAGTTTCTGTAGGTTTGCGACAGACTCCAGAATAGCCTGGTGTCGGTAAAACATCAGAACTTTAATCTGAGGGTCCAGGGTTCAAGTCCCTGTTCGGGTGAGTGTCTTTTAAGCAATGTGTAGTTTTTGTGAAATGGATCATAGTGCAGAGTGGGAAAATCACAAACTGTTTAAGAATGTACACCTTCAACCAAGAGGCAAATTAAATGTATTTCATCAAGATACACTAAATGTCAAGCTTTTCAGTTCATACTTTTAGTGATAGAGAGATTTTCCAACTTTAGTAATTGCACAGTAACTAGTAGTTGTCATCATTTGAAATGACTTGTTTTTTGTATTACGAACTTTCTGCATTTTTGCGACTTATTACAGAAGAGTCTGGATAGCTCAGTCGGTTGAGCATCAGACTTTAAATCTGATGGTCCAGGGTTCATGTCCCTGTTCAGGCGAGTGTCTTTTAAGCAATGTGTCATTTTGTGAAATGGAACATAGTGCAGAGTGGGAAAATCACAAACTGTTTAAGAATGTACACCTTCAACCAAGAGGCAAATTAAATGTATTTCATCAATAGACACTAAATGTCAAGCTATTCAGATCATACTTTTAGTGATAGAGAGATTTTCCTACTTTAGTAATTGCACAGTAGTTGTCACCATTTGAATTTACTTGTTTTTAGTATAATGAAGTTTCTGTAGGTTTGCGACAGACTCCAGAATAGCCTGGAGTCGGTAAAACATCAGAACTTTAATCTGAGGGTCCAGGGTTCAAGTCCCTGTTCGGGTGAGTGTCTTTTAAGCAATGTGTAGTTTTTGTGAAATGGATCATAGTGCAGAGTGGGAAAATCACAAACTGTTTAAGAATGTACACCTTCAACCAAGAGACAAATTAAATGTATTTCATCAAGAGACACTAAATGTCAAGCTTTTCAGTTCATACTTTTAGTGATAGAGAGATTTTCCAACTTTAGTAATTGCACAGTAACTAGTAGTTGTCATCATTTGAAATAACTTGTTTTTTGTATTACGAACTTTCTGCATTTTTGCAACCTATCACAGAAGTGCCTGGATAGCTCAGTCGGTAGAGCATCAGACTTTTAATCTGAGGGTCCTGGGTTCAAGTCCCTGTTTGGGCGAGTGTCTTTTAAGCAATGTGTCATTTTGTGAAATGGAACATAGTGCAGAGTGGGAAAATCACAAACTGTTTAAGAATCTACACCTTCAACCAAGAGGCAAATTAAATGTATTTCATCAATAGACACTAAATGTCAAGCTTTTCAGATCATACTTTTAGTGATAGAGAGATTTTCCTACTTTAGTAATTGCACAGTAGTTGTCACCATTTTAATTGACTTGTTTTTAGTATTACGAACTTTCTGTAGGTTTGCGACAGACTACAGAAAAGCCTGGAGTCGGTAAAACATCAGAACTTTAATCTGAGGGACCAGGGTTCAAGTCACTGTTCAGGCGAGTGTCTTTTAAGCAATGTGTCGTTTTTGTGAAATGGAACATAGTGCAGAGTGGGAAAATCACAATCTGTTTAAGAATCTACACCTTCAACCAAGAGGCAAATTAAATGTATTTCATCAATAGACACTAAATGTCAAGCTATTCAGATCATACTTTTAGTGATAGAGAGATTTTCCTACTTTAGTAATTGCACAGTAGTTGTCACCATTTGAATTTACTTGTTTTTAGTATTACGAACTTTCTGTAGGTTTGCGACTGACTCCAGAAGAGCCTGGAGTCGGTAAAACATCAGAACTTTAATCTGAGGGTCCAGGTTTCAAGTCCCTGTTCGGGCGAGTGTCTTTTAAGCAATGTGTCATTTTTGTGAAATGGAACATAGTGCAGAGTGGGAAAATCACAAACTGTTTAAGAATGTACACCTTCAACCAAGAGGCAAATTAAATGTATTTCATCAAGAGACACTAAATGTCAAGCTTTTCAGTTCATACTTTTAGTGATAGAGAGATTTTCCTACTTTAGTAATTGCACAGTAGTTGTCACCATTTGAATTTACTTGTTTTTAGTATTACGAACTTTCTATAGGTTTGCGACAGACTCCAGAAGTGCCTGGAGTCGGTAAAACATCAGAACTTTAATCTGAGGGTCCAGGGTTCAAGTCCCTGTTCAGGCGAGTGTCTTTTAAGCAATGTGTCGTTTTTGTGAAATTGAACATAGTGCAGAGTGGGAAAATCACAAACTGTTTAAGAATGTACACCTTCAACCAAGAGGCAAATTAAATGTATTTCATCAAGAGACACTAAATGTCAAGCTTTTCAGTTCATACTTTTAGTGATAGAGAGATTTTCCTACTTTAGTAATTGCACAGTAACTAGTAGTTGTCATCATTTGAAATGACTTGTTTCTTGTATTACGAAGTTTCTGTAGGTTTGCGACAGACTCCAGAATAGCCTGGAGTCGGTAAACATCAGAACTTTAATCTGAGGGTCCAGGGTCCAAGTCCCTGTTCGGGTGAGTGTCTTTTAAGCAATGTGTAGTTTTTGTGAAATGGAACATAGTGCAGAGAGGGAAAATCACAAACTGTTTAAGAATCTACACCTTCAACCAAGAGGCAAATTAAATGTATTTCATCAATAGACACTAAATGTCAAGCTATTCAGATCATACTTTTAGTTAGAGAGATTTTCCTTCTTTAGTAATTGCACAGTAGTTGTCACCATTTGAATTTACTTGTTTTTAGTATTACGAACTTTCTGTAGGTTTGCGACTGACTCCAGAAGAGGCTGGAGTCGGTAAAACATCAGAACTTTAATCTGAGGGTCCAGGTTTCAAGTCCCTGTTCGGGCAAGTGTCTTTTAAGCAATGTGTCATTTTTGTGAAATGGATCATAGTGCAGAGTGGGAAAATCACAAACTGTTTAAGAATGTACACCTTCAACCAAGAGGCAAATTAAATGTATTTCATCAAGATACACTAAATGTCAAGCTTTTCAGTTCATACTTTTAGTGATAGAGAGATTTTCCACCTTTAGTAATTGCACAGTAACTAGTAGTTGTCATCATTTGAAATGACTTGTTTTTTGTATTACGAACTTTCTGCATTTTTGCGACCTATTACAGAAGAGTCTGGATAGCTCAGTCGGTAGAGCATCAGACTTTAAATCTGATGGTCCAGGGTTCATGTCCCTGTTCAGGCGAGTGTCTTTTAAGCAATGTGTCATTTTGTGAAATGGAACATAGTGCAGAGTGGGAAAATCACAAACTGTTTAAGAATGTACACCTTCAACCAAGAGGCAAATTAAATGTATTTCATCAATAGACACTAAATGTCAAGCTATTCAGATCATACTTTTAGTGATAGAGAGATTTTCCTACTTTAGTAATTGCACAGTAGTTGTCACCATTTGAATTTACTTGTTTTTAGTATAACGAAGTTTCTGTAGGTTTGCGACAGACTCCAGAATAGCCTGGTGTCGGTAAAACATCAGAACTTTAATCTGAGGGTCCAGGGTTCAAGTCCCTGTTCGGGTGAGTGTCTTTTAAGCAATGTGTAGTTTTTGTGAAATGGATCATAGTGCAGAGTGGGAAAATCACAAACTGTTTAAGAATGTACACCTACAACCAAGAGGCAAATTAAATGTATTTCATCAAGATACACTAAATGTCAAGCTTTTCAGTTCATACTTTTAGTGATAGAGAGATTTTCCAACTTTAGTAATTGCACAGTAACTAGTAGTTGTCATCATTTGAAATGACTTGTTTTTTGTATTACGAACTTTCTGCATTTTTGCGACCTATTACAGAAGAGTCTGGATAGCTCAGTCGGTTGAGCATCAGACTTTAAATCTGATGGTCCAGGGTTCATGTCCCTGTTCAGGCGAGTGTCTTTTAAGCAATGTGTCATTTTGTGAAATGGAACATAGTGCAGAGTGGGAAAATCACAAACTGTTTAAGAATGTACACCTTCAACCAAGAGGCAAATTAAATGTATTTCATCAATAGACACTAAATGTCAAGCTATTCAGATCATACTTTTAGTGATAGAGAGATTTTCCTACTTTAGTAATTGCACAGTAGTTGTCACCATTTGAATTTACTTGTTTTTAGTATAACGAAGTTTCTGTAGGTTTGCGACAGACTCCAGAATAGCCTGGAGTCGGTAAAACATCAGAACTTTAATCTGAGGGTCCAGGGTTCAAGTCCCTGTTCGGGTGAGTGTCTTTTAAGCAATGTGTAGTTTTTGTGAAATGGATCATAGTGCAGAGTGGGAAAATCACAAACTGTTTAAGAATGTACACCTTCAACCAAGAGACAAATTAAATGTATTTCATCAAGAGACACTAAATGTCAAGCTTTTCAGTTCATACTTTTAGTGATAGAGAGATTTTCCAACTTTAGTAATTGCACAGTAACTAGTAGTTGTCATCATTTGAAATAACTTGTTTTTTGTATTACGAACTTTCTGCATTTTTGCAACTTCTCACAGAAGTGCCTGGATAGCTCAGTCGGTAGAGCATTAGACTTTTAATCTGAGGGTCCTGGGTTCAAGTCCCTGTTTGGGCGAGTGTCTTTTAAGCAATGTGTCATTTTGTGAAATGGAACATAGTGCAGAGTGGGAAAATCACAAACTGTTTAAGAATCTACACCTTCAACCAAGAGGCAAATTAAATGTATTTCATCAATAGACACTAAATGTCAAGCTTTTCAGATCATACTTTTAGTGATAGAGAGATTTTCCTACTTTAGTAATTGCACAGTAGTTGTCACCATTTTAATTGACTTGTTTTTAGTATTACGAACTTTCTGTAGGTTTGCGACAGACTACAGAAAAGCCTGGAGTCGGTAAAACATCAGAACTTTAATCTGAGGGACCAGGGTTCAAGTCACTGTTCAGGCGAGTGTCTTTTAAGCAATGTGTCGTTTTTGTGAAATGGAACATAGTGCAGAGTGGGAAAATCACAATCTGTTTAAGAATCTACACCTTCAACCAAGAGGCAAATTAAATGTATTTCATCAATAGACACTAAATGTCAAGCTATTCAGATCATACTTTTAGTGATAGAGAGATTTTCCTACTTTAGTAATTGCACAGTAGTTGTCACCATTTGAATTTACTTGTTTTTAGTATTACGAACTTTCTGTAGGTTTGCGAATGACTCCAGAAGAGCCTGGAGTCGGTAAAACATCAGAACTTTAATCTGAGGGTCCAGGTTTCAAGTCCCTGTTCGGGCGAGTGTCTTTTAAGCAATGTGTCATTTTTGTGAAATGGAACATAGTGCAGAGTGGGAAAATCACAAACTGTTTAAGAGTCTACACCTTCAACCAAGAGGCAAATTAAATGTATTTCATCAATAGACACTAAATGTCAAGCTATTCAGATCATACTTTTAGTGATAGAGAGATTTTCCTACTTTAGTAATTGCACAGTAGTTGTCACCATTTGAATTTACTTGTTTTTAGTATTACGAACTTTCTGTAGGTTTGCGACTGACTCCAGAAGAGCCTGGAGTCGGTAAAACATCAGAACTTTAATCTGAGGGTCCAGGTTTCAAGTCCCTGTTCGGGCGAGTGTCTTTTCAGCAATGTGTCATTTTTGTGAAATGGAACATAGTGCAGAGTGGGAAAATCACAAACTGTTTAAGAATGTACACCTTCAACCAAGAGGCAAATTAAATGTATTTCATCAAGAGACACTAAATGTCAAGCTTTTCAGTTCATACTTTTAGTGATAGAGAGATTTTCCTACTTTAGTAATTGCACAGTAGTTGTCACCATTTGAATTTACTTGTTTTTAATATTACGAACTTTCTATAGGTTTGCGACAGACTCCAGAAGTGCCTGGAGTCGGTAAAACATCAGAACTTTAATCTGAGGGTCCAGGGTTCAAGTCCCTGTTCAGGCGAGTGTCTTTTAAGCAATGTGTCGTTTTTGTGAAATTGAACATAGTGCAGAGTGGGAAAATCACAAACTGTTTAAGAATGTACACCTTCAACCAAGAGGCAAATTAAATGTATTTCATCAATAGACACTAAATGTCAAGCTTTTCAGTTCATACTTTTAGTGATAGAGAGATTTTCCTACTTTAGTAATTGCACAGTAACTAGTAGTTGTCATCATTTGAAATGACTTGTTTTTTGTATTACGAACTTTCTGTAGGTTTGCGACAGACTCCAGAATAGCCTGGAGTCGGTAAAACATCAGAACTTTAATCTGAGGGTCCAGGGTCCAAGTCCCTGTTCGGGTGAGTGTCTTTTAAGCAATGTGTAGTTTTTGTGAAATGGAACATAGTGCAGAGAGGGAAAATCACAAACTGTTTAAGAATCTACACCTTCAACCAAGAGGCAAATTAAATGTATTTCATCAATAGACACTAAATGTCAAGCTATTCAGATCATACTTTTAGTGATAGAGAGATTTTCCTTCTTTAGTAATTGCACAGTAGTTGTCACCATTTGAATTTACTTGTTTTTAGTATTACGAACTTTCTGTAGGTTTGCGACTGACTCCAGAAGAGGCTGGAGTCGGTAAAACATCAGAACTTTAATCTGAGGGTCCAGGTTTCAAGTCCCTGTTCGGGCAAGTGTCTTTTAAGCAATGTGTCATTTTTGTGAAATGGATCATAGTGCAGAGTGGGAAAATCACAAACTGTTTAAGAATGTACACCTTCAACCAAGAGGCAAATTAAATGTATTTCATCAAGATACACTAAATGTCAAGCTTTTCAGTTCATACTTTTAGTGATAGAGAGATTTTCCAACTTTAGTAATTGCACAGTAACTAGTAGTTGTCATCATTTGAAATGACTTGTTTTTTGTATTACGAACTTTCTGTAGGTTTGCGACAGACTCCAGAATAGCCTGGAGTCGGTAAAACATCAGAACTTTAATCTGAGGGTCCAGGGTCCAAGTCCCTGTTCGGGTGAGTGTCTTTTAAGCAATGTGTAGTTTTTGTGAAATGGAACATAGTGCAGAGAGGGAAAATCACAAACTGTTTAAGAATCTACACCTTCAACCAAGAGGCAAATTAAATGTATTTCATCAATAGACACTAAATGTCAAGCTATTCAGATCATACTTTTAGTGATAGAGAGATTTTCCTTCTTTAGTAATTGCACAGTAGTTGTCACCATTTGAATTTACTTGTTTTTAGTATTACGAACTTTCTGTAGGTTTGCGACTGACTCCAGAAGAGGCTGGAGTCGGTAAAACATCAGAACTTTAATCTGAGGGTCCAGGTTTCAAGTCCCTGTTCGGGCAAGTGTCTTTTAAGCAATGTGTCATTTTTGTGAAATGGATCATAGTGCAGAGTGGGAAAATCACAAACTGTTTAAGAATGTACACCTTCAACCAAGAGGCAAATTAAATGTATTTCATCAAGATACACTAAATGTCAAGCTTTTCAGTTCATACTTTTAGTGATAGAGAGATTTTCCAACTTTAGTAATTGCACAGTAACTAGTAGTTGTCATCATTTGAAATGACTTGTTTTTTGTATTACGAACTTTCTGCATTTTTGCGACCTATTACAGAAGAGTCTGGATAGCTCAGTCGGTAGAGCATCAGACTTTAAATCTGATGGTCCAGGGTTCATGTCCCTGTTCAGGCGAGTGTCTTTTAAGCAATGTGTTATTTTGTGAAATGGAACATAGTGCAGAGTGGGAAAATCACAAACTGTTTAAGAATGTACACCTTCAACCAAGAGGCAAATTAAATGTATTTCATCAATAGACACTAAATGTCAAGCTATTCAGATCATACTTTTAGTGATAGAGAGATTTTCCTACTTTAGTAATTGCACAGTAGTTGTCACCATTTGAATTTACTTGTTTTTAGTATAACGACGTTTCTGTAGGTTTGCAACAGACTCCAGAATAGCCTGGAGTCGGTAAAACATCAGAACTTTAATCTGAGGGTCCAGGGTTCAAGTCCCTGTTCGGGTGAGTGTCTTTTAAGCAATGTGTAGTTTTTGTGAAATGGAACATAGTGCAGAGAGGGAAAATCACAAACTGTTTAAGAATCTACACCTTCAACCAAGAGGCAAATTAAATGTATTTCATCAATAGACACTAAATGTCAAGCTATTCAGATCATACTTTTAGTGATAGAGAGATTTTCCTACTTTAGTAATTGCACAGTAGTTGTCACCATTTGAATTTACTTGGTTTTAGTTTTACGAACTTACTATAGGTTTGCGACAGACTCCAGAAGAGCCTGGAGTCGGTAAAACATCAGAACTTTAATCTGAGGGTCCAGGTTTCAAGTCCCTGTTCGGGCGAGTGTCTTTTAAGCAATATGTCATTTTTGTGAAATGGATCATAGTGCAGAGTGGGAAAATCACAAACTGTTTAAGAATGTACACCTTCAACCAAGAGACAAATTAAATGTATTTCATCAAGAGACACTAAATGTCAAGCTTTTCAGTTCATACTTTTAGTGATAGAGAGATTTTCCAACTTTAGTAATTGCACAGTAACTAGTAGTTGTCATCATTTGAAATAACTTGTTTTTTGTATTACGAACTTTCTGCATTTATGCAACCTATCACAGAAGTGCCTGGATAGCTCAGTCGGTAGAGCATCAGACTTTTAATCTGAGGGTCCTGGGTTCAAGTCCCTGTTCGGGCGAGTGTCTTTTAAGCAATGTGTCATTTTGTGAAATGGAACATAGTGCAGAGTGGGAAAATCACAAACTGTTTAAGAATCTACACCTTCAACCAAGAGGCAAATTAAATGTATTTCATCAATAGACACTAAATGTCAAGCTTTTCAGATCATACTTTTAGTGATAGAGAGATTTTCCTACTTTAGTAATTGCACAGTAGTTGTCACCATTTTAATTGACTTGTTTTTAGTATTACGAACTTTCTGTAGGTTTGCGACAGACTACAGAAAAGCCTGGAGTCGGTAAAACATCAGAACTTTAATCTGAGGGACCAGGGTTCAAGTCCCTGTTCAGGCGAGTGTCTTTTAAGCAATGTGTCGTTTTTGTGAAATGGAACATAGTGCAGAGTGGGAAAATCACAAACTGTTTAAGAATCTACACCTTCAACCAAGAGGCAAATCAAATGTATTTCATCAATAGACACTAAATGTCAAGCTATTCAGATCATACTTTTAGTGATAGAGAGATTTTCCTACTTTAGTAATTGCACAGTAGTTGTCACCATTTGAATTTACTTGTTTTTAGTATTACAAACTTTCTGTAGGTTTGCGACTGACTCCAGAAGAGCCTGGAGTCGGTAAAACATCAGAACTTTAATCTGAGGGTCCAGGTTTCAAGTCCCTGTTCGGGCGAGTGTCTTTTAAGCAATGTGTCATTTTTGTGAAATGGAACATAGTGCAGAGTGGGAAAATCACAAACTGTTTAAGAATGTACACCTTCAACCAAGAGGCAAATTAAATGTAATTCATCATTAGACACTAAATGTCAAGCTATTCAGATCATACTTTTAGTGATAGAGAGATTTTCCTACTTTAGTAATTGCACAGTAGTTGTCACCATTTGAATTTACTTGGTTTTAGTTTTACGAACTTTCTATAGGTTTGCGACAGACTCCAGAAGAGCCTGGAGTCGGTAAAACATCAGAACTTTAATCTGAGGGTCCAGGTTTCAAGTCCCTGTTCGGGCGAGTGTCTTTTAAGCAATGTGTCATTTTTGTGAAATGGATCATAGTGCAGAGTGGGAAAATCACAAACTGTTTAAGAATGTACACCTTCAACCAAGAGACAAATTAAATGTATTTCATCAAGAGACACTAAATGTCAAGCTTTTCAGTTCATACTTTTAGTGATAGAGAGATTTTCCAACTTTAGTAATTGCACAGTAACTAGTAGTTGTCATCATTTGAAATAACTTGTTTTTTGTATTACGAACTTTCTGCATTTTTGCAACCTATCACAGAAGTGCCTGGATAGCTCAGTCGGTAGAGCATCAGACTTTTAATCTGAGGGTCCTGGGTTCAAGTCCCTGTTTGGGCGAGTGTCTTTTAAGCAATGTGTCATTTTGTGAAATGGAACATAGTGCAGAGTGAGAAAATCACAAACTGTTTAAGAATCTACACCTTCAACCAAGAGGCAAATTAAATGTATTTCATCAATAGACACTAAATGTCAAGCTTTTCAGATCATACTTTTAGTGATAGAGAGATTTTCCTACTTTAGTAATTGCACAGTAGTTGTCACCATTTTAATTGACTTGTTTTTAGTATTACGAACTTTCTGTAGGTTTGCGACAGACTACAGAAAAGCCTGGAGTCGGTAAAACATCAGAACTTTATTCTGAGGGTCCTGGGTTCAAGTCCCTGTTCGGGCGAGTGTCTTTTAAGCAATGTGTCATTTTGTGAAATGGAACATAGTGCAGAGTGGGAAAATCACAAACTGTTTAAGAATCTACACCTTCAACCAAGAGGCAAATTAAATGTATTTCATCAATAGACACTAAATGTCAAGCTTTTCAGATCATACTTTTAGTGATAGAGAGATTTTCCTACTTTAGTAATTGCACAGTAGTTGTCACCATTTTAATTGACTTGTTTTTAGTATTACGAACTTTCTGTAGGTTTGCGACAGACTACAGAAAAGCCTGGAGTCGGTAAAACATCAGAACTTTAATCTGAGGGACCCGGGTTCAAGTCCCTGTTCAGGCGAGTGTCTTTTAAGCAATGTGTCGTTTTTGTGAAATGGAACATAGTGCAGAGTGGGAAAATCACAAACTGTTTAAGAATCTACACCTTCAACCAAGAGGCAAATTAAATGTATTTCATCAATAGACACTAAATGTCAAGCTATTCAGATCATACTTTTAGTGATAGAGAGATTTTCCTACTTTAGTAATTGCACAGTAGTTGTCACCATTTGAATTTACTTGTTTTTAGTATTATGAACTTTCTGTAGGTTTGCGACTGACTCCAGAAGAGCCTGGAGTCGGTAAAACATCAGAACTTTAATCTGAGGGTCCAGGTTTCAAGTCCCTGTTCGGGCGAGTGTCTTTTAAGCAATGTGTCATTTTTGTGAAATGGAACATAGTGCAGAGGGGGAAAATCACAAACTGTTTAAGAATGTACACCTTCAACCAAGAGGCAAATTAAATGTATTTCATCATTAGACACTAAATGTCAAGCTATTCAGATCATACTTTTAGTGATAGAGAGATTTTCCTACTTTAGTAATTGCACAGTAGTTGTCACCATTTGAATTTACTTGGTTTTAGTTTTACGAACTTTCTATAGGTTTGCGACAGACTCCAGAAGAGCCTGGAGTCGGTAAAACATCAGAACTTTAATCTGAGGGTCCAGGTTTCAAGTCCCTGTTCGGGCGAGTGTCTTTTAAGCAATGTGTCATTTTTGTGAAATGGATCATAGTGCAGAGTGGGAAAATCACAAACTGTTTAAGAATGTACACCTTCAACCAAGAGACAAATTAAATGTATTTCATCAAGAGACACTAAATGTCAAGCTTTTCAGTTCATACTTTTAGTGATAGAGAGATTTTCCAACTTTAGTAATTGCACAGTAACTAGTAGTTGTCATCATTTGAAATAACTTGTTTTTTGTATTACGAACTTTCTGCATTTTTGCAACCTATCACAGAAGTGCCTGGATAACTCAGTCGGTAGAGCATCAGACTTTTAATCTGAGGGTCCTGGGTTCAAGTCCCTGTTCGGGCGAGTGTCTTTTAAGCAATGTGTCATTTTGTGAAATGGAACATAGTGCAGAGTGAGAAAATCACAAACTGTTTAAGAATCTACACCTTCAACCAAGAGGCAAATTAAATGTATTTCATCAATAGACACTAAATGTCAAGCTTTTCAGATCATACTTTTAGTGATAGAGAGATTTTCCTACTTTAGTAATTGCACAGTAGTTGTCACCATTTTAATTGACTTGTTTTTAGTATTACGAACTTTCTGTAGGTTTGCAACAGACTACAGAAAAGCCTGGAGTCGGTAAAACATCAGAACTTTAATCTGAGGGACCAGGGTTCAAGTCCCTGTTCAGGCGAGTGTCTTTTAAGCAATGTGTCGTTTTTGTGAAATGGAACATAGTGCAGAGTGGGAAAATCACAAACTGTTTAAGAATGTACACCTTCAACCAAGAGGCAAATTAAATGTATTTCATCAATAGACACTAAATGTCAAGCTATTCAGATCATACTTTTAGTGATAGAGAGATTTTCCTACTTTAGTAATTGCACAGTAGTTGTCACCATTTGAATTTACTTGTTTTTAGTATAACGAAGTTTCTGTAGGTTTGCGACAGACTCCAGAATAGCCTGGAGTCGGTAAAACATCAGAACTTTAATCTGAGGGTCCAGGGTCCAAGTCCCTGTTCGGGTGAGTGTCTTTTAAGCAATGTGTAGTTTTTGTGAAATGGAACATAGTGCAGAGAGGGAAAATCACAAACTGTTTAAGAATCTACACCTTCAACCAAGAGGCAAATTAAATGTATTTCATCAATAGACACTAAATGTCAAGCTATTCAGATCATACTTTTAGTGATAGAGAGATTTTCCTACTTTAGTAATTGCACAGTAGTTTTCACCATTTGAATTTACTTGTTTTTAGTATTACGAACTTTCTGTAGGTTTACGACTGACTCCAGAAGAGCCTGGAGTCGGTAAAACATCAGAACTTTAATCTGAGGGTCCAGGTTTCAAGTCCCTGTTCGGGCGAGTGTCTTTTAAGCAATGTGTCATTTTTGTGAAATGGATCATAGTGCAGAGTGGGAAAATCACAAACTGTTTAAAAATGTACACCTTCAACCAAGAGACAAATTAAATGTATTTCATCAAGAGACACTAAATGTCAAGCTTTTCAGTTCATACTTTTAGTGATAGAGAGATTTTCCAACTTTAGTAATTGCACAGTAGTTGTCACCATTTGAATTTACTTGTTTTTAGTATAACGACGTTTCTGTAGGTTTGCAACAGACTCCAGAATAGCCTGGAGTCGGTAAAACATCAGAACTTTAATCTGAGGGTCCAGGGTTCAAGTCCCTTTTCGGGTGAGTGTCTTTTAAGCAATGTGTAGTTTTTGTGAAATGGAACATAGTGCAGAGAGGGAAAATCACAAACTGTTTAAGAATCTACACCTTCAACCAAGAGGCAAATTAAATGTATTTCATCAATAGACACTAAATGTCAAGCTATTCAGATCATACTTTTAGTGATAGAGAGATTTTCCTACTTTAGTAATTGCACAGTAGTTGTCACCATTTGAATTTACTTGGTTTTAGTTTTACGAACTTACTATAGGTTTGCGACAGACTCCAGAAGAGCCTGGAGTCGGTAAAACATCAGAACTTTAATCTGAGGGTCCAGGTTTCAAGTCCCTGTTCGGGCGAGTGTCTTTTAAGCAATATGTCATTTTTGTGAAATGGATCATAGTGCAGAGTGGGAAAATCACAAACTGTTTAAGAATGTACACCTTCAACCAAGAGACAAATTAAATGTATTTCATCAAGAGACACTAAATGTCAAGATTTTCAGTTCATACTTTTAGTGATAGAGAGATTTTCCAACTTTAGTAATTGCACAGTAACTAGTAGTTGTCATCATTTGAAATAACTTGTTTTTTGTATTACGAACTTTCTGCATTTATGCAACCTATCACAGAAGTGCCTGGATAGCTCAGTCGGTAGAGCATCAGACTTTTAATCTGAGGGTCCTGGGTTCAAGTCCCTGTTCGGGCGAGTGTCTTTTAAGCAATGTGTCATTTTGTGAAATGGAACATAGTGCAGAGTGGGAAAATCACAAACTGTTTAAGAATCTACACCTTCAACCAAGAGGCAAATTAAATGTATTTCATCAATAGACACTAAATGTCAAGCTTTTCAGATCATACTTTTAGTGATAGAGAGATTTTCCTACTTTAGTAATTGCACAGTAGTTGTCACCATTTTAATTGACTTGTTTTTAGTATTACGAACTTTCTGTAGGTTTGCGACAGACTACAGAAAAGCCTGGAGTCGGTAAAACATCAGAACTTTAATCTGAGGGACCAGGGTTCAAGTCCCTGTTCAGGCGAGTGTCTTTTAAGCAATGTGTCGTTTTTGTGAAATGGAACATAGTGCAGAGTGGGAAAATCACAAACTGTTTAAGAATCTACACCTTCAACCAAGAGGCAAATCAAATGTATTTCATCAATAGACACTAAATGTCAAGCTATTCAGATCATACTTTTAGTGATAGAGAGATTTTCCTACTTTAGTAATTGCACAGTAGTTGTCACCATTTGAATTTACTTGTTTTTAGTATTACAAACTTTCTGTAGGTTTGCGACTGACTCCAGAAGAGCCTGGAGTCGGTAAAACATCAGAACTTTAATCTGAGGGTCCAGGTTTCAAGTCCCTGTTCGGGCGAGTGTCTTTTAAGCAATGTGTCATTTTTGTGAAATGGAACATAGTGCAGAGTGGGAAAATCACAAACTGTTTAAGAATGTACACCTTCAACCAAGAGGCAAATTAAATGTAATTCATCATTAGACACTAAATGTCAAGCTATTCAGATCATACTTTTAGTGATAGAGAGATTTTCCTACTTTAGTAATTGCACAGTAGTTGTCACCATTTGAATTTACTTGGTTTTAGTTTTACGAACTTTCTATAGGTTTGCGACAGACTCCAGAAGAGCCTGGAGTCGGTAAAACATCAGAACTTTAATCTGAGGGTCCAGGTTTCAAGTCCCTGTTCGGGCGAGTGTCTTTTAAGCAATGTGTCATTTTTGTGAAATGGATCATAGTGCAGAGTGGGAAAATCACAAACTGTTTAAGAATGTACACCTTCAACCAAGAGACAAATTAAATGTATTTCATCAAGAGACACTAAATGTCAAGCTTTTCAGTTCATACTTTTAGTGATAGAGAGATTTTCCAACTTTAGTAATTGCACAGTAACTAGTAGTTGTCATCATTTGAAATAACTTGTTTTTTGTATTACGAACTTTCTGCATTTTTGCAACCTATCACAGAAGTGCCTGGATAGCTCAGTCGGTAGAGCATCAGACTTTTAATCTGAGGGTCCTGGGTTCAAGTCCCTGTTTGGGCGAGTGTCTTTTAAGCAATGTGTCATTTTGTGAAATGGAACATAGTGCAGAGTGAGAAAATCACAAACTGTTTAAGAATCTACACCTTCAACCAAGAGGCAAATTAAATGTATTTCATCAATAGACACTAAATGTCAAGCTTTTCAGATCATACTTTTAGTGATAGAGAGATTTTCCTACTTTAGTAATTGCACAGTAGTTGTCACCATTTTAATTGACTTGTTTTTAGTATTACGAACTTTCTGTAGGTTTGCGACAGACTACAGAAAAGCCTGGAGTCGGTAAAACATCAGAACTTTAATCTGAGGGTCCTGGGTTCAAGTCCCTGTTCGGGCGAGTGTCTTTTAAGCAATGTGTCATTTTGTGAAATGGAACATAGTGCAGAGTGGGAAAATCACAAACTGTTTAAGAATCTACACCTTCAACCAAGAGGCAAATTAAATGTATTTCATCAATAGACACTAAATGTCAAGCTTTTCAGATCATACTTTTAGTGATAGAGAGATTTTCCTACTTTAGTAATTGCACAGTAGTTGTCACCATTTTAATTGACTTGTTTTTAGTATTACGAACTTTCTGTAGGTTTGCGACAGACTACAGAAAAGCCTGGAGTCGGTAAAACATCAGAACTTTAATCTGAGGGACCAGGGTTCAAGTCCCTGTTCAGGCGAGTGTCTTTTAAGCAATGTGTCGTTTTTGTGAAATGGAACATAGTGCAGAGTGGGAAAATCACAAACTGTTTAAGAATCTACACCTTCAACCAAGAGGCAAATCAAATGTATTTCATCAATAGACACTAAATGTCAAGCTATTCAGATCATACTTTTAGTGATAGAGAGATTTTCCTACTTTAGTAATTGCACAGTAGTTGTCACCATTTGAATTTACTTGTTTTTAGTATTACAAACTTTCTGTAGGTTTGCGACTGACTCCAGAAGAGCCTGGAGTCGGTAAAACATCAGAACTTTAATCTGAGGGTCCAGGTTTCAAGTCCCTGTTCGGGCGAGTGTCTTTTAAGCAATGTGTCATTTTTGTGAAATGGAACATAGTGCAGAGTGGGAAAATCACAAACTGTTTAAGAATGTACACCTTCAACCAAGAGGCAAATTAAATGTAATTCATCATTAGACACTAAATGTCAAGCTATTCAGATCATACTTTTAGTGATAGAGAGATTTTCCTACTTTAGTAATTGCACAGTAGTTGTCACCATTTGAATTTACTTGGTTTTAGTTTTACGAACTTTCTATAGGTTTGCGACAGACTCCAGAAGAGCCTGGAGTCGGTAAAACATCAGAACTTTAATCTGAGGGTCCAGGTTTCAAGTCCCTGTTCGGGCGAGTGTCTTTTAAGCAATGTGTCATTTTTGTGAAATGGATCATAGTGCAGAGTGGGAAAATCACAAACTGTTTAAGAATGTACACCTTCAACCAAGAGACAAATTAAATGTATTTCATCAAGAGACACTAAATGTCAAGCTTTTCAGTTCATACTTTTAGTGATAGAGAGATTTTCCAACTTTAGTAATTGCACAGTAACTAGTAGTTGTCATCATTTGAAATAACTTGTTTTTTGTATTACGAACTTTCTGCATTTTTGCAACCTATCACAGAAGTGCCTGGATAGCTCAGTCGGTAGAGCATCAGACTTTTAATCTGAGGGTCCTGGGTTCAAGTCCCTGTTTGGGCGAGTGTCTTTTAAGCAATGTGTCATTTTGTGAAATGGAACATAGTGCAGAGTGGGAAAATCACAAACTGTTTAAGAATCTACACCTTCAACCAAGAGGCAAATTAAATGTATTTCATCAATAGACACTAAATGTCAAGCTTTTCAGATCATACTTTTAGTGATAGAGAGATTTTCCTACTTTAGTAATTGCACAGTAGTTGTCACCATTTTAATTGACTTGTTTTTAGTATTACGAACTTTCTGTAGGTTTGCGACAGACTACAGAAAAGCCTGGAGTCGGTAAAACATCAGAACTTTAATCTGAGGGACCAGGGTTCAAGTCACTGTTCAGGCGAGTGTCTTTTAAGCAATGTGTCGTTTTTGTGAAATGGAACATAGTGCAGAGTGGGAAAATCACAATCTGTTTAAGAATCTACACCTTCAACCAAGAGGCAAATTAAATGTATTTCATCAATAGACACTAAATGTCAAGCTATTCAGATCATACTTTTAGTGATAGAGAGATTTTCCTACTTTAGTAATTGCACAGTAGTTGTCACCATTTGAATTTACTTGTTTTTAGTATTACGAACTTTCTGTAGGTTTGCGACTGACTCCAGAAGAGCCTGGAGTCGGTAAAACATCAGAACTTTAATCTGAGGGTCCAGGTTTCAAGTCCCTGTTCGGGCGAGTGTCTTTTAAGCAATGTGTCATTTTTGTGAAATGGAACATAGTGCAGAGTGGGAAAATCACAAACTGTTTAAGAATGTACACCTTCAACCAAGAGGCAAATTAAATGTATTTCATCAAGAGACACTAAATGTCAAGCTTTTCAGTTCATACTTTTAGTGATAGAGAGATTTTCCTACTTTAGTAATTGCACAGTAGTTGTCACCATTTGAATTTACTTGTTTTTAGTATTACGAACTTTCTATAGGTTTGCGACAGACTCCAGAAGTGCCTGGAGTCGGTAAAACATCAGAACTTTAATCTGAGGGTCCAGGGTTCAAGTCCCTGTTCAGGCGAGTGTCTTTTAAGCAATGTGTCGTTTTTGTGAAATTGAACATAGTGCAGAGTGGGAAAATCACAAACTGTTTAAGAATGTACACCTTCAACCAAGAGGCAAATTAAATGTATTTCATCAAGAGACACTAAATGTCAAGCTTTTCAGTTCATACTTTTAGTGATAGAGAGATTTTCCTACTTTAGTAATTGCACAGTAACTAGTAGTTGTCATCATTTGAAATGACTTGTTTCTTGTATTACGAAGTTTCTGTAGGTTTGCGACAGACTCCAGAATAGCCTGGAGTCGGTAAACATCAGAACTTTAATCTGAGGGTCCAGGGTCCAAGTCCCTGTTCGGGTGAGTGTCTTTTAAGCAATGTGTAGTTTTTGTGAAATGGAACATAGTGCAGAGAGGGAAAATCACAAACTGTTTAAGAATCTACACCTTCAACCAAGAGGCAAATTAAATGTATTTCATCAATAGACACTAAATGTCAAGCTTTTCAGATCATACTTTTAGTTAGAGAGATTTTCCTTCTTTAGTAATTGCACAGTAGTTGTCACCATTTGAATTTACTTGTTTTTAGTATTACGAACTTTCTGTAGGTTTGCGACAGACTACAGAAAAGCCTGGAGTCGGTAAAACATCAGAACTTTAATCTGAGGGTCCTGGGTTCAAGTCCCTGTTCGGGCGAGTGTCTTTTAAGCAATGTGTCATTTTGTGAAATGGAACATAGTGCAGAGTGGGAAAATCACAAACTGTTTAAGAATCTACACCTTCAACCAAGAGGCAAATTAAATGTATTTCATCAATAGACACTAAATGTCAAGCTTTTCAGATCATACTTTTAGTGATAGAGAGATTTTCCTACTTTAGTAATTGCACAGTAGTTGTCACCATTTTAATTGACTTGTTTTTAGTATTACGAACTTTCTGTAGGTTTGCGACAGACTACAGAAAAGCCTGGAGTCGGTAAAACATCAGAACTTTAATCTGAGGGACCAGGGTTCAAGTCCCTGTTCAGGCGAGTGTCTTTTAAGCAATGTGTCGTTTTTGTGAAATGGAACATAGTGCAGAGTGGGAAAATCACAAACTGTTTAAGAATCTACACCTTCAACCAAGAGGCAAATCAAATGTATTTCATCAATAGACACTAAATGTCAAGCTATTCAGATCATACTTTTAGTGATAGAGAGATTTTCCTACTTTAGTAATTGCACAGTAGTTGTCACCATTTGAATTTACTTGTTTTTAGTATTACAAACTTTCTGTAGGTTTGCGACTGACTCCAGAAGAGCCTGGAGTCGGTAAAACATCAGAACTTTAATCTGAGGGTCCAGGTTTCAAGTCCCTGTTCGGGCGAGTGTCTTTTAAGCAATGTGTCATTTTTGTGAAATGGAACATAGTGCAGAGTGGGAAAATCACAAACTGTTTAAGAATGTACACCTTCAACCAAGAGGCAAATTAAATGTAATTCATCATTAGACACTAAATGTCAAGCTATTCAGATCATACTTTTAGTGATAGAGAGATTTTCCTACTTTAGTAATTGCACAGTAGTTGTCACCATTTGAATTTACTTGGTTTTAGTTTTACAAACTTTCTATAGGTTTGCGACAGACTCCAGAAGAGCCTGGAGTCGGTAAAACATCAGAACTTTAATCTGAGGGTCCAGGTTTCAAGTCCCTGTTCGGGCGAGTGTCTTTTAAGCAATGTGTCATTTTTGTGAAATGGATCATAGTGCAGAGTGGGAAAATCACAAACTGTTTAAGAATGTACACCTTCAACCAAGAGACAAATTAAATGTATTTCATCAAGAGACACTAAATGTCAAGCTTTTCAGTTCATACTTTTAGTGATAGAGAGATTTTCCAACTTTAGTAATTGCACAGTAACTAGTAGTTGTCATCATTTGAAATAACTTGTTTTTTGTATTACGAACTTTCTGCATTTTTGCAACCTATCACAGAAGTGCCTGGATAGCTCAGTCGGTAGAGCATCAGACTTTTAATCTGAGGGTCCTGGGTTCAAGTCCCTGTTTGGGTGAGTGTCTTTTAAGCAATGTGTCATTTTGTGAAATGGAACATAGTGCAGAGTGAGACAATCACAAACTGTTTAAGAATCTACACCTTCAACCAAGAGGCAAATTAAATGTATTTCATCAATAGACACTAAATGTCAAGCTTTTCAGATCATACTTTTAGTGATAGAGAGATTTTCCTACTTTAGTAATTGCACAGTAGTTGTCACCATTTTAATTGACTTGTTTTTAGTATTACGAACTTTCTGTAGGTTTGCGACAGACTACAGAAAAGCCTGGAGTCGGTAAAACATCAGAACTTTAATCTGAGGGTCCTGGGTTCAAGTCCCTGTTCGGGCGAGTGTCTTTTAAGCAATGTGTCATTTTGTGAAATGGAACATAGTGCAGAGTGGGAAAATCACAAACTGTTTAAGAATCTACACCTTCAACCAAGAGGCAAATTAAATGTATTTCATCAATAGACACTAAATGTCAAGCTTTTCAGATCATACTTTTAGTGATAGAGAGATATTCCTACTTTAGTAATTGCACAGTAGTTGTCACCATTTTAATTGACTTGTTTTTAGTATTACGAACTTTCTGTAGGTTTGCGACAGACTACAGAAAAGCCTGGAGTCGGTAAAACATCAGAACTTTAATCTGAGGGACCCGGGTTCAAGTCCCTGTTCAGGCGAGTGTCTTTTAAGCAATGTGTCGTTTTTGTGAAATGGAACATAGTGCAGAGTGGGAAAATCACAAACTGTTTAAGAATCTACACCTTCAACCAAGAGGCAAATTAAATGTATTTCATCAATAGACACTAAATGTCAAGCTATTCAGATCATACTTTTAGTGATAGAGAGATTTTCCTACTTTAGTAATTGCACAGTAGTTGTCACCATTTGAATTTACTTGTTTTTAGTATTACGAACTTTCTGTAGGTTTGCGACTGACTCCAGAAGAGCCTGGAGTCGGTAAAACATCAGAACTTTAATCTGAGGGTCCAGGTTTCAAGTTCCTGTTCGGGCGAGTGTCTTTTAAGCAATGTGTCATTTTTGTGAAATGGAACATAGTGCAGAGGGGGAAAATCACAAACTGTTTAAGAATGTACACCTTCAACCAAGAGGCAAATTAAATGTATTTCATCATTAGACACTAAATGTCAAGCTATTCAGATCATACTTTTAGTGATAGAGAGATTTTCCTACTTTAGTAATTGCACAGTAGTTGTCACCATTTGAATTTACTTGGTTTTAGTTTTACGAACTTTCTATAGGTTTGCGACAGACTCCAGAAGAGCCTGGAGTCGGTAAAACATCAGAACTTTAATCTGAGGGTCCAGGTTTCAAGTCCCTGTTCGGGCGAGTGTCTTTTAAGCAATGTGTCATTTTTGTGAAATGGATCATAGTGCAGAGTGGGAAAATCACAAACTGTTTAAGAATGTACACCTTCAACCAAGAGACAAATTAAATGTATTTCATCAAGAGACACTAAATGTCAAGCTTTTCAGTTCATACTTTTAGTGATAGAGAGATTTTCCAACTTTAGTAATTGCACAGTAACTAGTAGTTGTCATCATTTGAAATAACTTCTTTTTTGTATTACGAACTTTCTGCATTTTTGCAACCTTTCACAGAAGTGCCTGGATAACTCAGTCGGTAGAGCATCAGACTTTTAATCTGAGGGTCCTGGGTTCAAGTCCCTGTTCGGGCGAGTGTCTTTTAAGCAATGTGTCATTTTGTGAAATGGAACATAGTGCAGAGTGAGAAAATCACAAACTGTTTAAGAATCTACACCTTCAACCAAGAGGCAAATTAAATGTATTTCATCAATAGACACTAAATGTCAAGCTTTTCAGATCATACTTTTAGTGATAGAGAGATTTTCCTACTTTAGTAATTGCACAGTAGTTGTCACCATTTTAATTGACTTGTTTTTAGTATTACGAACTTTCTGTAGGTTTGCGACAGACTACAGAAAAGCCTGGAGTCGGTAAAACATCAGAACTTTAATCTGAGGGACCAGGGTTCAAGTCCCTGTTCAGGCGAGTGTCTTTTAAGCAATGTGTCGTTTTTGTGAAATGGAACATAGTGCAGAGTGGGAAAATCACAAACTGTTTAAGAATGTACACCTTCAACCAAGAGGCAAATTAAATGTATTTCATCAATAGACACTAAATGTCAAGCTATTCAGATCATACTTTTAGTGATAGAGAGATTTTCCTACTTTAGTAATTGCACAGTAGTTGTCACCATTTGAATTTACTTGTTTTTAGTATAACGAAGTTTCTGTAGGTTTGCGACAGACTCCAGAATAGCCTGGAGTCGGTAAAACATCAGAACTTTAATCTGAGGGTCCAGGGTCCAAGTCCCTGTTCGGGTGAGTGTCTTTTAAGCAATGTGTAGTTTTTGTGAAATGGAACATAGTGCAGAGAGGGAAAATCACAAACTGTTTAAGAATCTACACCTTCAACCAAGAGGCAAATTAAATGTATTTCATCAATAGACACTAAATGTCAAGCTATTCAGATCATACTTTTAGTGATAGAGAGATTTTCCTACTTTAGTAATTGCACAGTAGTTTTCACCATTTGAATTTACTTGTTTTTAGTATTACGAACTTTCTGTAGGTTTACGACTGACTCCAGAAGAGCCTGGAGTCGGTAAAACATCAGAACTTTAATCTGAGGGTCCAGGTTTCAAGTCCCTGTTCGGGCGAGTGTCTTTTAAGCAATGTGTCATTTTTGTGAAATGGATCATAGTGCAGAGTGGGAAAATCACAAACTGTTTAAGAATGTACACCTTCAACCAAGAGACAAATTAAATGTATTTCATCAAGAGACACTAAATGTCAAGCTTTTCAGTTCATACTTTTAGTGATAGAGAGATTTTCCAACTTTAGTAATTGCACAGTAACTAGTAGTTGTCATCATTTGAAATAACTTGTTTTTTGTATTACGAACTTTCTGCATTTTTGCGACCTATCACAGAAGTGCTTGGATAGCTCAGTCGGTAGAGCATCAGACTTTTAATCTGAGGGTCCTGGGTTCAAGTCCCTGTTCGGGCGAGTGTCTTTTAAGCAATGTGTCATTTTGTGAAATGGAACATAGTGCAGAGTGGGAAAATCACAAACTGTTTAAGAATCAAGAGGCAAATTAAATGTATTTCATCAATAGACACTAAATGTCGAGCTTTTCAGATCATACTTTTAGTGATAGAGAGATTTTCCTACTTTAGTAATTGCACAGTAGTTGTCACCATTTGAATTGACTTGTTTTTAGTATTACGAACTTTCTGTACATTTGCGACAGACTACAGAAAAGCCTGGAGTCGGTAAAACATCAGAACTTTAATCTGAGGGTCCGGGGTTAAAGTCCCTGTTCAGGCGAGTGTCTTTTAAGCAATGTGTCGTTTTTGTGAAATGGAACATAGTGCAGAGTGGGAAAATCACAAACTGTTTAAGAATCTACACCTTCAACCAAGAGGCAAATTAAATGTATTTCATCAATAGACACTAAATGTCAAGCTATTCATATCATACTTTTAGTGATAGAGAGATTTTCCTACTTTAGTAATTGCACAGTAGTTGTCACCATTTGAATTTACTTGTTTTTAGTATTACGAACTTTCTGTAGGTTTGCGACTGACTCCAGAAGAGCCTGGAGTCGGTAAAACATCAGAACTTTAATCTGAGGGTCCAGGTTTCAAGTCCCTATACGGGCGAGTGTCTTTTAAGCAATGTATCATTTTTGTGAAATGGAACATAGTGCAGAGTGGGAAAATCACAAACTGTTTAAGAATGTACACCTTCAACCAAGAGGCAAATTAAATGTATTTCATCAATAGACAATAAATGTCAAGCTATTCAGATCATACTTTTAGTGATAGAGAGATTTTCCTACTTTAGTAATTGCACAGTAGTTGTCACCATTTTAATTGACTTGTTTTTAGTATTACGAACTTTCTGCATTTTTGCGACCTCTCACAGAAGAGCCTGGAAAGCTCAGTCGGTAGAGCATCATTCTTTTAAACTGAGGGTCCAGGGTTCAAGTCCCTGTTCGGATGAGTGTCTTTTAAGCAATGTGACATTTTGTGAAATGGAACATAGTGCAGAGTGGGAAAATCACAAACTGTTTAAGAATGTACACCTTCAACCAAGAGGCAAATTAAATGTATTTCATCAATAGACACTAAATGTCAAGCTATTCAGATCATACTTTTAGTGATAGAGAGATTTTCCTACTTTAGTAATTGCACAGTAGTTGTCACCATTTGAATTTACTTGTTTTTAGTATAACGAAGTTTCTGTAGGTTTGCGACAGACTCCAGAATAGCCTGGAGTCGGTAAAACATCAGAACTTTAATCTGAGGGTCCAGGGTTCAAGTCCCTGTTCAGGCGAGTGTCTTTTAAGCAATGTGTCGTTTTTGTGAAATGGAACATAGTGCAGAGTGGGAAAATCACAAACTGTTTAAGAATGTACACCTTCAACCAAGAGGCAAATTAAATGTATTTCATCAATAGACACTAAATGTCAAGCTATTCAGATCATACTTTTAGTGATAGAGAGATTTTCCTACTTTAGTAATTGCACAGTAGTTGTCACCATTTGAATTTACTTGTTTTTAGTATAACGAAGTTTCTGTAGGTTTGCGACAGACTCCAGAATAGCCTGGAGTCGGTAAAACATCAGAACTTTAATCTGAGGGTCCAGTGTCCAAGTCCCTGTTCGGGTGAGTGTCTTTTAAGCAATGTGTAGTTTTTGTGAAATGGAACATAGTGCAGAGAGTGAAAATCACAAACTGTTTAAGAATCTACACCTTCAACCAAGAGGCAAATTAAATGTATTTCATCAATAGACACTAAATGTCAAGCTATTCAGATCATACTTTTAGTGATAGAGAGATTTTCCTACTTTAGTAATTGCACAGTAGTTGTCACCATTTGAATTTACTTGTTTTTAGTATTACGAACTTTCTGTAGGTTTACGACTGACTCCAGAAGAGCCTGGAGTCGGTAAAACATCAGAACTTTAATCTGAGGGTCCAGGTTTCAAGTCCCTGTTCGGGCGAGTGTCTTTTAAGCAATGTGTCATTTTTGTGAAATGGATCATAGTGCAGAGTGGGAAAATCACAAACTGTTTAAGAATGTACACCTTCAACCAAGAGACAAATTAAATGTATTTCATCAAGAGACACTAAATGTCAAGCTTTTCAGTTCATACTTTTAGTGATAGAGAGATTTTCCAACTTTAGTAATTGCACAGTAACTAGTAGTTGTCATCATTTGAAATAACTTGTTTTTTGTATTACGAACTTTCTGCATTTTTGCGACCTATCACAGAAGTACCTGGATAGCTCAGTCGGTAGAGCATCAGACTTTTAATCTGAGGGTCCTGGGTTCAAGTCCCTGTTCGGGCGAGTGTCTTTTAAGCAATGTGTCATTTTGTGAAATGGAACATAGTGCAGAGTGGGAAAATCACAAACTGTTTAAGAATCAAGAGGCAAATTAAATGTATTTCATCAATAGACACTAAATGTCAAGCTTTTCAGATCATACTTTTAGTGATAGAGAGATTTTCCTACTTTAGTAATTGCACAGTAGTTGTCACCATTTGAATTGACTTGTTTTTAGTATTACGAACTTTCTGTAGGTTTGCGACAGACTACAGAAAAGCCTGGAGTCGGTAAAACATCAGAACTTTAATCTGAGGGTCCAGGTTTCAAGTCCCTATTCGGGCGAGTGTCTTTTAAGCAATGTGTCATTTTTGTGAAATGGAACATAGTGCAGAGTGGGAAAATCACAAACTGTTTAAGAATGTACACCTTCAACCAAGAGGCAAATTAAATGTATTTCATCAATAGACAATAAATGTCAAGCTATTCAGATCATACTTTTAGTGATAGAGAGATTTTCCTACTTTAGTAATTGCACAGTAGTTGTCACCATTTGAATTTACTTTTTTTTAGTATTACGAACTTTCTGCATTTTTGCGACCTCTCACAGAAGAGCCTGGAAAGCTCAGTCGGTAGAGCATCAGACTTTTAATCTGAGGGTCCTGGGTTCAAGTGCCTGTTCGGGCGAGTGTCTTTTAAGCAATGTGTCATTTTGTGAAATGGAACATAGTGCAGAGTGGGAAAATCACAAACTGTTTAAGAATCTACACCTTCAACCAAGAGGCAAATTAAATGTATTTCATCAATAGACACTAAATGTCAAGCTTTTCAGATCATACTTTTAGTGATAGAGAGATTTTCCTACTTTAGTAATTGCACAGTAGTTGTCACCATTTGAATTTACTTGTTTCTAGTATTGCGAACTTTCTGTAGGTTTGCGACAGACTACAGAAAAGCCTGGAGTCGGTAAAACATCAGAACTTTAATCTGAGGGTCCAGGGTTCAAGTCCCTGTTCAGGCGAGTGTCTTTTAAGCAATGTGTCGTTTTTGTGAAATGGAACATAGTGCAGAGTGGGAAAATCACAAACTGTTTAAGAATCTACACCTTCAACCAAGAGGCAAATTAAATGTATTTCATCAATAGACACTAAATGTCAAGCTATTCAGATCATACTTTTAGTGATAGAGAGATTTTCCTACTTTAGTAATTGCACAGTAGTTGTCACCATTTGAATTTACTTGTTTTTAGTATTACGAACTTTCTGTAGGTTTGCGACTGACTCCAGAAGAGCCTGGAGTCGGTAAAACATCAGAACTTTAATCTGAGGGTCCAGGTTTCAAGTCCCTGTTCGGGCGAGTGTCTTTTAAGCAATGTGTCATTTTTGTGAAATGGAACATAGTGCAGAGTGGGAAAATCACAAACTGTTTAAGAATGTACACCTTCAACCAAGAGGCAAATTAAATGTATTTCATCAATAGACAATAAATGTCAAGCTATTCAGATCATACTTTTAGTGATAGAGAGATTTTCCTACTTTAGTAATTGCACAGTAGTTGTCACCATTTGAATTTACTTGTTTTTAGTATTACGAACTTTCTGCATTTTTGCGACCTCTCACAGAAGAGCCTGGAAAGCTCAGTCGGTAGAACATCATTCTTTTAAACTGAGGGTCCAGGGTTCAAGTCCCTGTTCGGATGAGTGTCTTTTAAGCAATGTGTCATTTTGTGAAATGGAACATAGTGCAGAGTGGGAAAATCACAAACTGTTTAAGAATGTACACCTTCAACCAAGAGGCAAATTAAATGTATTTCATCAATATACACTAAATGTCAAGCTATTCAGATCATACTTTTAGTGATAGAGAGATTTTCCTACTTTAGTAATTGCACAGTAGTTGTCACCATTTGAATTTACTTGTTTTTAGTATAACGAAGTTTCTGTAGGTTTGCAACAGACTCCAGAATAGCCTGGAGTCGGTAAAACATCAGAACTTTAATCTGAGGGTCCAGAGTCCAAGTCCCTGTTCGGGTGAGTGTCTTTTAAGCAATGTGTAGTTTTTGTGAAATGGAACATAGTGCAGAGAGTGAAAATCACAAACTGTTTAAGAATCTACACCTTCAACCAAGAGGCAAATTAAATGTATTTCATCAATAGACACTAAATGTCAAGCTATTCAGATCATACTTTTAGTGATAGAGAGATTTTCCTACTTTAGTAATTGCACAGTAGTTGTCACCATTTGAATTTACTTGTTTTTAGTATTACGAACTTTCTGTAGGTTTACGACTGACTCCAGAAGAGCCTGGAGTCGGTAAAACATCAGAACTTTAATCTGAGGGTCCAGGTTTCAAGTCCCTGTTCGGGCGAGTGTCTTTTAAGCAATGTGTCATTTTTGTGAAATGGATCATAGTGCAGAGTGGGAAAATCACAAACTGTTTAAGAATGTACACCTTCAACCAAGAGACAAATTAAATGTATTTCATCAAGAGACACTAAATGTCAAGCTTTTCAGTTCATACTTTTAGTGATAGAGAGATTTTCCAACTTTAGTAATTGCACAGTAACTAGTAGTTGTCATCATTTGAAATAACTTGTTTTTTGTATTACGAACTTTCTGCATTTTTGCGACCTATCGCAGAAGTGCCTGGATAGCTCAGTCGGTAGAGCATCAGACTTTTAATCTGAGGGTCCTGGGTTCAAGTCCCTGTTCGGGCGAGTGTATTTTAAGCAATGTGTCATTTTGTGAAATGGAACATAGTGCAGAGTGGGAAAATCACAAACTGTTTAAGAATCAAGAGGCAAATTAAATGTATTTCATCAATAGACACTAAATGTCAAGCTTTTCAGATCATACTTTTAGAGATAGAGAGATTTTCCTACTTTAGTAATTGCACAGTAGTTGTCACCATTTGAATTTACTTGTTTCTAGTATTGCGAACTTTCTGTAGGTTTGCGACAGACTACAGAAAAGCCTGGAGTCGGTAAAACATCAGAGCTTTAATCTGAGGGTCCAGGGTTCAAGTCCCTGTTCAGGCGAGTGTCTTTTAAGCAATGTGTCGTTTTTGTGAAATGGAACATAGTGCAGAGTGGGAAAATCACAAACTGTTTAAGAATCTACACCTTCAACCAAGAGGAAAATTAAATGTATTTCATCAATAGACACTAAATGTCAAGCTATTCAGATCATACTTTTAGTGATAGAAAGATTTTCCTACTTTAGTAATTGCACAGTAGTTGTCACCATTTGAATTTACTTGTTTTTAGTATTACGAACTTTCTGTAGGTTTGTGACTGACTCCAGAAGAGCCTGGAGTCGGTAAAACATCAGAACTTTAATCTGAGGGTCCAGGTTTCAAGTCCCTGTTCGGGCGAGTGTCTTTTAAGCAATGTGTAGTTTTTGTGAAATGGAACATAGTGCAGAGAGTGAAAATCACAAACTGTTTAAGAATCTACACCTTCAACCAAGAGGCAAATTAAATGTATTTCATCAATAGACACTAAATGTCAAGCTATTCAGATCATACTTTTAGTGATAGAGAGATTTTCCTACTTTAGTAATTGCACATTAGTTGTCACCATTTGAATTTACTTGTTTTTAGTATTACGAACTTTCTATAGGTTTGCGACAGACTACAGAAGAGCCTGGAGTCGGTAAAACGTCAGAACTTTAATCTGAGGGTCCAGGGTTCAAGTCCCTGTTCGGGCGAGTGTCTTTTAAGCAATGTGTCGTTTTTGTGAAATGGAACATAGTGCAGAGTGGGAAAATCACAAACTGTTTAAGAATGTACACCTTCAACCAAGAGGCAAATTAAATGTATTTCATCAATAGACACTAAATGTCAAGCTATTCATATCATACTTTTAGTGATAGAGAGATTTTCCTACTTTAGTAATTGCACAGTAGTTGTCACCATTTGAATTTACTTGGTTTTAGTTTTACGAACTTTCTATAGGTTTGCGACAGACTCCAGAAGAGCCTGGAGTCGGTAAAACATCAGAACTTTAATCTGAGGGTCCAGGGTTCAAGTCCCTTTTCGGGCGAGTGTCTTTTAAGCAATGTGTCGTTTTTGTGAAATGGAACATAGTGCAGAGTGGGAAAATCACAAACTGTTTAAGAATGTACACCTTCAACCAAGAGGCAAATTAAATGTATTTCATCAAGAGACACTAAATGTCAAGCTTTTCAGTTCATACTTTTAGTGATAGAGAGATTTTCCAACTTTAGTAATTGCACAGTAACTAGTAGTTGTCATCATTTGAAATAACTTGTTTTTTGTATTACGAACTTTCTGCATTTTTGCGACCTATCACAGAAGTGCCTGGATAGCTCAGTCGGTAGAGCATCAGACTTTTAATCTGAGGGTCCTGGGTTCAAGTGCCTGTTCGGGCGAGTGTCTTTTAAGCAATGTGTCATTTTGTGAAATGGAACATAGTGCAGAGTGGGAAAATCACAAACTGTTTAAGAATCAAGAGGCAAATTAAATGTATTTCATCAATAGACACTAAATGTCAAGCTTTTCAGATCATACTTTTAGTGATAGAGAGATTTTCCTACTTTAGTATTTGCACAGTAGTTGTCACCATTTGAATTTACTTGTCTCTAGTATTGCGAACTTTCTGTAGGTTTGCGACAGACTACAGAAAAGCCTGGAGTCGGTAAAACATCAGAGCTTTAATCTGAGGGTCCAGGGTTCAAGTCCCTGTTGAGGCGAGTGTCTTTTAAGCAATGTGTCGTTTTTGTGAAATGGAACATAGTGCAGAGTGGGAAAATCACAAACTGTTTAAGAATCTACACCTTCAACCAAGAGGCAAATTAAATGTATTTCATCAAGAGACACTAAATGTCAAGCTATTCAGATCATACTTTTAGTGATAGAGAGATTTTCCTACTTTAGTAATTGCACAGTAGTTGTCACCATTTGAATTTACTTGTTTTTAGTATTACGAACTTTCTGTAGGTTTGTGACTGACTCCAGAAGAGCCTGGAGTCGGTAAAACATCAGAACTTTAATCTGAGGGTCCAGGTTTCAAGTCCCTGTTCGGGCGAGTGTCTTTTAAGCAATGTGTCATTTTTGTGAAATGGAACATAGTGCAGAGTGGGAAAATCACAAACTGTTTAAGAATGTACACCTTCAACCAAGAGGCAAATTAAATGTATTTCATCAATAGACAATAAATGTCAAGCTATTCAGATCATACTTTTAGTGATAGAGAGATTTTCCTACTTTAGTAATTGCACAGTAGTTGTCACCATTTGAATTTACTTGTTTTTAGTATTACGAACTTTCTGCATTTTTGCGACCTCTCACAGAAGAGCCTGGAAAGCTCAGTCGGTAGAGCATCATTCTTTTAAACTGAGGGTCCAGGGTTCAAGTCCCTGTTCGGATGAGTGTCTTTTAAGCAATGTGTCATTTTGTTAAATGGAACATAGTACAGAGTGGGAAAATCACAAACTGTTTAAGAATGTACACCTTCAACCAAGAGGCAAATTAAATGTATTTCATCAATAGACACTAAATGTCAAGCTATTCAGATCATACTTTTAGTGATAGAGAGATTTTCCTACTTTAGTAATTGCACAGTAGTTGTCACCATTTGAATTTACTTGTTTTTAGTATAACGAAGTTTCTGTAGGTGTGCGACAGACTCCAGAATAGCCTGGAGTCGGTAAAACATCAGAACTTTAATCTGAGGGTCCAGGGTCCAAGTCCCTGTTCGGGTGAGTGTCTTTTAAGCAATGTGTAGTTTTTGTGAAATGGAACATAGTGCAGAGCGGGAAAATCACAAACTGTTTAAGAATCTACACCTTCAACCAAGAGGCAAATTAAATGTATTTCATCAATAGACACTAAATGTCAAGCTATTCAGATCATACTTTTAGTGATAGAGAGATTTTCCTACTTTAGTAATTGCACAGTAGTTGTCACCATTTGAATTTACTTGTTTTTAGTATTACGAACTTTCTGTAGGTTTACGACTGACTCCAGAAGAGTCTGAAGTCGGTAAAACATCAGAACTTTAATCTGAGGGTCCAGGTTTCAAGTCCCTGTTCGGGCGAGTGTCTTTTAAGCAATGTGTCATTTTTGTGAAATGGATCATAGTGCAGAGTGGGAAAATCACAAACTGTTTAAGAATGTACACCTTCAACCAAGAGACAAATTAAATGTATTTCATCAAGAGACACTAAATGTCAAGCTTTTCAGTTCATACTTTTAGTGATAGAGAGATTTTCCAACTTTAGTAATTGCACAGTAACTAGTAGTTGTCATCATTTGAAATAACTTGTTTTTTGTATTACGAACTTTCTGCATTTTTGCGACCTATCACAGAAGTGCCTGGATAGCTCAGTCAGTAGAGCATCAGACTTTTAATCTGAGGGTCCTGGGTTCAAGTCCCTGTTCGGGCGAGTGTCTTTTAAGCAATGTGTCATTTTGTGAAATGGAACATAGTGCAGAGTGGGAAAATCACAAACTGTTTAAGAATCAAGAGGCAAATTAAATGTATTTCATCAATAGACACTAAATGTCAAGCTTTTCAGATCATACTTTTAGTGATAGAGAGATTTTCCTACTTTAGTAATTGCACAGTAGTTGTCACCATTTGAATTGACTTGTTTTTAGTATTACGAACTTTCTGTACGTTTGCGACAGACTACAGAAAAGCCTGGAGTCAGTAAAACATCAGAACTTTAATCTGAGGGTCCAGGGTTCAAGTCCCTGTTCAGGCGAGTGTCTTTTAAGCAATGTGTCGTTTTTGTGAAATGGAACATAGTGCAGAGTGGGAAAATCACAAACTGTTTAAGAATCTACACCTTCAACCAAGAGGCAAATTAAATGTATTTCATCAATAGACACTAAATGTCAAGCTATTCAGATCATACTTTTAGTGATAGAGAGATTTTCCTACTTTAGTAATTGCACAGTAGTTGTCACCATTTGAATTTACTTGTTTTTAGAATTACGAACTTTCTGTAGGTTTGCGACTGACTCCAGAAGAGCCTGGAGTCGGTAAAACATCAGAACTTTAATCTGAGGGTCCAGGTTTCAAGTCCCTATTCGGGCGAGTGTCTTTTAAGCAATGTGTCATTTTTGTGAAATGGAACATAGTGCAGAGTGGGAAAATCACAAACTGTTTAAGAATGTACACCTTCAACCAAGAGGCAAATTAAATGTATTTCATCAATAGACAATAAATGTCAAGCTATTCAGATCATACTTTTAGTGATAGAGAGATTTTCCTACTTTAGTAATTGCACAGTAGTTGTCACCATTTGAATTTACTTGTTTTTAGTATTACGAACTTTCTGCATTTTTGCGACCTCTCACAGAAGAGCCTGGAAAGCTCAGTCGGTAGAGCATCATTCTTTTAAACTGAGGGTCCAGGGTTCAAGTCCCTGTTCGGATGAGTGTCTTTTAAGCAATGTGTCATTTTGTGAAACGGAACATAGTGCAGAGTGGGAAAATCACAAACTGTTTAAGAATGTACACCTTCAACCAAGAGGCAAATTAAATGTATTTCATCAATAGACACTAAATGTCAAGCTATTCAGATCATACTTTTAGTGATAGAGAGATTTTCCTACTTTAGTAATTGCACAGTAGTTGTCACCATTTGAATTTACTTGTTTTTAGTATAATGAAGTTTCTGTAGGTTTGCGACAGACTCCAGAATAGCCTGGAGTCGGTAAAACATCAGAACTTTAATCTGAGGGTCCAGGGTTCAAGTCCCTGTTCAGGCGAGTGTCTTTTAAGCAATGTGTAGTTTTTGTGAAATGGAACATAGTGCAGAGTGGGAAAATCACAAACTGTTTAAGAATGTACACCTTCAACCAAGAGGCAAATTAAATGTATTTCATCAATAGACACTAAATGTCAAGCTATTCAGATCATACTTTTAGTGATAGAGAGATTTTCCTACTTTAGTAATTGCACAGTAGTTGTCACCATTTGAATTTACTTGTTTTTAGTATAACGAAGTTTCTGTAGGTTTGCGACAGACTCCAGAATAGCCTGGAGTCGGTAAAACATCAGAACTTTAATCTGAGGGTCCAGGTTTCAAGTCCCTGTTCGGGGCGAGTGTCTTTTAAGCAATGTGTCATTTTTGTGAAATGGATCATAGTGCAGAGTGGGAAAATCACAAACTGTTTAAGAATGTACACCTTCAACCAAGAGACAAATTAAATGTATTTCATCAAGAGACACTAAATGTCAAGCTTTTCAGTTCATACTTTTAGTGATAGAGAGATTTTCCAACTTTCGTAATTGCACAGTAACTAGTAGTTGTCATCATTTGAAATAACTTGTTTTTTGTATTACGAAGTTTCTGCATTTTTGCGACCTATCACAGAAGTGCCTGGATAGCTCAGTCGGTAGAGCATCAGACTTTTAATCTGAGGGTCCTGGGTTCAAGTCCCTGTTCAGGCGAGTGTCTTTTAAGCAATGTGTAGTTTTTGTGAAATGGAACATAGTGCAGAGAGTGAAAATCACAAACTGTTTAAGAATCTACACCTTCAACCAAGAGGCAAATTAAATGTATTTCATCAATAGACACTAAATGTCAAGCTATTCAGATCATACTTTTAGTGATAGAGAGATTTTCCTACTTTAGTAATTGCACATTAGTTGTCACCATTTGAATTTACTTGTTTTTAGTATTACGAACTTTCTATAGGTTTGCGACAGACTACAGAAGAGCCTGGAGTCGGTAAAACGTCAGAACTTTAATCTGAGGGTCCAGGGTTCAAGTCCCTGTTCGGGCGAGTGTCTTTTAAGCAATGTGTCGTTTTTGTGAAATGGAACATAGTGCAGAGTGGGAAAATCACAAACTGTTTAAGAATGTACACCTTCAACCAAGAGGCAAATTAAATGTATTTCATCAATAGACACTAAATGTCAAGCTATTCATATCATACTTTTAGTGATAGAGAGATTTTCCTACTTTAGTAATTGCACAGTAGTTGTCACCATTTGAATTTACTTGGTTTTAGTTTTACGAACTTTCTATAGGTTTGCGACAGACTCCAGAAGAGCCTGGAGTCAGTAAAACATCAGAACTTTAATCTGAGGGTCCAGGGTTCAAGTCCCTTTTCGGGCGAGTGTCTTTTAAGCAATGTGTCGTTTTTGTGAAATGGAACATAGTGCAGAGTGGGAAAATCACAAACTGTTTAAGAATGTACACCTTCAACCAAGAGGCAAATTAAATGTATTTCATCAAGAGACACTAAATGTCAAGCTTTTCAGTTCATACTTTTAGTGATAGAGAGATTTTCCAACTTTAGTAATTGCACAGTAACTAGTAGTTGTCATCATTTGAAATAACTTGTTTTTTGTATTACGAACTTTCTGCATTTTTGCGACCTATCACAGAAGTGCCTGGATAGCTCAGTCGGTAGAGCATCAGACTTTTAATCTGAGGGTCCTGGGTTCAAGTGCCTGTTCAGGCGAGTGTCTTTTAAGCAATGTGTCATTTTGTGAAATGGAACATAGTGCAGAGTGGGAAAATCACAAACTGTTTAAGAATCAAGAGGCAAATTAAATGTATTTCATCAATAGACACTAAATGTCAAGCTTTTCAGATCATACTTTTAGTGATAGAGAGATTTTCCTACTTTAGTATTTGCACAGTAGTTGTCACCATTTGAATTTACTTGTCTCTAGTATTGCGAACTTTCTGTAGGTTTGCGACAGACTACAGAAAAGCCTGGAGTCGGTAAAACATCAGAGCTTTAATCTGAGGGTCCAGGGTTCAAGTCCCTGTTGAGGCGAGTGTCTTTTAAGCAATGTGTCGTTTTTGTGAAATGGAACATAGTGCAGAGTGGGAAAATCACAAACTGTTTAAGAATCTACACCTTCAACCAAGAGGCAAATTAAATGTATTTCATCAAGAGACACTAAATGTCAAGCTATTCAGATCATACTTTTAGTGATAGAGAGATTTTCCTACTTTAGTAATTGCACAGTAGTTGTCACCATTTGAATTTACTTGTTTTTAGTATTACGAACTTTCTGTAGGTTTGTGACTGACTCCAGAAGAGCCTGGAGTCGGTAAAACATCAGAACTTTAATCTGAGGGTCCAGGTTTCAAGTCCCTGTTCGGGCGAGTGTCTTTTAAGCAATGTGTCATTTTTGTGAAATGGAACATAGTGCAGAGTGGGAAAATCACAAACTGTTTAAGAATGTACACCTTCAACCAAGAGGCAAATTAAATGTATTTCATCAATAGACAATAAATGTCAAGCTATTCAGATCATACTTTTAGTGATAGAGAGATTTTCCAACTTTAGTAATTGCACAGTAGTTGTCACCATTTGAATTTACTTGTTTTTAGTATTACGAACTTTCTGCATTTTTGCGACCTCTCACAGAAGAGCCTGGAAAGCTCAGTCGGTAGAGCATCATTCTTTTAAACTGAGGGTCCAGGGTTCAAGTCCCTGTTCGGATGAGTGTCTTTTAAGCAATGTGTCATTTTGTGAAATGGAACATAGTACAGAGTGGGAAAATCACAAACTGTTTAAGAATGTACACCTTCAACCAAGAGGCAAATTAAATGTATTTCATCAATAGACACTAAATGTCAAGCTATTCAGATCATACTTTTAGTGATAGAGAGATTTTCCTACTTTAGTAATTGCACAGTAGTTGTCACCATTTGAATTTACTTGTTTTTAGTATAACGAAGTTTCTGTAGGTGTGCGACAGACTCCAGAATAGCCTGGAGTCGGTAAAACATCAGAACTTTAATCTGAGGGTCCAGGGTCCAAGTCCCTGTTCGGGTGAGTGTCTTTTAAGCAATGTGTAGTTTTTGTGAAATGGAACATAGTGCAGAGCGGGAAAATCACAAACTGTTTAAGAATCTACACCTTCAACCAAGAGGCAAATTAAATGTATTTCATCAATAGACACTAAATGTCAAGCTATTCAGATCATACTTTTAGTGATAGAGAGATTTTCCTACTTTAGTAATTGCACAGTAGTTGTCACCATTTGAATTTACTTGTTTTTAGTATTACGAACTTTCTGAAGGTTTACGACTGACTCCAGAAGAGTCTGAAGTCGGTAAAACATCAGAACTTTAATCTGAGGGTCCAGGTTTCAAGTCCCTGTTCGGGCGAGTGTCTTTTAAGCAATGTGTCATTTTTGTGAAATGGATCATAGTGCAGAGTGGGAAAATCACAAACTGTTTAAGAATGTACACCTTCAACCAAGAGACAAATTAAATGTATTTCATCAAGAGACACTAAATGTCAAGCTTTTCAGTTCATACTTTTAGTGACAGAGAGATTTTCCAACTTTAGTAATTGCACAGTAACTAGTAGTTGTCATCATTTGAAATAACTTGTTTTTTGTATTACGAACTTTCTGCATTTTTGCGACCTATCACAGAAGTGCCTGGATAGCTCAGTCAGTAGAGCATCAGACTTTTAATCTGAGGGTCCTGGGTTCAAGTCCCTGTTCGGTATAGTGTCTTTTAAGCAATGTGTCATTTTGTGAAATGGAACATAGTGCAGAGTGGGAAAATCACAAACTGTTTAAGAATCAAGAGGCAAATTAAATGTATTTCATCAATAGACACTAAATGTCAAGCTTTTCAGATCATACTTTTAGTGATAGAGAGATTTTCCTACTTTAGTAATTGCACAGTAGTTGTCACCATTTGAATTGACTTGTTTTTAGTATTACGAACTTTCTGTACGTTTGCGACAGACTACAGAAAAGCCTGGAGTCAGTAAAACATCAGAACTTTAATCTGAGGGTCCAGGGTTCAAGTCCCTGTTCAGGCGAGTGTCTTTTAAGCAATGTGTCGTTTTTGTGAAATGGAACATAGTGCAGAGTGGGAAAATCACAAACTGTTTAAGAATCTACACCTTCAACCAAGAGGCAAATTAAATGTATTTCATCAATAGACACTAAATGTCAAGCTATTCAGATCATACTTTTAGTGATAGAGAGATTTTCCTACTTTAGTAATTGCACAGTAGTTGTCACCATTTGAATTTACTTGTTTTTAGAATTACGAACTTTCTGTAGGTTTGCGACTGACTCCAGAAGAGCCTGGAGTCGGTAAAACATCAGAACTTTAATCTGAGGGTCCAGGTTTCAAGTCCCTATTCGGGCGAGTGTCTTTTAAGCAATGTGTCATTTTTGTGAAATGGAACATAGTGCAGAGTGGGAAAATCACAAACTGTTTAAGAATGTACACCTTCAACCAAGAGGCAAATTAAATGTATTTCATCAATAGACAATAAATGTCAAGCTATTCAGATCATACTTTTAGTGATAGAGAGATTTTCCTACTTTAGTAATTGCACAGTAGTTGTCACCATTTGAATTTACTTGTTTTTAGTATTACGAACTTTCTGCATTTTTGCGACCTCTCACAGAAGAGCCTGGAAAGCTCAGTCGGTAGAGCATCATTCTTTTAAACTGAGGGTCCAGGGTTCAAGTCCCTGTTCGGATGAGTGTCTTTTAAGCAATGTGTCATTTTGTGAAATGGAACATAGTGCAGAGTGGGAAAATCACAAACTGTTTAAGAATGTACACCTTCAACCAAGAGGCAAATTAAATGTATTTCATCAATAGACACTAAATGTCAAGCTATTCAGATCATACTTTTAGTGATAGAGAGATTTTCCTACTTTAGTAATTGCACAGTAGTTGTCACCATTTGAATTTACTTGTTTTTAGTATAATGAAGTTTCTGTAGGTTTGCGACAGACTCCAGAATAGCCTGGAGTCGGTAAAACATCAGAACTTTAATCTGAGGGTCCAGGGTTCAAGTCCCTGTTCAGGCGAGTGTCTTTTAAGCAATGTGTAGTTTTTGTGAAATGGAACATAGTGCAGAGTGGGAAAATCACAAACTGTTTAAGAATGTACACCTTCAACCAAGAGGCAAATTAAATGTATTTCATCAATAGACACTAAATGTCAAGCTATTCAGATCATACTTTTAGTGATAGAGAGATTTTCCTACTTTAGTAATTGCACAGTAGTTGTCACCATTTGAATTTACTTGTTTTTAGTATAACGAAGTTTCTGTAGGTTTGCGACAGACTCCAGAATAGCCTGGAGTCGGTAAAACATCAGAACTTTAATCTGAGGGTCCAGGTTTCAAGTCCCTGTTCGGGGCGAGTGTCTTTTAAGCAATGTGTCATTTTTGTGAAATGGATCATAGTGCAGAGTGGGAAAATCACAAACTGTTTAAGAATGTACACCTTCAACCAAGAGACAAATTAAATGTATTTCATCAAGAGACACTAAATGTCAAGCTTTTCAGTTCATACTTTTAGTGATAGAGAGATTTTCCAACTTTCGTAATTGCACAGTAACTAGTAGTTGTCATCATTTGAAATAACTTGTTTTTTGTATTACGAAGTTTCTGCATTTTTGCGACCTATCACAGAAGTGCCTGGATAGCTCAGTCGGTAGAGCATCATTCTTTTAATCTGAGGGTCCAGGGTTCAAGTCCCTGTTCGGACGAGTGTCTTTTAAGCAATGTGTCATTTTGTGAAATGGAACATAGTGCAGAGTGGGAAAATCACAAACTGTTTAAGAATGTACACCTTCAACCAAGAGGCAAATTAAATGTATTTCATCAATAGACACTAAA